>OX359276.1:24527265-26927265 GCA_947179155.2 Hedera helix | reverse complement strand
GAATTAAAATAAATATTTTATATTTATTATATAAAATATTTATTACACGAAATAATTATGTAATGTATTAAAATTTGTAATTTTGCATGTTAATCCGAAAGTTAAGGTCGGTTCTTATAGGCGGTGGACTTGGAATTGTTTTAAAAAATAATTAATACATATTATATATATATGTGGGAGAATAAAAGAAAAGAAAAGAAAGGAAATAAAAACAAAAGCCAAGTTTCCTTCTCTCTTCTTCCACCCGAAACACCACCATGAGCCATCGCCGGAAAACTCCACGACCACCAAGAAAGATGAGGTTTTGGGTGCCATCAAGGGGAAGAAAAGCTTCAAAGAAGGTATAAAATTAATTATTTGATTTATTTTGTGTATTATGGGTAGTAAAATAATTTGGAGAAAAATTAGTAAAGAATTATAATAATTATTCTAAATAATTTATGGAAGTGTATTTATGAATTTTATCATGTTTGGTGTAATTATGTTGTGGTATTGAGAAGCAAAAATGGTGAAAAAATGAATAATTTGGCAAAAGGTGGCCACTGTTCACGACAGGAGCAGAAGAAGGAAAAAGGAACGACCGCGCATTGCACGCGGTCAGATTTGCCGGACGCGTTGTTAAAACGACGTCGTTTTGAGCAGTAAGGGCGGGCCGCGCAACGCGCGGTAGAAGTTTCCGGAACAGGCCATCAAACGACGTCGTTTTGGAACGACAGGGATGGGCCGCGCAATGCGCGGCCGCGTTTTGGGCAAAATGACTAAAATGCCCCTGGCCTTTCCGGTGAATTCTCAGTGTGTCCCTAGGAGCGCGGAAAGTACGAAAATGCCCCTGGACTTTTCGGTTAATTCCGGTTATGTCCCTAGCATTGCGAAATTTACGAAAATGCCCCTGAGCTTTTCGAAAAATGCCAGTTTTGTCCCTTTAGCTGCGGAAATTACCAAATTGCCCCCAGAATTAGTTTTTAATGAAATAAATGTTTAAAAATTGTTTAAAAATTCCAGAAAATTATAGAAAAATACTAAAAATATAGAAATGATGTTTGGGCATTAAATTTAATATTTTTGTAAAAATATTAAATAATGGGGATTAATATTTAAATATTTTAAATATTAATCTAATGAGTTTAAATGTTAGAAAGTGAATAACTAAAGTTTTCGGACAACCGAATATGTTAAATTTTATCTGATAAGCTGGGTTGCCCATAGTAAAGGCATTGGTTATTAAGATAAATTATTTTATTAAGGAATGAGGTTAATATAATTAACCATATAAATTAATATTTGGCCTAGAGATGATATTAATTAATTAAATTAATATCATGTGGAGTTAAATAATTATCATTTGATTATTTTATGATCATAGGTTGATCGAGTTAAGGGTTTGAACTATCAATTTAAATAATTGGACGCCAGGCAAGTTTTTCAGTCCTTTTTATGTTAAACGTTGAACTATTATGATATGAAATTCTTGTTTTAAATGCATACAAATTATGTGCTATGTGATACGTGTTTAATATGACCACAATGTGTTCTTTGTGTAACGATATGAGATATATTGCTATATTTAAAACACAAGCACATGATATATGTCACACACTAAGCATGTTAAGGTATGTGCTACGTGAAATATAAACTGTTGAACTTGCTGAGCCGTTGTGCTCATTACTTGCTTAATAAACATTTTTGCAGGAAAGAAATAAATTGCAAGATTATCGGATTAATTGTTAAGGATGAATTGTCTAGAAGGTGGGAAAACGTTTTATTATATTTTCCATTCAATGTGGATACATGTATTAATTTTATAATGATGTTTCATATGTACATATATGTCGAATCCAGACAGGATAAGTAAAGTTAAATTTTGAACTGTAATTTGTACTAGATAGTTGTTACGATAGAAATTATTAAATGATTTAATTATGATTTATGAAACGAAAAATGTTGTATGGATATATACAATATTAAACTCTAAATGTTGAGCTTCACGATATTTGTAATAGAAAGAAAAGAGAAAGTAAAGGTTGCGATCCATGGGACTAGGATCGAAATATAAGGATTTTAAACATCCAAATATTTTAATGCAATGATTAAAAGAAAAAGAAAAATTTATACCAAAAAAAAAAATTAGTAACTGAAGATGGTAAAGCGAATTATTGGATTAAAGAAGGGATTAAAGATTTATTAACGGACCGAAATTTGGACGTAAAGGAAGATAATGTATAATAAATACAAAATTTAAGGTAAGAATATGGGTCGAATTTCGGGGTCGTTGCAGTTGGTATCAGAGCTAGAGGTTATAAACCTTAGGTAAATGATACCTTAGGCTATAACCTAAGTAAGGAATAGTAAAGATAGTTGTGTGTTCTGAAAACTCAGGCGTATAGTAAGCTCGTGACTCATGATTGTATGGTGGAGCCCCTTTAGCGAATGGGCGACTAAGGCCTGACTAGGACAAGCTCCTTAACCATATGATTGTGGTAAGTTCCTGAGCCCAAATACGTGATAAGTTTGATGAACGTGGGGGAATTAGATTGGAAAAGATGCAAGTTGAGAAAGATAGTTCTCAAATAGTGGCTAAAGAAAAGAAAATATGAAAGGTTGCAAAGAAGAGATAAAAGTATAAGGAAGAGATAAAGATGTTAAGAAAGAGTTGAATGAAAGTAATGAATTGAGAAAAAAAAAATAAAAAAATTATAAGTTCAATTAAGAACATATCATAAAGAATATTTGAAATGATGCAAAGATGAATCTTAAAGGAAATCAGGGGACACCTGATTTAAGCAATAAAGATGAAAAGAAATCTAAAGATCACAGAAAGATATCATAATAATATGATCAGGAATGGTAAGAGGATCGTACTACGATACGATCATAAGATAAGAAAAGCGAGTAAGGAATAGAATGTGAAGCAAGATCATGATGGGATCAAGTGAAAATGTGAAATAATAGAAAGACCTGTTAATGGTCAACAAGGTATAGCTTGATGCTATAAAGAGATATGGTACTATGAAATAGTACAAGAAGAATTCAGAGAATGATGAGACATGAATGATAGAAAGGTTATGATAAGGGGGTAGAAAGTTTGAGTACGAAATTTCAATTGAGGACTCATGTCGTGACTGAGTTGCACAATCCTTTGTATGGGCGGAGGATCTGTGTTTACTTAGTTACTGTGTGATAATCATTGAAATGTTAGAGTCGCGCTAGCAGGTTTGATAGATATATTGTAACGACCCCGAAATTCGACCCACTTTATTATCTTAATTTTCATATTTGTGAAACATTATCTTCCTAACGTCCAAATTTCGGTCCGTTAATAAATCTTTCATCACCTATATTGATCCATTATTTAATATCAATATCATCAATTACCAAATTTTCGGTATAAATTTTTCTTTTTCTTTTAATCATTGCATTAAAATATTTGGATATTTAAAATCCTTACATTTCGATCCTAGTCCCATGGATCGCAACCTTTACTTTTTCTTTCCTTCATGTACCATAAAGTTCAACTTTTAATTTTAATGTTGATTATAATTCCACAATTATCCTTTGTTTAATAATTCATAATTAACCATTGCGTAATTCTCTATCGTAACATTTATCTCATACATTTACAATTCATAATTTAATTTTACTCATTCTGTCTGGATTCGACATATCCGTACATACATAACATCAATAGAACTTAACACACGTATCCACATTGAATGAAAAATATAACAATAACATTTCCCCACCTTCTAGGAAATTCATCTCTAATTTAATCCAGTATTCTTGAAATTTATTTGATTGCCTGTAAAAATGTTTATTAAGCAAGTAATGAGCACAACGGCTCAGCAAGTTCAACAGTTATACTTCACGTAGCACATACCTTATCATGCTTGGTGTGTGTCATACATCATGTTCTTGTGCTTTTACTATAGCAATATAACTCAAATATATTCATATCGTTGCACAAAATACACATTGTGGTCATATTAATCACGTATCACGTAACACATAATTTGTATGCAGTTAAAACAAGAATTTCATATCATAACATTCCAACATTTAACATACAAGGGACTGAAGAACTTGTCTGGCGTCCAGTTGTTTAAATTGATATCTCAAACTCTAAACTCGATCAACCTATGATCATAAAATAATCAAATAATAATTATTTATCTCTTTATGATATTAATTTACTTAATTAATATCATTTCTGGGCTAATTATTTAATAATATGGTTAATTATATTAACCTCATTCCTTAATAAATTAATTTAACTTAATATCCCACACTTTCAATACGGACAACCCGACTCATCAGATAAATTTTAGCATATTCGGATGTCCGAATTTTCATTTATTCACTTTCTAGCTTTTAAACTTAATGGATTAATATTTAAATATTAATCCCCAATATTTAATATTTTTACAAAAATATTAAAATTAATGCTCAAACATCATTTCTATATTTTTAGTATTTTTCTGTAATTTTCTATAATTTTTAAATAATTTTTAAACATTTATTTCATTAAAAATCATTTCTGGGGGTATTTCGATAATTTCCGCGCCCTTAGGGATATATCCGGCATTTCCCGGAAAGGCTGGGGGCTTATCCGTAATTTCAGTAAGGTTAGGGACAAATCCGGAATTTTCCGAAAAGATCAGGGGCAATTATGTAATTTCCGTGTCTCTAGGGACACGGTTGGTATTTCAGGAAAAGGGCAGGGGCACGGATGTAATTAACCAACGTGACGTCGGCCGCGCATTGCGCGCGGTCCTTCGCTTCCGACGCCAAAACGACGTCGTTTCGAAGCCGCTCCCCGAACCCCTTGCGCATGGCGCGGCATCTTCCTCCGAACGCCCCAAAACGGCGCCGTTTTACCTCCGTGTCAGACAAAAAAAATGGCTGCCGCGCAATGCGCGACAGCCCTGAATTTTCTTCCTCCTTCAGCGATGAACAGTAGCCAGCCAATACACAAAATACACTATTTTCTTCACAATTTTCCCAACAAGACTACTCCAAAAATCATAAAGTTCATAACTATACATAAAAAATTTATTTAGAATAATTATTCTAATTATTTATAATTTTTCTACAAAATTATTTCATTTCCAATAATTCACAAAATAAACAAAATTAATTAATATATACCTCAAAACTTCTTCCTTGAAGCTTGTTGTTCATCTTTGTTAGTGCCAAATATTTTCTCCCTCTTGCTAGTGGTGGTGTAAGGTGGCGGATGGTGGTGGTTTTGCCGGATAGGAGAAATAGAGAAGAATATATATATTTTGTTTTTGTTCCTTTTTCTTCCTCTTTGTTTCTTCTTCTTTTAAATACAACACTAACCACCACGTTGGCATAAAATTTCCACCGCCTTTAGACTTTCTTGAAGTTTCCGGATTTGGCAAAATGACGCATAAAAAAATATTTTAAACACATTACGTAATTATTTCGTATAATAAATATTTTATATAATAATATAAAACATTTATTTTAATTCACTAAAATTCATATTATGATTTATGAATAATATTTAGACCTTTTTCAGGTACTTTACTTGACAAATTTTGTACACGCATAATGACATGCATGTATTTATTTGAGGTAATTTATACCTCCAAAAATCATAAAATAATTCATATAACTTATAAAAATTATTTTTCATAATTTTTCACTTCATTACTTGGACAACATGTTACACTAACATGTTCACATTTTCGAAATATTATTCTTCATAAAAGTCATAATAATTCTATTATACATAAACATAATTTTTACTAACTTAAAACATTCCTTTTTCTTATTTATTATTCAATTTCTTTAATATTCATATTAATTTCTTTATATATAAATTATATAATTTAATATTATATAATTTATATAATTACATTCTTCTTTTAAATAATTTCTTAATCTCCTCCAACTTTATTCCATTTAATCACCTTATATAAATTACATAATTATTCTTATATAATTTATATAATTATTATTTTCTTCATACCTTATTTTAATTTCCTTATATAAATTATATAATTATTATTATATAATTTATATAATTACCTTTCCTTCTCCATTAATTTCTAAACTTCTTCCAAAATTCTTGATAAACTCTAAAATCGATAACTACAATTTTACACACTTCCTCATTAGTTTTCCATAAATTCTTGGATTAATTTAATTATTAATCCCTTAATTTTTATAATTAATGAAATTTATAATTTTATCAATTAAACATAACACACCTATATAAATGTATATATATAAATATATACATATCTAACTCCTGCATTTCACATTACCACATAGCCTTAATTTAATTATAATTTCTGCATTTTCATAATAATTTAATTGTACAATTTATTGTATCCTTACCTGACATTCTTTTATTCCTCATAAATTGTTTTTAAACAATTTATTTACATTTCAATTATTTTAATTTCAACACAATTCATCATAACATCTGCACAGATTTAATTTATCAATTAAATCACATAATATAATAATTAATTTAACAACCTTGATAATTTTTCATCATAACCTCTGCACATATTTAATTTATCAATTAAATCACATAATATAATAATTAATTTAACAACCTTGATAATTTTATCAATTAAATTCTCATTTAATATTATTAAAGAAATCTTGGAAATTCGGATCCTCACATTCTTCCTCCCTTAACAGGATTCCGTCCTCGGAATCATAATTGTCGTAATATTCATACGTATTTTATTTATAGCATCTTGCTATACCTTTATCTTGATGAATCACAATTAAATCCATAATAATTATATTTTACCTCTTTAATATTCATAACGTACATGGATAACCTCATAAAATCATAATTGTCAGAATATTCAATTCTTATTTCAATTCATAATTCCTTTGTAATATTGCATTTCACAATTCTTTAAAATTTTATTAATAATCCTTTAATTCATTTCCTTGATATACTTATCAAGATTGTTTTTCATTCTCAGAAAAATGTCATTTCTTTAATCATACGTAACCTTACTCAATCTACCTATTTCATACTTTGCACCTTCATCCTCTTCTTCTTAATTTATATAAATCTTCTTCACATTTCATAATTCATTTCTTAACACCTCTATCTTTCAACACTAGGTTTTAAGTACTAATCTTTACTTAATTTATCATAATTCTCATTTAAAATTATTTTTAAAAAAATCCTGGGTGTCACATTCACCCCTCCTTCATAAAATTTCGTCCTCGAAATTTCTATGTACTCATACTTCATTCATTTGTAGCTTACACAATTTCTTTACATTAATTCTATATATTTTTATGTTCTTCCTTTCTCGTGATCATTGTATATTGCAATTTCTAATCCATCATATTTCATAATTCCTTTACTTCACAATATTACCTTCCTTATCACTCACAATTAAAATACTACCCCATCCTACCATCCAATCTCCATAAGAGTAGAAGAATTTAAAATTTTAAACAAAACTTTTTGTAATATGCTGAATGAACTTTTATCCCGGTTTAACAGTACTTCACTCCCAGAGTACGTCGTACTGCAAACCACTGACAGTGGGTTAGTCTGTCATTAAAGTAAACATGTACCCCGGTTACAGTACTTCACTCCCAGAGTACGTCGTACTGCAAACCCTGACAGTGGATCAGTCTGTCATTAAAGTGATGTATATTTAATCCGTAATTTGGCACGCCTGTGACGCCCCCAAATCTGAGCCCACACAGCCCAAACTTGAGTCGTCAAAAGACTACAACAAAATTATTACAATGAAATACAACGTACAACAATACAGTGGATAATACAACACAACTAAGTCTTCATTATTATTGCCACACTATTTTATAACACGTGAAGACTATGATAGCTATCCCCGCACTCTCACTCCATTCCCCGGCTAGACCCCGTTACGTTCTCATCTCCTGTTGAAAAACAATGGAACGAAAAGAAAGGGTGAGCTCAAATAGCCCAGTAAGAAATATCATGACTAAGATAATGACGAATAAATTATCATTAGCCTTCAACAGTTGAGTTCTTGATAGAATACAATAGACTACAAGGTTTATATCAAAAACTGCAGTTAAATTCTTAAACAACGTTCAGATCAATAATAGCAGCGGAATGAGCAATCTATTAGAAGAATAATGCAGACTATAATGTCCACTCGTTTCTCTTTTTAGTAAAAATATCATCAACTTTTATCATCTGAAATACCATTAGTCAAAATAATACAACTTCACAGTTCCTGGTCATAATCATGCAGATCAACAGTTCATCTTTGCACTACGGGCCAAAGACATTCAATATAACACCAACGGTCATGATTATACCAGATTCAGCCTTTGGTCATAATCATACCAATTAACAGTTCATCTTTGCACTACGGGCCAAAGAGAACATTAACCACGTGCCATAAAAGACACCGAACAGATGTATCGCCTTTAACCTAGTATATCGCCTTTAACCTATCATCTGTTCAACAATTATATCACATCTGTGCCCCCGGCCACAGATATTCACAACAGCTTGATTCTTGATGATTAATACAAATAACAGTGATACAAATGATGAACAGAAGAACAGGATACACAATAAGTATCAGAAGTTTACTTTGTGCAGATTCAAATAATGTCCAAATTGTCAACATGATGTGGAGTGAAATTTAAAAATGATATTCAAGATCCACAGTTCAGAATAACGGTTACAGTTCAATAGAAAGGTTCACGTAAATAGGAAGGTTCAGTTGAAATAATGAAGTTCAACTATTATGGAACATATAATATTTTCAGGAATTATAGAAGCAATAGTTCCATAATAAGTTTCGATTTAGGAGTATGAAAGAAAATAATACCCCTTACCGTAGCAGGTTTGATTAACAAAAGGTGAAGGGAATTAATATCCCTTACCATGGTAAGTTTGAATAATGGTAGATGAAAAAGATGGTATCCCTTATGAGTATAAAGGAAAATGGTATCACTTACGAATATGGAATAAAAGTGTCATGTGATAATTCGTGTAGACAAATTATTTCCGCACGAGACAAATAAAAGGGTTATTCACCAACAGGCGATAATCCGCACCATAAGGTTATTCCCATCAATTTGAATACGAATAGTTATTCACCAAACAGGCGATAATCCGCGCCGTAAGGTTATTCCCATCAATTTGAATACGAAGAGTTATTCACCAAACAGGCGATAATCCGCACCGTAAGGTTATTCTCAAAGATTAATAAGGAATGAATACAAAAGGTTATTCACCAACAGGCGGTAAACCGCGCCGTAAGGTTATTCCCACAATTTAATACATGGAAATAAATGGCACAAGAAAGAAACGATATTATTTTCGAGAATCAAAGAATGATAATCCCTTCAAGTAAGAAAGAAAATAATATCCATTTATGATGATGAAAAGAATGATACCCCTTACCGTAGTAAGTTAGAATATGAAAGAAGATAATATTTCTTACCACAGTAAATTTAAGAGTTTGAAATGAATGGTATTCCTTACCGTAATAAATTTAAGAGTGTAAAAAGATTAATATTCCTTACCGTAGTAAGTTTAAGAGTATGAAAGAAAATGAAATTCCTTACCTTAACACGTGACTGGATATTGATTTAAATGAGGTTGATCAACCTATATATATTTTTAATAAAATTAGTAATTACCACATATAAATTTCAAAGTGTATGATAATTCGTATAATATGAACTATCAAAATTATATATATTTAACATAATTTTTGTAGTATAATATAACTACTTTAAAATAGTTTTTAAAATAATATTCCAAAATAAATCTTCCAAAGAAAGCTTTTAAAAATGAAACTTCTCAAAGAAGAGTCTTCTAAGGGAAGATTTGTGAATACCGTGAAAAATAGGAATTTATAAAATTACTACTCTTTAATAAAAGACTTACTTGAAAAATTCCTGCACTCCTTTTGGCTTTCAAACTCTCAAAATAAGCTTACTATTCTCAGAGAAAACTCATAAAATTCTTATAGAAAAATTTTATGTTTTAGGTGTGATTTTTCTATTCAGTTGAGCAGGCTATTTATAGGAGAAAATAAGGCACTATGCATGTGGTAGGTGAAGGGGCGTGCAGCATGCCTGCTGAAAATTTCAGCAAAGGCAGCGCAGCCATTTGCTTTTCAAATTCTCCAGCGCAAAATTTCAGCACACTTCCTTTACAATTCATGTGGCCCCCACATAGGGTCCACATGTTACTATTTAAAAATAATAATTAATATTTTTTTATTTTTTTATTTTTTTTTATTTTATTTTATTTTTCTTCCTATGGGTCCAACATATAAAATAAAATAATGCTACAACAATAATTCAACAATAATGTAATAAACACGTTACAGATTATTATTAATTTAATAATATAAATTACAGTATATTTGCTACTGTGACAATTATTAGGTTCAATAATTTTAAAAATAGTGCAGCAACAATTATTGACTCAATGATATAAAATACAGTGTAATGATAATTATTGAATCAATAATGCAAAATACTGTGTAACAACAATTATTGAATTGATAATATAAAATATTATGCAGTGACAATTATCGATGAAATGATGTGCAACAGTTACGGTGTCAATAATATGAGACACTGTGCAATACCGTGTGCTACTTTAGAGTACCGCATGCTACAGTAAAATACCATAAATTACCGTATGCTACTATTCTTTTATCACCGGTATTTTAACAGTTAACACCGTTGACTATTTTTATTTAAAAAGGTTACTTCTGTCGTTTTCTATATCCGACAATTATTCCGTTGTGGGCTCCACCAATAATTAGTTATTTCGGCGCCGTCGTACGGCCCGAATATTCCCCGACAAAACGAATATTCCCCGACAAAAACAATATTGTCCGACAAAATAAAATTTGCACATAACATCCTTAACTTTCAATTTTGTCAATTTAACCATTTACTGTTTCAAGAAAAATATATATGAAGAAAAATTAAATTTTGTATTTCATAAATTCGGGGTCTTACAACCTCCCCTCCTTATGAAATTTCGTCCCCGAAATTGACGTACCTGGCATTTCGAAGAGGTATGGATACCTAGACTTCATCTCAGATTCTAGCTCCCAGGTCATTTCCTCAATATCTTGGTTCCTCCATAAAACCTTAACTTGAGGTATAACCTTTGAGCGTAAGATCTGCTCCTTCTTATCTAGGATCTTAACAGGTACCTCCTCATACGTTAAATCTTCTGCTATAACGTCTGGTTCTAACTCAATGACGTGGTTTGGGTCCTTCACATATTTACGTAACATAGATATGTGGAAAACGTTATGGATGCGAGACATACTTGGTGGTAGGGCTAGTCTGTAGGCTACGGATCCTACTCGATCGAGGATTTCAAATGGGCCAATAAATCGAGGGTTGAGCTTTCCTCTCTTTCCGAATCTCGTAACCCCTTTCCATGGAGAAACACGTAAGAATACATGATCTCCGACGTTGAATCTCTCATCTCTCCGATGAAGATCGGCATAACTCTTTTGTCGTTCTTGTGCTGTCTGTATTCGTTGTCGGATCATTTGGATCTTTTCGGTCGTCAAGCGTACCAACTCGGGTCCCAACAGTTTTGCTTCTCCTACCTCATTCCAACATACTGGAGAGCGACACTTGCGTCCATATAAAGCCTCGAATGGAGCCATACCTATACTTGCTTGGTAACTGTTGTTGTAGGAAAATTCCACCAATGGCAAGTACTTATCCCAACTTCCTTTGAAATCTAGTACGCAAAGTCTCAAAAGATCTTCGAGGGTCTGAATCGTCCTTTCCGATTGTCCGTCCGTTTGAGGATGGTATGCAGAACTGAACCGTAGCTCAGTGCCCATAGCTTTTTGTAGACTGATCCAAAAGCGTGAAGTGAATCTAGGATCTCGATCAGAAACTATGGAAACTGGCATGCCATGCAATCTCACGATCTCATTTATGTACATACCGGCAAGACGTTCAAGTGAAAAGTTTTCTCGTATAGGCAAGAAATGAGCAGATTTGGTCAATCTATCTACGATCACCCAAATTGCATCTAAGCCTTGAGAAACTTTGGGAAGACCCGTCACGAAATCCATATTGATGTGTTCCCACTTCCATTCCGGAACCTCAAGTGGTTGTAATGGACCCTTAGGTACTTGATGCTCTGCCTTGACACGTTGACAAGTTAGGCACCTTGTGATAAACTCTGCAATCTCCCTTTTCATATTGTTCCACCAAAATGTATGTCGAAGATCTCGATACATCTTGGTACCTCCTGGGTGGATTGCAAACGGCGTGTTATGTGCCTCCATCATGATTTTATGCTTTAATTCAGGATCGTTAGGAACACAGAGTCGAGAGTTAACTCGAAGTATTCCTTTCTCGTCAATTCTTGCTTCGGGAATGACACCTTCTTGTACTTTCTTCATCATGTTCATCAGTTCCGGATCGGTAGTTTGCGCAGCTTTAATTTTATCGATTAAAGCCGGTTCTACTCGCACGTGAGCAATCTTCGAGTGGGTCCCTGGTGTCTTTAGCTCTATCTCCATCTTTTGCAAGTCGTACAAAATACGCTTTTGTGTTGTCAGCAGTGCACTTGTACTCGCATAAGATTTTCTGCTCAAAGCGTCAGCTACAACGTTCGCCTTTCCCGGGTGATACTGGATTGTGTGATCATAATCCTTCAACAGCTCAAGCCAACGTCGTTGTCGCATGTTGAGTTCCTTCTAGGTGAAGAAATACTTGAGACTTTTATGATCCGTATAGATATCCACTTTCTCTCCGTACAAGTAGTGTCTCCAGATCTTCAACGCGAAAACGACTGCTGCCAACTCTAGATCATGAGTAGGGTAATTTTTCTCATAATCTTTGAGTTGTCGAGAGGCATAGGCTATAACCTTTCCATGTTGCATAAGGACACAGCCTAGACCTTTGCCTGAAGCATCGCTGTATATGACAAATTCTCCCGATCCTGATGGAATGGTCAGAACAGGAGCTGAAACAAGTCTCCTCTTAAGCTCTTGAAAACTTTTCTCGCATTGATCGCTCCATATGAATTTTGTGCTTTTCCGAGTAAGCTGAGTTAATGGAGTGGCGATTCGAGAAAATCCTTCTACGAATCTCCGATAATAACCAGCTAGGCCCAGAAAACTTCGGACTTCGGTTACTGTCTTGGGTTGTTCCCAATTTAGTACCGTTTCAATCTTTGCAGGATCGACTGATATTCCTTGACTAGAAATCACATGCCCAAGAAACGTGACCTCCTCAAGCCAGAACTCACATTTCTTCAACTTGGCATATAATTTGTTCTCACGGAGCTTTTGGAGTATCAATCTCAGGTGTTGTTCATGATCCTCGCGACTCTTGGAGTATATGAGGATGTCATCAATAAAGACAACCACAAAATGATCCAAATATTCTTTGAATATTCGGTTCATCATGTCCATGAAAGCTGCAGGAGCATTGGTTAGTCCAAAAGGCATGACTAAAAACTCATAATGCCCATAACGAGTTCTGAAAGCAGTCTTTGGAATGTCCTCAGCTTTAACCTTTAACTGATGATATCCAGAACGGAGATCAATCTTTGAGAAATGTTGAGCACCTTGTAATTGATCAAACATGTCATCGATCCTAGGCAACGGGTACCTGTTTTTGATGGTGACATGGTTCAATTCTCGGTAGTCAATGCACAATCTCATACTCCCGTCTTTCTTCTTCACAAATAGAACAGGAGCACCCCAAGGTGAGGCACTCGGACGAATGAAACCGGTATCCAACAATTCCTGTAGTTGGACTTTTAACTCTTGAAGTTCAATGGGAGCCATTCGGTATGGGGCTTTGGAAATGGGCTTGGTACCGGGTTCAAGATCAATACAAAATTCAATTTCACGGTTTGGGGGTAAGCCAGGAAGTTCTTCAGGAAAAACGTCATGAAACTCATTAACAATGGGAATATCATTCAAGTTTGACGTATTTTTGTTCAAATCAGTGACATGAGCTAAAAAGGCTTGACATCCGTTTTTCAATAAACGAATGGCTTTATGGCTAGAAATAACAGTTATAGATTTCAATGGTTTAGTTGCTTGAATTTGCATGACAGGTTGATTAGGAATATGAAAACTAATAATCTTATGAAAACAATCAATTTTAGCATGATGGGTAGTCAACCAATCAATTCCTAAAATCACATCAAATTCATGCATTTCCAAAGAAATAAGGTCAACAGGTAATGTGAGGTTGTTGATTTGAACTAGGCAAGATTTATAGACAGTAGATGTAATGGTCATTTCTCCTAATGGGGTTTCAACTGATAAGTCAAAGTCCAAATTTTCAGGAGTTAAGTTTAAACGCTGAGCACATGCAGGTGAGATAAAAGAATGGGTAGAGCCAGTATCTAACAAAGCGTAGACTTCACGAGAATTTATGAATAGCTTACCGGTTATCACCTCGTTCGAGTTTCGTGCCATTTGGGATGTCACAACAAAAGCTCTCCCTTGAACTACAGATTTTCCCTTATCCGCGCTAGCTTTTGGTATCATCACTGCAGCTGGACTTGATTTTGTGGCAGGACAAAACCGCGCAAGATGACCCTCTTTCCCACAACTGTAGCACTTTTTGGATTGCAGTGTACAGTTTGGGCTGATGTGACCTTCCTGACCACACCTATAGCATCTCACTGGTGGTCGATCTTCTCCCCTTGAAACTGGGGTCGGTGCTGGTGCTGGTACTGGTGCCCTTCCATAATTATTATGGAATCTCTTTCTTTTGAAATTGTTTCCACTGGATTCTCCTCTTCTGTTATTTGATGTGGAATTACCACCGAAGTGTTGGTTACCTCCTCGATGGTTCTCGTTCCTGTGGTTGTTATCATTTCTCTGATCATTGACTCTTGGCTGTAATTTTTCATCTGTTTGCTCCACCCTTTGAGCCCTATCAACAACATCTGAATACAAACTAAATTTATGAGAGCTAAGTTGTTGACGGATTTCGAATCTTAGACCACGTAAGAACATCCGACTCATCCGTGCTTCGTCATCTACTAGATGAGTCGCAAAACGAGACAGTTCAGCAAACTTAGCTTCATATTGAGAAACTGACATGTTTCCCTGCTCCAGCTTAATGAATTCCACTTCCTTCATATGGCGGATGCTTTCTGGGAAGTACTTTTCATTAAATAGCTCTTGGAATTCTGTCCAAGACATCTCAAGTGCTGAAGGGTGGATACGTTTTACCGCTTCCCACCAGTGATCCGCCTCACCTCGAAACATAAAAGTAGCAAATGGCACCTTCTGATCATCAGCGCATTGTAGGACATCAAGTATTTTTGTCGTATGCTTCAGCCATGCCTCCGCTTTGAGTGGGTCAGGCTTCCCGTGGAATTCAGGTGGTCCCAATTCTTTAAATTGCTTGACAGTGACCATCCTCAAATTACCAGCGTTTCTACCGTTATTGTTAACTGGATTTCCTCTTGCCTGATTCTGCATGAACTGCATGAAATTCCTAAAGAATCCATCATTCATCATGTTATCAGGAATATTATTTCCTGAGTTGGCAGGAGGATTGTTTGTGGCTTCTTGATTTTCGGCTACATTCGCTTCGGGTATTTCATAGTTAACTTCTTGATTTCCAGATGCCATACTAAACTGTGGTCACAAAATAAATGTTAGTTCAAATAAACTGACTCATCACTTCATGTCCCTATATTCAAATCAACTCATTAGATAATAAAATCTAATTTAGGTAGGACACACTAGTGACTGATTCTATTCGTCTCTCCCCTCCTAGTTTTAACCCCAGATCTCCATTAAAGACCATATCCCTAAGCTCTGATGCCAACTGTGACGCCCCCAAATCTGAGCCCACACAGCCCAAACTTGAGTCGTCAAAAGACTACAACAAAATTATTACAATGAAATACAACGTACAACAATACAGTGGATAATACAACACAACTAAGTCTTCATTATTATTGCCACACTATTTTATAACACGTGAAGACTATGATAGCTATCCCCGCACTCTCACTCCATTCCCCGGCTAGACCCCGTTACGTTCTCATCTCCTGTTGAAAAACAATGGAACGAAAAGAAAGGGTGAGCTCAAATAGCCCAGTAAGAAATATCATGACTAAGATAATGACGAATAAATTATCATTAGCCTTCAACAGTTGAGTTCTTGATAGAATACAATAGACTACAAGGTTTATATCAAAAACTGCAGTTAAATTCTTAAACAACGTTCAGATCAATAATAGCAGCGGAATGAGCAATCTATTAGAAGAATAATGCAGACTATAATGTCCACTCGCTTCTCTTTTTAGTAAAAATATCATCAACTTTTATCATCTGAAATACCATTAGTCAAAATAATACAACTTCACAGTTCCTGGTCATAATCATGCAGATCAACAGTTCATCTTTGCACTACGGGCCAAAGACATTCAATATAACACCAACGGTCATGATTATACCAGATTCAGCCTTTGGTCATAATCATACCAATTAACAGTTCATCTTTGCACTACGGGCCAAAGAGAACATTAACCACGTGCCATAAAAGACACCGAACAGATGTATCGCCTTTAACCTAGTATATCGCCTTTAACCTATCATCTGTTCAACAATTATATCACATCTGTGCCCCCGGCCACAGATATTCACAACAGCTTGATTCTTGATGATTAATACAAATAACAGTGATACAAATGATGAACAGAAGAACAGGATACACAATAAGTATCAGAAGTTTACTTTGTGCAGATTCAAATAATGTCCAAATTGTCAACATGATGTGGAGTGAAATTTAAAAATGATATTCAAGATCCACAGTTCAGAATAACGGTTACAGTTCAATAGAAAGGTTCACGTAAATAGGAAGGTTCAGTTGAAATAATGAAGTTCAACTATTATGGAACATATAATATTTTCAGGAATTATAGAAGCAATAGTTCCATAATAAGTTTCGATTTAGGAGTATGAAAGAAAATAATATCCCTTACCGTAGCAGGTTTGATTAACAAAAGGTGAAGGGAATTAATATCCCTTACCATGGTAAGTTTGAATAATGGAAGATGAAAAAGATGGTATCCCTTATGAGTATAAAGGAAAATGGTATCACTTACGAATATGGAATAAAAGTGTCATGTGATAATTCGTGTAGACAAATTATTTCCGCACGAGACAAATAAAAGGGTTATTCACCAACAGGCGATAATCCGCACCATAAGGTTATTCCCATCAATTTGAATACGAATAGTTATTCACCAAACAGGCGATAATCCGCGCCGTAAGGTTATTCCCATCAATTTGAATACGAAGAGTTATTCACCAAACAGGCGATAATCCGCACCGTAAGGTTATTCTCAAAGATTAATAAGGAATGAATACAAAAGGTTATTCACCAACAGGCGGTAAACCGCGCCGTAAGGTTATTCCCACAATTTAATACATGGAAATAAATGGCACAAGAAAGAAACGATATTATTTTCGAGAATCAAAGAATGATAATCCCTTCAAGTAAGAAAGAAAATAATATCCATTTATGATGATGAAAAGAATGATACCCCTTACCGTAGTAAGTTAGAATATGAAAGAAGATAATATTCCTTACCACAGTAAATTTAAGAGTTTGAAATGAATGGTATTCCTTACCGTAATAAATTTAAGAGTGTAAAAAGATTAATATTCCTTACCGTAGTAAGTTTAAGAGTATGAAAGAAAATGAAATTCCTTACCTTAACACGTGACTGGATATTGATTTAAATGAGGTTGATCAACCTATATATATTTTTAATAAAATTAGTAATTACCACATATAAATTTCAAAGTGTATGATAATTCGTATAATATGAACTATCAAAATTATATATATTTAACATAATTTTTGTAGTATAATATAACTACTTTAAAATAGTTTTTAAAATAATATTCCAAAATAAATCTTCCAAAGAAAGCTTTTAAAAATGAAACTTCTCAAAGAAGAGTCTTCTAAGGGAAGATTTGTGAATACCGTGAAAAATAGGAATTTATAAAATTACTACTCTTTAATAAAAGACTTACTTGAAAAATTCCTGCACTCCTTTTGGCTTTCAAACTCTCAAAATAAGCTTACTATTCTCAGAGAAAACTCATAAAATTCTTATAGAAAAATTTTATGTTTTAGGTGTGATTTTTCTATTCAGTTGAGCAGGCTATTTATAGGAGAAAATAAGGCACTATGCATGTGGTAGGTGAAGGGGCGTGCAGCATGCCTGCTGAAAATTTCAGCAAAGGCAGCGCAGCCATTTGCTTTTCAAATTCTCCAGCGCAAAATTTCAGCACACTTCCTTTACAATTCATGTGGCCCCCACATAGGGTCCACATGTTACTATTTAAAAATAATAATTAATATTTTTTTATTTTTTTATTTTTTTTTATTTTATTTTATTTTTCTTCCTATGGGTCCAACATATAAAATAAAATAATGCTACAACAATAATTCAACAATAATGTAATAAACACGTTACAGATTATTATTAATTTAATAATATAAATTACAGTATATTTGCTACTGTGACAATTATTAGGTTCAATAATTTTAAAAATAGTGCAGCAACAATTATTGACTCAATGATATAAAATACAGTGTAATGATAATTATTGAATCAATAATGCAAAATACTGTGTAACAACAATTATTGAATTGATAATATAAAATATTATGCAGTGACAATTATCGATGAAATGATGTGCAACAGTTACGGTGTCAATAATATGAGACACTGTGCAATACCGTGTGCTACTTTAGAGTACCGCATGCTACAGTAAAATACCATAAATTACCGTATGCTACTATTCTTTTATCACCGGTATTTTAACAGTTAACACCGTTGACTATTTTTATTTAAAAAGGTTACTTCTGTCGTTTTCTATATCCGACAATTATTCCGTTGTGGGCTCCACCAATAATTAGTTATTTCGGCGCCGTCGTACGGCCCGAATATTCCCCGACAAAACGAATATTCCCCGACAAAAAGAATATTGTCCGACAAAATAAAATTTGCACATAACATCCTTAACTTTCAATTTTGTCAATTTAACCATTTACTGTTTCAAGAAAAATATATATGAAGAAAAATTAAATTTTGTATTTCATAAATTCGGGGTCTTACAACGCCAGTAGAACAATCTGTCATGCCCGTGTTTCTTAATCTTTTTGTTCATCTCAGCCTTAGAATCCATTCAAAATTAATTCGATTGGTTATAACTTTCAAAGAATTATGAATTCAATAAATATTTTTCAAAATTTGTCTAGCTGAATCAAATAGCTTAGACTTGTATTTCTTCAACACTTGTCTAGCCAGATCAATTGGCATAAACGTTCTTTTAACAATTTATAATCCGCAGAAATTTTTAAAACATTCATAATGTCAAAACTTTTCAAAACGTCCAGCCGAGTCAACTGGCATTGACTTATAGCTTTGACATACCTTCACAAATCAAAATCATTTATGACTTCATGTTACCGCGTCATCTTGACAGTACGTTGAGGATTCCGTCGTTAATAATTCCTACACCATAAACCATACTTTATGGTGTTGAATCATCTTATAACGAAATAGTACCGTACCGTCTCAACAACACGTTGAGCATTCCGTCATTCATCACATCTGCACCGGGCTAAAAGGTGCGTGGATGATTCTTTTGAAATACATTTTGATGTAAAAATATTTTTGTCTAGCCGAAACAAGTAGCATAGACACTTTTTAAATCGTTTAAAAAAATATTTCATTTATATTTTTAAAGCACATTCGTGCCAAATTAACTTGAGGCCAATAATTTTGAAATCTAGCAAAGCCAGAAGAATGGGAATATCCTAAATTCCCTAACATTTATAACACATCTTCCACCTTTGTTTCTTTCACTTAACTATATTATTCATTGCTAGGACTATTGTTATTTATCATACCAAAATTTCTAACTACTCCACTTTTCTATACCCCCGTATAGTTCATCAAACTTGCCACACATTGTGAGTCCAGAAACTTACCACAAGAATATGAGTTTTAAAGCTTATCCTAGCAATACGTAGTCTGAGAACCAATCAAAGACTATCCATATGCTGAGGGGCTCAAAACATACCATACAATTATGAGTCATGGACTTACCATATGCATGAGTTTTAAGAACTCGTGCCTAAACTTAATATTATCTATCTATCAGAAACTCTTAGCGCGACTCTAACATTTCAATGATTATCACATAGTAACTAAGTAAACACAAATTCCCCGCCCATACAAAGGGTTGTGCAACTCAGTCACCACATGAGTTCTCAAATGAAATTTCGTACCAAAGCTTTCTACCCCCTTATCATAACCTTTCTGTCATTCATGTCTCATCATTCTCTGAATTCTTCTTGTACTATTTCATAGTACCATATCTCTTTTGGACCATTAACAGGTCTCTCTGTTATTTCATATTCTCACTTAATCCCATCAAGATCTTGCTTTGTATTCTATTCCTTACTTGCTTTCCTGATCTTATGATCGTATCGTAGTACGATCCTCTTACCGTTCCTGATCATGTTATTATGATCTCTTCTTATACATTTCGGATTACCTTGTCATCCTTATTGTTTAAATCAGGTGTCCCCTGATTTTCTTTGAAATTCATCTTTGAATCATTTCAATATTCTTTCAGATATATTCTTAATTGAACTTATAAATTTTCTTAATTCGTTTCATTCAAATCTTTCTTAATATCTTTATCTCTTCCTTATAATCTTATATCTTTCATATTTCCTTTACTTTAGCCAATATCTGAGATCATCTTTCTCAACTTACATCTTTTCCATCCTAATTCCCCCATGTTCATCAAACTTATCACGTATTTGGGCTCAGGAACTTACCATAATCATATGGTTGAGGAGCTTGTCCTAGTCAGGCCTTAGTCGCCCATTCGCTAAAGGGGCTCCACCATACAATCATGAGTCACGAGCTTACTATACGCTTGAGTTTTCAGAACACTCAACTAACCGTACTCTTCCTTACTTAGGTTATAGCCTAAGGTATCATTTACCTAAGGTTTATAACCTCTAGCTCTGATACCAACTGTAACGACCCCGAAATTCGACCCACTTTATTATCTTAATTTTCATATTTGTGAAACATTATCTTCCTAACGTCCAAATTTCGGTCCGTTAATAAATCTTTCATCACCTATATTGATCCATTATTTAATATCAATATCATCAATTAACAAATTTTCGGTATAAATTTTTCTTTTTCTTTTAATCATTGCATTAAAATATTTGGATATTTAAAATCCTTACATTTCGATCCTAGTCCCATGGATCGCAACCTTTACTTTTTCTTTCCTTCATGTACCATAAAGTTCAACTTTTAATTTTAATGTTGATTATAATTCCACAATTATCCTTTGTTTAATAATTCATAATTAACCATTGCGTAATTCTCTATCGTAACATTTATCTCATACATTTACAATTCATAATTTAATTTTACTCATTCTGTCTGGATTCGACATATCCGTACATACATAACATCAATAGAACTTAACACACGTATCCACATTGAATGAAAAATATAACAATAACATTTCCCCACCTTCTAGGAAATTCATCTCTAATTTAATCCAGTATTCTTGAAATTTATTTGATTGCCTGTAAAAATGTTTATTAAGCAAGTAATGAGCACAACGGCTCAGCAAGTTCAACAGTTATACTTCACGTAGCACATACCTTATCATGCTTGGTGTGTGTCATACATCATGTGCTTGTGCTTTTACTATAGCAATATAACTCAAATATATTCATATCGTTGCACAAAATACACATTGTGGTCATATTAATCACGTATCACGTAACACATAATTTGTATGCAGTTAAAACAAGAATTTCATATCATAACATTCCAACATTTAACATAAAAGGGACTGAAGAACTTGCCTGGCGTCCAGTTGTTTAAATTGATATCTCAAACTCTAAACTCGATCAACCTATGATCATTAAATAATCAAATAATAATTATTTATCTCTTTATGATATTAATTTACTTAATTAATATCATTTCTGGGCTAATTATTTAATAATATGGTTAATTATATTAACCTCGTTCCTTAATAAATTAATTTAACTTAATATCCCACATTTTCAATACGGACAACCCGGCTCATCAGATAAATTTTAGCATATTCGGATGTCCGAATTTTCATTTATTCACTTTCTAGCTTTTAAACTTAATGGATTAATATTTAAATATTAATCCCCAATATTTAATATTTTTACAAAAATATTAAAATTAATGCTCAAACATCATTTCTATATTTTTAGTATTTTTCTGTAATTTTCTATAATTTTTAAATAATTTTTAAACATTTATTTCATTAAAAATCATTTCTGGGGGTATTTCGATAATTTCCGCGCCCTTAGGGATATATCCGGCATTTCCCGGAAAGGCTGGGGGCTTATTCATAATTTCAGTAAGGTTAGGGACAAATCCGGAATTTTCCGGAAAGATCAGGGGCAATTATGTAATTTCCGTGTCTCTAGGGACACGGTTGGTATTTCAGGAAAAGGGCAGGGGCACGGATGTAATTAACCAACGTGGCGTCGGCCGCGCATTGCGCGCGGTCCTTCGCTTCCGACGCCAAAACGGCGTCGTTTCGAAGCCGCTCCCCGAACCCCTTGCGCATGGCGCGGCATCTTCCTCCGAACGCCCCAAAACGGCGCCGTTTTACCTCCGTGTCAGACAAAAAAAATGGCTGCCGCGCATTTTCTTCCTCCTTCAGCGATGAACAGTAGCCAGCCAATACGCAAAATACACCATTTTCTTCACAATTTTCCCAACAAGACTACTCCAAAAATCATAAAGTTCATAACTATACATAAAAAATTTATTTAGAATAATTATTCTAATTATTTATAATTTTTCTACAAAATTATTTCATTTCCAATAATTCACAAAATAAACAAAATTAATTAATATATACCTCAAAACTTCTTCCTTGAAGCTTGTTGTTCATCTTTGTTAGTGCCAAATATTTTCTCCCTCTTGCTAGTGGTGGTGTAAGGTGGCGGATGGTGGTGGTTTTGCCGGATAGGAGAAATAGAGAAGAATATATATATTTTGTTCCTTTTTCTTCCTCTTTGTTTCTTCTTCTTTTAAATACAACACTAACCACCACGGTGGCATAAAATTTCCACCGCCTTTAGACTTTCTTGAAGTTTCCGGATTTGGCAAAATGACGCATAAAAAAATATTTTAAACACATTACGTAATTATTTCGTATAATAAATATTTTATATAATAATATAAAACATTTATTTTAATTCACTAAAATTCATATTATGATTTATGAATAATATTTAGACCTTTTTCAGGTACTTTACTTGACAAATTTTGTACACGCATAATGACATGCATGTATTTATTTGAGGTAATTTATACCTCCAAAAATCATAAAATAATTCATATAACTTATAAAAATTATTTTTCATAATTTTTCACTTCATTACTTGGACAACATGTTACACTAACATGTTCACATTTTCGAAATATTATTCTTCATAAAAGTCATAATAATTCTATTATACATAAACATAATTTTTACTAACTTAAAACATTCCTTTTTCTTATTTATTATTCAATTTCTTTAATATTCATATTAATTTCTTTATATATAAATTATATAATTTAATATTATATAATTTATATAATTACATTCTTCTTTTAAATAATTTCTTAATCTCCTCCAACTTTATTCCATTTAATCACCTTATATAAATTACATAATTATTCTTATATAATTTATATAATTATTATTTTCTTCATACCTTATTTTAATTTCCTTATATAAATTATATAATTATTATTATATAATTTATATAATTACCTTTCCTTCTCCATTAATTTCTAAACTTCTTCCAAAATTCTTGATAAACTCTAAAATCGATAACTACAATTTTACACACTTCCTCATTAGTTTTCCATAAATTCTTGGATTAATTTAATTATTAATCCCTTAATTTTTATAATTAATGAAATTTATAATTTTATCAATTAAACATAACACACCTATATAAATGTATATATATAAATATATACATATCTAACTCCTGCATTTCACATTACCACATAGCCTTAATTTAATTATAATTTCTGCATTTTCATAATAATTTAATTGTACAATTTATTGTATCCTTACCTGACATTCTTTTATTCCTCATAAATTGTTTTTAAACAATTTATTTACATTTCAATTATTTTAATTTCAACACAATTCATCATAACCTCTACACAGATTTAATTTATCAATTAAATCACATAATATAATAATTAATTTAACAACCTTGATAATTTTTCATCATAACCTCTGCACATATTTAATTTATCAATTAAATCACATAATATAATAATTAATTTAACAACCTTGATAATTTTATCAATTAAATTCTCATTTAATATTATTAAAGAAATCTTGGAAATTCGGATCCTCACATATATAATATTAAATTTAGGCACGAGTTCTTAAAACTCATGCATATGGTAAGTCCATGACTCATAATGGTATGGTATGTTTTGAGCCCCTCAGCATATGGATAGTCTTTGATTTGTTCTCAGACTACATATTGTTAGGACAAGCTTCTAAACTCATATTCTTGTTGTAAGTTTCTGAACTCATAATGTGTGGCAAGTTTGATGAACTATACGGAGGTATAGAAAAGTGGAGTAGTTAGAAATTCTAACATGATATGTAATAATAGTCCTAGCAATAAATTAATAATTAAGTGAAGAAGCAGAAGGTGAATGATTAGGGAATTTAGGATATTCCCACTCTTCTAGCTTTGCTAGATTTCGAAAATTTTGGTCTCAAGTTGATTTGGCACGTGTGTGCTTTGAAAAATATAAATGAAATTTTTAAGCGATTTAAAAAGTGTCTATGCTATTTGTCTCAGCTGGACAAAAATGTTTTTACATCAAAATGTATTTCAAAAAGAATCATCCACGCACCTTTTAGCCCGGTGCAGATGTGATGAATGACGGAATGCTCAACGTATTGTTGAGACGGTGCGGTACTATTTCGTTATAAGATGATTCAACACCATAAAGTATGGTTTATGGTGTAGGAATTATTAACGACGAAATCCTCAACGGACTGTCAAAATGATGCGGTAACATGAAGTCGTAAATGATTTTGATTTATAAACGTATGTCAAAGCTATAAGTCAATGCCATTTGACTCGGCTGGATGTTTTGAAAGTTTTGACATGATGAATGTTTTAAAAATTTCTGCGAGTTATAAATTGTTAAAAGTAAGTCTATGCTAATTGATCTGGCTAGACAAGCGTTGAAGAAATATAAGTCCGAGCTATTGATTCAGCTAGACAAATTTTGTAAAATATTGAATTCGTATTCTTTGAAAGTTATAACTAATCAAATTACTTTTGAAAGAATTTTAAGGCTGAGATGAACAAAACGATTAAGACTATTGCAGGTTGATCAAATGGTCACTTGGCATAGCAAGACACAGGCATTGCAGATTGATCATCTGGCGTGCCAATGTATGGTGAAACATCCATCACTTTAATGACAGATTAATCCACTGTCAGGGTTTGCAGTATGAAGTACTCGGGGAGCGAAGTACTGTAAACCGGGATAAATGTTCATTCAGCATATCATGAAAGTTTTCCAAAATAAAAATTTTGAATTCCTCTACTCTTACGAAGATTGGATGGTAGGATGGGGTAGTATTATGTAAATGTGAATAATAATGAAAGCAATAATGGTGAAGTAAAGAAATTATGAAATGTGATGGATTAGAAAATTGCAATATACAATGACTACGCGAATGAAATAAAGATATGTGGAATAAATGCAAAGAAATTGTGAAGTATGAGTACATAGAAATTTCGAGGACGAAATTTTATAAAGGAGGGGTGAATGTGACACCCAGGATTTTAAAAATAATTTCAAATAAAGATTATGATAAAATTAAGTAAAGGTTAGCAATTAAAACCTAGTGTTGAATGATAGAAGGTATTAAGAAATGAATTATGAAATGTGAAGAATATTTATATGAATTAAGAAAAGAAGGACGAATGTATAGAGTATAAATGATGTGCGATAGAGGGTATGAAATAAGCGAATAGAGTAAGGAGATGTATGATTAAAAGGAAGGAAATTTTTCAGAAAGTAAGAAA
The DNA here is from genome assembly GCA_947179155.2 of Hedera helix. Taxonomy (NCBI): domain Eukaryota; kingdom Viridiplantae; phylum Streptophyta; class Magnoliopsida; order Apiales; family Araliaceae; genus Hedera; species Hedera helix. The sequence continues at coordinate 26,901,078 of OX359276.1, read as the reverse complement.
CTATCTTGATAAGTATATCAAGAAGCGAGTTAAGGTTTTATTAAGAAATTTTTAGAGAAATATGAAAAGTGGTATTACAAAGAAATTGTGAATTAAGTTAAGAATTTAATATTCCGACTGTTACGATCAGTATGATGTCAATTGTTAAAGCTGTGAATTATGGATATTAAGAGGTAGGTTATGATTATTATGGATTGGGTTTATTCAGCAATATAAAGGTATAACAAGACGCTATAAATAATATAAGTATGATTATTACGGTAATTATGATTCCGAGGACGGAATCCTGTTAAGGGGGGAAGAATGTGAAGATCCGAATTTCAGGATTCCTTTAATAATATCAAATAAGAATTAATTGATAAAAATATGAAAGTTGTTTAAGTTAATTATTATTTAAAGTATTTGAAGGGATTTAATTAGTAAATTAAATTTGTACAAAGATGGTGATGAATTATGTGAATTTAAAATAATTGAAAAGTAAATAAATTGTGTAAATACAATTTATGAAGAATAAAAGAAATTTTAGGTAATTGTACCATAAATTGTACAATTTAATTATTGTGGAAGTACAGAAATTATGTTTTAAATAAGGTTATGTGATAATGTAAATGCATGAATTAAATATGTATATATTTATATATATACATTTGTATATTATATATGTGAATGTTTAATTGATAATCTTAAATTTCATTAATTATGGGAATAAAGGGATTAATAATTAAATTAATCCAAATTTAAATAAAAAGTGAATGAGGGAGTTGGTAAAATTGTATGTGTTGATTTTAGAATTTATCAAGAATTTTGGAGGAGGTTTAGAAATTAATTGAGAAGGAAAGGTAATTATATAAATTATATAATAATAAATTATATAATTTATATAAGGAAATTAAAATAAGGTATGAAGAAAATAATAATTATATAAATTATATAAGAATAATTATGTAATCTATATAAGGCGATTAAATGGAATAAAGTTGGAGGAAATTAAGAAGTTATTTAAAAGGAGAATGTAATTATATAAATTATATAATATTAAATTATATAATTTATATATAAAGAAATTAATATGAATATTAAAGAAATTGAATAATAAATAAGAAAAAGGAATGTTTTAAGTTATTAAAAATTATATTTATGTATAATGGAATTATTATGACTTTTATGAAAGATAATATTTCGGAAATGTGAACATGTTAATGTAACATGTTGTCTAAGTAACGGAGTGAAAAATTATGAAAAATAATTTTTATAAGTTATATGAATTATTTTATGATTTTTGGAGGTATAAATTACCTCAAATAATTACATGCATGACGTTATGCGTGTACAAAATTTGTTTATGCGTGTACAAAATTTGTTATGTAAGGTACCCAAAAAGGGTCTAAATATTATTGATAAATCATATTATGATTTTTAGTGAATTAAAATAAATATTTTATATTTATTATATAAAATATTTATTACACGAAATAATTATGTAATGTATTAAAATTTGTAATTTTGCATGTTAATCCGAAAGTTAAGGTCGGTTCTTATAGGCGGTGGACTTGGAATTGTTTTAAAAAATAATTAATACATATTATATATATATGTGGGAGAATAAAAGAAAAGAAAAGAAAGGAAATAAAAACAAAAGCCAAGTTTTCTTCTCTCTTCTTCCACCCGAAACACCACCATGAGCCATCGCCGGAAAACTCCACGACCACCAAGAAAGATGAGGTTTTGGGTGCCATCAAGGGGAAGAAAAGCTTCAAAGAAGGTATAAAATTAATTATTTGATTTATTTTGTGTATTATGGGTAGTAAAATAATTTGGAGAAAAATTAGTAAAGAATTATAATAATTATTCTAAATAATTTATGGAAGTGTATTTATGAATTTTATCATGTTTGGTGTAATTATGTTGTGGTATTGAGAAGCAAAAATGGTGAAAAAATGAATAATTTGGCAAAAGGTGGCCACTGTTCACGACAGGAGCAGAAGAAGGAAAAAGGAACGACCGCGCATTGCGCGCGGTCAGATTTGCCGGACGCGTTGTTAAAACGACGTCGTTTTGAGCAGTAAGGGCGGGCCGCGCAACGCGCGGTAGAAGTTTCCGGAACAGGCCATCAAACGACGTCGTTTTGGAACGACAGGGATAGGCCGCGCAATGCGCAGCCGCGTTTTGGGCAAAATGACTAAAATGCCCCTGGCCTTTCCGGTGAATTCCCAGCGTGTCCCTAGGAGCGCGGAAAGTACGAAAATGCCCCTGGACTTTTCGGTTAATTCCGGTTATGTCCCTAGCATTGCGAAATTTACGGAAATGCCCCTGAGCTTTCCGGAAAATGCCAGTTTTGTCCCTTTAGCTGCGGAAATTACCAAATTGCCCCCAGAATTAGTTTTTAATGAAATAAATGTTTAAAAATTGTTTAAAAATTCCAGAAAATTATAGAAAAATACTAAAAATATAGAAATGATGTTTGGGCATTAAATTTAATATTTTTGTAAAAATATTAAATAATGGGGATTAATATTTAAATATTTTAAATATTAATCTAATGAGTTTAAATGTTAGAAAGTGAATAACTAAAGTTTTCGGACAACCGAATATGTTAAATTTTATCTGATAAGCTGGGTTGCCCATAGTAAAGGCATTGGTTATTAAGATAAATTATTTTATTAAGGAATGAGGTTAATATAATTAACCATATAAATTAATATTTGGCCTAGAGATGATATTAATTAATTAAATTAATATCATGTGGAGTTAAATAATTATCATTTGATTATTTTATGATCATAGGTTGATCGAGTTAAGGGTTTGAACTATCAATTTAAATAATTGGACGCCAGACAAGTTTTTCAGTCCTTTTTATGTTAAACGTTGAACTATTATGATATGAAATTCTTGTTTTAAATGCATACAAATTATGTGCTATGTGATACGTGTTTAATATGACCACAATGTGTTCTTTGTGTAACGATATGAGATATATTGCTATATTTAAAACACAAGCACATGATATATGTCACACACCAAGCATGTTAAGGTATGTGCTACGTGAAATATAAACTGTTGAACTTGCTGAGCCGTTGTGCTCATTACTTGCTTAATAAACATTTTTGCAGGAAAGAAATAAATTGCAAGATTATCGGATTAATTGTTAAGGATGAATTGTCTAGAAGGTGGGAAAACGTTTTATTATATTTTCCATTCAATGTGGATACATGTATTAATTTTATAATGATGTTTCATATGTACATATATGTCGAATCCAGACAGGATAAGTAAAGTTAAATTTTGAACTGTAATTTGTACTAGATAGTTATTACGATAGAAATTATTAAATGATTTAATTATGATTTATGAAACGAAAAATGTTGTATGGATATATACAATATTAAACTCTAAATGTTGAGCTTCACGATATTTGTAATAGAAAGAAAAGAGAAAGTAAAGGTTGCGATCCATGGGACTAGGATCGAAATGTAAGGATTTTAAACATCCAAATATTTTAATGCAATGATTAAAAGAAAAAGAAAAATTTATACCGAAAAAAAAAATTAGTAACTGAAGATGGTAAAGCGAATTATTGGATTAAAGAAGGGATTAAAGATTTATTAACGGACCGAAATTTGGACGTAAAGGAAGATAATGTATAATAAATACAAAATTTAAGGTAAGAATATGGGTCGAATTTCGAGGTCGTTGCAGATATAAAAGAGGACACGAGAGGACACGAGAAATTCAAGTGATTTAGACTATAAATATCTCCTACTCCACTGTTCTACACTTCGGGCAAGGAATCCACTAAGGATATTCTTACTCATTATAATTAGATCACTAAGTTCCGATACACCTAAACCACTGAGGTTCATTTGAGTCACTGTGACGCCCCCAAATTCGGGTCCTAATTACCCGGATCCGATCATCACGATCCAATAAAAATATCCACCTCTAAACAATATACAATAACTAAATGTGGAATAATAAACATATGTTGTTCATTCAAAAGGTGTTACTAGCCCCAAGATATGGTAACCTTACACAAAAGTACGCAAATACCCTTAATAAAGTACTTAGGATTTACATTACAAAACAAGTAATTTTAGCTAGACGAATAAACTAAAGACTGTCTCTTAAAGTCTATTACTTCATCTTTCCCTTAACCTTGTTCTTTCCAGAAGTCTCGGGTTCCACTGCAATAAGGTTTATGATAGGTAAAGAATGAAAGATAAAAAAAAATGGACCGTATTATCGTCAGCTGAATGGTATCAAAGATTAAAGGTTATGTTTTAACGCACGAGATTTCAGTTAATGTGGTTTAAGGTTGATGATTATCTTATCCAAACATAATTGGACTTAATTAAGGGGAGGTGGGATCTCGGGGCGCTACACCTAAGACTTAGGTCAAAGTTTCAAGATTTGAATTTTCAAAGTTGTCAACCACGCTAGAAATTTTTTAAAATGAGGAAAATGAATTTTGCACATGTTAATTAGTGGGGTGATGCCTGACCATGATAGGATAAGGAACCAAATGAGGCTTCCTCAAGATGTCTCCTAATGACATTTTAAAAGAAAAATCAAGAGAAGTAGATCAACATTGACTATGTTATATATATATATATATATATATATATATATATATATATATATATATATATATATATATATATATATATATATATATCGGAATGATCCATAGCATGTATTTACTATGGATCAAAAATGGGCATATACCATCATATCCGTACAAATTAATAGCGAACGAACGAGATTAAAAGGGAAAAATTGGCGTCCGTTAGTATTACTAGCGGTCCACTGTCCAGTCCAGTTAACTAAGTTAAAAAAAAATAATGTGTCCGCTAGTACTACTAGCAAACGGATATTAGTCCCAAGCAGTACACTTAAACTTCCTTCACGCATTATATTTAAAAAATCTGTTATTATTACTAGCGATCGCCAGTTTTAAAAATTGTAATCCCAGTCAAAATTATTAGTACGAGTCAATATCAGTTATGTCAATAATAATTGCATCCTCGATAAGAATTATATTATAGAAACCTACAAAAACAATACTCCAATTCCATATATATATATATATATATATATATATATATATATATATATATGAGATAAATGGTGTATAATCCTTAGTTATTTTTTTGACCTACGAGGTTAATCAAACTATTATACCTGCGCTCAATTGGCATCAAGGAAGAGAGAAAATTATAAAAGTAATCAACCAAGGTATTACAATAAACTAGCAAATCTTTGCACCTCAAAATTGTCGTGTTAAGTTTTCAATTATGGCTGAAGATATGTTTAATTCTAGTTCTACAAATTCTTCTCATGATAATATTGACATGGATAATATTGGTGTTCATTACATGAATTAGTTGCATATTAATGAGTCAAAAGCTCCTTATAAGGGTTAGATTTTTTCTACTATTCAAGAGGCAGAAGAATTTTATAAAACATATGCATGTAGTACTGGATTTGAAATAAAAATTGGGGCAAGTCATAAATATGCTCATTCCAATAATTTGTTCAACAGAATTTTTACACATAAGAAAGCTAGAAAACCAACTGAAAGAAACAATCAAGACGTTGATGAAATTGATGGTAGTAAGGCCAAAAGAAAAAGGGGTTCTATAGGTCGCACGATTTGCAAAGCTAGAATGTTTGTTGTTCATCTAAATAAAGAAGATACGTAGAAAGTTTCAAAAATTGAGTTGACTCATGATCATGATTTAATGACTCCAAGCAAGAAAAATCTCACTGAAACATGAAAAAATATAACTTATGTTGCTCAAAATTTAATCGAAACTTTAAACAGCGCTGGAGTTGGGCCAAGTAAAATGATGATTTTTTTTAGTTAAATAGGAAGAAGGATGGAAAATGTAGGTTTTAGTGATAAGGATATTCATAATGTCATGAAAGATATAAGACGTGATACAATAGAATCAAATGATGCCCAAGCAACATTCCAATATTTAAAAAAACTTTCGGTGAAAAATCCTCTATTTTTTTTCAATATCAAACGAGATGAATATTATCGCATCACATGTATTTGTGGATAGATTATCGATCAATCATAGCTTACAAAAATTTTGGGGATGTGGTGACACTTGATACTACTTATCGGACGAACAAGTATTCCATGTCATTTTTTCCTTTCACAGGGGTAAATCATCATTATCATTCCATCTTGTTTGGTTTTGCACTGATTGATAATGAAACAAATGATACTTTTATATAGCTTTTTAAAACTTGTGTTAATTCCCAAAGGCACAAATGATCTAGAAGGGGGGTTGAATAAAACGTTTTGAAAACTTTGTATTTTTAAGAATGTTTCCCAAATAATAGATTAAGCATATTTTTCTTTAAGTACAGCAGAATATTGATTTAAGAAAACCCCTTCACAGATTTAATGAATTTTTTAGTTCTGACTTTAGCTGTTATAGTATAAGTCAATCACACAAAGTTAATATATGTTGCAGAAATGTAAGAACAGAAAGTAAATGGATACAAAAAATATTAAGTGGTTCGGAGCATAAATATCTCCTAGTCCACTCTTCTGCACTACTGGTAGAAAATCCACTAAGGATGCAGGTCACTAAGACTAGTTTTAACAATGAATCACTAAGATTCTTTGAAGTCACTCAGTCTTAGCAGCTCTATGGTCACTAAGACCAGATCACTAAGATCTCTTCAAGTCAATTAGACATAGCAGTTTTGGGGTCACTGAGACTAGATCACTAAGATCTCTTCAAGTCACTTAGACTTGGCAGTTTTGAGGTCACTGAAACATATAATCTCAAATGATGAAGTGATTTAAGAGGTGTTATTAAGTTGGCGTTTAACTTCTCCTTTTATGATAGAACTTAGCAACTAAATGAGTAGTTCTTGATTGTAAAGTGGAGCTTTTTATAACTAGTATAGTAATTTGGCTTGAAATATTTTTCTCGTTATGTTAAATTAAATCTTGATGTCCTTTTATAGAAGATCTTGAGATTTTTTTGTTGAGAAGTAGTCGTTGCTCATTTAATGCTCTGATTTTTTAAGATCTTTGATTCTGATGGCAAGGGATTGTGTCACTTTGCTTTCGGCACTACCATCACATCAGTTTACTAAAAATGATAATTTTGTGCCTGATGCTTCTTGAGTAAATAGACATTAAACACATCATTTTCTAACTTTAATTTGAACTTGCTTTGATCAACAAATTTCTTGAAGCACTTGCCCTTCAGATTTTTCCAATGTCAGACCGATGTTAGATGTAACGACCCCAAAACCCATATACTGGCTACAACAGTCTTGGTTCGTTAAGTACATTCTCATTCTTATTATCTACTATATTTATCAATAATTTAATTGATAAACTGAATTAATTAAAACTTTCAACAATCTTCTATTCTCAAAATCGCAATCTTTACAATGCTCCTTTACAACTCTAGATCATATGCATCATAATTCAATATTTAATCTTTACTTCTATAAGTTATTCTTTATAATCTGGTAAGCTAAATACATGATTTAGCAAACTAGATTACCAAAACAGCAAGCTAGAATACCAGTACAGCAAGCTGAACTACTAAAACAGCAAACTGAATACCAATACAACAAACTGTTTTCCCGTTTCAGCATCCTAAATTTCCTATTCAACATACCATATAACATCCTACACTTCCAATTCAGCATGTTATAAACCCAATACAGCATCTAGAATTCATTATTTCAGCATACCGTAATCTTGACATATGCTAATTTACTTGCAGTATTTCATTTGTATAAGTTTACATTGATAAAATGTAAAGTATACAACTTATTTTTATAATGAATATATTTTATTCATTTTCTCAAAGTTTATTTCAACTTAATTCATTTTCTTTAAAACAATATGAGTAATTGTAGCTCACGATTCAACTTTATGAATATCTTCAACACTTTCTTATTTTGTTCGTTCAGAACTCGTAACATTTACAAATTTATTATCATAGTTAAAAGCTTTACTAACTTAACAAAAATAAGTTTAAATACCAAGACAATTACATTGAATGACATTTTAACAACGTCACAATATCCATCTTTCATAATCCAGTGCCTTCAAGAATTTCTTCATTTACTTAGCTGAAAAGATTAATTTAAAGTAAGGATGAGTACGACGGCTCAACAAGTTTAACAAATAACGCATAACACATAATTCATGTTCATACATGCTTCTCATATCTTATACATTGCATTGTATATGTGCATCATGTTTCTCATGCTTCGCATGTTATATATGCTTCATATTAATCATGCATTATATTTAATACATGTCATATAATTCAACTTAAACGATAAAACTTATGTCGTCGATTGTATATCAACAATTCATATTACATTAACACACAAAAGCACATTGACGCATATTGTCATATAGCAACAAATCCCGTTTAACATCAATATACATATAGCAACAAATTCTGAAAAACTTGCCTGATAAGTTTATCTGGCACACACTAACATTACATTCCTTGAATAACCTACAATCATAATGTAGTTGACATATTAAAATTAGTCACAATTTGACGCATTACAAGTCTTAATTATGACCCTAGCTTCCGATTGTTTTAACTTTTACGTTAACCGATTTTAAATCATAGTTAATTCATAACTCCTTCATTCCAACTCGGAATTGGCTCGTCTTTGGACAGCGGCCCATCTATAACATGGTCTAACTATCCCCATAGGTTTCATAAATCCCAAATTACTCAAACTCAAAAAGTTCAAAAACAACCCCCTCAATAACAGTGAGTGGCAGTGCACTTTTGCCCCGACCTATTTCACGATAAAATTAATATAAAATAATCTAAAGGGAATTTTAATGTTATTCTTTTTTATATCTCTTCGTAACTTCCATATTTACAACTTTTGTTTAGGTTTGAGGACCCAGTTCAGTACACACGAGGCTGCACACCTCCAAGAATAGCTAGGTTAAAAACTATCCCGAGAAAACTAGCAGTCAGACCCTAGCTCACTATAAAATTCATAACTTCTTTGTTACAAGTCCGTTTTTGTTCATCCTTATATCAAATTAAAGCTTATTAAGTCTGCTTTAATGCTATCTAAGCCTTAACTTTATCCCATTAACCAAACAACACAGATTTAACTATTTTCCAAAACCTGTCTAGATAGTTCATTTGCTAGACAGTCTCACATAATTAATTCTTTCAAAAATGCTATGCTCCATAAAATGGTTAAATCTCGCGTGCAATTCTAGGTAACTTCCATATCTACAACTTTGTAGTTTACACCAACCTCAAATTCCAAACAAATGATTTTATATAATTTTTAAAATGTCAGAATTCGCAGCACATTCTAGGCAAACCATTTTCAGTCCGTCCCAGACTGCTTCATTCTATCATTACACACAAACCACAAGGAATTTTCTAGTGTTTCAAATTTATGTGTGTAGTTTACTTCCATAGCTTTAATTTGATGTATAGCCCATTCTCTAACTCCAATTCGATTTTATATGATTTTCCAAAGCCACAGCAACACAAAACCAAAAAAAATTCCCGTGAAGTTGTTCAACTTTTCTTTCATATTAATTTAATTCGTGAATCACCTACTAGATTCATAATAATCTATGGTTAGATCATTACCCACAAGTTAACTCATGATCTACCACCATTAACTTCAATAAAAACTAACATCTATCCAAGGAAATTTAAAGATTAAATAAGGGTTTAAAGATATATACCTTCATAGCTTCATAAATTCTTGGCTTAAACTTTTCTCTCCCTCTCCTCTCCTCAACCGTGAGCTCTCTTCTTTCTTCTCTAGTTAGCTGATTTCTTTCTTTCTCTCAAAGTGGGTTTAGTCATATAATTTAAATGATATAATCCAATGTAGAATAAGATAAGAGATAATGTGATTGGTTGATAGGAGATTGCATTAAGATAAGATAATACATGATTGGCTCAAATTAATCCACCTCATTAAAAAAAACTCTAAGATACAGTTGGCCCACTAAAAAATGTGTGGATTAAATTATCTTTTGGATCCCTCTTTTAATTATCAGACCTGTTCTTTGACTGTCTGACCCAGAAAACCAAATTTTCAATATTACAGTCAATTCCTACTAATTTGGACGTTCCCGACATCATAGTAACATCCGTTTTTTCAAATTCACTCCCGAACTTTAAGTTTGACCTTTTTTCCTAAAGAGTCAAACGGTCAACTTTGACCAAAAAGTCAACCAAAACGCATATTGTGTTTACAGTCTATACTTACTAAATTCAATGTTCCCGTTGCAACAGTGAAGTCCGATTCTCAAAATTCTTCTCCAAACTCAAACTTGACTTTTCAACTTTACAAGTCAAACGGTTGACTTTGACTAAAAAGTCAACCTCGACACCTAATTGTGTTTACTATCTCTCTTTGCTAAATTCGACATTCTGAACTCAATGGTGCAATCTACGTCTCCAAATTCTCTTTCGAACTCCAAATTGGGATTTTAACTTGACGTTTCTCTCTTTTCTTTAGTCAGGCTTTGATTATTTACCTATTTTGGTCATTTATTGGCATTTCAATTTGTTAACTTGCCTTTACACATGTAATTATACTCGTGTTATCAGGTATACTTTATCTCATTCTATTCACACCGCTATTCCACATAATCACAACCACATAGGGTTCATTATTAATTTGAGACATGTCTAATTAATTACTTGACCATACATATAAGTCTTGCAACTATTAAATGTGTAGGCTTATTCACTATATTCATATAGCTTGTCATATATATTAATCGGACTCGCCATAATCTTAATCCATTTTGGACTATTATTTAATTTCCAACACTTGACTACTAGGTTGGGTTTAAGCTTAATTACCACCATAGAACCTAGCTTGCCTCTTCCCAATTTACTAATTTGGGCTATCTTAATTTACCATTTAAGGTTCAACTTTCATAAGCTTGTTTCATTAATAGATTAAGCTTTACATTATTCTTGATGATTAATTTAGTTAATCATTTACTACGCTCGGCTAAAAATATAATTAGCGCACATTCAAGTATATACGTATCTATACATATACACCTTCACACTAACTTAAAAATATCTCAATAATTGAAATTTATCTCCATAATAAATTTTCACATACATCATATTAAAACTTCTTACATAATCTTTTTCAGTCAAATAAATTCATCGAACTTTAAAGGTATTATATTACCTTATTATTAATATACCTACAAGTATACACAATCAAATTCCAGGTTTTAAAATTTTAAAACTAACATTCACTCACATTTAAATCCTAACACAAAGATTAGGGTCAAATATTTACTCATCTTCTACCTTCATTTCATCATCAAAGATCTTATTTATAAATCTTCTAAAATATCCGGGATCTTATTTATAAATTTTCTCAAATTATTTTTCTCTACGTACTCTGAGTTAGCTTTATGTTCTTTATTTGTCTTACAATTTTAGAGTTCACTTTATGATTTCACTTCATGACCAATCAAACTCAGCGGTAGATGTCAAGCTTTATGATTCTAGAGTAGATTCTGCGAGGTTCTTCTGTCTTTACAATCGTTAATTCTAACATCTATACATACTTTGAATTTTATAAGATCAGCTTAACAAATTTGATATTTATATTCTAAGTCTTTGTACATTAATTTCATCATTAAGGATTGTACAAAAGTTATTGGTTATAAATATTCATTATCAAATCAATTCAAATCATCATTAAATCATTCAAATATGCATTTGTACTAACAACTTAGCTTGCAACAACGCACCAGTTATCATTACAACTTATTAGGATAAAGCTATGAGTAATGCAATTGCAAGGGTTCTTTCTAAAATACACCATACACTTTGCACATGGCATATTAGTAACAAATTTCCAGAGAAATTACATAAATTATATGATGAGTACCCAACATTTAAACATAATTTTAACTGGTGTGTGTATAAATCATTGACTGTTGTGGATTTTGAGAAGTGATGGAAAAAGCTAATGATAGATTACAAACTGCATGACCATGATTAGCTCCAATCACTTTATGAGGTTGAGAACAAATGGATCAATGTGTATACAAAGAATTTTTTTGAAACGGGAATGACGACTACATCCAAGTATGAGGGAATGAAAAATTTATTCGATTACTATGTGAATGCAACAAGAAGTATAAAGGAATTTATCGTAAACTCACAAAAATCCATTGAGAAACAGGTTATGAGAGAAAGAGAGAAACTGACTATGTAACTTGTCATCGGACGTGAGCTATGACTCTTTAATCACTGTTGGAAATACATGGAGCGACTGTTTATACAACAGAGATGTTCAAATGCTTTTAGATTGAGATAGTAAAATCTCATAAGTACATAATGCAAAAACATTAACTTCTAACAGCACCAGATACAAAGTCGTATGCAATGTACAAGGAAAACACAATCGAAGAATTAAATAGGTACTTTACATTTGTCAGTAATGTTCAAACTGGAGATATAAATTGTACTTGTGAAAAATTTGAACATTCTGATATACTCTACAGACACATTCTAAGACATATGATTTCCAAAAGTACTACAAAGATACCTGATAAATACATTTTTGAGATGGTGGTGTAGAGATGGTAATAAAGTTAAAGCTGAATTACCAAAGATTTTGATTGAAATGTCCAATTACGAGGAATCTCATACGATGCGGTACAATTATTTGGTGCCCTTACTATTACGATTAGCTTCTACCGGATCATGTTCAATTAAGGGGTTTAAGAATGTTTTACAGTTGTGCATTGACAATCAACCCATCCCTGAGATATTTGACCCTGATGATATTAATGTAAAAGAGGTTCCAAAAATTCGAGTAAAAGATGATGAACCCATTAAAGATGATCCGTTATTGGATCTTATTTTTTCGCAAACAAAGGAGCACAAAAAAGCTACAAGAATAAAGAATGGGATCAAAGAGACTGCAAGTCGTAAGCTATTGAGAAAATGTGTTATATGCAATACGATGACCAATCATGATAAGTGGTGTGATGTCGCAAGCACCCAAAAATAAAATCTTACTTTGAAAAAAAAATATTAATGTAGTAGTGTAAGTAAGAGTCAATCCCACAGAGAATGATTATTTAATTTTATGTTTTTACAAACAAGAATTGTGGGGTTTTTAATTAAAGAAATAATAAAATTAAAATTAACTAAAATAATTAGGCAAATAATTTAATGAAATAATTGAGAAGAATATCCACCATCAAGAATTTACAACTGATCACTGATGCAAAAATAAATCAATTAATATTTTGAAGATTCACCGTAGAAAGAACTACTCGCAGGTGGAATAATTTTTCTCCTCTCTCCTTAATTTTAGATAAGTAGAGCCACTTGGTCTAAATACCCTTACTATTAAACAACTTCCGGCACTTGCTAAAGATTTAATTTAATAGCAGCATAAAGAATTAGATAGATCGTTGAACTAAACAACACAAGCCACTTGTTTGCATTTAATTTAGATGAATATTCTTCCTAAGATAAAATAATCTTTTCATCTGCAAAATAATTATTAAACTTAGTTGCTTCACCAACAGTAGTAGATTAATATGAATAATAAACTAGTAGCGCTCCTAGCAATTAAACAAATCAATCATAAAATTAAGCATAGAAGAATATTCAATAATCAAAATATAAATTGAACAATTAAAATAAGTTAGATCTCACAGTATATAAATCTTGATGGCTTCAATCACTTAAACCAAGAAAAAGAATTTAGCTACTCATAATTGTAGAGAACACTAAAGAATATAAGAGAGAATTTTTATTCTAATGAGAGTTATATGTTACATTGTCTCTCAAGCCCTTTATTTATAGGTTCAAAAATCCTCCAAACCCTAGTAGAAATTACTCTTTCCAAACCCTAATAAGATTTAAAATACAAATAAAAATAAAAGAAAACTAAAATAATTATTTTCCTAACCCTAATTGGAATTAAAATCCAATTTGAAATCAAAAAGTAGCTAAAATCCCGAAATAATCTGTTTCCCCAGAATTTCCACGCAACCAAACGCTGCCTTCGCTACAATACAACGCCATCCCGCACAATGCGCGGGCACCCCTGAGCTCCAAACGACGCTGTTTCGTTGAAACCCCCGGCTCCGGTTTTTTTCTACTCCGCGCGTGGCGCGACACCAGCTTTCGGAAAACGTCGTCGTATCATATTCTTTCTTCTGACGTCACTATCCCCGCGCAATTCGCGGGCGCCGATTTTTCCAATAATTATAGAAATGCCACTAGTGCTAGTTAATTACCATTTTAGCCTCAGATTCTTACGGAATTTGCAAATTTGCCCCCAAGCTTATTTTTCCTATAAAATCAAATATAAAATAAGTAAAAATAATATAAAAGTACTAAAAATCCTAAAAACACATAATAATAAATAAAACACCTAAAACACTAAAAATAAATAAAAACACATAAATAAAAAGAAATATAAAAATACTATAAAATTACCTAAATTAACACAAATTAACTAAAATCCTATAAAACTTATTAAAACTAAAATGAGCTAAATAATTAAATATTTAAGCACACAATAAATATAAAAACTAAGTATTGGGGAATAAAAATATCGTATAATTTAACCCTATCAAATACCCTTACACTTAGCTTTTTGCTTGTCCTCAGGCAAAACAAAAACTAAAACTAAAACTAATAACCAAACAACTTACTTGAGCAATAGATCAATATAAATTTCAACATCAGCCTCAAAGATTTTTGTATGATAACTCAAAGAAAATTTCAAAATATGCAAAGATCAAAAATTTAACATATTTATTAATCTTACTCTATTCAAGACATTTTGTGTGTGTGTGAATCCAAATGTATCAAACTAATCAGAACTCAGATAAGTCTAGGTTATTAATTACCTTATAAAAGACATACAACAAAACTCAATATACTTCTTTTTCTCATCACTTCCAGCTCATACAGGTAAATATAATCGGAAGATCAAAAGGTTTCAAACAATTATATACACTAAGATTATTAATATACATTTTTTTTTCAAATATTTTTTTTCATTCATCTTTTTCTTTTTTAATGGGTGCATTTTATACTCCATCCCTTTTTTCTTTCTTTCTTTCTCTTTCTTTTTTCTTTTTTTCAATGAGTGCATTTTATGCTCCATCTCACTTTTTCATGTGTTTATGAGTGAGTGTGTTTTACGCTCAATCTCAACCCACCACAAGATTTCTTATTCCTCCAATAATAATCCTAGAAAAAATACATAAATCATCTCTTCCAAATTATATTTCGCCTTATATTTCACTTCAAATAATAATCAAATAATATATAGAGCTCAAAAATATCTTTCATAAGCATTTAACCATATAAATTTTCTCTAAATTAAAATTAGCTCAAACAAATGGATATAAATGCATAATTTAAAGAATCTCAAACAAAGTAATTATCAATAATAAGTCAAAATTTAGACTAAGCAAAAATTTATCCTTTTTCCAAGAGTTATTAAATAAAAATCAAAATTTTATCATTGGCTAAAAATTTAAAATTCAAATTAACTCATTGCTCAAGTGACTCGTCCTAAAAATAAAATAAAAACTACCACATTTTCGTATGAAACACGGTTACACTTAGCATGTGCAACAAGCCTTTAAACCCCAATGTTATCCCAAGTGGACGAGTTGTATCTCGTGAGGGTTTGTAGTGAATTTACCCACAAAATTCAAAATTTCAAAAAAAATTAAAATTAAAATTTTCAAAATATAACCTAAAAATAACAAAAATCCTAAATTCTTTCCCCCACACTTAAAATTTACATTGTCCCCAATGTAAAGAAAAAGGCATAAATAACTAAAACATAAATGCAAAAATTAAAACAAAAGAAAATTATACTCCCCTTGGGTTGCCTCCCAAGCAGCGCCTTTGTTTATTGTCATTGGCTCGACAGCGTGCTTCCCTTTTCAAGTGGTAGAAATTGGCTCATCAAGGTCCAAATTAGTCGCGTCTTCTTTTTGAAAATTCTCATGAAAATGCTTGAATCTATGGCCATTCACTTTGAGTACTTTTGAATTTTCTAAACTTTGAATTTCAACCGCACCATAAGGAAAAACATTAGTAACAACAAAAGGCCCAATCTAACGAGAACGTAACTTACCTGGAAACAACCGAAGTTGAGATTGGTATAAAAGGACTTGTTCGCCAATCTTGAATTCTTTCTTGGAGATCATCTTGTCATGAAAAGTCTTTGTTTTCTCCTTGTAAATTCTTGCACTTTCATAAGCATCATTACGAATTTCTTCCAACTCTTGTATTTGCAATTTCCTATGCTCTCCACTTTCACTCATCTTCATATTAAAAGTCTTAATAGCCCAATAAGCTTTGTGTTCTAGCTCAACTGATAAGTGACATGGTTTCCCAAATACTAATATGTACGGTGACATACCAATAGCCATTTTATAAGCTGTCCTATATGCCCATAAAGCATCATCCAATCGCAAACTCCAATCTTTTCTGCTCGGATTTACTGTTTTTTCGAGAATGGACTTGATCTCTCTATTCGACACTTCCGCTTATCCATTAGTTTGCGGATGGTATGAAGTCGACACCTTGTGAGTGACATGATACTTTTTCAACAAAGCTTCCACAGTTCGATTGCAAAAATGAGAGCCTCTATCACTTATTAGAGCTCTAGGGACTCCAAATCTTGAAAATATGTTAGTACGAAGAAAATCTGTAACAACTTTAGAATTGTTAGTCCTTGTGGCCTTGGCTTCCACCCATTTCGAAACATAATCGACAGCAAGTAAAATATAAACATTACCGAACGACACAGGAAATGGTCCCATAAAGTTAATACCCCAAACATCAAAGATTTCACAAAATAGTATGGGGGTTTGCAACATTGCATTTCGTTGGGATATGAATCTTGAAAAAGAGATGGCCAATAAAACCCATAGTCAAGCACTTTTCTCGCGGTCCTCTTAGATCCAAAGTGACCTCCACAAGCATACGAATGACAAAAAGTGAGAATATGATCAATTTCAGTTTCAGGGACACACCTTCTAATTACTTGGTCTGCACAATGTTTCCATAAGTAGGGATCATCCCACACGTAGTACTTTGCTTCACTTTTGATTTTATCCCTTTGAGCTTTAGACAAATTAGAAGGCAAAATGTTAGTAAACAAATAATTGACAATATTGGCATACCAAGGTGATTTTTTATATGCAGAGAACAATTGTTCATCAGGAAATGTCTCTTGTAGAGGAAGCTCATCTTGCACATTTGTTAAACGACTTAAGTGATCTGCAACACTATTTTATGTCCCTTTTTTGTCCTTGATCTCTAAATCGAATTCACTTAAGAGAAGTATCCATCTTATCAACCTTGGTTTTGCCTCTTTCTTTGTTATCAAATAACGAAGGGCTGCATGATCAGAATAAACAATAACTTTAGTACCAAGCAGATAAGATCGAAATTTTTCTAAAGCAAAAACAACAGCTAAGAGTTCTTTTTCAGTGGTCGAATAATTTGTCTTGGCATCTTTTAAAGTCCTCAAAGCATAATAAATAGCATGAGATGTTTTCCCAACTTTTTCACCCAAAACAGCTCCTACTGCATAATCACTTGCGTCGCACATAATCTCGAAAGGTATGTCCCAATTTGAAGGTTGAATAACTGGAGTAGAGGTCAACAATTCCTTCAACTTATCAAACGCTGTCTTACACTCCATGTCGAAATTGAAATTCTCATCCTTTTGTAGCAGTTTGCATAGGGGTGATGCTATCTTGGAAAAATCTTTTATGAATCTCCGGTAAAAACCTGCATGTCCAAGAAAAGAATGCACTTCCCGTACACTAGTGGGATAAGGTAGAGACTGAATAATATCAATTTTTGCTTTATCTACTTCAATTCCCTTAGATGAAACAACATGACCCAAAACTATACCTTGTTCAACCATGAAATGACATTTTTCAGAATTTAGTACAAGGTTAATGTCTATGCATCTTTGAAGAACAAGTGTAAGGTTGTGCAAACAATTATCAAAAGAGTCCCCATGAACTGTGAAATCATCCATAAAAACTTCCATGATATGCTCAATATAATCAGAAAATATACTAACCATACACCTTTGGAAAGTAACGGGGGCGTTGCAAAGTCCAAACGGCATACGACAATATGCAAAAGTTCCAAATGGGCATGTGAACGTCGTCTTTTCTTGATCCTCCGGAGCAATTGCAATTTGGAAATAACCTGAATAACCATCAAGAAAACAATAATAAGAATGACCAGCTAATCGTTCAAGCATTTGATCAATAAAAGGTAAAGGAAAGTGGTCTTTTCGGGTTACAGCATTTAATTTTCTATAATCTATACAAACCCGCCACCCATTTTGAATACGTGTGGAAATTAACTCATCATTCTGATTTTTGACCACAGTTATGCCTGTCTTTTTAGGAACTACTTGAACTGGGCTAACCCAACTGCTATCCGAAATAGGGTAAATCATGCCAACTTCAAGAAGCTTTTGAATCTCTTTTTTCACCACATCCATCATGGGTGGATTTCGCCTTCTTTGCGGTTGACGGGTAGGTTTCACTCCTTCTTCAAGTAAGATACGATGCATGCATGTTGACGGACTTATTCCCTTGATATCAACAATTGTCCAACCAATGGCCTTCTTATGCTCCTTAAGAACTCGCACGAGTTGTTCTTCTTGGGAGATACTTAGTTTATTGGATATGATCACTGGCGATGTCTTTTCTTCTTCAAGAAAAACATATTTGAGATGATCAGGAAAGGGCTTCAATTCTGTAGTAGGTGACTGCAAAACAGATGGTAAAGATTTTTCGTTAGACACTTGTAGATCAATAAAAGGAATGTTATCTGCGTTTGGAGAATCCTTTAGTGTTGTAATAACATCCTTCAATTCACTGGTCAAGGCGAACTCTTCTTCCTCCTCAAGATTCTGACTGATTGTCGTTTCTACTGCATCCTTTCCATCAAATTCAAAAATTTGCTGTGTTAATAAGTCAATCACATCAATAGAATAAACAGGATTATCATCATTAGGATATTTCATGGCATCATAAATATTAAACTGCATAACCTCGTCATCGAATTCCATTGTAAGTGTACCACTATGAACATCTATCTTGGTTTTGGATGTCTTTAAGAAGGGTCTTCCTAACAAAATAGGAGCATTGTGATCACCATTCTCCATATCAAACACATAAAAATCAGTAGGAAAAATCAAATTATTGACCTGCACAAGGACATCCTCTATTATACCTTTAGGATAGGCATTAGATCTGTCAGCCAACTGAATCACCGTACCAATTTTATTCAACGGTTCAAGTTTCAATGAAGCATATATAGAATATGGCATAACATTAATAAAAGCTCCTAAGTCTAACATGGCTTGTTCAAATCTTGTGTCACTTATCTTACAAGGGATAGTAAACATTCCTGGATCTTGGCACTTTGTAGGAAGTTTTCTTTGAATCACGGCAGACACATTTTTTCCTACTTTTACCTTTTCATACCTTTTGAGTGCTTGTTTTCTCTTGTGTGTACACAATTCTTTTAGAAATCTAGCAAGGCGAGGTACTTGTTTAATTGCATCTAACAATGGAATTTTTACTTCGCATTGATGAAAAGTTTCATATAAATCTGAATCTTTTTCATATTTTCTTTTTTCTGTTAAAGCTAGAGGAAAAGGGGATACCAGTTTATAATTAGAGAGAGGTGGAAATTTATGCTTAAGGTTACCATTGTCGCTTAAAACATTGTCCTCCGCTTTACTGTCGCCTTCGTTCGTGTGGTCTACTTCTGTTTTGCCTTGCTCTGTTGGTGCAGACTCTGTCGTTTCCGAAGTTTGTAGCTCTTTACCACTTCTCAAAGTGATTGTGCTTGCGTTCTCTTTTGGATTCACCACCGTTTGAGATGGTAATTTTCCAGAGCCTTGAGCCTCCAATCGATTGATGGCAGTCGCCATTTGTCCCATTTGCATTTCCAAATTATGCATATTTGCCTTCGTGTCCTGCTGAAATTGCAAAGTGTTAGTGGTAAGTTGT
Organism: Hedera helix; assembly: GCA_947179155.2. Classification (NCBI taxonomy): domain Eukaryota; kingdom Viridiplantae; phylum Streptophyta; class Magnoliopsida; order Apiales; family Araliaceae; genus Hedera; species Hedera helix. The sequence goes on along the minus strand of OX359276.1, from coordinate 26,880,992 downwards.
TTAACCAAATCCTCTAAAGACATATTAGAATCAGATGATTGGCCCTGTTGTTTGTTGGGATATGGTTGCTTGTATTGTTGGTACCTTGCAAAGTTTGGATTTGTGGGTGGATTCCCTTGTGGATGTTCATAGCTGAAATTAGGATGATCTCTCCAACCTGAGTTGTATGTGTTCGAGTAGGTATCATATCTCCTTTGTGGTTGACCAGGAAAACCACCTGCTGCATTTACTTGTTCATAGGACTCCTCTTGAAGAGTGGGGCACATATCCGTCGGATGTCCTACTACCGCACAAATCCCACAAGCTTTCACTTGTTGTGTATTACCTACAGCCATTTGACGAACAACGGAGGTTAGACTATCAATTCGTTGCTCAAGTGAAGAAATATTTACCTCATTAACATTCTTGGATGAAAAATCAAGCCTAGTGCCGAATTGTTGGGAATTAGCCGCCATGTTTGCAATTAAGTTCCTTGCAGCTTCGAGTGTTTTGTCCACCAAAGCGCCTCCACTAACAGCATGAATCATGCTTCTATCAGTAGACATGAGTCCTTCACAGAAGTATTGGATGAGGAGTTGCTCGCTGATTTGATGGTGGGGACAGCTTGCACATAATTTCTTGAAACGTTCCCAATACTCGTACAAGTATTCTCCATGGTTCTGCCTCACACCGCAAATTTCTTTTCGTATGCTGGCCGCCCTTGAAGCTGGGAAATATTTCTCCATGAATAATCTCTTCACCTCTTCCCATGTGGTTATACTTCCGGATGGTAGATAGTAGAGCCAATCTTTAGCCAAATCTTTTAGAGAAAATGGAAAAGCTCTTAATTTGATTTGCTCTTCGATCACTCCGGGAGGTTTCATGCTCGTGCATACCACATGAAATTCTTTTAAGTGTTTATGCAGATCTTCACCTGCAAGTCCATGAAACATGGGCAAAAGATGTATTAGACCAGACTTTAACTCAAAGGAAGTGTTAACATCTAAATTGGGAAAAGTGATGCATAAAGGTTGTTGATTCAAATCTGGGGCCGCAAGTTCCTTCAAAGTTCGATTTCTAGTCATGTTGTCTTTTGCTTCAAGATTTATTTGTCCTTCTTTCCTTAATCCGCGCAAAGTTCTTTCGATTTCTGGATCAAACCTTAAATCACTTTGATTAGTAGAACGAGTTATGATCATAAACAAGCAAGGAAATAAAAATAACTACGAAAAATGACTAAAATAAAATAAAATAAAAAACACAAAAATAAATCAATCAATTCCCCGACAACGGTGCCAAAATTTGGTGTGATGTCGCAAGCACCCAAAAATAAAATCTTACTTTGGAAAAAATATTAATGTAGTAGTGTAAGTAAGAGTAGATCCCACAGAGAATGATTATTTAATTTTATATTTTTGCAAACAAGAATTGTGGGGTTTTTAATTAAAGAAGTAATAAAATTAAAATTAACTAAAATAATTAGGCAAATAATTTAATGAAATAAATGAGAAGAATATCCATCATCAAGAATTTACAATTGATCACTGATGCAAAAATAAATCAATTAATATTTTGAAGATTCACCGTAGAAAGAACTACTCGCAGGTGGAATAATTTTTCTCCTCTCTCCTTAATTTTAAATAAGTAGAGCCACTTGGTCTAAATACCCTTACTATTAAACAACCTTCGGCACTTGCTAAAGATTTAATTTAATAGCAGCATAAAGAATTAGAGAGATCGTTGAACTAAACAACACAAGCCACTTGTTTGCGTTTAATTTAGATGAATATTTTTCCTAAGATAAAATAATCTTTTGATCTGCAAAATAATTATTAAACTTAGTTGCTTCACCAACAGCAGTAGATTAATATGAATAATAAACTAGTAGCGCTCCTAGCAATTAAACAAATCAATCATAAAATTAAGCATAGATGAATATTCAATAATCAAAATATAAATTGAACAATTAAAATAAATTAGATCTCACAGTGTATAAATCTTGATGGCTTCAATCACTTAAACCAAGAAAAAGAATTTAGTTACTCATAATTGTAGAGAACACTAAAGAATAGAAGAGAGAATTTTTATTCTAATGAGAGTTATATGTTACATTGTGTCTCAAGTCCTCTATTTATAGATTCCAAAATCCTCCAAACCCTAGTAGAAATTACTCTTTCCAAACCCTAATAGGATTTAAAATACAAATAAAAATAAAAGAAAACTAAAATAATTATTTTCCTAACCCTAATTGGAATTAAAATCCAATTTGAAATCAAAAAGTAGCTAAAATTCCGAAATAATCTGTTTCCCCAGAATTTCCGCGCAACCAAATGCTGCCTTCGCTACAGTACAACGTGCGGTCAACGCCATCCCGCGCAATACGCGGGCGCCCCTGAGCTCCAAACGACGCCGTTTCATTGAAACCCCCGGCTCCGGTTTTTTTCTACTCCACGCATGGTGCGACACCTGCTTTCGGCAAAATTCGTCGTATCATCTTCTTTCTACTGACGTCATTATCCCCACGCAATGCGCGGGCGCCGATTTTTCCAATAATTACAGAAATGCCACCGGTGTTGGTTAATTACCATTTTAGCCTCAGATTTTTGCGGAATTTGCAGATTTGCCCCCAAGCTTATTTTTCCTACAAAATCAAATATAAAATAAATAAATATAATATAAAAATACTTAAAATCCTAAAAACACAAAATAATAAATAAAACACATAAATAAAAAGAAATATAAAATTACTATAAAATTACCTAAATTAACACAAATTAACTAAAATCCTATAAAAACTTATTAAAACTAAAATGAGCTAAATAATTAAACATTTAAACACACAATAAATATAAAAACTAAGTATTGGGGAATAAAAATATCGTATAATTTAACCCTATCAATAAGCGGAACCACTACAAATTTTTGGGCAAAGAAAAATTGGGTGTTTAAAATTATCTTTATATGAGGTTGTATTACGATTAATTGCAAAACTATTTGTTTTTGGTTAGAGCGACTTATTTATCACAATTATTTATTTATTTTTAGTTGTATAATTTCCTAATCTTTTAGTTATATGATAAACAAACTTAATAATCCATTATTAAAATAATATTCAAAATTTTAAAAATATTATTAATTTAGTAATTTTAAATTATTCAAAATTAGTAAATTATGTTTAGTTGTAAAATATGAAAACATAATTATTGACTTTACATTGCAAAATAGTAACAATTAATTTAATAGGAAAAATTACATAGCAAAATTTAGGCAAATACTGAAGTAAAAGTACTAAATTATAAGCCTATGCAAAATTAGAAAAAAATAGTGTTTAAAATTCCTAAAATTAGTTTGTGTAATATGCCTATTAAATTAGTTTGTGTAAAAGGCTTTTTAAAATTAGTGTGTAACATTAGTTCCCGTCCCCTAGTATTACTAGCAGACTTATATCAGTAGCGTCAGCCTCGTATAGTCTCTTATTATCTGACTCATATACATGCAACCCCATCCACTAGTATTGCTGGCAGATGAATATCAATTCACAAGAATGCAAACAAAGTAGTGGTCTTAATGTTAACAATGCAACAATAATTAATCCAACAAACAAACAAGCATCGATATCTCATTGAACACAGCCATTACAAACAACTTTACTAACACCAAGCATCAATTTCAATAACAACAAACAAGAGACAACAATTAATCCAAAAGACCATTAATGCTTATAATCTAATAAGGACCTCTTTGACCCCATGGAGATGGATCATACAAAAATTGTCCAATTCAGAAACCCAACATTGAATTACAATTAAATCCTTGTAAAATATCATAATAGTCCTCAAAGATGCTAATGTTAAGCTGATTAGCATATTTTATCATCTACTCATCATTTGAACCACATATTGGATATACTTTTCAAAGTGTTCTCCAATAGCAATAATAATATCCCCAAAGCATGAGAATATGGGAAAATCAATGACTAAACAAATGCCAACAAGCATAGTAAAAAAATATGGAGAAATGACTGAACAAGTGCCAATAAGCAAAAAAATGAATTTGAATGACAAATAAAACAGGCATAATTCTCCATTTTATAAATGTTAAACAAGTAACATTTACAATGTATGGACAAAAGTGGAAATATATACATTCAAAAATCTGAGTTCGAATCCGATTCTACAGGTTGGTCATTACATAGATAAGTTTGAGTAATGTTCCTAGCTTTGCACATCCTAATCTAATACGTAATTCTAAACCCAAAAATAGTAGCATCATTAGCACTCCACCTCGATTCCTTGGTGATGTTAATCTGGTGTAGAAAAAAATCGTTGGTCCCAGTCATCTATAGCAGTTTACTGCCCAAAAACCCTTATAAAATAGTTTTTAGGATGCTCGAGGTCTCCGCAAGTCATAGATTTTTCTAATATGGGAAACCCGAATAAAAATCCCACATCCTCTAGAGTAATGTTAATCTCACCACAATTTAAGTGAAACAAATTTGTTTCACTTCTCTAAAGCTCAACTAAAGCAGATACAAGAGATGCATTATTCTTTGATACCATAGCTTAATGGAAAAAAAAAACAAAACCTAATTGTTCCAGTAGAAATTCCTGTTGCTTAGTCAAGTTCCATTCATTTAATTCTGCAGACATTTGACATATTTGTAACACACCCCTATCCTACAAGTCCAACAATAAAATAACATAAATTGTCACAACATGATTTCAAACAAAAGTTTGAGAAAGTGAATGTTGTTATACATTAATAAACTTACAATATTGTGCCATAAGTCTGTAGAAACATGATTTTCTTGGTCCCATATGACAATAGGATTATAAGGTCCGGGATTAGTATCCATATCTTACATAAACATTCATCACAATGTCAAGTATTAAACAATTTATAAAAATTCCCTTCAAACTTGGATATGAGCAACATCATTTTACACAACAACTGTAAAAACTCTAGAAGGGCCATCAATCAAGATTCAACTCTCTATGCATATTGTACAATAAATAGACTCATATTACCAACATTATCCATAGAAATCATCACTAATATATTAATAATTTTCATTACTGCTAATGAAATAAAAACCAAGTACTAGATCATGTTTAGCCTCAAATATATTACAGTCGTACTATATATAACAAATTGAACCAAAATAAGCATATGCATAAAACCAAGCACATTGGAAAAACAAAAGTAGAGGAAGAATTAAAAAGAATTACAAGTGAACTTCTTACATGTATCCAATTAAAAAGAATTAGACCTTCACCATCCTTTATTTACAAGTCATTTGCCACTCAACATCTAGTACCTTGTCAGAGTGGAGTCACTTGTAAATTATTTTAAAAATCATGGATTGATCTAAACCAAGTTGTTAGCATGGACATCACCCATTAAAGCATTGCACATATATAACTTGAACAAGGCCTTAGAGAAATACCACCAAAACACTAACATTAATGTCAGATTCAATACTTATGGAAAATTTAATTGTCATTTTCATTATAAATCATAGCTTACAAAAACCTAACACTCATATAATTTCAACACTATCTATATTGAACACATAGCATAATGCATGAAACCAAACACATTAGAAAAACTTATCAATTAAATAATAAGTAAGTTGATGTAGAACACAAATCTCCAACACTTGTACGCCACAATTGAAATATTGTAACCGCTTGAATGGTTTTGAGAAGGATTTTTCACAAAATTGCCGGAAGAGGACAGCAGAAGCGACGACAATAGAAATTAGGGCTAACAAATGGTATAACAGCGGACGGGGTTAAAAGGGGCTAGCTATGGACTACGTCCGCAGAAATTAGTAGCGGACTATCTTAACAATTAGGGATAAAAATATATTGATTTTTGCCCGCTGGAATTAGTAGTGGATGGGTATAATATTGAACTTTTGTATTGCTTACTAATGGATCTCGCATATGTGTGATTGAGGGGATAAATTAGACCAAAATTGATGTTTAATCCATCCACTAGTAATATTAGCGGACACCAATTTCTCCCTTTTAATCTCGTTCGTCCGCTATTAATTTGTACCGATTAGATGATATATACCTATTTTTTATTCATAGTGAATACATGCTATAGATCATTCTCCATGTATATATATATATCCTCTAAGCATACTTGCTAGTCAGAAAAGAGAAGTAAAATGGCAAAACACATATGAGAGAGAAAGATAGGCGAATCGTCAAGTATAGTGTGAGGAAAATTGGAAAAAAAACAAGGCGAAAGGAAGAAAATCTAACTCAACGATATAATTTATAACCTTTTGTTTTATTTTTGTATATATTGGTTGTTATGTATTTTGTCCACATGAGTTATGTAAATCCTTCGTAGATTAGTTAAAGTGGTGTATGGTGTGTTAAAGTAGCAAAAATCATGCATAAGAACGCAAAAGTTTGACGAAAATGGGAAAGAAAATCCTAACAACTAAAAATTGAACACCCTAATTTGCAAGTTGTTTTTATAACTGGCATAACTCCCCGTATATTTTAAGTTTTCAAGCTAAGTCTATGGCAAATCGAATCCTTGTAAGTTAGTTATGCGTAGGAACAAGAATCAACTCAAAATTCTTTATAGATCAGTCTACCAAAATTTGGAAAACAGTTTCTGATTGGGTTTTTATACGAGTTATCTGGACTTGTGTGTATAGAATTTGAGTATGGTATAAAAAGGAAAGTTGTAGATATGGATGTTAGTTGTGCGTAGACACCAAAAGCACCCCAAAAATGCCTTGTGGATTGTTCATAATGACTGTTTTAGTGAAATGGGGTAAATCTGAAACTGGAACAGGGCAGATTTTGTACCTATTTTTGTAAGACGTGTGTAGAGCTGTAGGTACAAAATTTGAACATAGTGTCAAAAGTAAAGTTGTAGCCTCGAAAGTTAGCTAAACAGTCCCATGAGTTTCATCAAATTCTACTTAAGATATTAATTGTTATGATTTTTCTAGCGACTAGGGTAAAATCTAGAATTTCAGAAAAAATGAAACTTTTAGATTTAAAAATGGATTTTGTGATTTGTATGATTATTGATATTATGGGATGCATAAAATATGACAGATGTACATTTCAGTTCAAAAAATGAAAACGCCTTGAAAGTATGTCAAATATTAATAATTTGAGTAAATTTGGACAGAAAAAGGCTAAATGAAAATTTAATAAATATGGTTAAGAAAAATCTTGAAAATTCTAGAAAATTTTCTGAAAGCTTGAAATTGCAAGTTAAAAGAGAAAAGTAAAATAAATAAATATTTAATGTAAAAATAAATATTTAAAATATAAGAAAATATCCAATTTAAGAAAGTTGAAAAAAAAATTAAATACATTTTTCCGAATAAATAAGTTAAGATAAAACGTATAAAAATCCGTTGAGAATAAAATTGTAAATTGACTAATTAAATCATGAAAATAGTATAAAGTGATAAATAAGTTGTAATTGTAATACCCAATAATTTCTAAATTAAGAATTCGGGTAATTAAAAGAGTTGGCAATAATAGTTATCTACGTAACTAACAACTAAGGGTGCACACAAAATCAAAAATAATCGAAAAATTGATCGGACCGAACCGAACAATTAATAAACCAAACCAAAAATAACAAAATCGAAAAATAAATAATTCTAAAAACAAAAAGTCGAAGTTCGGCTGGTCGATTTTGGGTTAGCTTCCACAAAAATCAAAACCGACCGAACTACTTAAATTATAATATAATTATATAATTTATATTTTTTTTTAATAATTATCTATTTTATATAATTATATATTTATGTAGTATAAAATATAAATAAATTAGTTTACTGCTCAAATACCGAAAAAATAAGCGGCTGTATAGAATCCGTTTGGTGGAGCGGTACTGCACAAAATCATTTTTGTTTAAGTATTTTATCTTAAAAATCACTTTTACACTAAATAGAATTATTCAGAATAGTATAAAGAAGAGTTCATAATATGTGACAGAAATAAATAAAAAGGTCTTTCTTTCTCTACATGAATTTTGGTTATATTCTCTCTTACAAAAGCTAATTTCTTTTCGAGGATCTGTCCATTAGCTAAACATTATGAAATCACAGTGGTAAAGCTTTTGAAACAAAACATTCATTGAGAAATTTTGCTGGATGTATTAATATGCTAAAAGTGGAGAAACCATCGGTAGAAACATACAAACTTTATCCCTTATGTTTAAGTTTGATAACCGACCAAACCGATTGTTAACGCCAAATTTTGTACCACTCGCTTAAATCACAAAACAACGAGTAAAATTAAACACCAAACACAAATAATTCAAAAGAAAGTAATGCAAGAACACAAGAATTAACGTGGAAACCCAATTGGGAAAAAAACTATGGGAAAAGGGAAGAATTCACTAATATGATAATGGTGTTTACAAATTTCTCTAAGAATAATTGAGAGCTTATTTGCTGGAAAATACTGGTTCTGCGAGTATAGAATAGTAATGGTAGAAAAAAAGAATATCCCCCCAACGTCTCCATGCAGCGCCCTATATATACAAGTGTGCAGTCATCCGAAAGTGATTAGAATTAGGAGTCCCTTCCCGTGCGAAAATATAGCTCAGCAGTTAATAAATCCAACTCTAATTAGGATTCTTTGTACCACCCAAATAAGGAAGTAGAATCCTCTTAAAATAAAGAATCTAATATTCCTATATCCTAAACCACATAGGAACCCATACGCCAAATTAAAGGCCCAACCCAACGAATCACTATGGGCCAGTCCAAACCCAAGCCCAAATGATCTGATCCCAACATAGCCCCCCACTCTCCTACTTTTAAGAAACTTAAATAGGAGAGTAATTCAAATAATCATCTTCCCTCGTAATCGGCCATTCCCAAACAGCACTTATCACCCACGTCTGACACGCGATCAACATTATTCCACTATTTCCCCAAAACTTGCCGCCTGTTGAACTTCGCGCTTCCCATCTTTATTAATAAAACCCCCCAAAAGTCTCCTTTCTGACACACTACTTTATTTCTACAATCTCCCAATTCTTTCGTCTTATATGTTCCAGAAAAATCCCCAAAATTACTCCTCTCTTCGGAATCCATGGCATCCCAAGGTCAAGCTTCCTCTTCCTAAGCACCAAACAATCAACCACTTTCATTCGATAGAGAGAGGGAAAATGCAGTCCGTCAGCTATACAAGGATGCTCCGGTAGCAAACACCCCCTCCTCCATAACCCCCGCTCAACTCAACTCCATCCATTGTGAGTACCAAATCCCCCTCCAATACGAGCTTCGAGTCCCCAGTTCTCACGAAAAAAATGTATTAGCAGCTCGAAGGAGGATGGACAGGAGTCCCTACCTGGACCCTAAAACATGGAGACTGATTCCCACTTCATCCCTTCATCACCGACTTCCTAGGGTTTATGGGAATCGAGTTTTTCCAATTAGTCTCAAACTCATACATTCACCTACTCTGCTTCATCGCCCACTGCAAAGACCAAAACATCGCCCCAGCCCTGGATCTATTTTTGAGTTACTTTAAACTAATCAATTCAAAAGAGTAGGGTTTCAAAGTTTTAACCCGATACTCCAATCGGAGAGTCTGGATGGCAACCCCCCCCCCCCCCCCCCCCCAAACAACAAAGGATGGCACTCATCCTGGTTCTTCCTCCGAGGAACCGACACCATACTCCTTCAACCATTGGGGGAACTGAGCAAATCGTCTTTAGGCTTAGATCACATCGAGGATGTCCGAGAAGCCGATCTTGAGAAGCTACTGTCTACAATGCCGACTACCCCCTGGTCCACCACCCTCCTCAGTGACCCAGACTGGCTATTCATCCATGGAAATAAGTACTTGAACCATCTTAGGATGTTAATCCCAATTCATACATTTTAAACTTTATCTATATTCTGTGCAGTAGTACTCTTTCGTAATTCGGAAGAGAACCCCACTGATCAACCCCCGATCCCCCAAGGACAACCACAGGAACGACGCATCTTCCTACCCTCTCCAACCTCTTTGAAAGAATCTGATTCACCCGTTGAACCACTCATCTGAAGACCGAGAACCTCCTCCTCCTCGGCAACTTCAAAAGAAAACCCCCCACCACAAGGAACCAAACAAGCCCCGCCCTTCATAGAGTCTGTCCCCCAGACCACGAATACCCTCCCACCATATTCTTCAATCAACCCCTCAGATACCTCAAAGGGAAAAGGCCCTTCATCATCATCGGCCAACCCTTCTTCCGAAGCCCTAAAAGAAAAAGGCCCAGAAATAACCAAAAAACGAAGTGTTTTTGAGATGTCAAAGACTGAACTCAAAAAACATATGAAAGCCAAAAAACCAAAAATCATCCATTCACACATAACACAATCAGACTCACCCCGACCCCTCCCTCAGAAGAAAGACCAACAAATTCCTAATCAAGCTAAAACCACAACCTCTGAACCACCCGAACAACCAACTCCGGAACCAAGCAAAGAACAAACGCCCGAGCCAACCGAAAACGGCCAGTTTCTGACCAAACCGAACCACTAGACCACCCTATATGGGAAACCAACCCCATTCCGCTCTAACATCCTCTTAGACAACCACCAAATAATCCCAGCTCATCCCATACAACCCCTTTTTTCTTACCAGACAATATGGATAGCCCACTCCCCTTCTTGGTTTACAACAGCTTCAACTTCCGAGCCGATAATGAAATGTTTCGCGATTATACCAACCGAGAGCTTATCTTTACTACGACGATCCACCAAGGTCGAGTAAAACCTCATTTTCCAACTTACTTTAGATTATTTTAACGTTCTAACCACCCTTTCCCTAAATAAATTTTTTTCCTTTTATCAAGCCCTGGCCACATTCAGTTGTCTACTCGGTCGAGAATCAAAACCGAATAATAGCGATAAAAAGAGGGAGAAGATGAAGGCCAAATACAAAGCCATAAAAAAGGAGAAGAAAAAACTTGTTATAGACAACATAACCCTCAAAACTTCTAACGGCAACCTCCAACAACAATTTGAACTAATGCTCGAAGTGAAGAATCAGAAGGCCGAAGAGCTTTCCCGACTTCAACTTGAAAACTCTGAAATGGTGAAGAAAGCTCAGCAACAATCCAAAGAACTCCTCGAACTGAAGAAACAAAATGAACAACTAACTTCGGATATCCAATGCCAACAAAACGCCAATGAGATCCTGAGGGAACAGACTCGCCTCGGAACCCCCAAACTACGCCATCAAATCCTCGAAGAGTATAGAGCTTCTCCCAAACTACTTGAAGAGATCATAGAACAATTTAGCAAAGGCTTCCAAGCCGCAGTAGCAAAGGCAACAAAAGCCAGTGTGGATCCTTCTATCTTCTCTGACTCTGACTCTGATACCCCCGAGGACAAACATTAACTATGAACTTCAAGAATTTCCTTCACTCTTTTTTTTTTTTTTGAATGAAATGTAAATCACATCTACTATCAATGAAATTTCGAATTTTATTAATATCTTGCTTTAATACATAACAGGAATCAAAAACTTCTCAAATAAAAAATCCTACCAAGCATAAATAAATCACACCTCTCCACCTACTGAAAATATTTCCTTAGTCTAGCCGCATGCCAAAAATTCTTCAAATCCGACCCAGACATATCCTAAAGTCTATACGTTCCATGTTTTATAACTTCAGTAACTTCATATAGTCCTTCCCAGTTCGGCATTAACTTGCCCGTATTCAGAGGTGTAGATGCTTCAGCCTCTCGAAGAACCAAATCCCTGACCTCAAAACGCCTCTGTTTAACCCTCCGATTAAATGTCTTGCTGTCTTTTGTTGATACAAAGTCAACTTCATTATTGCGGCATCCCGAACCTCATCCAATAGATCGAGATTAAGCCGAAGTCCCAGATCATTATATAATTCATTAAAATTAACTCTCTGAAAAGAAGGAGAACCAACCTCAACCGGAATTAAAGTTTCAGTCTCATATGTCAGCCGAAAAGGAGAATCCCCTGTGGTTGACCTGGGAGTCGTCCGATACACCCATAAGACACTAAGTAGTTCCTCGGGCCATCTTCCCTTAACATCATCAAGCCTCCTTTTAATTCCATTCAGTAAAGTCCTATTCGTTACTTCAACTTGCCCATTGGCTTGAGGATGGGCCACCGATACCCTCCGATGCTGTATCCCCAAGTCAGAAAGAAATTTTTTGAACTCAGCCCCTACAAACTGCAACCCGTTATCGGATACCAGAACCATCGGGATCCCAAATCTAAAAACAATATTTTCCTTAAGAAAGTGAATACAATCCTGCTCAGTGATGTGTCGAAGCGGCTTCGCCTCTACCCATTTGGTCATATAATCTATCGCCACAATCATGTAAGAAAACTGACCATTGGCCTTCGGCATAGGTCCTACCAGATCAACCCCCCAAATAGCAAAAGGAACCGGGGACAATACTGAAGACAATTCTTCGGGCGACCGATGTGCGACAGAACTGTTCAACTGGCATTTTGGACACTTCTGCACAAACTCCTTTGCTTCCCGAAACATCGTCAGCCAATAATACCCTTGACGAACCAGTTTATATGCCAAAGACTTAGCCCCATGTAGTCCCCGCAAATACCTTCATGCACTTCCTGAAGAGCATACAATGCTTCCGACAGGATGAGACATTTTGCCATAGGTCCCGAATACACCCGCTGGAATAGATCTCCGTCAATTAGGCAGAAATAGTCACTTCTATACTTTCTCTTTTTCGCTAAGATCTTATCTGTCGGCAACTTTCCATTAGCCAAATAATCTAAGTATGGTGTTAACCAACAATTGGACCTTTCTACACAGTTAACTTCCTTCCTCGAAATACTGGATTCAACTAACTCCTCGATGTATATTGACCCCGATAAAGACTCGTTCGGAGTAGCAGCCAGCTTTGATAATGCATCAGCCACAGTATTATTGCCTTATCGACATTCTGTAATGAGTAAGAATTAAAATATTGCAGAATACTCTTTACTTCGAACAAATACCTTGTCATTCTAATCTCTCGAGCTTCATATTCCCCTTGAATCTATTTTATCACCAACTGAGAATCACTTATGATTAACAAGCTTCTTACCTCCAAACTGCGAGCCAATCTTAAGCCTATAAAAATGGCTTTGTACTCCACCTCGTTATTAGTTGCTTTGAACTTGAATTGGATTGCTTGTTGAACCCTGAAACCTTCAGAACTTGTTAAAATTACTCTGGCTCCACTTGAATCTGTTGTAGATGATCCATCAAAGCGCAAGGCCCATGAATGAGAAGAGCCCGACTGCCCCCCAGCTATCAGTGTAACTTCTGACCCCGAACAGTTAGCTGGCTCTTCGTCCGAAAACATGCATTCCACCACAAAATCTGCCAAGGCCTGGCCTTTTATCTCTGTCCGAGGATGATACTTTAACGTAAACTGGCTCAACTCCACGGCCACGGCCCATGCTACCATCCTCCCCGACGAGTCAGGCTTGTGCAGAATTTTCTTCTAAGGTTGGTCAGTATAAACGACCACCACCCGACCTTGAAAGTAATGTCGTAGTTTTCTGCTTGCTACCACTAGAGAATACACACACTTCTCCAAGTTGAGGTACCTTGTCTCAGCATCCCTCAAAGCATGACTCACGTAGTAAACTGGATTATGTCTACCCCCTTCTTCCCGAATTAAAACTGCTCCGACTGCCAACGAGCTAACAGCCAAGTACAAGTAAAGCAATTCTCTGGGTAAAGGTTTCTGTAGCAACGGGGCCGAAGACAGATATCTTTTGATGCCTTGGAACGCATCCTCACAATCTAAAGTCCAATGAAAATATTTCTCGTTCTTTGGTCCTTTCAATGTGTCAAAGAACGGCAGACACCTTTCTGCTGATCGGGACATAAATCTTCGAAGAGCTGCTATCTGACCTGTTAGCCTTTGCACATCTTTAAAAGTCTTCGGAGACTTCATGTCAATAATTGCATTGATCTTCTCTGGATTAGCCTCTATTCCCCTCTTGCTAACCAGATATCCCAAAAATTTGCCCGCACCAAGCCCGAAAATACATTTCGTAGGATTAAGCCGCATATGGTAGTGGCGTATTGTCCGAAAGCATTCCTCCAAATCATCCAAGTGGTCGTGCAGCCTCATACTTCGAATGATCATATCATCGACATACACCTCTATATTTCGGTCGATCTGCTTACGGAACACTTTATTCATCAATCTCTGATAAGTCGTTCCAGCATTAATAAGTCCGAATGTCATTCGGTTATAGGCATAGATGACCCGATGAGTAATGAAAGATGTCTTCGGGATGTCTTCTTTCTCCATCAAAATTTGATTGTATCCTGAAGGCACATCTAAAAAACTCAGTATGGCATTCCCCGAAGTAGCTTCGATCAGCTAGTCAATGTGAGGAAGAGGGTAGAAGTCCTTCAGGCATGCTTTATTCAGGTCTGTGTAATCGATGTAGACCCTCCACTTCCCGTTCTGTTTGCGAACCAACACGACATTGGCAAGCCACTCCGGATATTCGATTTCTTCAATTATCCCCGTATCCAATAACTTTCCCACTTCCTCGTCAATGATTTTTTGTCGTTCAGGGGCGAAGATCCGTCTCTTCTGGAAAATTGGCTTCTTTTCAGGATCAACTGATAACCTGTGGATGGCCACGTCTTTTGCCATCCCTGGCATATCTCGAGGTGTCCAGGCGAAGATATCCGCATATGTCCTGACTAGTTCGATTAATCCCTTCTTCAAAGTACCTTGCAACCTGGCACCTATTTTAACCAACTTTTCTGTATTGCCCGGAATGAGCTCCACGTCTTCTGTTTCTTCAGCAGGAAAAGTCAATGGCTCAGTAACTCCCTCAGTGAAAGGCTCAATATCCATGGTTAAAGTCTGCTTCATCTTACTAACTCCGACCACCGGCGCAGTAAGGGTGTGCCGATAACATCTCCTCGCAATATCAAGATCACCTTTTACTTCTTCAACTCCGTGGGAGGTGAGGAACTTCATCTTAAAATGAGCAACCGAGGTAACTGCTTGAAGTGCTGATAACGTTGCCCTTCCAAGAATAGCATTATAAACTTCCAGGTCTGCCATCCTTTTCATAATTGGGTCATCACTTTTCTGAGGATTAGCCTTATCTTATGAACTTCTTGGGCTTCGCCTTCCCTGAGCGTCAACATTATCTTTAGACCTTCCCTTCGGACTGCGCCTTCCCCGAGCATCGGCCTTAGTTTCGGCACTTCTTCTCAGACTTTGCCTTCCCCGAGCATCGACATCATATTCTGAACTTCTCCTCGGACCTCGAGCTTCCCGATCGTCAGGCTTATACCCTGAACCTCTCCTCGGACCCCGAGCTTCCCTCTCGTCAGGCTTATAACCTGAATATTTCCTCGGACTCCAACTTTGGGCATGTCGCCCGTGTGGGAATAGGGAACGCCTCCGTCGATCTGAATAAGTCGACTCCCTATCCCGAGGGGAAGTTGGTACCATTCTTACTCGCTCCGAATGTGGTTTTGGTGGGCCATAGCTACCCCCAACTCCATATGCCAATTGTGACGTGGGTGGGTCATTCACCCATCCCCGACCCGCCCTACTCCGAGGTGTCTGTACTCCGGATCTTTGTACTGTGTTTTGTGGCTCTTCATCCCTTCTTAGCTCCGCCAGTAGAAGTGCCCACTCCTCTTGTTGATGTCGAAGAGATTTAAGGCCCCTTCTGCTGCCTGAATCCGCTGTCTCTTAATAGACTCCCTTTGATCATAGGAGTCTCTCTCTCCAGTCGTACGCTCTCGAACAGAAGATTGCCGGACGGTCCCCCTGTCATGTGCTAGACTAGGGGAATCAGAGGGGAACAACCGTCGTCGGACTGAATTAAAGTGCGTCGCCACCAATCCTCCCTTTTGGGTGGAATGACCCAATCTATCCTTGACCAGATCTTTTGCCGTAGGTGTTGATGAACCTATACGCTTCACCTAATCACTTTTATGCTCCATGATCAGATTGCTCCTACGCCTTGTTTACGCTGTGATTTCAAAATAGAACCAGAAAAGCCCTCCTTCTGGCGCCAATGTTAACGCCAAATTTTGTACCACTCATTTAAATCACAAAACAATGAGTAAAATTAAACGCCAAACACAAATAATTCAAAAGAAAGTAATGCAAGAACACAAGAATTAACGTGGAAACCCAATTGGGAAAAAAACACGGGGAAAGGGAAGAATTCACTAATATGATAATGGTGTTTACAAATTTCTCTAAGAATAATTGAGAGCTTATTTGCTGAAAAATACTGGTTTTGCGAGTATAGAATAGTAATGGTAGAAAAAATAATATCCCCCTAACGTCTCCATGCAGCACCCTATATATACAAGTGTGCAGTCATCCGAAAGTGATTAGAATTAGGAGTCCCTTCCCGCGCGAAAATATAGCTCAACAATTAATAAATTCAACTCTAATTAGGATTCTTTGCACCATCCAAATAAGGAAGTAAAATCCTCTTAAAATAAGGAATCTAATATTCCCATATCCTAAACCGCATAGGAACCCATACGCCAAATTAAAGGCCCAACCCAACGAATCACTGTGGGCCAGTCCAAACCTGGGTCCAAATGATCTGATCCTAACACCGATTAAACCAACTTATTTAACCAATAACCGAATAGGCTGATAACCGATTACGGAGTAAAAGTTTTGGCCATTTTTGTAATATCCGAGGATATTTGCAGCTGTAAATTTTGTAAATAAAAAAAAATTATTTTCGAAATGTGTATTATGGATAAGTGATAATTAAATACAAATATATGTGAATATTTATATGTGGATTGAGATTAAATGTAATAGTTAAATTAAACTTGTAACAATTACCGGTTTAAATTAACCGAGAAATGAAAATAAGATGATGAAATGATTAATTTGTGTAAATTAATCTGTGATATTAAAATTAGTGTTATAAGACAATACGGTTTGTGTATTCGGCCTTGTGTGGTGGTGCGATATTAATGAATTAAATTTCATAAACAGTTAGAGTAATTCATTTATTTAAATATTAGTGGATTAATATATTATAATAATTAAATAAAGAAATTTATTCAATTAAATAAAGAAATTATGTTATGTTACAATAATTTAATGTAACACGAGTTATGGCCTAATGTATATATATAATTACGCCAAATGAAATGGAAATTTAATATTTATTGTGGAAATGAGGTTCAATATATAAAATAAATATGTTGGAACCAAAATGGTAAATTAAATTAATAATTTAATCGATCAATGTATATATTAAATAATATGTTTAATTGTTTGAAGACAATTTATGGAATGAATAAGTAATTCGATTTAATTATAAAATTCAAATGAGTTAGTTAAAATAATTAAAGAGTAAATATTAATTATTTTTAAAATAGTGATTCGTTACATTAAAAGTATTAATTTCATTATGAATTAATTTCATAGTTAGTGAAATAATTGTTATACATAATAAAAGTGTATAACTATATCAAATTATAATTAATATTTGATAGTGGTACAGATTATTTTTATATGTGTATGTGATATATATATATATATATATATATATGTATGTATGTATGTATCTGTGTGTGTGTATCTGTGTGTGTGTGTGAATTATACATGTATATATATTCTATTCCATATATGCTAGCTATGTAATAAAAGAGTGCTGAGAATTTAGTAAAACAAATGCATGTATGCTATTAAACTATTGAGAATGCTGAAAAATTACTTTGTGAATATAATGTAATATGTATTTGCATGTATGTTCTGGTAATAAAGCTAAGTGTTAGAATTGTAAGTGGAATGCAATATGTGTGTGCATGTATGTTATTGAATTAGTGAATATTGCTGAAAATATGTATATTTTGCATGCAGGTATAAACTTAATATGTATATTAGATTGTTTTAAATGAAGCATGCATGCTGAAATTGTTAGTGGAGGATCAGATGTTGGTTTTCTAGCAAGGTTATGTGACACGTAGCTTCATTATTTGTTAGTGGATTGCCACCTAGTGGAATTAGAGAGAGAATGAGTGCTTATCTCCAGCACAATTCATTCTCTAAACAAATACTCTGCATTTTCAAACTCAAGTGAAGTTTGTTTCACCTCATCTGTTCATTTTCTTCTAAGTTTCTTAGCTATCAACCCATGACATTCTATCAAAACCTTCACCAAAATTAGGAACACTATATATAGAGCTTGTGTTCTCAACTGGAATTGAAAGGTATTTAAAAACAATTTCACCGAGGGGTAGAATCTAATTTAAGCTACACAAGCAAGAAGGGTATAATTTCTTTCCTTGATAGAATATAGAACTTGTAGTTTTAATTATTAATTAATATGATTAGTTGGTTGTGGGAGAATTGTTTGTTGGTGAATCAGATGAATTCAAGTGTTATAAGATTGGAATTGAGGATTAGAGGTTGTGTGTTATGTGTTATACTCATAAAAAAATCAAGTTTTAATTGTATGCATGTTACATGTTTGTAAAAATGCCTTGATGAAGGCTACTTTGATAAAACTTGAAAACTAGTTGTGCATTGTTGGATTGTTGTGTCTAGACATGATATATTTGATGGTTCAAGTTGTTTGAGAGTTTTAAATACGTACCTAAAGTGATTCTAAAGATTTTTCATCAAACTAGTTTCAAACAAATTTTGTACTAAATGCATACTTTTGGTCATAAGGATTTATAATTTAAATATGTATTATTTTTCTAAAATATTAAATAGTATCATCTAGATGGTGTTCAAATTTAGAGGTAATAGGATGTATGATTTAAAAGTTATGAATTTTCAAAATGGCTTGAAAATTTTTTTAAAAAAAAACTCTAGAATCTGGGTGCAGGACACAGCGCCGGGACGCTATCTGGTGTGCTACCAACGCTGTTGAACAGAGCCAATAGCGTCGGGGCACAGTGCTACAAATTTTATTTTTAAATTTTAAGCATCCAAATGATTTAAGGTTATAATAAATTATATTTTAAAATATAATCCAACTCAGAATATGTTCTAATGTATATATTAATCTATGATTGTGTATTGAATTCAATTTGGATTAATAATTAGGAATTTGAAATGTATGAAGTTTGGAACAAAAATTTCAAACGTGTTCTGTGTTTAGATGTATGATAACGCGACTTATATTACATAGGTTTTACGGTGAGTGATAACGTTCCAAATAGGCAGGAACGATTATACTTGTTAGCATAAACAACTCAAAGGCAAGTTTCCTTCACTTGTGCAAATTATTATTCTATGCAAGTATTCCAACTATTTTATACAATTGAGTCTATATTGTAAAAGTTATGTTCACATGCGAACTGTTATTGCAAGTATTATAACCATCGTATGATTGATATTATTAATCTATGATGCTATCTTTATAATTCGTTTTCGAAAACGGTTATGCAAGTTATTCTTACTTGCACTAAATTTAATATTGTACAAGTTTCTGCATCTTATGCAAACTCCTTTAATTAAGCATGTGTTCTAATTATTGTTTATATTGAACCATGAAGAATTCAAATATGAACTGTTATTATAAGTCTATGCTATTTGTTTCAGCTAGACAGACATTGATGCATATTTATGAAATCTAAGTTTCCTTTAAACCATGATGCGATATTAAATTTTGGTTTTCGAGAATGATATTCTATATTGAACTCATTTAGTGTTGTAAAGTTCATTTCATATACAAACTATTGTTGTGGGTCTACGCCAATAATTTCGGCTAGACAGTTGTTAAAGTCTATTATTGAATCTTACTTTTTGTAAAAGTTAAATCAAATCAAAATTGTTTTGGTGCGTATTCAATTGATGAAAACTGATATGAACAACCCTATAAAGAGGACATGTTATCAGAGACTATAGTTCTGACCTACACTTATGTGCTTATATGTTTGTGCACAATACATAGGTACAAAAAGCTGATCACTTGGCGTACCATAAAATGTTGTAGTCATATGGTTGATAGAGGTTTCAGTTGAGATAACCGTTAACCTAATGTTGGTTCAAGGTTTGGTGTGACGTATTTTGATTTCAAAATCAATTGAGAAGTTTGAAAAATGATTATTCATTTCAATTCACGATTTTTGTTCAACTGTTGAAAAGTTGTAGTAAAGTTTATTCATAATTAACCTACTTATTTTAATCTTTGTTGGGCAATGTGATGGTTCATTCTTGTTTAACCTAACATTTCAACTAAGTACGAGAGTTTCGAAGGCATAGTGCTTGACAATGGCAAGGAGAAGACACAAGAGTAGTTTATACCCGAAAGGGATTATATAGATATATGTCATATAGAGGATAATATATAGCCATCGCTAGTTGTGAGTCTTTTGTCAGCCAACTGATCTCTCACCGTTTATTTCAAATAGGAACGACACAAATTATAATGATTGAATAAGTATCCAGAAGTCTTTTTTACGGATAGTAACTAGTATATGCAATAATTTTTTGTGGATACCTTTTTATCTTAAAAAAAAACCTAGAAAGGATCAGAGCACTGTACTCATTCTCTCTCTTAAGCCAATTTTTTTTTTCTTCAATCAAATTTTAAAATTCAATAATTTTTTGTTATAAATCCAAAACTGCCAATCTATATATCATTGAAAAACTCTTGCTAAAATTTTTAAAATAAGATATCCATTGTTGATATATATTTTTTAGTTAAAAAGACCAAAGTTGAGGTTAATCTTTTGTATTTTAAAATACACTATTGTAGGCTTTGGTTGTAACTTTTGATATTTTAATTACATCAAAAAATATCAACAATCGATCTTATTTTAAAGATCTTTTTGAAACCTTTCCAACAATATATAAATTGACAATTTTAGATTTGTAATAAAAAATATATTGAATTTTAAAATTTAGTTGAAGAAAGAAAAACTTTTATTTTAAAGAGACAAAAGAAGTGTTCCGACACTTTTTATATTTTTTTAGAGCAAAAAACTATCTGCATGAATTAATTGTGAATACTTGTATCTACAATAAATACTTGCAAATATTTATTCTATTTTTTAAATTTGGATCATTTCTATTTAAAATAAATAGTGAGAGATTAACTAGTTAACAAAAAACCCACAGCCATCAGTGACAGTAGATCATTCCTTGTATATATGTGACATAGTTATACATATGTGACATAGTTATACATGCACAACATCCAAACTCACATGTATGACCTTTCAATCATATACAAAATGTAATTATGGATATATTTTAATATTTGAACTTTGGATGATGATTTTCCGAGGTCCCATAAGCCTCCAAAAAGCTAGGGAGAGGTAATAGTCTGATGGGTCTTCACGTGAAGTTCATCCTAATTAACACCTTTAAAGCCTCAATCATATCCAAAGTCCACGTGTCATGACGGGCTATGGCTTTCCACCAATGCGGTTGCTTTCTTCCCCCGTAGCAACATGATAAGAAGAAACTGGAGTGTGTTTGAAATCCATTATCTGCTTTTGGTGAAAAGTTGGTGTATTTTGCAGTGGAAAATGATTTGAAAGTCGACTAATTTTATGTTAGATGTAAACTGTAATTAACATAAAACTGTAAATAGTGATGGCCAAGGTGCAGTATGGTGTAATTGTGAACAGAAATCACACTTGGGCCCGCTTTAATACAGTTATTTAAATTAGAAATTGCAATATAAAATTGCTTGTATTAGTACTAATCAATTTTTAAGAATGCAATGCAGTTTTAAATAGTGCGGTTTCTGCTCGAAAATCAATTGAGAAAAAAAATCAAATATTTCATACTTTTTAAATTTCAAATAAATTTCAAGCATCGCTAGCTTGTTGATGTAAATAATGACTAACTACAAAAAATTAAATTCTTGAAAACCAATAATTAACAAATTAACTCAAAAGTTTCAATTCTCCAAATTAAAATGTTATAGTTTTAGTATCATACAAATTCTTAAGATGCAAACACTACTACAATACAACCATTGTTTAAAAGTCAAAGTTTTAAACCATGAAAAATTACATGTTTCAAAATGAAGATTGCAAACACGAAGCCAGAATATTTTTTTCGCCGGATCAAGATATAATACAGTAAGGTTATGAATAATTTAGTAAAGTCCGAGGGCACCGTTTCATAACTTTCGATTGAAATAAGATTTTCTTGTATATGCTGCACAAAGTAGAGTAAAGAGAGACCATGAAACTTGATAATCGTATAATAATATTAAAAAATAGAAAGAGAGATATTTATGAATTTTTCTGTATTTCAAATTTACTTAAAATTAAAATAACTCTTATATTTAGAATAGAAGAAGTATTTTTTGATATTTTTCAAAAAGTATTATATATACATTGTATTTTTTTTTTCATAAAATTTTGAGGACCCCCTCCCCCAGAAATATTAAAGAACTTGTACCTCTAAATGGGTGCAGAAAAACTATACCTACAACTGTAAAGTTGTGATTCCTCTTTAAAAAAATCACAATATGCCACTGAAACTATTGGTGTTATTTTTGCGATTTTACGTGCAGTTTTGATTGCCAAATCAATTCTTTCTCTCCCCTAATTGTGAGCGATAAAGTAGAATAGTATATATGAATCCTTTATTTACACTTTGGGGTATGCAAGAATTTTATCAAGAGGGGTACCTTTATTACTAAATAATAAAAATTAATCTTTCTCTCCATTATAAAAATTAAAAAAAAAAAAAAAAAAAGTCCCATTTATAACATATGCATATATTAATGACAGATTTTTATTTACCCTTTATAATTAAATAAAAAATAATAATAATAATATATTTATTTTAATATATGAAAAAAACTAATTACATTTTTATTTCATATTTATTATTAAATATAGTGAGTTGTTAGCTTAATAATAATGACATGTAATAAAATTATTATTTGGAAAAATAGTAGTCAAAATTAGGTTTTAAAATTTTATCCTAATATCATATTTATGGTTTTATATGAACAACAATATATATCTATATATATATGGAGAGTGATCTATAGTAACCATTTGTTATGACAATTATTTCAACAAACTGATCTTACACCATTCAGTAAATGATCTAACAGTTTAAAAAAAAATTGTCCAAGCCGCTACTAGAAGTAGCAATCAAGGGAATTATTTTTTATTTTCTTTTTTGCCCAACCGCTGTTCTTAGTAGCGCAGAATTGATAAACTTATTTAAATTAAATGCTCAACTAATTTGGGACGGGGAAAAAACTTCTTTAGAGAGTATATGAGTTGACTGACCAACTAATAGTTTGAATTGCTATTTGTTTTTTTGTTATGGGGCGCTCGTGCATTTTGTCCGTTGCATCAATTTCCAAGGACAATGGAAATTAATACCAATTCCGATGATCTCTATAAAGAAATCAATCATTTTATATAGCTTTGCATGGAATTGGTTACAACATTCCTTACCATTAGTTGGGCCACATAATACCATGAAAACTTTATTTTTGTTGTAATTTAAGTTATAAATTACATGTTTAATTCATGGTTGGTGCGGTGTGGTTCAATATTAAAAATCGGGTGGTGCGATTATGAAACCTCAATTCCATGAATCTCGACCAATGCGATATAGACTTCTTTGCTAGTATATTATTCTACTACTGTGTCTGAAAGTTCTTGCAGTTTCTGTTGTGTAACCGAAAAGAAAAGAAAAAACAGATAAGTCCGGATTTGGGATTCGCAGAGAGATAAAAAGATAAGGAGCAAATATGTAATATGATCCGATTATTGTTATATTCTTTTTATTCCTTATAACGCAACTCATCTCAACTCAACCTGTCATAAACCCGGTATGTTTCAGCGCACTTTTTTTTCACTTACCGGGCTAGTGTTTGTTTCAGCTATCCAAAAATTAGTACAAGTAGTTAATTAAATGCATAAAAAAGTTAGAAATGAAGAGTCATTTGATAACTGTTTCTGATTTCTACTTTTTATTTTTATTTTCACTTTTCACATTGTTTCAGGAGGACATTATTCAAGCTCTGGTTAGCAAGTAAAATAGAAATGGAGATTTCCTTTGTATTTGGGAATCGGTTTCAGCCCATAATTCTCTCTCATCCAGCACTCAATTTCATTCCATATGCTTCTTCAACAACTTCAACTGTTACCAGCGATTCTAGCTTTAGACCCACAAAAATGTTTGGACCAATTACTCCAAGAATTTCTCAGCTTCATACAAAACAAGACAAATTGCCATTCAACGATCATCTCATTAAAAAATATCAACTGGATTTTGTGTTTGCTGAGTGGTCATGAAATTCGAAGCTAAAATATCAACTGGATTTTGCGGAATATGATGGATTCCTCCGAATCATTTATACATTTGGGTAATTGGGTGTCTATACTGCACACTATGTGTTTGGTATGTGGAGTAGTCTACCTTTTTATACAACTTTATTGGGTTTGCTCGGTGATCATGAAGTCTGAAACTAAAATCTTTTCTTTTGTTTGATAAAATGCCCCTTGATTTTAAGATATTTAATGCTTATATATTTGTACTTTTTCTATTTATTTATTTTTTTCAGTTTCAGTTCCCCTTCATATATCTTCTAATTAGTAACTAATTTGGATAAAGTTCTGGTATAATTTAAATCCTCCCTTTAATTGGATCCTCCAATGTATTTTATGATATTTCCTGTTTTAATTTGCAGGTCAGGAGGGATGTTGAGGGTTCAAGACCTGAATGTTGTTTTGCGTCATTTTGGGAAGAATAAGTATAAGCGCACAACATCTAAACACAATATCAAACTCTATATTCATCTTAATCATTAAAAAATGGAGTATAACATTAAAATTCGTGTCTTTGCCTATTTTTTTATGGTTAAGATGAATGTAGTGTTTGGTATTATGTTTGAATATTGTGTAATTTGGTGTCTATATTGCGCACTATGTGTTTGGGATGTGGAGTAGTCTACCTTTTTATCCAACTTTATTGGGTTTGCTCTGTGGTCATGAAGCCTGAAACTAAAATATTTTCTTTTGTTTGATAAAATGCCCCATGATTTTAAGATATTTAATGCGTATATATTTTTACTTTTTCTATTTATTTATTTTTCAGTTTCAGTTCCCCTTCTTATATCTTCTAATTTGGAAAAAGTTCTGATATAATTTAAATCCTCCCTCTAATCGGATCCTCCAATGTATTTTATGATATTTCCTGTTTTACAGGTCAGGAGGGATGTTGAGGGTTCAAGACCTGATTATTGTTTTGCGTCATTTTGGGAAGAATAAATATAAGTGTATAACATCTAAACATAACACTAAACATTATATTCATCTTAATTATTAAAAAGTGAAGTATGACATTAAAATTCGTGTCATACTCTATTTTTTTATTATTAAAATAAATGTAGTGTTTGATGTTGTGTTTGAATATTGTGTATGTAAACTCATCCAGTTTGAAAAGGTAAACAGATTGAAGGAGCTCTCTCAGGTCCCACAACTTGAATACTGCTGTACTTTGAAACCAACAACCAGTATCTAGAATTTGTGGAGTTGAACCTGCATTTGCATTAAATGAAAATACCATTACTACTTTGCGATTACGATTTGTGTTGGTATTTTTTGTGCTTATAATATTTTACTATGTATTTTTTGTTTTCTTTGTGTATCGCTTATGACGTCAATGCTCCTAGTAAATGTTATTCTGTTTGGTCTCTAGTAGAAGAAAGATCTTGTTTGCTCTGGATCCATAAAACAAGTTGGTTTCAGTTGTTTAGTTGAACTTGAAGAGAGTTTGGGACTTACCTTCTGAAATAAAATGTTATTCTGTTTGATCTCTAGCAGAAGAAAAAGTTTGCTTGCTCTGGATCCTTTAATGATAAAACTAGTTGGTTTCAATTCAGTTGTTTAGTTGAACTTGAAGAGAGTTTGGGGCTCACCTTCAGAAATAAAATCTTTTAAAGCTTTGGGAGTGGGATACTTGGAAAAAGGCTTACCCTTGTTCATTTTTATTGTCGTAACAAAAGATTAAACACAATCTGCCCCAAAAAATATATATATTTCAGATCTCCCTCACCATAATCTCCATAACATGCTTCATCTTCAATCACAGCCTCTGTCGTGACAGTGAGTTTAGAGGAAAAATTAAGTAAAAAAAACCCATTCAAATTAAGCAAAAGTCTTTGGGCTTTGTTCAATAGTACACCAAAACCAACTTTGAGAGGATGAGTCATCAAGAAAGCAAATCAAACATTACAAAACATACAAATTATGAGAAAGAATAGTATGCAATTTATACATTATTTATTATACTTCAAAAGTACATTGGAGTTGTATGAGTTTTTGTGATTTATGCGGTCAAAATTGCAACTTATAAGGGTTGGGCCAAAACCAAAATGACGGCTGTTTTGATTTTGATTTTGATTTTGGGTCAAATCAAAACGACTTCGTTTGCAAGAGTGGTGACTGGGCAAAAAAATATATTCTCTAGTCATTTATAGTATCAGAGCTAGGACATAATTTATTTATTTTTAAACCGTTTAATCAGTGTAAGATCAATTTGATGAAATAATTGTCATAGCACCCTATATATATCATAAATAGAGTTCAAATATTATCTTGTGATCGACTCCTGTCTTGGGACTTATGATGACACATCTCAAATCACATTTCTAAGGTTTTACATTTTTAAGTTCTGAAAATCACACAAAAGGATTTTATCGTCAAAAAAACTCGAAGAAACACATAACGGAGCAAGCAAGAACCAACCCTAGGTAGCCCGCTCCTCCTCGGTCTTGTTTCGTTCGTTTCGTATTTTCTTGATCATTTTTATTTTTTTGTTCGTTTCTCTTTATTCTTGTTTTTAT
Organism: Hedera helix; assembly: GCA_947179155.2. Classification (NCBI taxonomy): domain Eukaryota; kingdom Viridiplantae; phylum Streptophyta; class Magnoliopsida; order Apiales; family Araliaceae; genus Hedera; species Hedera helix. Next base: position 26,854,191 of record OX359276.1, on the reverse strand, counting down.
AAAAAGTTTATCTTGTCATATATAAGTTAAGAGAGATCGCTTTTAAGCCTTCACAAGTCTTCTCGATTTTGGATTCATTATTCAATTATCCCGCCTAAAACTTGTGCAGAACAAAGTTTAGGAAACAAATCATTAAACGGACCCTGATGGATCAACCCTGAGGGGCCGAATGTAAGACCCCGAATTTTAATAAATAGATTTTAATTTTTCTCATAATTTTATGCCTAACAGTAAGGTGTTAAATTAATAAAAATTAAAGTTACGGATGTTATGTGCAAAAAATTTATGTCAGAGAATATTCGTACGACGGCACCAAAATATTTAGTTATGAACGAAATATTATCGGATATAGAAAATGATAGCAATAGCCTTTCTAAATAAAAATGGTCAACGGTATTATCACTTTTAACTGTTAAAATACCTAGTGAAAAAAGTATAGAAACATATGGCATTTCACAGCAACACACGGTATTAAACAATTATTGAACTGATAAAGTGGCTATTGTACAGTATTTCATCAATAATTATCATTACACAGTATTTTATATTATTGAATCAATAATTATCATTACACAATATTTTACATTATTAATTGCACAGTGTTCCATATTATTGAATCAACAATTGTCATAATGCACAACATCTTGCATTATTGGGCTAATAATTGTTACGGTAGTAGTCACGAGTATTAAACAATTAGAAAGATTTATTATTTAAAAAATATTGTATGTTCAATAATTGAGATATTAAATCAATAAAATAATATATAAGTGTGTAATGCGCGTGAGTGTATAACGCACGTAAGTGTGTAACGCGTGTAAGTTTGTAACGCGTGTAGGCGTGAAACACGTGTTAATCAACGAACAGTGCAGATTAAAGTGTGAAATGTGTGTTAGTTGATAAATGGTTTAGATTAAAAGATGAGATTAAAATGTGTAACGTGTGTGTGGAAAAGTTAGTTAGGCCTTGACTATAAATAGGGGGCTTAGCATAAGAAGTTTCATACATTCTTCACTCAATCTTTTTTCCACTCACTAAATATTTTTTAGTATAAGTGTCTCTTTGAGTGTATTAAAATTATCTTAAGTGTTGAAGATCTGGAAGGGTACGAGTATTGTTCAATTAAGTTTTTTTTTTATAAAAGTTATATTAACACTCACACACACATCAGTTTACAACTCTTCCTTTAGAAAACTCTTCTATCAGAAGATTTATTTTGAAAAACTTCTTTTAAAAGATTTTACTTTGAAAAATTATTTTCTTTAAAAACTATTTTGAAGTATATTTATACTATATAGTCATTTTGATGATTTTATATACATAAAATTGGTATGTGTTACTTACTAATTAAATTATGAATATACATATAGGTTGATCAACCTCATAAAAGGTGTATTTAGTCACGAGATAAGGTAAGGGATATCATTTTCTTTCAAACTCTTAAACTTGTTAAGGTAAGGGGTATCATTCTTTTCATCATCATAAGGGATATCATTTTCTTTCTTACTTGTAAGGGATACCATCTTTTTCATCTTCTATCACTTAAACTTACTACGGTAATAAAGTATCTCATTTTTACCTCTAATATTATTAAACAATGAAAATTCTTGAATTAATAATTCATTAATATTCCCTTAATAGTTTGCACTTCATCTAATACCCTTTGACAAGAACATTCCTATTAAATTTATATCGTCATATTTGAACTGTGAACTTACGGATATTGAACTTTTGAACTGTGGGCATTTATTTGAATTGTGAACATTTTGGACTAATTCCTTGTACCGTAATCCTTACTGTTGAACTTCTTACCTGTAGATCTTAGATATTACTCTTGGACTTGAACACTTTTTTCTATACATCATGCTGACAATCTGGACATTATTTAAATTTGAACAAAGTAAAATTTGCTAACTCCTAATGTTATTGTTTATCATGTTTCTTCTGTTCATTATTTATATCTCTATTGTTATTTTAATCATCAAGTATGAGATTGTTCTGAATATCTGTGGCCTGGGGCACAGATGATAAGTTAAAGGCGATATAGGTTAAAGGCGATGTAGGATAAATGCGATATAATTATTGAGTGTCTTTGGTCTGATAACAAGGACACGTGATGAATGTTCTCTTTGGCCGAGGGTAAAGAAGAACTGTTGTTTGGCACGATCATGACCAGTTGTGTTTTAGAGGATAAAAGTTGATGATGATTTACTTAAAAAGAAACATTAGTAAACATCATAATCTACTTGATTCTCTTAGTGGTAATTATTTCACTGCAATTGAACTTTGTTTAAGAATTTAACTGCTATTTTTTATTTAAATCTTGCTGTTTATATTACTCTATTAACAACTCAACTGTAATTGTTGATTTAAAACTTGTTGTCTGTTATCTTAGTCATGATATTCCTTACTAGGCTATTTGAGCTCACTCTTTCCTTTTTGTTCAATTGTTCAGGAAATGAGAGCGTAGCCGAGACTAACGGGGAGGAAAGGAAAATAGAGTAGCTGTTCGAGCTAGTTGCTATAATAGTCTTTACTGTATTTAGAATAGTAATAATTATGAAAACTTAGTTGTGTATTATTGGGTACTGTATAGTGTATTGTAATAATTTTATTGTAGTCTTTTGATTACTCAAATTGGATGGTATGAGCCCGATTTGGAGGCGTCACACCGAACCCTATGTCGACGCCAGGTTTTTTCTTTTTTAGAAAAATATGTCGCTTTTCTTTTTTCTTTCCAAGTTTGAAATCCCTTTTTCTTTTCGTCTCATTTCGTAAAAGGGTGATTTTTGGAAAAGGTCGGCTTGAGTGTCTACAAGATTTGAAAGATCGATTTTATGATGAGTCAATTGACCAGAGTCGCCAGTTGGTATATTTGCAATGGATGTACCAACTCATCTGAGTTTTAGTTTTCGTAATCGTAATGGCTCATATGTGACTCCTAATTAATTGGTTCGCGAACCGAGATTCATAAAGTTCGGGGGTTTGCTTAAGCGAGGGGAAGGTGTTAGGCACCCCCCGACTTCCGTGAAACACGGTTACCGCTATCTTAATGTTTTCCTTTCCTTTACATCCTAAAATGTGTGTTTGTGCGCGTATGTATGTATGTGTGCCTATGAAAATCTTTGGAATGCTTTATTTCCGAAAGTACTTTTAAAATCTCGCTGACCCTATGCACGAAGGATTCGATTCGTTTTGAAAAGTTCATTTTTTAAACTTTTGTTTTTTGATAACAAAATCTTTAATGATGATGTTTGTGAAATAAGGTTTTCGAATCCTTCGTCAAATAAGAATGGAGCTTATCCGATACTTTCGATTTTATTTTAGCCTACGAGTGATCTAATATCCTACTTTGATTGATTTTATGAAAATCTTTATCTTTTCATTCCAAAATCCTTTTTCCGTGTCGAAAAGGGAAAACCAAGCATTAAAATGACGTTGGAGCTATTTGTGGGCATGTAAGCCATCTAAATAGCCCCAAATACCCACAATCATATATTTCACTATTACGGGGCCTTAAACCCGATTTTTGGTATCGATATCGTTTTAAGGCCCAAAATTTACAAATTTACAATAAAGGCGCATCACAATTGTTACATTCAAAAGTAAGTTATAAAATAACTAAAATGATATCATCGAGAGGTTAGGAAGAGATTTCATCCGCAATAAATCCTCTCTAACCGTCCCTAATCCATAGATATAAAACATATATCGACTACATCGGATATAACTTCAAAATACACAAAATCGAAATATTTAAAATCGCAATGCACCAAATATTTTGGATCTACAGTAGATCCACCCAACAAATGCACAACTATTAGATCTATACCAACTTAAACAATAAAATGAAATAAGGACTAGATCTAACTAGATTAAAACTTGGATTTTCACATTTCAAATGATGAAATAATTGCTTTTTCACTTGGAGATCATATAGGATACCATATATAGTGTAAAAATTGAACTAAAGATGGAAGAACTCTCACTTTTTCTCTCAAACTCGTAGCTCTCTCTCTCTCTCCTTTTCGCCATTTTTTCCTCCCTTTTTTCTTCCTTCCTCCTCTCGGCTGAGTAAATGGCGTTGTATAGCTGACTGGGAGCAGCTGATGACTGGTTTTTATACCTATTTATTTAATACCTTTGAACTTATGATATTGTGAATTCTTTTGCATTTGACGTTAGTTTTTATGTCCTTTAATCTTGTTTAGGTTTTATATTACTTTTATATGTTTTTACTTCATTTTGTAGGATTTTGGAATAAGGGCTTGGTAGATCAAAGCTTAGAGTTGCCAGATTTAGATTTCTTGTTTGCCGTTTACGCAGCAGTCACTTACAACTCAATTTGGACCTTGATTCAGCCGTCATCTCTTCTTTCGTCCAACAGGAAAGTTGTAGATATACTTCTCAGCTTTCTGAAATATCTTGAATCATCTAAATCGGAGTTCGGACGAGAGAGATATACCCAAAATACTGAAGAAAGTCAAACCAGAAAATGGTGGCAGAACTCTAGGCGCCTAGGCGCCCAAAAACACAAAGGAACCGGTGCCTAGGCGCCCAAGCACCTAAGCGCCTAGGCGCCCAAATTATAAAGGAGTAGGGAGCCTAGGCGCCCAAGCTCTTAAGCGCCTAGGCGCCCAAATTAGAACAAGAAGAAGCGCCTAGGCGCCTGGTACCACTTCCAGCTACTGATTTCGGTAGAAAAGGAAGAAAAGCGTACAAAAAAAAACTAGATCTCATTTCCTTTTCCAGGCTGAGACAGAGCGACGATTCAGGAGAGAGAGAAGATGAAGGTCAGTGGTTTTCCACCATGGAAAACCTCCTATCCTTTACTTCTTGATCCCAAATCATCATATTTTTGGAATCAAACAATGAAGAAGATGAAGAGCAACCATTGAAGCCATTGATGGAAGTCATGGATGCTTGGGTCTAGGAGATTAATGCTTGGATGACAACAAGTTGTATCTTCTTAACTCTTAGTTGTCTTTGTATTTCATTATATTGGATTTATTGTGCATTATGTAATGAATATTGGCTATGCTTCTTACATTGGAATCTAAGTATTGTTATTGAAACCCAAATAGTTGTTTGAGTTGATTTTCTCTCTCTTGATTGGCACCATATGGATTGGATTAGCATATTTTGTTCTTCATATGTATTGATTGCTTGGTTAATCGATTAGTTTGGTTGCCTACATGAAATTAACAAATGGATTGTAGCGTGTTGACCTAAATGTGATAACATGTGATTGTGTTATTCTATATAGTTGGGATGCATGATTTGCGTATTGGATAGGAATATACCTGTATGTCATGTGTAACCAATTAAGAACTTGTGCTTCAAACCCTTGTTTAATGTTAATTCTCATAGAAATATAGTGGATTATTTAGACTTGGGGATGCTTGTATTGCTATCGACAGAGGCGTATAAGTATTGTAGTGTTCTTGGTTGACCATTCGTGGGTTACGGCCATATGAATGGGTTGTCATGTTTGTGCTAATTGTTAATTGTTTAGCTTTGCAATCACTTTGGTAACTTGTATGAAATAGGAAGATGGACTATGAGTTTGGGCCTGAATATGATAACATGTGTTGTGTATTTGTTCTTAGGAGCGTTTGCATAATTTGTGTGTAGGATAGATATATACCTGCATGCTGCGTGTAGCCAATGTGAGAATCTGTACTTAAAAACCCTGCTTGTGTTAGTTCTCATAGAAATATAGTGAATTATCTTGCTTGAGTTGTTCTTGTCTGAATTATGTCGAATGGGATAGGTTTAGATGAGATATGTTTATATGTCCTTCAAAAGAGGCGTATAGATACTTTTGTATTCTCGGTTAGCCGTTCGTCGTGACCGTAAGATTGAGAGGGGAGTTAGGAGATGAAAATAACATATTGGGAGAAATTACAGGCTTAGATTCACCTATCTTTAAATGCTTTCTAGTTTAATTGTTAATTTGCGTTATGTCAATTTACATTTCACTTCTTCATTCAATTAAACGTTCGAACTAAGATTGGCTCGAAGGATTCGATATTCAGAACTCGTTAGAACTAATTCCTCGTGGGATCGACTTTTTCTTATCACTTTATTACTTGTTGACCGTGAATGCTTGCACGCTATTCATTCAAATGAATGCGAGATCGAAATCTATCTAGTAAAATAAAAGAGTTCCGATTTTGACCAGCATCAGCCGCAAGTGCATCTGCGGCTGGTCGTTAATCCATTTGCGGCTGGCCACAAATCCATTTGCGGCTGCCTGCTCTCGCCGACTGAGCCACCGCCTCAGTTGCCATGTGTTTCCTCGAGCCACGAAAATGCCAACTTGTCGTTGGCCGCAGATGCATCCGCGGCCGCCCGACTTTCTTTTCTCGATTTTCGTGTCACGCGGTCTTAAATCATCATTTTTGCTGTATTATTTCGAAAGGCTATTACTTGATATAGAAATTGCTCTTTGTGCTTGGCTTCCAGGGGGCGCTGCCCCCTTACACCCCCGCCAGCTCACCGGCGAGCTAGGCAGCCGCTCGCTCACCGGTGAGCGAGACCCCCGTCTACCGTAAGCGTAGTGGCCATTCGTCGTCTTTGGTGATCAAATCAGGTTTTTCTGGATCAGCTGTTTGCCTTGCCTCAAGTAACCTGATGCTCGTTGTTCGTTGTGGCGGCTTTGACCGTAAGTCGTTGGGGTGGCTTCGTGTTGGGTTCCATCTTCCTTTTCGCATGTCGGGTGAAGCGATGATTTTACCCTCTTGTCAGGGTTAGTACAAAAGTGCAAAATTTGGGTGTCTACACCCTAAGATGAACTCCTTAAGATGTTGTCCAATTTTGGTTTGTTTTGTCCTTGTTTCATTCCAAGAATTCAGATCAAATTCAATCGGGCATTCATTATCGGATCGAACATTAAGGTGTCCAATCTTAAGGAACAATCTTAGGTTTTTCATGATTTTCGGTCTTTTGTTCGTTCGTTCATTATTCATTATTCATTAATTTTGTTTTAGTTCATTAAATGTGAATCATAATTTTATTCATAGACTCACAAATAAATTAGGAAATGAATCACTTAAATAATAAAAATAAAAATACTGATATCGAAGTGAAATAAATAATATTGTTAGGGTAGTGATATCTAGTTAAGCCAAAAATAAATTCTCTACATTCCAAAATATAAGGTTAATATTAACTATTTGAAAATTAATTTAAAATATTTTCAAATTCAAACATGATATATAGTCATTTAACATTCTAAAAAATTAAATTTTACAATCTATAGTACTTGTTAGATACTCCCTCTGTCTCCAAAAGAACGACTTAAAGATAATTTTCACATAAATTAAGATAGTCAAATAATTAGAAGATGGTATAAATTTTCTTCACAATCTATATTTGTATATAGACTTCATATAATAATATATTATTTGTATGGGTTAATTGATTTAATTGGGTTTTGGGTTTAGAGAGAGAAAGAATTAATGTGAAAGGTTCTTTACATAAGTATACACCTTTTAGAAAATATTTACACAATTAGTGTGTCCACAAAAATATTTACACTACTACTGTATCCTCAAAAAATAATTACAAAAAAAATGCCACGTCCAACAAAAATTAAAATATTACTTACAATCAAGGACGTAACTGCCACATTCACCAGTTACCAAACAAAACAGGATACCAAAAATAAACCCATATTCAACCATTTTCAGCATATTGATAGAAACAAAACCAGAAACCACAAATCGTCAGTGATATAATGTGCAAACATCTAGAAAGCAACCATATACAGCAGATTATTCAATCCACTTTCTGAAAAACTGTTACGAAGGTGACCATCAAGCCCAATTTCGTGATACGGAGAAATACGGCAACGGAAAAAATTGAAATCTCGAATCAAGCAAACTTGCGGCAACGAATACATCCAGAAATCGAAGAAACCAGAATTCGCCATTTATAGAAGGTACATAGATCTGGAACCAAACATATACAACAGATTGTTCAAATCAAAATCAAAAAGATTGTTACGAAGGTAAGTAAGCAATAATATAAAAAGCGAGTATTAAATCCCATATCTTGTCATTAAATCTATAAATGATTGTATGAGTTTCTATTTTGATTAGTAGCCAAAAACGAAAATTTCAGAATTGTAAATTAAACTAGTAGTAAAAAATATTACTGTGTTGTGAAAATTTGGTTTGGGTATATCATTCTTCGATTAACTAAATTAAACATATAAGAGTTTGTTTACATATTTTATAGTTCAATGTGTAATTGGTCACCAGAAGAATGATACTCTGTGTTTTGATGAGGAACATAAATTAAAAAATGTAGTTACGATTTATAGTTACTAGTCACTGGTTATTTGGTTAGTATAATGTATTGATTTGGAAACCAACTACTAACCAGTTGCATTTTACTCCAACGTAATATGGTCTGATGGTAACCAATTCCCCAATTATGAATTAACTTTACCGGATTGGCATTTGCCAGTTTGTTCCCAAATACTATAGGCATTGCTACTGCTGCTGCTGCAGAGCTTGTAGAGTTAATTTTGTTACTGATGTGCTTGATGTAAGTAGGAACAAGTGTTGTTAATGATATACTTGTTGTGTCACTACTTCTATTAAGGTTCCTTGTGTCTAACCAACACATAGTAGTACATATTGCAACTGAATTAATCCAAACTATATATCCAAAGCTGAAAGTAGTTGTATACTGAGCATAAAACTAACATACACAACTCGTTAATTAGCTTGGTGCATTTTTTCGGCAACATGAAAATGTGTATTTATTTATTATCCAGTACATATATGGTAACACAGGAAATAAACATGCATGTTAATAGCGTGTACTCCTTCGTGCACGAAACACGCGTACATATATATTTATTAATTATTTGTTGAATGAATTATAAATTAATTTAATAATTAGAAAATGTTGCTTGCACATATATATTATTTTGTTTTTAAAAAAAAAACTCCAAAACATTGTAGTTTTAATAAAACCAATGTGTGTTATATTTATGGTTACTTAATATTTGTAATTGGCTACTGTATGTTATTCATTTGAAAAAATTCAGAATAAAGTGATATTTTTAATTTTACAGATATCACGCAATGGATATGATTCCAGTTGTAATATACTACAACGGAACGTGGTCTAATGGTAACGAATACCACAATTTTGAAGTAACTGGCCTGCTAATCCCAACAATTTGTTCATTCAAAGAATTTCAAATTTTGGTATGCAAAGACAAAAAAATACTGGCTCAAGCAATAAGACTGCATTCAATAAGGCAAAATCGACAACACAAGGTTGAGAGAACGAGTGGAAAAGACTTTGTGCTTGTATACATAGAAAATTAAATGTGCAAATGGAAGTTGCGAGCATCAAAGTTTCGGAAAACACACATGTTCAATAGATATACTGCTGGGAGATCACAAACAAGCAAACAGTAAATTGGTTAGTGAATGCATATTGCATAAATTAACAAATGTGGAAAAAAATTACACACCAAATGATATTGTGGAAGACATGATTACAGAGTATAATGTGTCTATCTCTTATCAAAAAGCATGGAGAGCAAAAGAAAAAGCTTTGGAAAAAGTAAGAGAAAATCCACATGACTACTCAGTCATCCCATCATGGTTACACATGCTAAGGAAAACAAATTCAGGTAACAACTGGAAAATCTTCGTGACTTTAATATTAAATATAGGTAGCCCAATAAAACTTATTTTCTTTCATTGATCTGAAATTTTGGTTACCATATGTTATATGAAATTTGGTTACCACATTTTGTATATTGACAATAAGTGAATGTCTTTTGGAAACTATTTATTTTCTATGGCGTTCGTAATGAATTTTTATTTTTGAATATTGAATTTTACAAACAAGTTGAATTTTGTTTACTGTTGTATTGTGCTTTGGTTAAAGGGTGCTTGTTGTAAATATGAAGGTTAAATAAGTTGATTTTAGGAACATTATAATTGTGTTTTGGGAACTGTTTTTGTTATGATTGGTCACCTATGAATATTTATATTGTTACAATGTTTATTTAAGTGCAGGACAAAAATTTTGTACTGTCTATATTCTTAATTTGGTTCCTAATAATATTTTGACAAATTGGTTACTGCGGTACACTAATTTGGTTACTAATACATACTGATTTGGTTACTGCAAATAAGAAGTTTTCTACACCAACTGGTATATCAATTAAAATTTATACACTATGTTTTTAAAAATATTAATCATTGCATACATAAATTTCATTTCAGGTTCAATAACAGACCTAGAGTTGGAAACAAATGGTCGTTTCAAGTATTTATTTTTTGCCATAGGAGCATCCATTGAAGCATGGCATCATTGCTTCCCCATCATTGTAACTGATGGCACATTCATACAATCAACGTACGGGGGAACACTTTTAATAGCAAGCACCCAGGATGCAAACAAAAACATTGTCCCGATTGCTTTTGCAGTGGTTGACAGTGAAAATGAATCCTTTTGGAGATGGTTTTTAAACAATTTGAAAAAGGCATGTGGAGTTAGAGAAGGTCAATGCATTGTTTTGGATAGACATGAAGCAATTGTAAAGGGACTGAACATTGTGTTCCCCGATGTCATGCATGGCTCATGCACATATCATATATTGAAAAATATAAAAAACCGATTCAAAAGGCAAGGAGAAGAACTGAGGAAAGCATACAATGGGGCCTGTAGAGCTTACACAATTGAAGAATTCAACATCCACATGCTTGTACTTGATGAAATTGATGCTCGAATAAGGAAATATTTGGAAGAAGAGGTTAAATTAGAAAAATGCACAAGGCTACATGGACATGTAAGCAGGTACTCAACAATGACGTCAAACACAACCGAATCTATAAACAATGCAATAAAGGGAATCAGGGAACTTCCAGTTACAACAATGATTGAATGCCTCCGCTGTATGGTCCAAAGATGGTATTTCACAAACAAACAAGCATCACTACCAATATTCACCCAACTTTCCACAACAGTTGAGAGAAGCCTGCAATGTAATATCATTGAATCGAAAAAACTTAAGGTCAGTAATATAACTTTTAAATTATTGAATTCATTAATACAAGTATTTGCATTATTGCAATTTTAGAAAACCATAATTATCATTTCTGGTTACTTTAATATGATGAAAAAGGTTTGTAAACATTAACTACTAAATAGTTTGTACCTATATAAATATGCTAAATGATTATATATAATAACTAAACCATTAAATTATGTTGCAGGTTGAGACATCAAATCTAGTGATTTACATCGTTTACGATATCACTAAACAGTTTATCGTGGACATGAAGCAAAGAACACGCACATGTAATAAATTTCAGTATCACGAAATGCCATGTGCACATGTTGCCGCTGTTATATCCAAAAGGAATTTGAGTTGTTATGACTTTTGCTCAAAAAAATACTCAAAGGAAACTTTGGTAGACACATATTCATATTCAATCCTCTCGTTGGATGACAAAGAAAATTGGGATGTTCCAAAAGAAATAAGAAACATATGTGTCAAACCACCAAATACAAGAAGACCAGCAGGAAGACCAAAGAAAGGGAGGTACAAGCATGGCTTGAACACAAAATTCAAAATAAATGCAGCAGATGTCAAAAAATAGGACACAACAGGAAAAAATGCCACAATCTACCAGTTTTGCGACCAAAAATTGTGTGAGGTATTACATCAGCCCAAAAAAATCTGTGCAGCACATATGTATGATTACAGTATGTAACCTGTAGCAGTACATATGGAAACCTTTTTAATTGATGTTAAGTAACCAAAGTTGGGTTACTTGTTAATGAAATAATTTTCTAGATTTATTTCTTCTCACAATAATTACTATTAATATCTAAAATAAACCTTTTGAATATTGATCGTAACCAAAACTCTAACCAAAACAAATACATGAATCAAATGTCAAACTGATATGTGTTTTTTTTAATATTTTAGAATTTGGTTACCCAAAATAATTAAATTGATAACCTTTGTGTAACGAGTTGGTAACTAACTAAACTATGTAACAAAATGAAATTTTAAAAGATTGTGTATGTTTACTGTATGTGACCTATAACAATACATATGGTAACATTTTTAATTGACGATAAATAACCAAAGTTGGGTTAAATATTAATGAAATAATTATTTGGATTTCTTTCTTTTTAAATAATTATTATAAATGTCACAAATACACCATCTGAATACTTTTGGTAAACAAAAAACTTGTTAAATCGACTACCTTCATAACTTGGCAATATAATGTGTTTTTTATTTATTTTAGAATTTGGTTACCCAAAACAAGTAAATTGGTTACCTTTGTACAAAGAATTGGCAACCAACTAAAGTACGCTACAAAAATAAAAAATTAAAATATTATGTATGTTTAGTATATGCAACCTATAATAAATACATATGGTAACCTTTTTAATTGATGATAAGTTACCAAAATTGGGTTACATATTAATAAAATAATTATTTGAATTTTTTTATTTTTACAGTAACTACTATTAAATTCACAAATATTGCATGTGAATATTAATGGTAACAAAAAAACTACCAAAACGCCTACCTGTGTCACTTGCCAAAGTGATATGTATTTTTTATGTTTTATGATTTGGTTACCCAACACAATTAAATTGTTTACCTGTGTATAAACAGTTGGCAACCAAGTATAATATATTGCAAAAAAGAAATTAAAAATATTATGTACATAAAACAACAAATGCATATCTGGTTACCTGGGATAAGAAAAAATGCTTACTAATGTAATTCATCAAAATTCACAAATAGTAAATTAAAAAGTTAATAATACAATACATTAATATACTTAATATGATATAATAAGCCAAAAAAGTAAATAAGTACCAACATATACATGTTATGTAACTTAATAGTACTCACTCAGTTAGCTGTAAATCAAATATTACAAAAAAACATATCTACCAAAGTAATAATTAATGTCACACTAATTGTGATATAGTAAAAAAAGAACATTCATTCATATAGTCATTGGTTAAACAAAATACATTCAGTCACAATAACAACTAATTATGGAATATCCACCGAAAATCCAACTTAATAAAAAAATTATACAAGTCAAGCTAAATTACAAAAAAATAATCCTAATAAACAAATAATCTCCCTAAATATTCATTCAGAATCATAACCCCCCAGCTACTTGTCCCTTGCATGCATATATAGATTTACACATAATTTATTTCTGTACTGCAAAATAGGGAATGGAATTGGAATTTCATCAAACCGCTGGTGAATAAAATGTTCAGCAAAACAAATTGTGAACATGCCACAATCCCTGTAAAAAAAACACAAAAAAACAAAAAAAATCAAACCAAACATTTTACTAAGTGGAATAATTAAATAAATATCACTATAAAAAACTTACCCTTCAATCTGTTCAAGCAACCCTTTTGCAAACTCCAACTCAATTAGGTCATGTTCACCCTTTTGAAGATATGGTGAACTAGATAAATTAATATCTGACCTACCCTTCCAAAATTCACATTTGCTAAGAATTATGGGTAGAATAAAGATGTAAGGCTCACAAACATCCATCAAATTTGTATGCATGACACTCCTAGTTGGTTCAAGAGAATTGTAAATTACGAGACGTCTACGATGCACATCGAATACTAGCAAAAATCAATGTTTTGGAGCAGTCATATGGATGGGGAACAAAACAAAGTCTACATCAACCCAGGGTGTGTTCACATCCATTAAAGTTCCATGGATGTATTCAGCAATATCACCGTCATCAGTAAGTAGAGATGTATCTGAATTGTTTTCACAGTATTGACTTAATAAATAGGACAATTTTACGTGAAACCAATAGTCTGTAGAAGTCACCCTGATTTTAATGTTGTCACAGTGCCTACACAATTTCCTTAAATAGTAGAAGCATATGTTGTACAAGGAAAAAAACCAAAACCAAAAATTTATAAATAATTGCCATAAAAACAACTTTTCTTATAAATGAGATCAAAACTGTCAATAATATTAATCAAAAGATGGCTGATAACCACCCAATTATTTAACAGTTACCAAAATAGACTATATCAGTAGCCAAGGTTCCAAAATATAAGCAATAACCAACCCAGCATGTAACAGTTCCTAAACTATAGAATAAAATTAACAAATTAATCAAAATATTACTTTTATGTAGCAAAACTGTTACAAAACAGTTACCATAATGGATTGTAACAGTAACCAAGTTGTCAAAATAAAAATAGAAACCACTCCATGATATAGCAGTTACCAAAATAAAGTATAACACTGACCAATTTGTCAAAATAAAGACAGTACCCAAAACATTACGTAACAGTTACCAAACTTCATTATAGAAGTAACCAAGTTGCCAAATTGTAACTGTTAACAAAACTAGTACAAAACAGTTACCAAACATTAGTATAGTAGTAACCATGTAGTAAAACTGTAACTGGTAAAGAAACCATTAGGTAACAGTTACCAAAATATAGAATATAAATAACTAAACTGTCTAAATATAACTAGTAACCAAACAAGAATGTGACAGTTACCAACCAATTGTATAATGGTTACCAAGATCAAAATATAACTGGTAACCAACCAGTTATATAACAGTTACCAAAATAGACTATATCAGTAACCAATGTTGCAAAATATAAGTAGTGACCAACCCAGCATCTAACAGTTGCTAAACTATAGAATATTGGTAACAAATTAATCAAAATATTGCTTTTATATAGCAAAACAATTACTCTAATAGATTATAACAGTAACCAAGTTGTCAAAATAAAACTAGAAACCAATCCATGATATAACAGTTACCAAAATAAAGTATAACACTGACCAATTTGTAAAAATAACGACAGTGACCAAAACAGTACATAACAGTTACTAAACTTCATTATAGAAGTAACCAAGTTGCCAAACTGTAAATGTCAACAAAACCATTACATAACAGTTACCAAACAGTAGTATAGTAGTAACCATGTAGTAAAACTGTAACTGGTAAAGAAACCATTAGATAACAGTTAACAAAATATAGAATATAAATAACCAATCTGTCTAAATATAACTAGTAACCAAACAAGTATGTGACAGTTACTAAACAATTGTATAGAGGTTACCAATTTATGAAAATATAACTGGTAACCAACCAGTTATATAACAATTACCAAAATAGACTATATCAGAAACCAAGGTTCCAAAATATAAGTCGTAACCAACCTATCATGTAACAGTTGCTAAACTATAGAATAAAAGTAACAAATTAATCAAAATATTACTTTTATGTAGCAAAACTGTTACAAAACAGTTACCATAATAGATTAAAACAGTAACAAGGTTGTAAAAATATAACTAGAAAACAAAAATAACTAATAAGTAGTAAAGAAGGAACTCACATCATGGTTAAGCCACTGTCCAGGAGTCTTTAGTTTATAAAACCACATTTTAGATGATATCGTAACAGACCCAAGGACAAATTCAGGTACAATCTTGTCATTGTCTCCAGGAAATTTATCAATCCTTCAATATAAAAAACATATAAGTACAATACAACATATTTTTTTAAACAAACAAAAAAAAAAGTAAACTAAAAAAAACATACCTTTTCCTATTATTAAGTCCAAATTTAAACCATTTATCGAACAATGCCTCTTCCCATTTAGCTGGCATACCCATGCAAACATTGGGAAATGCAAAACAACTTTTGCGTACGTTTGAAGGAACCACATTGGAATGCGATGAACTAGCAGACCCGAACTTTGTTGTATATGGAGACCTCAAAGCGGCTCCCATCACTGAAGAACGTACCGGTCTACCAGATGGTTTAAAGACATTTTTTTCTATTTCAACAACTTGGACAATGTCCTATGTAGTTAAAACCATTTCATCCAAAACAGACGTGCTCCTTGACTCAATTTTACCGACCTTGATCATGAGACATAACATTAGGTAAAAATTAGAATTAGAATTTAAAATACAAAAACAAAAATAATTAAGCAATAAGAGCAAGACTATAATGAAGTAACCAATATATTATAAAACCGTAACAAATATTAAAAAAAAAAAACCTTAACAGGAGTATAAAGAGCAAATACTTTCCCAACAGGATCACTAAAAATATCCATAATTGTTGTTTCATTGTTCTTCCCAACCTGTAAAAGCATAAATCAATAAATAATCACTACAACATAAACATAAAACACCAATAAAAAATTTCACATATGTTAAACCTTGTCATCGTCTCCATCATCAATGTTAATCTCATG
Source organism: Hedera helix (assembly GCA_947179155.2). NCBI lineage: Eukaryota > Viridiplantae > Streptophyta > Magnoliopsida > Apiales > Araliaceae > Hedera > Hedera helix. Next base: position 26,837,898 of record OX359276.1, on the reverse strand, counting down.
CATACCACCAACATTATATTCACTTTTTCCATTATCTAAACCCTTACCAACATCACCGCACTCCTTATAAATATCATCATCATCAACATGACCTTCATTCCCACCCTCACTACCAGTATGGTGTCCACGTAAAAACTCTGTCATAATCTTCCTTGCATCCCTACATATATCAGTATGAAACGATTGTAGTTCACGTTTCAAATCATTCCCCAACTTCTCGACAGCTTTATTAACTTCAATAACCTTCTCTTCCATAGGGCTTACACGTTCGTCAACTATGTTTCTGACGTCAGAAAGTGAAAGACCAATATATACACCCTTCTTATTTGTATCCTTTTCCGTATCACCAGCAACTGAGCCACCATCATTGCCATTGATATAATGAAAACCACCCAAATTCAATTGGTTCTTCTAAACATCCGTAGGAATGATCATTTCAATCCTCAACTGAAACATATTAAAAAAAGTCAGTATATCATTCATTTAATGTTGAACAAAAAAAAATCAAGACAGTTCAACATAAACTATAAATTAATGTGACAAACCAAATGTATACATAAAAGGTGGCCAAAAATATTTTCCATATTAACCTACGTACCTGTCCAGATCCAAAAACTAAATCAATCATCTTCTCTTTTGTAGGAGCTTTCCCTAATTCCATCCACCTACACAATCTCACTTCTGACATGCGATTGTCAATACAGAAACCACGGGACTTTAAAGTAGGAATGGTTTCAAATAGAAATACTTGAAAAACATAAGGCAACCCATTCAACTTATAGTATTTACAATAATTTTCTTTATAAAAATTATATACAATACCCCCATTCATACCCTTCTTTAAGTGTCCCTTCAAAGCATGTGATAACGGCATCTTCGTTTAATCAAATGCAACTTTACCCCACGGGTAGCTACCAATGTCACCATATGATATAAAATTAAGTAATACAGAATCAACATGGTTATCCAAAACAACAGATAGTAAGAAGTTGAACACCATGAAGATAGCAGACATTCTAACAGCCTCATCATCATCATCAAAAACAGCCCCTATATACCCTACCTATACTGTTACGGGTGACCACCTCATCTCTAAAAAACTTTCTAACTAACAGATTTTCCTTGCCCTTAAATAAAGAAATATCATCATTCCCTTCCCAACTCAACCCAGAAATTAAACAAAATTCCGGCAAACCAAATCTAACCCTTTTGTCACCAAATAAAAATCACATATCTCCTTTATCCCTTTGATAAACTTCTCTGACCAGTGTCTGATGTATTAATTGAGAAAACATATGCGGCTCACTAAGAATTAAAAACTTCCCAAAACAGGTTATCTTAAACTTTTCTAGTTGAACTCCATTCAATTTATTTATAATTAAAACTGGCACTTCCATGTCACACCAGTAAACCACTTTTCCAGTGAAATTACGATTGATCTCTTCATAGTACAAATCCCAAACCTAAAAATAAAAAATAAAAAACCATCAGAAATCAATAAAAATACTATCAAACTCAAAATATAAAAATACATTAACTTGTAACCAAAAAAAATATACAACATTTACCAAAATATATTATAGCATTAACTAAACCATACTATATCATTAACAAATTCTTACTACATCACTTAAAAAACAATTTTAACAGATATACATTCATAAGTAACCAAACATAACAAAACAGTTTCTGAGACACACTCATCATGTTGCCAAAATCAACTTATTGAACATCCATATTATAAAAAAAAAATACAACTACAACCCAATATCATAAAATCACATTTACAAAAATTGCAATTGGAGGGTAACATTCCACATTCAAAATATTGTCAAAGTCAAAATATAAATATACATTAACTAGTTCCCAAAACAGTATGCAATATTACCAAACTAGGTTATAGCATTCACCAAACCATAATATAGCATTAACAAACTCTTACTATATAAGTTAAAAAAACAATTTAACAAATAAACATTCATAAGTAACCAAACATAACAAAGACAGTTCCCAAACCCAATCATCATGGTTGCTAAAATAAATTTAATGCATCTCCAAATTATTAAAAAATTAACTAGTAACCAAATAATAGTATAACAGTTACCAATACTAAACTTGGACGGAAACATACCACAACAAAAATAATCGCACACTAAAAATATGAATATACATTAACTAGCAACCAAAACATATTAAAACATTAACCAAACCATCTATAGGATCTGATTCCCTCTTTTCCTTCTTTAGTCTGAATATGATCACAATCTGTAATAATGCCTAGGCACAATCTGTAGCTCAGAAATCTACTAGGCGTAATCTGTAGCTCAGAAATTTCCTTCTTTAGTCTGAATATGATCACAATCTGTAGAATCCGATTCCCTCTTTTCGTTCCAGGCAATAGAACTCATGTTTGTAGATTCCCTTTTAAAAGCATGCAATCACCTTGATATTTTTTAGACATGTTGCTTTAACATTTGATTCTATAAGATGACAAAGTTATTACAATTTCTAATTATGTGTTCACAGTTCTGCAATCAGTTTACTGTTCCCAAGGACCAGCTGGAGTACTTCAAAGATGTTACTCCCCAAGATATCATATGTTCACATGTCTGTTAACTTTATATCTTTTGATGTCCTTTATCTAGATTTCGCTGAGTTACTTCTGATTCAGAAAGCTGGTGGCGTTATACTAAAAGAAGAAGATGTGGCTGTGAGCAATGTAAAAATTGATACGACACGTGGAAGAAAAAATCCTCTAGAAAGGTATAGTTGGAAATGTAGAATTATCATGAATGCTATATGTATTTACTCGAATCTATTTATGGATTTTTCACTTATAGTTTCATTTAATGAATGTTATTTTTTCCCTGTGCGCATATGTTTCAACTTTTCAAAAATATAGGCTATGAACAATTTGTTCATGTCAATCAGGATACCCGTTTGAACAATAGGTTTTTTGATCTATGCACACCCGCTAAATCCCACCCTTCATTTTCATTTCGTAGTGTCGGAATCACGGGTGAAATGCTACTATTATAATACTAAATAAATTTTCAAAATAAAGCTAGTAACAAACACATAATATAGCAATGACACTAACCAATTTGCCAAATTAAATACAGTAACCAAACCAGTACACCACAGTTACCAAAACTCATAATAGAAGTAACCAATTTACCAAACTGTAACTGTTAACAAAATCATTTCATCACAATTACCAAACTTTAGTATAGAAGTAACCATGTTGTAAAACTGTAACTGATAACATTACCGAATATTTTTATTGAAATAACAAAATAATTTTAAACAAATAATCATTAATAATATATCAAAACATAACAACAATCATTTCACACAACATAATCATTAAATAAACAAAGAATGATTTAAAAATCGTAAATACAATTAGAAACACATATCTTAAGATGTTTTTGTCTCCGAATAATATTCTTGCTAACAACGTTTTCAACATCATCTTCAGAATCATTCCAAACTTTCTTCGTTGAAACTTCAAAATCAGATTCCGATTCAGAAAATTCCTTACGACTCGTAAGCACATCTCTCCTCAAATCCATTTCCTTAACAAGGGGACTAACCACTCCTTTATTCCCCTGTTTCGGAGACTTAGTCTCACTACCAGATTCCTTTTCATCTATCTTTGAATCAATAGCCATACTTTTGGTAATTCTTTTACCCTTACCCTCATCCTTATAGTCAACCATCTTCACAGATTTCTTCCTCTTCGAACCCATCCTATAAATGAAGAAAATAATTTCTCGCCTGGAGCAACTATCGACGACTTCAATAAACCACTTTCGATCACACCAAGCACGGTTACAACACTGAGAAAACAACGAAAAATAGCAAATACAAGCCAAATGATACAAATACCCAATGATAATCGAAAAACATTAACCGGAATAATTATATTGCAGCATAAAATCTGTAGAGAGAAGAAGAGGTTTTTGGTTTCATGTTTGAACCTTGCAAGATAAGGGTTTCATCAAAGAAAGAGATACCGGGCAATTCAAATTAACACAAAATACACAATAAGCCGCTTTTTTCGACACATCATCCAACATTTTTCAATTTTAATTAAATTAAAACAGTACTAATTTTAAAAATATATTTCAAAAAAGTATTGTTTTTTTTAATATTTTTTAGAGGTACTTTTTTAGTTATTATTTTCTAAAAAGTACTATAATGTGTAATTTACCCTAATGTGAATCATTCATTTGTGATGTGAGTGATTCACTATTTAACTAAATAAGACAAGTTTAATAGTCCGTACGAGAAACGAATTAGTTTATATAACTTTTTTTTCACAAATATTTGATACTTTTTTATTGATATATTTATCATTTTTCAATGACATAATATATATATAATGTTGAAAATAATTGTATATATTTTATAATATACAAAGTTTTTATATATTGATCATAATTCATACATGCATGTATGTGTGTGTGTGTGTGTATATATATATATATATATATACTAGATAAAAATCCGTGCCTACGGCACTATGAATACTCGTGTACAATAGATTTAGTTGGCTAAAATCCATGTTCTTCAATGACAGAAAAAATGAATCGCAATGCTAACTTAATGAAAAGATATACACATATCTATATTATCTTCACCATCTTAACAAAAGAAGCATACTTTGTTTATAAACAGGTGGATAAAATTTATCAAAAGATAGTAAAGCCACTAAACCAGGTATAAATCTGGAAAGTAACGGATTTTCTGTCACTTGGCCTACCAAATCCTATACATTGAGAAGTTTGGAAGAACATGTCTTCTACATGCAACATCAAATTGATCTTTTAATCGAAAACAAAAACACCCATCAACATCTAGAAAAAAAACAAAGTTGAAGAAAACGTTACCTGTCTATCACCAGTCCTTCCCCCAACGACTATAGGACATACACACACTACGCAGGTGAATAAAAGAAAAGGTTACATGGGTTTCAACTACAACATACGTCATACACACAGATACACACCTATGGAGGCACATAAAATAACCTACGTAAACTGACAGAAAAATAAAGACTAACACACAGTGCAAGTGAGAGATAGAGAGTACTATGGTAGTTCAGAAGCATCTCAATGAGGTCAACATGAGTCAGTAGCATTCTTCTACAGCAATAATCCACCAATCGCAGAGAATCAAAAGCATCGCTGCACAAAACAATTAAAAGTTACGTCTCCACCTCCTTGTCAAAATGGATTGATAGACAAAGTACATGTACCTTCACAACAATGTATCCTTTTTATCAACCACCTGCGAACTCTATACACATAATAGATGACACACTTACTAATATAAATTTATAATAAATACAACATCGCGTATATAAGTAAAGTTTTTTACAACAATGTATTTTCCAATTAGCTACCCAAAAATATTACCACTTTTAGTACGCTATTACAAAAAAATACATCTCTAACAACATTTTCCTTGTAGGTCTGTCAAGTTCTACCATGTCTTCGGTACATAAACCTCTGAAAAGAAAGACTATGCATCGACAGCGTCCATGGCCAACAGATATTGTTAGTAACAAAAATTTGTTACTTATAAGAGAAAGCAAAATGTTAGTAATATCGCAAGAAAAAAACAATTGACACGTGATTAATTGAATACGATTTAAGAATTATAAAATACACATAACCTTGTTAAATTTTCTCCATCCTCGACTTGTTGTTGAATGAACACGTTTCCATTCAATAGCCTTATCATCCCAAGACTGAAAAAAATGAAATGAATCGTTTAGTTATATTTATTTGAAAAAATAAATAGCTAAACCTTTAACGTAAGAAGAGCAATAATACACGGAGATAAGAAATGGTACCTCAAACACACCAAATTATAACAAAACTTCAGGATATACAATATTTGTTGTGGACTTGTCAGTCAATTCACGAATAAGTATGCATAAGCGGGAAGAACATGTGCATCTTGACAGAGCTACATATAGTTGACTGTGACTAAATACTGGCGTACGCAAATCTACCCCAACAAATTTGACTGACTGACCCTGTGATTTATTCATTGTCATTGCATACGCTAACCTCACTGGGAATTGTCTTATTGTCATTTTAATACTTAACTCAGACGAAGAAGGAGTCAAAGAAATTCTTGGAATGAATACCAAGTCGCCTTGCTTATCACCAGTTAAGATCTCTGCTTCAAGTACTAAAGCACCACATTTGACTATGATAAGTCTAGTACCATTACAAAGGCCATCTTTCGGTGCAATGTTCCTTAGAAGCATTATTGGGCAACCCTCTTTTAATTCTAATTTGAACAGTGGTAGTCCGGGGGGATTGAGTGTGTTCAAAAACTCATTCGGGTACCGATGCATAATAGTATGATCTACGTCATCATCTTCAACCATTTTGTCAGCAGCGAAGTAGGTATGTATTTCTCCAGGAAAAACCGCCAATGCAGCTAAGTTGATATCGTTGACATCTTCATTTCTAGCAGATAAAATTGTGCGATCTTTTAAGAATTCAGGATTGACCTTACTTCGCACTTCTAGCTCTGGGTAGATGGTCGAGATCAGAGAAGATAAATTTTGAGTTGTTTTTCTTGAATTTGGAAGTTGTATAGATTCTTGAGGGTTAGACCCAATCTACACATTAATGAATGATTAGTAAAAATTCAAATATTATCGACGATATATAAATAGCAATATGAATAAATATACAAATAGTCTTACCTCATTAAGAAAAGCCGAGAAATCAAATATATTAGATGGGTCATCGTGTAAGCGCATGTTAACTTGTAAAGTCAAGACATGTATATCTTTCCAAAGCAAAGAACGTCGAAGTGATGCTGCCACTATATGCTCGCGAAGGCCTCTAGGTATAACAGGAAGAATCTGCCTAAAATATCCCCCAAGAACAACAGTAATACCTCCAAATGGTTGTGAGTTATCACGGATGTCTTGTAAGGTCCGGTTAACTACTTCGACACAATAACGATGCTGCATTGGAACCTCGTCCCATATAATTAGTCTAGCATTCTGAAATAATTCTGAGTGTGATGATTGTTTCGTGAATCCACAAACTGAATTTTCTAATACGTTCAATGGAATGCAGAATGTTGAATGTGCAGTACGACCCCCATGTAATAACCCAGAAGCAATTCCAGAGGATGCGACTGTAATTACTATATCGCCTAAGGAACGACATTTTTTGGCTATTGTATTGTAGAGAAAAGTCTTTCCAGTTCCTGCGCCCCCACTCAGAAAGAAGGTTGTTCCTATATTTTCATAAACAGATGTAATGATTGCATTATAAGCAATACGCTGACCTTCATTCAGCAAATCAATGTTTTGGTGGACATTTATTTGTTCAACTTCAATATGCAACTGCCTATGTTCCCATATAAATGGATTGCCAACAATAATTCTCCAATTAGCAGATGGCAGTGGCATTGGTGGGAAATCTGATAAGCTTTTCCCCGAATCGTGAAGCAGCTAATTAATAAGGTATAAACCATAATCACAAATTTGAGCATCAGTAGGAACATCAATGCCATAACATGCACTTATTTTGCGTGATAGATCATCACAAATATGCATAGAAAATTGGTTCCACAACACTTCTGGATTTAAAGGAGAGCATTGTGTCAAGATAATAGAAAACAATCTTCTTAATTGAGAACCTGTTCTCATTATTGATGCTTCTATAAGACATTGAATCCACTCTTCATCGTCTTCCAAAAGTCCTTCGGCAATACATGCAGCCTTATATGTGGGGTGTACAACCTTATCAACTGTTCTTAAACATTGAAAAGATCGAGGTCCCTCTACTACCGTCAGCAGAAGACGAAGATAAAACCTTTCACCTTCATTTGGACTGGCAAAATACATTCTTCCGATTGCAAATCCCCTCTGCATCTCTGTCCAGAGCTGTTCTTTCTTTTGCCAAACGAAATGCTTTGGAAATTGTTGGTATGTGAGAGTTCGAGCTAAATCATTAGTAGAGCAGCATGCAAAAAATCCTGTTAGAGTTGTCTGTTGATCATCTGCTCGGTTCATTATTGCAGTTATTGGTTCAGAAGGGTTATAGCATACGTGATGTTTTCCTTCTAGGTGAACTACCAGACGGATAACTGGAGGGAACTTTTGGTGCATAGGATTTCCAAATATCCGTCATGCCGCCTCTGTAGGTCCAATGTACCTTGAGTCAATATACTGCTTAATCTCATCTACGGCCCCCAATACCAAAGTTGTTCGATCGTGACCCTTGTAGATGTACTTGTTAATATACTTTACGCACCTTACTCCTGCACAAACTTCCACATTTATATGGCAATTAAACAACCTAGAGATGTATGGATTATATGGTACAACATCTCTATTATCAATTTCATGTCCATATCTCAGAGAATGTTTTCGACCGTCATTCCGCCTTTGATATATCGGATACCCATCTTCGCCCATTGTAGTTTCTTCTGCCCAATCTTTAGGATATCTCTTAGTGCATTTACCAACTTCCATACATGGTGATTTAAGATTTCGAACACCACACGGTCCATGTACCATGCAAGTTTTAACTGTTTCATATAGAAGTGGATCAGAGATTGGATCGGGGAATTCGGCACAAACAACTCGATTTACGTGTTCACATGTTCGTATTTTATTAGGCCCTTGAAGAAATATTAGCAAGTGAATATGCGGCAACCCACGCTTTTGGAATTCAATCGTGAAAACATGTGCCACCTTTTCACCAAATATTTTCTTCTTATCAATCTCCATCATCAGAGCTTGTCGCTTCAACTCAAATACGCGGGCCACCAAGTCTGGGCGGTCAATTGAAGTTTGATGTAGTAACAATGCATCTTTTATCTCAGGCCAATTCGGATTTGCCGTCATAGTCAAGAAAATGTCAGGGTGTTGGTTATACCGAGTTAAGGTCATAGAATCTTGGAAGATTTCAAACATTTGCCTTGGACTCCCAGAAAAAGAAGAAGGCAAAACAACTCGTTTACCAACTTGATTAGCATTTAACCCATCAGGAACTACAGCGACCAGATCTTGGTATAGATCAGATCGCAATTTTGTTTGGTTGAGCCTATAATATGTTAATCGATTCTGCTCTGTTGCAGCCCATGCATCTACAATAAACTCTTGAAACAATCTCCCGCCCCTCAAAATAGTTGAATACTCAGTAGGTCTTTCAAACAAACGATACCCATAATATTGCAATTGCGTAAGTCTCTTTGATGAAGCTTTACCTTGATTGACATCCCACTACCTAAAATTTGGTTCCCATCCAAGCTCACCAAACGGAAATAACAATACGTAATGTAGTGGTAAATAAGTTGGATGACATTTATTTATGTGCATCAACTGGTCACTCCCTCTTAACCGTACAATAATATCCCGCATCGCAGAGAATTCAGCACCATCTCCAGGTAATATAACAGCAACCTCATCTAACGTTGGTAAATTATTAGTTCGCCGGTCTTTCGATGCACTATAATGAAGGTAAGCTGGGATGTCATGATTGTTCAGATGTTCATTGCTTAAAATTGCAGCTGCATGTCTAAACTTCTCAGAAAATGAGTTGTATCTCAAGAGACTATCCTGTATTGTTCTCAGGACATCCTCTCGCAGCTTTGAATTTCTTCGGGAACGATATTCTAAAGCAACATCGGCATCGTGAATATACAACTGTGCATAAACTGGATCTTGACCAGCTGCAGGTTGTAACAACCCTGTCCGATGACGCAATTCCCCATGGATTGTAAATGCGTTGGGACCTCTACCAGGAACAACCCTATCGTCCATATGTACACCTAAGCTAGTAAAAGCATTAGCCGCATTGTAGAGTCGGGTATAACTTCGAAAGGACTTTGACTGATCATCATCGTCATCATATAATGATTGAATTTCTGGAGGAGGCGTTAATAGTTATGGAAGTCGAATCTTTCCTTGCAAACAACATGTTCCGAAAAAAGGGCATTTAAAAGATGAAGTTGACAACTTTTTGACGTTCCAATGCAATGCTGAGCAGTGAGGACACTGTATATTCATTTTATCGAGGTAGTGTCTCCCTAAAGTTGGATACGGAAGAGGGGCTATATTTGTAGGCAATGCCTCCTCTTGTACGCAAGCTTTATCAAGGATTGACTGAAGAAATGGTAGTAACCTAGAAAATTCAAGAATTTGTTTCAAAATAGTTAACATATATCTATTATAACATTCCTTATGGTATGTAGTTATAAATAATTTGCATTAAACTTACCCAAAAGTTGGGGATGTAGGCATAGAAAAGGAGATAATGTTACAGGAGTCGTGTATATGCTCCACATTATTTGGTGGAAGAAGGATTTCTTCACCCCTTGAATTTGAGTTAGGTGAATGTAACCCTTGAGGTGGTAAAATCAAAACTGGAGAAATTCAATCAGAACATAGTGGCGTAGGTTTTAACAACGACGGATGCTGATAAAAATGATTCTTGATCGCGATACATTCTCGTTCATAAGCGGCGCGTTTGGATGGCCTGGGGATTAAACCAGGGTAAAAACTTGGTTGAAATGGATATGGGTGAGATTGTTTTATTTTTGCTTGCTTCTCTCTTTCACGACGCAAGCGCTGAGCAATATGTATTGGACGCACATCACCATTAACCCTTTCTCGTCTTTTACGTTAACGAATTAGAGCTTCTTTTTCTTGTCCTTTTTTATTATCCTTCCCTGTTGCTTTGGATCGAAGTTTTCTTTGATTTTCCTGATAGCGTACAAATATAAGATGTTTTGTCTTGGAAAATAAAGTATGAGCTTAAGAAAAGAAAAAGTATTATTTTCTTGCCTTACGCATAATCTTCAATTCAGATTCTTCTCGAATGACAATGCCAATATTTTTTTTCGGGTAATCTTCTCTCTATTAAAGAAAGGAAGAAAAAAGAAGGTTAAATCTAGAAAGTATAATAAAAAGAAAAAATAGTAAAAAGCAAGTTAGGTATAAAAGAAGAAAATAATGTTACCGTGCATTGCAAATGATAATCCTCCTGTCCCAAATTGAAAGACACGTTAGAAATTTCAATAAGGAATAGTAATTGTTCAATTTTCATTAAGAATATAAAAGGGACGTACATATCCAAACACGGTATAAGTAGATCGTACAGTGGAAAGGGTGCCGACATGATTCATATGAGTTGTTGGAAAAATGTATTAGTGTGAAACGAATCAAATTCGGTGGAAAAAGAATGATAGTAAAATAGTTATTATTGTAAAGTTTATTACCTTGTAGTGGTATTGGTTCAGGTGCGCTTGACGTCGACCCAATTTCAATTTGATGTCTTAGTGGACGTCCAATGGAAGGTGAAAGCATAGAATTTGTAATCTCTGTAGATAAAAATTAGTAGTGTGAAAGATATCATTAGGTATTTGGGAAGGGTGTTATGACTTTGTGTAGAGGAAAGTGGGCGTGTGGTAGAAAGGGTATTCAGACATTGTGAAGAGGGTGTTTGAGAAAAATCAACTAAGTAAGTTAATTGGTGCCCAAAATTTAGCGTACTAAAACCATCTGATTATTTGAATCGATTGGTAGCCAAAATTTAGCATATTAAAAGATGCAAAAAAAATAATATTAATATGATCTAACTAACAGCAAGTGGAAAAAAAAGGATATTTAATTTATCGCGTGGTGAGATGGCTAGATTTTTGTAAAGACCACCACGTGACAGCGGAAACGACAACTACCACGAAAGATGGGTTAATCGTAGAGCCGACACCCACGTAGAGAGAGTAATAATCACCAAAGGATGGATCAACAAAGAATTCATAATAATAAAGTGTATGTCAATTAGGAACAAAATTGTTAGCACTCTAGATACCTAACAGAACCTGAGGAAAAAAGTACATGCCATCGGCACAGGCAAATTCGTAGTATTAGTAAAAAAAAGTCCTAATTAAGAATATAGTTAAAAACTTTCCTTAATATATAGATTTGAATACCTTGTAGTGGTTTTCGTTTAGGTGGGTTTGACGTAGAACCAATTTCTAATTGATGTCTGAGTGGACGTCCAATGTACGGGGTAAGCACAACATTCACGAACTCTGTCGAAAAAACATTTTAGTGTGAAAGGAATAAGATCTGGTAGACAAAGAATGTAAGTGAAATTTCTTTTTTTAAGAATTGAATACCTTGTCGGTGTGTTCGTTTAGGTGTGACTGACGTCAAGAACTGCTCGAAAGGATGTCTAGGTGGCTTTTTCAAATTTGTAGCATATGATCGACGAGGTTGGGCATGTAACCGTGATGCGGTACGGTGATGGGTATTACCCCACTTCAAATTAAGTTTTCGGCATTTAGACAGTAGTTGTGATTATGGTCGAGTTCGACGACGTCGTAAAGCCCACGAAAAAATGACAATCTCATTGTCTAATAGTTTCGGAGAAGGACGCATCAGGCTACCCGGGGAAAAAGAAAATCACAATAAGTAGTCACATTTACAGTAAACGTTTCAGTTATGCCAAGACAACTTAATTTGGGGACCATAAATTGCATATAAACTGGGAAAAACATATAGGCTTAAAATTGCATATTCGGTTTTAAATCTAGTCATACTAATTAAAAAGATAACAAAAAGAAAATCTATATAACTACTGAATGAAAACACAAATTCCAACTTATCATAGATGAACTCAGTAAACGGAAAGCACAAATTAATTTTGAGTAGATTAAAAGAAAAGGAAAAATACAAGTAGGTATAAAGTCAATTTTAACCAAAATATGTGTTTTGCGGATATTTGTTGTTGTCAACTGAGAGTTTAACGAAGAGTAGTAGAAGTAGAAAAATTTCACAGTTATGCGAATAAAAAATAAAACATGCAAATTCATATTAATTATTTAACAGCTAATTAGATTGGAAGAAAAAGCCAATATTGTTCAGTATTCGCATAAATCTAATGTCATTTTTTGCCCATAAGAGAATACCATTTGGTATCAAAATGATGTAAAATAAGAAATTTCATTAAAAGAGGTATCATGTAAATAATTGACTAAATTGTAGAAAATCAAATTGTTCCAGAAATAATTTGACTCATTGTCTGGCCATGTTCATTTCCATTGATGACAAAAAGAATGTTGATACTCCATGGGCTGAACTATCAACTATAAAGTAACTAATAGGAAGGATCCTACAATGAGACGGGGGGGTGGTCAATTGTTGCGAATGAACTAAAAAATGGGTCTTTCTCAAATTAATATTCCAAACACTAACAAAATAAGAATTTATGAAACTATTAGAAGTATTAGTACAAAACTGATATAGGTGAATAATAAGGTGCGGGACATTTTATAGCAAGTTTATAAAACAGATACATCATATAACTCATTTGATATAGCAAGTTTCTAAAATAGAGATTAACTTATTTATGCATGTATGTATGTATACATATATTTTAGACCACCAACAACAATATCAATGACAATAAAAAAAATAAGATAACAAATGGGTAGCATATAACTCAAGCTAGACAATGCACATTTTGACAATATTGGGAAGTTATTACATTATGCATAAACTGTGACGCCCCGAGATCCCACCTTCCTTAATTAAGTCCAATTATATCTGGATTACATAATGATTAACTTAAAACCTTATTAACCGGGATCCCGTGCGTTAAACTTTAACCTTTCACCTTTAAAATCGTATTTGGACCATATTTTTTTTTTTAAACTTTATCTTATTTAACTTATCTGTCTCAGGATCGCAACGTTCACTTACCCTTCATTAAACTTAGGTCAACCATTATTTAATTGTGACCTAGTCTATTACAATTTCTATAATCATATTTATTCATGATTTAACATACTCTTTAAATAAATTTCGCCATGAAGTATTCATACATGTCCCTGACTATACACATATTCTGTTCACAAATACCATTTTACATTCATCTATATCATACATGTCCTTGTCTACTTATAACTGATCCATACATCAACCTGCTTACCTCATACCTGTATCATGCATAACCTGCTCCATACATATTTTCCATACATGCGAGTTCTAGTAAGTGTAGACCCGACTAACATCAGAATACATCAAGCTATAACCTTTACATCTTCTAACTGATAATACATCCATGCACATTCATTACTATGAATTTACAAATTATACACCTCTTTTTCAAATCTAGGTTTAACATTTAAGACCACACTGTTACATCACTTGCATTTATACCATTTACATATAACAACTTTGCCCGTGCTTATCCATGCATTCACTTTCCTTACCTTAGCTTAACCGGAACATCCGGCCTTCTTGTACTTTACCTGAAAAGTTAGTTTATAGGAAGAATGAGCATAAAGCTCAGCAAGTAATTTAGATAACACCTTTCATGCTCGCAGTTCATAATATGCGTTATGTATTCTTTACCTTAACATGCTATGCTTAATGTCACATAATTCATTTAGCACTTAACCACATAATTTCACATAAGGCACATTCAACTCATATGCTATCACGTAGTTCAATCAGTACTTTTAGGTCTGAAAAACTTGTCTGGTCTGCATTATTTTACTTAACATTTACTTTCTCCGTCGTCCTTTCATATCGTTCCTTGCGTAGGATGGCTAGTTCGAGCGATATCTGTAAACATACAACTATACATCTCATTATAGGATCATAACTTAATATAACTTATCAAATTGAATCCATAAAAATATGACCGTCCGTCTTTAACCATTTCACATTTGATGTATTAGACCTTATGTAGGTTTATAATACACCCTAACTTGCTTCCGACCTTTTTCATAACTTATATCATACTTTGGTTTAGCTTTAGACATGTTATATTATGACATTCATTATCTCATTATACCACAACACCCTTTTCATAGTCTATTTTTATCAATCTAGGGTTTATATAACTTATCTCTATCATTTAGAATCAAAACATTTCATTTTGGGTCAAAAATAACATTTTTCTTAAAGTCTGCTACACGGCTCCGACCGGATTTTGGCCTAGAAATCTATGGCCCCGGCCAAAACCTCTCAGCCAAACATGGCCCCGGCCGTGGTTTTGCCTACAAAACCATGGCCCTGGCCACGGTTCCAAAATCTGAAATTTTGATTTTCTCTCCTACTTTGCTGATTTTTAATTCTTTAACCATACATCCAATTGACACCAAATTTGGTACACATGTAGACCTCATACAATAGTATTTTATAACATTTTCATTTGCCTCATTTGGCTCCTCAAAATCATAGATACACTAGCCCATAGGAGGGATGTTCACACAATTTCCAGACTTAGAAATTTTCTGAACTTCCAAAATTCAACTTTTGCAACTTTGTGACTTTTGGCCATAAGCTTTAAAACTTCATTCTAACACTTAACATACTTCATATAACTTGCATATGACATGTTCCAACTTTCAAAACCATAAAATTTTAGGCGATTTTATCCGTTAAAATCCATTTCGATTCGAAACGACCGATTTCGATCGTTCGAATCGTCTTTTCGTTCAAATTCCTATCCGTTGATTACCAAATCAACCAAAACACATGTAATAACATAAACATGAGTCGTTGGACTCCATTTCACCTTTAAATGCTCAAAATTGCCAAAAATCACACCTTAGGTTGTATTTTCATCCAATTTCAAAACTTTTCATTTTCAATGTTTAAACTCAATTGAAATCCTTAACTCCATTTTGGCACGACTTATTTCCAACACCACATTTAACACACATAGCACATATATAACTTATACGAGCCTTCAACATATTTATAACTTTTCATTTGAATTCATTTTTCCAAAATAACTCGTTTTAAGCGTCGGCGAACGTTTTAAAATGTTTAAAATTATCAATTGTCGCCATACGAACCGAATGACTTTCAAATCATTACTAACACATGTATTAACATCAAACTTAACTTTTTGGCATTATTAGATCACCAAGTACACATAATAGCCAAAATTGCATATTGATGGCATTTTATCAACTTTTCAAAACTTAACTTTTGAACCTCCTTTGAATCCTCAAGTCTAGACATCAAATACATCAACACTTGTTCAAATAACAACTTTACATAATCACAAAACTCCTATGGGCATCTTCCAAGTCACTTTACAGATTATTACGTTATCTACACAAAAAGTATAGCCTAATATTCAATATTTCCCTTAAAATTCATAGTTTTCAACCCTTCATGCATCTTTTACTCTATCTAACATGAAATATTACATTAATCAAATATGTTCATACATCTCAACTAGGGTCTCATCCATTCTAACATCAATTAACACATGATCATGCCTTAAATCTTGATTTTTGGCTTGAAATCATACATGAATAGTATACCACCTTTGTTCTTTAACCTTCAACACTTAGGGTTTCATGATAGACCACATCTACAACATATCAATCACATAATCTTTACATCTAGCAACAAATTCATGCATGGCTACTCTTATTCTTGAACATAATCACACAAACACAAAATTTTAAGGTTTAAACATCTTTTTACCTTCATGTTGCTCTCTTTCTTCTTGTAATAACCCTTCTAAAGGTTTGATCATCCACTTTGATAGCTTAATCTCCATTCCTTGCTCACTTTTCCAGCAACTTCCTTCAACTTTCTTTAAACCCTAGCCTTTTCTCTCTTTTTCTCCCTTTAAGAGCTCCCTCACTTGCACCCTTCGAACATGCTGGAAAAATGACTAAGTTTGATGCATAAACATATACATATAAGTGTTGTATAAATCTCCAACACTTAACTCACCACTAGTTAACTAACTCATGCATGGTTAGGGGATAATTATGTCATTTCCTTTTCATCTTTAATGGCACAATGGACAATTCATACTATTAGAATATCATGGGCATTTCACAACTTAACAAGGGCACTTTAGTCAATTGTCAAAAATGTAGACAATTTATTTTCTAATTAACTCATAATTTGCTTACTTTTATTCCATTTCACTTCCTTTTTAATCCAACTTTGTTTCCATAACTTGAACTCATTCCACTATCAAATATTTCATAGTTTGTTTGTCCCAAATTACTTAACACACTTCCAAATTTGCATTTCCTTGATTAATAACAATAATTCACAACAATTACTAATTTTGCATATCAATTCATACAGAATTTTCTACAAACCATTTGGTTCCATATTCAATCAAATTTCAATATCCTACATCTCAATAGAATCAAACTGCTCATCATTTCCATAAACTGCTTCCTCGAGAAGCGAACCTGGACCGAATTATCAAAATCCATCATCTTGCATCCTGTTAAACTCATAATACTTTCTTTACGACTTTACGTCTCTTGACTTATTTACTTCAATCTCATAATGCTAATTCTTAACATACACACTATAAACTTTCCTTCCATACACTTTCGGGATATCACATTCTATATCTTCACATCGTATGCATGATTGTCTTAATTAAATCCTCTAATATCAATTCCTTAAGCAATTTCATTTATTCGCATATCATACCCTTAACATTCCATAAATCCTTAATAACCTAATTAGATCATACAATTCCTTTCTCACTGCACATACATACTTACTTTACCTCGTCATTATCATACATTCGCCTCTCCAGGCCCATTCATTAACCTTGCTATTAACATTCATAACTAAAGCCTCAATTCACATATAGATTCCTTATTTTCATCATTTCCAAACTTTGAATCCTTCTTTATATATCTTGCCATATATACATACATTCAACCTACCACATAGGTCATATATAACATATTGATTAAATAATAATTCTTATTTAATCTCCCTTATAAATTTTTGTCATTCAACAATAGGTTTTTAACTATTAACCTTTATTTAATTAATCATAATCCTCATTTAAAATTCTGTAAAATCTTGGGGTGTCACATAAACAATTTCTCGTAAGGAGCTCAAATGTCTAATATATTGGAGGAGCAAGAAAACAATAATATTCGGATCGAATTTATGATGCATTTTAGAGGACCACCATTAAAAAAGAAAATCACAATTGCTAGCTTCTTCAGGAGTTAACATTAAAAATAATACTAATAACCAGTAACTGATGTCATGTAAATGTAAAAGTAAAAAAAAAGGATAATTTAGAATTTGAGGAACTTGACAGATATGAAAAGGGGTTTTCAAGTATTTATAGATGAATTACAAAAATCCTAAAAACAAATACCATCTGGTTAAATATTAACCACAACATGGGTACATCTGCTTCCTATATCATACATTTATACTCCACTCAATCCCATATTAGAAGATATATAAATTATCAAAAGGGTGGACAACAATGAGTGAGTCAACAGAAAAATGAGTAACATGCCACTCATCTAACTGAAGAGCCATTGACAGGAACAGGCAAACATCATGCCTGTGTGCCTCCCTCAATATGGTTAGTGTTGGGACAAATTAATTTATAAGACTGTTCGTCTTATAGAGAAGGAAAAAGAACACAAAATAATATTCTAAATAATATTACCTTATTAAAATTAAACAAAATAATGCCATGTATTAAGTGAGATATAACAACATCAAGTTCCAAATTTGAGAGACTACCTTGTATTGAGTGTGAGTAAGACCTGGTTTATCTTCCTTCAAATTGGGAATCTCAGCTTCTTCAAAGGCCTACATATACAAAAACATTAGGTTCAATGAAATTCAGGAAAATACAGAAATGCCAAAGTAATACTCTATTGATCACGAATTGAATGACCAAAACATTACATATAGTTCAACCCTTCGCAAAGTAAGCACCATAAGTGCTAGTACACTTAACCTTTACTACTTCATAAGGGTATATTGGGGAATTAGCAAGTGGGATCTTACTAAATTTTAAAATTAAATAAAAATTCGAAACACTATTTCATAATGTAAAGAATTGCAATAAATGTACGGACAATTAATTTGTAAAAAAATTAAACTATACTTCATAATTATAAATAATTTCAAAAATGGTTCTTACTAAATAAATTGTAAAAGTAAGTTAAAACTACTCTAGTAGCAAATATTATTGATGTAAAATGATGAAAAATATTCATGAAGTATTATTGTGAATTCAAAACCTAATCATAAAATCACACCTTAAAAGCTAAATCTATTATTCTACCTCGAAGTCGTCTTAGGGTCTTGCAACAATTAAAAGAATTTAAACAACTAAACTAATACATGTTGTTAGCATTCTTTTTCCGTCATTGACAACAGAAGATGAACTCCAAAAACACATAACAGAGAAGATGTAAAGAACCCCGGCAAAAACATGTGTAAACAATTTGGAGTTGTAGTTTTCATAATGTTAGATCTTTACCTTATCCAAAGAATATGAATAAAAAGTAATATGTGCTATAACAGTGTTTCTTGTTACACCCGGTGAATTACAGTACAGGAAGAAATGCCTTCTGACGTGATGATTTACTCACTTGTCAATGATACAAAATCTTGATGTACATTGTAGAAGGCATGCACTACCACATCTTCAATATTAGGATGAATATTCCAATTACTGGTTTCGGGTTGATTTTGTAAACGCCTAATTTTGTTTAATACTTTATTTGTGCATCTACCTTTTCAATACTACAGGTATAAAATTTACTGACTTGACTTGATTTTGCGATCGCCTAATTTTGTTTCAGAATTTAGTGCGCCTCTACCTTTTCAATACTACAGTTGCATTATATTTTATCCATTTATATTCTGTTGGAGAGAAAAGTTCATTATTTGGTGATAGATGGCAACGATGTTAGGTTTGGAGGTAGTGATTGCAACTTGGAGGAAAGGTATTGATTGACAATGGCAGCAATATTATGGTTGAGTCTTCAACGGAGTCTACATAATCAATTGTGCGATTCTCAATATTGAGTATGAACTTTCCACCTGCAATAGTAGATGCAGTTGTGACAACTTTACCAGTCTGCACCACAACTGATTGAAAAACTCAAATTTCAGCATGAACTGCTTGCAGATAAACATGAAATGACAACCACCATTTTACCTTAATGAAAAGCAAATAACTACAACTTATATGAAGGAAACATCTAACGGCATAAAGTTATTCTTAATTGTAAAATAGTTAAAAGAAACCCATTATAGGATTCTTAAACTATTTGTTCCCCTTTTCTATAGATGAATAATTTTTTATCACTAAACTTACATATAACTTCTCCAAAAATATTTATAACAGAGGCACAAACAGAAGTTTAATAGGTTTTCATGTTTCCAGCTTCCTCGATACAGCCACTCGCCTCACCCCTAAACATAATGACTACAGTAATGAAAACATAAAGTGTAAATACATACCTCCCCTTCTCTTTGCTTCGAACATGAGGCAATCAATTACAGAAGATGAATTGTTCAAAACAATAAAGGCAAAAGACTCTCATATAAAATCAAAGAGAAGGCAGACGAACGTACCTTCTTACCCCCAAATTAGAGCTACAAACGCCAAAACAATTAACAAATTTCCCCCACCCAAATACCGAAAGTGATTGACAAATTCTTCCTTTACTTCATTCCCACCCACAAACACCATAAGCACTTCTTCTTAACCTTCACAGCCCACCCACAAATTTATGTACCCGTAGCCGACCTCCACAACACCTCCGATCGGAGACACCAACGACCACCAAGACAACGAAGAATGCGTAAGGAGAAAGGGACCGGAGCTATGTGAATGTTTTTCCCTTATCTTCCTCAATTTACAGTTTGGAACCTCAATTTGGTGAAAGAGTTGGTCACTGAGAAGGGGAAGAGATTTTGTTGTTTGAGAGAGCTGGTAGCTGAGGAAGTGAGGGTTTTTAACGTAAAGGAGAGAAAGGGAGAATGAGTGGTCAGATTTATCTTTTAACTTTCTACGGTCCTGATTAATTTTTAAGAGATGAGCGGGAACATTTTTTTTTCAAAGTGAGTTGTGTTTTGTTATTATATATATATATATATTATAGTATGCGAAAAATTTATACATTGCATCAAAAGAATGAAGAGTATTGAATGATTGACCCGGTATTGATTCGGTCTTAACTCGGTATTGACTCATAACCAACCAAAATAACTTGATAAAATTATAAAATTATTAGATAAATTCTCTTAATACCTTGTTATGTATAGTTATTGATATGATGTATAGTTAAAGATAAACTAGTTCACGCAAAAATTTATCCAATTGACTTGTTCACTATGCTCATCCTTTTGAAGATAAAATCTTTTATCACTTATATCATCCTTTTAGTTTATAATAAAAGAGAGTATAGTGTTGGAAGTGTTATTGTGAATAAGCAACTTAATCCATAGACTCCAAATTGAAATATGAGATATAAGTCGACAACCTTACAACGAAATTAGATTACAACTAATGTAAAACTCTAAACAATAAATAGAATACATAAATATTTTCAGCTTAATTCCCTCTTATCCCATATATTCACATACGTCAATATTTATTATCGACATAAATCTATCCCCATATATAACAAAACTCTTTCAAATTTCTCATTCATTCATCTTACAGTGTTAAAAGTATTTTTATGTGCGCTAACTGTGCACAAACAAAAAATAATAATATACGAGTCCAGTATGAGCGCATACTCTTGTATCTCTGTTTATTTAAATTTATAACGCAACTGTTGGTGTTATGTACATTTAGAACGCAACTGTTGGTGTACTTAAAATTATAGTGTAATTTTAACTGCTCAAGAAAACGGCAGTAGAATGCAGTTTAGCAATAGCAAGAAGAAAGGCATACAGGAAATGCAACAAATGATAGCTCCAGCTTCCGACGCACTTCATGTTGAACAATAATAGAGTAAATAGATGCATAACAGTACAAGATTAAATCAGTCATTTGATTACCAGTACATAAGAAAAAGGTCATATCCACCCCCACCTTTTGAAGCAATGCTTCAACATTAATAGGATTTGGATGCTATCCTGAACCAGCACACAGTATATAACCAACAAGAAATATACAAAAATTACTGTATGCATTAAGATCCTCCCATAGATCAGCTCCACTAAAGACTAAATTCAGTAAATTTATCAATCACTCGTAGTTGACTTGTAATGAAACTCATCGATCGTAGAATATATCAATCCTTCCTCTTCAAGAGTGTGGATGGATTCCCTAGCAAAGATAATAACGTAAACCATATAAGTTTCTTATCATGGCACTAGCGTCTGTAAATGTTTGTGTCTTGTTAAGTATGTGTATGTAAGTAAGCATGTAGGCGATGTTTGTGTATTTTAGAGACAAAAAGAGTAGAGAGAGGAGAAAGAGGGAGTACATGAGTTTCTCTAAAGGAATTTTCAGCTCCTGGTGAATTGCATCCCTATGTACACCCTTTTCAGATCCACTACAAAGATGAATTGATTCAGACAATCAGTTGCATGAAATCAAGAACATGGGCCAAATTATATGAAACTGATTCTGATTTTGAATGCGACAAAATTAAACATGCATCTAATAACATTAAGAGAAAAAGTAGGATGAAGTTACTTAAAGAAACTGATAGTCTTGAATTGGAAGAATATTTGTTGACAAAACAGAGCTGTAATACAATGTATAACTTACAAGCTTGAAGGTCGTTGAAGATAGTCTAGGACCATTTGGTCAAAGCCTTTGAGTCCATCAACATTAAGCTGTCAAGAGAAATAAGACGGAACTTTTGAGTCGCAGCAAATTAGTTGAGTTTATGCAAAAGAAAACTAAGTACGTATGTGGATCTCTTACAACATTTGGAACCGATGCCTGATATGCATTTGACCTGTTGATCCCCTTCTGTGAAGGTGTGTTCATAACTGGATTAATCTCAGACTGAGTTGAAGTATGCCCTTGCAGCTACAACCAAAAATATGACAGTCGGGCAATGATGATATTTAAGTACCAATGTACATCAACCTTTAAGCAATAGGGTGCATGTGATTCACTTAAAGGCTAAAGCTGAATTTTAGATGGAATACCTGCATGCGGGAATTTTGCAAATGGAAGTGTATGCACTCAATGAAATGGTAGGTGATTTCATTGAAGTTTGTCACGGGCCTGACATATGGGTATCAAGTGAGCAGAATCTTAAAACAACTTCTGACTAATAAGGATATCAGCCAACAGAAAGTAAGATATACTAAATACTGACACACATCACAAAACAATTTCCATATTGATCACTCTCTCTTTTTTTTGCTTTTGTTTGATAGATGAAGTCTATAGCAGTTTCCCAATTGATCTATGTCTACACTATTTTATCAAATAAATTGACATGGCATTGAAATCTTCTTATAAGAGATCAATTGTGAGTGGTCCTAATAACTCTACTACAGCCAGAAAATCACTTTGGGAATCATCAACCAGAATGGAAAGCCTGAGCAATTTATGGGAGCTGATCTGGAAAGCCGTCAGAAACTCTGATTTTCATGTGCACATACAACCACAAGTACAGTTTGATTTAGTTGGTGTTTCAAGTTCAGAATGCAAACAGAAATATCTACTACTCCCTTTGAGGCACAGTTCCACAAAGTTATGCAACATATAAAACATAATCAAAATTAAGACAGTCTCAATCATCAGTGACTAGGTAGGAATTATGAATCTCACTAAAAAAAAAATTAATTATCATAAAGAGACGAAGTTGCATGTCAAGAAAAAAAAATGTACATTGGGATGATGCACTCATTAATAGTAGAGGTACATATATCATTCTCATGTCAATTTTAGGAATCAATGGCAAATGGAAGAACTACCCACCTTTCAACCAAAAGAACTACTAAAGGGTATAGAGGGAATCAACTGCACTACTGAGGAAAATAATGTCACCCAAACTCATGCAAAATAACATAATTTGTACTGACAATAAAGAAAGACTTGGGGACAAAAATTGAACCTAGAATATATAATTTAGCAATTCAAATAACCCATATGTTATCCAAAGCACATAATTATCAATAACAGCAAGAACCATGCTGCAAAAGCAAGTCCTTTTGGTTCCATATTGTTGAGGCAGCTTTACTATAGTTTGGAGTTTTAACATGTTTCTTGATATCAAAGATGAGACAGAAGAAACTAGATCTTGTGAAGTTAATTAAGTAGGATTATATAAATTTAAGATCAACCTATTCATAATTTACTTCAGAGAAAGAAAAATCATAAAGTAAGCTCAAAAAGCATCAATAAAACGATATTCAAAGAAATAGTTGTACCTAACAGAAAAGGCAACTATTTTCTTTTTCCCCTGAAAGCTTTTTAGTCGACCATTAACACGAACATAAATCCCATCTCTGTAGAAAAGAGAACAAAAAGGGAAGATCTCAAGAAATTCCCAAAATCATATAATAGTCTAAGACAAAAACATAAAGAGGTTCAAATCATTTTCCTTACAAAACTACCCAATCAACAAATCAATCCTCCACCACTCGCATGATATTTAAAAACTTACTGTATCACACTCATCTCCTTTGTATCATATCCTTCGTTGACCCTTAAAGAAGGAGAAATTAACATAAAATCAGCCCCCAACTCAAAGCATAAATTTAGATTTAGGAAACCAAAATAATTCAAATAAATTATTAAATATGTACCATCTGTTACAATCAATTTGGCCTGTTCCATCATCTAGAGTAAAACCAACATCAGTAACCCTTTCCACTTTTCTTGTTACCATTGCCACCACAGAAACCTAATCGAACAAAAACAAGTATTAGTGTATTACATTGTTCAAAACAAAGAAATTAAAAGGATATTATTTGTTTTGACATCACCTAATATTCAATCGACAAAATGCTAATTACAAAGTATAAATCAGAGTTGCTATCTTAACCCTAAAATAAGGATTGGTTGTTCCTAAAAGACCATATTAGAACAAAAGAAATGACGACAAAAAGTATGAATCATTGATTTTATAACTCGCAAGTATTCACACAAGTCCAAAAAACAATATCTAATAATTTATTTGAACCTCATGTTATGGACAACCAATTGTTATATTGCTTTCTAATAGAAACCGAGCCTTTTTCTAATTGCTAAAGGAGAAACTTACACCCTACATCCCAAAATGAGTCCACTATACAGAAAAGCAATTATATAAAAGTTTTTTGATGAACCACTACATGGGACCGTCATTGTGAGTACAAAAGAATAATTTTTCCCAGTTGAGGATAACCATAATTCTACAAGGATGAGGAAGCTTCCCACAAAATACAATATTTGTTTCATAAACATCACACTCTCTGCACCATAACAAACTCTTACCAACAATCGAATCCATCATTACTCTTTAATTCTTGAAACTCAAGTCTTTTGTAATATATAAAGGAGAGACTCAACAATATAGTCAAGTAATATATTATATATGAAACCCTTTCCCTTCTTTAAAATCTATGTTCTCTCTATCCACTTTTCTTCTTAGGAGCTCACTCAAGCTCAAGTTGGGACTATGATTTAACAATGTTAATAGTCAATTAAAACACCCTAATTCAAATTAGACAACAACAGACTGTAGATCTAAAGCTAGGTATAGTCAATCACTGTTAAAGGGAAATATGAAGCATTATGTTATACCCTCTCCATTCCTAATTTAGAGATATTTTGACATTTTTTTGTCAATTAGCAAAATCCTAAAACTTAAATCAATACAAAAATGTTTATATATTTTAGTACAAAGAATCATATTTGCTATAAACTATCCCCTTTGATCCAAAATTAGAGTTAACGTGACAACTTTTTAAGGATAATTCTACTTTTCCAACATATCCCTAATATTTATTAGAAATGAAACAGTGATGACATGGTAGTACTCCATATAGATACAAGTAAAAATAAAATTAGGAAGTTCATACATCCTCATAGTAATATGTTATCTCTAATTTTGGAAAATATAAAAAAGAAAAGTGTATCTATAATTTTGGAACAGAGGGAGTAACCAAAAAGTATTACTGATAGTCATATTTGTTGTTTTTAAAACTTAAATGGATTTGTATCAATTTTAAATTTTAGAATTTCGAAAATTGACTCCAAAATCTAAAATGTATCTCTAATTCAGAACCAATGCAGTATTTCTATAAAGTGGAATCTCATTCTCTGGTACATACATGTGCTCTAATTTGGGAGGGACAAAGTCATATTATATCTACACAAAGGTGAACAAAATTTTAAGAAGTGATTGTCAGAATTTTCATACGTTTGAGACATCAACACCGGCAACCAGAAAATTAGATTTTTCATCACCAAATTGAGAAGCTTCGATAATTTTCTTCACTGTTACCGGTATTGTTCCGGGAGCATCACGATTCTGCAGAATCAGAGAGAAAAATATCAACAAGAATACCTCTCATAAGAAAATCGTTTTGACTGTCATAAATGGAAGAAAACAATGAGGAAAAACGCTTACTTTGGCCGGAGAAACCCCGGAATCCGTGGCCTGAGAGGACTGAGAGAAGGTGGAGTAACCATCGAATTGGCTCGATGAGAACATGATTGAAAATCTAGAGAGAAATTGGAGGAAGAAGAGAGAGAATGCGAAGGCAAATTTTTGAAATTGAGATGATTTGGTGAAGAGCCGGATTTGGGGATTTTTATTATCAGATTTTAGGGGTGGGTCTCCTTTTCCCGCCAATTTGTGATGTTTTTTCCCGCTTTGCCTCGTTTAACACTTCGTATCCTTATCGTGAAGTGTAATTTCTCTTGCTATATAAAACTCTTTATTTTACGATAAAAGTTTTTTTATTAATTTTTGTGATCAAATTAATTATTTTTTAAATTAATATGTCTTATTATGCTTTTATATATATGTTTAAAGGTTATAAATATTATAAACTACATACAATTTAATATTAATTTCAATGCTTTCTTTTTTAAAAATCTAAATATATATGTTTAATTGTTAATTTTAAAAATAGTCAATTTAATCACAAAAATCAATAAAAGATTTTTATCTTGAGACGGAAGGAGTAATATTTTCTCAATACGTATTCTCTCGTGAATTTTCGAAAAAAAAATTGTCGAATATATATTCTTGTGATTTTTTAGAAAAAAATTTGTCGAATTTGACACTTGCCCCAATAACACGAGTGTAAATACAATTTGACCGTATTTTTTATATTTAACCTTAAAAAATCATTTATTTACCAACTAAAAATTGAATAGTATTAAATTAGTATAATACAAATTTAGATCAATTAAAAAAATAAAAATATCTCACTATACTCCCAATCATTTTCAATAAAAAATCCCATCATCTTTTTAAGAATATAAAATCAAGCAAACACAACCTACAGGAACTTCCAAATCATGGAACCAACATAAAATCAATACGCAAAAACAAAAAGCATAAGATAAATACAACTTATTCGGACTAATGTAACCAAATTCAATACAACCCACTTTATTTTTTCTCTCGATAACTCAAAATCAAAATTCACCATCATTTCTCTCTCTAGAACTCTAAACCTAGAAGAAAAAAGAGACAAAGAAAACATAATTCTCTCATCATTTGAATTTCTCCCTTTCATATGGCATCAGGCATTAAAATGGAACCGAGATGGAATTCCAAATAAGATGTTATCATCATGATGCCACTATCCCTGTTCTTTAATTCCTAAACAAATTAAATACTTTTTATATATATCAAATTAAATAAATATTCAATCATTATAGACACCTAAGTTTTGCGCCTAAATTTGATAAATATTGATTTTTGTGTCAAAAGGTAAAATTGTAAATTCGTGATAAATTGGGGTGTCAAAGTATGACTGTGACGCCTCTAAATTCGGGTCCCTTGAACCACAGACTTAGTGTTCACGATACTATTCTACCTTGTCATCACATCCATTCATTTCTGAATAATAAACTTAATTTACATTAATACATAACTATTCCCAAGTTTACATACCTTTAATTACAAAACATTACAAATTGACTATTACAAAAATATTACATGTACAGTAATCCTATAACTACATATTCATTATTTGCTAGCCTTCCATTTTTCTTTATCAGTTCCCAATCCCTCGACCTATTCAGATTTAGCTGAAATATCATGTTAAAGTAAGGGTGAACATAAAATAGCTCAACAAGTATATAAACAAGTAATGACATGATATTTCTGAATAATGAATGAGAATCATTTCAATAAAGTTGATCCAATAATAGTTTTATGAATGAATATGAAAATAGAACATGAAACTTGGTATGATAGTGTAAAACATGAAACTTTATTTGTTGCACAGTCACAAGACCAAGAACTCGTTTAGAACAATATCAATTGTAAATATTGATACTGCCCAGTTCAGTTAAAAGTATAAGGGAAGCATGCGTGGATTCTTTTCAAACCATAACAGAGCATGTTTAGCCTACAATCATGTCAACCATTCTGTCATTAACTCTGTAATTGGAGTTGATTCTATTGTATAGCTGTATATTGTAACCGTAGCATGATTTTAGCCTTAATGTTTACATGTTTCCTAAATTAGCTTCTCAGTCATATTGTATATAACATAGCATTTCTATCAATAAAGTGTGTGGGAATTTCATTGAATTCACAGCAGCATTTGTTTCTTTACACGGTATCAGATTAGCCAAATCTCTCACGAGTCACAGATCCAAATCACCACAATGTCTTCCTCCTCCGTTCACAATCCAAACTTTCACCTTCACACTCAACCTTCTTCTGTAGCAGAAAACTCCTTAATTGCTCTCAACATCACTGCCCAAATCAATGAAAAATTAACTCCCTCCACCTTTCCTCAATGGCGTGCTCAATTTGAAGCACTTCTTATTGGTTACGATTTACTCGACTATGTTGAAGGCAACCTTCGGTGCCCCTCTACCGCTTGTACCGCTGCTGATCAACTGTCCAAGACCCACTGGGTCTGACAGGATAAACTTATCCTGAGTGCTATTTTAGCCTCCACCTCTCCTTCCATCACCCCTCTCATTGCTCCGGCAAAGACCTCTCATGAAGCTTGGAAAAAGCTTAATAGTCTATATGCTAGCCGATCGCGAACTCGTGCTATGCAGTTAAAGGAGGACCTCATCTTAATCAAGCGTGGAAATCGGTCGATCACAGAATATCTCCATGCTGCGAAGGCCTTGGCTGATGAAATAACCATTATTGATCATTCCATTTCGGATGATGACTTAACATTTTATGTGTTGAATGGTTTAGGTCCAGATTTTCGGGGGATTGCAGCGCCTATTCGTGCCCGAGAATCATCTCTGACCTTTGAGGAGTTGCATGATCTTCTGGTTGGTCACGATGCATATTTGCGGCGCTTGGAAACTGCCACGCAGCAACTTGTTGTTTTTGCTAACTATACCAAGACCAAACAGTCTGTGCCAGGGGGCAGTCCCTCGTGGTCTTTCAACCAACATGCTAGTTCACGTGGGTCTTAAGGCTCCAACCCAGGCCGAAACCCAAATGGAGCACAGCGTGATGGACGTCGCTACAACAACAACTCTGGCAGGCCCAATAATTCCAATAGGCGTTACCAGCCAAAATGCCAAATTTGTGACCAATTGGGCCACATTGCCAAGTCCTGTCCTCAATTTCATTCACAACATGCTTTTATCAACTGTGCTGCCACTTCTACTGGAAAGGACAAAAATTGGTTACTTGATTCAGCCGCTTCTCATAATATCACGGGTGATCTTTCCAATTTATCTATTCATTCCGAATATGATGGAACTGACGAAGTAATTCTCGGTGATGGTTCAGGTTTGACTGTCTCACATATTGGTTCCTTAGCTTTGCTCTCTCCTCACCGCACTTTTACATTGCGAGATACTCTCTATGCTCCAAATCTTTGCAAAAATTTAATTTCCGTTCATCATCTCACCAAACAAAATAATGTATTTGTTGAATTTCACCCTTTTCATTTTCTTGTGAAGGACAAGATCACGGGGGCGATCCTACTAAGAGGAGCTTGTAACAATGGCATCTATACCTTCCCGAAATCCACGGCGGCATCCCAAAAGGCTGCTAATGTGCATGAACGAACGTCCATTGATGGATGGCACAAGCGTCTTGGGCATCCTTCTCTTAAAATTATTCATAGTCTTGTTAAGAATTTTTCTCTTCCCATTTCCTCGAACAAAAATTTGTCTTCATTATGTACTTCATGTTCTATTAATAAAGCACATCAACAACCCTTTCGTGGAACTAGTCTCCAAAGTCATGCACCACTTGAACTTATTTACATGGATGTGTGGGGTCCTGCTAGTTACACTAGAATTGATGGATCACGATATTACCTTATTTTTGTTGATCATTATACGAAATATATATGGTTTTATCCAATGGTCACTAAATCTGGTGTTTCTAATATTTTTCCACATTTCAAAAAGTTTGTTGAAACCCGTTTTCAAAAACCAATCAAAACATTATACTCTGACAATGGTGGTGAGTTTATTGCGTTAAAATCCTATCTTTTGCTTCATGGCATCACTCACTACACCACTGCTACACACACCTCGCAACAAAATGGTGCTTCCGAACGTCGTCACCATCATCTAGTTGAAACAGGCCTTACACTTCTTCATGATGCCTTGATTCCTCATATTGGCCATATGCCTTTCAAACAACTTCTTACCTCATAAATAGACAACCCACGCCTCTTCTCAAGGAAAAATCACCTTTTGAAGTCCTTTTTAGTCAAACTCCAAATTATTTGAAATTAAAAAAATTTGGTTGTATTTGTTATCCTCTCTCACACGGCCGTATAACTCAAATAAAATGCAGCCCAAATCCAAAGCTTGCCTCTTTCTTGGTTATTCACCAACCCAAAATGCATACAAGTGTTTTGAACTTCAAACAAAAAAATTCTTCATCTCACGGCATGTGTTGTTTGATGAAAATCAACAACACTCCAACCTGTCTCAACCTGTGCCTTCCGTAACAACCCAGCACCCTCAAGAACCTCACCAATTCCTTCCTCTTCTCTTCGGTGCTCAGCCATTTGTCATGTCTTCATCAACGTTGTCCGGTGCGTCAATCTCCTTGTTACCTCCGGAAGGTTCCCTTGCCATTGTTGCATCCTCCTCAGGTAATCTCGACCCCGTTGTTTCTTTATGTCATGACTCTTTGCAGCCCCTAAACCACAACACCAACCATCTGAATCCTCCTCTAGATGACAACCAGTCTGGTTCTTCTTTAAATTCCCAATCACAATCTCCCAATTTGCAATCCCAGCCTCTTAGTCCAGATTCTCCAAATCCGAACTTCACAAACCCTCCTCCCACAGTTAATCCTCCCCAACGCACTCATACCATGACCACACGATCAATGAACCAAATTTTTAAACCCAAAAAACTCCATACCGTGTCTAATTATCCTCTTCCCCAGACCATTGAACTAATGAGTGTGAGCCAAGCCATATCTCAACCTCACTGGCGTGAGGCCATGTCCAATGAGCTCACTGCTCTAATGCAACATAGGACGTGGGATCTCGTTTTACCACCTTCAGACTGTAAACCTGTGGGCTGTAAGTGGGTCTTCCGAGTAAAAAGGAAAGCTGATGGGTCCATAGACAGATTCAAAGCCCGTCTAGTTGCTAAGGGTTATAATCAACGTCCTGGTATTGACTACAAAGAAACCTTTAGCCCTGTGGTTAAACCGGCAACCATTCGAGCTGTTTTATCTATTGCAGTTATGAATGGATGGGTTTTGAGGCAAATGGTGAATTAACTGAAATTGTGTTTATGGTGCAACCCCGGGGTTTAAAGATTTGTCCAAACCTAATCATGTTTGCAAGTTAACAAAGGCAATCTATGGGCTTAAACAAGCCCCACGGGCTTGGTACACAGCCCTCAACACTGCCATTCTTCAGCTGGGTTTTTATAATTCCAAGGCAGATTCTTCTCTTTTCATTTACAGCCAAGGATCAAATCTTTGCTATCTCCTGGTTTATGTTGATGATCTTGTAATTACCGAAAATAATTCAACACTTGTGGCCACCATTATTCAGCAGCTGGGTGCAATGTTCTCCCTCAAGGATATGTGTTCTCTTCATTTCTTCTTGGGAATTGAAGTAATTCCTACTCAGGCAGGATTATTTCTCTCACAACATAAATATGTTCCTGAACTTTTAGCCACCACAAATATGAGTGGTGCAAAAGATGTCTCCACACCTCTCTCTATAACTCAATCTCTCAAATTGATTGATGGCTCTGCTGCTGTGGACAGCTTCGAGTTTCGTAGAATCATTGGCAGTCTTCAATACCTTTCTTTGACACGTCCAGACATCTCCTTTGTAGTCCACAAACTCTCCCAATTTATGCACAAGCCGACTACAAATCACTGGACAGCAACCAAAAGGCTCATTCGCTACTTAAAACAAACCATTTTTTATGGTATTCAGATTCACAAATTTGGAACTCCGGTATTACGGACATACTCCGATGCTGATTGGGCTGGAAATGTGGATGACCGCACGTCAACCTCTGCATATATCAGTTTATTGGGATCAAACCCCATTTCTTGGAGCTCAAAGAAACAAAGAGCAGTCGCTAGATCCACAACCGAGGCTGAATACAGGGCACTCGCAAATGCGGCTTCCGAAACAATGTGGCTCTCCACTCTATTCAAAGAACTAGCATATCCAGTTCAAGACTTTCCTCAGTTGTTATGTGACAATCTCGGAGCTACCTATCTCAGTTTTAACCCAGTCAATCATTCACGCATGAAACATATTCAAATTGATCTTCACTTTGTGCGTGACTTAGTGAAAAAGGGGAACATCCAAGTACGTCATGTCCATACTCAAGACCAACTCGCTGATTTGTTAACGAAGCCATTATCCAAACAGCGTACGGAAGTGCTACGTAACAAGATTGATCTTGCCGATGGCAGCTCAATCTTACGGGGGCGTATAAGGGAAGCATGCGTGGATTCTTTTCAAACCATAACAGAGCATGTCTAGCCTACAATCATGTCAACCATTCTGTCATTAACTCTGTAATTGGAGCTGATTCTATTGTATAGCTGTATATTGTAATCGTAGCATGATTTTAGCCTTAATGTTTACATGTTTCCTAAATTAGCTTCTCAGTCATATTGTATATAACATAGCATTTCTATCAATAAAGTGTGTGGGAATTTCATTGAATTCACAGCAGCATTTGTTTCTTTACAAAAGACTGTCATTCAATTTTAGATGTGTACTCTAAGTAATCAGCCTATCGTACCTTTATATTATGCACAACATAAACATCAAACGACGTAACCATGCCACTTTATCATTAAACTTTATTTCCATTTATATTAGGGTTGTTCTGTTACAACATCCCATAGATTCCTCACCATAGCAATATGGATTGGAGGACATAACAATAATCATTTGAATTCAACATGAATTATTACATATGTTTAGCCAGATCAAGATTGGCATCAACCTTTTCAAAAACAGTTCAATAATGAATGAACTCTAGAATGCTTGATGAATGCATAACATGAATTCCTGTTCAATGAACTACAATTGAGAGTTCAGATAGAATACTTGCATTTGCCCTCGTTTACCTCTACTGGAAATATCTTATCCCGATTATGTCCTACATAACCATAATATTGATTCGTGCATTAGTTATATACATATGTATGTAATAACTTGCTATGCAAGCTACTCTTTACCTTTACATAACCCTAAACACATAACACATTGTTCAGTTATCAACTTTATGGCCTTATACTACACATATAAGACTTGTTCTAAATTTCTTTACCTTTAATTTATTTATGTTTACATAAACATATTACCATCTTAAGTAGATTTAACCTCCAAAATCATGATTTCTATATTTTTAAGCATTATCATGCTATCTTTCAAACAATTAACCCGCATACCACCGTACTCAACCTTGTAGCTTAAGGTTTCACCATTATCTTCCAACTCTAGACACATATTCCTCCATAAATCATGCTATTAGCCATACATACATACATATACATACATAAATCTAAGTTTTAAGTTTAGAAAACTCTTAAACCTTTATGGATGATTAACTTTTTCACATGAATAGCTTTGCCATGATGAGTCCTTCCTCTTTTCTTCTTGCTCCTTGATCATCCAAGCTTCCAAGCTCCAAGATTTCAAGCTTCCATTGTTAGAGTTTATGCCCTAAAGGCCAATTATTTGATGTAATTGCTTAACAAATTGATATTATATTTGATTGAATAAATAAATTATTTTATTATGATTTTATTTATTGCGTTTCATAAATATTAGCATAATAAAAGTCCTTAGAATAGTGATACGAATTATATAGCTTCAAGTACGTGACTTGAACATGAGATTATATAATTACAATTAATATCATTGCTCTTAAATGTCCCTAGTCGAGTATCATTGTTAATGGGACAACAATGACGCATTGAGACTAGTATGTGGATTGACTGATGGTCAAATCTCATTGGTCATAAATATATGAGATATTGAGTCAATGCATAGGTACATGTTAGAGAACAATGTACTGGACTGACCCACCATGAGAATTCTACTTGGAGCATTATGCAAAGTGTCATAAGAAATTCTCATAGTGACAATGATGTAATGATCCTCCGACCTGAAATCACTATATTATTATACGATAATTTATATACTTTGATATCATCAAAGGTCACCTTTAATAGAGTGGACAATAAAGGTGATTATTGGGTACATCATGAATCGTATGAGGAATATGAGTGATCAAGATGAAATTTAACCCTCCTATATATTAGGGGTGATATCTATAGGCCTCTTGATTGAGTAGGACTTTGAAATGCATGGCCATGCTCAAATAGTGATTTATTTCATATAGTCTACTCATTGATCAAGAAAACTCAAATTAAATTATGAAGAGTATGACACATTCCATGCCTCGAGTTTAATCTAGGATGTCAAGGTTAAAAGGATTAAATTACATTGAAACATTGGTCA
Source organism: Hedera helix (assembly GCA_947179155.2). Lineage (NCBI taxonomy): Eukaryota > Viridiplantae > Streptophyta > Magnoliopsida > Apiales > Araliaceae > Hedera > Hedera helix. The sequence goes on along the minus strand of OX359276.1, from coordinate 26,803,004 downwards.
CGAAAAGGTTGCATCGAATCATCGATCATATTATTATTTGGGTAGCAGTGATGTATTACTAGATGTCGCTCACTGTTTATAATTTTATAATATGATTTTAAAATTATTGTCAATATAATAATAATCTATAAGATCACACACTTAGAACGTAATTAAAAGGGAATTAATTTAAATTGTTAGGATTTAAATATGTCAATATAATTGATAGTGTTTAAATTACGAATTTAAATTAATAGGATAATTTGTGTATATGTATATTAATTAAGTTAGACTTAATTAAAATATAATATATATAAATTCAGATTTTATTTTTCTAATTAGTTTTTGGTTAATTCTTTTAACTGCTATATATATATATATATATAATATCAGCTGTTTTAAAAGAACGTGAAACTCAAAACCTAAACCCTAGCCGCTTTCAGAAAGAGGCTAGAGAGAAAAACTCAGAAAAATTCAGATCCAGATCCAGATCTTGGCGGCTAGTACCGCGATTCTCTTTGTTGCAGATCGTGGGACGATTCGCGGAGGCATTCGTGTGGATACCGTAGAGACGCAGTCATTGGATTGCGTTGAAGATTCAAAGCAGATCTAAAATTCCATCGTCTCCATTTAAGCTCGGATAATCGGTAAAAATATATCTAAATCTCTAAATTTTTATGTTTTCGAATGGATCCTGTTTTAGGGTTTAAAATTTTTTTTGAAATTCCGCTGCGTTTATGTGTCGAAACCCTACATCCCCATCTCTTTCATTTCATTTTGCTGGAATAAGCCCTAAGAGAGAGAAAGAGCAAGGAAGCCATATATGATTATGATTTTACATGACATAGACTAGGTCATAATTTATTTATATATGATCTGAGTTCTAGCATAAGGAGAGTGAAGGTTATGATTCTGAGGCAGGTGATGAATAGACGTTTAATAAACAAGATTATGAACTGTATTATATTTTAAATTAATAAGTTTAAAGGTAAATGTATGTATTAACGCACGAGATCGCCATTAGTGAATGATGGGGTTTCAAGGTAGTTACAATGACTCTCATGGCAGCAGGATAAAGAGAGTTACTTGGAAGACACTTTTATACCTTGTGGTATTAAAACGTAAAAAAAAGGTACCCAGAGCACCACTTTCATTTAAGATGAGATGTTTACAACCCTTTTTCACCATCTTAACAAATTTAAATTGGCGCAAATTTGATATTGTCATAAAGATCTCAAAATGAGTTTTTCGGATTAGGGTGGTACGTCTCCTAACTATTTTTGGATTAAAAGTTATGATTGTTTAAATTTTGCACCTCAAAGTTGTTGCTATAATGGCAATCTGAGGCCCAACCTCCATTATAGTGGTAGCTTGGTGTTTGGATCCCCTGATTTCAACTCCTTTTTCCTATAAGTAATAGAAAAGGATTTGTTTCTGGCCATTCTCCACGCAAATTATAATTTAAGAGTTTTTTAGAGAATATACTCCTAAACAATTAAGAGTATTTTGAGAGAGAAAAACCAAAATCCTAGTAAAACTCTATCAATTTTAATATAGAATCGAGGAATTATTAAAGATTGACGGCATTCAAGGGTGAATCTCCGTTAAAGCTTTTCTCTTATTTTGCAAGATCCAATTATCTTAACCTGTTTATAATTGTGAAATAAGCTTCTTATATGCATGATTATGGTGTAGAGATAATGATTTGAAAATTTAAACATTTACCCCCATGTTTAGCTAAATTTGAATGATTAGTGAGTGATTTTTGGGTCATTTGAAGCATGTGAGTCCATATTCCATATTTTTTATGATGGAAATACTTGGGTAATCCTTTATTTTGGTATCTTTGTCATATGTAATGAAATCATAGGTGAATCTAATGTTTGTAGGTCGTTACGTATAAAAATTAGAATTAACCCATAATTGATGTGAGCTTAAAAATTATATAATTCATTCTTGGGTTGGATTTGCTTGAAGGTGAGCCTAGGATGATACCGAAGACCTTCAAATCCTTATTTGAAAGAATTAGGGTCATCTTCCCATAATGGATATTGAATTTGGACTTGTAAATAGTCATTAGTGCTTTTAAATCATTTATGAGTTTTAAAACTATTTAAGTGGCCTATTCCATTTAAGGTGAAGTTTAAAGCCCAAATAGTAGACTTCTAGTTTATTTTGGTAATAGGTCCAATGGGATGACTTTCATGTCATAAGTTGAATCCTAACCCATTTACTTGTTTTGGCTAATTCAAAATAATTTTTAAAAATCAAAGGTTTTTTTAAAATGAAGCAAATTTAAAGGGTAAAAACTCAATACTTGGAAGGACTTTAGGATAAATTCTAAAATACATGTTTGAATGACTTTTTAAAATCCCAAAAAACTTTGAAAATGAATTTACGAACTACGTACTCATGCACTCAAGAATTTATGAACTCACAAATTTATGCACTCATGAATTTATGAACTCACGACTTTATGCACTCATGAATTTAAGAACTCATGGATTTATACACTCACGTACTCACGAATTTACGCACTCACGAACCCATAAACTCATGAATTTTGAAAAATGAATTATGAATCACGAATGTCTTTTTACAAAACTATAAATGATTTTTTTTTCACAAAACCACGAATCATGAATTTCTTTTACAAACCTTGAATGGATTTCATAAAACTATGAATTTCTTTTATGAATTTTGAATGACTTTTACATAACCTTTAATGGCCCTTTTACAAAATTTTGAAATGACACTTTTATAAAATCCAAAAGTCTCTTACTAGCTGTTGGTCGAAATTGGAATGGTTTATTTAGTAGTAAAGTTCCGACATCGAATTCATTTGAATGAATAACGTGCAAGCATACACGGTCAACAAGTAATAAAGTGAAAGTAAAAGTCGATCCCAGGAATTAGTTCTAACGAGTTCCAAATATCGACTGCATTGAGTCAATCTTAGTTCAAACGTTTAATTGAATGAAAAAGTGGAATGTAAATAGACATAACATAAATAAACAATTAAACTAGAAAGCATTTAAAGATATGTGAATCTAAGCATGCAATTTCCCCCAATATGTCATTTTCATCTCCTAACTCTCATCTCAATTATACGGTCACGACGAATTGTCAACCGAGAATACGATAGTACTTATAGGCATCTTTCAATAGCCAAATAAGCATATCTCATCCAAACCTATCTCATTCGACAGAATTCAGATAAAAACGACCCAAGCAAGATAATTCACTATATTTCTATGAGAACTAACACAAGCAGGGTTTTTAAGCACATAATCTCTTATGGCTACATGTGGCACGTAGGTATATGTCTATCCTACGCACAAATTAAGAATTCAATCCTAAGACCAAATAACCTAACACATGTTAACATATTCAGGCCCAAACTCATAATCCATCTTCCGATTTCATACAAGTTACCAAAGTGATTGCAAAGCTAAACAATTAACGATTAGCACAAACATGACAACCCATTCATATGGCCGTAACCCACAAATGGTTAACCAAGAACACTACAATTCTTATATGCATCTAACGATAGCAATACAAGCATATCTTACCCAAACTTATCCCATTTGATAGAGTTCAGACGAGAACAACCCAAGCAAGATAAATCAACATATTTCTATGGTAGCTACACAAGCAAGGGTTTGAAGCACAAGTTCTTAAATGGTTGCACATGGCATACAGGTATATTCCTATCCAATACGCAAATCATGTATCCCAACATTATGGAATAGCACGAACACATGTTATCACATCTAGGTTAATCCTATAATCCATTCGTCAATATCATATAGGAATTCAAACTAATCATTAAGCCAATCAATCAATACACATGAAGAACAAAATATACTAAGCCAATCCATATGGTGCCAATCAAGAGAGAGAAAATCAACTCAAACAACCATTTGGGTACCAAAACAATACTTAGATTCAATGAGAGAAGTCTAGCCAATATTCATTACATAACCCATCAAGTAATCCAATACAATGAAAAACAAGGATAATAAAGAGTTAAGAAGATACAACTTGTTGTCATCCAAGTAAATCTCCAAGCTCTCTTACCCATAGCTCCATCAATGGCCTCCTTGTTGCTCTTCATTTTCTTCATCATTTGATAGTTAGTTATTCCAAAAATTGGGGATCTAGGGTTCAAGAATCAAGGGTTTGATAGTTCCCATGAAGGAAACCACCATTCCCCCTCATCTTTCCCCCAAGAATCGCCTCTCTCTCAGCCCAAAATGAAAAAGGAATTAAAAGATCTCAAGTTAGGGCTTCAAAAATGACTTAAAAATTGAAAATCGCGACCAGGAACAGTGCACCGCCGCGACAGTCAAAGGTACCGCCGCGGCGGTCAAACTTTCTGCTAAATTAAACCACCGCTGCGGCGCTAGTACAAACTGCCCGTAAATGTTCCTTTTTTGACTGTTGCAGCCTCCTTAAGTGTTTTGGTCATAACTCTCTCATCCGACCTCCGATAGAGTTGATTTAAGATGTTTTGGAAAGCTGAGAAGTATATCTACAACTTTCATGTTGGATGAATTGAGAGATAATGGCTGGATCAAGGTCCAAATTGAGCTGTAAGTGACTGCTGCGTAAACGGCAAGCAAGAAATCCAACTCTGGCAACTCTAAGCTTTGATCTACCAAGCCCTTATTCCAAAATCCTACAAAATGAAGTAAAAACATATAAAAGTAATATAAAACCTAAACAAGATTAAAGCACATAAAAACTAACGTCAAATGCAAAAGAATTCACAATATCATAAGTTCAAAGGTATTAAATAAATAGGTATAAAAACCGGTCATCACTAGCTAAATTGAAACCCACAAAACCATGAATCATGAATTTCTTTTACAAACCTTGAATGGATTTTACAAAACTATGATTTTGTTTTATGAATTTTGAATGACTTTTACATAACCTTTAATCACCCTTTTACAAAATTTTGAAATGACTTTTTTATAAAATCCAAAAGTCTCTTACTAGCTAAATTGAACCCCGCTAGAATAAAAATGGACTCACTCACACATACATGACACTAAATAAACACTATTGAATAACACAATTCACCTATGCACAAAACCCTTAGAATACACACTTAAGACAACTTATTCAAAACTTAAGAAAAGATTAGGAAAACAGTAACCATGATTCACGGAAGTCGAGGGGTGCCTATCACCTTTCCCTCGTTTAAGCAATCCCCCAAACTCTGAGAATCTCGGTTGCAGATCAATTTAACAAAGTCACATTTTAATGTGGCCTTTATACTCAAAAATTTGAATGAATTGATACATTTATTTGAACTTATATCAATTGACAACTCTATTTTATTAGCCCAATTTAAAATAAACTTTTGAATAAAGATGAGTCAAAAATAATTTTTTAAATCTGACATAAATCAAATCAATTTCAAAACACATTAAAAATTGAGATATTTTTGCGAAAAATTCCAACGTCGACAATCTTCTAATCCCAACTTCAACCACTGACTATCTCGTCGCAAGACATGATCGAACCAAATCAACCACATCCTTCTCAAAATCAACCCTAGACTAATCTTTATAATACATCACCTAAGACCTATCTCCAAACATAACCTTCAATTTTGGTTGTGTGCTATATATATAAATTAACCGATGGTCCATTTTTATAATACCTCACTCAAGACCCATCTCCATACTGTCAAGATAAGAGCTCAGAAACTTTCAATCATTCATCTTAGAATTATAGTCGTTGTTCAAGGAAGGGGAAAATTTAGTTTGGCTGTCAAAAAATTATCGTTTAGCATTAGAGTTTGTTATGCTACGTGTATATTATTAATTGGTTCTGTTTGTTATAACATCAGAGTCAGTTAGGCCTTGGGATTATAAAGGCAACATCAGTGTGAAAAGGATGGCAACAAAAAAATTATAAGAATTTTTAATTCCAATTTTTTCCCCTTTTTACAAGTTTTTTTTTTCTTTTCTACAAGCTTCTTCAAAATTGTTAATAGTCTTAACAAATTGGTATCAGAGCAGCCCTAGGCCAGAAAAATGGCAGATCCCACCACTAAACTCAGCCTGCAAAAGCATAAGAAAGATCTCAAAACAATGGAAGGGAGGATGGATCAGGTTCAAGTTATCATGGAGAGGAACTTCGAGCAAACTAAGGACAAGTTTGGATCAGTGGGAGACCAAATTACCAGTGTCAATCAAAAACTCCAGCCATCCAACGATGAGCTTTCTTGGAAGATAACAGAGGTACTCGAAGCCATCAACAGTGTTTGCTCAAACAGAGCTTTGCTAAGTGAAGTAAGTATTGCTCATATTCTGTTTACCAGTAATCCAATTACTATACAACCATCTTCCCCTGCTCAACTATATCCTCCACCATCATCTTCACATCATGTTCCTCAACTCATGCAGCCTACTCCACATATTCAATTTGGGATTACTGCTATTCTTATTACTATTACACATGTCTTTGGGACTATTCCTACTGTAACATATATACTTCCTCCATAGATACCATTACTCAATCAAGCCCATATAGCACCTTATAGTCACATACCTATTAGTTCTTCTACTACAAAGCCCTACACTCGACCTTATATATTGAATCATATTATTGATGTTAGTCCTAGGTACCATCCTTACAGTGTTACCTTACTTTCGTGGTACCCCTATACTGAATTTCCACCCACCATGGGAATGACCCTTCCCACTCTTGGATTGAGTGTTCCACACAACTTGTGTCCTACCTAACCTAGTCCCTCCAGCTCGTACTTGCTTTATGGCCATAATCCAACCCTCAGTAACCACTACCCCAGATATTCAGCCACTGATAGGAATCACCTAAGACTACATTCACCATTTTTGCCTTTTCCCATGCCTAAGATGGATTTTTTGAAGTTTGAAGGCAAGGATCCAAGAGGTTGGATTAAGAAGTGTGAAAAATTCTTCTAGCTAAACCCATTATTGGATCTCAGGTCCAAGGTCCCTTATACAATCCTGTACCTTTAAGGAGAAGCTGATGTGTGGTACCAGTCCTTTCAAGATGAACATCCTTGGCTGCTCTGAGATGATTTTGTCCTTCATATCTGCAATAGATTTGCCACGGTAGGCCATGAAAATCTAACTGGGTAGTTTAATAAATTAACTCAAAGGGGTAAAGTGCATGAGTACATTAAGAAGTTTGAGGAGTTAAAGACATATATGTTATCTCAAAATAGAAATTAAATTGAGAAATACTTCATTAAAAGTTTTCTCAATGGTTTAAAGGATAAGATTGTTATTGATCTTTATGTAGTCAAGCCTCTTACTCTCAAGGATGCCATAAATCAAGCTAGGGTACATGAGGTTTCTTTAGAATCATTAGACAAAAGGCATCAAACCCCATCCAGGAATATGACTGACAATACTAATACCTCTCACAAACCAACAATCCTTGCAACCAAGGAATAACATAATGCCATAAAAGGAGGTAGAAACCCAAGGACTTATCCCATCAAAAGAATTAAAGTAATTGAGATGACAGTTAGAAGGGAAAAATGGCTGTGTTACCACTGTGATGATATATATATATATATATATATATATATATATATATATATATATATATATATATATGCATATACATACACCAAGACACAAATGTAAGAATAAACATATTTATATCATAATCATAGAAGAAGAGGAGGAAACGACCACAACAAATGGAAGAAATAGCACCTGAAATAGCAATGATAATACAAGAGGAGGGAGAGGAAATATTAAAATTGGAAGACAATTGTGGGGTATCTATTCATTCAATTATTGGAACACATGGAGTCCATACACTTAAGCTTAAAGGACATGTTAAGAATAAGCAAATCAGTATGTTATTAGATAGTGGATCCACTCATAATTTCATATTAAAAATATTGGTTAGAAGATGTCAATTTACAATTGAGGCATGTACTCCAATTAGGTTAACTATTGTAAATGGAGCAACCTTCAAGTGTGATAGAATAATTTTAAAATTCACATGGGAAATGGATCAAGGGAAATTCCAAGCACCAATTTATGTAATTTCATTCGGAGGATATAATGCTATTTAGGGAGTATAGTGGATGAAAACTACTATTCCCATAATCTTTGATTTTGAGAAAATAAAGGTTATAATTCATTATAAAGGAATGAAACTAACCTTAAAGGATCAGGATAAGGCTGCACAATTTTACATTATGCAAGTGAATGACAAGTTTCATTGAAATCCTAAGGTTGAAACTTATTTCCTATTTTAGTTGAATGCAATAGAAGAAAAAGCTTCTAAGGAACAAGTTTTTCCAATAGAAATTAAGAACTTGATAGAGGAATTTGAAGACATTTTCAAGGAACCACAAGGACTACCCCTAATAAGGATCTAAGATCATCATATACTAATCATGCCAGACTGCAATCCAGTCAATTCAAATCCTTACAAGTATCCCTACATTCAAAACATAGAAATTGAAAAATTATTTAGAGAAATGTTGGATAATGGGACAATTAAACATATCACATCACCTTATGCTTCTCTTGTGTTATTAATTAAAAAAAGGATAATATATGGAGATTTTGTGTAGATTATAGGGCCTTAAACAGCATCACTGTGAAGAAGAAATTTTCCATCCCTATAATAGAAGAGCTATTAGATGAGCTTAAGGGGAGCAAGGTTTTTACAAAACTAGACTTAAGGAGTGGATACCACAAAATAAGAGTCAAGGATGTAGATATTCAAAAAAATGCCTTCAAAACACATCAAGGGCATTATAAATTCATGGTGATGGCATTTGGGTTAACCAATGGCCCAACCACCTTTCAATGTATTATGAATGGTGTTTTTAGTCTTTATATGAGAAAGTTTATATTAGTTTTCTTTGATGACATTCTTGTTTATAGTCCATCCATAGAGGCCCACACGAAAACATCTAAAGCAAGTATTCACTAAACTAAGGGAGAACCAGTTCTATGTGAAGAGAAGCAAATGTATTTTTTCTCAATCAAAGGTGGAGTATCTAGGGCATGTTATAAATAAGAAAGGTGTAGCAATTGATGAGACTAAAGTTGAAACTATGAGATAGTGGCCCATTCCCAAGACATTAAAGTCTTTGAGAGGATTTATAGGCCTCACAGGTTATTACAGAAAGTTTGTTCAACATTATGCATTATTTCCAAGCCTTTGACTAATCTTCTCAAGAAGAGAGCCTTCAAGTGGAATAATGAAACTGAGGAAGCTTTTTACAAGCTGAAGAAGGCATTAACCACCACACTAGTGCTCGCATTACCTAATTTCAATAATCCTTTTATCCTGGAAACTGATGTCTGCTAGTCAAGAGTTGGGATTGTTTTAATGAAAGAGGGGAAGCCTTTAGCTTTTTTCAGCCAAGCCTTATTAGCTAAACACCTGGGGTTATCTACCTATGAAAGGGAGTTGTTGGCTATAATCATGTCTGTCCAAAAGTGGAGGACCTATTTATTGGGTCCAAAGTTTATTATAAAAACTAACCATGAAGCATTAAAATACTTCATGAAGTAGAAACTTACTACTCTGATGCAACAAAAATGGATTTCTAAATTGCTGGGGTTTGATTACATTATTCTGTATAAGAAGGGGAAGGACAATCTGGTTGTTGATGCCCTATCAAGACAACATGAAATGGAAGTTAAGTGCACTACAGTTACTGAGGTGACCTATAACTGGAAAGTAGAAGTTTGCAATAGTCTAGATGGTGACAAAGAAGCTCAATAAACTATGACACAACTAATTATTGACCCTACTAATCTCCCTAAATATAGCCTACAAGAAGGAATGTTAAGAAGGTAGGGTAAAAAAAATTGGGAAGTACAGGAGATCTAAGGATGAAAGTTATGGAGAACATTCAATTCACAGTAGTCGAGAAGGAGGTCATTCTAGGATTTCAGCTTCCATTAAAAAATCAAAAATCATTTTTTATTGGCCCAATCTAAGAAAAGGTTTAACTGGCTATGTGAAATAGTGTCACATTTGTTAAAGAAACAAATCTGAACATGTCCTCACTCCAGGCCTGATACAACTAATTCCTATTCCAAGTAAAGCTTGGGAAGTCATCACTATGGACTTTGTGGAAGGGTTACCTAGGTCCAAGGAAAGGATGCCACTTTGGTGATGGTTCACAAGCTAACCAAGGGATGTCATTTAATTGCACTAACACACCCCTTTACAGCTTCTCAAGTAGCTCAGTTTGTCCTAAATTGCGCGGTTAAAGTCTTAAATCTATGAGAACTCAAGTAAAGCTAAACACAACTTATCACCCTTAAATTGATGGGCAGAGTGAAAGCGTCAATCAATGCATTGAGATGTATCTAAGATGCATAACTGGACATAAGCCCACTCAGTGGAAAAAATGGTTACCTCTAGCTGAATGGTGGTATGACATTAATTTTCACACGACAATTGAAATGACTTTATATAAGGCTTTATATGGGATAAACCCTCCTATCATGAGTTATCATCAGACGGATAAAGTTAAAAATCCCGTAGTAGCATATTTTGTGAAAGACAAGGAAAGTACACAACTACTCAAAGAAAACCTCCAAAAAGCTCAAGAAATGATGAAATTATATGCAGATAGAAAAAGATCAGAAAGAGAATATGAAATAGGGGATAAAGTATGCTTAAAATTACAACCATACAAGAAATTAACAATGGGTGTCGGGAAGAATTTTAAGTTGTCTGCTAAATATTATGGCCCATATCCTGTAATCCAGGGAATTAGAAAAGTAACCTATAAGTTGTAATTTCCACCTACAGCCAGAATTCATAATGTGTTTCATGTATGCTAACTCAAGAAGAAGATAGGCAAGAAAAGGGTTATTCAAATTGTGTTGCCTCAAGCCTTAGAAGAAAGATAAATCAGGCTTGAGCCAATTGCAATTTTAAACAGATGGTTGATAAAAAAAGAGGAAAAAACCAGCCACCATGGTTTTGGTACATTGGTCGAACAACATTCTAGAAGTTGCTATATGGGAGGAGTCTATATTTTTATCCTTTTGGGGGGCAAGGAAATTTTCATGAAAAAGGGAATTGTCAAGATAAGAGTTTAGGAACTCTTAATCATTCATCTTAGAATTATAGCCGTTGTTTAAGGTAGGAGAAAATTGAGTTTGGCTGCCAAAATACAATTGTTTAGCGTTAGAGTTTGTTATGCAACGTGTCTATTGTTAATTGGTTCTGTTTGTTGTAGCATCAGAGTCAGTTAGGCCTTGGGATTATAAAGGTAACATTAGTGTGAGAAGGATGTCAACAACAAAATTATATGAATTTTCAATTCCAATTTCTTTTCCCTTTCTGTAAGTTTTTCATCTTTTCTACAAAATTCTTCTGAATTGTTAGTAATCATAACACATGCATAGCCTTCAATGGTGGTTGAGTATATATGATCTTCGGCATTTCGTCGAGTAGATTTGGTTACGGCATTCGATGAATTTTTGGTGATGGGAAGGAGACGATGACGGGAATAGGACAGGGAAGGCGAAAGAGACGGGGAAGGGGATTGATTCCCTTTTTCAGATCTTTATTCTTACTTTATATAATTAAAGTTTTTATGTTTTATTTTTATTTTTAGTTTGGTTTTCATATTTATTTTGTTAATGTTGATTGTTGTTATTTATTTATTACTTTATTCGGATTAATCATTATGGTTAATTATTGTATTTGAGTTAATTAGTTTGATTAAGTATTTTATTTAACTTAATTAGTTTAGTCAATTATTTTATTTGTTTAGTTAAGAATTAATTTTATATGTAATTATATACCCTTAATATATTGTCAAATTTTGCTCTTTTGATTCTGGATTTACTTTATGGTTCTACTATTTTATTAAGTCAACTAAGATCATATACGGTCAATGTGTATGTCTATACTATATGGGGATACATGTCAGCACTTCGTAGAGAAATTTGACTGGAATTATAAGTAGAGTCCATTATAAAGTAAGACGTGAACAATTAAACTTGAAGTACAAAATATAAAATGATAAATATTTCGGAATATACAGTTAACCCTTATTAAAATCATTCTAGTAAGGAGTACGTTAGATTGTTAATGATCCTTCTAACTAGTAGCACTTTGTGACAATTTTGTTAGCATCACGATCCTTTAACTAGTAGCCTCTTTGTGAGGATTTTGTCGGCATAAAAAGTATGTCACTTTTTATAGGTGGTATGAGATTAGATTTTTAATTTGAAGTTTTATACTTAACTTTTTTTTATCTTTTTTGGACTATTTCTCTTTCTTTCTCTCTAAACATGATCTCATGCAAGAATAAATATTCTTAATTTTTCAAAAATAAAGATAACCCTATATATTATGAAATAGTCACTTCATTATGTTGACCAATAAATTCAGTAAATGTAAATAATGTAAGATTATTGTTATTTTTTGAAAATCAATTTGAGACATTTTAAAGCTTAAATTTGAGATAAATCGTAAAAAATATGAAACAATAAATTTTAAAATAAGTAGTAATTTTAAAATAGTTTATAATACTAGTCTAATACACGTGCAAGGCACATGCTATTTTAATATACGTTTTTTTTATAAAAAAAAGTAATTATTAATAAATAAATTACAATTTTTTTTTCATTAATCATTTTTTATACAGCTCCTTTACTTCAAATTGATTTAAAATACATGATATTTATATAAGAATATAAATAAATTAATTTCAATATATAAGCAAATTAAACTAACTGTTCAATACAATTTTTACTCTATTTTGGATAGAATATTTCATTGATGTGTTAGTTATTATTATTATATTAATATTTATTTGAAATATTGTGAAATTTATGAAAGTTTTTGAAAAATAATTTTTTAAAGTTCTTGTACATATTTCTTACTACATTATGTATTTATATATGTGAATATATATTTTTTTCAAAAAAAAAACTCTAAAATAAAAAAATTATAGAGTAAACTTTCAATTTACTATTTTAAGCTATTTTATATAAAGTTTAATCCATTGTAGAGGTGTATGAGTATTATTTCAATTTTGATAAGCAAATTTTTGATAGAGGACAAATATCACTTTTTTATATTGTTATTTCCCAAATGGCACAAAGGTGATCTAGAAGGGGGGGGGGGGGGGGGGAGGGGGGGGTTGAATAGATCACATAATTTTGATTCCAAAATTTAGTTATCAAATTGTTTACTTTGTAATTGCAGTGGAATAGTTAATTTGATAAAACACTCATTCTTGATCTAAGACTGTAAATTATAGTTCTGTTTTGAGTTATTCTATTGAAATGTTATTGTAAATAGTGAATTAGTTTAAACAGTTAGAGCAGTTATAATGTAGATAGTAAAAGACATAAGAGATGACATATGAATTTTAAGTGGTTCGGAGTATAACGATCTCATACTCCACTCTTCTGCACTTCTGGTAGGGAATCCACTAAGGTTGTTCTTAATCTTCACAATCAGATCACTTCGATCTGTTACAACACTGAATCATTAAGATTCTTTCGAGTCACTAAGTCTTGGCATAGGTCACTAAGACCTGTTACACTAAGAGCCATCCCAATTGGACATTAAGTCTATCCCACGCAAGGTCTGATTCACTTAGAATTAGGCAAGTCACAAAACCTCGTCTTTCTGTTATTGTCGATGATGGGGGTGGTTGAATAGATCACATAATTTTGATTCCAAAATTTAGTTATCAAATTGTTTACTTTGTAATTGCAGTGGAATAGTTAATTTGATAAAACACTCATTCTTGATCTAAGACTGTAAATTATAGTTCTGTTTTGAGTTATTCTATTGAAATGTTATTGTAAATAGTGAATTAGTTTAAACAGTTAGAGCAGTTATAATGTAGATAGTAAAAGACATAAGAGATGACATATGAATTTTAAGTGGTTCGGAGTATAACGATCTCATACTCCACTCTTCTGCACTTCTGGTAGGGAATCCACTAAGGTTGTTCTTAATCTTCACAATCAGATCACTTCGATCTGTTACAACACTGAATCATTAAGATTCTTTCGAGTCACTAAGTCTTGGCATAGGTCACTAAGACCTGTTACACTAAGAGCCATCCCAATTGGACATTAAGTCTATCCCACGCAAGGTCTGATTCACTTAGAATTAGGCGAGTCACAAAGCTTCGTCTTTCTGTTATTGTCGATGATGGGGGTGGTTGAGGTGCTACTAAGTTGGCATTGCGTTTCTCTTCATTAATGAAACTTAGCAGCTGAGTGATTCCTTCTTGACATTGATCTCATGAGCCATTTGATGTGTCTTCTTTTCTTCTGCTCTAATTTTATGGAAATCACTCTTGATTGATCCTCTAAACTATATCCTAACTTTTGGTTGATGATATGTATATGTTCATTAGATCAATTTTCTTCTTATTTTCTATTCTCCCCTTTTTGAACTCTACGATTTATAAGTTCAGTTCGCTATCTTTTTCCTTTTGCTTGCTCACTCTCACCTTTTTTTGAATTTCAAATGAGAGTTCATATTTATTGAGAGATGTCTGTTATTTTGTCTGTTGTAGAGTAGACGTTACTTTATTTAATGTCCCGATCTTAAAAGATCTCAATGTTGACATTTACAGGTAAATGTCAGCTTGCTTTCAGCTTTGTCTTTATTTTCAATATGCTAAAAATGGCAATCACGTGAATGACATCATACTGTACATCTTTTTTCTGATCTCCATATAAGCATCCAATGGTCGGCTGATATTTCAAAATAAAACTAGCCAATAGATGTTAACATGCTCTGATTCCTAGATTTTAGCTTTGACTTGGAGAAATTGCATCGGGATCTTCAAACTGTGATATGTCCATTCTCAGTAGCATGCCAGCTTTCATTCTTCAAATTAAACTAATCGTATAGTAGAGATAATACGATTATAGCATCAATACGACTGATATTCTTGTTCGATCTTCCTTCTTTTATACAATCATCTCTTCACAATACGAACCGAACCCTTTTATACGATCTTGTCTTCGCAATACGGATTGAATTATTTTATACGATCTTGTCTTCATAATACGAACTTAATTGTTGTATACGATCTTGTCTTACAATACAGACTAAATTCTTTTATACGATCTTGTCTTCACAATACAAACTGAATTCTTTTATACGATCTTGTCTTGCAATATGATTAAGATTCTATTATACGATCTGGCCTTGCAATACGATCATATCTTTTCATTATAAACTTGTCTTTTATTCTGCGATCTTTACTAGTATTCTTCTCAATCTGCTCTTTATAATTTGTAGCCAGCACATGACTTCTTGTTTAATATACTTCATTTACTGATTTATATTCAGATCCTTGTCTCCTTTAGTTTGCTTCAGACTTCCTTGCTGGAGAATTCTTCGATAAAGGTACCCCATCCATATGTCGTAGTGATTCTATTTTTTAATATAATGGATGTTTTGTTCTTTGATAGATATGACACTTAAGCAACTCATTAATATTGTGACCTTGCGATTTGAAGTCACTCAATGTGATTAGTAATTAAACAATTTAGTTCAACTTCATTCTTTAATCATGAGTACTTTGACTTGTTCAACATCTGTTAACTTCCTCCTTCATCTCTTCTGCTAGAGTCTTTTATCCTTGTTATGTTGTAATAGATTTACTAGATAAAATACTGTGAACTTTTCATTTTTGTTGATCTTCTAAGGTAACCCTTGCCTCTTCTTCTCCTTTTTCCTTCTTAGAAGTGTGTCTGATCTTGCTAACTTTATGCTTAAGTATTCTTCATTGTGAGTTTATTGCTTAGCATAGAGTCTCTTGTGATTCTCCTTTTGTTATTCCTTCGATATTCTTCAATGATCTTGAGGTTTGCTCTGAATTCTATAATCTTGCACTTGTTCAACGATCTGTGAGTCATAAGTCACAAAGTTAATCTGAAGACATCCTGTTCCACGATTCTTACTTTACGACTTATGTTGTTTGACTCATTTACTCTGCGAACTTCTCAAATTATTTCTTCTGACTCTTGCTATGATGGTTTTGCTGCTTCTCTGTTAATCTGCGTCTTTTAGCTTTGATTGGTTCAACATCCATGTTTTGCTCTGCTCGGTAATTTCTCTGTTGTTCATTTGATAATTCTGCTATTGTAGAGTTAGACATCTCACTTAACATTCTGACTGTTCTGACTTGCTCTTCGAGGTGAGTTGATCTTAAGTTAAACTTCTTTGCTTAACAAACAGAGCCTTTCATTTTGCTCTACGACCTTCCTTTTTTTATTTATTTTTGCTATACGTCTTTGACTTCACTATATGTGTGAGGATCTGAATTTTCAGAATTTCTTTAATAATATTAAATGAAAATTTAATTAACAGAATTATCAAAGTTGTTTAAACTATTTATTATTTCATGTGATTTAAGGTATGTGATGAGATTTAATTAGTAAATTAAATTTGTACGGAGACCATGATAAATTGTGAGGAATTAAAATAATTGAAAAGTAAATAAATTGTTTAAAAATAATTTATGAGGAATAAAATAAATTTCAAGTAGAGGTACAATAAATTGTACAATTAAATTATTGTGGAAGTACAGAAATTAGTATTTAAATGATGTTATGTGGTAATGTGAGATATATATATATATATACATTAGTATATATATATATGTGTTTATGGTTAATTGTTGTAATTATAAATTTTATTAATTACGAAAATTAAGGGATTAATAATTAAATTAATCCGAAAATTTATGAAAAGTTAATGAGGAAATTAGTAAAATTATAATTATTGATTTTAGATTTAATCAAGAATTATGGAGGAAGTTTAGAAATTAATTGAGAAGAAAAGTAATTATATAATAATAAATTGTATAATTTATATAAGGAAATGAAAATAAAGTATGAAGAAGATAATAATTATATATGAGTAATTATATAATTTGTATAAGAGAATTTAGTTGAATAAGGATGGAAGAAAATTTTATAATTTGTATTTTGTGTGAAATGGAAATTATATAAGAATAAGGTAATTATGTAAATTATATAATAATAAATTATATAATTTATATAAGAAAAGTTAGTGTAAATAGTAAAGAAATGAAAATAAATGAGAAAAAAGAATATTTTAAGTTATTAAAAATTATGGTTATTTATAAAGGAATTTTTATGATGTTTATGAGGAATAATATTTTAGAAACGTGACCATGTTAGTGTAACATGATGTCCAAATAACGAAGTGAAAAATTATGAAAAATAATTTTTATATGTTATATGAATTATTTTATGATTTTTGGAGGTATAAATTACCTCATATAAGGACATGCATGTCATTATACGTGTACAAAATTTGTCAAGTAAAATACCCGAAAAAGGTATTAATATTAATAATAAATCATGTTATGATTTTTAGTGAATTAAAATAAATATTTTATATATATTTATAAAATATTTATTACACGAAATAATTACATAATGTATTAGATTAATTGTTTATGCATGATTTGTGGCGTCTTGGAATTTTCGGGAAGGAAACAAGTCGGTGGAATTGATTTCCTTTCAAAAGTTGTTAAGTGTGTTTGGTTATAAAAAGAAGTGAAATAAAGAAAAAGGAAATAAGAAGAAGAAGCATAGCAAGCATAAAACATTTCCCCTCTCTTTTCTCTCCATCCGAACACCACCATGGACCACCATGTCCACAGGCAACCACCATAGTCACCACCATGAGAGAGGAGGTTTGTGCCATCAAAGGAAAGATTTTTAAAGCCAAAGAAGGTTGTTCGAGGAAGGGTTTTAAACTACCAATTTAATAGTTGGATTTCCAGGTAAACAATAAGTTTCAGAAATATCGGATTGTGCTAAAGATGAATTACCTAGAAGGTATACTTACAAATTTGGTCCGGATAGGACAAGTAGAATTAAAATGTGAAATGTGATTGTTCAAGATAATTATTACGATGACGAGTATTATATATCCAATTATGAAACAAAGAATGTTGTGTAGTTATAATCAACATTAATTTTTGAATGTTAAGTTTTATGATACATGTGTTAAGTTTATATTGAGGTTCGTATGTATGTATCCGTTGAAATTAGATATGATGAGTAAAGTTTAAATGGTGAACTGTAATGATTCAAGATGATTATTACGTTAAAGACGATTATATATCTATGTTTAAATGATGAATCAAGGAATATTGTACGGATGTGAACTATATTAGATTTTGAAGATTGAGATTAATGGTACATGAAAGAAAAGAAAAAGTAAAGGTTGCGATCCAGGGACTAGGATCCAGATGTAAGGATTTTAAATATCCCAATTATTTTAATACAATGATTGAGAAAAGTGAGAAAAAGAAAAATTTATACAGAGAATTTTGGTAATTGATGATTTATAAAATTAATTAATGGATTAAATAAGGGGATCAAGGATTTATTAACGAACTAAAATTTGGACGTAAGGAAAATAATGTATAATAAATATGAAATTTAAGATAATAAAGTGGGTCGAATTTCGGAGTCGTTACAGTTGGTATCAGAGCCAGAGGTTATAAATCTTAGGTAAATGATACCTTAGGCTATAACTGTAATGATATGCATTTTGAAATATATAAAATTATAATTTATAAGTAGATATTGATTTTTTTTTTTTTTTTGAGTGAGTTATTAATGGAAATAAAATATTTTGAGGTGTGACAAGTAATTTGGGACAAGTGGATTATGGACTCTTGGATGGAAGAATTAAACGTAAGATTTATGAAACAAATTTGGATTAAAATGGATTTGAATTGGAATTAAAATGAGCAAACATTGAATTTTTAGGAAATTTCAAAGGAATAAATGGTCTAGATTTTTGGGGAAAGGACTAAGTTACCCTTGACATCGTAAGAAATGACAATTGTATTCCAAGTTAGCTAAATGTCTAATATACCCTTGTTTAGTGGTGAGAAATGACTTAATTACTTTTAACCATACATGAGTTAGCAAATCCATGTGTAGTTAAGTGTTGGAATTCATATACAACACTTATATGAGCAAGATTTCAGCACTTTACTTAACATTATCCAAGTCATACGAAAGTTGCTAGGAAAAGAAAGATAAGAGAGAAAGAAGAGCAAAAGAAGCTAGGGTTCCAAGAGAAGTTGAAGGATTCAAGCTTAAAGGAGACCAAGGGTAGCATAATAAGCCATCCAAAGTGGAGAATCAAGTGTTGGCAAGATTTCTAGCTAGAAGAAGCAAAGCTAAAAGAAGGTATGAATGAGTTTAAGATATGAAACTCAAGGATTATGTGTTTATATGTTGAAATAGATGAAGCCATGCATGAGTTTTTGATTATATATGTATATTATGTGATATATGTGCTTCAAGTTGGCTAAATCATGAAACCCTAGTTGACTAAGTAGTATAATAAAGGCGGTGTACTATTTATATGAATATTCAAGTTAAAAGCTATGATTCAAAGCATGATCATGTGTTATATGTTATGAAACATGATGGAAACCTAGTTTGAGAGGATGGAGATATATAATACATGCATTATCATGTGTTAAAGAGCATCAAAGAAACCTAAATGGTATAAAAGTTATGTTTTGGGAAGAAAGTTTGAATATTAGGCTATACTTTTTGTGTAGACTACGTAATAATCTGTAAAGTGCACTTGGTTGTGCATATGGAAGTTATAGAGACGTATTAAGTCATTAAATGTGTGGGTGATTGCCTATGTGGCGTATTGAGATTAAAGTGTTTAGTGACTTCAAGTTTGAAATTTGAAAAGTTTGAAAAAATTGATGAAGTGAGGTCAAAGTGTATTTTTGGCAATTTTGAAGAATTAGAGGTAAAATGGAGCCAAACACTTAAGTTTTATGTTATTACACGTGTTTAAGTTGATTCAGTAATCAACGGAGTTAAATTTGAATAAATTGGCGATTCGAACGATCGAAATCGATCGTTTCGATTCGAAACGGATTTTAACGGACAAAAGTCGTCTCGTGCGAAGTTTTATCGTCTTGAAAGTTTAGACATGTCATATATGACGTATGTGAGCTATGTCAAGTGTCGGAACGAAGTTTTAAAGTGAATGGCCAAAAATCACAATGTTACCAAAGTTGGAATTTTCAAGTTTTAAAAAAAAAATTCTAAGTCTGAAATTGCTACCAATAGGCCTCCTATGGACTAGTATATCTTGGATATTAAGAGGCCAAATGAGGCAAAGGAAAATTTTATAAAATACTATGGTATAAGGTCTACATGTGTACCAAATTTGGTGTCAATCGGATGTATGGTTAAAGAATTAAAAATCAGCAAAGCAGGAGAGAAAATCAAAATTTTAAATTTCTGGGCCACGACCTAGGCCAGATTTTTGTGGGCAAACCACGGTCGGGGCCATGTTTGGCTGAGAGGTTTTGGTCGGGGCCATGGATTCCATGCCAAAAAGCCGGCCGGGGCCAGGGATAGCAGAGTTTAACAAATGTGATTTTTTTTTACCCAAAATGAAATGTTTTGATATTTAATGATAGAAACACATATGTAAACCATAATTTGATAAAAATAATCAATATGGTAGATATTAATACATAGATGAACAATGTGTTATGTGATTAGGGTTATGTAAAGTTAATGGGTAGTTTGTTTAGTAAGTTATGGCATGCATGTGTATGTAACTAATGCATGAACCAATATTATGGTTATGTAGGTTATAGACGGGATAATATTTTACCAGTTGTGATAGGCGAGGACCAAGGCAAGTTTCTTTGACTGAACTCTTAATTACAGATTCTTGAACAGACATTCATATTGTACATTCATGCTACCATGTAAAGTTCATTTCTTATCGAACTATTTTGAAAAGATCGATGCCAATTTTGATTCTGGCTAGACACATGTATGTTTCATGTTAAATTCAGTTATTGATTGTTATGTTCTCCAATCCACATTGTTGTGGTGCGGACTCTATGATATGCTGTAACAGAACAACCCTATAAAATAAAAGGGGAATAAAGGATAAAGGAAATGAAATAATTATGACGTGGTTGCGTCGTTAGATGTTTGTTGTGCACAATATAAAGTACGATGGGCTGATCACCCAGAGTACGCATCTAAATTGATGTTTTTACCTCTTGGGCAATGTCAGTCTTTGTGATTGAGATTGTTCTTAACGTATTATAATTAATTTGGGCAGTATCGGTCTTAATGATTGATATTGTTCTTAACGTGTTCTTGGTCTTGTGACCATATAGCAATTATAATCCCTTGACCTCAGATAATTATGTTCATGTTGTGTTATAATTTCCTCATCCTCTGTTAAAATGCTACAGACCAACGTTGATATGTACACCTCTATTCCATTGTAAATGATTTATATGTATCATTCTGAAACATCATATTACCTTGGGTTTATTTACTTGCTGAGCTATTTAAAGCTCACTCTTGCTTTCATTCCTGATATTTCAGCTAAGCCAGAGAAGACCGAAGGGTCGGGTGTAGATAAGGGTAAAGGAAAAGCCAACCAGCAGTAGATGTGCTAATATTGTAATTATTGTGTATTTATTATTGTATTTTGTAATATATCAGGTACGGTAGCTTGTATGTATAAAGGTACGTAGAACCTGGGATTAGTTATGGATGAATGTAAATTAAGCTCTTATTATTATTTTATTCAGATTGGATGTATGAGATGACAGGGTAGAATAGTCACGTGAGCACCAAACCCGTGGTACAAGGGACCCGGATTTGGGGGCGTCACAATAACCTTAGTAAGGAAGAGTAAAGTTAGTTGCGTGTTCTGAAAGCCCAAGCGTATAGTAAGCTCGTGACTCATGATTGTATGGGGGAGCCCCTTTAGCGAATGGGCGACTATGGCCTGACTAGGACAAGCTCTTCAAACCATATGATTATGGTAAGTTCCTGAGCCCAAATACGTGATAAGTTTGATGAACATGGGGGGATTAGAATAGAGAGATATAAGTTGAGAAAAATGTTCTCAGATATTGACTACGATTAAGGAAATTTGAAAGATATAAAATTATGAGGAAAAGATAGAGATGTTAAGGAAGACTTGAATGAAGATAACGAGTTGAGAAAAATTTATAAGTTCAATTAAGAATATAACTGAAAGAATATTTGAAATGATTCAAAGATGAATCTCAAAGAAAATCAGGGGACACCTGATTCAAGCAATAAAGATGACAATGTAATCCAAAAAGTATAGGAAGAGATCATAATAATATGATCAGGAACGGTAAGAGGATCGTACTACGATACGATCACAAGATAAGGAAAGCGAATAAAGAATAGATTGTAAAGCAAGATCATGATGGGATCCAATGAGATTGTGAAATAATAAAGAGACCTGTTAATGGTCGAAAAAGGGTATAGTTTGATGCTATAAAGAGATATGGTACTATGAAATAGTACAAGAAGAATTCAGAGAATAATGAGACATGAATGACAGAAATGTTATGATAAGGGGGCAGAAAGTTGGGTACGAAATTTCAATTGAGAACTCACGTGGTGACTGAGTTGCACAATCCTTTGTATGGGCAGGGGACTTGTGTTTACATGGTTACTGTGTGATAATCATTGAAATGTTAGAGTCGCGCTAGCAATTTTGATAGGTAAATAATATTAAGTTTAGGCTCGAGTTCTTAAAACTCATACATATGGTAAGTCCATGACTCATAATCGTATGGTATGTTTTGAGCCCCTCAGCATATAGATGGTCTTTGATTTGTTCTCAGACTACGTATTGCTAGGACAAGCTTCTAAACTCATATTCTTGTGGTAAGTTCCTGGACTCATAATGTGTGGCAAGTTTGATGAACTATTTGGGGGTATAGAAAAGTTGGAGTAGATAGAAAATTTTAATATGATAAATAATAATAGTCCTAGCAATAAATACAAGTAATTAGGTGAAGAGCAGAAGGTGGCAGATGTTCTGGAATTTAGGATATTTCCATTCTTCTAGCTTTGCTAGACTTCGAAATTTTTGGCCTCAAGTTAATTTGGCACGAATGTGCTTTTAAAAAAATACAAATATTTTAAGCGATTTAAAAAGTGTCTATGCTGTTTGTTTCGGCTAGACAAAAATATTTTTATATCAAAATGTATTTCAAAAGAAACATCCATGCACCTTTTAGCCCGGTGTAGATGTGATGAATGACGGAATGCTCAACGTATTTTGATTTATGAAAGTATGTCAAAGCTATAAATCAATGCCATTTGACTCGGCTAGATGTTTTGAAAAGTTTTGACATAATGAATGTTTTAAAATTTCTGCGGATTATAAATTGTTAAAAGAAAGTTTATGCCAATTGATCTGGCTAGACAAGCGTTGAAGGAATATAAGTCTGAGCTATTGATTCAGCTAGACAAAATTTTAAAATGTATTGAATTCATATTCTTTGAAAGTTATACATAATCAAATTACTTTTAAATGAATTCGAAGGCTGAGATGAACAAAAAGATTAAGAATATTGCAGGTTGATCAAATGGTCTCCTGGCATAGAAAGACACAGTATGGTGAAACATCCATCACTTTAATGACAGACTGATCCACTGTCAGGGTTTGCAGTATGAGGTACTCTGATAGTGAAATACTGCTAAACCGGGATCATGTTCAGACTATTATGAAAAAATTCATTACTTTAATGGGTTACAGTATGAGGTACTCTGGGAGTGAAGTACTGTTAACCGGGACATGTGTTCATTCAGCATAGTATGAAAGTTTCCAAAATAAAAATTTTAAATTCCTCTACTCTTATGAAGATTGAATAGTAGGATGTGGTAGTATTTTTTTTATTGTAAGTGATAACGGAAGTAATAATTGTGAAGCAAAGAAATTATGAAATATGATGGATTAGAAAATTTCAATGTGCAATGATCACGAGAAAGGAAGGAAAGAAAGATATGTGAAAGAATGCAGAGTAAATGTGTAAGTTGCAAATGAATGAGATACCAATATATAAAAATTTCGAGGACGAAATTTTTTTAAGGAGGGGTGAATGTGATACCCCAGGATTTTTAGAATAATTTCAAATAAGGATTATAATGAATTAAGTAAAGATTAGTATTTAAAACCTAGTGTTGAATGATAAAGGTATTAAGGAATGATTTATGGAATGTGAAGAAGATTCATTAATATGAATTAAGAAGAGAAGGTTGAATGTACAGAGTATAAATGATGTGCAATAGAGAATATGAAATAAGTGGATTGAGTAAGGGTAAGTGTGATTAAAGATAGGAAATTTTTCAAAAAATGGGGAACTATCTTGATAAGTGCATCAAGAAATATTATAAAGAAATTATAAATTGAGTTAAGAATTGAATATTCTAACAGTTATGACCATTATGAGATTATCCATGTGAGTTATGGAAATTAATGAGGTAAAATATGATTATTATGGATTTAGTTGTTATTTATCAAGATAAAGGTATAGCAAGTTGCTGGAAATAAAATACGTATGATTATTACGGTAATTATGATTCCGAGGATGGAATCCTGTTAAGGGGGGAAGAATGTGAAGATCTGAATTTTCAGAATTTCTTTAATAATATTAAATGAAAATTTAATTAACAAAATTATCAAAGTTGTTTAAACTATTTATTATTTCATGTGATTTAAGGTATGTGCTGAGATTTAATTAGTAAATTAAATTTGTGCGGAGACCATGATAAATTGTGAGGAATTAAAATAATTGAAAAGTAAATAAATTATTTAAAAATAATTTATGAGGAATAAAAGAAATTTCAGGTAGAGGTACAATAAATTGTACAATTAAATTATTGTGGAAGTACAAAAATTAGTATTTAACTGATGTTATGTGGTAATGTGAGATATATATATATATATATATATATATATATATATATATATATATATATATATATATATATATATACACACACACATTTGTATATATATGTGTTTATGGTTAATTGTTGTAATTATAAATTTCATTAATTACGAAAATTAAGGGATTAATAATTAAATTAATCCAAAAATTTATGAAAAGTTAATGAGGAAATTAGTAAAATTATAATTATTGATTTTAGATTTAATCAAGAATTATGGAGGAAGTTTAGAAATTAATTGAGAAGAAAAGTAGTTATATAAATTATATAATAATAAATTATATAATTTATATAAGGAAATGAAAATAAAGTATGAAGAAGATAATAATTATATAAATTATATATGAGTAATTATATAATTTGTATAAGAGAATTTAGTTGAATAAGGATGGAAGAAGATTTTATAATTTGTATTTTGTGTGAAATGAAATTATATAAGAATAAGGTAATTATGTAAATTATATAATAATAAATTATATAATTTATATAAGAAAAGTTAGTGTAAATAGTAAAGAAATGAAAATAAATGAGAAAAAAGAATGTTTTAAATTATTAAAAATTATGGTTATTTATAATGGAATTTTTATGATGATTATGAGGATTAATATTTTAGAAACGTGAACATGTTAGTGTAACATGATATCCAAATAACGAAGTGAAAAATTATGAAAAATAATTTTTATATGTTATATGAATTATTTTATGATTTTTGGAGGTATAAATTACCTCATATAAGTACATGCATGTCATTATGCGTGTACAGAATTTGTCAAGTAAAATACCCGAAAAAGGTATTAATGTTAATAATAAATCATGTTATGATTTTTAGTGAATTAAAATAAATATTTTATATATATTTATAAAATATTTATTACACGAAATAATTACATAATGTATTAGATTAATTGTTTATGCATGATTTGTGGCGTCTTGGAATTTTCGGGAAGGAAACAAGTCGGTGGAATTGATTTCCTTTCAAAAGTTGTTAAGTGTGTTTGGTTATAAAAAGAAGTGAAATAAAGAAAAAGGAAATAAGAAGAAGAAGCATAACAATCATAAAACATTTCCCCTCTCTTTTCTCTCCATCTGAACACCACCATGGACCACCATGTCCACCGGCAACCACCATAGTCACCACCATGACTATGGACTTTAAGTTGAATTGATCTATACTCATTATATTAAGTTGAATTATAAAAAATGTAGAAAATAGATGGATTTGAATTTCTTTTCTATATTAGATTAAGATATTTGAAAAAAATATTAATATACACATGTTATTTCGTATTTTAATATTATTATCTAGACTCATACTATTAAAATAGAGAAGGATAGATGAATTTAGAATTTTTAAGATATTTGGAAAGATATTAATATTCTCATACTATTCCATATTTTAATATTATGATATAAACTCATAATATTAATGGGTATAATATTAATAGATTTCGACTCTACATAATATTGAAAAGTAAAGATGAAAAGGAAGAAGTTTATTAGATTTTTAATATTATGATGTAGACTCATAATATTAATAGTTATAATATTAATGACTTTGGATTCTACATAATATTGAAAGATAAAGATGAGAAGGAGAAAGTTTATTAGATTTAGGTGTATTTTATTACTATTAGTTAGATAAGTTTTATTGTTATTATTATTTTTGTATTGATAGAAGAAGTTTAAAAGTATTGGAGTTTAAGAGAATATTTTATTTTGTGAAGAGAATTTCTCTCTTACTACCGTTATATATTACTAGTCGAATTCTCGCGTAAGGCACATTCTATTTTAATATGAATTTTTATATAAAAAATACTTATTAATAAATAATAGTTCTTTTGTCTCAGGATAAAAGTCATCTATTAACTTTTATGATCAAATAAATCATATTTCAAATTAATACATCTTATTATTTTTTATATATATGAAAAAATTCCATAAATATTATAAACTACTTACAATTTAGTACTAATCTCAATACTTTTTTTTTATTTTAAAAACCTAACTATATATGTTTAATTATTAAATTTAAAATGGTCAATTTGACTACAAAAGTCAATAGATGACTATTGTCGTGGGACGTGTAAAGTAATTATTAATAAATAATGATAATAACATTAATATTTTACAAAAAAATAATATTTCATTAATAATTTTTTATACAGCTCAGAAGTCTATGGGACCCAAGTGACATCAGAAGCAGAAATCAGCTCCAACTAGAGGCGACAATGAGCAAAACCCTCCAAAACCGGCATCCCCTCCAGAGTGCTCTGATGCTAGCGACACCCATGAGGATAAATGTCCAAACCCAAGGTGGTGATAGGCCACAAACAAGGGAGCCACTTATAGGCCCAAAACTGAAACGCAAACAACGACTACTTCAATAAAAAGGAAGAAAAGACAAAAAGAACAATGAAAATGAGATGAAAAAAGACCTACCAGGAGGAATTGATAGAAGCCGGGTCAACCATCGGTCTATCCCTCAGAACTAAGATGCATGCCATGGAGGAAATATGCAAAAGTGAATGAGCCCCAATTATAACTCCAACCATATCGACGTCTCGGATAACCCTAACCAGGGGCATATCTATTCATGGGGCAAAGGAGGCAACTGCCTCTGCTCACTTTTTGGAGACTACCCTAGAAGGCCTAGCCTAAAATTTAGGCTGACTGCATTGTTGTCCTTTTGGCATTTGCTTGGCCCTTAAAAGCTTGTGTTATCTACTACATCAAGAATCAACTTCCTCATTTACTTGTGCATTGTTCAAAATATTTGGTAGAATCAACGACAAAGCTACTTGGAGAGTTGTGGGGTTAATTGACCCCATTGAAAACAAATAATTGCTTTATAATATAGGGTAAATTTTAAATTTTGTAAGTATTATATATAAATTGACCTCACTCAAATTTTATAATTTTGTTATTATACGAGGTCAAATTAAATTTTATAACTTTGTTAATCAAATTTTAAACTCATATCACTTATATCTCCTCAATATATATATATATATATGCGTGTGTGTGTGTGTATGTGTGTGTGTGTGTGTGTGTGAAAGTATAAAATTATTAGAAAATATTGGTTCGGGAGTGCTGCCCCCGAACCCCCATTAAATTTTTATAGCTTCAAAATAATTTTGGCCCACTAAAAATTAATTCTGGCTTCGTCACTATGTAGAATTGTAATAGGTTCTTATTTATTACACATCTATACAAAACAATTATCACTAATATTTATTCAAGTAACTGACAATAAAAAAATTGATCTAAACATCAATATGTCTATGTACACAGTGACGAATCTATTCAAATGGCATAATAGACAGTGCCAATGCTGGATCTTTTTAAAAAAAAAAATTATAGGTATAGGGACAAGGCAAAAATAAAACTTAATAAATTTAAGGGGGTAAATTTATGAAAAAAAGTTAAACTTAGATAAGTAAAAAAAACTTAAACTACTACTACTCTAAAAAAACTAAACACAAGGTGTATAATGTATTCAAATTTTCTCTCTAATTCGTTAAGCTTTAGCCCTTCATTTCAGTCTTCAACCCAAAAAAATCCGCCCCTGCTGGGAATAGATCCTAGATCCGCCCCTGGCCCCAACAATATTGAAGTGGACAGTAGATGAGTTGTTTTCCAAGAAATAACCCCTCATAATAGTCAAGAAAAGGCGTCGTAGAAAACAATCACATGCCTTCATGTCATCATGAAATGGCTCCGACAAAGCCCTTTCTATAGCATCTATGACCAGTGCCCCTGAATAGATACTGCAGGCCTTAAAGACCCTATCTCAAGGTGTGAATCCCAACAAGGAGCGGAAAACAGTGAGAGAATGCGAGGACCCGAATTTTCGGGATTGCTCTAATAATATTAAATAAAAATTTAATTAACAAAAATTATCAAGATTGTTTAAATTAATTATGATTGATATATTTTATGTAATTTAAAGTGTGTGATGGGATTTAGTTAGTAAATTAAATCTGTACAGAGATGGTAATAAATTGTGTTGAATTAATATAATTGAAAAGTAAATAAATTGTTTAAAAATAATTTATGAAGAATAAGAGAAATTTCATGTAATTGTACAATTGAATTGTTAATCTTTAAAATAGTTGCGGAGGTGCATAAATTATTATTTAAATGGTGTTACGTGGTAATGTGAGGTATATGAATTAGATATATATATATATATATATATATATATATATATATATATATATATATATATATATATATTGTGTGTGTGTGTGTGTGTGTGTGTGTGTGTGTGTGCATGTTCAGTTGTTATATTGATAATTTTTTATTGATTATGGAGATAAAGGGAATAATAATTAAATTAATCCAAATTTTTATGAAAAGCTAAAGAGGGAATTAGTAAAATTGAAATTATTGATTTTATAATTAATCAATAATTATGATGAACGTTTAGAAATTTAAAAAGGATGAAGTAATTATATAAATTATATAATAATAAATTATGTAATTTATATAAGAAAATTTAAAGTAAATAGTAAGAAAATAATAATTATATAAATTATATAAACATGATTATATAATTTATATAAGAAAAGTACATTAATTAAGAAAGGAAATATAATTGTACAAATGGTGCAATATTTTATTATATGGTGTGTCAAATAGTAAAGAAATAGAAAATAAATGAGGAGAATGAATGTTTTAATTTATTAAATTATGTTTATTGTACGAGGAAATTGTTTTAATTTTTATGAAAATAATATTTTAGAAAAGTAATCATGTTAATTAAACATGTTGTCCATGTAACGAAGTGAAAAATTATGAAAAGTAATTTTTATAAGTTGTATGTGTTATTTTATTAATTTTGGAGGTATAAAATACCTCATATAATTACATGCATGTCATTATGCGTGTACAAAAATTGTCAAGTAAAGTACCTGAAAAATGTATAAATATTATTTATAAATCATGTTATGAATTTTAGTGAAATATTTATTACACGAAATAATTACGTAATGTATTAGAATATTTCATTTATGCTTGATTTGTGCAAATCCGGAATTGGCAAGTCGGTGGACTTGAGGAAAATTGGAAACCAATTTATACAATTAATGTGATATATGGAAGAAGGAAAAAAAAAAAAACACAAAACATAACCATTTCTTTTCTTCTTCTTCCACCACCTCCATGCTACCGAGCACCACCACCACCCGAAACTCCATCACCGCCACCAAGGAAAGAGGTTTTGGTGCCGTCAATGTGTAATTCAAGTTTCAAAGGAAGGTATAAATCATTTTATTTGGATTTATTTAGTATTTTTGGTGATAAACTAATTTTGTGAAAATTAGTTAATAATTAGAATAATTAATGTTAATGATTCTTAGAGGTATATATGTGGATTACATGATATTTAGAGTAATTATTGTGAAAAAATTGGATCAAAAATATTAAATTGTAGAATTTAGAGTGAACAGTCCGAACATGGGAGATTCTGTCCATTTCGGTGCAGAAACTGGAAAAAGTTTCTTCTACAAAGTTGTAGAGAATTAAATTTCGTGTGGAATGGACTTAAAAATCGTAATTTTCTGATAAACGAGCTAATTTCTATGAATTTCGGAAGATTTAGCGCAGTGAAACGTTATCTGTCCAAATCCTGTCTATTTTGGTGCAGAATTTGAAATTCTTTCCTTCGAAAAAGTTGTAGATAATTAAATTTCGTGTGGAATGGACATAAGATTCATAATTTTTGGATGAACGTGCTAATTACTGTGAATTTCGGAAGTTTCATTAAATTAAAAATTAAAATTTAATTATTAAAAATATTTTGTGCTGAAATCATTTCTGGGCAGAAATATTGTAATATTATGTCTGATTTTTCTAAAAATTTTGGTGAATTATTGTGGAGCATGGGCATTTATTGTATTTTATGGCTATTTAAAGTTAATGTAAAAATAAGTGAAAATTCATAGAAAATTCTATGAATGTTGAAAAATTACAAAACTTGGTGGAAATTTTTATAATAATATAAGATAAATATTGATGGTATTTGGGGGATACAAAAGTATGTTGAGTGATTATTTATATTTTAAAGGCTATTAAATAATAGTTTTTATATATATAAATAATTACAGAAATTTGTCGGATAATTCAGAAATTATGAAAAATTGGTTGAAAATCTAGAATAATATTCTAGAGACTTTAGAAGGTATAGTAGACTCATGAGATGTCGGAATATTATAGGTCGCATGTTGACTAGCTAATAAATAAGCATAACAGTTTTTACGCGAGGGTCGAAAATTGATCGAGAAAATTTGTTTATACTTTTATAGTATGATATAAGTAATTAATATTTAGATATCACTGAAATGTGAATTATGAATTTTGAATAAAGGTTTTAGATACGAACAAGCTGGAGTGACTTAACCCAATAATTACAAATTAAGCCGGGACATTGTGATACTCGAGACAAGTTCTTTAGTACTTGATGTTAATTGTTTATCTGTTTGTATGTATTAACTTTTGTTCAAATGCATATAAAATTATGTGTTATGTGATTCATTGTTGATATGACTGCTATGTGCCTTCGGTGCAAATATGTGATTATATGTGAAGTTGTTCAATGTTTTATTTAGGTAATTGTTAATTGGAAATAGATATGATGCACGTGAGTTATATTGCTTTAGTAGAAGCATAACACATGATGTATGACACACACATAGAATGTTATGTTATGTGCTATGTGCACACTGTTGAATTTGCTGATCCCTAGTGCTCATTCTTGCATAACATAAATTTTGCAGGTAAAAATGAAACTTTAGATGTATTGAATCATGACTAGAGATTATGTGCGACATCAAGGAAAGTTGCAAATGTAATTGCTGTATATATTTTATTTGTATATAGAAACTGGATATGGTTAAATTAGTGGAATGAGTGGTCATAATTCATGAGTTATATATATGTCGAATTCTAATTGGATAAATAAGGTTTAGTGATGTATTTTGATTATTCAAGAGTACTTATCATGAAAGAAAAGAAAAAGTAAAGGTTGCGATCCAGGGACTAAGATTGAGATGCTAAGTTTTTAAATGCCAAAATATTTTAATACAATAAAAAAAAATTATATCGAAAAATTCGGTAATGGATGATGTAAAGTCAATGAATGGATTAGTTAAGGTAATTAAAGATTTATTGACGGACCGAGATTTGGACGTTAGGAAAATAATGTATTATAAATATGAAATTTAAGGTAATAAGATTTGTCGAATTTTGGGGTTATTACAGAGAAATGTCAGACTCTAGGGGCACATGAGGTCCAAAAAACTCTATGCCAGTAATGTAACGTGAGTCCATAGGTGTCATCATCACCTTGCAATCTAGAAGATAAAGGAACTGGGTTTGGTGAAACCACCTGTCGAATGATGCTCTGAGATAACCCCGCGGACATTGATGAGGGGCAATAGTAAATAAATGCTTGAATCCCCTAAGAATATACCCTTTTGTAATAATCGAAATAGAGGGAATGATAATGTGCATAAAAACTAAACCAGTTACCCCGTGGCTGGGTAAACTCTGAAACCTGTGACATACAAGTTGGATAAGTCAGCTATTACTAAAACGACCTGAAATCAAACTAGGATTCCTTATACCTCAGTAGCACACAAATGCGTGGACGGATGATGACTTAAGTCTGAGCCCAACAAATCTGGTATCGTGACCTGGGCACCAGGTAATGTACGACCCCGAGTAAGCAAAATGGAAGCATCAACATTGGGAACTCCTGCACCTTCATCAACAACCTTGTTCGGATCGACGTGGATCGGGCGAATGCAGGACTCTGCTAATCAGCAGGGATGACGAGTCACACGAGGAGATGGGGACAACGAGGCTAATCTATAAGGACGAATGCCGGAAGAAGATCGATGAGCCGTAGAACTGCTCGACGCATCAGGATCCATGCCGAAAGAGACTATCCGAATAAGGTACACTTCTATTTACTCTCTAAATATATATTACATAATCTTTTCGAATGAAAAATATAATCGCATGTAAGTTATTGTGTTTATCTAGATATCGTGCATCCCCTACATACATAGTAGATACTTAAGTATTTTAAGTTGTTTATATGTGCATTCATTGGGACCCACGAAATTCGCCAGTGTCTCCCCTAAAAAATGGACTTTCCCTATACACGTAATCATGCATTGTTAATATGCCAACAACCAAGCCACAAACAAACAAAAGATAATAGTTTATAGCATTTAAATATTGCATGATCGACCAAGCGCATATGAGAGTCACAAAAATATTATATAATTGTAAAAAATAATCTAAAATACGCTGTATTAGTAAAATACACAATTTATTATCCAAAAAGTGTGATAAAAAATGTCATTCGATTTTGAAAAAATTTACATCAGTATGTTCTGCACAATGTATTACACGCATGCATCGAGTTGAAATATTTTTATTAAGTCATTTGAGCATACATTTTAAGCATTTTATGTTAAAACTAATTAATAAACATAATGTAACAAAATGAAAGAAAAATCATAGAAAGATACATGAATGAGTTATCCATGATATGATGAACGAATGTACGGAGGCTTATTTTGCAAAATCGAACTCGATAAATCAAAACGGACGAAAATATGAAAAGGAATCTAAAAGAATATATGATCCAAAGAATAATATGAAAACGAAGATAGCAGGAAGGGCCCGCTGGGATATAGACCACCAGCCCAGCCGCAAGTGTATCTGCAGCCAGTCGCGAGTATATTTGTGGCCAATCCAGGTGGGTCTTACCCCGCCCGCTTAGTCGAACTCGAGCTTAAAATGTGTCATTCTATCTCCAAATAGATGTACTTGCGAAGAAAAATGCACTTGTAGGCATTTATCATTTTCAAAACTAGAGCATTGAAAACCCTGATCATGAAGTCCGAATACAAATCATGATTTGGTTTACGATACGATA
Source organism: Hedera helix (assembly GCA_947179155.2). NCBI lineage: Eukaryota > Viridiplantae > Streptophyta > Magnoliopsida > Apiales > Araliaceae > Hedera > Hedera helix. Next base: position 26,769,236 of record OX359276.1, on the reverse strand, counting down.
CGATCTGTGATGCGATACGGTGGGCGATACGATACGATACGATTTGCCATGCGATTACGATTAACGATTAACGATATGATTCTGTTGGAGACAATACCCAGCGATGGCAATCAGAAGCAATGCATGATAAAGTCGATACGATTATGTTGAAGACGATACCCAACGATGGCAATTGGAGACGATACCCGATGAAGACGATACAATTGTGTTGGAGACTATACTCAGGGATGACAATCAGAGATGATACCCGATGAACACGATACAATTCCATTGGAGACGATACCCAACGATGGCAATCAAATACGATACTCGATGAAGACAATATAATTCTGTTAGAGACAATACCCAGCGATGGCAATCGGAGACAATAACCGATGAAGACGATATGATTCCATTGGAGACGATACCCAGCGATGCTGTCGGAGATGATACTCGATGATGACGATATCCGAGATGATACTCAACGATGACGATCTGATTCCATCAGCGAATGATAATATCAAGGACAAAAGGTACGTACGATAATGTCATCATAAATTTTAAAGTTCATGTTATGCATCTGCATCATCATTATACTTTGTCATGCATTGGGTGTCTACTTTTTTGCCATGTTCATTTCATTTCATTACATAAATATGACAAAAAAGGGCATCTATAGACACCTAAAATTTTTGCACCTGTTGTCTAACCATGGCAGGAGGGCAAAAGTATCATTCTCCCTAACGCTAAGACATCTGAGCAAGGATTACGAACCTCAAAATGAGATTTCAAAGCTATCACGACGATCTACAAAAAATGGACTACATTAAGTAAGATGATTGACTAGACCGCCTTTGCAGAAAGATGGTTTTCTACCCTGTGCTCTATCTTCCTGGATTTAGAATGGGCTAAAATCTATGTCATTGGGTAGCCCTCGAAAAGAACTTTCCAGAATGGTATGGCTCATCTCCTAGTTATTCTTAGATTAAAAGTTACAGACGTTCCAGCCCGAAGCACAAAAAACTGACGTCACGACATAAAAACCGAGGCAGGTGGTCTCGTACAAGCCAGCCGTAGGGGTATCTATGACCAGCCATAGGTGGACCTGCAGCCAAGCCCAGTGCCTTTAAATATGTTAAATATTGCTAATTTTGAAAATGAGAAAAAAGAAGATAAGTGAAGGAACATTTTTTTTGTAAGAGAGAGAGCATCTAAGAATTTTAGAAAGAGAAGTAGTAATTTTTCTCTAGACTCCATCTAGATCTAGTACATTATATCAAATCTCTTGCTAAATTAGAGTGATTCCTTCAAGATCCAAGCTAAAGAGGGCATAACACACCATCCCTAAGGTGAAAGATTCGATCTTTATATAAATTTAGCATAGATCTGGTGTATTTTGAAAATTATTGTGTTAGAATGATGAAAGATTCAATCTTTGCATGATTTTTGTTTGGATCTGGCTTGGATGTAGTTTATCCTATAAAATATTACACATGGGATCACTACAAAAAAATCGAAGTAGATGTCTTTTTTGGTTAATTTATCACTACAAAATATTTACCCATTGATATCTTTTTAGTTAATTTATTGATTTTATTGGATTCAACTCGTTTTCTTATTGATTATTTTACTTGAAAGTTGATGTATTTTAATTTATAAGACACCCACAAACCCTAGATTCATATCTAGTGGTGGAGGGGTCCCACCTTTTGGTCACCCAGAAATTCTAATAAATAGAATATCCTACTAGCCAATCTTGGATATATTATCTATTAAATCCTGATTATGTCATCGCAAGATCTAGGGGATTCTAGATTTATGAATCTCACTTTTAGATTATAGACCCCTTTTCATAGATCCCGCTGGTACATAATAGTCCCTTGAAGTATCAGTTTCATTGTGCGATCTATGGATTAGGTCTTCCGAATCCATTTTTCTAGATTTTAAATTCCGTTTATATATTTTGGTTTATCGATTGTTGCGATTCCGAATTATGTGAGCCTAGAAATGGAGTCAAGGCCTTAAATAACCTGTTTAATGGATCTAGACATAATTCCCACGATGGACATAGTTTACAATTGTAGTATGTGTGATCTGGACATTTGTACATGTAAATTCAGCACTTAAAGTGGTATTGAGGGTTCTAACCCACGAAAATCGAATTTAAGGCCCCGTAATAATGGATATTGTGCTAGGTGCTTTGGGCTATTTAGATGGCTTACATGCCCACGAGTAACTCCTACCCCCGTTTGATGATTGATTTTGTTTTTTGACAAAAAAAAATGATTTTTGAATAAAACGACAAAGATCTTTTAAAATTGAATCAATATAGGTTATTAGATTCACTAGATTAAAATTGGAAGTAATAGAGAACCTCGATTTCTATATGACGAAGGTCTTTTAAATGTTTTCCAAAAACGTCGCTCGAAAATAGTTTTATTAAACTGAAAGTTAAGATGAAATTTTTCCTCAAATTAAATCCTTCGAGCATAGGTTTACAAAGGTTCAAAGTTACTTTCATAACAATGCACATGACGCGATTTGACCTTAGGAGAAAACCCCTCGATTATTTATAATTCAGACGACAATTTAGAAATTTATTTGGTTCATAAATCTAGAATCCCCTAGATCTTGCAATGACATAATCGGGATCTAATAGATAATATATCCCAGATTGGCTAGCTGGATATTCTATTTATGAGAATTTTTGGGTGGCCAAAAGGTGGGACCCCTCCACCATTAGATATGAATCTAGGGTATATGGGTGTCCTATAAATTAAAATAGATCAACTTTCAAGTAAAATAATCAATAAGAAAAGGAGTTGAATCCAATAAAATCAATAAATTAACTAAAAAGATATTAACGGGTAAATATTTTATAGTGATAAATTAACCAAAAAGACATCTACTTCGATTTTTTTGTAGTGATCCCATGTGTAATATTTTATAGGATAAACTAGATCCAAGCCAGATCTAAACAAAAATAATGCAAAGATTGAATCTTTCATCATTCTAATACAATAATTTGCAAAATGCACCAGATCTATGTTAGATCTATGCTAAATTTACATAAAGATCGAATCTTTCACCTTGGGGATGGTGGGTTATGCCTTCTTTGGCTTGGATCTTGAAGGAATCACTCTAATTTAGCAAGAGATTTGATATAATGTTCTAGATCTAGATGGAATCTAGAGAAAAATTACTACTTCTCTCTTTAAAATTCCTAGACGCTCTCTCTTTTACAAAAAAAAAATGTTCCTTCGCTTATCTTCTTTTTTCTCATTTTCAAAATCAACAACATTTCACATATTTAAAGGCATCGGGATTGGCTGCAGGTCCACCTATGGTTGGCCATAGATACCCCTACGGCTGGCTAGTATGAGCCCACCTACCTCGATTTTTATGTCGTGATGTCGGTTTTTTATGCTTCAGGCTGGAACGTCTGTAACTTTTAATCTAAAGAATAACTGGGAGATGAGCCATACCCCGATTTTGGAGGGTTTTGCTCATTGTCGCCTCTAGTTGGAGCTGATTTATGCTTCTGATGTCATCTGGGTCCCATATACTTCTGAGCTATATAAAAAAATATTAATGAAAAATTATTTGTTGTAAGATATTAATGTTATTATCATTATTTATTAATAATTACTATACACGTCCCATGACTATAGTCATCTATTGACTTTTGTGGTCAAATTGGTCATTTTAAATTTAATAATTAAACATATATAGTTAGGTTTTTAAAAAAGGATAAATATTAAGATTACTACTAAATTGTATGTAGTTTATAATGTTTATGGAATTTTTGCATATATACAAAAAATAATAAGATGTATTGATTTGAAATATGGTTTATTTGACCATAAAAGTTAATGAAGGTCTTTTATCTTGAGACAAAAGAAGTATTATTTATTAATAAGTATTTTTTTATATAAAAATTCATATTAAAACAAAATGTGCCTTGCGCGAGAATTAGACTAGTAATATATAAAGGTAGTAAGAGAGAAATTCTCTTCACAAAATAAAATATTCTTATAAACTCCAATACTTTTAAACTTCTTCTATCAATTCAAAAATAATAATAACAATAAAACTTATCTAACTAATAGTAATAAAATATACCTAAATCTAATAAACTTTCTCCTTCTCATCTTTATCTTTCAATATTATGTAGAATCCAAAGTCATTAATATTATAACCATTAATATTATGAGTCTTCATCTTAATATTAAAAATCTAATAAACTTCTTCCTTTTCATCTTTAGTTTTCAATATTATGTAGAGTCGAAATCTATTAATATTATAACCATTAATATTATGAGTTTAGATCATAATATTACAATATGGAATAGTATGGGAATATTAATATCTTTCCATATATCTTAAAAATTCCAAATTCATCTATCTTTCTCTATTTTAATAGTATGAGTCTAGATAATAATATTAAAATACGAAATAACATGTGCATATTAATATTTTTTCAAATATCTTAATCTAATATAGAAAATAAATTCAAATCCATCTATTTTTTTACATTTTTTATAATTCAACTTAATATAATGAGTATAGATCAATTCAACTTAAAGTCCATAGTCATTCAGTTGGATTCATTTAAATGCCCATAAATATATATATAACATCTATAAAGAAATATATTTACTCAATATTATACTACTTTTGCGATCTTTCTCTTTATATATTATACAAACAATAAGAGTTTAGTTATTATTATTATTATTATTATTATTATTATTATTATTATTATTATTATTATTATTACCAGGAGTTAGGCTGAAGTTATAGCAGAAAGGTCGCAGGCCCGGAGAACAGGGGGTGAATTACTCACAGTTCATAGCCAAAAGGCGTACTAGGAAGGGGACCTCACAGTTGAATAATTATAGATTATAAACATAAACAGACCATATAGGCGGTATAAACTCTAAACATAAACCGACCATATAGGCGGTAGAGATGCAGATGCAAATGAAGGGAATAGGGGAAGGGACCTTCAGTTGTAAAAAGAGAAAAGATTACTCAAATTTGCTTTTATTGAAAATTTTGCAGATTTACAATAGAGAGTACAAGAGAGGGAGAGAGAATTGTAACTTACAGAAAATCCAGTGTGTCCCAACTATGAGACATCGACTGCCTTAAATACAAATGACTAAGGACTTGAAATGAAATTCAAACTCAAATGAAATTTAAATTTTTACTATTACAAACACTTTTACTATTACAGACGCGTTTACAGACACTTTAAAATGTTGATGAATAGTAAACTTTAATAAAAGCTGCCTCGGGATGCCAAAAAGAAGATGCTTTTGGTAAAAGTAGGAAAAGCAACATGCCGAATCTGACTAAGTGGTAGAGGCCTCGAAGACTGGTCAAGCAAATGGGTCCTGCGCATCTTGGAGGGAAATTGTACTGTATGGATTTTTACTTGAGGTTACTGACTTACGAGAGGAAACAGTTGAGCTTTCTTCATCAATGTCTTGTTTGATGGAAGAAACTCTTTGATGAATAACATTAGTAAGTAACTTTAAATCTGCAATGGAGCAGCTGTCGATATCTCGGAGATTAATAGAACCTGTTGAGCTTGACTTTTCTTGTTTAATTCTTACAGTTCCAGAAGTAGAGGCTAGAACTGGTTTAACTGGAGTTAATGGGAATTCGGTTTGAACTTGTTTGACAATCCTGTTGACATCAAACTTATCCCACCATTTAACAAAAAAAATTCTGGTGACTACAGGGAGTTGATTGGAGGGAGGAAGGTTATACTGCTATTTTAATATCCAAGGAATTTTGTATTTACTAACGAAACGGAGCAGTATTGGGATACCTTCATATTTTTGGTTGAATGGGGATTTATTACTAAAATGATTAACTTAGGCAAGAAGGAGTTCTGGAAGAATAGAACTCATAGGGCCATATCTAAACCACCAAATGGTGAACCAGAGGGGGATTTGACTTTTAAATTTATGGTCAAATTGGATGAACCATAAGTGACTAAACGATGGGTTCTGGTACAAAAAGATCTTGTGCCAGGCTTCCATATAATCATAATCATTGAAATATGAATCATCTTTGCAAAGTAAAGGTTACTCGAGTTAGTAAGAGATCTTAGATCAGAGGGATGGTTACCCCAACTTGGAATGATCTGTTTAATATATAAAGAATGATAGAGGATCTTGGTACTATCATTTCTATCATAAATGAGTTTAATGGCTATTGACTCTGTTTGAATAAGAAGGTCTTTATAAAATGACAGTGACTTGTATGGAGCATTGGGGACAAAATGCCAACCAGGGGGAAAGAATTGGGCAACAAGTTTAATGGGATCATTTTTTGGGGTCATTGAAGGTTCAATATAAAGTTGATTTGATTCATAACTAGGAATGTATTCGGATCTAGGAAGAACTGGATCTGTTGACGATTTGGCTTTCAAAAGGATCGAAAGGCTTATGATGACTAGCTAAGGCTGAACAGTAAGGTTTAGGAATTTGTCCTAAAACCTGGAAATTAGTAGAGGGTGATCTGGGAGGATAACTGGGGTGAGCAACAAGTGTTCCAGTAATTGGAGTAGGAGTAGGAGAGTTTACCAGTGTTGACTTGCCTTTGCCGACACGGCTGGACGATGTACCACCTCTCGCACTCATTGATTTTGTTTTGGAATTCCTAACTATAGAAATTCTCTAGTAAGAAAATCTGGAATTGAATTCTCACTACTTTTAATGTATTCAATATCAAATTCGAAAATACTTAAAATAGATTTCCATCTAGCAAAAATTTGTTTAGAGGCAATGTTTTCAACATCTTTTTCTAAAACATATTTAGCCGATTTACAATCTAATCTTACTAAAAACTTTTGATTTAGTAAATCACTCTGAAATTTATTAATGCATGAAACTAGAGACAAAATCTCTTTTTTAATAGTAGAATAATTACTCTGAGTAAAATCTCAAGCATGAGAATAAAAACAAACAATCTGCTCAGGAGAAGTAGGGGTTAACTTTTGTTTTAGAATGCCTCCGAATCCAATTTCGGAGGCATCGATTTCAACAATTTTAAATGCAGTGGGATTGGCTATGCCAAGACAGGGTAATGTTTTGACATATTTTTTAATATCCTGGACTATGGAAGTATGAATGTCAATCCAAGGGGAAGGATTTGACTGTAATATTTCAAATAAGGGTTTACACTGTTTACGCAGGTCTTTATAGAATTCACCAATATAATTTAGGGATCCTAAAAACCTTTGTAACTGGGTTTTATCAAGAATTTTATCAGAAAATTTGTCAGCAAATTGGATGGCTCGAATAACAGGTTGAATAGTCTCATATTGAATATGATAACCAAGAAATTTAACTTTTGTTTGGAACAAACTGAACTTTGTAGAAGATATGACTAAACCATTGGTTTTGACTGTCTGAAAGAATGAATTCAAATGTTTCCAATGTTCTTCAATAAAATTGGAAAAGATAAGAACATCATCAATGTAAACAATAGCAAAATGACTAAAAGGGTTTAGAATATCATTCATAATATTCTGGAATTCACTAAGGGCATTCTTAAGATCGAAAGGCGTGACATTCTACTCATAATGACCAAAAGGGGTATTGAAAGCGGTTTTGTACCGATCTTTCTCATTAATTTGGATTTGTCAAAATCCACTCTTAAGATCAAATTTACTAAAAAAGACGGCTTGACTTAATCTTTTAATTAAATCTTTTTTATTAGGTAATGGATACCAAATCCATTCAAGAACTTTATTAAGAGGTTTATAATTTATGACTAACTTGTGGACTCCTCTTTCTATTTCAGAATTCTTATTAATATAGAAAGCAGGACATGACCAAGGGGATTTACTTTTTCTAATTAATCATTTTTTCAATAAATCATTAATTTCCTTTTTACAATGTTCCATTTGTTTATGGTTCATTTGAATAGGTCTAGCCTTAGTAGGAATTAAATGTTCTTTAAATTCCTTAGCATAAGGTAGCCTAACAATATGTTTCTTCCTATGCCAAAAGCATGGGGAAGATCAGAACAAACAGAATCAGTTAATATTTTTGTAAAATATTTTATTTGTTCTTGTAACTTATTATTTTTCAAACGTTTTTAAACCCTTTTATACTTAATTTCATCTTTTAGGTATTTTAACTGATTAGTCTTGCAATTTAAGATATTCAGATTTTTAGAAATTGACTCATCTTGAATTATTTTTAAATTTTTACTTTTAAGTTTGTTAATAAATGAAAACGTTACTTCTTGGCCTAAATGTTTAGTAGTTAAACCATCTGTATTGGTAGTAAAAGGATATAACAAATATATAAATGGTAATCCTAAAATGATCTTATCTGTTATGTTTCTTATTAAAATAAAAGATGTTTCAAAATAAACATTATTTTGACAGCTATGAGCTTTAGGCAATTTATAATTTATTTCCATTTTACTTCCATTAGCAGAAGTCATTCTTTCATTAGTTTTGACATAATACCTGGTTGGGATAAGACTTTCCTGAATACAATTCAAGTCAGCACCAGTATCAACAAGGGCAGGGATTTCTAAGGTGAAAATTTTATTAATAATTATTGTAACTTTACTATACCATTTTTGAATAGTAAGGGATTTTAATATACGTAGCGATAAACCTTGTTGACTTTGATTTTCAAAATCACTATCAAGGTTATTAATTTTAGAAGTTTCAGCCTCTTCTTCATTTTTACTTTCCGAGAAACTATTAACCAATAAAGTATCTTTTTGTTTAAGTTTATTAATTTCGTTTCTTAGCTCAGGGATTTCAGATTTTAACTTAAAAATTTCTCGTTTTAAATTATTAACTTCTTGATTTAATTTTGGTAGAGTTACTTCTTTTACCGGGTTTTTAAATATTTCCAAAGTTTTATTAAGACTGAAAATAGATTTTTCTTTTAATGTATTCATTTTATTAGCCGGAGTATCTTTATTAAAAAGATCTTTTAACTACTTATTATATTGAATTTTTAATTGAGGGTCAGAAATTTTACTAATTAGATCAATTAATAAGTATTGTTCTTCTTCTTGCTTACTTAAAACATTTAAAGTTTTATTACAACAAGTATCAGTACACCCAATTTTTATTCTAGGACTTTCATTACTAGAAGTGGAATTGTTATCAAATGAACTAGAGGACTGAGAAAAGTCTTTATGTTCATTGTTATTAGAATCATTTTCTATTCTCATTAATTCAATTATCTGATTACTATCTTCTTTAGATATTTATAATTTTTTTAATTTTTCTTTAACCTTACATTCATTTTTATAATGTCCAGATTTACCATAATTATGACAAATTACTTTACTTTTATCAAATTTTTTATAAGTTTTCATTTTATAAGGTTTTTTATAACTTACATTTTTAGGTGATTTTTTATAATAACTTTCTTTGTTACTATATTTATGTTTTCTGAATTTATATTTTTTTATCTTTTTTATGGTGACTTTTCTTTCTAGAAGGAGCAATAGGGGGCAAACCATATTGTTCACAAAAAGAACCTAACTCGTATTTAGCTTTTCTTTTATCTTTATCCCCTTGTTTACTGAGCTTAAAATCAATACACATTTTCAGTCCTGTTTTCTGTATTTGACTAATTATATCACCATAGGTTAAATTATCATAATCAATAAAACCTAAATTTTTACTTAATTCTTCACGAATTTTATGTGCAAATAAATTAGGCAGTCCATTAACAAATTTTTCTTTCCAAAAAGGTTTGTTACAATTATCACGTATCATAACTCTAGAGGTGAACACGTCTTTGTACCACCTAAAATCACTTAAAGTGGGGCAAGATAAATTGCTTAACTGATCATGAATTCTATCAGTTATGTTACTATTTGTTCTAATAAAATATTTAATTATAGTGTATAATAATGTGTTGACTCCGTCAGAAGGTGCGAAACCTATTTCTTCATTAAATATTGGGTTACCTTCTTGACCAGTTTGAACAACATGAATTATATTATACCTAGAGTCTTCAGTTAGGTGTTTTTCCCACCAAGACCTAAGTATTCCTGTAAAACCACTAGCAAGTAACTCAACAATATTTGGCTGGGTTAGAGTAGTATAGTTGGTTAAATAACTATTGGCTACCATGGACATATGATTTAATTTATTTAATAATTCCTGTTCACTAAGACTATCTATATTCTATTCATAAATTTTATTTGCAGAAACAGAAAATTGATTTTTTAAATTCCTTTCTTCAAACTGTAAGTCTGGAGGGGTTGGTTTAGAATACCAAATTTTTGTCTGACTGGTAACAGTTGGGTTTTTAAAAGTTAATTTCTTAAATTGATTTTTAATTTCTTGAATAGTAGAATTATCCGTGGTGGTAGACTCACTATTATTAAAATCTTCGCTTTGACTATCATATTTTTCAATGACAGTTAAAGACTAAGACCATCTATGTTCCATTCTTTGTTCTGATACCAACTGTAACGACCCCGAAATTCGACAAAACTTATTACCTTAAATTTCATGTTTATTATTCATTATTTCCTTAACGTCCAAATTTTGGTCCGTTAATAAATCTTTAATCACCTTAATTAATTCATTTATTGACATTATAGTTATTAATTACCAAAATTTTTTGGTATAAATTTTTCTCTTTTTTCTATCACTGTATTACAATATTTGACATTTAAAACTTATTGTCTTGATCCTAGTCCCTGGATCGCAACCTTTACTTTTTCTTTCTATTACCAGTGTCATAAAGTTTAACATTCACAATTTAATATTGTTCATATCCATACAATTTTCTTTGTTTCATAATTCATAATTAGACATATAATAGTTTCTAAGGTAACAACTACCTTGAGTAATCACAGTACACAATTTAAGTCTATTCGTCCTATCCGGATCTAACATATATGTACATACGAAACATTAATATAAACTTTACAATTTGCCACATAGAATATAACAATTTTATTTACAACCTTCTAAGTTGATCCATCTCTAACATAATCCGATATTCTTGAAATTTATATCTTTTCCTGCAAAAATGTATATTATGCAAGTAATGAGCACAACGGCTCAGCAAGCTAAACAATTTACACCTTTCATGATTCACGTAGCATATAGCATAATATGCATTGTGTGTGTCATACATCATGTGTTGTGCTTCTACTTAAGCATTATATCTCATATATATTCATATCATTGCACAAAGTACACATTGTTGTCATATTATCCACAGATCACATAACACATAATTTATATGCATTTGAACAAGAATTAACATATCATAACAGACAAATATTTAACATAAAAGTACTGAAGAACTTGTCTTGACGTCCAATTATTAATTGGTGGCTCAAAACCCTTTCTCGAACAACCTAAAACCATAAGATAATCAATTAATAATTATTTATCCTCTCATGATATTAATTTAATTAATTAATATCATCTATAATGTAATTAACCCTACCCGACGATTTATTTTAGGGTACCGGTCAATTATTAATTAATATGCTTAATTATATTAATCTTGTCTCTTAATATAAAACACATTCAGTGCGGACAATCCGGCTCATCGGATAAAATTTAGCGTATCTTGTTGTCCGGATTTTCATTTAATCATTTTCTAACTTTTAAACTTAATAGATTAATATTTTAAATATTAATCCCCAATATTTAATATTTTTACAAAAATATTAATTTAATGCCCAAACATCATTTCTATATTTTTAGTATTTTTCTATAATTTTTAAACAATTTTTAAACATTTATTTCATTTAAAAACAATTTTTGGGGGCATTTTGGTAATTTCCGCAACTTTAGGGACATATTCGGTAATTTCTAAAAAGCTCAGGGGAAAAACCGTAATTTGTTGTGGCCAAGGACACGCCCGACATTTTTGGAAAAGGCCAGGGGCACGCTGGTAATTTCACCGCGTTGCCGTCGGCCGCGCATTGCGCGCGGCCCCCCTTGCCGACGCCAAACGACGTCATTTCCTTGTCGTTTTCAGAAGCCTCCGCGCATGGCGCGACTACTTCTTCCATGCGTCCCTAAAACAACGTCGTTTCGACCCATTTTTCGGAAGAATTTGGCCACCCCGCGCAATGCACGGGCGGCCCAGATTTCTTCCTCCTTTTCTTTTCCGAACAGTAGCCAGCTAACCACCCAAAACACCATTTTTGTACATAAAATTCACAAAATAATAATTCTAAAAATCATATAATCCATATATATATACATCCAAAAATTATTTAGAATAATTATTCTAATTCTTTTCTAATTTTTCACAAAATTATTTTATCATCATAATTTAATTTTTTATACCTTCAAAGCTTGATATCCTTCTTATGAAGCTTGTTCTCACTTGTATAGCACCAAAGATTCCTCCCTCTCGGTGGCTATGTAATTTTCCGGTGGTGGCAAGGTGGTGGTGTTCGGATGGTATAAAATGGAGAGAGAGTTATGTTTGTGTTTGTTGCATTTTTTTCTTTCTTTTGTTTTTCCTTTATAATACAAAAGCACTTAACCAATTTGGAAAAGTTCACAATTCCACCGACCTTACCCCATGCAACCGACTATGTTTCGGATTTTCCAAAAAAATCAAGCATAAATGAAGTATTTTTATACATTACATAATTATTTCGTGTAATATATACTTTATATAATGTATATGAAATATTTATTTTAATTTACCAAAAATCATAACATGATTTATACATAATATTTATACCCTTTTAAGGTACAATATTTGATAAATTTTGTACACGCATAATAACATGCATATAATTATATAAGATAATTTATACTTCCAAAATTCATAAAATAATTCATATAACATATATAAATTATTTTTCATACTTTTTCACTTCGTTACATGGACAACATGTTACAATAACATGTTCACGTTTCGAAAATATTATCCTCCATAAAAATCATAAAAATTCCATTATTCATAAACATAATTTTTTAATAAATTAAAACATTCATTTTTCTCATTTATTTTTCATTTCTTTACTATTTACATTAACTTTTCTTATACAAAGTATATAATTTACATAATTACTTTCTCCTTATATAATTTTCATTTGATCTAAAATACAATTATAAAAATTTTCTTTCATCCTTATTCAATTTAATCACCTTATATAAATTATATAATTATTCTTATATAATTTATATAATTATTATTTTCTTCATACTTCACTTTAATTTTCTTATATAAATTATATAATTCATTATTATATAATTTATATAATTATTTTTTTTTCTTCTAAACTTCCTCCATAATTATAGATTAAATCTAAAATCAATAATTACCATTTTACTAACTCCCTCATTAACTTTTCATAAATTTTCGGATTAATTTAATTATTAATCCCTTTATTTTCATAATTAATGGAATTTATAATTATCAATTAAACATACACTTTGATTAGCTTGCACAAAATTGCTGGAAAACGGGATTATTTTGGATTTTTGTTACTTTTTGATTCCAAATTGGATTTTAATTCTAACTAGGGTTAGGATAATAATTATTTTTATTTTTATTTTATTTTTAATTGTAAATCCTATTAGGGTTTGGACAAGTTAGAGGCCTATAAATAGAGGGTCAACCTTTCATTATTGATAATAAGTTTTTGGGAGTTCTTTCTTCTAATTTCTTGGAGAGAGCTTTTCAACTAATGGAGATTATTTTGAAGCATGTCAGGCTAAATTTTTATTTTCAGTTTTAAAGGGATGTTGAACCTTATTTTTAATTAATGTTTTAATTGAGTTTTATAATGTATTCCTTCATACATGAGATTTATTTTTGATAATCTGTTTTAATTATTTTATGATATTTGCTTGATTAATTTGATAATGGCCTGTTAGGTTAATCAATAATTTATCATATGCTAGATTAAGATTTGATATTAAGCAAATGATATTTTATCTGATCATAAGTAGCAATTAATAATATTTTTGAATATTGTTATGATTATCAAGATGGCAAGTTAAATAATCTGCGATGTTATGATTGTTGCTTGGAATAATCTAATTCTCTAATTTTTAATGCAACTATTATATTAAATGTAGACTGATAGTTATAGGTTGTATGATAGCTAGAGTCTCTTGTGAGCGATTGCTGCATTAGATTTATAATTTAAGGAGGATCGAACCCGGGATGCTGTCGCAGGCACCCAAAAATAAAATCTTACCTTGAAAAATATTAATGTAGTAGTGAAAGTAAGAGTCGAACCCACAGAGAATGATTAATTTAATTTTATATTTTCGTAAACCAGAATTGGGGGGTTTTGAATTAATTATTAAAATTCAAACAAATAAAACTAAATAATAAATAATAAAGATGAGAAAAATCAATTAAAACAAACTTCAGTTCCTTAGTTCAGTATCCCCTTCTTTTAATCAACAAATTAATCAAGTTATTATTATCTTTTTCTTCAATTGAAATTAATAACCCTAGATAACCAACAATCGCCAAGTTACCTGAAATTCTCCTTAAATTATAAATCTAATGCAGCAATCGCTCACAAGAGACCCTAGCAATCATACAACCTAGAACTATCAGTCTAGATTTAATATAATAGTTGCATTAAAAATTAGAGAATTAGATTATTCCAAGCAATAATCATAACATCGCAGATTATTTAACTTGCCATCTTGATAATCATAACAATATTCAAAAATATTATTAATTGCTACTTATGATCAGATAAAATATCGTTTGCTTAATATCAAATCTTAATCTAGCATATGATAAATTATTGATTAACCTAACAGGCCATTATCAAATTAATCAAGCAAATATCATAAAATAATTAAAACAGATTATCAAGAATAAATCTCATGTATGAAGGAATAGATTATAAAACTCAATTAAAAATAAGGTTCAACATCCCTTTAGAACTGAAAATAAAAATTTAGCCTGACATGTTTCAAAATAATCTCCACTAGTTGAAAAGCTCTCTCCAAGAAATTAGAAGAAAGAACTCCCAAAAACTTATTATCAATAATGAAAGGTTGGCCCTCTATTTATAGGCCTCTAACTTGTCCAAACCCTAATAGGATTTACAATTAAAAATAAAAGAAAAAGAAAAATAATTATTATCCTAACCCTAGTTGGAATTAAAATCCAATTTGGAATCAAAAAGTAACAAAAATCCGAAATAATCCCGGTTTCCAGCAATTCTGTGCAAGCCAAACGCGCCCTAACGCCACAGTTGACCCGGTCAACGCGGTTCCGCGTTTGCTGACGTTAGCTTCCTCCCGCGCATTGCGCGGAGGCTTTCTTTACCGGACGCCAAACGACGTCGTTTCTGGTTATGCTGTCTGCCATCCGCGCATTGCGCGACCGCTGCTCTCCGTCTCTACGCACGCCAAAACGACGTCGTCTCTTCTGCATCAAATACCCGCGCATTGCACGGTCACCTTTACTGATGGCCCCAACGGTGTCGTTTTGATCCTGCACACTGAAGCCTACCGCGCAATGTGAGGTTTTCCGTGTTCTGGTTAATTACCATTATGCCCCTCTGCGTCTTTTCTTGCTTAATTACCATAATGCCATCAGCTTATTAATAAATTCCTACAAAATAAAATAAAATAGATAAAAATAATATAAAAATACTAAAAATCCTAAAAATACATAATACTAAATAAAATTCCTAAAATACTAAAAATAAATAAAAGTACATAAATAAAAAGAAATATAAAAATACTATAAAATTACCTAAATTAACATAAATGAGCTAAAATCCTATAAAACCTATTAAAACCAAAATAAGCTAAATAATTAAACATTTAAATACACAATAAATATAAAAACTAAGTATTAGGGAATAAAAATACTGTATAATTTAGCCCTATAATTTATATATATATACAAATGTATATATATACATATCTAATTTCTATATCTCACAATACCACATCACACTATAATAATTTCTATATCTCCGCAATAATTTAATTGTACAATTTTATTGCACTATTATATGCAATTTCGACAAAACTTAATAAATTATTTTTAAACAATTTATTTACTTTTTAATTCAACACAATTTATCACCATCTCTGTACAGATTTAATTTACCAATTAAATCCTATCACACACTTTAGATCACATAAAATATATAATTCACCAATAATTTAAACAAACTTGATAATTTTGTTAATTAAATTCCTATTTAATTTTATTAAGAAAATTCCGAAAATTCGGGTCCTCACATTACTTGACAAATTTTGTACACGCATAATGACATGCATATAAATATATGAGGTAATTTATACCTCCAAAATTCATAAAATAAATCATATAACATATAAAAATTATTTTTTTTATAATTTTTTACTTCGTTTATTGGACAACATATTACATCAACATGTTTACGTTTCTCAAATATTATTTCCAATAATAATGAAAATAATTCCATTATACATAATTCCATTCTTAATTAATGTATTTTCCTTATATAAATTATATAATCATTTTTTTATATAATTTATATAATTATTATTTCCTTACTATTTACTTTAACTTTCTTATATAAATTATATAATTTATTATTATATAATTTATATAATTACTTTCTCCTTTTAAAATAATTTTCAAAATTCCTCCATAATTATCAATTAATTATATAATCAATAATTATACTATCATCAACTCTCTCATTATTTTCTATTTTCTTCCATCCTCAATTAATTGAATCCTCTTATATATATATATATATATATATATATATATATATATATATATATATATATATATATATATATATATATATATATATATTATTCGTACATAATTTATATAATTCTTATTTCACTAATTCTTTACTTAATTTCTTTATATAAATTACATAATTTATTATTATATAATTTATATAATTACCTTTTCTTCTTAAATAATTCCAACTTCCTCCATAATTATTAATTAATCCTAAAATCAATAATTATGTTATTACAACTCCCTCATTAACTTTTAATTAATTTTTGGATTAATTTAATTATTAATCCCTTAATTTCCATATTTAATGTAATTTATAATTATAACCATTAAACATGCACACACACACACACACACACAAATATATATATATATATACATATCTAATTTATATATCTCACATTACTTTATAACACCATTTAAATAATAATTTCTGCACATCTATAATCATTTAATTGTACAATTTTATTGTACCATTACATGTAATTTCTCTTATTCTTAATAAATTGCTTTTAAATAATTTATTTACTTTTCAATTGTTTTAATTTAACACCATTTATCACCATCTCTGTACAGATTAAATTTATCAATAAAATCTCATCACACACTTTATATCACATAAAATATATCAATCATAAATAATTTAAATAATCTTAACAATTTTGCTATTTAAATTCTTATTTAAAATTATTAAAGAAATTCCGAAAATTCGGGTCCTCACATTCTCCCCCCCTTAACAGGATTTTGTCCCTGGAATCACCATTTCCATAATAACCTTATGTGTCTCATTTATAGCACTTTGTGTAACTCGTTTCTTGATGCACTTATCAAAATATCTTCTCATTCTCTGAAAATTTTCTTTCTTTAATCGCACTTACCCTTACTTAATCTACTTATTTCATACTTTCTATTGCAACATCATTCATACTCCGCACATTCAACTTTCTTTTCTTAATTTATATTCATATATCTTCTTCACATTCCATTTCTCTTTGTAATATATGTAACGACCCTGAAATTCCTCCCAGTTTATTACCTTAAGTTCCATATTTATTATTCATTCTTTCCTTAACGTCCAAATTTCGGTTCGTTAATAAATCTTTAATCACCTTCTTTTACCCATAAATTGATTTTAAAATCATCAAGTACAAATTTTCTGGTATAAATTTTTCTTTTTCTCAATCATTGTATTAAAATATTTTATCATTTAAAAATTTCATTTCTTTATCCTAGTCCCTGGATCGCAACCTTTACTTTTTCTTTCCTTCATGTACCATAAAGCTCAACATTTAATTTTAATGTTGATTATATTTCCACAATTATCCTTTATTTAATAATTCATAATTAACCATTGCGTAATCCTGTATCGTAACGTTTATCTCATACATTTACAATTCACAATTTAATTTTTTACTCATTCTGTCTGGATTCAACATATCCGTACATACATAACATCAATAGAACTTAACACATGCATCCACATTGAATGGAAAATATAACAATAACATTTCCCCACCTTCTAGGCAATTTATCTTTAATTTAATCCAGTATTCCTGAAAATTATTTCTTTATCCTGCAAAAGTTTAATTTAAGCAAGTAATGAGCACAACGGCTCAGCAAGTTCAACAGTTTATATTTCACGTAGCACATACCTTAACATGCTTGGTGTGTGTCATATCTCATGTGCTTGTGCTTCAAATATAGCAATATATCTCATATCATTGCACAAAGAACACATTGTGGTCATATTAAACACTTATCACATAACACATAATTTGTATGCATTTAAAATAAGAATTTCATATCATAATAGTTCAACATTTAACATAAAAGGAACTGAAGAACTTGCCTGACGTCCAGTTATTTAATTGCTAGCTCAAAACCCTTTCTCGATCAACCTATTATCATAATATAATCAAATAATAATTATTTAACTCCTTATGATATTAATTTAATTAATTAATATCATCTCTAGGCCAATTATTAATTTATATGGCCAATTATATTAACCTTGTTCCTTAAAATATTAGCATAACTTAATATTTAATACCTTCACTACGGACAATCCGACTTATCGGAAAATTTTTAGCATAATCAGTTGTCCGGATTTTTATTTATTCCTTTTCTAACCTTTAAACTCATTAGATTAATATTTAAAATATTTAAATATTAATCCCCAATATTTAATATTTTTACAAAAATATTAAATTTAATGCCCAAACATCATTTCTATATTTTTAGTATTTTTTTTATAATTTTCTATGATTTTTAAACAATTTTTAAACATTTATTTCAATTAAAAACAACTTCTGGGGGCATTTATGTAATTTTCGCGGCTAAAGGGACAAAACCGGTATTTCCCGGAAAGGCTGGGGGCTTATCCGTAATTTCAGTAACGTTAGGGACAAATCCGGAATTTTCCAGAAAGTTCAGGGGCAATTATGTAATTTCCGTGCCTCTAGGGACACGGTTGGTATTTCAGGAAAAAGGCAGGGGCATAATCGTAAATTTCGCCGAATTGTCGGCCGTGCATTGCGCGGACCGAACCCCTGTCGTCCAAAACGACGTCGTTTGAAACTGATTCCGGAAACTTCCGCACGCGCATGGCGCGTGTGAGGATCCGAATTTCAGGATTTCTTTAATAATATCAAATAAGAATTAATTGATATAAAAATATCAAGGTTGTTTAAGTTAATTATTATTTTAAGTAATTTAAAGTGTGTGATGAGATTTAATTAGTAAATTAAATCTATACAGAGATCATGACGAATTGTGTTAATTTAAAATAATTGAAAGGTAAATAAATTGTTTAAAAATAATTTATGAAAAATAAAAGAAATTTCAAGAAAAGGTACAAAAAGTGTACAATTTAATTGTAGTGAAAGTACAGAAATTATGATTTAAATGAGATAATATGGTAATGTGAGAAGTAAGATTTAAATATGTATATTTATATATGTGAATGTTTAATTGATAATCTTAATTTCATTAATGATGGAAATAAATGGATTAATAATTAAATTAATCCAAATTTAAATAAAAAGTGAATGAGGGAATTGGTAAAATTGTATGTGTGGACTTTAGAGTTTATCAAGAATTTTTAGAAGAAGTTTGGAAATTAATTGAGAAGGAAAGGTAATTATATAAATTATATAATAATAATTATATAATTTATATAAGGAAATTAAAATAAGGTATGAAGAAAATAATAATTATATAAATTATATAAGAATATTATGTAATTTATATAAGGTGATTAAATGGAATGAAGTTGGAGGAAATTAAGAAATTATTTAAGAAAGGAGAATGTAAATATATAAATTATATAATATTAAGTTATATATAATTTATATATATATATAAAGAAATTAATATGAATATTAAAGAAATTGAATAATAAATAAGAAAAAGGAATGTTTTAAGTTATTAAAAATTATATTTTTGAATAATGGAATTATTATGACTTTTACGAAGGATAATATTTCGGAAACGTGAACATGTTAATGTAACATGTTGTCCAGGTAACGAAGTGAAAAATTATGAAAAATAATTTTTATAAGTTATATGAATTATTTTATGATTTTTGGAGGTATAAATTACCTCATATAATTACATGCATGACGTTATGCGTGTACAAAATTTGTCAAGTAAAATACCCAAAAGAGGTATTAGAATTATTTATAAATTATGTTATGAATTTTGGTAAATTAAAATAAATATTTTACATATATTACGTAAAATATTTATTACACGCAATAATTATATAATGTATTAAAATATTAATTATGCATGCAAATTTTTCGAAGATTCCGGAAATTGGATGGTTTAAGGCGGTGGATTTTTTTATGCCAAATGGTTAAGTGGTTGCTTACAAAAAAGAAGGAAAACAAAGCACAAAAAGGGGAAAGAAAAAAAAAAGAAAAGAAAAGAGAAACTAATAACACACATTCTCTCTCTATTCTTTCCATCCGGCAACACCACCACCGCCGAACACCACCCATAACGACCATGGCTACCACCAAGAGGGAGAAGAAGAAAAGATTTGGTGTCTTCAAGGATCATGAAGGTATAATATTAAACTTTTATGATTTATTATGTATTTATAGTGGAAAATAAATTGTGTAGAAAATTAGAAAATAATTAGAATAATTATTCTAAATAATTATTTGATGTATATGTATGAGTTACATAATTTTTGGATTGGTTTTGTTGGGAAATTAAGGTGCAAAATGAGGAAATTATGGAGAAGTTGACATACTGTTTCGCGGAAGAGAAAGAAAAATTTTTCTGGGAAAGTCGCGCATTGCGCGGCGCTGTGGGAGTGAACAGGAGCCAGAAACGACGTCGTTTCTGGGGCTAAGGGGCGACCGCGCTATGCGCGGTAGGAAGTTTCCGGAATCAGGGGGTAAACGACGTCGTTTTGAACGACGGGGGTCAGTCCGCGCAATGCGCGGCTGACCGAAACGCGGAGAAATTACCGTGTTGCCCCTGCCCTTTTCCAAAAATACCCAACGTGTCCCCAAGGCCGCGGAAGTTACAGAATTGCCCCTGGACTTTCCGGAAAATTCCGGATTTGTCCCTAACGTTGCCGAAATGACGGAAATGCCCCTGGGCTTTCCGGAAAATGCCAGATGTGTCCTTTTGAGCGCGGAAATTACTAAAATGCCCTCAGAATTAGTTTTTAATGAAATAAATGTTTAAAAAATTGTTTAAAAATTTCAGAAAATTATAGAAAAATACTAAAAATATAGAAATGATGTTTGGACATTAAATTTAATATTTTTGCATAAATATTAAATATTGGGGATTAATATTTAAATACTTTAAATATTAATCTAATAAAGTTACAAGTTAGAAAATGATTAAATAAAATTTTCGGACAACCGAAAATGCTAAATTTTATCCTATGAGCTGGGTTGTCCGTCGTGAAGATATTAAATATTAAGTTATGCTAATATTTTAAGGAATGAAGTTATTATAGTTGGCCATATAAATTAATAATTGGCCCAGAAATGATATTAATTAAGTAAATTAATATCGTAAAGAGATAAATAATTATTATTTGATTATTTTATGATCATAGGTTGATCGAGTTAAGGGTTTGAGCTAACAATTTAAATAACGGGACGCCAGGCAAGTTCTTCAGTCCCTTTTATGTTAAATGTTGGAATGTTATGATAAGTAATTCTTGTTTTAACTGCATACAAATTACGTGTTATGTGATATGTGATTAATATGACCACAATGTGTATTCTGTGCAACGATATGAATATATATGAAATATATTGCTATAGTAGAAGCACAAACACATGATGTATGACACACACCAAGCATGATAAGGTATGTGCTACGTGAAGTATAACTGTTGAACTTGCTGAGCCGCTGTGCTCATTACTTGTTTAATAAACATTTTTGCAGGAAAGAAATGAATTTCAAAAATATCAGATGATATAAAGACGGATAATCACAGAAGGTTGTGAACGTTATTGTTATATTTCAATAACATAATGTGAATACTATTGTTAAGTTTATAGTGCTAGTTTGTATGTACATATATGTTGAATCCAGACAGGATAAGTCAAGTTAAATTATGGACTGTGATAGTTCAAGATAGATATTATGATGGAGATTATTAAATGGTTAATTATGAATTATGAAATAAAGGAATAATTATGGATTTATTAATCAACCTTAAATTTGAAATGTTGGGAAATATGATACTGGTAAGAGAAAGAAAAAGTTAAGGTTGCGATCCAGGGACTAGGATCTAAATGTAAGGATTTTACAAAATCAAATATGTTAATGCAATGATTAAGAAAAAGAAAAATTTATACCAAAATTTTGGTAATTGTTGATTTTTAAATATCAGATAATGGATCAAATAAGGTGGTTAAAGATATATTAACGAACCAAAATTTGGACGTTAAGGAAATAATGTATAATAAATACAAGATTAAAAGAGTAAAGTGGGTCGAATTTCGGGGTCGTTACAGTTGGTATCAGAGCCAGATGTTATAAACCTTAGGTAAATGATACCTTAGGCTATAACCTAAGTAATGAAGAGTACGGTTAGTTGTGTGTTCTGAAAACTCAAGCGTATGGTAAACTCGTGACTCATGATTATATGGTGGAGCCCCTTTAGCGAATGGGCGACTATGGCCTGACTAGGACAAGCTCCTCAACCATATGATTATGGTAAGTTCCTGAGTCCAAATACGTGATAAGTTTGATGAACATGGGGGAATTAAAATAGAAAAATATATAAGTTAAGAGATACAGTTCTCTAATATGGGCTAAAGTGAAAGAAATATGAAAGATAAAAGATTATAAGGAAGAGATAAAGATGTTAAGGAAGATTTGAATGGAGATAAGGAATTAAGAAAATTTATAAGTTCAATTAAGAACATAATTGAAAGAATATCTGAAATGATGCAAAGATGAATCTCAAAGATAATCAGGGGACACCTGATTTAAGCAATAAAGATGACAAGGTAATCCAAAACTTATAGGAAGAGATCATAACAATATGATCAGGAACAGCTAGAGGATCGTACTACGATACGATCATAAGATAAAGGAAACGAGTAAGGAATGGATTGTAAAGCAAGGTCATGATGGGATCAAGTGAGAATATGAAATAATAGAAAGACCTGTTAATGGTCAACGAGGTATAGCTTGATGCTATAAAGAGATATGGTACTATGAAATAGTACAAAAAGAATTCAGAGAATGATGAGACATTAATGACAGAAAGGTTATGATATGGGGGTAGAAAACTTGGGTACGAAATTTCATTTGAGGACTCATGTGGTGACTGAGTTGCACAATCCTTTGTATGGGCGGGGGATTTGTGTTTACTTAGTTACTATGTGATAATCATTGAAATGTTAGAGTCGCGCTAAGAGTTTCTGGTAGATAGATAATATTAAGTTTAGGCACGAGTTCTTAAAACTCATACATGTGGTAAGTCTATGACTCATATTGGTATGGTATGTTTTGAGCCCCTCAGCATATGGATAGTCTTTGATATGTTCTTAGACTACGTATTGCTAGGACAAGCTTCTAAACTCATATTCGTGTGGTAAGTTCCTGGACTCATAATGTGTGGCAAGTTTGATGAACTATACGGGGGTATAGAAAAGCTAGAGTAGATAGAAATTTTAATATGATAAATGAAAATAGTCCTAGCAATAATTTAATATTTAGGTAAAGAAGCAGAAGGTGAATATTAGGGAATTTAGGATATTCCCATTCTTCTGGCTTTGCTAGACTTCGAAAATTTTTGGCCTCAAGCTAAATTGGCATGAATGTGCTTTGAAAATATAAATGAAATATTTTTAAGCGATTCAAAAAGTGTCTATGCTACTTGTCTCGGCTAGACAAAAATGTTTTTACATCAAAATGTATTTCAAAAGAATCATCCACGCACCTTTTAGCCCGGTGCAGATGTGATGCATGACGGAATGCTCAACGTGTTGTTGAGACGGTGCGGTACTATTTCGTCATAAGATGATTCAACACCATAAAGTATGGTTTATGGTGTAGGAATTATTAACGATGAAATTCTCAACGGACTGTCAAGATGATGCGGTAACATGAAGTCATAAATGATTTTGATTTATGAAGGTATGTCAGAACTATAAGTCCATGCCATTTGACTCGGCTTGATATTTTGAAAAGTTTTGACATGATGAATGTTTTAAAAAAAAAAATTTATGCGGATTATAAAGTGTTAAAAGAAAGTCTATGCTAATTGACCTAGCTAGACAAGCATTGAAGAAATATAAGTCTGAGCTATTGATTCAGCTAGACAAATTTTGTAAAATATTGAATTCATATTCTTTAAAAGTTATACCCAATCAAATTACTTTGAATGAATTCTATGGCTGAGATGAACAAAAAGATTAAGACTATTGCAGGTTGATCGAATGGTCACCTGGCATAGCAAGACACAGGCATTGCAGATTGATCATCTGGCGTGCCAATGTATGGTGAAATATCCATCACTTTAATGACAGATTGATCCACTGTCAGGGTTTGCAGTATGAAGTACTCGGGGAGCGAAGTACTGTAAACCGGGATAAATGTTCATTCAGCATAGCATGAAAGTTTTCCAAAATAATTTTTTTTTGAATTCTTCTACTCTTATGAAGATTGGATGGTAGGATGGGGTAGTTTTTTTTAATTGTGAGTGATAATGGAAGCAATAATTGTGAAGTAAAGAAATTATGAAATATGAAGAATTAGAAAATTGCAATGGGCAATGATCACGAGAAATGAAGGGAAGAAAGATATGTGGAATAAATATAAAGAAATTGTGAAGTATGAGTATATAGAAATTTCGAGGACGAAATTTTATGAAGGAGGGGTGAATGTGATACCCCAGGAATTTTAAAATAATTTTAAATAAGGATTATGATAAATCAAGTAAAGGTTAGTATTTAAAATCTAATGTTGAATAATGGAGGTATTAAAGAATGAATTATGAAATATGAAGAAGATTATAAATGTGAATTAAGAAGAAAATGATGAATGTACAGAGTATATATGAGGTGTAATAGAAGGTATGAAATAAGTTGGTTAAGTAAGGATAAGTACGATTAGAGGAAAAGAAAGTTTTCGAAAAATGAGAACATATCTTGATAAATACATCAAGGAAAGAGCTAAAGATTTATAGTCACAAATAAATTGTGAATGTGATTTAAGAATTGAATATTCTGACAATTATGATTTTATGAGGTTATCCATGTAAGTTATGGATATTAAACAGATAAAATATAATTATTATTGATTAAATTGTTATTCATCAAGATGAATGTATAGCAAGGTGCTATGAATAATATACGTATAATTATTACGGCAATTATGATTCCGAGGACGGAATCCTGTTAAGGAGGGAAGAATGTGAGGATCCGAATTTCAGGATTTCTTTAATAATATCAAATAAGAATTAATTGATATAAAAATATCAAGGTTGTTTAAGTTAATTATTATTTTAAGTAATTTAAAGTGTGTGATGAGATTTAATTAGTAAATTAAATCTATACAGAGATCATGACGAATTGTGTTAATTTAAAATAATTGAAAGGTAAATAAATTGTTTAAAAATAATTTATGAAAAATAAAAGAAATTTCAAGAAAAGGTACAAAAAGTGTACAATTTAATTGTAGTGAAAGTACAGAAATTATGATTTAAATGAGATAATATGGTAATGTGAGAAGTAAGATTTAAATATGTATATTTATATATGTGAATGTTTAATTGATAATCTTAATTTCATTAATGATGGAAATAAATGGATTAATAATTAAATTAATCCAAATTTAAATAAAAAGTGAATGAGGGAATTGGTAAAATTGTATGTGTGGACTTTAGAGTTTATCAAGAATTTTTAGAAGAAGTTTGGAAATTAATTGAGAAGGAAAGGTAATTATATAAATTATATAATAATAATTATATAATTTATATAAGGAAATTAAAATAAGGTATGAAGAAAATAATAATTATATAAATTATATAAGAATATTATGTAATTTATATAAGGTGATTAAATGGAATGAAGTTGGAGGAAATTAAGAAATTATTTAAGAAAGGAGAATGTAAACATATAAATTATATAATATTAAGTGTTATATAATTTATATATATATATAAAGAAATTAATATGAATATTAAAGAAATTGAATAATAAATAAGAAAAAGGAATGTTTTAAGTTATTAAAAATTATATTTTTGAATAATGGAATTATTATGACTTTTACGAAGGATAATATTTCGGAAACGTGAACATGTTAATGTAACATGTTGTCCAGGTAACGAAGTGAAAAATTATGAAAAATAATTTTTATAAGTTATATGAATTATTTTATGATTTTTGGAGGTATAAATTACCTCATATAATTACATGCATGACGTTATGCGTGTACAAAATTTGTCAAGTAAAATACCCAAAAGAGGTATTAGAATTATTTATAAATTATGTTATGAATTTTGGTAAATTAAAATAAATATTTTACATATATTACGTAAAATATTTATTACACGCAATAATTATATAATGTATTAAAATATTAATTATGCATGCAAATTTTTCGAAGATTCCGGAAATTGGATGGTTTAAGGCGGTGGATTTTTTTATGCCAAATGGTTAAGTGGTTGCTTACAAAAAAGAAGGAAAACAAAGCACAAAAAGGGGAAAGAAAAAAAAAAAAAAGAAAAGAGAAACTAATAACACACATTCTCTCTCTATTCTTTCCATCCGGCAACACCACCACCGCCGAACACCACCCATAACGACCATGGCTACCACCAAGAGGGAGAAGAAGAAAAGATTTGGTGTCTTCAAGGATCATGAAGGTATAATATTAAACTTTTATGATTTATTATGTATTTATAGTGGAAAATAAATTGTGTAGAAAATTAGAAAATAATTAGAATAATTATTCTAAATAATTATTTGATGTATATGTATGAGTTACATAATTTTTGGATTGGTTTTGTTGGGAAATTAAGGTGCAAAATGAGGAAATTATGGAGAAGTTGACATACTGTTTCGCGGAAGAGAAAGAAAAATTTTTCTGGGAAAGTCGCGCATTGCGCGGCGCTGTGGGAGTGAACAGGAGCCAGAAACGACGTCGTTTCTGGGGCTAAGGGGCGACCGCGCTATGCGCGGTAGGAAGTTTCCGGAATCAGGGGGTAAACGACGTCGTTTTGAACGACGGGGGTCAGTCCGCGCAATGCGCGGCTGACCGAAACGCGGAGAAATTACCGTGTTGCCCCTGCCCTTTTCCAAAAATACCCAACGTGTCCCCAAGGCCGCGGAAGTTACAGAATTGCCCCTGGACTTTCCGGAAAATTCCGGATTTGTCCCTAACGTTGCCGAAATGACGGAAATGCCCCTGGGCTTTCCGGAAAATGCCAGATGTGTCCTTTTGAGCGCGGAAATTACTAAAATGCCCTCAGAATTAGTTTTTAATGAAATTAATGTTTAAAAAATTGTTTAAAAATTTCAGAAAATTATAGAAAAATACTAAAAATATAGAAATGATGTTTGGACATTAAATTTAATATTTTTGCATAAATATTAAATATTGGGGATTAATATTTAAATACTTTAAATATTAATCTAATAAAGTTACAAGTTAGAAAATGATTAAATAAAATTTTCGGACAACCGAAAATGCTAAATTTTATCCTATGAGCTGGGTTGTCCGTCGTGAAGATATTAAATATTAAGTTATGCTAATATTTTAAGGAATGAAGTTATTATAGTTGGCCATATAAATTAATAATTGGCCCAGAAATGATATTAATTAAGTAAATTAATATCGTAAAGAGATAAATAATTATTATTTGATTATTTTATGATCATAGGTTGATCGAGTTAAGGGTTTGAGCTAACAATTTAAATAACGGGACGCCAGGCAAGTTCTTCAGTCCCTTTTATGTTAAATGTTGGAATGTTATGATAAGTAATTCTTGTTTTAACTGCATACAAATTACGTGTTATGTGATATGTGATTAATATGACCACAATGTGTATTCTGTGCAACGATATGAATATATATGAAATATATTGCTATAGTAGAAGCACAAACACATGATGTATGATACACACCAAGCATGATAAGGTATGTGCTACGTGAAGTATAACTGTTGAACTTGCTGAGCCGCTGTGCTCATTACTTGTTTAATAAACATTTTTGCAGGAAAGAAATGAATTTCAAAAATATCAGATGATATAAAGACGGATAATCACAGAAGGTTGTGAACGTTATTGTTATATTTCAATAACATAATGTGAATACTATTGTTAAGTTTATAGTGCTATTTTGTATGTACATATATGTTGAATCCAGACAGGATAAGTCAAGTTAAATTATGGACTGTGATAGTTCAAGATAGATATTATGATGGAGATTATTAAATGGTTAATTATGAATTATGAAATAAAGGAATAATTATGGATTTATTAATCAACCTTAAATTTGAAATGTTGGGAAATATGATACTGGTAAGAGAAAGAAAAAGTTAAGGTTGCGATCCAGGGACTAGGATCTAAATGTAAGGATTTTACAAAATCAAATATGTTAATGCAATGATTAAGAAAAAGAAAAATTTATACCAAAATTTTGGTAATTGTTGATTTTTAAATATCAGATAATGGATCAAATAAGGTGGTTAAAGATATATTAACGAACCGAAATTTGGACGTTAAGGAAATAATGTATAATAAATACAAGATTAAAAGAGTAAAGTGGGTCGAATTTCGGGGTCGTTACAGCGCGGCCCCCCTTTACTTCCCCAAAACGCCGTCGTTTTATTCTTGCCGCAGAAAGAATTTGGCCGCCGCGCAATGCGCGGACGACTATTTTCTTTTTCCTTCTTCTTCCCAGTAAACAGTAAACCACCTTTCCAATAATTCTCTATTTTTATACCAAATTTTCACAACATAATTACACTAAAAAATCATAAAATTCATACATATTCATCCAAAAATTATGTAGAACAATTATTTTGATTATTTACAATTTTTCTACAAAATTAATTTATTACCAATAATACACAAAATAAACTAAATAAATTAAAATATACCTTCCAAAGCTTGATAAGCTCCTAGTTGGCACCATTATTTCTCTCCCTTACCAGCTATGGTGGTCGGTGGTGGTGTTGATGGTCATAGTGGTGGTGTCGGGTGGAAGAAAATGAAGAAGAAGAGTATTGTTTGTGTTTTGTTTGTTTTCTCTTTTTTTTTTTTTTTTTAATCCTTCCACACACATATATATATATATAACCACAAGTGCTTGAATTATTTTTAAACACCAACTCAAGTCCACCGACCTTGCCTTAGCTTCTCAATCTTCCGGATTGTTCCACGCAAAGAAATCATGCATAATCAATTATTTAATACATTACGTAATTATTACGTGTAATAAATATTTTATATAATGTATATAAAATATTTATTTTAATTCATTACAAATCATAATATGATTTATAAATAATATTAATACCTTTTTCGGTATTTTATTTGACAAATTTTGTACACGCATAACGCCATGCATGTAATTATATGAGGTAATTTATACCTCCAAAAATCATAAAATAATTCGTAGAACATATAAAAATTATTTTTCATAATTTTTCACTCCGTTACCTGGACAATATGTTACACTAACATGTTCAGATTTCTGAAATATTATCTTTCATAAACGTCATAATAATTTAATTATGCATAAACATAATTTTTAATAACTTAAAACATTCCTTTTTCTTATTTATTATTCAATTTCTTTAATATTCATATTAATTTCTTTATATATAAATTATATAATTTAATATTATATAATTTATATAATTACATTCTCCTTTTAAATAATTTCTTAATTTCCTCCAACTTTATTCCATTTAATCGCCTTATATAAATTACATAATTATTCTTATATAATTTATATAATTATTATTTTCTTCATACCTTATTTTAATTTCCTTATATAAATTATATAATTTATTATTATATAATTTATATAATTACATTTCTTCTCAATTAATTTCTAAACTTCCTCCATAAATCCTAATAAATTTAAAATCAATAATTACAATTTTTACTAACTTCCTCATTAACTTTTCGTAATTTTCGGATTAATTTAATTATTAATTCCTTAATTTTCATAATTAATGAAATTTATAATTTTTATCAATTAAACATAAACACATATATATACATATATAATTCATATTTCTTACATTTCCATATAACCTCATTTAAAACATAATTTCTGCACTTCCATAATAATTTTATTGCACAATTTATTGTACCTTTACATATAATTTCTTTTATTTTTCATAAATTGTATTTACACAATTTATTTACTTTTCAATTATTTTAAATTCACATAATTCATCACCATCTTTGTACAAATTTAATTTACTAATTAAATCCCTTCAAACACTTTAAATAATAATTAACTTAAACAACCTTGATATTTTTATCAATTAATTCTTATTTGATATTATTAAAGGAATCCTGAAATTCGGATCCTCACATTCTTCCCCCCTTAACAGGATTCCGTCCTCGGAATCATAATTACCGTAATAATCATACATATATTATTTATAGCGCCTTGTTATACCTTTATATTGCTGAATAAACCCAATCCATAATAATCATAACCTACCTCTTAATATCCATAATTCACATTTTTAACAAATGACATCATACTGATCGTAACAGTCGGAATATTAAATTCTTAACTTAATTCACAATTTTTTTGTAATACCACATTTCATATTTCTCTAAAAATTTCTTAATAAAACCTTAACTCGTTTCTTGATATACTTATCAAGATAGTTTCTTACTTTCTGAAAAATTTCCTTCCTTTTAATCATTCATCTCCTTACTCTATTAGCTTATTTCATACCATCTATCGCACATCATTTATACTCTATACATTTGTCCTTCTTTTCTTAATTCCTATAAATCTTCTTCACATTTCATAATTCATTTCTTAATACCTTCTATCATTTAACACTAGGTTTTAATTGCTAACCTTTACTTAATTTTATCATAATCTTTATTTGAAATTATTTTTAAAATCCTGGGTGTCACATTCACCCCTCCTTCATAAAATTTCGTCCTCGAAATTTCTATGTACTCATACTTCACAATTTCTTTGCATTTATTCCACATATCTTTATTTCATTCTCGTAGTCATTGCACATTACACTTTTTTAATCCATCACATTTCATACTTTCTTTACTTCACAATTATTACTTTCATTATCGTTCACTACCCCATCCTACCATCCAATCTTCATAAGAGTAGAAGAATTCAAAATTTTATTTTGGAAAACTTTCATGATATGCTGAATGAACATTTATCCCGGTTTACAGTACTTCACTCCCCGAGTACTTCATACTGCAAACCCTGACAGTGGATCAATCTGTCGTTAAAGTGATGGATGTTTCACCATACATTGGCACGCCAGATGATCAATCTGCAATGCCTGTGTCTCTTATGCCAGGTGACCATTCAATCAACCTGCAATATTCTTAATCTTTTTGTTCATCTCAGCCTTAGAATTCATTCAAAAGTAATTTGATTTGGTATAACTTCGAAGAATACGAATTCAATAAATATATGTTAAAATTTGTCTAGCTGAATCAATAGCCTAGACTTATACTTCTTCAACGCTTGTCTAGCTAGATCAATTAGCATAGACTTTCTTTTAACACTTTATAATCCGCAGAAATTTTGTTAAAACATTCATCATGTCAAAACTTTTCAAAACGTTTAGCCGAGTCAAATGGCAATGACTTATAGCTTTGACATACTTCATAAATCAAAATTATTTATGACTTCATGTTACCGCATCATCTTGACAGTCCGTTGAGAATTTCATCGTTAATAATTCCTACACCATAAACCATACTTTATGGTGTTGAATTATCTTATGACGAAATAGTACCGCACCGTCTCAACAACACGTTGAGCATTCTGTCATTCATCACATCTGCACCGGGCTAAAAGGTGCGTGGATGATTATTTTGAAATACATTTTGATGTAAAAACATTTTTGTCTAGCCGAGACAAGTAGCATAGACATTTTTTTAAATCGCTTAAAAATTTCATTTATATTTCTCAAAGCACACACGTGCCAAATCAACTTGAGGCCAAATTTTCGAAATCTAGCAAAGCTAGAAGAATGGGGATATCCTAAATTCCATAACCATTCACCTTCTGCTTCTTTACTTAAATATTAAATTATTGCTAGGACTATTTTCATTTATCACATTAAAATATCTATCTACTCCAGCTTTTCTATACCCCTGTATAGTTCATCAAACTTACCACACATTATGAGTCCAGGAACTTACCACAAGAATATGAGTTTAGAAGCTTGTCCTAGCAATACGTAGTCTGAGAACAAGTCAAAGACTATCCATATGCTGAGGGGCTCAAAACATACCATACAATTATGAGTCATGGACTTACCATATGCATGAGTTTTAAGAACTCGTGCCTAAACTTAATATTATCTATCTATCATAAACTCTTAGCGCGACTCTAACATTTCAATGATTATCATATAGTAACTAAGTAAACACAAATCCCTCGCCCATACAAAGGATTGTGCAATTCAGTCACCACATGAGTCCTCAAATGAAATTTCGTACCCAAGCTTTCTACCCCCTTATTATAACCTTTCTGTCATTCATGTCTCATCATTCTCTGAATTCTTCTTGTACTATTTCATAGTACCATATCTCTTTATAACATTAAAATATGGCTTTTCGACCATTAACAGGTCTCTCTGTTATTTCATATTTTTACTTGATCCCATCATGATCTTGTTTCACAATCCATTCCGTACTCGTTTCTCTTGTCTTATGATCGTATCGTAGTACGATCCTCTCACTATTCCTGATCATATTATTATGATCTCTTCCTATACGTTTTGGATTACCTTGTCATCTTTATTGCTTAAATCAGGTGTCCCCTGATTTTCTTTGAGATTCATCTTTGAATCATTTCAATTATTCCTTCAGATATGTTCTTAATTGAACTTATAAATTTTCTTAATTCGTTTTAATCAAATCCTTCTTAACATCTTCATCTCTTTCTTATATTCTTATAAGTTTCATATTTCCTTCGCTTTAGCCAATATCTGAGAACATCTTTCTCAACTTATATCTCTCTATTTTAATTTTCCCATGTTCATCAAACTTATCACGTATTTGGACTCAGGAACTTACCATAATCATATGGTTGAGGAGCTTGTCCTAGTCAGGCCATAGTCGCCCATTCGCTAAAGGGGCTTCACCATACAATCATGAGTCACGAGCTTACTATACGCTTGGGTTTTCAGAACACGCAACTATCTGTACTCTTTCTTACTAAGGTTATAGCCTAGGGTATCATTTACCTAAGGTTTATAACCTCTAGCTCTGATACCAACTGTAACGACCCCGAAATTCGTCCCATTTTATTACCTTAAGTTCCATATTTATTATTCATTCTTTCCTTAACGTCCAAATTTCGGTTCGTTAATAAATCTTTAATCACCTTCTTTTACCCATAAATTGATTTTAAAATCATCAAGTACAAATTTTCTGGTATAAATTTTTCTTTTTCTCAATCATTGTATTAAAATATTTTATCATTTAAAAATTTCATTTCTTTATCCTAGTCCCTGGATCGCAACCTTTACTTTTTCTTTCCTTCATGTACCATAAAGCTCAACATTTAATTTTAATGTTGATTATATTTCCACAATTATCCTTTATTTAATAATTCATAATTAACCATTGCGTAATCTTGTATCGTAACGTTTATCTCATACATTTACAATTCACAATTTAATTTTTTACTCATTCTGTCTGGATTCAACATATCTGTACATACATAACATCAATAGAACTTAACACATGTATCCACATTGAATGGAAAATATAACAATAACATTTCCCCACCTTCTAGGCAATTTATCTTTAATTTAATCCAGTATTCCTGAAACTTATTTCTTTATCCTGCAAAAGTTTAATTTAAGCAAGTAATGAGCACAACGGCTCAGCAAGTTCAACAGTTTATATTTCACGTAGCACATACCTTAACATGCTTGGTGTGTGTCATATCTCATGTGCTTGTGCTTCAAATATAGCAATATATCTCATATCACTGCACAAAGAACACATTGTGGTCATATTAAACACTTATCACATAGCACATAATTTGTATGCATTTAAAATAAGAATTTCATATCATAATAGTTCAACATTTAACATAAAAGGAACTGAAGAACTTGCCTGACGTCCAGTTATTTAATTGCTAGCTCAAAACCCTTTCTCGATCAACCTATTATCATAATATAATCAAATAATAATTATTTAACTCCTTATGATATTAATTTAATTAATTAATATCATCTCTAGGCCAATTATTAATTTATATGGCCAATTATATTAACCTTGTTCCTTAAAATATTAGCATAACTTAATATTTAATACCTTCACTACGGACAATCCGACTTATCGGAACATTTTTAGCATAATCAGTTGTCCGGATTTTTATTTATTCCTTTTCTAACCTTTAAACTCATTAGATTAATATTTAAAATATTTAAATATTAATCCCCAATATTTAATATTTTTACAAAAATATTAAATTTAATGCCCAAACATCATTTCTATATTTTTAGTATTTTTTTTTATAATTTTCTATGATTTTTAAACAATTTTTAAACATTTATTTCAATTAAAAACAACTTCTGGGGGCATTTATGTAATTTTCGCGGCTAAAGGGACAAAACCGGTATTTCCCGGAAAGGCTGGGGGCTTATCAGTAATTTCAGTAACGTTAGGGACAAATCCGGAATTTTCCAGAAAGTTCAGGGGCAATTATGTAATTTCCGTGCCTCTAGGGACACGGTTGGTATTTCAGGAAAAAGGCAGGGGCATAATCGTAAATTTCGCCGAATTGTCGGCCGTGCATTGCGCGGACTGAACACTGTCGTCCAAAACGACGTCGTTTGAAACTGATTCCGGAAACTTCCGCACGCGCATGGCGCGGCCCCCCTTTACTTCCCCAAAACGGCGTCGTTTTATTCTTGCCGTAGAAAGAATTTGGCCGCCGCGCAATGCGCGGACGACCATTTTCTTTTTCCTTCTTCTTCCCAGTAAACAGTAAACCACCTTTCCAATAATTCTCTATTTTTATACCAAATTTTCACAACATAATTACACTAAAAAATCATAAAATTCATACATATTCATCCAAAAATTATGTAGAACAATTATTTTGATTATTTACAATTTTTCTACAAAATTAATTTATTACCAATAATACACAAAATAAACTAAATAAATTAAAATATACCTTCCAAAGCTTGATAAGCTCCTAGTTGGCACCATTATTTCTCTCCCTTACCAGCTATGGTGGTCGGTGGTGGTGTTGATGGTCATAGTGGTGGTGTCGGGTGGAAGAAAATGAAGAAGAAGAGTATTGTTTGTGTTTTGTTTGTTTTCTCTTTTTTTTTTTTTTTTTTTAATCCTTCCACACACATATATATATATAACCACAAGTGCTTGAATTATTTTTAAACACCAACTCAAGTCCACCGACCTTGCCTTAGCTTCTCAATCTTCCGGATTGTTCCACGCAAAGAAATCATGCATAATCAATTATTTAATACATTACGTAATTATTACGTGTAATAAATATTTTATATAATGTATATAAAATATTTATTTTAATTCATTACAAATCATAATATGATTTATAAATAATATTAATACCTTTTTCGGTATTTTATTTGACAAATTTTGTACACGCATAATGCCATGCATGTAATTATATGAGGTAATTTATACCTCCAAAAATCATAAAATAATTCGTAGAACATATAAAAATTATTTTTCATAATTTTTCACTCCGTTACCTGGACAATATGTTACACTAACATGTTCAGATTTCTGAAATATTATCTTTCATAAACGTCATAATAATTTAATTATGCATAAACATAATTTTTAATAACTTAAAACATTCCTTTTTCTTATTTATTATTCAATTTCTTTAATATTCATATTAATTTCTTTATATATAAATTATATAATTTAATATTATATAATTTATATAATTACATTCTCCTTTTAAATAATTTCTTAATTTCCTCCAACTTTATTCCATTTAATCGCCTTATATAAATTACATAATTATTCTTATATAATTTATATAATTATTATTTTCTTCATACCTTATTTTAATTTCCTTATATAAATTATATAATTTATTATTATATAATTTATATAATTACATTTCTTCTCAATTAATTTCTAAACTTCCTCCATAAATCCTAATAAATTTAAAATCAATAATTACAATTTTTACTAACTTCCTCATTAACTTTTCGTAATTTTCGGATTAATTTAATTATTAATTCCTTAATTTTCATAATTAATGAAATTTATAATTTTTATCAATTAAACATAAACACATATATATACATATATAATTCATATTTCTTACATTTCCATATAACCTCATTTAAAACATAATTTCTGCACTTCCATAATAATTTTATTGCACAATTTATTGTACCTTTACATATAATTTCTTTTATTTTTCATAAATTGTATTTACACAATTTATTTACTTTTCAATTATTTTAAATTCACATAATTCATCACCATCTTTGTACAAATTTAATTTACTAATTAAATCCCTTCAAACACTTTAAATAATAATTAACTTAAACAACCTTGATATTTTTATCAATTAATTCTTATTTGATATTATTAAAGGAATCCTGAAATTCGGATCCTCACAATATATCCAACATATTCAGTCAATCACATAGGTCATTTCGCACATTGCTTACATCATAAATCATTCCTTAATACCTCTATCATTCAACACTAGGTTTTAAATGCTATCCTTTACTTAATTCATCATAATCCTTATTTGGAATTACTCTAAAAATCGTGGGGTGTCACATTCACCCCTCCTTCAAAAATTTCGTCCTCGAAATTTCTGTGTTCTCATATCTCATCCATTTGCAACTTTTCTAATTCATCACATTTCATAGTTTCTTTGTCCCACAAATTATACTTTTATTATCGCTCACAATTAGAAAATGCTACCCCATCCCACCATCCAATCTTCATAAGAGTAGAGGAATTTTAAGAAAAAAATTAAACAAAACTTTTTGTAATATGCTGAATGAACATTTATCCCAGTTTAACAGTACTTCGCTCCCTGAGTACTTCATACTGCAAACCACTGACAGTAGATCAATCTGTCATTAAAGTGATGGATATCTCATCCATACATTGACACGCCAGATGATCAGTCTGCAATACCTGTGTCTTGATATACCAGGTGACCATTCGATCAACTTGCAATACTCGTAATCTCTCTATATCCCCTTTTTGCAGGGGTTGATCATTTCAGCACTAGAATTCATAAAAAATAATTTGATTGGGTATAACTTTCAAAGAACATGAATTCAATAAATATATTTCAAAATTTGTCTAGCTGAATCAAATAGCTTAGACTTGTATTTCTTTAACGCTTGTCTAGCCAGATCAATTAGCATAGACTTTCTTTTAACAATTTATAACCCGCAGAAATTTTAAAACATTCATCATGTCAAAACTTTTCAAAACGTCTAGCCGAGTCAAATGACATTGACTTATAGTTTTGACATACTTTCATAAATCAAAATAATTTATGACTTCATGTTACCGCATCATCTTGACAGTACGTTGAGAATTCCGTCGTTAATAATTCCTACACCATACTTTATGGTGTTGAATCATCTTATGACGTCATAGTACCGTACCGTCTCAATAACACGTTGAGCATTCCGTCATTCATCACATCTACACCGGGCTAAAAGGTGCATTGATGATTCTTTTAAAATACATTTAGATGTTCAAGATATTTTCGTCTAGCCGAAACAAGTAGCATAGACACTTTTTAAATTGCTTAAAATTCATTGGTATTTTTAAAAGTACATTCGTGCCAAATTAGCTTGAGACCAAAAATTTCGAAGTCTAGCAAAGCTAGAAGAGTAGGAATATCCTAAATTCCAAAACATCCACCTCCTTTTGTTCTTTACCTAATTACTAAATTTATTGCTAACACTATTATTACTATCATACAAAAGATTTCTGGCTACTCCAACATTTATATACCCCCGTATAGTTCATCAAACTTACCACACATTATGAGTCCAAGAACTTTCCACAAGAATATGAGTTTAGAAGCTTGTCCTAGCAATATGTAGTCTGAAAACAAATCAAAGACTATCCATATGCTGAGGGGCTCAAAACATACCATACGATTATGAGTCATGGACTTACCATATGCATGAGTTTTAAGAACTCGTGCCTAAACTTAATATTATCTATCAAAATTGCTAGCGCGACTCTAACATTTCAATGATTATCACATAGTAACTAAGTAAACGCAAGTCCCCTTCCCATACAAAGGATCGTGCAACTCAGTCACCATGTGAGTCCTCAATTGAAATTTTCGTACCCCAGTTTTCTGCCCCCTTATCATAACATTTCCGTAATTCTTACTTTATCATTCTCTGAGTTCTTCTTGTACCATTTCATAGTACCATTTCTCTTTATAGCGTCAAGCTATACCTTTTGGATCATTAACAGATCTCTCTGTTATTTTATAGTCTCATTGGATTCCATCATGATCTTGCTTTATAATCTATTCCTTATTCATTTTCCTTATCTTGTGATCGTATCGTAGTACGATCCTCTTACTGCTCCTGATCATGTTATTATAATATCTTTCTATGCTATTTAGATGACTTTGCCATCTTTATCAGGTGTCCCATGATTTTCTTTGAGATTCATCTTTGAATTCTTTCAAATATTCTTTCAGTTATGTTCTCAATTGAACTTATAAATTTTCTCAATTCATTACCTTCATTCAAATCTTTCTTAACATCTCTATCTCTTTCTTATATTCTTATATCTTTCATAATCTCTTAACCTTAGCCAACATCTGAGAACTATATGTCTCGACTTAGGGCTCTCTACTCTAATCCTTCTATGTTCATCAAACTTGTCACGTATTTGGGCTCAGGAACTTACCATAATCATATGGCTTGAGGAGCTTGTCCTAGTCAGGCCAAAGTTGCCCATTCGCTGAGGGGCTCCACCATACAATCATGAGTCACGAGCTTACTACACGCTTAAGTTTTCAGAATACGCAACTATCTTTACTCTTCCTTACTTAGGTTATAACCTAAGGTATAATTTACCTAAGGTTTATAACCTCTAGCTCTTATACCAACTGTAACGACCCCGAAATTCGACAAATCTTATTACCTTAAATTTCATATTTATTATTCATTATTTCCTTAACGTCCAAATTTAGGTCCGTTAATAAATCTTTAATTACCTTATTTAACCCATTATTTGACATTATAGTCATCAATTATCAAATTTTTTGATATAAATTTTTCTTTCCAATTATTGTATTAAACTATTTGGACATTTAAAAACTTGTCGTCTCAATCCTAGTCCCTGGATCGCAACTTTTACTTCTTCTTTTCTTTCTAATAAGTGTTTATGGAATAATCAGAATATATAACCATCAATAATATATAAATGAACTTTATTCACCCGATTAGTATTTATGACATCCATAACATACACAATATTATTATAAACTTTGCCAATTGCACTCGCAATAATCGTTCTATCAAAACATTGAATAATTAGACTATACCCTTAATTTGTGTCATAGCATAATCTTCATATATCCAAATATTCTAGGATTCTCATTTTTACCTGCAAAATGTTAATATTGGGCAAGAATGAGCACAATGGCTCAGCAAGTTCAACAGTGTGCACATAGCACATAACATAACACGCTCTCTGTGTGTGTCATACATCATGTATTGTGCTTCTACTAAAGCAATATATCTCACATGTCTCATATCTAGTTCAGATTAGCAAGTACGTAAAGCCAACTTTAATCAATTCACATATATTCACATTCTTGCACAAAGTACACATTGTTGTCATATTATCCATATATCACATAACACATAATTTTATATTCATTTGAACAAGAATTAATATATTATAACAGATAAACAATTAACTTCAGAGTACTGAAGAACTTGCCTTGACGTCCAATTATTAAATTGGTAGCTCAACACCCGTTCTCGAACAACCTAAGACCATAAAATAATTAATTAATAACTATTTATCTCCTCATGATATTAATTTACTGAATTAATATCATCTATAACGTAATCAACCCAACCTGACGATTTATTTTTGGGTACCAATCAATTACCAATTAATATGGTTAATTATATTAACCTCGTCCCTTAATATATTAATTTAACTTAATATAAAACACATTCAATGCGGACAACCCGGCTCGCCGGATAAAATTTAGCGTATTTGGTTGTCCGGATTTAATTTAACCATTTTTAAGATTTTAAACTTACTAGATTAATATTTAAAATATTTAAATATTAATCCCCAATATTTAATATTTTTACAAAAATATTAAATGTAATGCCCAAATATCATTTCTATATTTTTAGTAATTTTCTATAATTTTTAAACAAATTTTAAACATTTATTTAATTAAAAACTATTTTCTGGGGGCATTTTGGTAATTTCCGCAACCCTAGGACACGCTGGTCATTTTTTGAAAAGGTCAGGGCTATTTTTGTAATTTCCGCGCTTGTAGGGACAAAATCGTAATTTCCCAAAAAGTTCTCGCCCGCGCCATGCGTGAGCCTGAATTCCTTTACACACGAAACGACGTCGTTTCGTCCCGTCCGCTGAAAAAATTTAAGCCGCGCGATGCGCGGTGCCCCTTTTTTTTTTCTTTTTTCTTTTTATGCAGTTTCGTTCCTTCTCCAATTTCTTCCATTTTGAGCCATTAATACACCTCTAAAGCTAAAAATAATTACTAATAATTATCCCAAACTCACATAGAATCTTAAATAAAATTATTTTTCACATACCCATAACTTAAAACATATGAAATAACATTAATTTCACATTATTTCCACTAATATTAAATACTCCAATATTCAATATTTTTGATCAAATCCTTCCACAACAATTACCCTCACTATCAAAAATCCATAGATATATATCCAAAAATTATTTAGAATAATTATTCTAATTATTTACTAATTTTCTATAAAATTTATTTAACATCATAAATACTAAAATAATTTCATTAAAATGTTTTATACCTTCTAAAACTTGAAACTTCCTTCATTTGGAGCTCTTTCTTCCTCTTGATAGCACCAAATATTTTCTCCTTCTTGTTAATGGTGGTGTATGGTGGCGGTGGTGGTGGTTTCGGTGGGAAAAGAATGAGGGAACAAATGTTTATTTTTGTTTTATTTGTGTGTGCATGCTATTTTCTTTCTTTCTCATTCCTTTTATACAAAGCATTTAATCATTTTGGAATCCTCTAACACTTCCATCGCCCCTACCAAAGTCGGTTAAGCCACAAAGTCATACAATATTAATTATTTAATACATTACGTAATTATTTTGTGTAATAATTAATTTACGTAATGTCCTTTAAATATTTATTTTAATTCACTATAATTTATAAATAATATTAATACATTTTTCGGGTACTTTACTTGACAAATTTTGTACACGCATAATGACATGCATGCAAATATATGAGGTAATTTATACCTCCAAAATTCATAAAATAAATCATATGACATATAAAAATTATTTCTTTTTTATAATTTTTCACTTTTTTTCTTGGACAACATATTACATCAACATGTTTACGTTTCTCAAATATTATTTCCAATAATAATGAAAATAATTCCATTATACATAATTCCATTCTTAATTAATGTATTTTCCTTATATAAATTATATAATCATTTTTTTTATATAATTAATATAATTATTATTTCCTTACTATTTACTTTAACTTTCTTATATAAATTATATAATTTATTATTATATAATTTATATAATTACTTTCTCATTTTAAAATAATTTTCATAATTCCTCCATAATTATCAATTAATTATATAATC
The DNA here is from genome assembly GCA_947179155.2 of Hedera helix. Lineage (NCBI taxonomy): Eukaryota > Viridiplantae > Streptophyta > Magnoliopsida > Apiales > Araliaceae > Hedera > Hedera helix. The sequence goes on along the minus strand of OX359276.1, from coordinate 26,726,954 downwards.
AATAATTATACCATCATCAACTCTCTCATTATTTTCTATTTTCTTCCATCCTCAATTAATTGAATCCCCTTATATATATATATATATATATATATATATATATATATATATATATATATATATATATATATATATATATATATATATTATTCTTACATAATTTATATAATTCTTATTTCACTAATTCTTTACTTAATTTCTTTATATAAATTACATAATTTATTATTATATAATTTATATAATTACCTTTTCTTCTTAAATAATTCCAACTTCCTACATAATTATTGATTAATCCTAAAATCAATAATTATGTTATTACAACTCCCTCATTAACTTTTAATTAATTTTTGGATTAATTTAATTATTAATCCCTTAATTTTCATAATTAATGGAATTTATAAGTATAACCATTAAACATGCACACACACACACAAACACAAATATATATATATATATATATATATATATATATATATATATACACACACACACACACACACAAAAATGTATATATATACATATCTAATTTATATATCTCACATTACTTTATAACACCATTTAAATAATAATTTATGCACCTCTATAATCATTTAATTATACAATTTTATTGTACCATTACATGTAATTTCTCTTATTCTTAATAAATTGCTTTTAAAAAATTTATTTACTTTTCAATTGTTTTAATTTAACACCATTTATCACCATCTCTGTACAGATTAAATTTATCAATAAAATCTCATCACACACTTTAAATCACATAAAATATATCAATCATAAGTAATTTAAATAATCTTAACAATTTTGTTATTTAAATTCTTATTTAAAATTATTAAAGAAATCCCGAAAATTCGGGTCCTCACATGAGATGTCTAAGTCTACAATGGCAGAATTATCAAATGAAGAACAGAGAAATTACCGAGCAGAGCAAAACATGGTCGTTGAACCAATCAAAGCTAAAAGACGCAGATTAGTAGAGAAGCAGCAAAACCATAATAACAAGAGTCAAAAGAAATAATTTGAGAAGTTCGCAGAGTAAATGAGTCAAACAACAGAAGTCGTAAAGTAAGAATCGTGGAACAGGATGTCTTAAGATTCACTCTGTGACTTATGACTCACAGATCGTTGAACAATTGCAAGATTATAGAATTCAGAGCAAACCTCAAGATCATTGAAGAATATCGAAGGAACAACAATAGGAGAATCACAAGAGACTCTATGCTAAGCAATAAACTCACAATGAAGAATACTTAAGCATAAAGTTAGCAAGATCAAACACACTTCTAAGAAGGAAAAAGGAGAAGAAGAGGCAAGGGTTACCTTAGAAGATCAACAAAAATGAAAAGTTCACAGTATTTTATCTATTAAATCTATTACAACACAAGAAGGACAAAAGACTCTAGCAGAAGAGATGAAGGATGAAGTTAATAGATGTTGAAAAAGTCATAGTACTCATGATTAAAGAATGAAGTTGAACTAAATTATTGAATTACTAATCACGTTGAGTGACTTCAAACCGCAAGGTCATAATATTAATCAGCTGCATAAGTGTCATATCTATCAGAGAACAAAACATCCATGATATTGAAAAATAGAATCATTACGACATATGGATAGGGTACCTTTATCAAAGACTTCTCCAGCAAGGAAGTCTGAAGAAAACTAAAGGAGACAAGGATCTGAATATAAATCAGTAAATGAAGTATATTAAACAAGAAGTCATTTGCTGGCTACAAATCATAAGGAGCAGATTGAGAAGAAGACTAGTAAAGATCGCAGAATAAAAGACAAGTTCATAATGAAAAGATATGATCATATTGCAAGGCCAGATCGTATAATAGAAGTTGAATCGTATTGCAAGGCCAGATCGTATAATAGAAGCTTAATCGTATTACAAGACAAGATTGTATAGAAGAATTCAGTTTGTATTCAGTCTGTATTATAAGACAAGATCGTATACAAGATCTTGCTAACTTAGCAAGAATTCAGTTCGTATTGTGAAGACAAGATCGTATAAAAGAATTCAATCCGTATTGTGAAGACAAGATCGTATAGAAGGGTTCGGTTCGTATTGTGAAGATATAATTATATAAAAGAAGGAAGATCGAACAAGAATATCAATCGTATTGATGCTATAATCGTATTATCTCTAATATACAATTAGTTCAATTTGAAGAATGAAAGCTGGCAGGCTACTGAGAATGGTCATATCACAGTTTGAAGATCCTGATGCAATTTCTCCACGTTAAAGTTGAAATCTGGGAATCAGAGCATGTTAGCATCTATTGGCTACTTTTATTTTGAAATATCAGCCGACCATTAGATGCTTATGATGGAGATTAGAAAAAGATGTATAGTATGATGTCATTCACGCGATTGCCATTTTTAGCATATTGAAAATAAAGATAAAGATGAAACATTTACCTATAAATGTTAACATTGAGATCTTTTAAGATCGGGACATTAAATAAAGTAACGTCTACTCTACAACAGACAAAACAACAGACATCTCTTAATAAATATGAACTCTCATTTGAAATTCAAAAAGAGGTGAGAGTGAGCAAGCAAGAGGAAAAAGAGAGAGAACTGAACTTATAAATCATAGAGTTCAAAAAGGGGAGAATAGAAAATGAGAAGAAAATTGATCTGATGAACATATACATATCATCAACCCAAAGTTAGGATATAGTTTGGAGGATCAATCAAGAGTGATTTCCATAAAATTAGAGTAGAAGAAAAGAAGACACATCAAATGGCTCATGAGATCAATGTCAAGAAGGAATCACTCAGTTGCTAAGTTCCATTAATTAAGAGAAACTCAATGCCAACTTAGTAGCACCTCAACCACCTTTATCATTGACAACAATAGAAAGACGAGGTTTTGTGACTCGTCTGATTCTGAGTGAATCAGACTTTGTGTGGGATGGACTTAGTGTCCAATTGGGACGACTTTTAGTGAACCAGGTCTTAGTGACCTCTACCGAGACTTAGTGACTCGAAGAAAAATTAGTGATTCAGTGTTGTAACAGATCGTAATGATTTGATTATGAAGATTAAGAATATCCTTAGTGGATTCCCTACCAGAAGTGCAGAAGAGTGGAGTAGGAGATCGTTATACTCCGAACCACTTAAAATTCATGTGTCATCTCTTATGTCTTTTACTATCTACATTATAACTGCTCTAACTATTTTAACTAATTCACTATTTACAATAACATTTCAGTAGCATAACTCAAAGCAGAACTATAATTTACAGTCTTAGATCAAGAAGGGGTGTTTTATCAAATTAACTATTCCATTACAATTACAAAGTAAACAATTTGATAACTAAATTTTGGAATCAAAATTATGTGATGTATTCAACCCCCCCCCCCCCTCCCTTCTAGATCACCTTTGTGCCATTTGGGAAATAACAATAAAAAAAAAGTGATATTTGTCTTATATCAAAAAATTGCTTATTAAAATTGAAATAATACTCATTCGCCTCTACAATGGATTAAACTTTATAACTTTATATAAAATAGCTTAAAATAGTAAATTAAAAGTTTAATCTATAATTTTTTTTTATTTTAGAGTTTTTTTTGAAAAATATATATATATTCACATATATAAATACTTAATATAGTAAGAAATGTGTACAAGAACTTTAAAAATTTATTTTTCAAAAACTTTCATAAATTTCACAATATTTCAATTAAATATTAATATAATAATAATAATAACTAACACAACAATGAAATATTCTATCCAAAATAGATTAAAAATCGTATTAAACAGTTAGTGTAATTTACTTATATATTGAAGTTAATTTATTTATATTCTTATATAAATATCATGTATTTCAAATCAATTTGAAGTAAATGAGTTGTATAAAAAATGATTAATGAAAAAAAATGTAATATTATTTATTAATAATTACTTTTTTATAAAAACGTATATTTAAAAGGCATGTGCTTTACACGTGAATTAGACTAGTATTATAACTTAGTGATTAATAAAATGAATGTATGCTAATGTTGTTATTAAAATTCACTTAAAGAATTTTGCTATATCTAATTCACTAAAACTGCGGAGCATATTGGATGCTAATAAATTAACCAGACCGAATTATACGAATTAGTTAAAGAATTTGAGAATAGTTCTCAATGCTGTAAAGCTAGCAAATGTTCTTAATTCACATGTCACTGCAAATGTTACAGATAATGCCTCTGAGAAAGAGATTGCTACTTTTATGAAGTAGCAAGATGATGCATAGGTGACTCATTATATCATGCTCGCATCCATAAGTACCAAGTTACAGCGTCAACACGAAAAAATGGGTACGCCTACTACATTGCTTCACCTTCATGAGTTATATGGTGAGAAAAGTAAGTTAGCTAGACATAAAATATCTAAGGAGCTCTTCCAATCTAAAATGACCGATGACACTACAGTACAACTGATGTTTTGAAAATGATCAATTGGGACAACTGGATTTTGTCATGGATGGGTAGTAGAGTCAAAATTTGATCTTGCAGGCTCTCACTAACTCCTTTTCACAATTTGTTATGAATTTTAACATGAATAGGCTAAAAGTTTTTCTAAAGAGTCAGAAAATATAAGGCAAGAGGAAAGGCATATGCTAAAGACAAAAAGAAAAATGACCCAGAGAACAAAGGAGTTTATTTTTCACTGCAATAAGTCAAGACACTAGAAGAGGAACTGCAAGGAGTATCTTGCAATAGCTAAACAGAAGAAGCTTGGTGAAGCTTCAACTACAGATAAATGTTTCTTCATGAAGAAATAGATCTGTTTATAAGCCAAAGTTCTACTTAGGTATTAGATACCAGCTGTGGTTCTTATATATGCAATTCCATGTAGAGACTAAACGGAAGGTATAAAGCTAAACAAAGGATAAATAATCATGTGTGTGGCGAATAGAGTAAATGTTGTTGCATTAGTTATAGGAACTTATAGTTTAGGATTGCCTACGAGCAAGTCTATTAAGTTTGTAAGTTATTACTATGTTCTAGTTCTCGTAAGAAATATTATTTATGTTCCATATGTTAACAAGGAGAAGGTTTTTGTATTATAATTATGAACAATTATTGTTCTATTTATAATGTTTTATTTAGAACTAGTTGATTACGTGATAGAATTTGCATACTTGACTTACTTGAAAATATTTTTTTAAATTGAACAAACTAAAAAGAAAAGAGATGATGTGAATCATGCATTCATATTGCACTGTAGACTTGGTCATATTAATGAAACAAGACTTAAACAAGTTATATAAAGGTGGCCTTTTAGAGCCTTTTGATTATGAATCATATACAACTTGTAAATCTTGTCTCATGGATAAAATGACTAAATTTCCCTTTATTTGACATGGAGAGAGAGTTGCATAGTCGTTACAATTGGTACACACAGTTGTGTGTTGACTTATGACAATACATGCAAGAGAAGGATATTCATTCATTACTTTCACTAATAATTCTAGTTTTCGATATATGTATTTGGTGAAATACAAATCCAAATTGTTTGAAAGGTTCAAAGAATTCAGAAGTGAAGTAAGGAAACAAACTAACAAAAGTATTAAAGTTCTTCGATTAGATTGAGAATGGAATACTTAAGCAGTGAGCTTCTAGATCATCTCAGAGAAATGATATTCTCTTACAATTAACATAGTGTGATCCATGATGATTTTTTACCAATCTTCCAGTATCATTCTAGGGTTATGCCCTAGAAACGACAACAGAGATACTAAATAAGGTACCTTTAAAATTTGTCCCTAAGACTCCATATGAGTTATGGATAAGGAGAAAATCAAGTTTTAAGCATGTTAAAATTTGGGGTTGTCTAACTTATGTCAAAAGGTTTGAGAATGATAAGTTTGGGACAAGATGTGACAAGTGCAAATTTGTGAAATATCCTAAAGAAAGTTTAGGGTATTAATTCTATATTCCTACTGATTAAAAAGTGTTTGGCAAAACACGCTGCCTTTTTGGAATAAGGAGTTATCCTTAAAGGGATTAGTGGGAGTAAGATAGATCTTGAAGGAGTTCGAGAATCATAAAACACTACAGATCAATTGAAGGAACATGTGAAAGTAAAGAAACCTAATGTACCACAACTAATTCGTAAATCTGGAAGAGTACCTATTATAGCTGAAAGGTATTATGAATTCATGATGATGATGATGATGATGATGAGGTACGCACCATAGTGGATGTTGATCCAATTACATACGATAAGGATTTGAGTAGTAGAGACTTAAGAGAAATGGTTAATGACCATGAAATTTGAAATGGGTCTTTAATAGAAAGACTAAATTAGATGGTAAGGTGGATACCTATAAGATCATACTAGTGGCAAAAGATTTAAAACAAAGTCAAGGAGTTGACTATGATAAAACTTTTCACCAATAGAAATTCTCAAGTCCATTTCAATTTTGCATGTAGTTGCAGCTTACTATACGAGATCTGGCAAATTGACATAAAGACGCCTTTCCTAAAAAAGGGATGTATGTATGATACATCCATAGAGATTTATCTCTAAAAATAGAGTAAATCAAGTACGTAAGCTACAACGATCCAATTATGGATTGTAGTAAGCTTCTCAAAGATGGAACATTCGTTTTTATGAGACAATCAAAAGAGTTTGATTTTATCAAAAACGAGAATGAACTAAGTGTGTACAAGAAGGTTATTGGGAAAGCTATGACATTCCAAGTACTATTGAAAGTAGTATGCCCTCAAGCCAATCACATGTTGATGTGATAAGCATATACTTTGTAATCTTATTCGTTTATTAATAAAAGTTTTATTTAAAGGCATTTTTTTATTCATGATTAATTGGTTGAATTGATTAAACGGATAAACCCATAGTTTTGAGCAAAGCTTTTAGAATCATGATGTTGATCATACTAATAAGATCTAAATTCAAGATAGCTCCAAACTAAAATATTCCTAATCGTGGGATCACTAAAATAGGGATTAGTAAATTCAGATAGATTAGTACATACTATGCTTTCTCTTTTTAAGAGAATGACTGATTTCATAATCATTTATGTGGAGAGATTAAAGCAAGTATGTAGGTGCTTATTGTAGAATAAGTTCACTGAACGTGACTTGCTTAAGGAGCACCTAATAAAATTTTAATTTCCTGTCAATAGGAGTTCCGAATGTAATCGTAGTTCATGTGATCCTTGGACTTGAAATCATTATAGTATCTTGTGTATGATGAATTATACTTTGTCATATTCCTTAAGACTATTCAGATATAACAAAGGATGTGTTCGGGTATAATAAGTTGTTCATGAAGATAGGTGAATGATCAACAAAAGATCTATCACTTCTAGTAAAGAGAGAGAATTTCCTATCTAATTCAGTAAATGATAACTCAAAAATTATTGGCCTAGGTGGAATGAAAATTAGAAATGAGTTTTAAATTAAATTAAAGTTGTGCATTTAAGAATTGAAATGCATACGATCAAATAAAACAAGATTTGACAAAAAATCTATGTTTTATATTTGATTGGGATATTGTATGATAGAGTGATTGAATTATTTAGTAATTATTCGCGAAATAGGTTCTTTGTGATCAAACGTTGAAATTCATATTATACTGAAAGTTATAAATTGCTAAGGGGGCTTACCCTTATTATAGAATAAATATATTTATTTATTTTGAATTAAAGAACTTTAATTCATAATAAATAATATTAGAATGGTTTTAATTTATTGATTCTACAACCGGGATAATATTGAGTCTAAAGGGTCATACTGCAAAAGAAAAATATTTATTTTAGAAATAAATGACATAATGGTAATAATAAATTAAGTATTTATAATTTATACTACGGTGATAGAATAATTAAATAGCTTAATATTTATAATTAACTATTTTAGAAATACTAATTATAAATTAATAAGAGGGTTATTATTATTATTATTATTATTATTATTATTATTATTATTATTATTATTATTATTATTATTATTATTATTATTATTATTATTATTTAGTTCTTAATTAAATTAGGAGTTAAATAAAAACCCTACTCCTAAAGAGTTTAGGAGGGTTGAACAAATTTATAAATAAGAGGGGTCTTGTTATAGATTGATGTTACTCACTTTATTAGAGTATTAGAGAATACTACATATTTTTCCAACACTCAAAAGAACTAGAAGAGAGAAAATTAGGGCTAGCCATCCAATGTATAAAGAAACTTAAATCTACTTCTTCAATCTATATTATCTCTTGATGGATCACCTTTAGAGGTTGCACCATTGGGTAGCTAATGTTGATCTGTAGATTCTAATCTGTGAATTTGAAGAAGAACGTGAATAAGTAAAGGGAAGTGAACTCGTAGCTGATTAAATGTTAATTATCTACATAGGTATAATCTTTTATCCTTTCTCAATTAATAAGTTTCGCATAAGAAAGATCCTAGAATTTGGTTTGTTGAAAAATTATAAATATAATTTATGCATGCTTCCGTTATGTTACATCAATTTGATTGTATGTATGTATGTATAGTTTTTGCAAACCAACTATGGCATCAAGAGCCAAACTTATGCGAATTATTAATTATTTTGATTCCATATATGTATGGGTATATGTTTAGAATAATTTATTGGGCATAATTTATTTTATAAAATCATGGATTTTGAAAACAATAAGCAAAAAATCAAGTTTTGGAAGAAAAACTATCCAAATCATGAAAATTGCAAAATTCGCGAAAACTGTTCTATCGATATGGCGCTGCCACGCTGATAATATAAAAGGAAACGACGTTGCTGCACCGGGTTTAAGTGTTAAAACGGCGCTACCGAGCCGGATTAACAAAATTTGTAATTTTGATTTTTTGTGCAAGTTTTGAAATTAATAAAATAAAAGGTTTATTTTGAATGATTTTATAATTTAAAAAAGAGTTTATTTTAAACTTGAAATTTGATTTCATGCAACTTTAATTGTCCATTAAATGGCTGAAAGTAGTATGCACACAAGCCAATCACTTTTGATGTGATGTAGCATATACTTTATAATATTATTCATTTATTAATAAAAGAATTCATTTAATCAAAGGCATTTTCTTGATCCACACTTAATTATTAAATTAATTGTGATAAACCCATAATTTTGAGCAATGATTTTAGAATCATGATGATGATCATGCTAATGAGATCTAAATTCTTGATAGTTCAAAATTAAAATTATTCCTAATCGTGGGATCACTAAAATGGAGATTAATGAATCCGGATAGATTAGTACATACTATGTTGCTCTTATGAAGAGGATGATTGATCACATAATCATTTTTGTGGATGCACTAAAGCATGTATGTAGGTGCTTATTAGAGAATAAGTTCACTGAACGTGACTCGCTCAAGGAACACCTAATGAAGTTTTACTTTTCTGTCAATAAAAATTCCTTATGTGATAGTAGTACAAGTGATCTTTGGACTTGAGATCATCAAAGTATCTTATATATGATGAGTTATGCTTTGATATATTCCTTATGACATTTAGGGTATATCAAAGGGTATGCTCGGGTATAATAAGTTGTATGTTTGCCTAATTTTAATTAGGATTTTACACGCAAGTATACGCGGCCAGAAGTAATATAATGATTAAGTCGAGTGTCAAATCCACAGGGAATTAAAAATAATTAATTCCAATACTAACTTTATATCAAATTAACTTTATTTAAACAATTGTAATTAAATTATAAAATAAACTAACTAAAATTATTAACTAAATTAATTTAATGACAATGATTAAAATCAGATTAAAAATATTTAAGATTACAACTTCCCCCAATACTTCATTTAAATCTCTTCATTAACCTTCAAATTATATAGAATTGTTAACTGAGAATGTTTAACTATTTATTAACCTTTTGCAATAATTAATAAAAAAAATTATTTCAGTTATGTTGCTATGTTCATGTAAAACACTTAAAATAGATTCATTAACTATAAACTCTCAATAAAGTTACATGTGACATATAAATATATTTATTCTATATACTATCATGCTACTATTCTTAAAAAGAATAAACAAATTCACATATTATCATATCTGGATCTAAACCTATAATCTACTTTAATTTGATATAAATTATCTCAATAATTAATGCACAAATAATTATACATGAACGCACAAAATATGATAATTTTTTTTATATATAATCATTAATAATTATAAAAATTAATAAAATTAAACTACACATTGGGTTCAATTGCAATCTCAATTAAATTAGCCCATAACTAAATAATAAATTATCCACAAATAATTCAACATCTCAAAATTTCAAAAATAAAAGTAAAAGAAAAGAAATCAAATATGTGTTTTGATATCCGTCTGTTACTTGGATCACAATATTCAATTCCCAAGTTTTGCCTTCAATTCTTGGATCTTTTGCGTTTAATATTTGCTTCTAAACTATAAAAATTAATCTACTATATTCTAATTATATGTTAATGTATATTAATTTGCTCTAATATTCTGAAATAAGAGTCTCATAATGTATTTCTAGGATTACAATAAAAATCTTAATCAAAGTTGAAATTAAAATCAATTAGGAATCAAAAATCTAAAATTAATTCAAAATCTGGCATTAATGCACTTACCAAATGCTGCCTTGATTGCCTTGCAGCTGGCTCCTTGCTTCAGTCAAAACGGCGCTGTGCAGTACTTTAGTTCCTAAATCAAACATCTACGCATTGCGCGGATGGTTCTGTCATGCCCAAGTACCAAAATGGCGTCGCTTTGGTCCTTGTCTGCTGCCACCAGACCTTGCGCAATGCGCGCATGCTAATGCTTCCGTCCTGCTACTCGAACGATGTCGTCATAGTTTTGCTGAAGTTTAATCCTTGCACGCAAAGCGCTGAAGATGCTGGCTGCTTAATTACAATTATGCCACTAGCTTGCGCTGGAATTGTAATTATGCCACCAGACCTTACAGAATTTATAGATTTGACATCCACTTTATTTTACCAACAAAATAAAATATAAAATAAATAATATAATATAAAAATACTAAAAATAATAATAATGCAATAAATTAAATAAATTACCTAAAATAAATTAAAATACTTAAAAACTCGTAATTAATTAAACTTAAAAATATTAATAAATATGTATAAAAACCCATTATCATTATACATGGAGATAAGTGAATGGTCAACAAAGAATCTACCACTTCAAGTAAAATGAGAGAATGTCACATGTGATTCGATAAATGACAACTCAGTAGTCATTGGCCAAGGCAAAATGAAATTAGAAAGGAGTTTCTAAGTTACATTATTTAGAGTTGTACATTTGAGAATCGAAATGCATAAGATCAAATAAAATAAGACTTGACAGTAATTTTATGTCTTATGTTTGATTGAGACATTTGTATGGTAGAATGATTGAATTGTACGATAACTATTCGTGGAATAAGTTTTTTTTTTTGGTGATCAAATGTTAAAATCTATATTATCTGAAAAGTCGTTGATCGCTAAGGGGGCTTACCCTTACTGTAGAATAAATATTATTTATTTAAATAAATTAAATATTTAAATGTTTCTAATTAGTTTATTTTATAATCGGTTTAATATGGAAAACCTAAAGGCACACAGCGTAAAAGAAAAATATTTATTTAAGAAGTTAAGTGGCATGATCGTAATAATAAATTAAGTATATTTAATTTATGCTATGGTGATAGAATAAATTAAATAGCTTAAAATTTATAATTTAGTATTTTAGAAATAATAATTATAAATTAATAAGAGGAATTTTATTATTATTATTATTATTATTATTATTATTATTATTATTATTATTATTATTATTATTATTATTATTATTATTATTATTATTATTATTATTATTATTATTATTATTATTATTATTTAGTCCTAAATGATTTAGAAATTAATTAATAAGAGTTATCTCATAATAAATAATTAAGTTCCTAAATAGTTTTGAAGTTGTAATTATTATATTAAATTAATTTAGTTTCTAATTAGATTGAGAGTTAAATTAAAACCCTATTCCTAAAGAGTTTAGGATGGTTGGATAAATCTATAAATAAGATGAGTCTTATTATGGAATAAGGTTACTCACATTATTCTCCACATCTAAGGAATTAAAAAGAGTGAAAACTAGGATTTGCCACCACCCACTTCTTAAATTCATATTTTTCTTGGTGGATCATCTCTAGAGGCTACTCACTTGGTTAGTTAACGTTGATCTAGGAAATCTAATCGATGAATTTGGATAAGAACGCAAAGAAATTGGAGGTAAACTCGTACCTGTGAAAGTTTAGTGTCTATAAGGGTAAAATTCTCTAACTCCTTCTTGTTTGATTAATAATTGGGCATAAAGGTTAATCCTGACAATGGTTTATAAAATTAAAAAAAATGATTTTACTATGCCTCCGCTTATTATGTAATTTGATTGTATGTCTATGAATTTTTGCAAACCAACAATGGCATCAAGAGCCAAACTTTATATGAATTATTAATTGTTTGATTTCGTATATGTATGAGTATGTGTTTAGAACAATTTATTGGGCATAATTTATTGTATAAAATCATGGGTTTTGAAAATCAATTGCAAAAATTGTGTTTTGGAAGAAGAAAAATCAAAAAAATATTTCTTTGGCAAAATCGTGAACTGTTTCTGTAGTACCAGCGTTGCAGCGCCGTCTGTAGTGTTATTTGGAGTGCCGCAACGCTACCTTCTAGGGTTTTTTTCCCAGCGCTGTAGTGCCTATCCAATTTTATTTTATTGTCCTTTTTCATTTAAGTTTTTGCAGATTTTCAAAATTAAAATATAAGTCTTATTTTTAAATGATTTTATAATTAAAATAAAGAGTTTATTTTAAACTTAAAATTGTATTTCATGCAACTTTAAATTACCCATTAAATGATATCGATATATATATGGAATTATTTTAATTCATGAGATGAATAAATTATATTGATGCATATGATGATACGTATGATAATATAAGAGATTGATTATGGACTATTAACCAATGAGATTGAATTAATTTTATATGGATGCATGAATGACTGAGTTTTTATAAATGGGGTCTACGTATCTCGTCTTATCTAATTTTTCTTGATGTAAATTCTATCTTTCTCCTATGTAATTCTCCTTGACTGTTGATCAATGTTTATATTTTATGAAAATAGTTTGTAATATGATTAGTTAGAATTATCTGAATAATTTGAGCCAAGGAGCAATGAGCGTTTGAAAATCCGTTTGTTGTAACGACCCCGAAATTCGACCCACTTTATTACCTTAAATTCCATATTTATTATTCGTTATATTCCTTATGTCCAAATTTCGGTTCGTTAATAAATCTTTAATCACTTTAATTGATCCATTAATTGATTTTAAAATTATCAATCACCAAAATTCTCATATAAATTTTTCTTTTTCTCGATTCAATCGTTGTATTAAAATATTTGGATATTTAAAATCCTTACATTCTGGATCCTAGTCCCTGGATCGCAACCTTAACTTTTTCCTTCTTTACAAATATCATAACGTTCAACATTTAAAATTTAATAATAATTATATCTTCACATTTGTTCTTTTCAATCGTAATTCACAATTAGACCATTTAACAAATCTTTATCGTAACAATCATCTTAAACAACCCTAGTTCGCCATGTAACTCTATTCGTCCTATCCGGACCAATTTGTAAATAGATACAACATATTCACATAAATTTTACCAACTCACTCACATTGAATACAATTCACTCACATTGAATCATGACATCGAAATTATAACAGTTACGTATCCAATCTTCTAGATAATTCATCTTTAGCACAATCTGATATTTCTGAAACTCATTTATTTACCTACAAAAGTTTATTTTAAGCAAATAATGAGCACAACGGCTCAGCAAGTTCAACAGTTTATATTTCACGTAGCACATACCTTAACATGCTTGGTGTGTGTCATATATCATGTGCTTGTGTTTCAAATATAGCAATATATCTCATATCGTTGCACAAAGAACACATTGTGGTCATATTAAACACGTATCACATAGCACATAATTTGTATGCATTTAAAACAAGAATTTCATATCATAATAGTTCAACATTTAACATAAAAAAAAACTGAAGAACTTGCCTGGCGTCCAGTTATTTAAATTGACATCTCAAACTCTTAACTCGATCAACCTATGATCATAAAATAATCAAATAATAATTATTTATCTCTTTATGATATTAATTTACTTAATTAATATCATCTCTAGGTCAATTATTAATTTATATGGTTAATTGCATTAACCTCGTTCCTTAATAAATTAATTTAACTTGATATTAAATACATTCTCTACGGACAACCTGGCTCACCAGATAAAATTTAACATTTTCGGTTGTCCGAAAATTTCATTTAACCATTTTTCTAAATTGTAACCATACTACCCCAATATTTAATATTTATGCAAAAATATTAAATTTAATGCCCAAATATCATTTCTATATTTTTAGTATTTTTCCATAATTTTCTATGATTTTTAAACAATTTTTAAACATTTATTTAATTAAAAACTGATTCTGGGGGCATTTTGGTAATTTTCGCGCCCTTAGGGACACAACCGGCATTAACAGAAAAGCTCAGGGGCTTATCCGTAATTTTGCGCGCCCTAGGGACCCATTCGGCATTTTCTGGAAAGGATGAGGGTATTTCTGTAATTATCGCAACGTTAGGGACACGCTCGGTATTAACAGAAAAGATTAGGGGCATAACCAAAAATTTCGCGTGACCAAAGGACACGCTGGGTATTTCTGAAAAAGACTGGGGGCAATACGGTAATTTCCTCGTCGGCTGCCGCGCATTGCGCGCGGCCTTCTTCCCCTGCGTCAGCCAAACGACGTCGTTTGGCTGCGCTTTACCGAGGTCCGCGCACTGCGCAACCCTTTCTTCTGCGCGGCCCCCCAAAACGACGTCGTTTCAAGCCTTCTATCGGAAAAATTTTGCGCCGCGCCATGCGCGGTAAGCCCAGAAATTTTTTTGCTTCTTTACGCGAACAGTAGATCAACTGTAACGACCCCGAAATTCGACCCATATTCTTACCTTAAATTTTGTATTTATTATACATTATCTTCCTTCACGTCCAAATTTCGGTCCGTTAATAAATCTTTAATCCCTTCTTTAATCCAATAATTCGCTTTCGGTCCGTTAATAAATCTTTAATCCCTTCTTTAATCCAATAATTCGCTTTACCATCTTCAATTACTAAATTTTTTTTTCGTTATAAATTTTTCTTTTTCTTTTAATCATTGCATTAAAATATTTGGATGTTTAAAATCCTTACATTTCGATCCTAGTCCCATGGATCGCAACCTTTACTTTCTCTTTTCTTTCTATTACAAATATCGTGAAACTCAACATTTAAAGTTTAATATTGTATATATCCATACAACATTTTTCGTTTCATAAATCATAATTAAGTCATTTTATAATTTCGATCGTAACAACTATCTAGTACAATCACAGTTCAAAATTTAACTTTACTTATCCTGTCTGGATTCGACATATATGTACATAGGTAATATCATTATAAACTTAATACATGTATCCACATTGAATGGAAAATATAACAAAACGTTTCCCACCTTCTAGACAATTCATCTCTAACAATTAGTCCGATATTCTTGCAATTTATTTCTTTCCTGCAAAAATGTTTATTAAGCAAGTAATGAGCACAACGGCTCAGCAAGTTCAACAGTTATGATTCACGTAGCACATACCTTATCATGCTTGGTGTGTGTCATACATCATGTGCTTGTGCTTCTACTATAGCAATATATCTCATATATATCCATATCGTTGCACAAAATACACATTGTGGTCATATTAATCACGTATCATGTAACACATAATTTGTATGCAGTTAAAACAAGAATTACCTATCATAACATTCCAACATTTAACATAAAAGGGACTGAAGAACTTGCCTGTCGTCCAGTTATTTAATTGCTAGCTCAAAATCCTTAACTCGATCAACCTATGGTCATAAAATAATCAAATAATAATTATTTATCTCTTTATGATATTAATTTACTTAATTAATATCATGTATGGGCCAATTATTAATTTATATGGCCAACTATAATAACCTCGTTCCTTAAAATATTAGCATAACTTAATATTTAATACATTCACTACGGACAACCCGGCTCATCGAATAATTTCTAGCATATTTGGTTGTCCGGATTTTCATTTATTCACTTTCTAACCTTTAAACTTAATGGATTAATATTTAAATATTAATCCTCAATATTTAATATTTTTACAAAAATATTAAATTAATTGCCCAAACATCATTTCTATATTTTTAGTATTTTTCTATAATTTTCTATGATTTTTAAACAATTTTTAAACATTTATTTCAATTAAAACTAACTCTGGGGGCATTTTAGTCATTTCCGCGGTCAAAGGGACAAAATGGGCATTTTTCGGAAAGCACAAGGGCATTTCCGTAATTTCATCAACATTAGGGACAATTCCGGAAAGTCCAGGGCCAAATCTGTAATTTCCTATGCAAAAGGGCACGCTGGGTATTAATTAAAAAGACCGGGGTACGTCCGTAATTTCGCCAACAGTCAGCAGCGCATGACGCACGCCGTTCCCGCGTCATCTTAAAACGACGGCGTTTCACGCCTCGTTTCCAGAAAGTTGGGCTCGCGCATGGCGCGGCCATGACCTCAACCCAAAACGACGCCGTTTTATCGCGGCTTCCGGAAAATTCTCCTCGCGCAACGCGCGACCTGCACTAACTCCGAAAACGTCGTCGTTTTAACGACGCGTCCGGCAAAATTGACCGCGCGCCATGCGCGGTTCACTCTTTCACTGTTCATCCTCTCCTCCCGCGAACAGTGCACCACCCTAATTCAATTTTCTCCATCTTTTCTCCAAAATTACACAACAAAACTTATTCCAAAAATCATGAAATTCATAGATAAACATCCAATAATTATTTTGAATCATTATTCTATTTATTTTCTATTTTTCCATAAAATTAAATTACCACCATAATACCAAAAATAATCAAATAAAACTATTTTTTTTATACCTTTTCAAAGCTTAATAATCCTTCTTTGAAGCTTGAACTCCCTCTTCTTGACCTTCCTTTCTTGGTGGCCAGGTGGTTCGGTGGCGGTGATGGTGTTGCCGGTGGAGAAAAAGAGAGGATGATAGAGTTTGTTTTAATTTCTTTTCCTTATTTCTTCCTTTCTTTTTTTTTTTTTTTTTTTTTACTTGCTTCACTTCTCCTTTTAATAACCAAAAAGGAATTCAATCATTTTGGAAACAAAAATAAAGTCCACCGACTTATCCCATGCAAGCTTCGGATTAACCAACATGCGTAAATCTCTCTCTCGAACGTTCCAATTAACATACAATTTAATTAATTTAATACATTACATAATTATTTCATATAATAAATATTTTATATATAATATATAAAATATTTATTTTAATTCACCAAAAATCATAACATGATTTATAATTAATTTTAATACCTCTTTTGGGTACTTTTCTTGACAAATTTTGTACACGCATAATAACATGCATGTAATTATTTGAGGTAATTAATGCCACCAAAATTCATAAAATAATTCATACGACATAGAAAAATTATTTTTCATAATTTTTCACTTCGTTACTTGTACAACATGTTACATTAACATGTTCACGTTTCCGAAATATTATTCTTCATAAAAGTCATAATAATTCCATTATGCATAAACATAATTTTTAATGAATTTAAAACATTCATTTCTCCTCATTTAATTTCATTCGTTACATTTCGCACTAATTTCTTTATATATAAATTATATAATTTAATATTATATAATTTATATATTTACATTCTCCTTTCTTAAATAATTTCTTAATTTCCTCCAACCTTAATCCATTTAATCACCTTATATAAATTATATAATTATTCTTATATAATTTATATAATTATTATTTTTTTCATTCCTCATTTTAATTTCCTTATATAAATTATATAATTTATTATTATATAATTTATATAATTACTTTTCCTTCTCAATTAATTTCTAAACTTCCTCCATAAATCTTAATTAAATCTAAAATCCATCATTACAATTTTACTAACTTCCTCATCCAATTTTTATTTAAAATTGGATTAATTTAATTATTAATCCATTTATTCTCATAATTAATGAAATCGATAATTTCAATTAAATATTCACATATATATAGAAATGTATATATATAAATATATACATATTTAATTCATGCATTTCACATTATCACATAACCTCATTTAAAATCATAATTTCTGTACTTCCGCAAGAATTTAATTGTACAATTTACTGTACATTTACACGAAATTTCTTTTATTGCTCATAAATTGTTTCCAAACAATTTATTTACTTTTTCAATTATTTTAAATTCACATAATTCATCATGATCTATGTACATATTTAATTTACTAATTAAATCTCTTTACATACCTCAAACCACATAAAATAACAATTTCTTTACACAACCTTAAAATTTGTATCAATTAAATTCTTATTTAATTTTATTAAATAATTTCGAAAATTCGGATCCTCACATTCTTCCCCCCTTAATAAGATTCTGTCCTCGGAATCATAATGGTCGTAATATTCATACGGATCTTATTTATGGCACTTTGCTATACCTTTATATTGATGAATCACAATTAATTCCATAATAATCATAACTTATCTTTTAATATCCATAACTTACATGGATAACACCATAATAGTCATAACTATCAGAATATTAAATTCTTAATTCAACATTAAATTTCATAATTCTCTAAAAATTTTATTCATAAAATTTTAACTCATTTCTTGATACACTTATCAAGATACTTTCTCATTCTCTGGAAAATTTCTTTCCTTTTTATTGCATTTACCCTTTCTCAATCCATTTATTCCATACCTTCTATCGCATATAATTTATATTCTACTCATTCAACCTTATCTTCTCAATTCATGTTCGTGAATCTTCTTTTCATTCCATAATCATTCCTTAATACTTTTATCGTTCAATACTAGGTTTTAAAGTTAACCTTTACTTGATTCATCATAGTCCTTATTTGGAATTATTCTAAAATTCCTGGGGTATCACATTCACCCCTCCTTCATAAAATTTCGTCCTCGAAATTTCGATGTACTAATATTTCGTTCATTTATAACTTACACATTTACTTTTAATTCATTTCGCATATCTTTCTTTCCTTCATTTCTCATAGTCATTGCACATTGCAAACTTTCTAATCCATCACATTTCATAATTTCTTTACTTCACAATTCTTACTTTCATTATTGATCACATTGAGAAATACTACCCCATCCTACCATCCAATCTTCATAAGAGTAGAGGAATTTAAAATTTTACTTTGGAAACTTTCATGCTTTGCTGAATGAACACTTATCCCGGTTAACAGTATTTCACTCCCAGAGTACCTCATACTGCAACCCATTAAGTTTCATAATATTCTGAACATGATCCCGGTTTACAGTACTTCGCTCCCCGAGTACCTCATACTGCAAACCCTGACAGTGGATCAGTCTGTCATTAAATGATGGATGTTTCACCATACTATGTCTTTCTATGCCAGGTGATTATTTAATCAACCTGCAACATTCATAATCTTTTTGTTCATCTCAGCCTTAAAATTCATTCGAAAGAAATTAAATTTTGTATAACTTTCAAAGAATATGAATTCAATACATTTCAAAATTTGTCTAGCTGAATCAATAGCTCAGACTTATATTCCTTCAACGCTTGTCTAGCTAGATCAATTAGCATAGACTTACTTTTAACACCTTATAATCCGCAGAATTTTTTTTTTTTTTAAAACATTCATCATGTCAAAACTTTTCAAAACGTCTAGCCGAGTCAAATGGCAAAGACTTATAGCTTTGACATACTTTCATAAATTAAAATCATTTATGACTTCATGTTACCGCATCATTTTGACAGTACGTTGAGGATTCCGTCGTTAATAATTCCTACACCATAAACCATACTTTATGGTGTTGAATCATCTTATAACGAAATAGTACCGCACCATCTTAACAACACGTTGAGCATTCCGTCATTCATCTCATCTACACCGGGCTAAACGGTGCATGGATGATTATTTTAAAATATATTTTGATGTAAAATATTTTTGTCTAGCCGAAACAAGTAGCATAGACACTTTTTAGATCGCTTAAAAATTTCATTTGCATCTTTCAAAGCACACTCGTGCCAAATCAACTTGAGGCCAAACATTTCGAAGTCTAGCAAAGCTAGAAGAATGGGAATATCCTAAATTCCCTAAACATTCACCTTCTGCCTCTTCACTTAATTACTAACTTTATTGCTAGGACCATTATTAATTATCATACCAAAATTTCTAACTACTCCAACTTTTCTATACCCCCGTATAGTTCATCAAACTTGCCACACATTGTGAGTCCAGAAACTTACCACAAGAATATGAGTTTTAAAGCTTGTCCTAGTAATATGTAGTCTAAGAACAAATCAAAGACTATCCATATGCTGAGGGGCTCAAAACATACCATACGATTATGAGTCATGGACTTACCATATGCATGAGTTTTAAGAACTCGTGCCTAAACTTAATATTGTCTATCTATCAGAAACTCTTAGCGCGACTCTAACATTTCAATGATTATCACATAGTAACTGAGTAAACACAAATCCTCCGCCCATACAAAGGATTGTGCAACTCAGTCACCATATGAGTCTTCAAATGAAATTTCGTACCCAAGTTTTCTACCCTCTTATCATAACCTTTCTGTCATTCATATCTCATCATCCTTTGAATTCTTCTTGTACTATTTCATAGTACCATATCTCTTTATAGCATCAAGTTATACCTTGTTGACCATTAACAGGTCTTTCTATTATTTCACATTCTCACTTGATCCCATCATGACCTTGCTTTACAACCTATTTCTTACTCGCTTCTCTTATCTTGTGATCGTATCGTAGTACGATCCTCTTACCGTTCCTGATCATGTTATTATGATCTCTTCTTATACATTTCGGATTATCTTGTCATCCTTATTGTTTAAATCAGGTGTCCCCTGATTTTCTTTAAAATTCATCTTTGAATCATTTCAATTATTCTTTCAATTATGTTCTTAATTGAACTTATAAATTTTCTCAATTCATTTCATTCAAATCTTTCTTAACATCTTTATTTCTTCCTTATAATCTTATCTCTTTAATATTTCCTTTACTTTAATCAATATCTGAAATCTACATTTCTTAACTTACATTTTTCTATTTAAATCCCCCCGTGTTCATCAAACTTATCACGTATTTTGACTCAGGAACTTACCATAATCATACGGTTGAGGAGCTTGTCCTAGTCAGGCCATAGTCGCCCATTCGCTAAAGGGGCTCCACCATACAATCATGAGTCACGAGCTTATTATACGCTTGAGTTTTCAGAACATACAACTAACTGTACTCTTTCTTACTTAGGTTATAGCCTAAGGTATCATTTACCTAAGGTTTATAACCTCTAGCTCTGATACCAACTGTAACGACCCCGAAATTCGACCCATATTCTTACCTTAAATTTTGTATTTATTATACATTATCTTCCTTCACGTCCAAATTTCGGTCCGTTAATAAATCTTTAATCCCTTCTTTAATCCAATAATTCGCTTTCGGTCCGTTAATAAATCTTTAATCCCTTCTTTAATCCAATAATTCGCTTTACCATCTTCAATTACTAAATTTTTTTTTCGTTATAAATTTTTCTTTTTCTTTTAATCATTGCATTAAAATATTTGGATGTTTAAAATCCTTACATTTCGATCCTAGTCCCATGGATCGCAACCTTTACTTTCTCTTTTCTTTCTATTACAAATATCGTGAAACTCAACATTTAAAGTTTAATATTGTATATATCCATACAACATTTTTCGTTTCATAAATCATAATTAAGTCATTTTATAATTTCGATCGTAACAACTATCTAGTACAATCACAGTTCAAAATTTAACTTTACTTATCCTGTCTGGATTCGACATATATGTACATAGGTAATATCATTATAAACTTAATACATGTATCCACATTGAATGGAAAATATAACAAAACGTTTCCCACCTTCTAGACAATTCATCTCTAACAATTAGTCCGATATTCTTGCAATTTATTTCTTTCCTGCAAAAATGTTTATTAAGCAAGTAATGAGCACAACGGCTCAGCAAGTTCAACAGTTATGATTCACGTAGCACATACCTTATCATGCTTGGTGTGTGTCATACATCATGTGCTTGTGCTTCTACTATAGCAATATATCTCATATATATCCATATCGTTGCACAAAATACACATTGTGGTCATATTAATCACGTATCATGTAACACATAATTTGTATGCAGTTAAAACAAGAATTACCTATCATAACATTCCAACATTTAACATAAAAGGGACTGAAGAACTTGCCTGTCGTCCAGTTATTTAATTGCTAGCTCAAAATCCTTAACTCGATCAACCTATGGTCATAAAATAATCAAATAATAATTATTTATCTCTTTATGATATTAATTTACTTAATTAATATCATGTATGGGCCAATTATTAATTTATATGGCCAACTATAATAACCTCGTTCCTTAAAATATTAGCATAACTTAATATTTAATACATTCACTACGGACAACCCGGCTCATCGAATAATTTCTAGCATATTTGGTTGTCCGGATTTTCATTTATTCACTTTCTAACCTTTAAACTTAATGGATTAATATTTAAATATTAATCCTCAATATTTAATATTTTTACAAAAATATTAAATTAATTGCCCAAACATCATTTCTATATTTTTAGTATTTTTCTATAATTTTCTATGATTTTTAAACAATTTTTAAACATTTATTTCAATTAAAACTAACTCTGGGGGCATTTTAGTCATTTCCGCGGTCAAAGGGACAAAATGGGCATTTTTCGGAAAGCACAAGGGCATTTCCGTAATTTCATCAACATTAGGGACAATTCCGGAAAGTCCAGGGCCAAATCTGTAATTTCCTATGCAAAAGGGCACGCTGGGTATTAATTAAAAAGACCGGGGTACGTCCGTAATTTCGCCAACAGTCAGCAGCGCATGACGCACGCCGTTCCCGCGTCATCTTAAAACGACGGCGTTTCACGCCTCGTTTCCAGAAAGTTGGGCTCGCGCATGGCGCGGCCATGACCTCAACCCAAAACGACGCCGTTTTATCGCGGCTTCCGGAAAATTCTCCTCGCGCAACGCGCGACCTGCACTAACTCCGAAAACGTCGTCGTTTTAACGACGCGTCCGGCAAAATTGACCGCGCGCCATGCGCGGTTCACTCTTTCACTGTTCATCCTCTCCTCCCGCGAACAGTGCACCACCCTAATTCAATTTTCTCCATCTTTTCTCCAAAATTACACAACAAAACTTATTCCAAAAATCATGAAATTCATAGATAAACATCCAATAATTATTTTGAATCATTATTCTATTTATTTTCTATTTTTCCATAAAATTAAATTACCACCATAATACCAAAAATAATCAAATAAAACTATTTTTTTTATACCTTTTCAAAGCTTAATAATCCTTCTTTGAAGCTTGAACTCCCTCTTCTTGACCTTCCTTTCTTGGTGGCCAGGTGGTTCGGTGGCGGTGATGGTGTTGCCGGTGGAGAAAAAGAGAGGATGATAGAGTTTGTTTTAATTTCTTTTCCTTATTTCTTCCTTTCTTTTTTTTTTTTTTTTTTTTACTTGCTTCACTTCTCCTTTTAATAACCAAAAAGGAATTCAATCATTTTGGAAACAAAAATAAAGTCCACCGACTTATCCCATGCAAGCTTCGGATTAACCAACATGCGTAAATCTCTCTCTCGAACGTTCCAATTAACATACAATTTAATTAATTTAATACATTACATAATTATTTCATATAATAAATATTTTATATATAATATATAAAATATTTATTTTAATTCACCAAAAATCATAACATGATTTATAATTAATTTTAATACCTCTTTTGGGTACTTTTCTTGACAAATTTTGTACACGCATAATAACATGCATGTAATTATTTGAGGTAATTAATGCCACCAAAATTCATAAAATAATTCATACGACATAGAAAAATTATTTTTCATAATTTTTCACTTCGTTACTTGTACAACATGTTACATTAACATGTTCACGTTTCCGAAATATTATTCTTCATAAAAGTCATAATAATTCCATTATGCATAAACATAATTTTTAATGAATTTAAAACATTCATTTCTCCTCATTTAATTTCATTCGTTACATTTCGCACTAATTTCTTTATATATAAATTATATAATTTAATATTATATAATTTATATATTTACATTCTCCTTTCTTAAATAATTTCTTAATTTCCTCCAACCTTAATCCATTTAATCACCTTATATAAATTATATAATTATTCTTATATAATTTATATAATTATTATTTTTTTCATTCCTCATTTTAATTTCCTTATATAAATTATATAATTTATTATTATATAATTTATATAATTACTTTTCCTTCTCAATTAATTTCTAAACTTCCTCCATAAATCTTAATTAAATCTAAAATCCATCATTACAATTTTACTAACTTCCTCATCCAATTTTTATTTAAAATTGGATTAATTTAATTATTAATCCATTTATTCTCATAATTAATGAAATCGATAATTTCAATTAAATATTCACATATATATAGAAATGTATATATATAAATATATACATATTTAATTCATGCATTTCACATTATCACATAACCTCATTTAAAATCATAATTTCTGTACTTCCGCAAGAATTTAATTGTACAATTTACTGTACATTTACACGAAATTTCTTTTATTGCTCATAAATTGTTTCCAAACAATTTATTTACTTTTTCAATTATTTTAAATTCACATAATTCATCATGATCTATGTACATATTTAATTTACTAATTAAATCTCTTTACATACCTCAAACCACATAAAATAACAATTTCTTTACACAACCTTAAAATTTGTATCAATTAAATTCTTATTTAATTTTATTAAATAATTTCGAAAATTCGGATCCTCACATTCTTCCCCCCTTAATAAGATTCTGTCCTCGGAATCATAATGGTCGTAATATTCATACGGATCTTATTTATGGCACTTTGCTATACCTTTATATTGATGAATCACAATTAATTCCATAATAATCATAACTTATCTTTTAATATCCATAACTTACATGGATAACACCATAATAGTCATAACTATCAGAATATTAAATTCTTAATTCAACATTAAATTTCATAATTCTCTAAAAATTTTATTCATAAAATTTTAACTCATTTCTTGATACACTTATCAAGATACTTTCTCATTCTCTGGAAAATTTCTTTCCTTTTTATTGCATTTACCCTTTCTCAATCCATTTATTCCATACCTTCTATCGCATATAATTTATATTCTACTCATTCAACCTTATCTTCTCAATTCATGTTCGTGAATCTTCTTTTCATTCCATAATCATTCCTTAATACTTTTATCGTTCAATACTAGGTTTTAAAGTTAACCTTTACTTGATTCATCATAGTCCTTATTTGGAATTATTCTAAAATTCCTGGGGTATCACATTCACCCCTCCTTCATAAAATTTCGTCCTCGAAATTTCGATGTACTAATATTTCGTTCATTTATAACTTACACATTTACTTTTAATTCATTTCGCATATCTTTCTTTCCTTCATTTCTCATAGTCATTGCACATTGCAAACTTTCTAATCCATCACATTTCATAATTTCTTTACTTCACAATTCTTACTTTCATTATTGATCACATTGAGAAATACTACCCCATCCTACCATCCAATCTTCATAAGAGTAGAGGAATTTAAAATTTTACTTTGGAAACTTTCATGCTTTGCTGAATGAACACTTATCCCGGTTAACAGTATTTCACTCCCAGAGTACCTCATACTGCAACCCATTAAGTTTCATAATATTCTGAACATGATCCCGGTTTACAGTACTTCGCTCCCCGAGTACCTCATACTGCAAACCCTGACAGTGGATCAGTCTGTCATTAAATGATGGATGTTTCACCATACTATGTCTTTCTATGCCAGGTGATCATTTAATCAACCTGCAACATTCATAATCTTTTTGTTCATCTCAGCCTTAAAATTCATTCGAAAGAAATTAAATTTTGTATAACTTTCAAAGAATATGAATTCAATACATTTCAAAATTTGTCTAGCTGAATCAATAGCTCAGACTTATATTCCTTCAACGCTTGTCTAGCTAGATCAATTAGCATAGACTTACTTTTAACACCTTATAATCCGCAGAATTTTTTTTTTTTTTAAAACATTCATCATGTCAAAACTTTTCAAAACGTCTAGCCGAGTCAAATGGCAAAGACTTATAGCTTTGACATACTTTCATAAATTAAAATCAGTTATGACTTCATGTTACCGCATCATTTTGACAGTACGTTGAGGATTCCGTCGTTAATAATTCCTACACCATAAACCATACTTTATGGTGTTGAATCATCTTATAACGAAATAGTACCGCACCATCTTAACAACACGTTGAGCATTCCGTCATTCATCTCATCTACACCGGGCTAAACGGTGCATGGATGATTATTTTAAAATATATTTTGATGTAAAATATTTTTGTCTAGCCGAAACAAGTAGCATAGACACTTTTTAGATCGCTTAAAAATTTCATTTGCATCTTTCAAAGCACACTCGTGCCAAATCAACTTGAGGCCAAACATTTCGAAGTCTAGCAAAGCTAGAAGAATGGGAATATCCTAAATTCCCTAAACATTCACCTTCTGCCTCTTCACTTAATTACTAACTTTATTGCTAGGACCATTATTAATTATCATACCAAAATTTCTAACTACTCCAACTTTTCTATACCCCCGTATAGTTCATCAAACTTGCCACACATTGTGAGTCCAGAAACTTACCACAAGAATATGAGTTTTAAAGCTTGTCCTAGTAATATGTAGTCTAAGAACAAATCAAAGACTATCCATATGCTGAGGGGCTCAAAACATACCATACGATTATGAGTCATGGACTTACCATATGCATGAGTTTTAAGAACTCGTGCCTAAACTTAATATTGTCTATCTATCAGAAACTCTTAGCGCGACTCTAACATTTCAATGATTATCACATAGTAACTGAGTAAACACAAATCCTCCGCCCATACAAAGGATTGTGCAACTCAGTCACCATATGAGTCTTCAAATGAAATTTCGTACCCAAGTTTTCTACCCTCTTATCATAACCTTTCTGTCATTCATATCTCATCATCCTTTGAATTCTTCTTGTACTATTTCATAGTACCATATCTCTTTATAGCATCAAGTTATACCTTGTTGACCATTAACAGGTCTTTCTATTATTTCACATTCTCACTTGATCCCATCATGACCTTGCTTTACAACCTATTTCTTACTCGCTTCTCTTATCTTGTGATCGTATCGTAGTACGATCCTCTTACCGTTCCTGATCATGTTATTATGATCTCTTCTTATACATTTCGGATTATCTTGTCATCCTTATTGTTTAAATCAGGTGTCCCCTGATTTTCTTTAAAATTCATCTTTGAATCATTTCAATTATTCTTTCAATTATGTTCTTAATTGAACTTATAAATTTTCTCAATTCATTTCATTCAAATCTTTCTTAACATCTTTATTTCTTCCTTATAATCTTATCTCTTTAATATTTCCTTTACTTTAATCAATATCTGAAATCTACATTTCTTAACTTACATTTTTCTATTTAAATCCCCCCGTGTTCATCAAACTTATCACGTATTTTGACTCAGGAACTTACCATAATCATACGGTTGAGGAGCTTGTCCTAGTCAGGCCATAGTCGCCCATTCGCTAAAGGGGCTCCACCATACAATCATGAGTCACGAGCTTATTATACGCTTGAGTTTTCAGAACATACAACTAACTGTACTCTTTCTTACTTAGGTTATAGCCTAAGGTATCATTTACCTAAGGTTTATAACCTCTAGCTCTGATACCAACTGTAACGACCCCGAAATTCGACCCATATTCTTACCTTAAATTTTGTATTTATTATACATTATCTTCCTTCACGTCCAAATTTCGGTCCGTTAATAAATCTTTAATCCCTTCTTTAATCCAATAATTCGCTTTCGGTCCGTTAATAAATCTTTAATCCCTTCTTTAATCCAATAATTCGCTTTACCATCTTCAATTACTAAATTTTTTTTTCGTTATAAATTTTTCTTTTTCTTTTAATCATTGCATTAAAATATTTGGATGTTTAAAATCCTTACATTTCGATCCTAGTCCCATGGATCGCAACCTTTACTTTCTCTTTTCTTTCTATTACAAATATCGTGAAACTCAACATTTAAAGTTTAATATTGTATATATCCATACAACATTTTTCGTTTCATAAATCATAATTAAGTCATTTTATAATTTCGATCGTAACAACTATCTAGTACAATCACAGTTCAAAATTTAACTTTACTTATCCTGTCTGGATTCGACATATATGTACATAGGTAATATCATTATAAACTTAATACATGTATCCACATTGAATGGAAAATATAACAAAACGTTTCCCACCTTCTAGACAATTCATCTCTAACAATTAGTCCGATATTCTTGCAATTTATTTCTTTCCTGCAAAAATGTTTATTAAGCAAGTAATGAGCACAACGGCTCAGCAAGTTCAACAGTTATGATTCACGTAGCACATACCTTATCATGCTTGGTGTGTGTCATACATCATGTGCTTGTGCTTCTACTATAGCAATATATCTCATATATATCCATATCGTTGCACAAAATACACATTGTGGTCATATTAATCACGTATCATGTAACACATAATTTGTATGCAGTTAAAACAAGAATTACCTATCATAACATTCCAACATTTAACATAAAAGGGACTGAAGAACTTGCCTGTCGTCCAGTTATTTAATTGCTAGCTCAAAATCCTTAACTCGATCAACCTATGGTCATAAAATAATCAAATAATAATTATTTATCTCTTTATGATATTAATTTACTTAATTAATATCATGTATGGGCCAATTATTAATTTATATGGCCAACTATAATAACCTCGTTCCTTAAAATATTAGCATAACTTAATATTTAATACATTCACTACGGACAACCCGGCTCATCGAATAATTTCTAGCATATTTGGTTGTCCGGATTTTCATTTATTCACTTTCTAACCTTTAAACTTAATGGATTAATATTTAAATATTAATCCTCAATATTTAATATTTTTACAAAAATATTAAATTAATTGCCCAAACATCATTTCTATATTTTTAGTATTTTTCTATAATTTTCTATGATTTTTAAACAATTTTTAAACATTTATTTCAATTAAAACTAACTCTGGGGGCATTTTAGTCATTTCCGCGGTCAAAGGGACAAAATGGGCATTTTTCGGAAAGCACAAGGGCATTTCCGTAATTTCATCAACATTAGGGACAATTCCGGAAAGTCCAGGGCCAAATCTGTAATTTCCTATGCAAAAGGGCACGCTGGGTATTAATTAAAAAGACCGGGGTACGTCCGTAATTTCGCCAACAGTCAGCAGCGCATGACGCACGCCGTTCCCGCGTCATCTTAAAACGACGGCGTTTCACGCCTCGTTTCCAGAAAGTTGGGCTCGCGCATGGCGCGGCCATGACCTCAACCCAAAACGACGCCGTTTTATCGCGGCTTCCGGAAAATTCTCCTCGCGCAACGCGCGACCTGCACTAACTCCGAAAACGTCGTCGTTTTAACGACGCGTCCGGCAAAATTGACCGCGCGCCATGCGCGGTTCACTCTTTCACTGTTCATCCTCTCCTCCCGCGAACAGTGCACCACCCTAATTCAATTTTCTCCATCTTTTCTCCAAAATTACACAACAAAACTTATTCCA
Source organism: Hedera helix (assembly GCA_947179155.2). NCBI lineage: Eukaryota > Viridiplantae > Streptophyta > Magnoliopsida > Apiales > Araliaceae > Hedera > Hedera helix. The sequence goes on along the minus strand of OX359276.1, from coordinate 26,696,959 downwards.
AAAATCATGAAATTCATAGATAAACATCCAATAATTATTTTGAATCATTATTCTATTTATTTTCTATTTTTCCATAAAATTAAATTACCACCATAATACCAAAAATAATCAAATAAAACTATTTTTTTTATACCTTTTCAAAGCTTAATAATCCTTCTTTGAAGCTTGAACTCCCTCTTCTTGACCTTCCTTTCTTGGTGGCCAGGTGGTTCGGTGGCGGTGATGGTGTTGCCGGTGGAGAAAAAGAGAGGATGATAGAGTTTGTTTTAATTTCTTTTCCTTATTTCTTCCTTTCTTTTTTTTTTTTTTTTTTTTACTTGCTTCACTTCTCCTTTTAATAACCAAAAAGGAATTCAATCATTTTGGAAACAAAAATAAAGTCCACCGACTTATCCCATGCAAGCTTCGGATTAACCAACATGCGTAAATCTCTCTCTCGAACGTTCCAATTAACATACAATTTAATTAATTTAATACATTACATAATTATTTCATATAATAAATATTTTATATATAATATATAAAATATTTATTTTAATTCACCAAAAATCATAACATGATTTATAATTAATTTTAATACCTCTTTTGGGTACTTTTCTTGACAAATTTTGTACACGCATAATAACATGCATGTAATTATTTGAGGTAATTAATGCCACCAAAATTCATAAAATAATTCATACGACATAGAAAAATTATTTTTCATAATTTTTCACTTCGTTACTTGTACAACATGTTACATTAACATGTTCACGTTTCCGAAATATTATTCTTCATAAAAGTCATAATAATTCCATTATGCATAAACATAATTTTTAATGAATTTAAAACATTCATTTCTCCTCATTTAATTTCATTCGTTACATTTCGCACTAATTTCTTTATATATAAATTATATAATTTAATATTATATAATTTATATATTTACATTCTCCTTTCTTAAATAATTTCTTAATTTCCTCCAACCTTAATCCATTTAATCACCTTATATAAATTATATAATTATTCTTATATAATTTATATAATTATTATTTTTTTCATTCCTCATTTTAATTTCCTTATATAAATTATATAATTTATTATTATATAATTTATATAATTACTTTTCCTTCTCAATTAATTTCTAAACTTCCTCCATAAATCTTAATTAAATCTAAAATCCATCATTACAATTTTACTAACTTCCTCATCCAATTTTTATTTAAAATTGGATTAATTTAATTATTAATCCATTTATTCTCATAATTAATGAAATCGATAATTTCAATTAAATATTCACATATATATAGAAATGTATATATATAAATATATACATATTTAATTCATGCATTTCACATTATCACATAACCTCATTTAAAATCATAATTTCTGTACTTCCGCAAGAATTTAATTGTACAATTTACTGTACATTTACACGAAATTTCTTTTATTGCTCATAAATTGTTTCCAAACAATTTATTTACTTTTTCAATTATTTTAAATTCACATAATTCATCATGATCTATGTACATATTTAATTTACTAATTAAATCTCTTTACATACCTCAAACCACATAAAATAACAATTTCTTTACACAACCTTAAAATTTGTATCAATTAAATTCTTATTTAATTTTATTAAATAATTTCGAAAATTCGGATCCTCACATTCTTCCCCCCTTAATAAGATTCTGTCCTCGGAATCATAATGGTCGTAATATTCATACGGATCTTATTTATGGCACTTTGCTATACCTTTATATTGATGAATCACAATTAATTCCATAATAATCATAACTTATCTTTTAATATCCATAACTTACATGGATAACACCATAATAGTCATAACTATCAGAATATTAAATTCTTAATTCAACATTAAATTTCATAATTCTCTAAAAATTTTATTCATAAAATTTTAACTCATTTCTTGATACACTTATCAAGATACTTTCTCATTCTCTGGAAAATTTCTTTCCTTTTTATTGCATTTACCCTTTCTCAATCCATTTATTCCATACCTTCTATCGCATATAATTTATATTCTACTCATTCAACCTTATCTTCTCAATTCATGTTCGTGAATCTTCTTTTCATTCCATAATCATTCCTTAATACTTTTATCGTTCAATACTAGGTTTTAAAGTTAACCTTTACTTGATTCATCATAGTCCTTATTTGGAATTATTCTAAAATTCCTGGGGTATCACATCAACTTAGGCAAAAATAATCCAATTTTCTTCACAATTTCCACAACATAATTATTCTATAAATCGCATAATCAACATATCTTTACCCAAAAATTATTTAGAATAATAATTCTAATTATTTACTAATTTTTCTCTAAATTATTTTATTACATAATCACTAAAATAATTCAAAGAAAATAGTATTATACCTTTCAAAGCTTACTTATCCTTCCTTGTAAGCACCAATAAACTCCTTTCTTGCTTGATCATGGTGGTTCCGGTAGTGGAAGGTGGTGGTTATGGTGTTGTTGTGTGGGGAGAAAAGAGAGAAAGAATTTCTTTGTTTTCCTTCTTTTTCTTTTCTTTCTTTGGTTGGTTTGCTTTTCTTCCCTTTTTATAATACTCCCCACAAATTGGTTAGAAATTTCTCCACCGACTTTGGCTTAGCTTCTCAATCTTCCGGATTGTTCCACGCAAAGAAATCATACATAATCAATTATTTAATACATTACATAATTATTACGTGTAATAAATATTTTATATAATGTATATAAAATATTTATTTTAATTCATTAAAAATTATAATATGATTTATAAATAATATTAACACCTTTTTCGGTATTTTTTTTGACAAATTTTGTACACGCATAACGACATGTATGTACTTATATGAGGTAATTTATACCTCCAAAAATCATAAAATAATTCATAGGACATATAAAAATTATTTTTCATAATTTTTCACTTCGTTATTTGGACAACATGTTACATTAACATGTTCACGTTTCCGAAATATTATTCTTCGTAAAAGTCATAATAATTCTATTATACATAACCATAACTTTTATTAAATTAAATCCATCCTTTTTCCTCATTTAATTTAATTTCTTTACATTTCACATTACTTTCCTTATATAAATTATATAATTTATTATTATATAATTTATATAATTAAATTATCCATTTTTATAATTTCCATTTCACACAAAATATAATTTATAAAATTTCTTCCCATCCTTATTCAATTTCATCACCTTATATAAATTATATAATTATTCTTATATAATTTATATAATTATTATTTTTCTCATATTTCACTTTAATTTTCTTATATAAATTATATAATTTATTATTATATAATTTATATAATTACATTTCTTTCCCAATTAACTTCTCAACTTTCTCCATAATCTCTTAATTAAACCAATAATCCATCATTTCAATTTTACTAATTCCTCATTCACTTTTTATTTAATTTTGGATTAATTTAATTATTAAACCCTTAATTTCCATAATTAATAACATTTATAATTATCAATTAAACATAACACACATACAAATGTATATATATAAATATATACATATTTAATTCATGCATTTTACATTATCACATAACCTCATTTAAAATCATAATTTCTGTACTTCCATAATAATTTCATTGTACAATATATTGTAACTTACATATAATTTTTCTTATTCTTCATAAATTGTTTTTAAACAATTTATTTACTTTTCAATTATTTTAAATTAACATCAATTATCACCATCTCTATAAAGATTTAATTTATCAATTAAATCTCTTCATACACCTTAAATCACATAAATAATAATTTCTTTACACAACCTTGAAAATTGTGTCTATTAAATTCTTATTTAATCTTATTAAATAATTCTAGAAATTCAGATCCTCACATTTGTAATGGAACTCGTGTTATAAATATAGTAGTTACATTTGTATGTATTTATGCTTGCACCCTAGATTTAACCTTTTGGTTCACTTGGTGGCTCTAGTGAACCAAACTAGAATAAAAGTCCGTAATCAATTCAATTAGAATATAGTATTCTATATGTGTATGCTAAATAGATGTATATTATATATTATCAAACATGTTTCGCATGTTAAATAATATGATGTAATGACCGAGAAAATTACGAACCCATTTTTTTTTTTTATTTAATTATATCCATAAGAAAATATGAGGTATGAAGTATGTGTGCATGTGATAAGTTGTATGATGAGACCTATTAAACTAGTTAATTAAATTAATTAACTAAAGAAGGAAAAAGATTTCAAGAGAAGCTTATGTGATAAAATCACAAAGCTTGAATGTTGGCCTTGTATGACAATTAAGAAGATGTATAGTGAACAAGTTAATTACTTGTATGAATAATGAAAAAGAAGAAACAAGTGAATTATTTAAAATAATCCAATGTGGGAATAATTGTTTATGTATGGTTAACTATATTATAAACCCAATTTGATGATAAGGGTTAGTAAATGAATTAATTTAATCAAGTCAAAGTACTTGTATTAACACGTGTTAGGGTTTTATTAAAACAAACCCAAGAATTTGTAAGTAATAGTGTTATTTAATTGAGGAGTCCAATGGACTTATAAATAGCAAATCTAATTGGATTATATAGTAAGTCCAAATGATATATTAAACTTGGTCCAATAAACTAACCTAATAGCCTATATAATTTAATTAAACATTGATCCATGTAATATTTGAAACTAGCCCAATGCTTAATTTAATTAATTGTAGCATGTGTTAGTTAATGTTAGCCCAATGTAATAAATAAATTGAGCCCAAACAAATTAAATGAATGAGCCCAATATAATTAATTCTAAGGTCCAAAGTGGAGCCCAATAAGCTTGTATAGGTGAATATGTATACATATATTGGTGTATATATATATATGGATACTTATATAATTATATAGGACTTAAAAATAAAGTCAAATTGGAGAAATAAAATGGTCAATCCCGAATTTTGGGGCCCACATGGATGGGAAACTAGCTTGTTGGTTGATTTTTGAGTGTAAAATGGTTCAAGCAACCCCCAACCACCCTAGTCATTCATATGATTATTCAAAAGGTCCATCAAGTGGTCATTCCATGCATAGTAAGTAAGATTAGAGCCTTAATCAACTAATGTTAGTTGATTAGGAGAGCTAATGGTGAAATCCTAGAGTTCTATAAATAGAAATGTCCAACACTTGTGCAAATGTTGGTTCATTTGCTCCATTCACTAAAATTTAGAGAGATGAAGTTGTAGAGAGAAGCTAGAGCATTTGTGAGAGTTCTAGAGAGCAAACACTTTGAGTGTTATCAAGTATGAGTGATTTTTGATCCATACAAGAAGATCAAAGAAGAGCTCTAACAATTTCCAAGAAGAAGATCTCCATTAAAGGTTTAAAAGTTTCTTTGAACCTTAACTTGTTAGTTAGTTTGTTATGTGAGAAAGAAAAACCCATGTGGTGTTAGATCTTGAATATATATGAAGATATATGGTTAAATATGTTAGATGTGTGTTCTAACATGTTTGGTATGGAAGATGATGAAATAAATGGTAGTATGAGCATGCTTGGTTTTAAAGCCCTAGTTAAATGTCTAGGTTAATGACTTATGATTTAGGATGTGCAAGTTATTTTTGTGACCTAAGAGTTTTGAATGATAGATCTATGTGTTATAAAGATAACCCAACTTGAATCTTTCAAAAAAATCAAAAAAACAAAGAAGTTATAGCTTTTACCGTAAATGATGTCATTTTTAAACCCTAGATGGTTCGATCCGTAAATTTCGTGTAAAACATTTTCAAAAAGACGATCGAACCATGGAATATTGTAAAACAAGAAGTTAGGAAGATAACAACACTAAGTTGGTGTCATTTGGATGTGTAGAGTTTATTTTATTCAAGTTTGAACCATTAAAACCAATGATTTGTGAAGTTAATTTTCACTTTGTCCTTGTGAGCGATTTTAAGCTTAGATCCGTTCAGAATTTGGATTTGTGATCTAAAGAGAAGTTGTATAGGGGGAAATTCTGATGAGAATGGACTCAATAATTACCCCAAAATATTTTGAAATGAAGAAGTTATGACAGTTTTAGTAAAAGAGGTCTGGACAGCCAAAACGAGCGCCGCCAGCGCTCGGACCTTCTACTTTGAGCGCCGCCGGCTCTATAATAAGCCTATGGCCAGAGCCGCTAGCGCTGGCCCAGTTTTAAAAAGTCAAAATTTTGATATTTTAAAGTTTTACCAAGTTAGAACTTCGGTTTAACTTGTCGGTTAATGAAAAGTCTAAACGAAACACCGTTAGAGACTCAAAACCTAAGATAAACATATAAAATGAATGTGTTTGAATATTAAACCAATATATATATATAAAGTTTATTAGTAACTAATTGGTAGTCAAATGTTTAAAATAAAGAATAAGGTTAACACAATTAAAAAGTTAACTATTGGTATTGTTAGAAGATTATTAAAATATTATGAAATGATCAATAATATTAGTATATGATTAAAAAGTTATTAAATGATGAATAACATCAGTAAATGATTAAAATATTATTAAATGGTTAATAATATTAATAAGTGATTAAAATATTATTAAATGATTAATAATATTATTAAAAGATTAAAATGTTATTAAATGATTAATAATATTAGATAATGAATAAAATATTATTTAATAATTAATAATATTTTTAAGTTAATAAAATATTATTAAATGGTTAATAATATTAGAATGTAAATAAAATATTATTAAATAGTTAATAATATTAACAAATGAATAAAATATTATTACATGGTTAATAATATTAGTAAGTTAATAAAATATTATTAAATGATTAATAATATTAATAAGAGAATAAAATATTATTAAATAATTAATAATATTACTTAAGAATTAAAATATTATTAAATAGTTAATAATATTAGTAAGGTTGTAGAATATTATTAAATGGTTAATAATATTAATAAGAGGATAAAATATTATTAAATGATTAATAATATTAACATAGGATTTAAAATATTATTAAAGGATTAATAATATTCTTTTGAGTGTAAAATATTATTAAATGGATAACAATATTTATAAGTTATTGAAGATATTATTTGATAAATAATATTATTTGAAGAGTAAGACATTATTAATAATGTTAATATATGATTGAAATATTATTAAATGATTAATAATATTAACAAAGGATAAAAATATTATTAAAGGATTAATAATATTATTAAAAGGGTAAAATATTATTAAATGATTAATAATATTTATAATTGATTAAGATGTTATTTGATAAATAATATCATTAGGGATAGTGTAAAACATTATTTAATTAGTAATGTTAAAAAGTGTTTGAGATAATAAAGAGATTAAAAGGATTATTAGATGGTTAATAATATTGAGGAACTAAATAATCTATTAAAATAATAAATGGTTAAAATATTATTAAACGATTAATAATATTATTTGCGGTATTTACATATTATCAAATGTGATAATATTATAAAGCGATGAAGTGATAGTTATGTGATTTAAAATATTATCAAGGGATTGATAATATTATTAAGAGTTTTAAGGTTATGATTAAGTGATAGATGATTTAAGACATTTATGGTAAGGTTATTAATGTTAAATAAACTTGTATGTGTTATGCTAATTGGAGGATCAATGTTGTTGAATATTAGGTCTCCCAAAGGAGGTATTTTAAGTTGAATAACGATAGTCAGCGGAACAGGCAAGTTTCTCTGAACCTTAACTTGTATTTCTTTGGCAAGTTATTTATGTAGAAGCTGGAATTTATTTCAAAATGCATGATGAAATAATTATTAAGAATTATTTCATATCTATATTATTATTGACAATCGCACTTATGTGCATTTGCATGACTGTTCACGATATGAACTATTTAAAGAGAAATATCTATGCTATTTGTTTCAGCTAGATATTGTATGTGTTATTATGACTGTTCTTGTTATGAACTGTTTTAAGTGAGGGTTCTATGCCAATTGTTTCGGTTAGATCATATACGTTTTAAATTCATAAATTTGAATATTATTGAAGTTAGTCCAAACCATATTGTGGTGGTGCGGAATCTGATGGGATAAGCTGAAATGAACAGAGCATTATAAGTGGATAAACTTACGGTCGGATGGAACATTCCCGATCAAAACGAACTAGATGGTTATATTGTGCACTCTATAAACGTACGATAGGCTGATCACCTAGAGTACCCATCACCAGATATTACAATTGAAATGATTGTTAATATTCAAAACGAACGAACAGTCTTCTGTCTACAGGGTATTGTAAATACTCAAAACGTATGTTCATGGTCTTGTGACCCTTTCAGCATGATGAAGCAGTATGTTAAATCATTTGAATTTGTTATTCAAAGTCACGTGTCTTCACAATTAGTGTACATTGTTGAAGTTTCCAGAGCTAAATCTTTTTCATTCATGATATATCTTTTATTGTTTATTTAAACTTGCTGAGCAAAGTAGTTGCTCACCCTTGCTATATCATGAAATATTTTCAGTTAAGCCGAGTGATCTAAGGAGTACTACGACAAAGGAAAGATGAACGAGTAGAAGTAATTAGTTCGTACTATATGTGTAAACCTTTTGTATTATAAGGTAATGATGATGTATTAAGGTTAGTGGAACCTGAGGTTGAAAGTACGTTTTGTAATGAAATTATTCCGTGAGTTATTGAAGTTTTTGTTTATGAATGTTTGTTAAGTGAGGAATAGTGAGCACCGAACCCGAGGTTCAAGGGACCCGGATTTGGGGGCGTCACATATGACGCGTATTTTATATATATGTGTGCATACGCGCTAAACAAGATGAGGCAATTAATTATAAAACCCTCAAAGTAAAATATATTAAATTATAATGTTCAAAGATATTTGGAATATCGAATGTCACCTTCTAACATGATAAAATGATAAAGTATCAAATACTCAATATACGTTTGTTGTGCACATACAAGGCTCATTTTGATTATTTGAGATGTTATTTTATCACATTGGATGCTTATAAGGAATTGAACAATACTGTTTTGTTATGCACACACAAAGACAATATTTTTCTTTTCACTTATATGAAAATGCTAGGTCAGACTTAACTTGGATAATTTTGATTCGGATATGCACACACTTGATTAGTATAATATAAAAAGCAAAAAAAAAAAAAGAGTTACATGATGATGTAATTGACAAAAGTTGTTTATCCATTAAATAAATATAGTTTGTCGTGAGCACACAATGCTATATTTATGTTAATAGGATCATCATCTCACTAACAAATCTTTAACTAGATTTGCCGAACTATATATAAAGGGTAATATAGTTTAATAAAAATAGTAGGAGAATACCAATTTAAATAAAGACCAAATTTATTTTGGTAATTAATAAAATAAATATATGCTAAAATGTTGTCTATTTCATATGAAGAATTTTACAAATGTCAAATTCACTATCACTGCGTAGCATACTTGATGCCAAATTCACACTGCTAAAAGGATTTCTTATGTCCTAAATTCACCTGTCCCTGCAAATGTTGCAGACATAGTCTCGGAGGAAGAGATTACTACTTTTAAAAAGTGGCAAGATGATGCAACCGTGGCTCAATGCATCATGCTCGCATCCATGAGCAACGAACTTCAGCGTCAACACGAGATAATGGATGCTCCTACTATACTGTTGCACCTTAAAGATCTTTATGGTGAGCAAAGTAGGATTGCTAGATATCAGATATCTAAGGAGCTTTTCCAATCTCGGATGACCAAGGGCACTACCGTTGAGACTCATATCCTAAAGATGATCAATTTGATTGAACAATTTGGACAATTAAGGTTCGTGATGGGTGGGGAGTTGAGCCAAGATTTGATCTTGCAGTCACTCTCAGACACCTTCTCATAATTTATTGTGAGCTTTCATATTAATATGTTGGACGTCAAGTTTCCTGAGTTACTTAACGTATTGAAAACTGCGAAGGGTCACTTCCCATCCAAGAAGGACCAAGTTTTGTTGGTGGATGATTCTTCCAAGAAGAAGAAAAGGCCCAAGGGTTCTTCTAAAAAGAAGAAAAGGAAGAAGGCGAAGTCTAAGGATAATAAAAAGACTGATCTTGATAGCAAATGAATATGCTTCTATTGCAATAAACCAGGTCGCTGTAAGAGAAATTGTAAGGAGTACCTTGCAGAGTCTAACTAGAAGAAGCTTGGAGAAGCTTTAACTTCAGATCAAGGTTTATTCATGATTGAAATAAATCTTTCTGTAAGTCAAAGTTCTACTTGGGTATTAGATACCAGCTGTGGTTCTCACATATGTAATACTATGTAGGGATTAAGCAGAAGTAGAAAGCTAAAAAAAGGAGAAGTTGTCTTACGCGCGGGGAATGGAGTAAAGGTTGTTGCATTAGCCGTGGAAACTTAATGTTTAGCACTGCCTACAGGCAATTCCATAAATTTGAATAATTGTTATTATGTTCTAGTACAGATTAGAAACATTATTTCAATTTCTATGTTAGACAAATATGATTTCGATATTATAATAAAGAACAACTGTTGTTCTATTTATAATGATAATATTTTATATGGTACGGACAAATTGCATGATGGAATTTACTTACTTGACTTACATGAAAATATTTTTCAAAATGAACAAACTAATAAAAAAAAAAGATAATGTAAACTATACCTTTATGTGGTATAAACTCGGTCATATTAATGAAACAAGATTAAACAAGTTTCATAAAGATGAGTTTTATAGCTATTGGATTAAGAATCATATCCAACTTGTGAATCTTTTCTCATGAAAAAAATGACTAAATCTCGTTTTAGTGAAAAAGTAGAAAGAGTTACAGAGTTGTTAGAGTTGGTACACACAGATGTATGTGGACCTATGACAACACATGTACGAGGAGAGTATTTATATTTTATTACTTTCATTGATGATAATTCTAGATTTGGATATGTGTATTTGATGAAATACAAGTCTGAATTGTTTGAAAAGTTCAAAAAATTCAGCAGTGAAGTAGAGAAACAAACTGGCAAGAGTATTAAGATTCATCGATCGGATCGAGTAGGTGAATACTTAAGAAATGAGTTTCTCGATTATCTCAAAGAAAATGGTATAATCCCACAATGAACTCTATCAGGTACGCCACAATTGAATGGTGTATATGAATGGAGAAATCGAACCTTGTTGGACATGACTTGTTCCATGATGAGTTTTATCGATCTTCTAGTTTTCTTCTGGGGTTATGCCCTAAAAAAGGCTGCATATGTAACGACCCCGAAATTCGACCCTTATTCTTATCTTAAATTTTGTATTTATTATACATTATCTTCCTCACGTCCAAATTTCGGTTCGTTAATATATCTTAAACCACCTTAACTGATCCATTAATTGATTTTAAAATCATCAATTACCAAATTTTCGGTATAATTAATTTTTAAATTTTTTTTTCTTTTAATCATTGCTTTAAAATAATTGGATATTTAAAATCCTTACATTTTTCTTCTTTTCTCAACTCAATCATTGTATTATAATATTTGGATGTTTAAAATCTTTACCTCTAGATCCTAGTCCCTGGATCGCAACCTTAACTTTTTCCTTCTTTACAAATATCATAACGTTCAACATTTAAAATTTAATAATAATTATATCTTTACATTTGTTCTTTTCACTCGTAATTCACAATAAGACCATTTAACAAATCTTTATCGTAACAATCATCTTAAACAACCATAGTTCGCCATGTAACTCTATTCGTCCTATCCGGACCAATTTGTAAATAGATACAACACATTCACATAAATTTTACCAATTCACTCACATTGAATCATGACATCGAAATTATAACAGTTACGTATCCAACCTTCTAGATAATTCATCTTTAGCACAATCTGATATTTCTGAAACTCATTTCTTTCCTGCAAAAATGTTTTTTAAGCAAGTAATGAGCACAACGGCTCAGCAAGTTCAACAGTTTATGCATCACGTAACACATACCTTAACATGCTTGGTGTGTGTCATACATCATGTGCTTGTGCTCCTACTATAACAATATATCTCATATATATTCATATCGTTGCACAAAATACACATTGTGGTCATATTAATCACGTATCACGTAACACATAAGTTGTATGCAGTTAAAACAAGGATTTCATATCATAACAGTCCAACATTTAACATAAAAGGGACTGAAGAACTTGCCTGGCTTGTTGAATTAATTAATAAATATCCCTTCTGTACAGCTTCTCGTACAGCCTATGATCATAAAATAACCAAATAATAATTATTTATCTCTTTATGATATTAATTTACTTAATTAATATCATCTTTGGGCCAATTATTAATTTATATGGCCAACTATAATAACCTCGTTCCTTAAAATATTAGCATAACTTAATATTTAATACCTTCACTATGGACAACCCTTCCCATCGGATAAAATTTAACATATCTGGTTGTCCAAAAATTTTATTTAAGCATTTTCTAACCTTTACACCCATTCGATTAATATTTAAAATATTTAAATATTAATCCTCAATATTTAATATTTTTACAAAAATATTAAATTTAATGCCAAAACATCATTTCTATATTTTTAGTATTTTTCTATAATTTTCTAGAATTTTTAAACAATTTTTAAACATTTATTTCATTAAAAACTAATTCTGGGGGCAATTTAGTAATTTCCGTGCCCATAGGGACTCATTCGGTATTTCCCGAAAAGCCCAGGGGCATTTCCGTCATTTCGGCAACGTTAGGGACAAATCCGGAATTTTCCGGAAAGTCCAGGGGCAATTCCGTAACTTCCGCGACTTTGGTATTTCTTGAAAAAGGCCGGGGCATAACAGTAACTTCACGCTTTGCAGTCGGCCGCGCATTGCGCGCGGCCCCTCGCTTCAGACGCCAAAACGGCGTCGTTTCGGATGGCGTTACCAAAGCCTCCGCGCATTGCGCGGAACCCTTTTACCGCGTGGTCGAAACGCCGTCGTTTCGACCCGCGTTTCTGAAAAAAAAACTGCCGCCGCGCATGGCGCGGGCGGCTTTATTTCTTTTTCTCCTTTCTGCCGTGCACAGTAGCCAACTTTACAAAAAATTTATCCAATTTTTCTCAAAATTTCACAACAAAAACTACTCCAAAAATTATATAATTCATAGATATACTTCCAAAAATTATTTGGAATAATTATTTTAATTATTTACAAATTTTCTACACAATAATTTTATTACTAAAACTATAACAATAAAATAAATAAATATATTTTTATACCTTCCATAATTTGAAACTCCATCCTTGAAGCTTATTCTTCCTTTTAATGGTACAAAATTTCTCTCTCCATGGTGGTAATGGAGTTTGTATGGTGGTCAAGGTGGTGGTTACGGTGGAGAGAAGGAAAAGGAAGAGTTGAGTTTTATTTCTTTTTCCTTCCTTTTACTTACTTGCTTTATAACCAACACTAATTAACTATGTTGGAAAAACTCCAAAGTTCCACCGACTTTGCTCTCTCTCTCTCGAACGTTCCAGCCGAATAAAGCATAGAAATTAATTATTTTAATGCATTACGTAACTATTTCGTGTAATAAATATTTTATATAATATATATAAAATATTTATTTTAGTTTACCAAAAATCATATCATGATTTATGAATAATATTCAAACCTCTTTTGGATATTTTTCTTGACAAATTTTGTACACACATAATAACATGCATGTAGTTATTTGAGGTAATTAATGCCTCCAAAATTCATAAAATAATTCATATAACATATAAAAATTATTTTTCGTAATTTTTCACTTCATTACTTGGACAACATGTTACATTAACATGTTCACATTTCCGAAATATTATTTTTCATAAAAGTCCTAATAATTCCATTATACATAAACATAATTTTTACTAACTTAAAACATTCCTTTTTCTTATTTATTATTCAATTTCTTTAATATTCATATTAATTTCTTTATATATAAATTATATAATTTTAATATTATATAATTTATATAATTACATTCTCCTTCTAAATAATTTCTTAATTTTCTCCAACTTTATTCCATTTAATCACCTTATATAAATTACATAATTATTTTTATATAATTTATATAATTATTATTTTCTTCATACCTTATTTTAATTTCCTTATATAAATTATATAATAATAATTATATAATTTATATAATTACCTTTCCTTCTCAGTTAATTTCTAAATTTCCACCATAAATCTTAATTAAATTTAAAATCCATAATTACAACTTTATTAACTTCCTCATTCGCTTTTCATTTAAAATTGGATTAATTTAATTATTAATCCCTTAATTTCCATAATTAGTAACATTTATAATTATCACTTAAACATAACACACATACAAATGTATATATATAAATATATACATATTTAATTCATGCATTTTACATTATCACATAACCTCATTTAAAATCATAATTTCTGTACTTCCACAATAATTTCATTGTACAATATATTGTACCTTACATATAATTTTTTTCTTATTCTTCATAAATTGTTTTTAAACAATTTATTTACTTTTCAATTATTTTAAATTAACATCAATTATCACCATCTCCATAAAGATTTAATTTATCAATTAAATCTCTTCATACACCTTAAATCACATAAATAATAATTTATTTAACAACCTTGATAATTTTATCAATTAAATTCCCATTTATTATTATTAAAGAAATCTTGGAAATTCGAGTCCTCACATTCTTCCCCCCTTAACAGGATTCCGTCCTCGGAATCATAATTACTGTAACAATCATATGTATTTTATTCATAGCGCCTTGCTATGCCTTTATCTGGATAAATACCAACTAAATCCATAATAATCATATTTTACCTCATTAATTTCCATAGCTCACATGGATAATCTCATAATGGTCATAACTGTTAGAATATTCAATTCTTAACTCAATTCACAATTTCTTTATAATATTACATTTCATAATTCTCTAAAAAAAAATTTCCTTTCTTTAATCACACGTAACCTTACTCAATCCACTTATTGCACACTTTGCACCTTCATCCTTCTCTTCTTAATTCATATAAATCTTCTTCACATTTCATAATTCATTCCTTATTCAACACTAGGTTTTAAATACCAACCTTTTCTTAATTCATCATAATCCTTATTTGGAAATTTCAAAAATCCTGGGTGTCACATTCACCCCTCCTTCATAAAATTTCGTCCTCGAAATTTTTATGTACTAATATCTCATTCATTTACAACATATATAATTCCCTTGCACTCATTCCACATATATTTCTTTCATTCTGTCCTCGTGGTCATTACACATTGCCATTTCTAAACTATCACATTTCCTAGTTACTTTACTTCGCAATTATTACTTTCCTTACCACTCACAATCAAATAATAATAACCCATCCTACCATCCAATCTTCATAAGAGTAGAGGAAAAATAAAACTTTTTGTAGTATGCTGAATGAACTTTTATCCCGGTTTAACAGTACTTCACTCCCAGAGTACGTCGTACTGCAAACCACTGACAGTGGGTTAGTCTGTCATTAAAGTAAACATGTACCCCGGTTACAGTACTTCACTCCCAGAGTACGTCGTACTGTAAACCCTGACAGTGGATCAGTCTGTCATTAAAGTGATGTATATTTAATCCGTAATTTGGCACGCCAGTAGAACAATCTGTCATGCCCGTATTTTTTTAATCTTTTTGTTCATCTCAGCCTTAGAATCCATTCAAAAATAATTCGATTGGTTATAACTTTCAAAGAATTATGAATTCAATAAATATTTTTCAAAATTTGTCTAGCTGAATCAATAGCTCAGACTTATATTTCTTCAACGCTTGTCTAGCCAGACCAATTAGCATAGACTTACTTTTAACAATTTATAACTCCCAGAAATTTTTCTAAAACATTTATCATGTCAAAACTTTTCAAAACGTCTAGCCGAATCAAATGGCAATGACTTATAGCTTTGACATACTTTTATAAATCAAAATCATTTATGACTTCATGTTACCGCATCATTTTGACAGTCCGTTGACGATTCCGTCGTTAATAATTCCTACACCATAAACCATACTTTATGGCGTTGAATCATCATATGACGAAATAGTACCGCACCGTCTCAACAACACGTTGAGCATTCCGTCATTTATCACATCTGCACCAGGCTAAAAGGTGCGTGGATGATTCTTTTGAAATACATTTTGATGTAGAAACATTTTTGTCTAGCCGAGACAAGTAGCATAGACACTTTTTAAATTGCTTAAAAATAGTCTTTTGTACTTTTCAAAGCACACCCGTGCCAAATCAACTTGAGGCCAAAAATTTCGGAAGTCTAGCATAGCTAGAAGAGTGGGAATATCCTAAATTCCCTAATCATTCACCTTCTCTTTCTTTACTTAAATATTAAATTTATTGCTAGGACTATTATTACATATCATATTAAAATTTCTATCTACTCCAACATTTCTATACCCCCGTATAGTTCATCAAACTTACCACACATTATGAGTCCAGGAACTTACCACAAGAATATGAGTTTTGAAGCTTGTCCTAGCAATATGTAGTCTGAGAACAGGTCAAAGACTATCCATATACTGAGGGGCTCAAAACATACCATACGATTATGAGTCATGGACTTACCACATGCATGAGTTTTAAGAACTCGTGCATAAGCTTAATATTACTATCTATCAAAACTGCTAACACGACTCTAACATTTCAATGATTATCACATAGTAACTAAGTAAACACAAATCCCCCGCCCATACAAAGGATCGTGCCACTCAATCACCACGTGAGTCCTCAAATGAAATTTCGTACCCAAGTTTTCTACCCCCTTATCATAACCTTTCTATCATTCATGTTTCATCATTTTCTAAATTTTTCTTGTACTATTACATAGTACCATATCTCTTTATAGCATCAAGCTATACCTTGTTGACTATTAACAGGTCTTTCTCTGTTATTTCACATTCTCATTTGATCCTATCATGATCTGGTTTTATAATCTATTACTTATTCGCTTTCCTTATCTCGTGATCGTATCGTAGTACGATCCTCTCACTGTTCCTGATCATATTATTATGGTCTTTTCCTATGCTTTTTAAATTTCTTTATCATCTTTATTATTTGAATCAGGTGTCCCCTTATTTTCTTTGAGATTCATCTTTGAATCATTTCAAATATTCTTTCAGATATGTTCTTAATTGAACTTATAAATTTTCTTAATTCGTTTCATTCAAATCTTTCTTAACATCTTTATCTCTTCCTTATAATCTTATATCTTTCATATTTCTTTTACTTTAGCCAATATTTGAGATCTGTATTTCTTAACTTACATCTTTCTATTTTAATTCCCCCATGTTCATCAAACTTATCACGTATTTGGGCTTAGGAACTTACCATAATCATATGGTTGAGGAGCTTGTCCTAGTCAGGCCTTAATCGCCCATTCGCTAAAGGGGCTCCACCATACAATCATGAGTCACGAGCCTACTATACGCTTGAGTTTTCAGAACATTCAACTAACCGTACTCTTTCTTACTTTAGGTTATAGCCTAAGGTATCATTTACCTAAGGTTTATAACCTCTAGCTCTGATACCAACTATAACGACCCCGAAATTCGACCCTTATTCTTATCTTAAATTTTGTATTTATTATACATTATCTTCCTCACGTCCAAATTTCGGTTCGTTAATATATCTTAAACCACCTTAACTGATCCATTAATTGATTTTAAAATCATCAATTACCAAATTTTCGGTATAATTAATTTTTAAATTTTTTTTTCTTTTAATCATTGCTTTAAAATAATTGGATATTTAAAATCCTTACATTTTTCTTCTTTTCTCAACTCAATCATTGTATTATAATATTTGGATGTTTAAAATCTTTACCTCTAGATCCTAGTCCCTGGATCGCAAGCTTAACTTTTTCCTTCTTTACAAATATCATAACGTTCAACATTTAAAATTTAATAATAATTATATCTTTACATTTGTTCTTTTCACTCGTAATTCACAATAAGACCATTTAACAAATCTTTATCGTAACAATCATCTTAAACAACCCTAGTTCGCCATGTAACTCTATTCGTCCTATCCGGACCAATTTGTAAATAGATACAACACATTCACATAAATTTTACCAATTCACTCACATTGAATCATGACATCGAAATTATAACAGTTACGTATCCAACCTTCTAGATAATTCATCTTTAGCACAATCTGATATTTCTGAAACTCATTTCTTTCCTGCAAAAATGTTTTTTAAGCAAGTAATGAGCACAACGGCTCAGCAAGTTCAACAGTTTATGCATCACGTAACACATACCTTAACATGCTTGGTGTGTGTCATACATCATGTGCTTGTGCTCCTACTATAACAATATATCTCATATATATTCATATCGTTGCACAAAATACACATTGTGGTCATATTAATCACGTATCACGTAACACATAAGTTGTATGCAGTTAAAACAAGGATTTCATATCATAACAGTCCAACATTTAACATAAAAGGGACTGAAGAACTTGCCTGGCTTGTTGAATTAATTAATAAATATCCCTTCTGTACAGCTTCTCGTACAGCCTATGATCATAAAATAACCAAATAATAATTATTTATCTCTTTATGATATTAATTTACTTAATTAATATCATCTTTGGGCCAATTATTAATTTATATGGCCAACTATAATAACCTCGTTCCTTAAAATATTAGCATAACTTAATATTTAATACCTTCACTATGGACAACCCTTCCCATCGGATAAAATTTAACATATCTGGTTGTCCAAAAATTTTATTTAAGCATTTTCTAACCTTTACACCCATTCGATTAATATTTAAAATATTTAAATATTAATCCTCAATATTTAATATTTTTACAAAAATATTAAATTTAATGCCCAAACATCATTTCTATATTTTTAGTATTTTTCTATAATTTTCTAGAATTTTTAAACAATTTTTAAACATTTATTTCATTAAAAACTAATTCTGGGGGCAATTTAGTAATTTCCGTGCCCATAGGGACTCATTCGGTATTTCCCGAAAAGCCCAGGGGCATTTCCGTCATTTCGGCAACGTTAGGGACAAATCCGGAATTTTCCGGAAAGTCCAGGGGCAATTCCGTAACTTTCGCGACTTTGGTATTTCTTGAAAAAGGCCGGGGCATAACAGTAACTTCACGCTTTGCAGTCGGCCGCGCATTGCGCGCGGCCCCTCGCTTCAGACGCCAAAACGGCGTCGTTTCGGATGGCGTTACCAAAGCCTCCGCGCATTGCGCGGAACCCTTTTACCGCGTGGTCGAAACGCCGTCGTTTCGACCCGCGTTTCTGAAAAAAAAACTGCCGCCGCGCATGGCGCGGGCGGCTTTATTTCTTTTTCTCCTTTCTGCCGTGCACAGTAGCCAACTTTACAAAAAATTTGTCCAATTTTTCTCAAAATTTCACAACAAAAACTACTCCAAAAATTATATAATTCATAGA
Source organism: Hedera helix (assembly GCA_947179155.2). NCBI lineage: Eukaryota > Viridiplantae > Streptophyta > Magnoliopsida > Apiales > Araliaceae > Hedera > Hedera helix. Next base: position 26,677,473 of record OX359276.1, on the reverse strand, counting down.
TATACTTCCAAAAATTATTTGGAATAATTATTTTAATTATTTACAAATTTTCTACACAATAATTTTATTACTAAAACTATAACAATAAAATAAATAAATATATTTTTATACCTTCCATAATTTGAAACTCCATCCTTGAAGCTTATTCTTCCTTTTAATGGTACAAAATTTCTCTCTCCATGGTGGTAATGGAGTTTGTATGGTGGTCAAGGTGGTGGTTACGGTGGAGAGAAGGAAAAGGAAGAGTTGAGTTTTATTTCTTTTTCCTTCCTTTTACTTACTTGCTTTATAACCAACACTAATTAACTATGTTGGAAAAACTCCAAAGTTCCACCGACTTTGCTCTCTCTCTCTCGAACGTTCCAGCCGAATAAAGCATAGAAATTAATTATTTTAATGCATTACGTAACTATTTCGTGTAATAAATATTTTATATAATATATATAAAATATTTATTTTAGTTTACCAAAAATCATATCATGATTTATGAATAATATTCAAACCTCTTTTGGATATTTTTCTTGACAAATTTTGTACACACATAATAACATGCATGTAGTTATTTGAGGTAATTAATGCCTCCAAAATTCATAAAATAATTCATATAACATATAAAAATTATTTTTCGTAATTTTTCACTTCATTACTTGGACAACATGTTACATTAACATGTTCACATTTCCGAAATATTATTTTTCATAAAAGTCCTAATAATTCCATTATACATAAACATAATTTTTACTAACTTAAAACATTCCTTTTTCTTATTTATTATTCAATTTCTTTAATATTCATATTAATTTCTTTATATATAAATTATATAATTTTAATATTATATAATTTATATAATTACATTCTCCTTCTAAATAATTTCTTAATTTTCTCCAACCTTATTCCATTTAATCACCTTATATAAATTACATAATTATTTTTATATAATTTATATAATTATTATTTTCTTCATACCTTATTTTAATTTCCTTATATAAATTATATAATAATAATTATATAATTTATATAATTACCTTTCCTTCTCAGTTAATTTCTAAATTTCCACCATAAATCTTAATTAAATTTAAAATCCATAATTACAACTTTATTAACTTCCTCATTCGCTTTTCATTTAAAATTGGATTAATTTAATTATTAATCCCTTAATTTCCATAATTAGTAACATTTATAATTATCACTTAAACATAACACACATACAAATGTATATATATAAATATATACATATTTAATTCATGCATTTTACATTATCACATAACCTCATTTAAAATCATAATTTCTGTACTTCCACAATAATTTCATTGTACAATATATTGTACCTTACATATAATTTTTTTCTTATTCTTCATAAATTATTTTTAAACAATTTATTTACTTTTCAATTATTTTAAATTAACATCAATTATCACCATCTCCATAAAGATTTAATTTATCAATTAAATCTCTTCATACACCTTAAATCACATAAATAATAATTTATTTAACAACCTTGATAATTTTATCAATTAAATTCCCATTTATTATTATTAAAGAAATCTTGGAAATTCGAGTCCTCACAGCATACCTACTTAACAAGTTACCTTCAAAATTCTTCGTTAAGACCCTATATGAGATATGGACAGGGAGAAAACCAAGTCTTAAGCATGTTAAGATTTTGGGTTGTCCAACTTATGTCAAAAGGTTTGAGAATCATAAGCTAAAGACAAGATCCGACAAGTGAAAATTTGTGGGATATCCTAAAGAAAGTTTAGGATATTATTTGTATCATCCAATTGATCAAAAGATGTTTGTTGCAAAACATGTTACCTTCTTGAAAAAGGAGTTTATCCTTGAAGGGGTCAGTGGGAGTCAAATAAATCTTGAAGAAGTTCAAGAACTGCAAAACACTACGGGTCAAGATTAGGTACCTAACCAAGTAAAAGAACCTACTGTACCACAACCTATTCGTAAATCTAAAAGAGTACCGAAGATACCTGAGAGGTATGGATTCATCATAAAGGATGATGAGAAGGTGCACATCACAGATGATGATGATAATCCATTGACTTACGAAAAGGACATGAGTATTAAAGACTCGGAGAAATGGATGTTAAACCATGAAATCCAAGATGGACACCATCTATGAGAACCAAATATGGACTTTGGTTACTCCACTTGAGGGTATTAAACCTATTGGGTGTAAATGGGTCTTTAAGAGAAAGACTGTAGTAGGCGATAAGGTAGGGACCTATAATGGCTGACTGGTTGCAAAAGGTTTTAAACAAAGACAAAGTGTTGATTATGATGAAACCTTCTCACCAGTAGCGATACTCAAGTCTTTTCGAATTTTGCTTGTGATTGTAGCTTATTATGACTACGAAATTTGGCAAATGAATGTGAAAACGACATTCCTCAATAAGAAATTAGAAGATGATGTATATATGATACAGTTGAAGGATTTTATTTTAAAGGTTGAAACAAATCAAGTATGTAAGCTACAACGATCCGTTTATGGATTGAAGAAAACTTCTCGAAGATGAAACATTGGTTTTGATGAGACAATCACAGAGTTTGATTTTATCAAAAATGAGGATGAACCATGTGTGTACAAGAAAGTTAGTAGGGGCACTGTCACATTCGTTGTAACGACCCCGAAATTCGACCCACTTTATTCCCTTAAATCTTGTATTTAATAAACATTATTTTCATTACGTCCAAATTTCGGTCCGTTAATAAATCTTTCATCTCCTAAATTGATCCATTATTTAATTTCAAAATCATCAATTATCAAAATTCTCATATAAATTTTTCTTTTTCTCAACTTAATCATTGTATTAAAATATTTGGATATTTAAAATCCTTACATTTTGATCCTAGTCCCATGGATCGCAACCTTAACTTTTTCTTTCTCTTACCAGTAGCATATCTCTCAACATTTCAAATTTAAATACCATTCATACCCATACAAATATTCCTTGTATCATCATTCATAGATTAAACATATAATAATTTCTCTACTTGTCCTATCTGGACCAAATTTGCATGTATACATATATAACACATCAACGTAACTTAGCAACTGTATTCACATTAAATTATGTTATTGAAAATATAGCAATAACATTCACAACCTTCTATGTCGATCCGTCTATAATATAATCTGAATTTCTTGAAATTCATTTCTTTCCTGCAAAAATATTTATTAAGCAAGTAATGAGCACACGGCTCAGCAAGTTCAACAGTTATGCTTCACGTAGCACATACCTTATCATGCTTGGTGTGTGTCATTCATCATGTGCTTGTGCTTCTACTATAACAATATAACTCATATGTATTCATATCGTTGCACAAAATACACATTGTGGTCATATTAATCACGTATCATGTAACACATAATTTGCATGCCGTTAAAACAATAATTACATATCATAACATTCCAACATTTAATATAAGAGGGACTGAAGAACTTGCCTGGCGTCCAATTATTTAATTGATAGCTTAAACCCTCAACTCGATCAACCTATGATCATAAATAATCAAATAATAATTATTTAACTCCTTATGATATTAATTTAATTAATTAATATCATTTCTAGGCCAATTATTAATTTATATGGTTAATTATATTAACCTCGTTCCTTAATAAATTAATTTAACTTGATATCCAATACCTCTAATACGGACAACCCGGCTCACCGGATAAAATTTATCATTTTCGGTTGTCCGAATTTACATTTATTCATTTTCTAACTTTTAAATTCATTAGATTAATATTTAAAATATTTAAATATTAATCCCCAATATTTAATATTTTTACAAAAATATTAAATTTAATGCCCAAACATCATTTTTATATTTTTATATAATTTTCTATGATTTTTAAACAATTTTTAAACATTTATTTCAATTAAAAACAATTTCTGGGGGCAATATGGTAATTTCCGCGGTCAAAGGGACAAAACTGGTATTTTTCGGAAAGCTCAGGGGCATTTCCGTAAATTTCGCAATGTTAGGACATAACCGGAATTAACCGAACAGTTCAGGGGCATTACCGTCATTTTAACGCGCCAAGGGACATAATTGGAATTTACCGGAAACTCTAGGGGCATTTCTGTAAATTTCCGAGGCTAAAGGACACGACGGTCCTTTCTGGAAAAGACTGGGGACACTACGGTAATTCCCCGCGTACGTCGGCCAAAACGACGTAGTTTCCTTGCCGGTTCCAGATACTTCAGCCGCGCAACGCGCGGCCTTCTCCTCAGTCCCAGAAACGACGTCGTTTCTGTCTTTTCGCGCGGAATTTGGCTCGCGCAATGCGCGGCCAACAGTTTTCTTCTTCCTTCTTTTTTTTGCGAACAGTGACCAGCCAAAACCAATTTTTACACCATTTTGCTCACAAATTTCACCACAAAACTATTCCAAAAATTATGAAATTCAGAAATATACATCCTAAAATTATTTAGAATAATTATACTAATTATTTTCTATTTTTCACAATAATAATTTATCATTTAAAATACCAAAAATAATCAAAAGTAATTGATTTATACCTTCCAAAAGCTTAACTTTCTTCCCATGAAGCTTGTTCTTTCCACTCCTTGGTGGCTATAGTGTTTTTCGGCAAAGGTGGTGGTGTCGGATGAGGGAGAGAAGAGAGAGTTTTATTTGTTGCATGTTTGTCTTTCCTTTTCTTCATTTCTTTTTACTTTCATTTCTTTTTCCTTCCCTTAAATAGCCCAACTAACTTAGCAATTTTTTGAATAAAAAATTTCTCCACCGCCTTATCCCTTTTTCTTGTGTCTTCCGGATTTTTCAAACAACGCATACAAATATAATTAAATACATTACATAATTATCTCGTGTAATAATTATTTTACATAATGTATGTAAAATAATTATTTTAACGTACCAAAATTCATAATATGATTTATCAATAATATTAACACCCATTTTGGGTACTTTACAAGATAAATTTTGTACACGCATAACGCCATGCATGTAACTATTTGAGGTAATTAATGCCTCCAAAAATCATTAAATAATTCATATAACTTATAAAAATTATTTTTCGTAATTTTTCATCTCGTTACTTGGACAACATGTTACATTAACATGTTCACATTTCCGAAATATTATCTTTCATAAAAGTCATAATAATTACATTATACATAAATATAATTTTTAATAACTTAAAACATTCCTTTTTCTTATTTATTATTTAATTTCTTTAATATTCACCTTAATTTCTTATATAAATTATATAAAACTTAATATTATATAATTTATATATTTACATTTTTCCTTTCTTAAATAATTCTTAATTTCCTCCAACCTTATTCCATTTAACCATCTTATATAAATTACATAATTATTCTTATATAATTTATATAATTATTATTTTCTTCATACCTTATTTTAATTTCCTTATATAAATTATATAATTATTATTATATAATTTATATAATTGCCTTTCCTTCTCCATTAATTTCTAAACTTCTTCCAAAATTCTTGATAAACTCTAAAATTGATAACTACAATTTTACAAACTTCCTCATTAGCTTTTCATAAATTCTTGGATTAATTTAATTATTAATCCCTTAATTTTCATGATTAATGAAATTTATAATTTTATCAATTAAACATAACACACATATATAAATGTATATATATAAATATATACATATCTAACTCCTGCATTTCACATTACCATTGATAGCTTAATTAATTTATAATTTAATTGTACAATTTATTGTACAATTACCTGAAATTTCTCTTATTCTTCATAAATTGTTTCCAAACAATTTATTTACTTTTTAATTAATTTTAATCAACACAAATCATCACCATCTCTGTACAAATTTAATTTATCAATTAAATCATATCACATACCTTAAATCACATAAAATAATAATTTCTTTAACAACCTTGATAATCTAATCAATTAAATTCTCATTTAATATTTTTAAAGAAATCCTGGAAATTCGGATCCTCACATTCGTAGTATTATATATTGATGATATATCACTGATAGGGAATGATATGGTTATCTAAATACTTCTCCATGAAAGACTTAAGAGAAACATCCTACATTTTGGGAATTAAAATCTATAGAAATAGATCTAAAAGGATGCTCGAATTGTTCCAAGGAACGTACATTGATTTGATGCTAAAGAAGTTTAGCGTGAAATATTCTAAAAGTGGACTCATACTGATGGGTCATGGAATACATCTCTCCAAGAAATAGGCCCCGAAGAAATATTTACAAAAGCACAAAATTAAATCAAAATCATTCCCCGGCAACAACGCCAAAATTTGGTGTGATGTCGCAAGCACCCAAAAATAAAACCTTACTTCGGAAAAATATTAATGTAGTACTGCAAGTAAGAGTCGATTCCACAGAGAATGATTATTTAATTTTATGTTTTTTAAACCAAAATTGGGGGATTTTTAATTAAAGAAATAATTTAAATAAAATTAACTAACATAAATATGCAAGAAATAAATAAGAAGAAAAAGCCTTGGTTTAAGTCAACATCCACTGTGAGGATCCGAATTTTCAGGATTTCTTTAATAATATTAAATGGGAATTTAATTGATAAAATTATCAAGGTTGTTTAAATTAATTATTATATTATGTGATTTAAGGTATGTGAAGGGATTTAATTGATAAAATAAAATCAGTATAGAGATGGTGATAATTGATGTTGAAAAGTAAATAAATTGTTTAAAAATAATTTATGAAAAATAAAAGAAATTATATGTAAAGGTGCAATAAATTGTACAATAAAATTATTGTGAAGGTGAAGGAATTATTATTTAAATAATGTTATTAGACATGAATATATATATATATATATATATATATATATATATATATATATACATTTGTATATATATGTATGTTATGTTTAATTGTGGTTATTATAAATGTTACTAATTATGGAAGTAAAAGGATTAATAAGTAAATTAATCCAAATTTAAATAAAAAGTGAATGAGGGAGTTGGTAAAATTGTATGTGTTGATTTTAGAATTTATCAAGAATTTTGGAGGAGGTTTAGAAATTAATTGAGAAGGAAAGGTAATTATATAAATTATATAATAATAAATTATATAATTTATATAAGGAAATTAAAATAAGGTATGAAGAAAATAATAATTATATAAATTATATGAAAATAATTATGTAATTTATATAAGGTGATTAAAGGGAATAAGGTTGAGGAATTTAAGAAATTATTTAAGAAATGAGAATGTAAATATATAGATTATATAATATTAAATTATATAATTTATATATATAAAGAAATTATTGTAAATATTAAAGAAAATGAAATAATAAATAAGAAAAAGGAATGTTTTAAGTTATTAAAAATTATATTTATGAATAAGGGAATTATTATGACTTTTATGAAAGATAATATTTCAGAAATGTGAACATGTTAATGTAACATGTTGTCCAAGTAATGAAGTGAAAAATTATGAAAAACAATTCTTATATGTTATATGAGTTATTTTATGAATTATGGAGGTATAAATTACCTAATTTAATTACATGCATGGTGTTATGCGTGTACAAAATTTGTCAGGAAAGTACCCAAAAAAGGTGTTAATATTATTAATAAATCATATTATGATTTTTAGTAAATTAAAATAAATATTTTATATTTGTTATATAAAATATTTATTACACGTAATAATTACGTAATGTGTAAAATAATTAATTTGCATGTTTTACTTGGCTGGAACGTTCGAGAGATTTGGCTAAGTCGGTGGTTAAATCTTTTTACTCCAAAATTGGTTAGACTTGCATGCCTATAAAAAGGATAAAGGAAGAATAGAAACCAAGAAAAGAAAAGAAAAGAAAAAGCCAAACAAACTCTCATTTTTCTTCTTCCAACTCCAACCGTAACCGCCGAACACCACCCATAACGACCATGACTATCAACAAGAGGGAGAAGAAGAAAAGATTTGGTGTTTTCAAGGATCATGAAGGTATAAATATTAAATTTTTATGATTTATTATGTATTTTTAGTGATAAAATAAATTTGTGAAAAAATTAGAAAATAATTAGAATAATTATTCTAAATAATTATTTAATGTATATGTATGAGTTATAGAATTTTTGGAATGATTTTGTGGTGAAAAAGTGAGCAAAAATGGTGTTTTTTTCCTTCTTGGCTGGCTACTGTTTCGGCTGGGAAGAAGGAGACTGTAGCGAGGCCAAAACGACGTCGTTTTGGCCGCGCGGAAGAAATGGCCGCGCCATGCGCGGCTGCCAGTTCTCGCCACGCCAAACGACGTCGTTTGGCTGGCGTAAGCAGATGAAGCCGCGCGCAATGCGCGGCGGCCGACGCACGCTGCAAAATGACCGACGTGCCCCTGGACTTTTCGGTTAATACCGACCGTGTCCCCTGACCCTGTAAAATTACAGCCGTGCCCTTCAGCTTTTCCAGAAATGACCAACGTGTCCCCAGGGCCGCGAAAATTACGAAAATGCCCCGGACCTTTTCTGTTAATGCCGGATGGGTCCTTAAGGGCGCGGAAATTACCATATTGCCCCCAGAATTCGTTTTTAATGAAATAAATATTTAAAAATTGTTTAAAAATTACAGAAAATTATAGAAAAATACTAAAAATATAGAAATGATGTTTGGGCATTAAATTTAATATTTTTGTAAAAATATTAAATATTGGGGATTAATATTTAAATATTTTAAATATTAATCTAATGAGTTTAAAGGTTAGAAAATGATTAAATGAAAATCCGGACAACCAAATATGCTAGAAATTATCCGATGAGCCGGGTTGTCCGTATTGAAGGCATTGGTTATTAAGTTAAATAAATTTATTAAGGAACGAGGTTAATATAATTAACCATATTACTTAATAATTGGTCAAGAGATGATATTAATTAATTAAATTAATATCATAAGAGGATAAATAATTACTATTTGATTATTTTATGATCATAGGTTGATCGAGTTAAGGGTTTGAGCTAACAATTTAAATAACTGGACGCCAGGCAAGTTCTTCAGTCCCTTTTATGATAAGTAGTAGAATGTTATGATATGTAATTCTTGTTTTAACTGCATATAAATTATGTGTTATGTGATACGTGATTAATATGACCACAATGTGTATTTTGTGCAACGATATGAATATATATGAGATATATTGCTATAATAGAAGCACAAGCACATGATGTATGACACACACCAAGCATGATAAGGTATGTGCTACGTGAAGTATAACTGTTGAACTTGCTGAGCCGTTGTGCTCATTACTTGCTTAATAAACATTTTTGCAGGAAAGAAATGAAATTCAATAATATCGGATTAATTGTTAAAGATGAATTGTCTAGAAGGTGGGAAACGTTTGTTATATTTTCATTCAATGTGGATACATGTGCTAAGTTTATAATGATGTTTCATATGTAAATATATGTCGAATCCAGACAGGATAAGAAAAGTTAAATTTTGAACTATGATTGTACCAGATAGATGTTACGATAGAAATTATTATATGTTTGATTATGAATGACGCAACAAGGAATATTTGTATGAAAATAAATAACTGTAAATTTTAAATCAATGAATAGTTATACGGATATGAAAGGATATTAAATTTGGAATGATGAGATTTAAGATATTGGTACAAAGAAAGAATGAAAGAAAAAGTAAAGGTTGCGATCCATAGGACTAGGATCGAAATGTAAGGATTTTACATAATCAAATATGTTAATGCAATGATTCAGAAAAAGAAAAATTTATACCGTAAAAAATTTGGTAATTGTTAATTTTAAAATCAGATAATGGATCAATTAAGGTGATTAAAGATTTATTAGCGAACCGAAATTTGGACGTAAGGAATATAATGTTAAACAAATATGAAAGTTAAGGTAATAAATTGGGTCGAATTTCGGGGTCGTTACAGTTGGTATCAGAGCTAGAGGTTATAAACCTTAGGTAAATGATACCTTAGGCTATAACCTAGCGTAAGAAAGAGTACGGTTAGTTGAGTGTTCTGAAAACTCAAGCGTATAGTAAGCTCGTGACTCATGATTGTATGGTGGAGCCCCTTTAGCGAATGGGCGACTATGGCCTGACTAGGACAAGCTCCTCAACCATATGATTATGGTAAGTTCCTGAGCCCAAATACGTGATTAGTTTGATGAACATGGGGGAATTAGAATGAAGAGATATAAGTTGAGAAAGATGTAAGTTAAGAAATACAGATCTCAGATATTGGCTAAGGTTAAAGAAAATATGAAAGATATAAGATTATAAGAAAGAGATAAAGATGTTAAGAAAGATTTGAATGAAACGAATTAAGAAAATTTATAAGTTCAATTAAGAATATATCTGAAAGAATATTGAAATGATTCAAATATGAATCTCAAAGAAAATCAGGGGCCACCTGATTTAAACAATAAGGATGACAAGGTAATCCAAAATGTATAGAAAGAGATCATAATAACATGATCAGGAACAGTGAGAGGATCGTACTACGATACGATCACGAGATAAGGGAAGTGAGTAAGAAGTAGATTGTAAAGCAAGATCATGATGGGATCAAGTGAAAAGGTGAAATTAACAGAGAGACCTGTTAATGGTCAACAAGGTATAGCTTGATGCTATAAAGAGATATGGTACTATGAAATAGTACAAGAAGAATTCAGAGAATGATGAGACATGAATGACAGAAAGGTTATGATAAGGGGGTAGAAACTTGGGTACGAAATTTCAATCGAGGACTCACGTAGTGATTGAATTGCACAATCCTTTGTATGGGCGGAGGATTTGTGTTTATCTAGTTACTATGTGATAATCATTGAAATGTTAGAGTCGCGCTAAGAGTTTCTGATAGATAGACAATATTAAGTTTAGGCACGAGTTCTTAAAAACTCATGCATATGGTAAGTCCATGACTCATAATCGTATGGTATGTTTTGAGCCCCTCAGTATATGGATAGTCTTTGATTTGTTCTTAGACTACATATTGCTAGGACAAGCTTTAAAACTCATATTCTTGTGGTAAGTTCCTGGACTCACAGTGTGTGGCAAGTTTGATGAACTATACGGGGGTATAGAAACGTTGGAGTAGATAGGAAATTCTAATATGATAAATGAAAATAGTCCTAGCAATAAATTTACTATTTAAAGTGAAGAAGTAGAAGGTGAATGTTAGGGAATTTAGGATATTCCCACTCTTCTAGCCTTGCTAGATTTCGAAAATTTTGGCCTCAAGTTGATTTGACACGTGTGTGCTTTGAAAAATATAAATGAAATTTTTAAGCGATTTAGAAAAGTGTCTATGCTACTTGTTTCGGCTAGACAAAAATGTTTTTACATCAAAATATATTTCAAAAGAATCATCCACGCACCTTTTAGCCCGGTGCAGATGTGATGAATGACGGAATGCTCAACGTGTTGTTGAGACGGTGCGGTACTATTTCGTTATAAGATGATTCAACACCATAAAGTACGGTTTATGGTGTAGGAATTATTAACGACGAAATCCTCAACGGACTGTCAAAATGATGCGGTAACATGAAGTCATAAATGATTTTGATTTATAAAAGTATGTCAAAGCTATAAGTCTTTGCCATTTGACTCGGCTAGACGTTTTGAAAAGTTTTGACATGATGAATGTTTTAAAAATTTCTGCGGATTATAAAATGTTAGAGAAAGTCTATGCTAATTGATCTAGCTAGACAAGCGTTGAAGGAATATAAGTCTGAGCTATTGATTCAGCTAGACAAATTTTGTGAAATATTGAATTCATAATCTTTGAAAGTTATAACCAATCAAATTACTTTTGAATGAATCCTAACGCTGAGATGAACAAAAAGATTAAGAAACACGGGCATGGCAGATTGTTCTACTGGCGTGCCAAATTACGGATTAAATATACATCACTTTAATGACAGACTGATCCACTGTCAGGGTTTACAGTACGACGTACTCCGGGAGTGAAGTACTGTAACCGGGGTACATGCTTGCTTTAATGACAGACTAACCCACTGTCAGTGGTTTGCAGTACGACGTACTCTGGGAGTGAAGTACTGTTAAACCGGGATAAAAGTTCATTCAGCATACTACAAAAAGTTTTATTTTTCCTCTACTCTTATGAAGATTGGATGGTAGGATGGGTTATTATTATTTGATTGTGAGTGGTAAGGAAAGTAATAATTGCGAAGTAAAGTAACTAGGAAATGTGATAGTTTAGAAATGGCAATGTGTAATGACCACGAGGAAAGAATGAAAGAAATATATGTGGAATGAGTGCAAGGGAATTATATATGTTGTAAATGAATGAGATATTAGTACATAGAAATTTCGAGGACGAAATTTTATGAAGGAGGGGTGAATGTGATACCCCAGAATTTTAAAATAATTCTAAATAAGGATTATGATAAATCAAGTAAATGTTAGTATTTAAAACCTAATGTTGAATAATGGAGGTAGTAAAGAATGAATGATGAAATATGAAGAGGATTATGAATGTGAATTAAGAAGAAAATGATGAATGTACAGAGTATAAATGAGGTGTAAATAGAAGGTATGAAATAAGTTGGTTAAGTAAGGATAAGTACGATTAGAGAAAAAGAAAGTTTTCGAAGAATGAGAAACTATCTTGATAGGTACATCAAGAAATGAGTTAAAGTTTTATTAATAAAATTTTAGAGAATTGTGAAATGCGATATTATGAATTGAAATAAGAATGGAATATTCTGATAGTTATGACAATTATGGTATTATTTTTGTAAGTTACGGATATTAAAGAAATAAAATATGATTATTATGGAATTAATTGTTATTCATCAAGATAAAGGTATAGTAATGTGCGATAAATAAAATACGTATGGGTAGTACGGCAATTATGATTCTGAGGACGGAATCCTGTTAAGGGGGGAAGAATGTGAGGATCCGAATTTTCAGGATTTCTTTAATAATATTAAATGAGAATTTAATTGATAAAATTATCAAGGTTGTTTAAATTAATTATTATATTATGTGATTTAAGGTATGTGAAGGGATTTAATTGATAAAATAAAATCAGTATAGAGATGGTGATAATTGATGTTTAAAAGTAAATAAATTGTTTAAAAACAATTTATGAAAAATAAAAGAAATTATATGTAAAGGTGCAATAAATTGTACAATAAAATTATTGTGAAGGTGAAGGAATTATTATTTAAATAATGTTATTAGACATGAATATATATATATATATATATACATTTGTATATATATGTATGTTATGTTTAATTGTGGTTATTATAAATGTTACTAATTATGGAAGTAAAAGGATTAATAAGTAAATTAATCCAAATTTAAATTAAAAGTGAATGAGGGAGTTGGTAAAATTGTATGTGTTGATTTTAGAATTTATCAAGAATTTTGGAGGAGGTTTAGAAATTAATTGAGAAGGAAAGGTAATTATATAAATTATATAATAATAAATTATATAATTTATATAAGGAAATTAAAATAAGGTATGAAGAAAATAATAATTATATAAATTATATGAAAATAATTATGTAATTTATATAAGGTGATTAAAGGGAATAAGGTTGAGGAATTTAAGAAATTATTTAAGAAATGAGAATGTAAATATATAGATTATATAATATTAAATTATATAATTTATATATATAAAGAAATTATTGTAAATATTAAAGAAAATGAAATAATAAATAAGAAAAAGGAATGTTTTAAGTTATTAAAAATTATATTTATGAATAAGGGAATTATTATGACTTTTATGAAAGATAATATTTCAGAAATGTGAACATGTTAATGTAACATGTTGTCCAAGTAATGAAGTGAAAAATTATGAAAAACAATTCTTATATGTTATATGAGTTATTTTATGAATTATGGAGGTATAAATTACCTAATTTAATTACATGCATGGTGTTATGCGTGTACAAAATTTGTCAGGAAAGTACCCAAAAAGGGTGTTAATATTATTAATAAATCATATTATGATTTTTAGTAAATTAAAATAAATATTTTATATTTGTTATATAAAATATTTATTACACGTAATAATTACGTAATGTGTAAAATAATTAATTTGCATGTTTTACTTGGCTGGAACGTTCGAGAGATTTGGCTAAGTCGGTGGTTAAATCTTTTTACTCCAAAATTGGTTAGACTTGCATGCCTATAAAAAGGATAAAGGAAGAATAGAAACCAAGAAAAGAAAAGAAAAGAAAAAGCCAAACAAACTCTCATTTTTCTTCTTCCAACTCCAACCGTAACCGCCGAACACCACCCATAACGACCATGACTATCAACAAGAGGGAGAAGAAGAAAAGATTTGGTGTTTTCAAGGATCATGAAGGTATAAATATTAAATTTTTATGATTTATTATGTATTTTTAGTGATAAAATAAATTTGTGAAAAAATTAGAAAATAATTAGAATAATTATTCTAAATAATTATTTAATGTATATGTATGAGTTATAGAATTTTTGGAATGATTTTGTGGTGAAAAAGTGAGCAAAAATGGTGTTTTTTTCCTTCTTGGCTGGCTACTGTTTCGGCTGGGAAGAAGGAGACTGTAGCGAGGCCAAAACGACGTCGTTTTGGCCGCGCGGAAGAAATGGCCGCGCCATGCGCGGCTGCCAGTTCTCGCCACGCAAAACGACGTCGTTTGGCTGGCGTAAGCAGATGAAGCCGCGCGCAATGCGCGGCGGCCGACGCACGCTGCAAAATGACCGACGTGCCCCTGGACTTTTCGGTTAATACCGACCGTGTCCCCTGACCCTGTAAAATTACAGCCGTGCCCTTCAGCTTTTCCAGAAATGACCAACGTGTCCCCAGGGCCGCGGAAATTACGAAAATGCCCCGGACCTTTTCTGTTAATGCCGGATGGGTCCTTAAGTGCGCGAAAATTACCATATTGCCCCCAGAATTCGTTTTTAATGAAATAAATATTTAAAAATTGTTTAAAAATTACAGAAAATTATAGAACAATACTAAAAATATAGAAATGATGTTTGGGCATTAAATTTAATATTTTTGTAAAAATATTAAATATTGGGGATTAATATTTAAATATTTTAAATATTAATCTAATGAGTTTAAAGGTTAGAAAATGATTAAATGAAAATCCGGACAACCAAATATGCTAGAAATTATCCGATGAGCCGGGTTGTCCGTATTGAAGGCATTGGTTATTAAGTTAAATAAATTTATTAAGGAACGAGGTTAATATAATTAACCATATTACTTAATAATTGGTCAAGAGATGATATTAATTAATTAAATTAATATCATAAGAGGATAAATAATTACTATTTGATTATTTTATGATCATAGGTTGATCGAGTTAAGGGTTTGAGCTAACAATTTAAATAACTGGACGCCAGGCAAGTTCTTCAGTCCCTTTTATGATAAGTAGTAGAATGTTATGATATGTAATTCTTGTTTTAACTGCATATAAATTATGTGTTATGTGATACGTGATTAATATGACCACAATGTGTATTTTGTGCAACAATATGAATATATATGAGATATATTGCTATAATAGAAGCACAAGCACATGATGTATGACACACACCAAGCATGATAAGGTATGTGCTACGTGAAGTATAACTGTTGAACTTGCTGAGCCGTTGTGCTCATTACTTGCTTAATAAACATTTTTGCAGGAAAGAAATGAAATTCAATAATATCGGATTAATTGTTAAAGATGAATTGTCTAGAAGGTGGGAAACGTTTGTTATATTTTCATTCAATGTGGATACATGTGCTAAGTTTATAATGATGTTTCATATGTAAATATATGTCGAATCCAGACAGGATAAGAAAAGTTAAATTTTGAACTATGATTGTACCAGATAGATGTTACGATAGAAATTATTATATGTTTGAATATGAATGACGCAACAAGGAATATTTGTATGAAAATAAATAACTGTAAATTTTAAATCAATGAATAGTTATACGGATATGAAAGGATATTAAATTTGGAATGATGAGATTTAAGATATTGGTACAAAGAAAGAATGAAAGAAAAAGTAAAGGTTGCGATCCATGGGACTAGGATCGAAATGTAAGGATTTTACATAATCAAATATGTTAATGCAATGATTCAGAAAAAGAAAAATTTATACCGTAAAAAATTTGGTAATTGTTAATTTTAAAATCAGATAATGGATCAATTAAGGTGATTAAAGATTTATTAGCGAACCGAAATTTGGACGTAAGGAATATAATGTTAAACAAATATGAAAGTTAAGGTAATAAATTGGGTCGAATTTCGGGGTCGTTACATCCACCATCAAGAATTTACAACTGATCACTGATGCAAGAATAACTTAATTCATATTTTAAATATTCAATGTGGAATAATTACTCCCATTCAAATAATTTTTCTATCTCTCCTTAATTTTAGTTAAGCAGAAGCAAGCGATCTAAATAACCCTTACTATTAAATAATCTCAGACAAGCGCTAAAGATTTAACCTAGTAGCAACATAAAGAAATAGAGAGATCGTTGAACTAAACAACACAATCCAAGCGTCTGCATTTAATTTAGATGAATATTCTTCCTAAGATATAACAATATTTTGATATGCAAAATAATTATTAATCTTAGTTGCTTCACAAATTAAAGTGACCAAACAATTACGGATTTGATATTTAATTTAGCAGTAGATTTCAACGAATAATAAACTAGTATGCATCCTAACAATTAAACGAATTAATCATAAAATTAAACACAGAAAAATATTCAATACTTAAAATATAAATTGAACAATTAAAATAAATTAGATCTCACAGTGTATAAATCTTGATGGCTTCAATCACTTAAACCAAGAAAAAGAATTTAGCTACTCATAATTGTAGAGAGCATCAAAGAATAGAAGAGATAATTTTTCTTATTAGAAAAGTCGTGTATTACATTGGGTCTCAAGCCCTCTATTTATAGGCTCCATAATCTTTCTAACTTGTCCAAACCCTAATAGGATTTACAATTAAAAATAAAAGAAAAATAAAATAAATACTATCCTAACCCTAATTGGAATTAAAATCCAATTTGGAATCAAAAAGTAGAAAAATTCAGAAAAAATCTGTTCTGCAGCAATTTTTCGCGTCGCCAAACACGCCTTTGACCGGTTAACGCCAATAACGCGCTTGCTAACGTCAGCATTGCGCATCCGCCTAAGCCGCGCATTGCGCGGAAGCTACTCAACCCGGACGCCAAATGACGTCGTTTCATTTGTTGACTGAATTCATTACGCGCATTGCGCGGAATCTGCTGCTGTTGCTTAAGCCAAAACGTCGCCATTTCTTGTTTACCATGTTAACCACTCCTTTGCACGCATGGCGCGGACGCTTTGTTTCTGCACAAATTACGAAAATGCCATCAGCTTTTGCAGAAATTAGTAAATTGCCATCCAAGCTTTATTTTTCGTACAAAAATAAATATAAATTAATTAAAAATAAATAAAAATAAAAAAATAAAAAAAATAAAATAAAAATAAAATAAATTACCTAAAACACTAAAAAAAAACTTAAAAACTCACAAATAATTAAGTATAAAATATCTAATAAATTGATATAAAATCAACTTATCAAATACCCCCGCACTTAACTCTTTGCTTGTCCTCAAGCAAAATAAGAATAAAAATTAAAAATAATAACCAAACGACTTACTCGAGCAACAGATCAATATAAATTTCAACATCAGCCTCAAAGATTTTTTTAAATAATAACTTAAAGAAAATTTCAAAATATGAAAAATCCAAAATTTTAACATTTTTATTAATCTTACTCTACTCAAGACCTTGTGTGTGTGTGTGTGAATCTAAATGTATCAAACTAATCAAAACTCAGATAAGTTTAGGTTATTAATTACCTTATAAAAGATATATAACAAAACTCAATATACTTATTTTTCACATTACTCTTTCAGCTAATACAGACAAATATAAATCAGAAGATCAAAAGATTTCAAACAATTATATACACTAGGATTATTAATATCCATTTTTCAAATATTTTTTCATTTTTCTTTCCTTTTAATGGGTGCATTTTATGCTCCATTCCATTTTCTTTATTTCTCTGTTTTTCTTCTTTAGTAGGAGTGAGCAAAAAACGGGTAAAACCGAAAAATCGAACATAACCGATTTTTTTAACCGAATTATTTCAAGTTTTCGATTTTTTTAAATTTTTTGGTTATATCCGTATTACATTTCGGTTTTCGGTTTCGGGATTGGGTAGTGTTTTTGAAATTTTCGGTTAGCCGAATAACCGAATAGCCCAGGCGCGGGGGCCTTGACCTTGAGTCCTTGAGTGAGTTGAGTCAGTCTTGAGCCACTTTAGTCTTGAGTGACCTAAAGGCGAAGCCATTCCCCATTTTCTTTTCCCTAAATCGAAATCCCGATCTGGCTATCTCAGTTCTCAGGCTCTAACTCTCTGCGACTCTGCCTCTCTTCACTCTTCAGTCTCTTGATCTCTTGATTCTCTTCCACAGACCACCACAGTCCACAGTTCGGAGTTCCACTCACTGCCCTAAGCGGCTAAACCCCTAACCCTTAAACCCCTAAATCGATCCAGTTGGGGACTCCGCTGCCGCCGGCTCCCTGCCTCTCCCGACGCTGTCGGACTGCATCCGTTCCCCTGTAGGTTGTAGCCGCGCTCTGTGGCTCTCTCATCGCCGGCTTCATATCCAAAGTAGTGTAAAGCATCCTCTCCAGTTTGCATTCAACAGGTAACAGATACACATACATCCTTTTTTTCTGTCAGCTACAAAATATACATCTACATCATATTAGAAGTAACTGTCATCCTTTTTTTCTAAATAAACTACAAAATATATGTGTGGGTCTAGTTCTGCTAGTATCTAGGATTTCAATTAACCAGTTCTTCTAGGATCTAGGATTTCAGACTAGTTCTTGGCTGCAACAAAAGTCTTAATTGCTTTTACAACAGCTGCAACAATACATTGGCAATCCATGAAGTTGTTCCCCTGTTCCTCTCCATTGATTGAGTTATTAACGTGAAAAAGAGTATCAGATAATTGCTCTTAGCAAAGGTTTAGAGATTCTTTATGTTAAATAGTTATAGAGAATTTTGGTAATAAAGGATAGTTATATTTCTATCTTACAAGTATGTGTGTGTGTGTGTGTATTTATATATATAATAACAAACAAAAGTGAAGGGTACTATTTAACAATATTTCTATACTGTTCTTGATACTCTTTAAAATCTTATGCTTTTAAAGCTTTTCATTTAGAGAATGTTAGATAGATTTACTTGAATGGAAGAGTTAGTCGAATACCAATCTGCCACATAGTTTACACATGATCACATCCTTGTATCTAAAATTCAGTTGTATATTTTCACATTACAGTAGCATAAATGACTTAACCTTGAATAGGGTGTAGTTGCATAAAACATTGCATGTTTCAGATACTTATTATTGAATGATGCTTGCCCTAATCTGCCAATATACTTAGAAGTAACTTAGTTTGTTTGATTTGTTTAATATATATACATTAGTTTGTTTGATTGGTTTAATATATGTACATTAGTTTGTTTGAAATTTTAACTTCTTTGTTGATAATAATTTGGTTTGTTTGAAATTTTCAGATGATGTCAAGAAGTGTTTTAAATGATTTGCATATGGTGGATGATACAGATGAGCCTGACCTTGATACAATTGGAGATGAGAATGAGTTAGGTGCCAGTGTTCCCACCAATATAGAGTCTGGGTCAAAGCAAACCTCCATAAGTACAAAGACTACGGGACAATCAGAAAATGTAAAGATGCAAAGAAAGAGGATGGCACCTAGATCCAAGGTGTGGACTGAGGGGCACTTCATTCCAATTAAAGATAAGGATGGTAATGTCATTAAAGGTAAGTGCACTTATTGTGAAAAAGAATTAGCTGCTGATTCATCTTCTAATGGCACTACTTCTTTAAGAAATCACTTTAAAGCTTGTAAAAAAAATCCTAGCAATATGGACAACTTTTAGGAATTCAAGAGGGCGGGGGAGAGGGAGGGTTAGGTGAAGGGACACTTACCACTCGGAGGTTTGACCAAGAAGTTGTTAAGGCAGCCGTGATTTACCATCTTATTGTAGATGAGCTCCCTTTCAAACATGTTGAAAAAGAGGGTTTTAAAAGACTTATGCAAGTTGCATGTCCTAGGTTTAAGTTGCCTTCACGTTTTACATTTGCTAGAGATTGTATTCGTTTGTATGATAATGAGAAGATTAAGTTGAAAACAATCCTTAGAAAGAATTGTGAATGCGTTTGTCTCACAACTGATTCTTGGACATCTAATCAACGCTTGAATTATATGTGTGTTACTGCACATTTTATTGATGAAAATTGGAAATTGCATAAGAAAATATTAAATTTTCGAACCATCACAAGTCATAAAGGGAAGGACATTGGGGAAATGGTTGAGTCTTGTCTAAAAGAGTGGGGACTTTCTAATATTATGACACTTACTGTAGATAATGCTAGCTCAAATGATACTGCGGCGGCTTACTTGAGAGATAGATGTACATCTTGGAAAACCAATGTCTTGGGTGGTAAGTTCATTCACATGAGATGCATCGCTCATATTATTAATCTTGTTGTGAATGATGGGTTGAAGTTGATTGAAAAATCTGTTGAGACAATAAGGCATGCAGTGAAATATGCAAAACAATCCCCGGCTAGGGTTAAGTCATTTAAGGACTGTATTGAGTTTTGTGGTCTTCAAGACAAGAAAGGGTTGAGTTTAGATTGTCCAACTAGATGGAACTCTACTTACTTGATGTTAAGTTTGGCTTTAAAGTACAAAGAAGCTTTTGATCGATTTGGATTTGAGGATCGTGGCTTTGAAAAAGAGATGGGGGGGGGGGGGGGGGGGGAATATTCCAACGGACTCGGATTGGAATAAGGCTAAATTTTTTGTGAAATTTTTAGAACATTTTTATAATCTCACTGTGCGTATTTCAGGCTCATCTTATGTCACATCAAATAATGCATTTCATGGAATAAGTGACACTTATATTATTTTGGGAGAGTGGGAAAGAACCAATGAGAGAGAATTGCAAAAAATGGCCAAGGCAATGAAAAGAAAATATGATAAGTATTGGGAAATGTTACAAAGATGAATATGTTGTTGTATATTCCCGTTGTGCTTGATCCTCGGTATAAGTTGAGTTTTGTTCAATTTGGTTTAGAACAAATGTATGGAGAAGGTGAAATTGAAGTTGAAGATCCGGGTATAGAAGTAGATCTTAATTTTGATATTAATAGTGAAGATAAGGATTTAGAATATCAATTAAGTAATAAGGCCACGGGGATGGAGATTGCCGATGCCGTGAAAAGAGCAATGGAAGATTTGTTTAATGAGTACAAAAAAAAAATATTCAACTCAAGAAAGTGGAACATCAAGTTTAAGTAACATGTCATCCCAAACTTCTAATGCATTGGAATCCCACAATACAAATAAACTTGCGGATAAGTTCAAAAAACGTCGAACGGGAGGGGTGGGTACTTGGAGACAAATTGGAATTGGACAAGTATTTAAGTGAAGATGTGGAAGAAACCGATGACATTTTCGATATTTTGGGGTGGTGGAAAGTTAATAGTGCAAGATTCCCTATCCTCGGACGTATTGCCCGTGATGTGTTGGCTATTCCCATCTCTACCGTTGCTTCGGAGTCCGCATTTAGCACCGGGGGACGCGTTCTTGATGCATTTAGGAGTTCATTGTCTCCTAATATGGTGGAAGCTTTCATATGTACTCAAGATTGGATTAAAATGAAGAATCGTATTGATGTGGAGGAAGATAACGACTTTGCCGATAAACTTGAAAGTGGTAATAGTTATTGTTTTTGTTTATTTTATTGAACTAATAAAGCAATTTATAAAAATAATGAGGTTCTATATTTTTCAATTTTCAGCAATGTCCAACTTGTGCCTTTCTACTAATGATGCCAATGTTTCCGTGACTTCATTAATAAGGTAAATTCGTCTTTCGATTCATCATTGCAATTCAATTTCTAATGTATTGGAAATTATATGCCTTCAAGAATCAAGAGAAATAACCAATGAATCATCAGTCTTGGCAGTGCAGCCTATGTGTTGTTGATGTTGCTATTGGTTGTTGGCTGTGCAGTTTATGTTGGCTGTTGGTTGTGCAACCTTAGCCTATGTTGGCTGTTGGTTATGCTGTTGCTGTTGGCTGCTGTTGCTGTTGCTGTTGGCTGCTGGCTACTGTTGGTTGTTAGTTGTGCTTATGTTGGTTGTTGTTGCTGTTGGCTGCATGTTCATTGGTGTTGGCATGTTGTTGTGCAACCTGTGTTGTTGGCTTGGCTGCTGCTTAAACTGCATGTGCTGCTGCTGCTTAAGCTTGTGCTGCAAATTTGCTTGTAGTTTGAATCATGTTAATTATTATGTTGTGATTCTGTGAATGTATATTGTGTATTGATATCAGTAATCATGAAAAATTATTGTGTTGACTGTTGATTGCTTTTGTGAATTTGCTTGTTGATTGCTTTTGTGAGACTACTGCTTTTACTATTATACTGCTTTTGCTTTTGTGAATTTGCTTGTTGATTGCTGGTGAGCTGTGAGACTACACAGTAATTCAGTAGCAGTCTCAAGTAATGGTGGTGTTAAATGATTTATGTAAATTCGGTTATTAACCGAATAACCGAATTATAAATTCGGTTATTCAGTATTCGGTTAATTCAAATTTCGGTTAGTTATTCGGATAGTAAAAAATGCATAATTCAGTTTTTTATTTTTACTGTTCGGTTTTCGGTTTTCAGTTTTTATCCGAATGATCACTCATATTAGTAAGTGCATTTTATGCTCCATTTCACTTTTTCATGTGTTTATGAGTGATTGCATTTTACGCTCCATCTCAACCCACCACATAATTTTTCCTTTAATAATAATCCTAGAAAAATTACCTAAATCATCTCTTCTAAATTATATTTTGCCTTATATTTCACTTTAAATAATGATAAAAAAAATATAGAGCTCAAAAATTATCTTTCATAAACATTTAACCATTTAAACTTTCTCTTAATTAAAACTAGCTCAAACAAATGGATATAAGTGCACACAAAAATTTAAAGGATCTCAAACAAAGTAATAATCAATAATAAGTCAAAATTCAGACTAAACAAAAATTTATCCCTTTTACAAAAGTTATTAAATAAAAATCAAAATTTTTATCATTGGCTAAAATTTTAAAATCCAATTAACTTATTGCTCAAGTGACTCATCCTAAAAATAAAATAAAAAACTACCCCATTTTCGTAGAAAACACGGTTACACTTAGTATGTGCAACAAGCCTTTAAACCCCAAGGTTACCCCAAGTGGACGAGTTTTATCTCGTGAGGGTTTGCAGTGAATTTACCCACAAAATTCAAATTTTCAAAAATTTAAAATTTTCTAAAATTTTCAAAATATGACCTAAAAATAACAAAAATCCTAAATCTCTTTCCCCACACTTAAAATTTACATTGTCCCCAATATAAAGTAAGATGCAAAGAAAAAGACATAAATACTAAAATATAAGTACAAAAATAAAAAAGAAAGAAAATTATACTCCCCTTGGGTTGCATTCCAAACAGCGCCTTTGTTTATTGTCCTTGGCTTGACAGCATGCCTAAACACTACGTCACTCATTCCTCTTGAATTTTGACAATCTCATCCATCTTTATTCCATTTACCATGGTCTTGTTCAAACTCCCTTGCAGTGGATATAAAGGTTCTACTCCCTCTTCAATGAACATACATTCGAGACGATTAAGGAGAAGCTTCAAATCTGGAATGTAATCATGTAAAACAAAAGGTAAATATTTCTTGTTAGGAATTGGTAAGTCAAAATATGGATCATTACCTATTTTTGGAGAACCATTTACAGCCGCAACAGTTTTCTTTAAATCAGCACTCAAGACTAACTCCTCTTTCTCTTTCCCAAAACTCTAACTGCATGTCATTTTCAATTCACCCTTTCCATCAGTTCTAGAAACTTTTTCATTTTTGCCTAGAACACTGTCGTCCTCTTGACTATCATTTGCCTCCTTGTTGTCCACTTCAATTTTGCTTTGCTCTTTTGATGCAGACTCTGTCTTTGCTAGAGTTTCGATCTCTTTACCGCTTCTCAACTTGATTGCACTAACATTTGCTTTTGGATTTGCCATTGTTTGCGAGTGTACTTTTTCATAATTTTGCGCCTCCAATCTACTGATGGAAATTTTCATTTGTCCCATCTGTGTATTTAAATTATGTATATTTGCCTTCGTTTCCTGTTGAAATTGCAAAGTGTTAGTGCTAAGTTGTTTAACTATATCCTCCAAAGACATATGAGTATCAGATGGTTGACCCTGTTGTTTGTTTAGATATGGCTGGTTGTATTGTTGGTAGCTTGAGAAATTTTGAGTTTCAGACGGATTCCCTTGTGGATTTCCATAGCCGAAATTCGGATGATCTCTCCAACTTGAGTTTTACGTGTTCGCATAAGGATCATATCTCCTTTGTGGTTGATCAGGGAAACCACCTACTGCATGCACTTGTTCATGGGGCTCCTCTTGAAGAGTGGGGCACATATCTGTTGGATGTCCTACTACCGCACAAATCCCACAAGCTTTCACTTGTTGTGTATTACCTACAGCCGTTTGACGAACAAGAGAGGTTAGACTATCAATTCATTGCTAAAGGGAAGAAATATTTACCTCATTGACATTTTTGGACGAAAAATCAAGCTGAGTGCCAAATTGTTGGGAATTAGCCGCCATGTTTGCAATTAAGTTCCTTGCAGCTTCAGGCGTTTTGTCCACCAAAGTGCCTCCACTAGCAACATCAATCATGCTTTTATCAGTAGACATGAGTCCTTCATATAAGTACTGGATGAGGAGTTACTCGCTAATTTGATGGTGGGAGAAGCTTGCACATAGTTTCTTGAAACGTTCCCAATATTCGTATAGGGATTCTCCATGGTTCTACCTCACACCACAAATGTCTTTTCTAATATTGACTGCCCTTGAAGCTGGAAAATATTTCTTCAAGAATAGTCTTTTCATCTCTTCCCATGTGGTGATGCTTCCGGAGGGTAGGTAGTAGAGCCAATCCTTAGCCAAATCTTTCAAGGAAAATGGAAAAGCTCTTAGATTGATTTGCTCTTCAGTCATTCCAGAAGGTTTCAGACTTATGCAGACCATATGGAAATCCTTTAAATGTTTGTGAGGATCTTCACCTGCAAGACCATGAAAATTTGGCAATAGATGGATTAGACCAGATTTTAATTCAAAGGAAGTGTTATCATCTAAATTTGGAAAAGTTATGCTTAAAGGCGGTTGATTCAAATCAGGGGCTGCAAGCTCTTTCAAAGTTCGATTTCTAGCCATGATTTCCATCTTCAACCTGCACAACTCAAATAAAATATGAAAACAAGAGAAAAAAATAAAATAAAATAACTAAGAATAATTACTAAATTAAATAAATATTTACAAAAGAACAAAATTAAATCAAAATCATTCCCCGACAACGGTGCCAAAATTTGGTGTGATGCCGCAAGCACTCAAAAATAAAATCTTACTCTAAAAAAATATTAATGTAGTAGTGCAATTAAGAGTCGATCCCATAGAGAATGATTATTTAATTTTGTGTTTTGTAAATCAAAATTGGGGGATTTTTAATTAAAGAAATAATGTAAATAAAATTAACTAACATAAATATGCAAGAAATAAATAAGAAGAAAAAGCCTTGGTTTAATTCAACATCCACCATCAAGAATTTACAACTGATCACTGATGCAAGAATAACTCAATTCATATTTTAAATATTCAACGTGGAATAATTACTCCCATTCGAATAATTTTTCTATCTCTCATTAATTTTAGTTAAGCAGAAACAAGCGATCTAAATAACCCTTACTACTAAATAATCTCAGACAAGTGCTAAAGATTTAACCTAGTAGCAGCATAAAGAAATAGAGAGATCGTTGAACTAAACAACACAATCGAAGCGTCTGCATTTAATTTAGATGAATATTCTTCCTAAGATATAACAATCTTTTGATATGCAAAATAATTATTAATCTTAGTTGCTTCACAAATTAAAGTGACCAAACAATTACGGATTTGATATTTAATTTAGCAGTAGATTTCAACGAATAATAAACTAGTATGCATCCTAACAATTAAACGAATTAATCATAAAATTAAACACAGAAAAATATTTAATACTCAAAATATAAATTGAACAATTAAAATAAATTAGATCTCACAGTGTATAAATCTTGATGGCTTCAATCACTTAAACCAAGAAAAAAAATTTAGCTACTCATAATTGTAGAGAGCATCAAAGAATAGAAGAGATAATTTTTCTTATTAGAAAAGTTATGTATTACATTGGGTCTCAAGCCCTCTATTTATAGGCTCCATAATCCTCCTAACTTGTCCAAACCCTAATAGGATTTACAATTAAAAATAAAAGAAACAAAATATTATTATCCTAACCCTAATTGGAATTAAAATCCAATTTGGAATCAAAAAGTAGCAAAATTGTGAAATAATCTGTTCTGCAGCAATTTCTGCGTCGCCAAACACGCCTTTGACCGGTCAACGCCAATAACGCGCTTGCTGACGTCAGCATTGCGCATCCGCCTAAGCCGCGCATTGCGCAAAAGCTACTAAACCCGGACGCCGAACAACGTCATTTCATTTGCTGACTAAATTCATTGCGCGCATTGCGCAGAATCTACTACTGCCGTTTAAGCCAAAACGCCGCCGTTTCTTGTTTACCATGTTAACCACTCCTTTGCGCGCATGGCGCGGACACTATGTTCCTGCACAAATTACAGAAATGCCATTAGCTTTTGCAGAAATTACTAAATTGCCATCCAAGCTTTATTTTTCCTACAAAAATAAATATAAATTAATTAAAAATAAATATAAATAATATAAAAATAATAAAAATGCATAAAATTAAATAAATTACCTAAAACACTAAAATAATTTAAAAACTCACAAATAATTAAGTATAAAATATCTAATAAATTGATATAAAATCAACTTATAAGTAATCAAACTCGGGGCAGTTCCTTGCATTCAAGGACCAGTGCCCTTATTTTGTGACAACAAGTCAAGGAACCCAGGTCTCATCAGAAATTCAAGCACGTGTTGCTGCGATTTCATTTGATTAGAGAAATCATTGAAAGATGAGACATCATCGTGGAGCGAGTGGACTTTTAGGGTAACATTACATATCCATTTACTAAAGCGTTAACTCAACAACAGTTTGATCGTCACTTAAAGAAGATGTGTATTAGATACCATGACGATTGACTTTAGTCCAAGTGGGAGATTGAAAGTAGTATGCACACAAGCTAATCACATTTGATGTGATGTAGCATGCACTTTGTAATCTTATTTATTTATTAATAAAAGAATTCATTTAATCAAAGGCATTTTCTTTATTCATATTTAATTGTTGAATTAATTATGATAAACCATAGTTTTGAGCAATGCTTTTAAAATCATGATGATGATCATGCTAATGAGATTTAAATTATTGATAGCTTAAAACTAAAATTATTTCTAATCGCGGGATCACTAAAATGGGGATTAGTGAATCCTGATATATTAGTACATACTATACTTGCTTTTATGAAGAGGATCATTGATCTCATAATCATTTGTATGGATAAATTAAAGCAAGTATATAGGTGCTAATTAGAGAATAAGTTCACTGAACGTGACTTGTTCAAGGAACACCTAATAGAGTTTTACTTGTCTGTTAATAGGAGTTCCTTATGTGATAGTAGTACAAGTGGTCCTTGTACTTGAGATCATCATAGTATTTTGTGTATGATGAGTTATGTTTTGACATATTCCTTAAGACCTTTAGGGTATATCAAAGGGTATGCTCGGGTATACTATGTTGTATATGGAGATTAATGAATGGTCAACAAAGAATCTACTACTTTTAGTAAATGAAGATAATGTCTTATGTGATTCGATAAAATGACAACTCAGTAGTCCTTGGCCAATGTAGAATAAAATTAGAAAGAAGTTTCTAATTTGCATTATTTAGAGTTGTGTATTTAAAAATCGAAATGCATATGATCAAATAAAATAAAACTTGACAGTAATTCCATGTCTTATGTTTGATTGGGACATTGTACGACAAAATGATTGAATTGTACGGTACCTATTCGCATAATAGATTATTTTGTGATCAAATGTTTAAATCTATATTATTTGGAAAGCCATTAATCGCTAGGGGGCTTACCCTTATTGTGGAATAAATATTATTTATTTAAATAAATTAAATAGTTTAATTTATTTATATAAATAAGATTAAAATGGTTATTATTATTTAGTTCCTAAATGATTTAGGAATTAATTAATAAGAGTACTCTCATAATAAATAATTAAGTTCCTAAAGTGTTTAGGAATTATAATTATTATATTAAATTAATTTAGTTCCTAATTAGATTGAGAGTTAAATTAAAACCTTATTCCTAAAGAGTTTAGGATGGTTGGACACATCTATAAATAAGAGAAATCTTATTATGAATTAAGGTTAGTCATATTATTCTCTATATCTAAGGAATTAGAGAGAGAGAAAACTAGGGTTTGCCACCACTCGCTTCTTAAATTCATATTTTTCTTGGTAGATCATCTCTAGAGGCTATACATTTGGGTAGCTAACGTTGATCTAAGAAAATCTAGTTAGTGGATTTTGAGAAGAACGTAAAGGAATTGGAGGTGAACTCGTACCTGTGGAAGCTTAGTGTCTACAAGGGTATAATTCTCTAACTCCTTTTTGTTTGATTAATAATTGCGCATAAAGGTCGATTCTAACTATGGTTTGTAAAATTTTAAATTATGATTTTACCATGCTTTCACTTATTATGTAATTTGTGACATCCTATATTTTTGGCAAGATTTCTAAATAAGAATCTTGGTTAATTAAATAAAGGTTAGAAGTTAAAACTTAATTTGGAAGAACAGAAAGTGTAAAGAAGTGATTAAATTTTCTTTTTATTTAATCAATATGTAAAGAATAACCGATGTGGTTTAAATTATATAGAGTGACTCTTGATGTAAAAAGGGTTCTATAGAGTTTAAGTAGATCAGTCATTAATTTAAGATACATTACTGACTTGATAAATGATAAAATTATAATAAATATAATTTACTATGGTTAAACAAAAATAGAATGGATTAAAGGCAAAGGACATAAAATAATACTTTCGATTAGGTAGTCAGAAAAGAATGGTTATAAGGCACTGTGTTATGTCAGAACGTGATAGATTGAATGTATTCGTATGTATATATTTAATCTAATAAATAAAAGAAGAACTAAGACTTAGAGAACGTTAAGATAATGGAAAATATGTAAATTGAGCTTAGGTTATGAAAATTAATGACCAACTTGATGAATTGGCATTAAGATGATAGGTTAAGAAAACGGCAAGGTGGAAAATCAAGAAGATTTCAATAAAGTACAGAAAGGTACAACAGAATGTGCAGAAATGACAGAACGGTTTAACCTAATCTGTATATTAGGAATTAACTGTGTAATAAGGATTATGAGATTTAAAATTTTAAAATTAATTAACGAATATACATTATTTATTGAACTAAGCTGAGTATTTATATGACGTATAAATACAAAAGATAATACTCTTAAATATGAGTAGAATGAGTTACGAATACATGTATGATGCAAATTATCATATATGTATAAAGGAATTAAGCGTAATGACCTAAAAGTCGTAAAATGGGTAATATGAACATAAATGATAAACGAGGATGGATTTTGAGAATCTGATCAAGGTATGGTCTGACACAATATATGTGTTATATGATTATAAAAGAAAGACATTTTTCTTGAAATATTAACTTGGGAATCGATATACATGATTTGAGCATTTTTCATTTTTATCAAAGATTCGTTTTTCGAGAAAGCGTTTTTATGAAATATGTGAGCATTTCTAATATTTGAAATGACGAGAATTGAAATGGTCTAAATGTATAACTGAAAAGGTTCATATAGAACTAAAAACGTAATTCTAGTTATGGAAAATGGTTTAGTTGGTTTTTGGTTAAATAACTAACTAAGTAAATTAAATGAAATTAAGTGAAAGTAATATAATCGAAAATGAATTAGCTAATTAGTTGATCTAGTTAATTAATTTGAAGAAAGTTAAATACATGTCAATTTGTAAGAACTAATTTATGTGGTGAAAGTAGCACAATCCGAGTGCGTATGAAATGAACCAAGAGAAGAATTAAAAACTTATCTAAAGTGGAAAGTTTCCTTAAATAGAAACTTTTCATAAAAGGAAAGTTTAGATATTTTGGCAAATGACCAAAATACTCTAGAAAAGTTAATTAATGACCTTGGTGTCCTAAGAAATGAAATGTCTAAAATATCCTTGACTAAGTATGAAAAAAAGTCAAATGGCATTGGTTAGTGAACTATGATTAAGTTAACTTAACCCAACTTAGGTTAAGTCTTTACTTAACCTAACAAATCAAGAGTTCATCATTTATTTGGTGCATGAGTTAAAACCCTAATGGTCAAGAGAAGCCATGGAAGAAAAAGAAGAAAGCTTGATAATGCAAACTTGAATGGTTGGATGATCTTGGAGCAAGTATTAAAGTCGAAGGCCACGTCATGGTGATACTTCCTATGTAAGGAAGTGGATAATCCAATAAGGTTTAAAAGTTTTCTTAACTTAAATTTTTGATTAATGTATGTTTATGTATATATTTATGGTTAGAGATATAATTTATGGAAGGTTATCTGTCTTTAGTTAGAAGTTCATGATGAAACCTTAAGCTATAAGGTTGAACATGAAGGCGTTAAGACTATTTACATGTTATATATCATGATAGATACTTTAATGGATAAAAAATATGATTTTAAAAGCTAAACCTAGCTATGGTAGTAATATGTTCAATAAACATATTTTGAAAGTAAATGAATTTTGAAAGATTCATATTTGTGTAGCATAAGTTTAAAAAGTTTGTAAATGAACTTTTTAATGAGTGTATGAAAAATGGAGTTTAAGAACTTGAAAATGAGTTTTATGAAAAATTATGTAAAGTGAGCAAAAATTCAACTCAAATGTGATTTTTTTTGTTGATAATTTTGAGAGTTAAGTGGTAAAACTAGTTTTGATCACTTAGGTTTATGTAATTTCATGTGTCTACATTGATTTTGTAGTCATCGAATATATAGAAGTGTATAGCCAAGTGTTTTAATCAAGTGTTGGAATAAAATCTAGAAGTGTATAGCCAAAAATCATTTGTTGACGTTAAAGTGTGAAAATGTGGCTAAATGCTAATTCTCGGGCTATTGCTTCGATATTTTAAAAATGTCGTTTGAGCCAAGTTGTATTTTTGTAAAATACTGTGTAGTAAGATCTAGCTATGGTTCAAGTTTGAACTTAATTGGATATAAGATGAAGGAGTTAAAAATTAGCAAAAAGACTGCAAAAATTTGGAAAACTAAGTTCAGCAAACTGTGTTGGGGCAAAGGTTTTTAAACTAAATACTAGGCCGGGGCACAGTTAACTGAGAGGTTCTCGTTGGAGGCGAGATGTTTAGCACTGGGGTGCAGTGCCCTGTACCCAGAAATTTTTTAAATGTTATCCAAAAAGTTATGTTTTAATGGTATATGATAGAGTTAGGTTATGTAAATCATAAATTGATAAAGATAGTCAATTTGATAGGTATTATGGTATAACTGTACAATGTAAGGTATAATTGAACAATGTGAGGTATAATGTAACGTACCTAAAATTAATTAAGAACATGTTATGTAAAGATTTAATAAAGTGTGGATGGATTATTAACCTATGTAAGGTATAACACATCGGGCGTGAAATATTTAAAGGCTAGTTATCTAGCGTTTATGATTTATGTATCAAAGGAAATAAGTGAAAATGTTGTAACCCATATTATAATTTATAAGTTCTACGATGACAGATAGAGTTTGGATTAATTAACCGACGAGATGGATAATGCGAAGGACATTCGATGAGCGTAAAAGTTAATTATGGATACGGGTAACAGGCAAGTTTTTCAGAATTTGTTGAAATATAATAAATTATTCTATGTGAACTAATTGACAACTATGTGTAAGATTTTTGTTTTATCTAAAATCAACGTAGATATGTTTTTAAATGTACACCTTGTGCAACAATGTGCAACAATGTGATGTTAACTGTTAAATGTAGTATATGAAATGTATGTTTGAAAATGCATAGCATAATAGATATTTGCATGGATAAAATGCACAGTGTGAAAGGTATGTCGCATGTATATAAACTGCAAGTATGAAATGTGCTAACTATTAAATTTGTTGAGCCGTTGTGCTCAGTCTTGCTTTAAACTGATATTTTTAGCTAAGTACGAGAAGGCCGGAGATTTTGATAAAGCTAAAGGGTAAGGAATGATATTTGTGTAAAGGCGTACGAAGGAATTTGTTATAGTAAGCTGTTAAATATGACAAGTCAGTAGATGAATGTAAACCTATAAAGGAATAAGTTGTATAACGTTTTTGTTTAAAATTAAACGCTGTCATTATTAATGAAATGTATGGTTTTGTAAATCCATGAAGATAGCTATGTATATAAGTTTTAATTATAAAAACTTGTAATGAGATACAATTAACGTATCAATGTAAATCGAGTGTTGTATGTATCAAACTCTAATAAATGGAATAGATACGTGTAAGCAAAGAAAGGTATGGACAGTTATGAATGGTGATTATATTCACAAATGATATTAGATTAAATCATAAGATATATGATTCTAAACTATAATTAATTAGGTCATGATATATATATTTATGATATGAGTTCTAATGATAAGAATGTGAAGATTGCGATTCTAAGACAGGTTATGGTTGTAAAATTTATAAAAAGGTTTAAGAACTGTATTATAATTGTATGTTAATGGAAAAAGGTTATGTTTTAATGCACAAGGTTGACTGTAGTTAGTACATGGATTCTTGGGGTGTTATAAGTGGTATCAGAGCTCATAGGTTATAGTCCTTAGGTAAGAGTATCGTAGGCTATGACTTTTGTGATAAAGAAGAAAATGGTAAAGAAATGAATTCTAGTGGAATTGAGTAAATAAGAAATGAATTTTGAAAATTCACAAGTAAGGAAAAAGAGGTAAAAGTATATTGAGTAGATATAAATAGGATCTCTAAGAAATGGTAAATGATATCTTGAGAAAAGATATTGAGAAATGGTAAAGCGCTATTGGATCATTAAATGATCTAAGAAAAAGAACTCTTAATAAGTTATGAATAGTAAGATGTAATAAAAAAAAATTCATATCAGGCTAAGGAAAGGTTAGAGTTTTGTGGAATTTTCATTAAAGACTCATGTTAGTGGCTGAGTTGTACATTCATTTGTATAGGCAGATGATTTATGCTTAGTTTAACGATCGCTTAGCTTCCTATAATGATAACTAGTAGAAATATGGTGTCATGGTATTTTTTCTTCTATGTGTATCTAATACAAAGGATTTAGAAAGATTAAGGTTAGATGCGAGTTCTTAAAACTCACATTTATGGTACGTTCGTGACTCGCAATTGTATGGTATGTTTTTGAGCCCCTAAGCATGTGGATAGTTATGGATTTGTTCCTGGACTACATATTAATAGGACAAGTTCATAAACTCATACTATTATGGTAAGTTCCTGACCACATAATGTGTGGTAAGTTTGATGAACAGTGAGGGAAAAGAAAGCCATAGAGTGAGAGTATTAGTTCTTATAGATTGACTAAGACTAAAAAAATAGGAAAGAGATAAGAGCTATTAAGAAATGATTGAATTGATAAAAAAAAAGAAATGAAAGGTGATTAGGATTGAAGTCTAAATCTTCTAGCTATGCTAGATCTTCAAATATTTTGAAAATGTGCTTATTCTCGCACTTCTATGCATTAGAAAGGATTTGTTCAAGTTGTGAAATTTAAAATTTTTTAAATTTCATGATTCATGGGTTCATGCCAATTGATTTGGCTAGACAAAAGTTATTTAAAAATATCAAAATATATTTATGAAATTATTGTCACATTGGCAAATATGGTGTGAAATGGTAAAATGACAGAATTCTTAACATACTGCTGCGACGATGCGGTATTATGAAGTCTTCAAAAGATTTTCTTTTTAAGTTATGGAAATGGGTCACAATTTTGTGCTAAGGATGAAATTCTCAACGCACAGTAAGAAATTTGTGGATATGGGAATATGAACCACTAATACATCGTTCGTTACATGATGCAACGTGATGAAGTCATAGTAAAAATAATTTTTCAAAAAGTTTCAAGTTCATAATGTTCGAATGGTTTAATGATGTGTGTCTATGCCATTTGTTTCGACTAGACCATTTTTGCTAAAGAAATAAGTAAGTGTTTTCAAATCCAGTTAATTGGTAAGGAAACATGTTTTAAAGTCAGAGGTGAATAACCCTGAAAAGGGAAGAATGTGGTCTTGTGATCTTGTGGATATTACAGTCCTAAAATATGATTGTTATTGTTCTAAATGAGAAAGTATGATGGATTAATCCCTTGGAATGCTTGCAATGGATGTTTATAGTCTATGTGATTGTAGACAGTCTACTTGTAGGTTCATAGTGGAAAAAATATGTTGAATTTGATTGGCGTGGTTACGTTGTTAAATCAGAGTGACGCGGTTGCGTCGTTGTATAAGAGTGACGCTGATGCATCGTTAACTCATGTTCATGGTCTTTATGACCCTTCAGCAAAAGATAAAATGTTTTTAAGGAAATTTTTATTTCCTGATTATTCATGTTGCTTCACAATTATTGAATGATTGTTGAAGAGTTTAAAAAGATATTTCAATAATCTAGAATGGAATGGTAGGAAGATGTGAGCTTCTTAGAAAAAGGAATGAATGAAAATGTTAGTTAAAAACCTAGTTATAGTAAATGGAATGAGTAGAGATATGTATGCAGCAATTTTGAGGACGAAATTTTTAGAAAATGGGGTGAATGTGACATCCCAAATTTTTGACAAGATTTTTAAATAAGAATCTTGGTTAATTAAGTAAAGGTTAGAAGTTAAAGCTTAGTTTGGAAGAACAAAAAGTGTAAATAAGTGATTAAAGTTTCTTTTTATTTAATCAATATGTTAAGAATAACTAATGTGGTTTAAATTGTGCAAACTCCTTTTTGATGTAAAAAGGGTTCTATAGAGATTAAGTGGACCAGTCATTAATTTAAAATACATATACATTAGTGACTTGATAGATGATGAAATTATAATAAATATAATTTACTACGATTAAACGAAAATAGAACAGATTAAAGGCAAAGAACAGAAAGTAGTACTTACGATTAGGTAGCCAGAAAATAATGGTTATAAGGCATTATGTTGTGTCAGAACGTGGTAAATTAAATGTATTCGTATGTATATATTTGATCTAATAAATGAAAGGAAAGCTAAAACTTAGAGAAAGTTAAGATAATAGAAGAATGTGTAAATTTAGCTTAGGTTATGAAAATTAATGACCAGCTTAATGAATTGGCCTTAAGAGGCTAGGTTAAGAGAATGACAAGGTGGAAAATCAAGATAATTTCAATAAAGTACAGAAAGGTATGACATAATGTGCAGAAATGATAGAACGATTTAACCTAATTTGTATATTAGAAATTAACTGTGTAATAAAGATTATGAGATTTAAATTTCTAAAACTGATTAATGAATATACATTAATCAATTGAGCTAAGCTGAGTATTTACACGACATATAAATACAGTAGATAATACTCCTAAATATGAATAGAATGAGTTAAAAATACGTGTATGACGCAAATTATCATATATGTATAAATCAAATGAACGTAATGACCTAAAAGTCATAAAATGGGTAATATGAGTATAATTGATAAATGATGCTAGATTTTGGAAATTCGATTAGGGTATGGTATGACACAGTATATTTATTATATGATTATAAAAGAAAGACATTTTTCTTAAAAGATTAACGTGGGAATCAATATACATGATTTGAGCATTTTTCGATTTTATCAAAGGTCCATTTTTTGAGAAAGTGTTTTATGAAATATGTCAGCATTTCTAATATTTGGAATGACGAGAATTAGAATGGTCTAAATGTGTAACCGAAAAGGTTTGTATATAACTAGAAACATAATTCTAGTTAAGAAAAATGGTTTAGTTGATTTATGGTTAAATAACTAACTAAGCAAATTAAATGGAATTAAGTGAAAGTAATATAATTGGAAGGGAATTAGCTAGTCAGTTGATCTAATTAATTAATTTAGAGAAAATTTAATCCATGTCAATGTGTAAGAACCAATTTATGTGGTGAAACTATCACAATCCGAGTCCGTATGAAATGAACTAAAGGGAGAAGAATTAGAAACTTACCTAAAGTGAAAAGTTATTTAAAAGGGAAAGTTTCCTCAAATAGAAACTTTTCATAAAAGGAAAGTCTAGATATTTTGGCAAATGACCAAAATACTCTAGAAAAGTTAATTAATGACCTTGGTGTCCTAAGAAAATGAAATGTCTAAAATATCATTGACTAAGTATGAAAAAAAGTCTAAAATGCCACTGGTTAGTGAACTATGATTAAGTTAACTTAACCCAACTTAGGTTAAGTCTTTACTTAACCTAACAAAGCAAGGGTTCATCATTTATTTGGAGCATGAGTTAAAACCCTAAGAGAGAGAAATAGCAAGAGAAGCCATGGAAGAAAAAGGAGAAAAATTGGATAATGCAAACTTGAATGGTTGGATGATCTTGGAGCAAGTATTAAAGTCAAAGGCCACGTCATGGTGAAACTTTCTATGTAAGGAAGTGGATAATCCAATAAGGTTTAAAAGTTTTCTTAACTAAAAATTTTGATTAATGTACGTTTATGTATGTATTTATGGTTAGAGATTGATTTATGGAAGGTTATCTGTCTTTAGTTAGAAGTTCATGATGAAACCTTAAGCTATAAGGTTGAACATGAAGGTGTTAAGACTATTTACATGTTATATAGCATGATAGATACTTTAATGGATAAAAAATATGATTTTGAAAGCTAAACCTAGCTATGGTAGTAATATGTTCAATAAACATATTTTGAAAGTAAATGAATTTTGAAAGATTCATATATGTGCAGCATAAATCTAAAAAGTTTATAAATGAACTTTTTAATGAGCGTATGAAAAATGGAGTTTAAGAACTTGAGAATGAGTTTTATGAAAAATTATGTAAAGTGGACGAAAATTCAACTCAAATGTGATTTTTTTGATAATTTTGAGAGTTAAGTGGTAAAACTAGTTTTGATCACTTAGTTTTATGTAATTTCACGTGTCTACATTGATTTTGTAGTCATCGGATGAAAATTAGAATAAAAATGTGTTTTTGGGGATCGAAAACGATTGTTTTGAGTTAAGAGGATTTTTACAAAAAAGTAATGCCGTTTGAAAACCTAAATTATTTTTAAAGGCTTAGACAAGTTTTATATGATGTGTGAATGTTTAATCAAGTGTTGGAATAAAATCTAGAAGTGTATAGCCAAAAATCATTTGTTGACGTTAAAGTGTGAAAATGTGGCTAAATGCTAATTCTCGGGCTATTGCTTCGATCTCTTAAAAATGGTGTTTCAGCAAAGTTCTATTTTTGTAAAATACTATGTAGTAAGATCTAGCTATGGTCCAAGTTTGAACTTAATTGTATGTAAGATGAAGGAGTTAAAAATTAGCAAAATATTTGCAAAAATTAGGAAAACTAAGTTCAACAGACTGCACCGGGACAGAGGTTTTTGAATTAAATACTACGTCGGGGTGCAGTTAACTGCGAGGTTCTTGCTAGAGGTGAGATGTTTGGCGCAGGGGCGCTGTGCCCTGTACCCTGAAAATTTTTAAATGTTGTTTGAAAAGCTTTGTTTTGATGATATATGATAAAGTTAAGTTATGTAAATCATACATTGATAAAGATAGTCAATTTGGTAGGTATTAAGGTATAACTGGACAATGTAAGGTATAATTGAACAATGTGAGGTATAATGTAACGTACCTAAAGTTAATAAATAACATGTTATGTAAAGATTTAGTAAAGTGAGGAAGTATTATTAACCTATGTGAGGTATAATACATCGAGTGTGAAATATTTAAAGACTAGTTGTCTGGCGTTTATAATTTATGTCGAAGGAAATAAGTGAAAATGTTGTAACTAATACTATAATTTATAGGTTGTACGATGACAGATAGAGTTTGGATTAACTAACCGACGAGATGGATAACGCGAAGGACGTTCGATGAGCATAAAGGTTAAGAATGGATACGGGTAACAGGCAAGTTTTTCAGAACTTGTTGAAATATAATAAATTATTCTATGTGAACTAATTGGCAACTATGCGTAAGATTTCTATGTTATCTGAAATCGACATAGATATGTTTTGAAATGTGCACTTTGTGTAACTTTGTGATTATAACTGTTATATGCAGTATACGAGATGTATTTTTGAAAATGCATAGCATAATAGATATGTTGCATGGATAAAATGCACAGTATAAAAGGTATGACGCATGTATATAAACTACGAGCTTGAAATGTGTTAACTTTTAAACTTTCTGAGCTATTGTGCTCATTCTTGCTTTAAACTGATATTTTCAGCTAAGTACGAGAAGGCCGGAGATTTCGATAAAACTAAAGGGTAAGGAATGATATTTGTATAAAGGCGTGTGAAGGAATTTGTTATATTAAGTTGTTCAATATGACAAGTTAGTAGATGAATGTAAACCTATAAAAGTATAAATTGTATAACCATTTTATTTAAAATTAAACGCTGTCGTTATTAGTAAGATGTATGATTTTGTAAATCCATAGAGATAGCTATGTATGTAAGTTTTAATTATAGAAACTTGTAATGGGATACAATTAACGTATCAACGTAAGTCGAGTGTTGTATGTATCATACTCGAATGAATGGAATAGATATATGTAAGCAAAGAAATGTATAGACAGTTATGAATGGTGATTGTATTTACAGGTGATATTAGATTAAATCATAAGATATATGATTCTGAACTGTAATAGACTAGGTCATGATATATATATTTATGATCTGAGTTTTGATGATAAGATTGTGAAGATTACGATTCTGAGACAGGTTATGGTTGTAACGACCCCGCTTTATTCCCTTAAATCTTGTATTTAATAAACATTATTTTCATTACGTCCAAATTTCGGTCCGTTAAAAATCTTTAATTACCTTATTTAAACCCTTAATTGATCCATTATCTGATTTTAAAATCATCAATTACCAAAATTTCGGTATAAATTTTTCTTTTTCTTGATTCAATCGTTGTATTAAGATATTTGGATATTTAAAATCCTTACATTTCGATCCTAGTCCCATGGATCGCAACCTTTACTTTTTCTTTCTCTTTCTTTGTACCAATATCTTAAATCTCATCATTCCAAATTTAATATCCTTTCATATCCGTATAACTATTCATTGATTTAAAATTTACAGTTATTTGTTTTCATACAAATATTCCTTGTTGCGTTATTCATAATCAAACATATAATAGTCTCTATCATAATATTCATGTTGAACAATTACAGTTCACAATTTAAGCTATACTCGTCATATTCGGATCCAACTTATCTGTACATACAACATATCAATATAACTTTGACAAATTATTCACCTTGAATCATAATACAAACATTTAATGATAACATTTACAACCTTTTTGGAAAATCCGTCTTTACATCATCTGATGTTTTTGAAATTTATATCTTTCCTGCAAAAATATTTATTAAGCAAGTAATGAGCACAACGGCTCAGCAAGTTCAACAGTTATGATTCACATAGCACATACCTTATCATGCTTGGTGTGTGTCATACATCATGTGCTTGTGCTTCTACTATAGCAATATATCTCATATATATCCATATCGTTGCACAAAATACACATTATGGTCATATTAATCACGTAACACATAATTTGCATGCAGTTAAAACAAGAATTACATATCATAACATTCCAACATTTAACATAAAAGGGACTGAAGAACTTGCCTGGCGTCCAGTTATTTAAATTGTTAGTTCCAACCCTTTAACTCGATCAACCTATGATCATAAAATAATCAAATAATAATTATTTATCTCTTTATGATATTAATTTACTTAATTAATATCATCTCTAGGTCAATTATTAATTTATATGGCCAACTATAATAATCTCGTTCCTTAAAATATTAGCATAACTTAATATTTAATACCTTCACTACGGACAACCCATCTCATCGGGTAAATTTTAACATATTTGGTTGTCCGAAAAATTTATTTAATCATTTTCTAGCTTGTAACCTTATTAGATTAATATTTAAACATTTAAATATTAATTTCCAATATTTAATATTTAATCAAAAATATTAAATATAATGCCCAAATATCATTTCTATATTTTTAGTATTTTTCTATAATTTTCTATGATTTTTAAATAATTTTTAAACATTTATTTCAATTAAAACTAAATTCTTGGGACAATTTAGTAATTTCCGCGGCTTCAGGGACATAACCGGCATTAACAGAAAAGCTCAGGGGCTTATCCGTAATTTCCGTGCCTCTAGGGATACATTCGGTATAATCTGAAAAGCCCAGGGGAAAAACCGTCATTTTCCGAGGGCCAGGGACACGCTCGGCATTTGCCAAAAAGTCCAGGGGCACGTCCGTAAATTCCTCCCCGCGTGCCGGCCGCGCATGGCGCCCCTCTCGCCGACGCCAAACAGCGTCGTTCCTGAACCCTCCGCGCAATGCGCGGATGAATCTTCCGCGCGCCCAAAACGACGCCGTTTTTCACTCGACGTCCGAAAAAAAATGGCTGCCGCGCAATGCGCGGCAGCCCAGAAATTTTTTTTCTGCTTCACCCGAAAACAGTAAGCCAACCAAGAAGAAAATTACACCATTTTCTTCACAATTTCCACAACAAGACTACTCCAAAAATCATAAAATTCATAAATATACATCCTAAAATTATTTAAAATAATTATTCTAATTATTTATTAATTTTCCATAAAATTATTTCACCACCAAACATATCAAATTAATTCAAACAATAAAATTTTTATACCTTCCTCAAGCTAAACCTCCTTTGAAACTTGATCCTTTCTCATCTTTTGATGGTGGTGAAGCTCTCGGTTGGTGGTGGCGGTGGCGATGGTGGCGGTGGGAGTGATGGTGGAAGAGAGAGAGTTTGGTATGCATGTTTTGCTTTTCCTTTTCCCTTTTCTCCTTATTCCCTTCTTTTTGTTTCTTTATATGTAAAACACTTAACAAATTTTGCAATAAAAAAAAACTTTCCACCGACTTATGCATGAAACTTCCGGACTTTTCAGGAAAATTGCTTGCAAAGGTTTAATTTAAATACATTACGTAATTATTACGTGTAATAAATATTTTATATGATGTATATAAAATATTTATTTTAATTCATCAAAAATCATAACATAATTTATAAGTAATATTAATACCTTTTTCGGTATTTTAGTTGACAAATTTTGTACACGCATAACGACATGCATGTAATCATATAAGGTAATTTATACCTCCAAAAATCATAAAATAATTCATATAACATATAAAAATTATTTTTCGTAATTTTTCACTTCGTTTCTTGGACAACATGTTACATTAACATGTTCACGTTTCCGAAATATTATTCTTCGTAAAAGTCATAATAATTCTATTATACATAACCATAATTTTTATTAAATTAAAACATTCCTTTTTCTTATTTATTATTCAATTTTTTTAATATTCATATTAATTTCTTTATATATAAATTATATAATTTAATATTATATAATTTATATAATTACATTCTCCTTTTAAATAATTTCTTAATTTCCTCCAACTTTATTCCATTTAATCACCTTATATAAATTACATAATTATTCTTATATCATTTATATAATTATTATTTTCTTCATACCTTATTTTAATTTCCTTATATAAATTATATAATTTATTATTATATAATTTATATAATTACTTTTCCTTCTCAATTAATTTCTAAACTTCCTCCATAAATCTTAATTAAATCTAAAATTCATCATTACAATTTTACTAACTTCCTCATCCACTTTTTATTTAAAATTGGATTAATTTAATTATTAATCCATTTATTCTCATAATTAATGAAATCTATAATTATCAATTAAACATTCACATATATATACAAATGTATATATATACATATCCAATTTTTTCATATTTCACATTACCACATACATTATTAAATCATAATTTCTACATTTTCATAACAATTTAATTGTACAATTTATTGTACCTTTATCTGAAATTCTTTTATTTCTCATAAATTATTTTTTAAACAATTTATTTACTTTTCAATTATTTTAATTCAACACAATTCATCACCATCTCTGTACAAATTTAATTTATCAATTAAATCATATCACATACCTTAATTCACATAAAATAATAATTTCTTTAACAACCTTGATAATTTTATCAATTAAATTCTCATTTAATATTATTAAAGAAATCCTGAAAA
This sequence comes from Hedera helix, assembly GCA_947179155.2. Lineage (NCBI taxonomy): Eukaryota > Viridiplantae > Streptophyta > Magnoliopsida > Apiales > Araliaceae > Hedera > Hedera helix. The sequence continues at coordinate 26,634,901 of OX359276.1, read as the reverse complement.
TTCGGATCCTCACAATGGTTGTAAGATTTATAAATAGGTTTAAGAACTGTATTATAATTGTATGTTATGATTTTAAAGGAAAATGTGATACCCCAGGAATTTTAGAATAATTCCAAATAAGGATTATGATGAATCAAGTAAAGGTTAGTATTTAAAACCTAGTGTTGAACGATAAAAGTTTTAAGGAATGATTATGGAATGAAAAGAAGATTCACGAATATGAATTGAGAAGATAAGAATGAATGTGCAGAATATATAAATGATGTACAATAAAGAGAATGAAATAAGTGAATGGAATAAGGGTAAGTGTGATTAAAGAAATAAATTTTCCAGAGAATGGGAAATTATCTTGATAAGTGTATCAATACATAAGTTAAAGTTTTATGAATAAATTTTTTAGAGAATTATGAAATATAATATTGAGTTAAGAATTGAATATTCTGACAGTTATGACTATTATGATGTTATCCATGGAAGTTATTGGATATTAAAGAGGTAAAATGTAATTATTGTGGAATTAATTGTTATTCATCAGGAAGATACGTATGAATATTACAACAATTATGATTCCGAGGACGGAATCTTGTTAAGGGGGGAAGAATGTGAGGATCCGAATTTTCAGGATTCCTTTAATAATATCAAATGAGAATTTAATTGATAAAATTATCAAAGTTGTTAAATAAATTATTATTTTATATGATTTAAGGTATGTGATGAGATTTAATTAGTAAATTAAATCTGTGCAGAGATTTTGATAAATGGTATTGAATTAAAGTAATTAAAAAGTAAATAAATTATTTTAAAATAATTTATTAAGAATAAGAGAAAATTCAAGTAAATGTACAATAAATTGTACAATTAAATTGTTATGGAAATGCAGAAATTATGATTTAAATAGTGTTATGTGGTCATGTGAAATATGTGATTTAGCTATGAATATATATATACATTTGTATGTATATAAATGTGTATGTTTAATTGTTGTAATTATAAATTTCATTAATTATTGAAATAAATGGATTAATAATTAAATTAATCCAAAATTTATGAAAAGGTAATAAGGAAATTAGTGAAATTGTGATTATTGATTTTAGATTTAATCAAGAATTATGGAGGAAGTTTAGAAATTAATTGAGAAGAAAATTAATTATATAATAATAAATTATATAATTTATATAAGAAAATTATAATGTTGTATGAAGGAAATAATAATTATATAAATTATATAAGAATAATTATATAATTTATATAAGAGAATTAAATTAATTAAGGATGTAAGAAAATTTTATAAATTGTATTTGTGTAAAATGGAAATTATTTAAAAAGGAATAATGTAATTATATAATTATATAATATTAAATTATATAATTTATATAAGAAAAGTTAATGTGAAAATTAAAGAAATGAGAAAATGGATGTTTTAATTTAATAAAAATTATGGTTATGTATAATAGAATTATTCTGACTTTTATGAAGGATAATATTTTAAAAAAGTGAACATGTTAATGTAATATGATGTCCAAGTAATGAAGTAAAAAATTATGAAAAATAATTTTTATATGTTATATGAATTATTTTATGATTTTTGGAGGTATAAATTACCTCATATAGTCACATGCATGGCATTATGCGTGTACAAAATTTATCAAGTAAAGTACCCAAAAAGGGTATAAATATTATTTATAAATCATATTATGATTTTTGGGTTGAAAAGTCCAGAATAATATTTTGGAGACTTTGAAAGGTTTATTAGACTCGTGAGATGTTAGGATGTTATGGATCGCGTGTTGACTGACTAGTGAACGTAAAAGATTAAGTAACGGGAAAGTTACGATAAAGGCAACGTTGTTAAAGTTTAGTAGAATAATTTAGAAGAATGTTATTTCTTGAACGAGATTATTGATTGTGATATAACTTGAGTTTGATATATAGGTTATGTGATGAATGATAAAGATCACAGAAATGTTAATTGACGAACAAGGCTATATGTGGGATGTTTGTAAGTATTACGGAATGAACGCAAACCGAGGCAAGTTCTTTAGTCCTTTAAATGTTAAATGTTATCTGTTATGATATGTTAATATTTGTTCAAATGCATACAAATTATGTGCTATGTGTTACGTGATTAATATGACAACAATGTGTACGTCGTGCAACGATATGAATATATATATATATATATATATATATATATATATATATATATATATATATATATATATATATGTTGCTCAAGTATAGGCACAACACATGATATATGACACACACCGAGCATATTAAGGTATGTGCTACGTGACACATAAACTGTTGAACTTGCTGAGCCGTTGTGCTCATTACTTACTTAATAAACGTTTTTGCAGGAAAGAAATAAATTTCAAGAATTTCAGATTATATAGAGACGGTTTACCAAGGAAGGTTGAGACTGTTATTATATTTAATATTATAAATCAATGTGGATAAATTTGCCAAGTTACTTTGATATGTTATATGTACAGATAAGTAGGATCTGAATATGATGTGTATAGTTAAACTGTGAACTGAAATTATTCAACATGAATATTATGATAGAGACTATTATATATCTAATGATGAATCATGAAACAAAGAATATTTGTATGGATATGAATGATATTAAAATGTGAATGTCGAGCTTTATGATACAAGGAAAGAAAAAAAAGTGAAGGTTGCGATTCAGGAACTAGGATCCAGATGTAAAGATTTTAAATATCCAAATATACAATGATTGAATTGAGAAAAAGAAAAAAAAATTATACCGAAAATTTGGTAATTGATGATTTTGAAATTAAATAATGGATCAATTTAGGTGATGAAAGATTTATTAACGAACCGAAATTTGGACGTTAAGGAAATAATGTTAAATAAACATGAAAATTAAGATAATAAAGTGGGTCGAATTTCAGGGTCGTTACAAAAAAAGGTTATCTTTTAAGGCACAAGGTCGACTGTAGTCAATACTGGGATTCTTGGGGCGTTTTACAATTTGATTTTATGTATCTCTATGAATTTTTGCAAACTAACACTGATATCGGTGTGTATATATATATATATATATATAAATATATATATATGTATATATATATATATATATATGTATATATATATATATAAATATATATATGTGTGTGTGTGTGTGTGTGTGTGTGTGTGTGTGTGAAAGGGTTTTAATTCTTGACATAAATGATACATATGATGATATGTATGATAATACAAGGGATTAATTATGGACTATTGACCAATGTATGATTGGATTTATTTTAGTTAGATGCTTGAATGAATGGATTTTAAATAAATGGGGTCTGCATAGCTCGTTTATCAAATTTTCTGATAAAAATTATATCTCTCTCCTATTTACTTCCCCTTAACTACTGATTAAGATTTTTGTTTTATGAAAATATATTGTTATATGATTAGTTAGATTTACTTGATGAATTAGAGCCGAAGAGCAAGGAGCGCTTGAACACCCCTTTGTATTGGAGTCCGGGTTTAAATGTAATTGTTACATTTAATTTTGTTTTTACATCCTATGTTTGACCTATTAGTTTATTTAGTGGTTCGAATGAACCAAACTAGAATAAAGTCCATAATCAATTTAAGTAAATATAGTATTCTATATGTGCATGCTAATTATATATATATATATATGTGTGTGTGTGTGTGTGTGTGTGTGTGTGTGTGTGTGTGTGTGTGTGTGTGTGTGCACTAAACAAGATGAGACAATTAATAACAAACCCCTCAAGGTAAATTATATTAAGGTGTAACTTTCAAAGACATTTGGAATGTCAAACGTTACATTTTAGCATGATAAAACGATAGAGCATCAAATACTTAATATGAGTTTATTGTGCACACACAAGACTTGTATTAATTATTTGAGATATTATTTTATTACATAACGGATGTTTATAAGGAATTGAACAATACCATTTTGTTGTGCACACACAAGGACTGTATTTTTCTCTTTACTTATATGGAATGCTACTCGAACTTAACTTAGATTATTTTGATTCGGATATGCACATACTTGATCATAATAATCTAAGAGGTAAAATTAAAAAGAGTTACATGTTGATGTAATTGACACTGAGTTGTCTACCTATTGAATAAATTATAGTTTGTTGTGCATACACAAGACTATACTTATTTCAATAGGATCCTTATCTCACTAGCGAATCTTTAATTAGATTTGTCGAACTATATATAGAGGGTTGTATAGTTTGACAAAAATAGTGGGAGACACCATTTTAAATAACGACATAATTAACTTGGTTATTAATAAAATGAATACATGTTAATGTTGTTATTAATATTCACTTAAAGAATTTAGTTATGCCTAATTCACTAACATTACATAGCATATTGGATGCTAACAAATTAATTGAACTGAATTGTTCGGATTGGTTAAAAAAATTTGAGAATAGTTCTCAATCCTAAAAAGCTAGAAAATGCCCTTAATTCGTCCGTCCCTGCAAACGTTATAGATAATGCCTTTGAGGAAGATAATACTACTTTTATGAAGTAGCAAGATGATACACAGGTAGTTTCTTGCATCATGCTCGCATCCACGAGTTGTTGGTTTGTTAAAATCCATAAACATACAATCAAATTGCATAATAAAGTGAAAGTATGGTAAAATAAGATTTTAAAATTTTACAAACCATAACCAGGATCGACATTTATACATAATTATTAATTAAACAAGAAGGAGTTAAATATTTATACACGTGTAGATACTATTCTTCAACAGGTACGAGTTCACCTTCAATTCTTTTGCGTTCTACTTCAAATCCACCGATTAGATTCTTTAGATCAACGTTAGCTACCCAAGTGTGTAGCCTCTAGAGGTGATCCACCAAGAAAAATATGAATTTAAGAAGTAATTGATTCTGCTAGATTTTGGGTGATGGCAACCCCTAATTTTTTTAATCTCTCTTCTAATTTCTTAGATGTAGAGAATTGTGTGAGTGTGCAACTTTAATCCATAATAAGACTCCTTTTATTTTTATATATGATCAACCCTCCAAAACTCTTTAGAAATAGGGTTTTAATTTAACTCATAATCTAATTAAGAACTAAATTAAACTATTATAATAATTACAATTCCCAAACTATTTAGGAACTTAATTACTTATAATAAGAGTACTACTTATTAATTAATTCCTAAACCATTTAGGAACTAAATAATAATATTAATAATAATAATAATAATAATAATAATAATAATAATAATAATAATAATAATAATAATAATAATAATAATAATAATAATAATAATAAGACTCCTCTTATTAATTTATAATTAGTATTTTCCAAAATACTTAATTATAAATATTAAGCTATTTAATTTATTCTATCACTATAGTATAAATTAAATATACTTAATTTATTATTACGGTTATGCTACTCACTTCTTAAATAAATATTTATCTTTTGCAGTGTGACCCTTTAGTTCTCTATTTTATACCGGTTGTAGAATAAATAAATTAGAACCATTCTAATCTTATTTATATAAATGAATTAAATTATTTAATTCATTTAGATAAATAATATTTATTCCACAATAAGGGTAAACCTCTTTAACGATCAACGACTTTTCAAATAATATGAATTTCAACATTTGATCACAAAAGAACCTATTATGCGAATAATTACCATATAATTCAATCTTTTTACCATACAATGTCCTAATCAAATATAAGACATGGAATTACTGTCAAATCTTATTTTATTTGATCATATGCATTTCGATTCTCAAATGCACAACTCTAATTAATGTAAATTAAAAACCCTTTTCTAATTTTCATTCTGCCTTAGCTAATAACTCCTGAGCCGTCATTTATCGAATCGCATAGGACATTTATCACATCCCATATTTTTGATAAGATTTCTAAATAAGAATCTTGATTAAGAAAATAAAGGTAAGAAGTTAAAACCTAGTTTGTAAAAATAGAGAGTGTAAAGAAGTGATTAAATTTAATTTATAATTTAATCAATGTGTTAAGAATAACCTATGTGGTTGAATTTGTAAGAGAGACTCTTAATGTAGCAAGGGCTCAATAGAGTTTACAAAGATCAGTCATTAATTTAAGGTGCATTAGTGACTTGATAGATAATGAAATTATAATAAATATAATTTACTACAGTTGAAAGAAAATAGAATAGATTAAAGGCAAAGGACATAATGTGACGCCCCCAAATCTGGGCCCACACAGCCCATACTTGAGTCGTCAAAAGACTACAACAAAATTATTACAACAAAGCACAACGTACAACAATACAGTGTATAATAATACACAACTAAGTCTTCACTATTATTGCCACACTATTTTACAAAACGTGAAAACTATGATAACTATTCCTCGGACCCTCACTCCATTCCCCGGCTAGACCCTGTTATGTTTTCATCTCCTGTTGAAAAACAATGGAACAAAAGAAAGGGTGAGCTCAAATAGCCCAGTAAAGAATATCATGACTAAGATAATGACGAATAAATTATCATTAGTCTAGATAATACAAATTCACAGTTCCTGATCATAATCATGCAGATCAACGGTTCATCTTTGCACTACGGGCCAAAGACATTCAATATAACACCAACGGTCATGATTATACCAGATTCAGCCTTTGGTCATAATCATACCAAACAACAGTTCATCTTTGCACTACGGGCCAAAGAGAACATTCACCACGTGCCATAAAAGACACCGAACAGATGTATCGCCTTTAACCTATTATATCGCCTTTAACCTATCATCTGTTCAACAAATATATCACATCTGTGCCCCCGGCCACAGATATTCACAACAGCTTGATTTTTGGATGATTAGAATGATATAAATGATGAACAGAAGAAATAGGATAACAATAAGTATCGGAAGTTTACTTTGTACAGATTCAAATAATGTCCAAATTGTCAACATGATGTGGAGTGAAATTTAAAAATGATATTCAAGATCCACAGTTCAGAATAACGGTTACAATTCAATAGAAAGGTTCACGTAAATAGGAAGGTTCAGTTGAAATAATGAAGTTCAACTATTATGGAACATATAATATTTTCAGGAATTATAGAAGCAATAGTTCCATAATAAATTTCGATTTAGGAGTATGAAACAAAATAATATCCCTTACCGTAGCAGGTTTGATTAACAAAAGGTGAAGGAAATTAATACAAAGGGTTATTCACCAACAGGCGGCAATCCGCTCCGTAAGGTTATTCCCACAATTTAATAGAATTTGAGTACAAAGAGTTATTCACCAAACAGGCGGCAATCCGCTCCGTAAGGTTATTCCCACAATTTAATAGAATTTGAGTACAAAGAGTTATTCACCAAACAGGCGGCAATCCGCTCCGTAAGGTTATTCTCAGAGATTAATAATGAATGAATACGAAAGGTTATTCACCAACAGGCGGCAATCCGCTCCGTAAGGTTATTCCCACAATTTAATACATGGAAATAAAAGGCACGTCTTATGAGTAAGGAAGAAACAATATTATTATCGAGAATCAAATAATGATAATCCCTTACCATAGTATGTTTGAATAATGGAAGATGAAAAAAATGGTATCCCTTACCTCAACACGTGACTGGATATTGATTTAAATGAGGTTGATTAACTTGAACAGTACACGTATACTTATAGATCTTCACAAATACTCAAGATGACTTAAGCACACTTAGAGAGAACTTTCACAAGAAGTATTTAGAGAGAGAAAGAAAGAACAAGTAAGGAAGTTTATGAAAAATCCTTAAGTTAAGGCTTCTATTTATAGCCAAAAATCTTATCATTCATTTAATCTAAACCATTCATTTAAAGATCATCTTTTAATCTACACCATCCATTTCAAATATTATATTATCTTTAATCTACACCATTCATTTCATATCACCTAATAATCACCTAACTTTATATTATAAACAAATCAATTTAATTATTCAACAATAATTCACACTTTAATCTACACCATTCATTTCATATCACCTAATAATCACCTAACTTTATATTATAAACAAATCAATTCAATTATTCAACAATAATTCACACTTTAATCTACACCATTCATTTCATATCACCTAATAATCACCTAACTTTATATTATAAACAAATAACTTTATCAATTCAATTATTATGACTAATTGTTATAAATACAGTATAGTTAGCTCTTAGATATCAAGTCAATAAATTAATGAAATACAACTGTTTAAATAACATCATAATAGAGATAACAATAATGTAAAATAAAGCATACGTTACTGTGTAATGACAATTATTGATTCAATAATGTGAATTACTGTGCATATGTTACTGTGACAATTATTAGGTTCAATAATTTTAAAAACAGTGCAACAACAATTATTGACTCAATGATATAAAATACATTGTAATGACAATTATTAAATCAATAATGCAAAATACTGTGTAACAACAATTATTGAATTGATAATATAAAATATTATGCAGTGACAATTATCGATGAAATGATGCGTAACAGTTACGGTGTCAATTATCAGACCAATAATATGAGACACTATGCAATACCGTGTGTTACTGTAGAGTACCGTGTGCTACAGAAAATACCATAAACTACCGTATGCTACTATTCTTTTATCACCGGTATTTTAACAGTTACGTTGACTATTTTTATTTAAAAAGGTTACTTCTGTCGTTTTCTATATCCGACAAATATTCCGTTGTGGGGTCCACCAATAATTTATTATTTCGGCGCCGTCGTACGGCACGAATATTCCCCGACCAAACGAATATTCCCCGACAAAGCGAATATTGTCCGACAAAATAAAATTTGCACATAACATCCTTAACTTTCAATTTTGTTAATTTAACCACTTACTGTTTCAAAAAAAATATATATGAAGAAAAATTAAATTTTGTATTTCATAAAATTCGGGGTCTTACAACCTCCCCTCCTTATGAAATTTCGTCCCCGAAATTGACGTACCTGACATATCGAAGAGGTAAGGATACTTAGATTTCATCTCAGATTCTAGCTCCCAAGTCATTTCCTCAGTATCTTGGTTCCTCCATAAAACCTTAACTTGAGGTATAACCTTTGAGCGTAGGATCTGCTCCTTCTTATCCAGGATCTTAACAGGTACCTCCTCGTATGTTAAATCCTCTGCTATAACGTCTGGTTCTAACTCAATGACGTGGTTTGGGTCCTTCACATATTTACGTAACATAGATATGTGAAAAACGTTATGGATGCGAGACATACTTGGTGGTAGGGCTAGTCTGTAGGCTACGGTTCCTATTCGATCGAGGATTTCAAATGGGCCAATAAATCGAGGGTTGAGCTTTCCTCTCTTTCCGAATCTCGTAACCCCTTTCCATGGAGAAACACGTAAGAATACATGATCTCCGACGTTGAAATTTTCGTCTCTCCGATGAAGATCAGCATAACTCTTTTGTCGTTCTTGTGCGGTCTGTATTCGTTGTCGGATCATTTGGATCTTTTCGGTCGTCAAGCGTACCAACTCGGGTCCCAACAATTTTGCTTCTCCTACCTCATTCCAACATATTGGAGAGCGACACTTCCTTCCATACAATGCCTCGAATGGAGCCATGCCTATGCTTGCTTGGTAACTGTTGTTGTAAGAAAATTTCACCAATGGCAAGTACTTATCCCAACTTCCTTTGAAGTCTAATACACAAAGTCTCAAAAGATCTTCGAGGGTCTGGATCGTCCTTTCCGATTGTCCGTCCGTTTGAGGATGGTATGCAGAACTAAAACGTAGTTCAGTGCCCATAGCTTTTTGTAGACTGATCCAAAAGCGTGAAGTGAATCTAGGATCTCGATCAGAAACTATGGAAACTGGCATGCCATGCAATCTCACGATCTCATTTATGTACATACCGGCAAGACGTTCAAGTGAAAAGTTTTCTCGTATAGGCAAGAAATGAGCAGATTTGGTCAATCTATCTACGATCACCCAAATTGCATCTAAGCCTTGAGAAACTTTTGGAAGACCCGTCACGAAGTCCATATTGATGTGTTCCCACTTCCATTCGGGAACTTCAAGTGATTGTAATGGACCTTTAGGAACTTGATGCTCTGCCTTGACACGTTGACAAGTTAGGCACCTTGAGATAAACTCCGCAATCTCTCTTTTCATATTGTTCCACCAAAATGTATGTCGAAGATCTCGATACATCTTGGTACCTCCTGGGTGGATTGCAAACGGCGTGTTGTGTGCCTCCATCATGATTTTATACTTTAATTCAGGATCGTTAGGAACACAGAGTCGAGAGTTGACTCGAAGTATTCCTTTCTCGTCGATTCTTGCTTCGGGAATGGCACCTTCTTGTACTTTCTTTATCATGTTTATCAGTTCCGGATCGGTAGCTTGAGCAGCTTTAATTTTATCGATTAAAGTTGGTTCTACTCGCACGTGAGCAATCTTCGAGTGGGTCCCTGGTGTCTTTAGCTCTATCTCCATCTTTTGCAAGTCGTACAAAATACACTTTTGTGTTGTCAGCAGTGCACTTGTACTTGCATAAGATTTTCTGCTCAAAGCGTCAGCTACAACGTTCGCCTTTCCCGGGTGATACTGGATTGTGTGGTCATAATCCTTTAACAACTCAAGCCAACGTCGTTGTCGCATGTTGAGTTCCTTCTGGGTGAAGAAATACTTGAGACTTTTATGATCCGTATAGATATCCACTTTTTCTCCGTACAAGTAGTGTCTCCAGATCTTCAACGCGAAAACGACTGCTGCCAACTCTAGATCATGAGTAGGATAATTTTTCTCATAATCTTTGAGTTGTCGAGAGGCGTAGGCTATAACCTTTCCATGTTGCATAAGGACACAGCCTAGACCTTTGCCAGAAGCATCGCTGTAGATAACAAATTCTCCTGATCCTGATGGTATGGTCAGAACAGGAGCTGAAACCAGTCTCTTCTTGAGTTCTTGAAAACTTTTCTCGCATTCCTCGCTCCATATGAATTTTGTGCTTTTCCGAGTAAGCTGCGTTAATGGAGTGGCGATTCGAGAAAATCCTTCTACGAATCTCCGATAATAACCAGCTAGACCCAGAAAACTTCGGACTTCGGTTACTGTTTTGGGTTGTTCCCAATTTAGTACCGTTTCAATCTTCGCAGGATCGACTGATATTCCTTGACTAGAAATCACATGCCCAAGAAACGCGACCTCCTCAAGCCAGAACTCACATTTCTTCAACTTGGCATATAATTTGTTTTCACGGAGCTTTTGTAGTATCAATCTCAGGTGTTGTTCATGATCCTCGCGACTCTTGGAGTATATGAGGATGTCATCAATAAAGACAACCACAAAATGATCCAAATGTTCCTTGAATATCCGGTTCATCATGTCCATGAAAGCTGCAGGAGCATTAGTTAGTCCAAAAGGCATGACTAAGAACTCATAATGCCCATAACGAGTTCTGAAAGCAGTCTTTGGAATGTCCTCAGCTTTAACCTTTAACTGATGATATCCAGAACGGAGATCAATCTTTGAGAAATGTTGAGCGCCTTGCAATTGATCAAACATGTCATCAATCCGAGGTAACGGGTACCTGTTCTTGATGGTGACATGGTTCAATTCTCGGTAGTCAATGCACAATCTCATACTCCCGTCTTTCTTCTTCACAAAAAGGACAGGAGCACCCCAAGGTGATGCACTCGGACGAATGAAACCGGTATCCAACAATTCCTGTAGTTGGACTTTTAACTCTTGAAGTTCAATGGGAGCCATTCGGTAGGGAGCTTTGGAAATGGGCTTGGTACCGGGTTCAAGATCAATATAAAAATCAATTTCACGGTTTGGGGGTAAGCCAGGAAGTTCTTCAGGAAAAACGTCAGGAAACTCATTAACAATGGGAATATCATTTAAGTTTGACGTATTTTTGTTCAAATCAGTGACATGAGCTAAAAAGGCTTGACATCCGTTTTTCAATAAACGAATGGCTTTATGGCTAGAAATAACAGTTATAGATTTCAATGGTTTAGTTGCTTGAATTTGCATGACAGATTGATTAGGAATATGAAAACTAATAATCTTATGAAAACAATCAATTTTAGCATGATGGGTAGTCAACCAATCAATTCCTAAAATCACATCAAATTCATGCATCTCCAAAGAAATAAGGTCAACAGGTAATGTGAGGTTGTTGATTTGAACTAGGCAAGATTTATAGACAGTAGATGTAATGGTCATTTCTCCTAATGGGGTTTCAACTGATAAGTCAAAGTCCAAATTTTCAGGAGTTAAGTTTAAACGCTGAGCACATGCAGGTGAGATAAAAGAATGGGTAGAGCCAGTATCTAACAAAGCGTAGACTTCACGAGAATTTATGAATAGCTTACCGGTTATCACCTCGTTCGAGTTTCGCGTCATTTGGGATGTCACAACAAAAGCTCTCCCTTGAACTACAGATTTTCCCTTATCCGCGCTAGCTTTTGGTATCATCATTGCAGCTGGATTTGATTTTGTGGCAGGACAGAACCGCGCAAGATGACCCTCTTTCCCACAACTGTAGCACTTTTTGGACTGCAGTGTACAGTTTGGGCTGATGTGACCTTCCTGACCACACCTATAGCATCTCACTGGTGGTCGATCTTCTCCCCTTGAAACTGGTGTCGGTGCTGGTGTTGGTACTGGTGCTGGTGCCCTTCCATAATTATTATGGAATCTCTTTCTTTTGAAATTGTTCCCACTAGATTCTCCTCTTCTGTTATTTGGTATGGAATTACCACCGAAGTGTTGGTTACCTCCTCGATGGTTCTCGTTCCTGTGGTTGTTGTCACTCCTTTCTCTATGCTGATCATTAACTCTTGGCTGCAATGTTTCATCTGTTTGCTCCACCCTTTGAGCCCTATCTACAACATCTGAATACAAACTAAATTTATGAGAGCTAAGTTGTTGACGAATTTTGAATCTCAAACCTCTTAGGAACATCCGACTCATTCGTGCTTCGTCATCCACAAGATGGGTGGCAAAGCGAGATAACTCGGCAAACTTGGCTTCATATTGGGAGACTGTCATGTTTCCCTGCTCCAGCTTAATGAATTCCACCTCTTTCATATGGCGGATGCTTTCTGGGAAATACTTCTCGTTAAACAGTTCTTCGAATTCTGTCCAAGACATTTCGAGTGCTGAAGGTTGGATACGTTTTACCGCTTCCCACCAATGGTCCGCCTCACCTCGTAACATAAAAGTGGCAAATGGCACCTTCTGATCATCAGCGCATTGTAAGACATCAAGTATTTTTGTCGTCTGCTTTAGCCATGCCTCCGCTTTGAGTGGGTCAGGCTTCCCGTGGAATTCAGGTGGTCCTAATTCTTTAAATTGCTTAACAGTGACCATCCTCAAATTGCCAGCGTTTCTACCGTTATTATTGACTGGATTTCCTCTTCCTTGATTCTGTATGAACTGCATGAAATTCCTAAAGAATCCATCGTTCATCATGTTATCAGGAACATTATTTCCTGAGTTGGCAGGAGGATTGTTTGGGGCCTCTTGATTCTCGGCTACATTTGCTTCAGGCATTCCATAGTTAACCTCTTGATTTCCAGATGCCATAATTAACTGTGGTCACAAAATAAATGTTAGTTCAAATAAACTGACTCATCTCTTCATGTTCCTACATTCAAATCGACTCATTAGATAATAAAATCTATTTTAGGTAGGACACACTAGTGACTGATTCTATTCGTCTCTCCCCTCCTAGTTCTACCCCAGATCTCCATTAAAGACCATATCCCTAAGCTCTGATACCAACTGTGACGCCCCCAAATCTGGGCCCACACAGCCCATACTTGAGTCGTCAAAAGACTACAACAAAATTATTACAACAAAGCACAACGTACAACAATACAGTGTATAATAATACACAACTAAGTCTTCACTATTATTGCCACACTATTTTACAAAACGTGAAAACTATGATAACTATTCCTCGGACCCTCACTCCATTCCCCGGCTAGACCCTGTTATGTTTTCATCTCCTGTTGAAAAACAATGGAACAAAAGAAAGGGTGAGCTCAAATAGCCCAGTAAAGAATATCATGACTAAGATAATGACGAATAAATTATCATTAGTCTAGATAATACAAATTCACAGTTCCTGATCATAATCATGCAGATTAACAGTTCATCTTTGCACTACGGGCCAAAGACATTCAATATAACACCAACGGTCATGATTATACCAGATTCAGCCTTTGGTCATAATCATACCAAACAACAGTTCATCTTTGCACTACGGGCCAAAGAGAACATTCACCACGTGCCATAAAAGACACCGAACAGATGTATCGCCTTTAACCTATTATATCGCCTTTAACCTATCATCTGTTCAACAAATATATCACATCTGTGCCCCCGGCCACAGATATTCACAACAGCTTGATTTTTGGATGATTAGAATGATATAAATGATGAACAGAAGAAATAGGATAACAATAAGTATCGGAAGTTTACTTTGTACAGATTCAAATAATGTCCAAATTGTCAACATGATGTGGAGTGAAATTTAAAAATGATATTCAAGATCCACAGTTCAGAATAACGGTTACAATTCAATAGAAAGGTTCACGTAAATAGGAAGGTTCAGTTGAAATAATGAAGTTCAACTATTATGGAACATATAATATTTTCAGGAATTATAGAAGCAATAGTTCCATAATAAATTTCGATTTAGGAGTATGAAAGAAAATAATATCCCTTACCGTAGCAGGTTTGATTAACAAAAGGTGAAGGAAATTAATACAAAGGGTTATTCACCAACAGGCGGCAATCCGCTCCGTAAGGTTATTCCCACAATTTAATAGAATTTGAGTACAAAGAGTTATTCACCAAACAGGCGGCAATCCGCTCCGTAAGGTTATTCCCACAATTTAATAGAATTTGAGTACAAAGAGTTATTCACCAAACAGGCGACAATCCGCTCCGTAAGGTTATTCTCAGAGATTAATAATGAATGAATACGAAAGGTTATTCACCAACAGGCGGCAATCCGCTCCGTAAGGTTATTCCCACAATTTAATACATGGAAATAAAAGGCACGTCTTATGAGTAAGGAAGAAACAATATTATTATCGAGAATCAAATAATGATAATCCCTTACCATAGTATGTTTGAATAATGGAAGATGAAAAAGATGGTATCCCTTACCTCAACACGTGACTGGATATTGATTTAAATGAGGTTGATTAACTTGAACAGTACACGTATACTTATAGATCTTCACAAATACTCAAGATGACTTAAGCACACTTAGAGAGAACTTTCACAAGAAGTATTTAGAGAGAGAAAGAAAGAACAAGTAAGGAAGTTTATGAAAAATCCTTAAGTTAAGGCTTCTATTTATAGCCAAAAATCTTATCATTCATTTAATCTAAACCATTCATTTAAAGATCATCTTTTAATCTACACCATCCATTTCAAATATTATATTATCTTTAATCTACACCATTCATTTCATATCACCTAATAATCACCTAACTTTATATTATAAACAAATCAATTTAATTATTCAACAATAATTCACACTTTAATCTACACCATTCATTTCATATCACCTAATAATCACCTAACTTTATATTATAAACAAATCAATTCAATTATTCAACAATAATTCACACTTTAATCTACACCATTCATTTCATATCACCTAATAATCACCTAACTTTATATTATAAACAAATAATTTTATCAATTCAATTATTATGACTAATTGTTATAAATACAGTATAGTTAGCTCTTAGATATCAAGTCAATAAATTAATGAAATACAACTGTTTAAATAACATCATAATAGAGATAACAATAATGTAAAATAAAGCATACGTTACTGTGTAATGACAATTATTGATTCAATAATGTGAATTACTGTGCATATGTTACTGTGACAATTATTAGGTTCAATAATTTTAAAAACAGTGCAACAACAATTATTGACTCAATGATATAAAATACATTGTAATGACAATTATTAAATCAATAATGCAAAATACTGTGTAACAACAATTATTGAATTGATAATATAAAATATTATGCAGTGACAATTATCGATGAAATGATGCGTAACAGTTACGGTGTCAATTATCAGACCAATAATATGAGACACTATGCAATACCGTGTGTTACTGTAGAGTACCGTGTGCTACAGAAAATACCATAAACTACCGTATGCTACTATTCTTTTATCACCGGTATTTTAACAGTTACGTTGACTATTTTTATTTAAAAATGTTACTTCTGTCGTTTTCTATATCCGACAAATATTCCGTTGTGGGGTCCACCAATAATTTATTATTTCGGCGCCGTCGTACGGCACGAATATTCCCCGACCAAACGAATATTCCCCGACAAAGCGAATATTGTCCGACAAAATAAAATTTGCACATAACATCCTTAACTTTCAATTTTGTTAATTTAACCACTTACTGTTTCAAAAAAAATATATATGAAGAAAAATTAAATTTTGTATTTCATAAAATTCGGGGTCTTACACATAATGTAATACCTACAATTAGGTAGTTAAAAAAGAATTTTAGTGAGGCACTGTGTTGTGTCAGAATGTGTTAGGTAGAATGTATTTATATATATAATTGATCTAATAATGAAAAGAAAGTTAAGACCTAGAGAATAAGGAGACGATTGTAAGAATGTGTAAATTAAGCTTAGTTACGATAATTAATGACCAGCTTGATGAATTGGCCTACAGAGGCTAGGTTAAGAAAAATGGCAAGGTAAGGTATGACAAAATATGTAGAAATGATATAACAGTTTAGCCTAATCTGTATATTAGGAATTTACTGAATAATAAGGATTATGAAATTTAAATATCTAAAATTGATTAATGAATCAACATTAATTGATTGAAATAAACTGAGTATTTATACGACGTATAAATATAGAAGGTAATACTCCCAAAAATAAGTAGAATAGGTGAAGAATGCATGTATGATGCAAATTGTCATATATGTATTAAATAAACGAACGAAATGACCTAAAAGTCATAAAAAGGGTAATATGGGCATAAATGGTAATTGATGATGAATTTCGGTAATCCGATTAGGGTATGGTACGACATGAAATATGTGTTATATAATTCTAAAAAAAGATATTTTCTTGAAAGATTGACGCGAAAATCATTATGCATGATTTGAGCGTTTGTTGTTTTTAGCAAAGGTGCATTTTTCGAGAAAACGTTTTTAGGAAGAATGCGAACGTTTCTATTAATCAAAATGACGGTAATTAAAAATAATAAAATGTGAAGCCGGTAAGGTTCATAAGGAACTAGAAACGTAATTCTCATTAAAGAAAGTGGTTTAGTTGGATTATGGCTAATTAACTAATTAAGCAAATTAAATGGAATTAAGTGAAAGTGGTATAAAGGAAAGGAATTATCTAGTTATTAATCTAGGTAACTAAATTGGAAAAAGTTCAATCCATGTTAATGTACATGAAATAATCAAAGTGGAGAAAGAAACACAATCCGTGTGAAAATGAATGAGCCAATGGGAAGGAGTTATGAAACTTGCCAAATTTGGAAAGTTGCCTAATAAGGAAAGTATTCTTAAATGAAACTTTCCGTAAAAGGAAACTCTAGCAAAAAGGGCAAACGACCAAAATGCCTTTGAAAAATTAATTAATGACCTTTGTATCCTAAGAAATGAAATGTTTAAAATGTCATTGACTAAGTATGTGAAATGACCAAAATGCCCTTGGTTGGAATTAACAATGGTTAAGTTGACTTAAATCAATTTGGAGTAAGTCTCATAAAAGGCTAGCAAGAAAGAGAGCTCATTCATTTGAGCTAGGTAAATGAAACCATAAGAGAGAGAAAAGAAAAAAGAAGCCATGAAAATTGAAAGAGAAAGCTTGAGATTCTTGAGCTCGGATGGTTGGATGATCATGGAACAAGTATTATAGATGAAGGACTCATCATGATGAAGCTTCCTATGTAAGGAAGTTGATCATCCAATAAGGTTTAAAAGTTTTCTAAACTTAAAACTTTAGTTTATATATGTCTATGCATGTATTTATGGTTAAAGGTATGAGTTATGGAAAACTATGTGTCTAGATTTGGAAGTTCATGGTGAAACCTTAAGATATAAGGTTGATCATGATGGTATGATGTGTATTTGCACGAAAGATAGCATGTTAAATACTCTAATGTATAGAAAGTATTATTTTGAAAGCTAAAACTAGTTATGGTAGTAATATGTTCATATAAACATATTTTGAAAGTAAATGAAATTTGAACAATTCATATATGTGCAGTATTAGTCTACAAAGGTTGAAAATAAACTATTTAATGAGTGTATAAAAAGTAAAGTCTAAGAATTTGAAATTAGTTTTATGAAAAGTTTCATTAAGTGGATGAAAATTCAACTTAAATGTGATTTTTGACAATTTTGAGTATTTAATGGTGAAACTAGGTTGAATGACTTAGTTTTATGAAGTTACACGTATCTACGTTGATTTGGTAGGCAATAGATAAAAGTTAGAACGAAAATGTATTTCGAGCGATCGAAATCGATCGTTTTAAGTTAAAATATTTTTTACTGATAAATAATGCCATTTGAAAACCTAGGCTATTTTTAAAGGCTTAGAAAAGTGTAATATATGTTATGAAAGGTTAAACAAGTGTTGGAATGAACGTTAAAAGTGAATAGCCAAAAATCACTAGGTGACGAAAAATGTCAAAAATGTGTTTAAATGATCTTTTACGGGCTAATACTCAATAATTTTAAGAAGTCGAACGAGTCAAGTTATATTTTTGTAAAATACTATGTAGTAAGGTCTAGAAATGGTTCAAATTTAAATTTAATTGGATGTAAGATGAAGCAGTTAAAAATCAGCAAATTTACTGTAAAAATTAAGCTTTTTGAAATTTGCAGACTGTTCCTTGGCGTAGTGTTTTGTATTGAACACTGTGCTAGGTTGTAATTTGACTGTAAGGACTTTGTTGGGGCGAAGTCAGACAGCACCAGGGAGCAGTTCCTTGAGTCTAGAAATTTTTTATTTTTGATGCGAAAAGCTATATTTTGATGGGATATAATAGAGATATGTTATGTAGACCCTAAATGGGTAAAAATGATCAATGTTTTGGATATGAAGGTATAAAAGAGCAATGAAAGGTATAATATAAAATACCTAAAGCTAAGTAAGAGCATGATAACGTATATGTAAAAGGTCGGTAATGAGTTAAGATGTATTATTAACCTATGTAAGGTATAATACATCAAATGTGAAATGAATAAAAACTAGTGGTCTAGTAATTATGGATTAAGTTTAAAGAATGTATGGGACGTGTTATGACCCTATTATGATTTACAGTTTGAACGATGATAGATAGAGTTTGGATTAGTAAATCGATTATATGGAACGTGAAAGGCGTTCGAGGAGTATAAAGGTTTAGTATGGTAGCGTGTATCAAACAAGTTTTTCAAAACTTGTTGAAATAAAATAATTGTTCTATGTGAACTACTTTACAGACTATGTGTAGGATTTATGTGTTATCTGAAATCAACGTGAATATGTTTTGAAATGTGCACTTTGTGCAACTATGTGATTAACTATTAAATGAAGTATATGATATTTATATTTGAAATTGCTCAGTATGATAGATATGATGCATTGGATAAAATGCATAGTAAGAAATGTATGATGCATGTATATAAACTGCTAGCATGAAAGGTGTTAACTGTTAAACTTGTTAAGCCATTGTGTTCATTCTTGCTTAAACTATTATTTTCAGCTAAGTACGAGAAGGTCGAAGGTTCCGATAAAGTTGAAGGGTAAGGAATGGTAATGGCATAACAGAGCTTGTTGTATTAATTTATTCAATATGACAAATCGATAGATAAATAAAAATTTGTTCAGGTATAAGTTAATTGACGTCTTAGTTATTAATTTTAAACTTTGTTGTTAATAATGAGATGTATGTTTTGTAAACCCATTGGGGATAGTTATGTATGTAAGTTTTATTCAAAGAAAATTGTAATAGGATACGATTATTATATTATTTTAAGTCGAGTATTATATGTAATAGACTCTCAAGTATGAAACAGATGTGTAAGCAAGATTATGTATGGATAGTTATGAATGGTGATTGTATTCACATGTTAAGTTAAGTAAAATCATAAGTTATATGATTTTAAACTATACTAGACTAGGTCATGATTTATGTATTTATGATCTAAGTTCTAATGTATAGTGTTGGGTATTTTTTATATGAATATATGCGTGCAAGTATACACGGTCAACAAGTAATAAAGTGATAAAATAGAGTGTCGAACCCATAGAGAATTAAGTAATAATAATTACTAAACACTAATTTAATATCAAATTAATTCTATTTAAACAATCTCAATTTAATTATAAAATAAACTAATTAAAATTACTAACTATATTAAACTACTAAAAATGATTAAATCAAATTAAAATAGTTAAGATCACAATTTTCCCCAATGTTTCATTTAAATCTCTTTATTCTTTTTTTAATTAATTAACTATATAGAATTGTTAACTGGGATTTCTTAAGTATTTACTAACCTTTTTCAAGAATTAATAAAAAGATTTATTTCAATTAAGTTACTATATTGCTATGCAAAATAATTTGATATAAACTCATTAAGATCCAACTCTCAACAAAATTACATGTGGTATATAGGTATCTTCATCATAGACACTATTATGTTACCCTTCCTAGAAAGAATCAACAACACATGTTATCATATCCGGATCTAATCTTAGAATTCCTTTTACAATTCCTTCTAAGATATCACAATTAATTATTGCGCAAATAATTATACATGAATGCATAAAATACGATAAACAACTCAAATATAATCATCAATAATTAAAAAGAAAACAAATTAAGTTAAACTACACATTGGTTTCAATTGCAATCTCAAATAAAAATTAATTCATAATTAAATAATTAATTATCCACAAATACTTCAACATCTCAAAATTACAAAAATAAAAGAGAAAGAAAATAAATCAAATCTTTGTTGACATCCGTCTGTCACTCGGATCACAGTCTCCAATCCCCAAGCTCCGCATTTAATTATTGAATCTTTCGCGTTAAATATTTGCTTCTAATTCTACTCCTAAATTGCTCTAATATAATATATTATGCTCTAACCTAATATATTCTATCATAATCTATTCTAATCTGCTGAGAACAAAAGTTATATAGTATATTTATAGAAGTACAATAATAATCCTAAGCTAATATGGAAAAGAAATCCAATTTGGAAACAAATTAATGCTAAAATCACAAATAATCCAGTTCTGTGCATTAATGCTCCAGCCAAACAAAGCCTCCGCGTACTTTGACCCAGTCAACTGATTGCCTGACGCACTTGCTGACGTCAAATTCCACTCAGCCGCACACGCGTATTGCGCGCTACCTGCATCAGGCCGGTCCCAGAAACGACGTCGTGTCCATTTAATTCTTCGATTACCGCGCATTGCGCGGATGTAACTTCTAAACGCACGCCAAACGGCGTTGTCCTTGTTGCTGATTATTTGTTTTGCGCGCATTGTGCGCCCTATTCGAATTTGCTATAATTACGAATATGCTACCGGTCAGCCAACTTCACCTTATTTACCGAATTGCCATCGAGGTTTGCATATCTATGAGATTGCCATCCAAGATTAACAGAATTTACAAAATTGCCATTAACTTTTATTTTTCCTACAAGATCAAATATAAATTAATTAAAAATAAATAAAAATAATATAAAAATACTAAAAATAATAAAAACACATAAACTTAAATAAATCACATAAAATCAATTAAAATGCTTAAAAACTCACAATTAATTAAGTCTAAAAATATCTAATAAATAGGAATAAAAACCTACTATCATATAGAATGTGAAGGTTATGATCCTGAGAATGGTTTTGAATGTAACTTAAATAAAAAGGTTTATAAACTATATTATGATTATATGATGTGGTTTTAAGGATAAATGTTATGTTTTAACGTACGAGATCGCTTGTAGCAAATATGGGGATTTCGGGGACATTACAGGTGGTATCAAAGCTGAGAGGTTATAGTCTTTAGGTAAGAGTACCTTAGGCTATGACTTTTGTAAGAAAGAAGGAAATGGTAAATAAATGAACTCTAGTAGAGTTGAGTAAGAAGGAAATGAATTTTGAAAATTCGTGAGTAAGAAATGGTAAAGAATGTCTTAAGTTAAGATATTGAAAAACGGTAAAGGGTTATGGGATCATAAGATTATCTAGAAAAAAATAACCCTTAATAAGTTATAAATAGTAAGATGTGAATAGACGAAATTCATATCAGGTTAAAGAAAGGTTAAGAAAAGGTTAAAGAAAATGTTAGATTTATGTGGGATGTTCATTGAAGACTCATGTTAGAGGTTGAGTTGTACATTTCTTTATAGGGGTAGGGATTTGTGCTTGATTTCACTATCACTTAGCTTCCTATAATGATAATCAATGGAGATCTGGGGTCGCGGTATTAGTTATGTATATTGAAAAGGTAATTATTTTCTTATATATATGTGATACATAAGAATTGAGAAAGGTTATGGTTAGTTGCGAGTTCTTAAAACTCACCTTTATGGTAAGTTCGTGACTCGTAATTGTATGAAATATTTTTGAGCCCCTAAGCGTATGAACAGTTCTAGATTTATTCCTGGACTACATATTAATAGGATAAGTTCCTAAACTCATATTATTGCTGTAAGTTCCTGACCTCATAATATGTGGTAAGTTTGATAAGTACTGTAAGAGGGGGGCCATAGAATGACAAGGTAATGTATGGCAAAATGTACAACAATGATGAAGCAGTTTAACCTAATCTGTATATTAGGAATTTACTGAATAATAAAGGTTATGAAATTTAAATATTTGAAATTGATTAATGAATCAACATTAATTGTTTGAAATGAACTGAGTATTTATACAACGTATAACTACAGAAGGTAACACTCCCAAAAATGAGTTGAATGGGTGAAGAATGCATGTATGATGCAAATTATCATATATGTATTAAGTAAATGAACGAAATGACCTAAAAGTCGTAAAAAGGGTAATATGGGCATAAATGGTAAATGAGGATGAATTTCGGTAATCCGATCAGGGTATGGTATGACATAAAATATATGTTATATAATTCTGAAAGAAATATATTTTCTTGAAAAATTGACGCGAAAATCATTATGCATTATTTGAGCGTTTGTCATTTTTAGCAAAGGTGCGCTTTTTGAGAAAGCGTTTTTAGGAAGAATGTGAACGTTTCTATTAATCAAAATGACGGGAATTAAAAATGATGAAATGTGAAACCGGTAAGGTTCGTAAGGAACTAGAAACGTAATTCTAGTTAAAGAAAGTGGTTTAGTTGGATTATGGCTAATTAACTAATTAAGCAAATTAAATGGAATTAAGTGAAAGTGGTATAAAGGAAAGGAATTATCTAGTTATTAATCTAGGTAACTAAATTGGAGAAAGTTCAATCCATGTTAATGTAGATGAACTACTCAAAGTGGAGAAAGAAACACAATCCGTGTGAGAATGAATGAGCCAATGGGAAGGAGTTATGAAACTTGCCAAATTGGGAAAGTTGCCTAATAAGGAAAGTTTTTTTAAATGAAACTTTTTATAAAAGAAGAGTCTAGCAAAAATGGTAAATGACCAAAATGCCCTTGACAAATTAATTAATGACCTTTGTGTCCCAAAAAATGAAATGTCTAAAATGTCCTTGACTAAGTATATGAAATGATCAAAATGCTCTTGGTTGGGATTAACTATGGTTAAGTTGACTTAACCCAATTTAGATTAAGTCTCATTAAAGGATAGCAAGCAAGAGAGCTCATTCATTTGAGCTAGGTAAATGAAACCCTATGAGAGAGAAAAGAAAAGAGAAGCCATGGAAATTGAAAGAGAAATGTTGAGATTATTGAGCTCGGATGGTTAGATGATCATGGAGCAAGGATTAAAGATGAAGGCCTCGTCATGGTGAAGCTTCTTATATAAGGAAGTTGATCATCCAATAAGGTTTAAATATTTTCTAAACTTAAAACTTTAGTTTATGTATGTCTATGCATGTATTTATAGTTAAAGGCATGAGTTATGAAAAGCTATGGGTCTAGAGTTAGAATTTCATGGTAAAACCTTAAGGTATAAGGTTGAGTATGATGATATGATATGTATTTGCATGAAAGATAGCATGTTAAATACTCTAATGTATTGAAAGTATGATTTTGAAAGTTAAAACTAGCTATGGTAGTAATATGTTCATATAAACATATTTTGAAAGTAAATAAATTTTGAACAATTCATATATGTGTAGTATAAGTCTACAAAGATTGAAAATGAACTCTTTAATGAGTGTATGAAAAGTGAAGTCTAAGAATTTGAAATGAGTTTTATGAAAAGTTTCGTTAAGTGGATGAAAATTGAACTCAAAGGTGATTTTTGACAATTTTGAGTATTTAATGGTGAAACTAGGTTGAATGACTTAGTTTTATGAAGTTACACGTGTCTACATTGATTTGGTAGGCAACAAATGAAAGTTGGAACAAAAATCTGTTTCGGGCGATTGAAATCGGTCGTTTTAAGTTAAAATAATTTTTACGGATAAATAACGCCATTTGAAAACCTAGGTTGTTTTTAAAGGCTTAGACATGTGTAATATATGTTATGAAAGGTTAACCAAGTGTTGGAATGAATGTTAGAAGTGAATGACCGAAAATCATTAGTTGATGAAAAATGTCAAAAATGTGTTTAAACGTTCTTTTACGGGCTAATGCTTCAATAATTTTAAGAAGTCGAATGAGCCAAGTTGTATTTTTGTAAAATAATATGTAGTAAGGTTTAGCTATGGTTCAAATTTAAACTTAATTGGATGTAAGATGAAGAAGTTAAAAATCAGTAAAAGTGACTGTAAAAAAATTAAGTATTCTGAAATCTACAGACTGCGCTGAGGCGTATTATTTTGTACTAAATACTACACTGGGGCACAGTTTGACTACAAGGACTTCACTGGGGGCGAGGTCAGACGGCGTCGAGGAGCGGTGCCCTTAGCCTAATTTTTTTTTTTTTGGATCAAAAAAGCCATGTTTTGATGTGATATGATAAAGATATGTTATATAGACCCTAAATGGGTAAAAAAGGTTAATGTTTTAGGTATTAAGGTATAAAAGAGCAATGAATGGTATAATATAATATAACTAAATCTAAGTAAGAGCCTGATAACGTTTATGTAAAAGGTTGGTAATGAGTTAAGATGTATTATTAACCTATGTAAGGTATAATATATCAAATGTGAGATGAATAAAGATTAGTGGTCTAGTAATTATGGATTAAGTTTAAAGAATGTATGAGACGTGTTATGACCCTGTTATGATTTATAGGTTGAACAATGATAGAGAGAGTTTGGATTAGTAAACCGACAAGATGGAATGTGCAAGGCGTTCAAGGAGCGTAAATGTTTAGTATGGTAACGTATATGAGGCAAGTTTTTCAGAACTTATTGAAATATAATAATTGTTCTATGTGAACTACTTTACAGACTATGTGTAAGATTTTTATGTTATCTAAAATCAACGTGAATATGTTTTAAAATGTGTATTTTGTGTAACTATTTGATTAACTGTTAAATGCAGTATACGAGATTTATGTTTAGAATTGCTCAGCATGGTAGATACGATGCATTAGATATAATGCATAGTAAGAAATGTATGACGTATGTATATATACTGCGAGTATGAAATGTGTTAACTGTTAAACTTGTTGAGCCATCGTACTCATTATTGCTTAAACTAATATTTTTAGCTAAATACGAGAAGGTCGGAGGTTCCGGTAAAGCTAAAGGGTAAGGAATGGTAATGGTATAATGGAGCATGAAGGGATTGTTGTATTAATTTATTCACTATGAAAAATCGGTAGATAAATATAAATTTGTTCAGGTATAAGTTAATTGACGTCTTAGTTGTAAATGTTAAACTTTGTCGTTAATAATGGGATATATGTTTTATAAATTCATTGAGGATAGTTATGCATGTAATTTTTATTTAAAGAAAATTGTAATAGGATACGATTATTGTATCATTTTAAATTGAGTATTATATGCAATAGACTCGCATGTATGGAATAGATATGTGTAAGTAGGGTTATGTATGGATAGTTATGAATGGTGATTGTATTCACAGGTTAAGTTAAGTGAAATTATAAAATTTATAATTTTGAATTGTAATAGACTAGGTCATGATTTATGTATTTATGATCTGAGTTCTAATGTATAGAATGTGAGGTTATGATCTTGAGACATGTTATGAATGAAAGTTAATTAAATAGGTTTATAAACTGTATTATGATTGTATGATGTGGTTTTAAGGATAAATGTTATGTTTTAACGTACGAGATCGCATGTAGCAAATGTGGGGATTTCGGGGACGTTTCAACATTATATATTTTTACTATTAGTGATAGATTCTTTATTGATCATTCATATATCTCCATGTACAACTTATTATATCCGAGCATATCATTTGTTATACCCAAATAATTTTAAGGAATATGACAAAGTATAACTAATAATATGCAAAATACTTTGATGATCTCAAGTCTAAGTATCACCTGTACTACTATCACATCAGGAACTCCTATTGTCAGGAAAGTAAAACTCCATTAGGTGTTCTATGAGCGAGTCACGTTCAGTGAACTTAATCTCTAATAAGCACCTACATACTTGCTTTAGTGTCTCCTTATTCAAAAGAGCAAGGATAATATGTATTAATCTATCTTTATTCAGTAATTCCCATTTTAGTGATCCCACGATTAGGAACAATTTTAGTTTTCAGTTAGCTTGAAGTTCGATCTCATTAGCATGATCATTGTGAGGATCCGAATTTTCGAAATTATTTAATAAGATTAAATAAGAATTTAATAGACACAATTTTCAAGGTTGTGTAAAGAAATTATTATTTTATGTAAATTAAAGTATGTGATGAGATTTAATTAGTAAATTAAATTTGTACAGAGATGATGATGAATTATGTGAATTTAAAATAATTGAAAAGTAAATAAATTGTGTAAATACAATTTATGAAGAATAAAAGAATTTTAGGTAATTGTACAATAAATTGTACAATTAAATTATTATGAAAATGCAGAAATTATGATTTAATTGAGGTTACGTGGTAATGTGAAATATATTAAATTAGATATGTATATATATATATATGTATACATTTGTATATATATAAATATATATGTTTAAGTGATAATTATAAATGTTATTAATTATGGAAATTAAGGGATTAATAATTAAATTAATCCAATTTTAAATGAAAAGCGAATGGGGAAGTTAATAAAGTTGTAATTATGGATTTTAAATTTAATTAAGATTTATGGTGGAGATTTAGAAATTAACTGAGAAGGAAAAGTAATTATATAAATTATATAATAATAATTATATAATTTATATAAGGAAATTAAAATAAGGTATGAAGAAAATAATAATTATATAAATTATATAAGAATAATTATGTAATTTATATAAGGTGATTAAATGGAATAAAGTTGGAGGAAATTAAGAAATTATTTAAAAGGAGAATGTAATTATATAAATTATATAATATTAAATTATATAATTTATATATAAAAAGAAATTAATATGAATATTAAAGGAATTGAATAATAAATTAGAAAAAGGAATGTTTTAAGTTATTAGAAATTATGTTTATGTATAATGGAATTATTATGACGTTTATGAAAAATAATATTTCAGAAACGTGAACATGTTAATGTAACATGATGTCCAAGTAACGGATTGAAAAATTATGAAAAATAATTTTTATATGTTCTATGAATTATTTTATGATTTTTGGAGGTATAAATTACCTCAAATAGTTACATGCATGGCGTTATGCGTGTACAAAATTTGTCAAGTAAAGTGCCAAAAAAAAAAAAGGGGTATTAATATTAATGATAAATCATGTTATGAATTTTAGTGTATTAAAATAATTATTTTACATACATTATGTAAAATAATTATTACACTAGATAATTACGTAATGTATTGGAAATATTAATTATGCATGATTTCTTGCGTGGAACAATCCGGAAGAAAAAAAATAAAAAACTAAGTCAAGGTCGGTGGAACCAAGTTTGCTCTCAAAACTAATTAAATGATTTGATTATATAAAAGAAAAGGAAAGGAAAAGCAAAGGGAGAAGATAGAAAAAGAAAGAGAGAACAAAACTCTCTTTCCTCCACCCGTGAACACCACCACCTTGCCGGCTGGATCACCATAGCCACCACCAAGTGAGGAGAAGAGTTTGGTGCCATCAAGAGGAAGATTTACAAGCTTTGAAGGTATAAAAAGCTATTTATTTGAATTATTTATGTAGTTTTTGTGTTAAAATGAAATTATGGGAAATTAGTAAATAATTAAAATAATTATTCTAAATAATTATTTGATGTATATGTATGAGTTATAGAATTTTTGGAATGATTTTGTGGAGAAAATTTTGTGTAAAAATGGTGAAATATTTGGAAAGGTGATGTACTGTTTGCGCGAAAATCGGCTGAAGAAGAAAAGGAGGGCCGCGCATTGCGCGCGGCCAGTTTTACCAAAGGTGGGCAACGAAACGGCGCCGTTTTGGGCGTGCGGAAGGGTCGTCCGCGCATTGCGCGGGGCTACAGGAAACAATTAGAAACGACGTCGTTTTGATGGCGTCGGCGTCGGCAAGGATTGGCCGCGCATTATGCGCGGCAGACACACACTATGAAATTACGAAACTGCCCCTGTCTTTTCAGATTATACCGACCGAGTCCCTAAGGGCACGGAAATTACAGAATTGCCCCTGGACAATCCGAAAAATTCCGGATTTGTCCCTAACGTTGCCGAAATGACGAAAATGCCCCTGGGCTTTTCGCGAAATGCCGAATGAGTCCCTATGGGCGCGGAAATTACCAAAATGCCCCCAGAATTAGATTTTAATAAAATAAATGTTTAAAAATTGTTTAAAAATCATAGAAAATTATAGAAAAATACTAAAAATATAGAAATGATGTTTGGGCATTGAATTTAATATTTTTGTAAAAATATTAAATATTGGGGATTAATATTTAAATGTTTAAATATTAATCTAATAAGGTTACCATTTAGAAAATGGTTAAATAAAATTTTTGGGACACCCAGTTATGTTAAAATTTTATCCTATGAGACGGGTTGTCCGTAGTGAAGGCATTAAATATTAAGTTATGTTAATATTTAAAGGACGAGGTTAATATAATTAACCATATTAATTAATAATTGGGCCAGAGATGATATTAAATAATTAAATTAATATCATAAGAGGATAAATAATTATCATTTGATTATTTTATGATCATAGGTTGTTCGAGAAAGGGTTCTGAGCTATCAATTAAATAATTGAATAAGCCAGGCAAGTTCTTCAGTCCCTTTTATGTTAAATGTTGGACTGTTATGATATGTAATTCATGTTTTAAATGCATAAAAATTTTGTGTTATGTGATACGTGATTAATATGACCACAATGTGTATTTTTGTGCAACGATATGAATATATATGAGATATATGGCTATAGTAGAAGCACAAGCACTTGATGTATGACACACACCAAGCATGATAAGGTATGTGCTACGTGAATCATAACTGTTGAACTTGCTGAGCCGTTGTGCTCATTACTTGCTTAAATTAAACTTTTGCAGGATAAAGAAATAAGTTTCAGGATTACTGGATTAAATTAGAGATAAATTGCCTAGAAGGTGGGGAAATGTTATTGTTATATTTTCCATTCAATGTGAATACATGTGTTAAGTTATATTGATATGTGGTATGTACAGATAAGTTAGATCCGAATATGACGAGTATAGTTTAAATTATGAACTGTAATTGTTCAACATGAATATTATGATAGAGGCTATTATATGTTTGGCTATGCATTACGACATAAGAATATTGTATGGATATAAATGACATTAAATGTTGAATGTTAACCTTTATGATACGGGTTACAGAAAGAAAAGAAAAAGGTTAAGGTTGCGATCTAGGGACTAGAATCGAGATGTAAGGATTTTATATATCCAATTATTTTAATACTATGATTGAATTGAGAAAAAAAAAAAAATTATACCGAAAATTTGGTAATTGATGATTTTAAAATTTAATAATGGATCAATTTAAGAGATGAAAGATTTATTAACGAACCGAAATTTGGACGTAAGGAAAATAATGTTTATTAAATATAAGATTTGAAGGGTTAAAGTGGGTCGAATTTCGGGGTCGTTACAATCATCATCATGATTCTAAAAGTATTGCTCAAAACTATGGGTTTATCATAATCAGTTCAACAATTAAATATAGCTAAAGAAAATGCCTTTGAAAAATATTGCTTAATTGTTTCAAAGCCTTTTGATCTTCTAGGTTATATTTGTCTGTATTAGCAGATAGTGATGTGAAAAATAACTATATAGAGTTTTGTTATAAATCTTTTATAAGGTAATTAATGACCTAAACTTATCTGAGTTTTAATTAGTTATGTGCATTTTGATTAACACACACACGAAGGGTCTTGAATAAAGTAAGATTGATAAATATGTTAAAATTGTAGTCTTTGTAAGGTTTTGAAATTCTTTTTGAGTTATTATTTTTGCAATCTTTGAGGCTAATGCTGAAATTCATATTGATTTATTGCTCTGCTTAGTTAGTTTATTTAATGGAGTCTTATTTTTATAATTTTTATTTTTGTTTTGCTTAAGGACAAGTAAAGATTTAAGTGTGGGGATATTTGATAAATAAGTTATATTTATATATTACGTATTTTATACTTAATTATTTGTGAGTTTTTAAGTATTTTTTATGTTTTAGGTAATTTATTTAATTTTATGCATTTATATTATTATTTTTTTATTTTTTATTTTTATTTTGTAGAAAATTAAAGTCTGGTGGTGTTATTGAAAATATGGTGCAGCATGGTTGGGCGCCATGCGTGGTGAGTTAAGAGTAAAAGAAACGAAGCGTTCAATGCGCGTGTGACCGGTAATAATGAGCAGTAAAGCGCGTGTGCGGCAGTCAGTAGATTTCTTGGTTTATATGTGGGTCCACCATGTTCCTTGTTTTAGCTTATTCAATTCCTTTCTTACCACGAATTTTGGCAGCATGCTAATGGGTCCCAGGCGTAATTCGTAAGTGATTGGCAGCTAGTTTCCATTCATGGATCTTATCAGTAATGAATTAAAGGAACAACTGCAGAATAATAAAAGGATATTTTAATTGTTCCAATTGCAATTTGAAAAGGAAAAAAACTAAATAGGAATTTTATATTTATTTTATTTGTATTTTAAATTCTATTAGATTTTGGAAATTATAATTCCTATTAGGGTTATGATGATCATGTAGCCTATAAATAGAGGATGTTAGACATAATTGAGAGTATCTTTTGCTAGAAAAATCCTCTCTATTTATTTTTTGGGGCTTTTCATGGCTGCGTGTGACTAGATTGTTTTTCTTGGTTTAAGTGACTGAAGTTATCAAGATTAATACACCGTGAGATCTAATTAATTTTAATTGTTCAATTTATTTTAAGTATTGAATATTTTTTTTTGCTTAATTTTTATGATTGATTTGTTTAATTACTAGGGAGGCCTGCTAGTTTATTATTCACATTAATCTTGCAGTCACTCACTGACTTCTTTTTCATAATTTATTGTGAACTTTAAAATTAATAAGCTAGACGTCAGTTTACCTGATTTGCTTAATATATTGAAAACTGCTGAGAGTCACTTTCCATGCAAGAAATACTAAGTCTTACTTGTAGATGAGTCTTCCAAGAAGCGGAAGAATGCCAAAGGTTTTTTTAAGGAGCCAAAAAAGAAGAAGGTAAAACAAAAGAAACCTTTTAAGGACATAAATAAAAGTGATCTCGAGGGCAAATGAGTTTGCTTTCATTGCGATAAGTAGGAAAATTGAAAAAAGAGCTGCTAGGAGTATCTTGTCGTGGTTAAGCAGAAGAAGCTTGGTGAAGCTAGTACAACACATATAGATTTGTTCATAATAAAATAGAACTTTCTATAAGTCAAGTTCGACGTAGGTATTAGATACCGGCTGGTGTTCTCATATCCGATTTGACCTATGGACGAATATGCAAGCATATGTTTCATGGTTGTTTGAGTAATAATAATGAGATTCCCCAATATTATGCTAAGAATAGCTAGGATATGTAAGTTATTGCAGAGACTAAGTAGAAGTAGAAGGCTGAACAAAGGATAAATAATCATGTACGTGGGGAATGAAGCAAATGTTGCTATATTAGTCATAAGAACTTATAGTTTAGCATTGCCTATGGGCAAGTCTATTAAGTTTGTAATTATGTTTCAGTCCTTAGAAACATTATTATTCTTCTATGTGTTGACAAGGAAGATTTTGACAAAGAACAAACATTGTTCTATTTATAATGATAATGTTTTATTTAGAATTAGTTGATTACTTGATGGATTTTGCATACTTGACTTACATGAAAAACTTTTTCAAATTGAACAAACTAAAGAAAAAGAGATGATGTAAATCATACCTTTATAATAGACTCGGTCATATTAATGAAACAAAACTAAACAAATTGTATAAAGATGAGTTTAAGAACCATTTGATTACGAATCATATACAACTTGAATCTTATATCATGGGTAACATGACTAAATCTCCCATTACATGACATGGAGAGAAAGTTATAGAGTTGTTATAGTTAGTGCACACAGTTGTGTGCGGGACCCATGACAACACTTACAATATAAGGGTATTTATTCATTACTTTCACTGATGATCATTCTAGATTTGGATATGTGTATTTGATGAAATACAAATTCAAATCTTTTGAAAGGTTCAAAGAATTTAGAAGTGAAGTAGGGAAATAAATTGACAAAAGTATTAAAGTTCTTCGATTAGATCGAGAAGGGTGATAATTGGATTTTATTCCTATTAATTGAATATTTTTAGGCTTAATTATTTGTTAGTTTTTAAGTATTTTAATTGATTTTAGGTAATTTATTTAATTTTATGTGTTATTATTATTTTTAGTATTTTTAATATTATTTTTATTTATTTATAATTAATTTATATTTTATTTTGTAGGAAATTAATCACTAGTGGCATTGTTGTAATTTCTGCAAGAAGCTGAGGGCAAAAGTGTAATTACAGCAAGCTTGGATGGCAAAACTGCAAATTAAGCAAATCTGGATGGCAAATTCGTAAATAACAGAAACCATGGCTGGGCGTGCAGTGGCGCGCTTGGCGCGGAAGCGGAAGAAAGTGTGAGGATCCAAATTTTCGGAATTATTCAATAAGATTAAATAAGAATTTAATTGATACAATTATCAAGGTTGTTAAATTAATTATTATTTTATGTGGTTTGAGGTATGTGAAGGGATTTAATTAGTAAATTAAATATGTGCAGAGATTTTGATAAATGGTGTGAGGATCCGAATTTTCGGAATATTTAATAAGATTAAATAAGAATTTAATTGATACAATTATCAAGGTTGTTAAATAAATTATTATTTTATGTAATTGTAAGGTATGTGATGGAATTAAATTGGTAAATTAAATTGGTACAAAGAAGGTGATGGTATGTGTGAATTTAAAGTAATTGAAAAATAAATTGTTTAAAAACAATTTATTAAGAATAAGAGAAATGTCAGATAAAGGTACATTAAATTGTACAATTTAATTGTTATGGAAAGTGCAGAAATTATGAATTAAATAAGATTATGTGGAAATGTGAGGATATGAAATAGATATGTATATAGGCATATTTGTGTATAAATGTGCATGTTTAATTGATAAAATTCCATTGAATATGAGAATAAAGGGATTAATAATTAAATTAATCCAATTTTAAATGAAAAGTGAATGAGGAAGTTAGTAAAATTAGAAATATTGATTATTTAATCAAGAATTATGAAGGAAGTGTAGAAATTAATTGAGAGAAAAATGTAATTATATAAATTATATAATAATAAATTATATAATTTATATAAGGAAATTAAAGTGATGTATGAAGAAATTAATAATTATATAAATTATATAAGAATAATTATATAATTTATATAAGGTGATTAAATTGAATAAGGATGGAAGAAAATTTTATAAATTGTATTTTGTATGAAATGAATAAGGATAAAGTAATTATATAAATTATATAATAATAAAGTATATAATTTATATAAGGAAAAGTAATGTGAATATTAAAGAAATGAAATTAATTGAGGAAAAAGGAATGTTTTAAATTCATTAAAAATTATGTTTATGCATAATTAAATTATTATGACTTTTATGAAGGATAATATTTTAGAAACGGGAACATGTTAATGTAACATGTTGTGCAAGTAATGAAGTGAAAAATTATGAAAAATAATTTTTATATGTCCTATGAATTATTTTATGATTTTTGGAGGTATAAATTACCTCAAACAATTACTTGTATATCGTTATGCGTGTACAAAAATTGTCATATAAAATACCGAAAAAGGTATTAATATTACTCATAAATCATATTATGATTTTTAGTGAATTAAAATAAATATTTTATATATATTATATAAAATATTTATTACACGAAACCATTACGTAATGTATAAAAATAATTCATTTTGGCTTGATTTTGGAAAATCCGGAATCTTCCGAAGTTTGGTCGCGTGAGAGGCGGTGGAACTAAGTTTTTATAAAAATTAATTAAGTGCATGTGGTTATAAATAAAGCAAGAAAAGGAGAAGGAAGAAAAGGAAACAATAAGAAAAAGAAAGAAAATAAAAACAAACACTTCTCCTCTCTATTTTATCTCCATCCGAGCACCACCCCTCCACCGGAAAAGTTCCATGACCACCATGAGAGAAGGAAAAGTTGGTGCCACCAAGAAGAATAAGCTTCAAGGAAGGTAAAACCATATATTTTGTTGGTTTATTTTATATTTTTGTGGTAAAATAATTATTATGAAAAAATAGAAAATAATTAGCATATTTATCCTAAATAATTTTAGGATGTATATCTATAATTTATATGATTTTTGGAATTGTTTTGGTTGTGAAAATTGGAACAAAAAAATGGAAATTGTGGCAAAGTTGGTACACTGTGCGAAGAGGAGGAAGAAGGAATCTGGAACTGTCCGCGCATTGCGCGGCAGTTCAGTAGCGCGGGCCAAAAACGACGTCGTTTTTGGCACGCGGAAGGGGAAGCCGCGCATTGCGCGGAGGAAATTCTCGAAACGCTGGGAAACGACGTCGTTTTGTGGCGTCGGCAGGAACAGTCGCCGCGCAATGCGCGGGCGACCGGCAACGCTGGAAATTACCAGCGTGCCCCTGCACTTTTTAGATTATACCGACCGTGTCCCTAAGGGTACGGAAATTACAGAATTGCCCCTGGACAATCTGGAAAATTCCGGATTTGTCCCTAACGTTGCCGAAATGACGGAAATGCCCCTGGGCTTTTCGTGAAATGCCGAATGAGTCCCTATGGGCGCGGAAATTACCAAAATGCCCCCAGAATCAGATTTTTAATTAAATAAATGTTTAAAAATTGTTTAAAAATTCTAGAAAATTATAGAAAAATACTAAAAATATAGAAATGATGTTTGAGCATTAAATTTAATATTTTTGTAAAAATATTAAATATTGGAGATTAATATTTAAATATTCTAAATATTAATCTAATGAGTTTAAAGGTTAGAAAATGATTAAATAAAAGTTCGGACAACCAAATATGCTAGAAATTATCCGATGAGCCGGGTTGTCCGTAGTGAAGGTATTAAATATTAGGTTATACTAATATTTTAAGGAACGAGGTTATTATAGTTGGCCATATAAATTTATAATTGGCCTAGAGATGATATTAATTAAGTAAATTAATATCATAAAGAGATAAATAATTATTATTTGATTATTTTATGATCATAGGTTGATCGAGTTAAGAGTTTGAGATATCAATTTAAATAACTGGACGCCAGGCAAGTTCTTCAGTCCCTTTTATGTTAAATGTTGGACTGTTATGATATGTAATTGTTGTTTTAAATGCATAAAAATTACGTGCTATGTGATACGTGATTAATATGACCACGATGTGTATTTTGTTCAACGATATGAATATATATGAGATATATGGCTATAGTAGAAGCACAAGCACTTGATGTCTGACACACACCAAGCATGATAAAGTATGTGCTACGTGAAGTATAGCTGTTGAACTTGCTGAGCCGTTGTGCTCATTACTTGCTTAATAAACATTTTTGCAGGCAATGAAATAAATTTCAAGAATACTGGATTAAATTAGAGATGAATTGCCTAGAAGGTGGGGAAATGTTATTGTTATATTTTCCATTCAATGTGGATACATGTGCTAAGTTCTATAGATGTTATGTATGTATGGATATGTCGAATCCAGACAGAATGAGTAAAATTAAATTATGAACTGTAAATGTATGAGATAAATGTTACGATAGAGAATTACGCTATGGTTAATTATGAATTTTTAAATAAAAGATAATTGTGGAAATATAATCAACATTAAAATTAAATGTTGAACTTTATGGTACATGAAGGAAAGAATAAGTAAAGGTTGCGATCCATGGGACTAGGATCGAAATGTAAGGATTTTAAATATCCAAATATCTTAATACAACGATTGAATCAAGAAAAAGAAAAATTTATACGAGAATTTTGATAAGTGATGATTTTAAAATCAGATAGTGGATCAATTAGGGGTTTATATAAGGTAATTAAAGATTATTAACGGACCGAAATTTGGACGTTATAAAGATAATGTATAATAAATACAAAGTTAAGGGAATAAAGTGGGTCGAATTTCGGGGTCGTTACAGTTGGTATCAGAGCCAAGTTGTTATAAACCTTAGGTAAATGGTACCTTAGGCTATAACCTAGAGTAAAAAAGAGTACAGTTAGTTGCGTGTTCTGAAAACCCAAGCGTATAGTAAGCTCGTGACTCATGATTGTATGGTGGAGCCCCTTTAGCGAATGGGCGACTAAGGCCTGACTAGGACAAGCTCCTTAACCATATGATTATGGTAAGTTCCTGAGCCCAAATACGTGATAAGTTTGATGAACATGAGGGGATTAGAATGGAAAGATATAAGTTGAGAAATATATTCTCAGATATTGGTTAAAGTGAAGGAAATATGAAAGATATGAGATTATAAGGAAGAGATAAAGATGCTAAGAAAGATTTGAATGAAGGTAATGAATTGAGAAAATTTATAAGTTCAATTAAGAACATATCTGAAAGAATATTTGAAATGATTCAAAGATGAATCTCGAAGAAAATCAGGGGACACCTGATTTAAGCAATAAAGATGAACTGTAATCTAAAGAGTATAGAAAGAGATCATAATAATATGATCAAGAACGGTAAGAGGATCGTACTACGATACGATCACAAGAAAATGAAGGTGAATAAGAAATGGATTATAAAGCAAGGTCTTGATAGGATCAAGTGAGAATGTGAAAGAATAGAGAGACCTGATAAGGGTCAGAAAGGTATAGCTTGATGCTATAAAGAGAAAGAGTACTATGAAATAGTACAAGAAGAATTCAGGGAATGATAAGACAAGAATAAAATGTGAAATGACAGAGAGACCTATTAATGGTCGAACAGATATAGCTTGATGCTATAAAGAGAAATGGTACTATGAAATAGTACAAAAAGAATGCAAAGAATGATGAAATATGAATGACAGAAACGTAATGATAAGGGGCAGAAAGTTTGGGTACGAAATTTCAATTGAAGACTCGCGTGGTGACTGAATTGCACAATCCTTTGTATGGGCGGAGGATTTGTGTTTACTCAGTTACTATGTGATAATCATTGAAATGTTAGAGTCGTGCTAGCAGTTTTTGATAGATAAGTAATATTAAGTTTAAGCACGAGTTCTTAAAACTCATGCATGTGGTAAGTCCATGACTCATAATCGTATGGTATGTTTTGAGCCCCTCAGCATATAGATAGTCTTTGACTTGTTCTCAGACTACATATTGCTAGGACAAGCTTTAAAACTCATATTCTTGTGGTAAGTTCCTGGACTCATAATGTGTGGCAAGTTCGATGAACTATACGGGGGTATAGAAAAGTTGGAGTAGATAGAAATTTTAATATGATAATAATAATAGTCCTAGCAATAAATTTAATAATCAAGTGAAGAAGTTGAAGGTGAATGTAGGGAATTTAGGATATTCCCATTCTTCTAGCTTTGCTAGACTTCGAAGTGTTTGGCCTCAAGTTGATTTGGCACGAGTGTGCTTTGAAAGATACAAATGAATTTTAAAACGATCTAAAAAGTGTCTACGCTACTTGTTTCGGCTAGACAAAAATATTTTTACATCAAAATGTATTTCAAAAGAATCATCCATGCACCGTTTAGCCCGGTGTAGATGTGATGAATGACGGAATGCTCAACGTGTTGTTGAGATGGTGCGGTACTATTTCGTTATAAGATAATTCAACACCATAAAGTATGGTTTATGGTGTAGGAATTATTAACGACGGAATCCTCAACGTACTGTCAAGATGATGCGGTAACATGAAGTCATAAACGATTTTGATTTATGAAGGTATGTCAAAGCTATAAGTCTTTGCCATTTGACTCGGCTAGATGTTTTGAAAAGTTTTGACATGAAGAATGTTTTAAAATTTCTGCGGATTATAAAGTGTTAAAAGTAAGTCTATGCTAATTGATCTAGCTAGACAAGCGTTGAAGGAATATAAGTCTGAGCTATTGATTCAGCTAGACAAATTTTGAAATGTATTGACTTCATATTCTTTGAAAGTTATACAAAATTTAATTTCTTTCGAATGAATTATAAGGCTGAGATGAACAAAGAGATTAAGAATGTTGCAGGTTGATTAAATGATCACCTGGCATAGAAAGACAAAGTATGGTGAAACATCCATCATTTAATGACAGATTGATCCACTGTCAGGGTTTGCAGTATGAGGTACTCGGGGAGCGAAGTACTGTAAACCGGGATCATGTTTAGAATGTTATGAAAAATGGGTTGCAGTATGAGGTACTCTGGGAGTGAAATACTGTTAACCGGAATAAGTGTTCATTCAGCAAAGCATGAAAGTTTCTAAATTAAATTTTTTTGATTTCCTCTACTCTTATGGAGATTGGATGGTAGGATGGGGTAGTATTCTTTAATTGTGAATGATAATGAATGTAATGATTGTGAAGCAAAGAAATTATGAAATGTGATGGATTAGAAAATTGCAATGTGCAATGACTGTGAGAAATGGAGGAAAGAAAGATATGTGAATGAATGCAGAATAAATGTGTATGTTTCAATTGAATGAAATGTCAATCTATAGAAATTTCGAGGACGAAATTTTATGAAGGAGGGGTGAATGTGATACCCCAGGAATTTTAGAATAATTCCAAATAAGGATTATGAAAAACCAAGTAAAGGTTAGTATTTAAAACTTAGTGTTGAACGATAAAAGTATTAAGGAATGATTATGGAATGAAAAGAATATTCATGAATATGAATGGAGAAGAGAATGATGAATGTGCAGAATATGAATGATGTGTGATATAAGAATGAAATAAGTGAATAGAGTAAGATTACGTGCGATTAAAGTAATGAAATTTTTCAGAGAATGAGAAATTATCTTGATATGTATATCAAGAAATAAATTAAAGTGTTATTAAAGAATTTTTTGAGAAATATGGAAATGTAATATTACAAAGAAAATGTGAATTGAATTAAGAATTAAATATCCTGGCAGTTAAGATTATTATAAGGTTATCCATGTAAGTTATGGATACTAAAGAGGTAAAATGTGATGAATTTAGTTGTTATTTATCAAGATAAAGGTATAGCAAGACGTTATGAATAAAATATGTTTGATCATTACGACAATTATGATTCCGAGGACGGAATCCTGTTAAGGGGGGAAGAATGTGAGGATCCGAATTTTCGGAATATTTAATAAGATTAAATAAGAATTTAATTGATACAATTATCAAGGTTGTTAAATAAATTATTATTTTATGTAATTGTAAGGTATGTGATGGAATTAAATTGGTAAATTAAATTGGTACAAAGAAGGTGATGGTATGTGTGAATTTAAAGTAATTGAAAAATAAATTGTTTAAAAACAATTTATTAAGAATAAGAGAAATGTCAGATAAAGGTACATTAAATTGTACAATTTAATTGTTATGGAAAGTGCAGAAATTATGAATTAAATAAGATTATGTGGAAATGTGAGGATATGAAATAGATATGTATATAGGCATATTTGTGTATAAATGTGCATGTTTAATTGATAAAATTCCATTGAATATGAGAATAAAGGGATTAATAATTAAATTAATCCAATTTTAAATGAAAAGTGAATGAGGAAGTTAGTAAAATTAGAAATATTGATTATTTAATCAAGAATTATGAAGGAAGTGTAGAAATTAATTGAGAGAAAAATGTAATTATATAAATTATATAATAATAAATTATATAATTTATATAAGGAAATTAAAGTGATGTATGAAGAAATTAATAATTATATAAATTATATAAGAATAATTATATAATTTATATAAGGTGATTAAATTGAATAAGGATGGAAGAAAATTTTATAAATTGTATTTTGTATGAAATGAATAAGGATAAAGTAATTATATAAATTATATAATAATAAAGTATATAATTTATATAAGGAAAAGTAATGTGAATATTAAAGAAATGAAATTAATTGAGGAAAAAGGAATGTTTTAAATTCATTAAAAATTATGTTTATGCATAATTAAATTATTATGACTTTTATGAAGGATAATATTTTAGAAACGGGAACATGTTAATGTAACATGTTGTGCAAGTAATGAAGTGAAAAATTATGAAAAATAATTTTTATATGTCCTATGAATTATTTTATGATTTTTGGAGGTATAAATTACCTCAAACAATTACTTGTATATCGTTATGCGTGTACAAAAATTGTCATATAAAATACCGAAAAAGGTATTAATATTACTCATAAATCATATTATGATTTTTAGTGAATTAAAATAAATATTTTATATATATTATATAAAATATTTATTACACGAAACCATTACGTAATGTATAAAAATAATTCATTTTGGCTTGATTTTGGAAAATCCGGAATCTTCCGAAGTTTGGTCGCGTGAGAGGCGGTGGAACTAAGTTTTTATAAAAATTAATTAAGTGCATGTGGTTATAAATAAAGCAAGAAAAGGAGAAGGAAGAAAAGGAAACAATAAGAAAAAGAAAGAAAATAAAAACAAACACTTCTCCTCTCTATTTTATCTCCATCCGAGCACCACCCCTCCACCGGAAAAGTTCCATGACCACCATGAGAGAAGGAAAAGTTGGTGCCACCAAGAAGAATAAGCTTCAAGGAAGGTAAAACCATTAATTTTGTTGGTTTATTTTATATTTTTGTGGTAAAATAATTATTATGAAAAAATAGAAAATAATTAGCATATTTATCCTAAATAATTTTAGGATGTATATCTATAATTTATATGATTTTTGGAATTGTTTTGGTTGTGAAAATTGGAACAAAAAAATGGAAATTGTGGCAAAGTTGGTACACTGTGCGAAGAGGAGGAAGAAGGAATCTGGAACTGTCCGCGCATTGCGCGGCAGTTCAGTACCGCGGGCCAAAAACGACGTCGTTTTTGGCACGCGGAAGGGGAAGCCGCGCATTGCGCGGAGGAAATTCTCGAAACGCTGGGAAACGACGTCGTTTTGTGGCGTCGGCAGGAACAGTCGCCGCGCA
This sequence comes from Hedera helix, assembly GCA_947179155.2. Lineage (NCBI taxonomy): Eukaryota > Viridiplantae > Streptophyta > Magnoliopsida > Apiales > Araliaceae > Hedera > Hedera helix. The sequence goes on along the minus strand of OX359276.1, from coordinate 26,593,084 downwards.
ATGCGCGGGCGACCGGCAACGCTGAAAATTACCAGCGTGCCCCTGCACTTTTTAGATTATACCGACCGTGTCCCTAAGGGTACGGAAATTACAGAATTGCCCCTGGACAATCTGGAAAATTCCGGATTTGTCCCTAACGTTGCCGAAATGACGGAAATGCCCCTGGGCTTTTCGTGAAATGCCGAATGAGTCCCTATGGGCGCGGAAATTACCAAAATGCCCCCAGAATCAGATTTTTAATTAAATAAATGTTTAAAAATTGTTTAAAAATTCTAGAAAATTATAGAAAAATACTAAAAATATAGAAATGATGTTTGAGCATTAAATTTAATATTTTTGTAAAAATATTAAATATTGGAGATTAATATTTAAATATTCTAAATATTAATCTAATGAGTTTAAAGGTTAGAAAATGATTAAATAAAAGTTCGGACAACCAAATATGCTAGAAATTATCCGATGAGCCGGGTTGTCCGTAGTGAAGGTATTAAATATTAGGTTATACTAATATTTTAAGGAACGAGGTTATTATAGTTGGCCATATAAATTTATAATTGGCCTAGAGATGATATTAATTAAGTAAATTAATATCATAAAGAGATAAATAATTATTATTTGATTATTTTATGATCATAGGTTGATCGAGTTAAGAGTTTGAGATATCAATTTAAATAACTGGACGCCAGGCAAGTTCTTCAGTCCCTTTTATGTTAAATGTTGGACTGTTATGATATGTAATTGTTGTTTTAAATGCATAAAAATTACGTGCTATGTGATACGTGATTAATATGACCACGATGTGTATTTTGTTCAACGATATGAATATATATGAGATATATGGCTATAGTAGAAGCACAAGCACTTGATGTCTGACACACACCAAGCATGATAAAGTATGTGCTACGTGAAGTATAGCTGTTGAACTTGCTGAGCCGTTGTGCTCATTACTTGCTTAATAAACATTTTTGCAGGCAATGAAATAAATTTCAAGAATACTGGATTAAATTAGAGATGAATTGCCTAGAAGGTGGGGAAATGTTATTGTTATATTTTCCATTCAATGTGGATACATGTGCTAAGTTCTATAGATGTTATGTATGTATGGATATGTCGAATCCAGACAGAATGAGTAAAATTAAATTATGAACTGTAAATGTATGAGATAAATGTTACGATAGAGAATTACGCTATGGTTAATTATGAATTTTTAAATAAAAGATAATTGTGGAAATATAATCAACATTAAAATTAAATGTTGAACTTTATGGTACATGAAGGAAAGAATAAGTAAAGGTTGCGATCCATGGGACTAGGATCGAAATGTAAGGATTTTAAATATCCAAATATCTTAATACAACGATTGAATCAAGAAAAAGAAAATTTTATACGAGAATTTTGATAAGTGATGATTTTAAAATCAGATAGTGGATCAATTAGGGGTTTATATAAGGTAATTAAAGATTATTAACGGACCGAAATTTGGACGTTATAAAGATAATGTATAATAAATACAAAGTTAAGGGAATAAAGTGGGTCGAATTTCGGGGTCGTTACAAATGGTATTGATTTAAAGTAATTAAAAAGTAAATAAATTGTTTTAAAACAATTTAGTAAGAATAAGAGAAATTTCATGTAAATGTACAATAAATTGTACAATAAAATTGTTATGGAAGTACAGAAATTATGATTTTACATGAGGGTATGTGATAATGTAAAATGCAAGAATTAAATATGTATATATTTATATATATACATTGGTATATATATATATATATATGTGTGTGTTATGTTTAATTGATAATTATAAATGCTATTAATTATGGCAATTAAGGGATTAATAATTAAATTAATCCAAGTTTGAATAAAAAGGTAATGAGGAAGTTAGTGAAATTATAATTGTTGATTATGGAGGAAGTTTAGAAATTAATTGAGAAGGAAAAGTAATTATATAAATTATATAATAATAAATTATATAATTTATATAAGAAAATTAAAATAAGGTATGAAGAAAATAATAATTATATAAATTATATAAGAATAATTATGTAATTTATATAAGGTGATTAAGTGGAATAAGGTTGGAGGAAATTAAGAAATTACTCAAGAAAGGAGAGTGTAAATATATAAATTATATAATATTAAATCATATAATTTATATATAAAGAAATTATTGTAAATATTAAAGGAATTGAATAATAAATAAGAAAAAGGAATGTTTTAAGTTATTAAAAATTATAATTATGTATAATGGAATTATTATGACTTTTATGAAAAATAATATTTCGGAAACGTGAACATGTTAATGTAACATGTTGTCCAAGTAACGGAGTGAAAAATTATGAAAAATAATTTTTATAAGTTATATGATTTATTTTATGAAATTTAGAGGTATAAATTACCTGATATAATTACATGCATGTCATTATGCGTGTACAAAATTTGTCAAATAAAATACCGAAAAATGTATTAATATTACTCATAAATCATGTTATGATTTTTGGTAAATCAAAATAAATATTTTATATATTTCATATGAAACATTTATTACACGTAATAATTACGTAATGTATTAAATTAACTAATTTTTCACGAAAAAAATCTTGAAAAATTCGAAAGCTACGCTGGTGGGTTAAGTCGGTGGGTAATGTAGCCAAAAGGGAATATATATATATATATATATATATATATATATGTGTGTGTGTGTGCATGTGGAAGAAAAAGGAAAGAAATAGAAAAAGAATATAGGAAAAAGAAAGTAAAAAGAAAGAAAAACAACACACACAAACCCTCTGTTTCTCTTCCATCCGACGCCGCCACCACCACTCACAACCCGACCACCATGCCGGCACCACCAAGAGATGAGGAAGATTTGGTGCCATCAAAGGAAGAAAATACAAGCTTTAGAAGGTATAAAAGTATTTTATTTGAATTATTTTGGTATTATTAGTAATAAATTAATTTTGTGGAAAAATTGTAAATAATTAAGAAAATTATTCAAATAAATTTGTTAATATATATGTGTGATGTATATGATTTTTAGAATATTTATGTGGTGAAAATTGGAACAAAAAATGAAAATTTTTTCATGGAAATTACTGTTACCGGAAGAAAAAAAAAATTGGAAAGAGAAGATAGAGAGGCACGCATTGCGCGGATGAAAAGTCTGCCGGAAGCGGAGCCAAAACGACGCCGTTTCTGGCCGCGCGGAAAAAAGGGCCGCGCCATGCGCGACTGCCAGTTCTCGCCACACCAAACGACGTCGTTTGGCTGGCGTAAGCAGATGAAGCCGCGCGCAATGCGCAGCGGCCGACGACACGTGTTGAAATGACCGACGTGTCCCTGGCCTTTCCAGCTATTACCGAGCGTGTCCCATGGCTCGGAAATTACGAAACTGCCCCTTAGCTTTCGAGAAAATACCGAATGAGTCCTAAAGCCGTGAAAATGACGAAAATAACGCTGAACTTTCCGGGAAATTTCGAATATGTCCCTAAGGGCGCAAAAATTACTAAAATGCCCCAAGAATTAATTTTTTTAATGAAATAAATGTTTAAAAATTGATTAAAAATCCTAGAAAATTATATAAAAATACTAAAAATATAGAAATAATGTTTGGGCATTAAAATTAATATTTTTGTAAAAATATTAAATATTGGGGATTAAAATTTAAATATTTTAAATATTAATCTAACGAGTTTAAAGGTTAGAAAATGAATAAATAAAAATCCGGATAACCGAATATGCTAAAATTTATCCGATGAGCCGGGTTGTCCGTATTAAAGGTAATTGATATTAAGTTAAATTATTATATTGAAGGGTGAGGTTAATAAAATTAACCATATTAGGGGATAATTGACCTAGAAATGATATTAATTAAGTAAATTAATATCATAAAGGATAAATAATTATTATTTGATTATTTAATGATCACAGGTTGATCGAGTTATGGGTTTGAGCTATCAATTTAAATAACTGAACGCCATGCAAGTTCTTCAGTCCTTAAATGTTAAATGTTGATTGTTATGATATGATAATATTTGTTAAATGCATATAAACTATGTGTTATGTGATCTGTGGATAATATGACAGCTATGTGTACTTTGTGCAATGATATGAGATATATTGTTATAGTAGAGGCACAACACGTAATGCATGACACACACCAAGCATGACAAGGTATGTGCTACGTGGAGTATAAACTGTTGAACTTGCTGAGCCATTGTACTCATTACTTGCTTAATAAACATTTTTGCAGGAAAGAAATGAAATTCAAGAATATCAGATTTTATAGAGAAGGATTTTCCTAAAAGGTTGTGAACGTTAGTATTAAATGTTTATATTATAATGCAATATGGATGATTTGTCAAGGTGACATTAATATGTTGTATACTTGTAAATTTGGTACGGATAAGACGAGTAGAATTAAGATATGAATTTTGATTATCTAATGTAGGTGGTATGAAAGAGATTATTATATGTTGAATTATGATGTATGATACAAAGAATATTTGTATGGACATGCATGATACTAAAATTTTGAATGCTGAGCTTTATTATACAAGAAAGAAAAGAATAAGTAAAGGTTGCGATCCAGGGACTAGGTGTTAGAGTTTATGCCCTAGAGGCTAATTATTTGATGTAATTGCTTAACATTTTTGATATTATATTTGATTGAATAAATGGATTATTTTATTATGATTTCATTTACTGCGTTATATAAATGTTAACATAATAAAAGCCCTTAGAATAATGATACGAATTATATAGCTTTAAGTATGTGACTTGAACATGAGATTATATAATTATAATTAGTATCATTGCTCTTAAATGTCCCTAGTCGAGTATCATTGTTAATGGGACAACAATGATGCATTGAGACTAGTATGTGGATTGACTGATGGCCAAATCTCATTGGTCATAAATATATGAGATATTTGAGTCAATGCATAGGTACATGTTAGAGAACAATGTACTGGACTGACCCACCATGAGAATTCTACATGGAGCATTATGTAAAGTGTCATAAGAAATTCTTATAGTGACAATGATGTAATGATCCTCCGACCTGAAGTCACTATATTATTACATGAGAATTTGTGTACTTTGATATCATCAAATGTCACCTTTAATAGGGTGGACAATAAATGTGATTATTGGGTACATCATGAATCGTGTGAGGAATATGAGTGATCTAGATGGAATTTAACCCTCCTATATATTATGGGTGATATCCATAGGCCTCTTGATTGAGTAGGACTATGAAATGTATGGCCATGCTCAAATATTGATTTGTTTCATATAGTCTACTCATTGATTAAGAAAACTCAGATTAAATTATGAAGAGTATGACACATTCCATGCCTCGAGTTTAATCTAGGATATAAGGTTAAAAGGATTAAATTACATTGAAACATTGGTTATGAAAAGGTTGTATCGAATCACCGATCTTATTATTATTTGGGTAGCAGTGATGCATTACTAGATGTCACTCACTATTTATAATTTTATAATATGATTTTAAAATTATTGTCAATATAATAATAATCTATAGGGTCACATACTTAGAACGTAATTAAAAGGGAATTAATTTAAATTGTAAGTATTTTAAATATGTCAATATGATTGATAGTATTTAAAAATTACGAATTTAAATTAATATGATAATTTGTATATATGTATATTAATTAAGTAAGACTTAATTAAAATATAATATATATAAATTCGGATTTTATTTTTCTATTTATTTTAGGTTTTAGTTAATTCCTATTAACTACTATATATATGATATATCAGTAGTCTAAAAGTCACGTAAGGAAAAACTAAAACCCTAGCCGCTTTCAGAAAGAGGCTAGAGAGAAAAATAATTGGGAAATCCTGATCTTGGTGGCTAGTACCGCGGTTCCTTTTGCTGTAGATCGTGGGACGATTCGCGGAGCGTTCGTGTGGATACCGTAGAGACGCAGTCGCTGGATTGCGTTGAAGATTCGAAGCCGTTCCAGAATTTCATCGTCTTCTGTCCATCTCAGATAATCGGTAAAATAAACTAAACCTCTGATTAATCTGTTTTCGCATGGATCCTGTCTTAGGGTTTCGAAATTTTTTTTTAAATTCCGCTGCTTTCACTGTGTCGAAACCCTAACACTAGGATCCAAATGTAAAGATTTTAAATATCCAAATATTTTAATACAAGGATTGAGAAAAAGAAAAAAAATTATACCGTAAAATTGGGAAATTGATGATTTTGAAATCAATTAATGAATGAATTAAGGTGATTAAAGATTTATTAACAAACCGAAATTTGGACATAAGGAAAACAATGTTTCATAAATATGGAATTTAAGGTAATAAGGTTGGTCGAATTTCGGGGTCGTTACAGTTGGTATCAGAGCTAGAGGTTATAAATCTTAGGTAAATGATACCTTAGGCTATAACCTTAGTAAGAAGGAGTACGGGTAGTTGAGTGTTCTGAAAACTCAAGCGTATGGTAAACTCGTGACTCGTGATTATATGGTGGAGCCCCTTTAGCGAATGGGCGACTATGGCCTTACTAGGACAAGCTCCTCAACCATATGATTATGGTAAGTTCCTGAATCCAAATACGTGATAAGTTTGATAAACATGGGGAAATTAAAATAGCAAGATATAAGTTAAGAGATACAGTTCTCTAATATGGGTTAAAGTAAAGGAAATATAAAAGATATAAGATTATAAGAAAGAGATAAAGATGTTAAGAAAAGATGTGAATGAAGATAAGGAATTGAGAAAATTCATAAGTTTAATTAAGAATAAATCTGAAAGAATATGTGAAATGATTCAAAGATGAATCTCAAAGATAATCAGGGGACACCTGATTTAAGTAGGAAGAGATCATAATAATATGATCAGGAACAGTGAGAGGATCGTACTACGATACGATCACAAGATAAGGGAATCGAATAAGGAATAGGTTGTAAAGCAAGGTTATGATGGGATCAAGTAAGAATCTAAAATAATAGAGAGACCTGGTAATGATTCAAAGGGGATAGCTTAATGCTATAAAGAGATATGGTACTATGAAATAGTACAAGAAGAATTCAGAGAATGATGAGACATGAATGACAGAAAGGTTATGATAAGGGGGTAGAAAGCTTGGGTACGAAATTTCAATTGAGGACTCATGTGGTGACTAAGTTGCACAATCCTTTGTATGGGCGGGGGATTTGTGTTTACTTAGTTACTATGTGATAATCATTGAAATGTTAGAGTCGCGCTAGCAGTTTTGATAGATAGATAATATTAAGTTAGGCACGAGTTCTTAAAACTCATGCATATGGTAAGTCCATGACTCATAATTGTATGGTATGTTTGAGCCCCTCGGCATATGGATAGTCTTTGATTTGTTCTCAGACTACATATTGCTAGGACAAGCTTCTAAACTCATATTTTTGTGGTAAGTTCCTGGACTCATAATGTGTGGCAAGTTTGATGAACTATACGGGGGTTATAGAAAGTTGGAGTAGTTAGAAATTTTAATATGATAAATAACAATAGTCTTAGCAATGAATAATATAATTAAGTGAAAGAACCGAAGGTGGCAGATGTGTTAAAATGTTAGGGAATTTAGGATATTCCCACTCTTCTAGCTTTGCTAGACTTCAAAATTTTTGGTCTCAAGTTAATTTAGCACGAATATGCTTTGAAAACTAAAAATGAATTTTAAGCGAATTAAAAAGTGTCTATGCTACTTGTTTCGGTTAGACAAAAATATTTTTACATCAAAATGTCTTTCAAAAGAATCATCAATGCACCTTTTAGCCCTGTGTAGATGTGATGAATGACGGAATGCTCAACGTGTTGTTGAGACGGTGCGGTACTATTTCGTCATAAGATGATTCAACACCATAAAGTATGGTGTAGGGATTATTAACGACGGAATTCTCAACGGACTGTCAAGATGATGCGGTAACATGAAGTCATAATTGATTTTAATTTATGAAAGTATGTCAAAACTATAAGTCAATGCCATTTGATTCGGCTAGACATTTTGAAAGTTTTGACATGATGAATGTTTTAAAAAAAAATCTGCGAATTATAAATTGTTAAAAGTAAGTCTATGCTAATTGATCTGGCTAGACAAGCGTTGAAGAAATATAAGTCTGAGCTATTGATTCAGCTAGAAATTTTTTGTAAAATATTGAATTCATATTCTTTGAAAGTTATAACCAATCAAATTACTTTTGAGTGAATCCTAACGCTGAGATGAACAAAGAGATTAAGAAAGTTGCAGGTTGATCGAATGGTCACATGACATAAGAGACACGGGCATTACAGATTGTTCTACTGGAGTGCCAAATTACGGATTAAATTTACACCACTTTAATGGCAGACTGATCCACTGTCAGGGTTTGCAGTATGAAGTACTCGGGGAGCGAAGTACTGTAAACCGGGATAAATGTTCATTCAGCATATCATGAAAGTTTTCAAAATAAAAATTTTGAATTCTTCTACTCTTATGAAGATTGGATGGTAGGATGGGGTAGTATTTTAAATTATGAGTGATACGGAAAGTAATATTGTAAAGGAAAGAAATTATGAAATGTGATGGATTAGAAAATTGCAATGGGCAATGATTACGAGAAATGAAGGGAAGAAAAATTTGTGGAATAAATGCAAAGGAATTGTGTAAGTTACAAATGAATGAAGTATGAGTACATCGAAATTTCGAGGACGAAATTTTATGAAGGAGGGGTGAATGTGACACCCATGATTTTTGAAATAATTTTAAATAAGGATTATGATGAATTAAGTAAATGTTAGTGTTTAAAACCTAGTGTTGAACGATAAAAGTATTAAGGAATGATTATGGAATGTGAAGAAGATTTACATGAATTAAGGAAAGAATGATGAATGTATAAAGTATCAATAAGGTGGAATAGAGAATATGAAATAAGCGGATTGAGTAAGGGTAAATATGATTAAAGAAAGGAAATTTTTAGAGAATGAGAAATCAAAGAAATTGTGAATTGAGTTAAGAATTGAATACTTGGACAGTTATGATCAGTATGAGGTTATCCATGTGAATTATGGAAATTAATGAGGTAAAACATGATTATTTTGAATAAAGTTATTATTTATCCAGATAAAGGTATAACAAGGTGCTATGAATAATATACGTATGATTATTACAGCAATTATGATTCCGATGACGGAATCCTGTTAAGGGGGGAAGAATGTGAGGATCAGAATTTTCGGAATTTAATTAGTAAATTAAATCTGTGCAGAGATTTTGATAAATGGTATTGATTTAAAGTAATTAAAAAGTAAATAAATTGTTTTAAAACAATATAGTAAGAATAAGAGAAATTTCATGTAAATGTACAATAAATTGTACAATGAAATTGTTATGGAAGTACAGAAATTATGATTTTAAATAAGGGTATGTGATAATGTAAAATGCATGAATTAAATATGTATATATTTATATATATACATTGGTATATATATATGTGTGTGTTATGTTTAATTGATAATTATCAATGCTATTAATTATGGCAATTAAGAGATTAATAATTAAATTAATCCAAGTTTGAATAAAAAGGTAATGAGAAAGTTAGTGAAATTATAATTGTTAATTATGGAGGAAGTTTAGAAATTAATTGAGAAGAAAAAGTAATTATATAATAATTAATTATATAATTTATATAAGGAAATTAATATAAGGTATGAAGAAAATAATAATTATATAAATTATATAACAATAATTACGTAATTTATATAAGGTGATTAAATGGAATAAGGTTAGAGGAAATTAAGAAATTACTTAAGAAAGGAGAATGTAAATATATAAATTATATAATATTAAATTATATAATTTATATATAAAGAAATTATTGTAAATATTAAAGAAATTGAATAATAAATAAGAAAAAAGAATGTTTTAAGTTATTAAAAATTATAATTATGTATAATGGAATTATTATGACTTTTATGAAAAATAATATTTCGGAAACGTGAACATGTTAATGTAACATGTTGTCCAAGTAACGGAGTGAAAAATTATGAAAAATAATTTTATAAGTTATATGATTTATTTTATGAAATTTAGAGGTATAAATTACCTTATATAATTACATGCATGTCATTATGCGTGTACAAAATTTGTCAAATAAAATACCAAAAAAGGTATTAATATTACTCATAAATCATGTTATGATTTTTCGTAAATCAAAATAAATATTTTATATATTTTATATGAAATATTTATTACACGTAATAATTACGTAATGTATTAAATTAACTAATTTTTCACGAAAAAAATCTGGAAAAATCCGGAAGCTACGCCGGTGGGTTAAGTCGGTGGGTAATGTAGCCAAAAGGGAATATATATATATATATATATATATATATATATATATGTGTGTGTGCATGTGGAAGAAAAAGGAAAGAAATAGAAAAAGAATATAGGAAAAAGAAAGTAAAAAGAAAGAAAAACAAAACACACACAAACCCTCTCTTTCTCTTCCATCCGACGCCGCCACCACCACTCACAACCTGACCACCATGTCGGCACCACCAAGAGATGAGGAAGATTTGGTGCCATCAAAGGAAGAAAATACAAGCTTTAGAAGGTATAAAAGTATTTTATTTGAATTATTTTGGTATTATTAGTAATAAATTAATTTTGTGGAAAAATTGTAAATAATTAAGAAAATTATTCCAAATAAATTTGTTAATATATATGTGTGATGTATATGATTTTTAGAATATTTATGTGGTGAAAATTGGAACAAAAAATGAAAATTTTTGCATGGAAATTACTGTTACCGGAAGAAAAGAAAAAAAAACTGGAAAGAGAAGATAGACAGTCGCGCATTGCGCGGATGAAAAGTCTGTCGGAAGCAGAGCCAAAACGACGCCGTTTCTGGCCGCGCGGAAAAAAGGGTCGCGTCATGCGCGGGTACCAGTTCTCGCCACGCCAAACGACATCGTTTGGCTGGCGTAAGCAGATGAAGCCGCGCGCAATGCGCGCCGGCCGACGACACGTGTTGAAATGACCGACGTGTCCCTGGCCTTTCCAGCTATTACCGAGCGTGTCCCATGGCTCCGAAATTACGAAACTGCCCCTTAGCTTTCCAGAAAATACCGAATGAGTCCTAAAGCCGCGGAAATGACGAAAATACCCCTGAACTTTTCGAGAAATTTCGAATATGTCCCTAAGGGCGCGGAAATTACTAAAATGCCCCCATAATTAATTTTTTTAATGAAATAAATGTTTAAAAATTGATTAAAAATCATAGAAAACTATAGAAAAATAATAAAAATATAGAAATGATGTTTGGGCATTAAAATTAATATTTTTGTAAAAATATTAAATATTGGGGATTAATATTTAAATATTTTAAATATTAATCTAACGAGTTTAAAGGTTAGAAAATGAATAAATAAAAATCCGGACAACCGAATATGCTAAAATTTATTCGATGAACCGGGTTGTCCGTATTAAAAGTAATTGATATTAAGTTAAATTATTATATTGAAGGGTGAGGTTAATAAAATTAACCATATTAGGGGATAATTGACCTAGAAATGATATTAATTAAGTAAATTAATATCATAAAGGATAAATAATTATTATTTGATTATTTTATGATAATAGGTTGATCGAGTTAAGGGTTTGAGCTATCAATTTAAATAACTGAACGTCAGACAAGTTCTTTAGTCCTTAAATGTTAAATGTTGATTGTTATGATATGATAATATTTGTTAAATGCATATAAACTATGTGTTATGTGATTTGTGGGTAATATGACAGCTATGTGTACTTTGTGCAATGATATGAGATATATTGTTATAGTAGAGGCACAACACGTAATGCATGACACACACCAAGCATGATAAGGTATGTGCTACGTGGAGTATAAACTGTTGAACTTGCTGAGCCATTGTGCTCATTACTTGCTTAATAAACATTTTTGCAGGAAAGAAATGAAATTCAAGAATATCAGATTTTATAGAGAAGGATTTTCCTAAAAGGTTGTGAACGTTAGTATTAAATGTTTATATTATAATGCAATATGGATGATTTGTCAAGGTGACATTAATATGTTGTCTACTTGTAAATTTGGTACGGATAAGATGAGTAGAATTAATATATGAATTTTGATTATCTAATGTAGTTGGTATGAAAGAGATTATTATATGTTGAATTATGATGTATGATACAAAGAATATTTGTATGGACATGCATGATATTAAAAATTTGAATGCTGAGCTTTATTATACAAGAAAGAAAAGAATAAGTAAAGGTTGCGATCTAGGGACGAGGATCCAAATATAAGGATTTTAAATATCCAAATATTTTAATACAAGGATTGAGAAAAAGAAAAAAAAATTATACCGTAAAATTGGGAAATTGATGATTTTGAAATCAATTAATGAATGAATTAAGGTGATTAAAGATTTATTAACGAACCGAAATTTGGACATAAGGAAAACAATGTTTCATAAATATGGAATTTAAGGTAATAAGGTTGGTCGAATTTCGGGGTCGTTACAGAAAGACCGGACAGGAAACGACGTCGTCTGGTGGCACAGGAGAAGGAACTTGCGCGCAGTGTGCGAACGTTAATGTTTTGGTTACACTAACGTGCGACGTCGTTTTGTTCTTAATGGAAGCCAGCTGTCATGCGCGTGCAGCTGGCTATGTTGACTCGGTCAAAGTGTCAGGGCCCTGTTTGGTTTGCGCATTAATGAGCAAAACGGGATTATTCGCGGGATTGTACATTAATTTGATTCCAAATTGGATTTCTTTTCCACGCTAGCTTAGGATTATTATTATACTCCTATAAATACACTATGTAGCTATTATATTCAGTACTTTTTACATAGATTAGAATAGGTTAGAGCAAAATATATTATATTAGAGTAATTTATGAGTAGTTTTAGGAGCAAATATTTAACGCGAAGGATTCAATAATTAAAGGCGGAGCTTGGAGATTGAAAACTGTGATCCGAGTGACAGACGGATATCAATATAGATTTGATTTGATTTCTTTTTCTTTTATTTTTGTAATTTTGAGATGCTAAATTATTTGTGGTTAGTTTATTATTTAATTATGAGTTAATTTTTATTTGAGATTGCAATTGAACCTAATGTGTAGTTTAATTTAATTTATTTTCTTTTTAATTATTAATGATTATATATGAGTTGTTTATCATATTTTATGCATTCATGTATAATTATTTGCGCAATAATTAATTGTGATATCTTAGAAGGAATTGAAAAAGGAATTCTAGGATTAGATCCATATATGATAACATGTGAATTTGTTGATTCTTTCTAGGAAGAGTAGCATAATAGTGTGTAGGATGGAGATACTTATATGCCACGTGTAACTTTATTGAGAGTTGGATCTTAATGAGTTTATTTCAAATTTATTTTGCATAGAAATATAGTAACTTAATTGGAATAAATCTTTTTATTAATTCTTGAAAAAGGTTAATAAATAGTTAAGAAATCTCAATTGACAATTCTATATAATTAATTAATTAAAAAGAGAATAAAGAGATTTAAATGAAGCATTGGGGGAAATTGTGATCTTAACTATTTTAATTTGATTTAATCATTTTTAGTAGTTTAATTTAGTTAGTAATTTGGATTAGTTTATTTTATAATTAAATTGAGATTGTTTAAATAGAATTAATTTGATATTAAATTAGTGTTTGGTAATTATTATTATTTAATTCCTTGTGGGTTTGACACTCTATTTTATAACTTTATTACTTGTTGACTGTGTATACTTGCACGCATATATTTATATAGAAAATACACAACAAGTTTTTGGCGTCGTTGCCGGGGAATTAATTTAATAATTATTGCCAATATTAATTTTTAGTCGAATTAATTTTAGTTTAAACTTGTATATTTTTATTTATTTTATTTTTATTTTATTTTATATTTTTATTTTCAGGTACAATGGCTGGAATTAATTATCAATGGTATTTTGATAGGATGGATCCATCAAGTGTGGCAATACTTGAGCCATTGGTTAATCAAATTTCGGAGCTTGAAAGAAAAATTGACGCTCTTGGGAATCAATCCGTTCAGAATACTTATAATCAATAGCCTAGTTACACCCCAGACTACTATCATCCAGGTTGGCAGGATCATCCGAGCAATTCATGGAATAACAATCAAGATCAATACTTTGCCCCAAGTTATTATTATCAGAATTTTCAATACCCACCTCTACAGCAACAAGAGTAGAAATCTAATTTGGAGGAAATTCTTGATAGAATTTTAGAGCGAACTGAGGAAATAATGAATAATCAAGAAGTTTGTGCTCCAAATTCATTATACCCATCAGAATTTTCGTATCCACCTCAATCTTACGAATTCTCGTATCAACAATCTCCACCGCAGCAAGATCACTTATCAACTTGTGAGGAAATTCTTACGAGGATTATAGAGTATAACGAGATGAGTAGTAAACGCAATGAAGAATCAATGCGAGAATGGGAGATTCAAATGAAAGATGATGAGATTCGAAGGGAACAACTTGTATCTCTAGTCAACAGTTGCATTCACAATATGTTACCTAGCAATACATAGATAAATCTTGATGAGGAAGGTTAAGAGCAGTGTGAGACAGTTATATTAGAAAATGACATTGAGTTTTAAGAGGCTAAAAAAGTAAATCAAAAGAGGTCTCGTTCGGATGAAGAAGATGATGAGGTTGAAAAGAAAAATAACAAGGTTTGGGAAGAAGAAGAGAATGATGAGGATGATCAAGTCGTGAATTCAAATTATAGTAAGAAAAATCCGATTGTGCATTCCGTGCAACAAATTCAGAATTTTGAGGAGTACTATTGGGTTGACTTTGTTAAAGACTTTGATAGCTTGGATGAATTCAAGTTTGGGGGTGATTCACAATTTTTCAAGGATGCCATGAGGATCAAAGAAAAGACAAAAATGAGGCATGAAAAGACAATTTTTGCGATTGAGCCTGATTGAAGAAAAGGGAGTAGTCAGGATGAGACTTAAAAACAAGCACTTGTTTGGAGGCAACCCAAGTTTTAGTTTTAGTTTTGATTTTTGATTTTGATTTTATTTTTAGTAGATTTTTCTTAGTAGTAAATTTTAGTTTATTTTATTATTTTTTTTGTTTTGTATCAGCTTATTTATGCAGCTCAGACTTAGCAGATGAGGAGGAAAAATGCTACATATTTAGGGAAGTCCCTTGTTCTTAATTTTCTTTATTTTATACATTGAGGATAATGTCTGTTTTAAGTTTGGGGGTGTGGGGTAAATTTGAAAGAATTTTTTTTAAAAAATTAGGTTTTATTTTAGTTTAAAATTTTAGAATTTTGTAGGTAAATTCACTGCAAACCCTCACGAGACACAACTCGTCCACTTGGGATAACCATGGGGTTTAAAGGCTTGTTACACATGCTAAGTGCAATCGTGTTTCCTACGAAAATGGGGTAACTTGTTTTTTAGGATGTGTCACTTAGGCAATTAATTAGTTGAATTAAATTTTTGGTCGATAATAAAAATTTTGGTTTTTATTTAATAACTTTTGAAAAATGGATAAATTTTTGCATAGTTTGAATTTTGACTATTTATTGATTATTATTTTATTTGAGATTCTTTAAATTTTTATGCACATGTCCATTTGTTTGAACTAGTTTTAACTTAAGTGAAGTTTATTTGGTTAAATGCTCATGATTGATATTTTTGAATTCTATATTTTTATTTGATCATAATTTGAAGCGAAATTGTGGTAAAATATGATTTATGAGAGATGATTTAAGTGAATTTTCTGGGATTAGTAAAATTAATTTATCTTGTGGAGAAAAAAATAGTTAAGAGAATTATGTGATGAGTTGAGATAGAGCGTAAAACGCACTCACTCATAAATAT
Source organism: Hedera helix (assembly GCA_947179155.2). Taxonomy (NCBI): domain Eukaryota; kingdom Viridiplantae; phylum Streptophyta; class Magnoliopsida; order Apiales; family Araliaceae; genus Hedera; species Hedera helix. The sequence continues at coordinate 26,577,186 of OX359276.1, read as the reverse complement.
GTGAAGAGAAACGAGATGGAGTGTAAAACGCACTCACTGGTGAGATGGAGCATAAAATGCACTCACCGCGGAAAAAAAAAACGAGAGAAAAATAATGGGATGGAGCATAAAATGCACCTATTTAATTGAAGAAAAAAAAAAGCTTAAAGAAATTAATAATCCTAGTGGTGATTAAAAGATTAAATACTTTTTGATCTCCTAAGTTATATTTGCATGTATTAGCTTTGAGTGATGTGAAAAATAAAAATATAGAGTTTTGTTGTATATATTTTTGATATCTTTTATGAGACATTTAATTATGTGAGCTGTGAGGATCCGAATTTTCGGAATTATTTAATAAGATTAAATAAGAATTTAATTGACACAATTTTCAAGGTTGTGTAAAGAAATTATTATTTTATGTGAATTAAGGTGTGTGATGAGATTTAATTTGTAAATTAAATCTGCACAGAGATCATGATAAAGTATGTTGAATTAGAATAATTCAAAAATAACTAAATTGTAAAAAAAAAAAAAAACAATTTATGAAGGATAAGAAAAATTTCAGGTAAATGTACAATAAATTGTACAATTTAATTATTGTGGGAATATAAAAATTATTATGTAAATAGTGTTATGTGGTAATATGGGATGTATGAATTAGATATGAATATATATACATTTGTATATATGTGTGCATGTTTAATTGATAATTATAAATTTCATTAATTATGGAAATTAAGGGATTAATAATTAAATTAATCCCATTTTGAATAAAAAGATAATGAGGAAGTTAGTGAAATTATAATTGTTGATTTTAGATTTAATTAAGAATTATGGAGGAAGTTTAGAAAATAATTGAGAAGAAATGTAATTATATAAATTATATAATAATAAATTATATAATTTATATAAGGAAATTAAAATATTGTATCAAGAAAATAATAATTATATAAATTATATAAGAATAATTATATAATTTATATAAGAGAATTAAATTAATTAAGGATGGAAGAAAATTTTATAAATTGTATTTGTGTAAAATGAAATTTTTTTAAAAAGGAATAATGTAATTATATAAATTATATAATATTAAATTATATAATTTATATAAGAAAAGTTAATGTGAAGTTTAAAGAAATGGAAAAGAAATGAGAAAATGAATGTTTTAATTTAATAAAAATTATTGTTATGTATAATAGAATTTTTATAACTTTTATGAATGATAATATTTTAAAAACGTGAACATGTTAGTGTAACATGTTGTCCAAGTAACAAAGTAAAAAATTATGAAAAATAATTTTTATATGTTATATGAATTATTTTATGATTTTTGGAGGTAAATTTTTTCTCAAATAATTACATGCATGACATTATGCGTGTACAAAATTGATCAAGTAAAGTACCCAAAAAGGGTGTTAATATTATTTATAAATCATGTTATGATTTTTGATGAATTAAAATAAATATTTCATATACATTATATAAAATATTTATTACACGTAATAATTACGTAATGTATTAAATTAACTAATTTTTTAATGTAAAATCTGAAAAATTCGGAAGATTCCCGTAGCATGCAAGTCGGTGGAATTTTTATGTTCCAAATGGTTAGTCATGTGTGGCTATAAAAGGAAATAAAAGCAAGAAAAGATAAGGAGAAAAAAAAAAAAAAACCAAAGTAAATAAATACTTTCCCTCTCCATGCTCTTACCACCGAACACCACCACCTTTGCCGGAAACCTCCATAGCCACCACAAGAGAGGATTGTTGATGCTATTAAGAGGAAGAAAAGCTTTAAAGGAATGTTTTAGAAGGTATAAAAATTTATTTAATGAATTTATTTTGGGTATTTATGGTATTAAATATAATTTATGGAAAATTATAAATAATTAGAATAATTATTCTAAATAATTTTAGGATGTATATATATGAATTATATAATTTTTGGAATAATTTTGTGGTGAAAAATTGAAGAAAAATGGTGTATTTTTGCATGTTGGAGGCTACTGTTTTCGGAAGGAAGAAGAAAAAATTTCTGGGCTGCCACGCATGGCGCGACAGCCATTTTTTTTCCGGATGCGGGTATAAAACGATGCCGTTTTGGGCGCTAGGGGAGGCAGGCCGCGCCATGCGCGGAAGTAGATTTTCGCCATGCCAAACGACGTCGTTTGGCGTAGGCGGAGCCAGGGAAAAGGATGTCGCGCAATGCGCGACCGAGTTTTAGGCGATGAAATTACGATTTTGCCCCTGGCCTTTTCAGTTAATACCGCCCCTGTCCCTTAGCCTAGAAAATTACGGTTATGCCCCCTGCCTTTCCAGAAAATACCGAACGTGTCCCTAAGAGCGCTAAAAGTACGAAAATGCCCCTGTACTTTTCGGGAAATTCCGGTTATGCCCCAAAGTTCCTGAAATGACCAAAATGCCCCCAGAAATTAGTTTTTAATGAAATAAATGTTTAAAAATTGTTTAAAAATTATAAAAAAATATTAAAAATATAGAAATGATGTTTGGGCATTAAATTTAATATTTTTGTAAAAATATTAAATATTGGAGATTAATATTTAAATATTTTAAATATTAATCTATTAAGTTTAAAAGTTAGAAAATGGTTAAATAAAATTTTCGGACAACTAGAAATGTTAAAATTTGTCCGATGAGCCAGGTTTTCCGAAGTGAAGGAGTTGATATTAAGTTATATTAATATTTAAGGGACGAGGTTAATATAATTAACCATATAAATTAATAATTAGCCCAGAGATGATACTAATTAAGTAAATTAAATTAATATCAAGAGACAAATAATTATTATTTGATTATTTTATGATCATAGGTTGATCGAGTTAAAGGTTTGAGTTATCAATTTAAATAATTGGACGACAAGCAAGTTCTTCAGCCCTTTAAATGTTAAATGTTGAATATTATGATATGTAATTCTTGTTTTAAATGCATACAAATTATGTGCTATGTGATACATGTTTAATATGACAATAATGTGTGATTTGTGCAACGATATGAATATGTATGAGATATATTGCTCAAGTAGAATTACTGTAATGTCCTAGAATTTTCACGTCATTATTAATTAAATTATTAATTTAAATTCTAACGAGTTAGTTTTACAAGTTTATTTGAATCTTTTTATTTGATTAATTAATTACGTGATTAAATAATTATGTGATTAATTACTAGAATTAATTGAAGGGGGTCATTAATATGTTATTAAATTAGTGAACAAACCTTAAAGTTTTAATATCAAAATAATTGATAAGTTTTCTATTAATTAAATATTTAATTAAATTGAATATAATGAGTTAATTAAATATAATAAATTAATTAATATGATTATTAATTAATGTAAATAAGGTGAAATATTAATAATAATATTTATTAATCCATTTAGTAATTTAATACTAATGGGTTAGAATATTTAATTATTTATTCAATCTAATTATTTATTTAACCATGGATTGAATAGTTAATGTGTAAATTATTAAATTAGCCCAACATGGGTCAATTAGTAGCCAAGTGGAGAATAATAAAATTTGACAAATTAGTAGCCCAAACAATTTAATAGAAGCCCAATTGGTATTTTTAAATAAAGCTCAATAATTGGCCCACTTGAAAAATACTATATATAACTTATTAATTAATTAAAAAGTGGAAAGTGACTATGATTTTGGGACAAAACCAATGTCCATCAGTCGACCATGTTGGGAGGAGAGAGAGAAAAAAATTGATTTTATTTTTATTTTAGTTTATTTTTCATTTATTTAATTAATGGATTGCTTGTTTGATTTTTCAAGGACATGGATCATTCCTCTTTTCACCTAATGTGTCATTTAGCCATTCTTGTGTAAGTTGTCATCTAGGGGCATGGTCTAGCTAATTAGATATATTATGTGTATCTAATAATTTTGCAAGTATACTTGAAATTGGTAGATTTTATTTCATTATTTTCTCCAAGTCCAAAAGAGAGAGCTAGAGAGCATTTGAGAGTGTAGAAAAATATTTTGAGAGCAAAATTATCAAGAGAAGGAGTTCTTGATTCTTGTCATCTTCTTTCACCACTTATTTTGGAAGAAAAAGGAAGATAACCATTAAATCAAGGTAATGGTTATTCTAAATCTAATTTTTGTTTTTAAATTAAATAAATTATCATGTTGGTATAAATATGTTAATATAGTTAATAATGTATGATAGTAATATTTATGTCATGTTTGAGTTTAATATGCTTGATTTGTATTTTGGTGTATTTTGTATGCTAAAATATGTGTTTAGTAATGTATAATCAAGTCTTGAAATTTATGACCAAAAGTATTTTTAAAAAAAGCTTAGGTTTGATGTTCTAATATTATAGAACATTAAATCATGAGAAAAACAAAGTTTGAATCACTCAAAATGGAGTTATACACAAAAAGTTATGATTTGTGGTAGTTTATGTGATGTAAAAATTTTTATTAAAAAAGAATGATATTAAATCATGAAAAATTAAATTTTCATGTTATAAATTGATATTAAGTGATTGGTAATTTTTTTGGATTTTTATTGAGGATTTAAAGCTTACTTGATGGTATAATTTTTATTAAGTGTGTATTACCGGACACTGTTCAAATTGTTTTAAAAAAAAAAAAAAAAAAAAAAAGTCCTCGCAATGCGCGCAAGTTATAGGCTGAAAAACGCTGAGCCAAACGACGTCGTTTGGTTCCGGTAAAGTTACTCCGTGCGCGTACGCGCGGAAGCCGTCTTCGTCTTCTCAAAACGGCACCGTTTTAAGCCGTTCTTAACGTCTGCACGCGCAATACGCGGTAATCAGATTTTGGCGGAAATTACAATTTTGCCCCTCCGTGTTTTTCTCGGCGAAATTACTATCTTGCCCTTGAACTAGTTTTAAACTTATTTACAGAAATGTCATCCGGGTTAAATTTAATTAATTTAAATATTTTAAAACTAATTTAAAATTATAACAAAAATAATAATAATACAAAAATGATATTGGAGAGGATATTTTTCATTAAGTTTAATATTTAAATATTAATCTAGTTAGCTAAATCATGGTTAAGTTAAATAAATTATTAGTTATTTATTATTTAAAATGTTAATAATAAATAAAGGTGATAAATTAGCAATTATTATTTAATTCCTATTAAATAATAATTAAAGAGAGATAAACATTTATAAATTAACTATTTATTATTTAAATATTATTAAATAATAAATAAGGATAATTAAGTAATTAATTATTATTTAATTAGCATTAAATAATGATTAAGGGAAATTAAGTTATTTAATTTAAATAATAAATAAGGATAAATAAATTAGATTTTATTTAATCTTAAACAATAATTAAAATTAATTAAATAATTTATTATTATTTAATTGACATTAAATAATAATTAAAGAGGATTAAAATGAGTAAACTATTATTTAATTTCCTTAAATTAAATAATAAGTAAGGTTAATTGCTTAGTTAACTATTAGTTGATTAATATTAAATTAAAGAAGGTTAAAATTAAATCAATAATTATTTATTATTTAATTATTATTAAATAATAAGTAAGTACAATTAGTTATTATTTATATTAACTAAAGTTAATTAATTAATTTCTATTTAACAAAGATTAAATAGTAATTAAATAGAGATTGAGTTAATAAAATAAATTTAATTTAATTATGCTTTAATTAAACAATTGTAATAAGTTGTTTAAGGGTTTAATAAGTGTCCAACACTTAAGAAAAATATTTCTAACTTATTAAATTATTAACCTAATATGATTGAGGGTCTATAAGGTTAATAATATTGTTTTCGACTGATGTAATTTATGTGTTACTATTTATATGATAACTAAGTTCATGAGTGAACGTATAGTTGTGCAAATACGTCGTACTAATTATTAGACCAACTTTATTAATGTTAGGTCTTTCAAAGCCAGTTAGTTAAAGCTATACATTAATTGTAGTTGAGCGGACAGGCAAGTTCCTTATCTCTAAACTCATTTCAATGAGCAAATTATTTATCTAAGCTTGAACTGTTATTTCCAAACATGCTTTGAGTGGTTTAATTACTTTGAAATTATTCCACATCAATATTATTGTTATTCGCACTTATTGCACTTGATATCGTACAGTCATTGATTTGTACTTAATTATTGTTCTATTGTTTAAAGAACTGTTCAAAGTAGGTCTAAGCCATTGTTCGGCTAGACATTTATGTTAAAGATTTTAAAAGCTATCCAAATTATTGAAGATGCTGATTCTTAGACTATTATGAACACCCCTTGATTATAGGAGAGTACCCTGTATCTAATATCAGGTACAAAAAAGTACGAAAATTAAATGTTATGCATACACATATTGTACTGAGGCTGATCCCCTCGGGTACATATTTCTGGTAGTAACCATTGGGTCAACCTGCTATTGACTCCAGTGGATATTTATAGTTCATAGTCTATTTGACTATCCTAATTTTAAAAGTAAATTATTATTCCTGCTTATGTTATTCACATTATTGAATTGTTCAACTATTCCCTTTCATTCATGATATATTGTTCCTTGTTGTTATTTAAACTTGTTAAGCAAACTAGTTGCTCACTCTTGCTATATCATGAAACCTTATTGCAGTGCAACCCGAGATTTCGGGAAAGAACAAGGGTAAAGGAAAGATGAAGTGATAGACTTCGAGATGTAGCCTTGTAGTTAATTAAATTAATTGTTATGTAATATAAACCTTAAGTACTTTAGTAAGGGTATTTATGTACTTTTGTGTAAGGTTATCGTATCTTGGGACTAGTAACACCTTTTGAATGAACAACATATGTTTATTATTCCGCATTTAGTTATTGTATGTTGTTTAGAGGTGAATGTTTTTATTGGATCGTGATGACCGGATCCGGGTATTTGGAACCCGAATTTGGGGGCGTCACAGGTTGGTATCAGAGTCGTAGGTTAGAAACGTTAGGATTGCGAAACCTAGGTTATAACCTTAGTACTAAACTCTTATCGAGTGCGTTAGGAGATGAATCGGGGAGATTCATCATGTTCTATATTTTTGGAGATGGATTGAGAAAATCCATCGAGCCGAGATGTACATGATAAAATATCATTTCATTTCATTAATGAATATATTTTATTGCGATACTAACATGTGTTATTTGTGTGATTGTAGGATGACGGAGATAGGACAGTCGAGTACTGCAGTGGATGAGGTGATTTATATTGATATCCATATGGATACGCAGCAGGATGTAGGCTATGCACCCGTTGCACCTGTAACCCCGATTAAGGAGCCAGAGTCAGATCCCGAGGAGGGAGATCGAGAGGACGCTGTCTGGGCGGAGTGATGCGACCGTACAGCGAGGAGGAGGCCGATACTGAGGATGAGGAGCCAGCTGAGTATGTTGATGGCATGGACACTACCGCCAGTGACATCATTGATACTCTGACTACGGCTAATGATGAGCTAGAGGAGAGGGTTCAGCACCTAGAGGCGCAGAACCAGATACATCAGCAGACTGAGGAGCAGTATAGGGACGCAACTTACATGTTCTCTGGTGAGAACATGGAGCTAAAGGAGAAGATGGTTGAATTGCAGGCCAAAATACAGCAGTTGAAGCAGGCTGCATCTCAGCCGAGTCCAACGGTACAACAACTAGCATTGCAAAACCAGCAACTTAGGCAGACTGTAGATCAGCTAAACGCCAGAGAAATGCATAGTCAGACAGTTCTTTATGCCACCAGAGCTGAGCTCGACCGGGAGCGAATAGTCAGACAGTTCAGCTGTTGTAAGCCATTATGTTTTGATGTATGCATAGTATGTCAGTTAGACCCCAACTTTTGTTCTGTTAGAGGGGTTGATGGTAGTGAATCCTCACTTTTGTTCGTCAGAGGATAGTCGTTATTAGGCAACTTGTGCCTTGAGCGTTTATAGAAGTATGCCACTTGTTGAGTCTGTACTAAAACATTGGTATATGAATATAAATGCAGTTATTTTCTTGTTTAAATCAAATATGCTTGATATATAGTTTTGAATTTAAATGTTAATTTGGCTAACATAATGCGTAGAACTATAAGCACAAGTTTAAGATTTTCTCTTTAGCAGATCATGCCGAGAGGTAGACCACGCAATCAACGTATCCCAGAGTCGGAGAGTGAGGTTGGGGATCAACCCAATCCTATGAGGATGTTTGCAGAAATGCTGGCGGAAGCCATGCAAACTAGACCCCCACCAGTGGTAGTACAACCAGCACCGCAGCCAGCACCGCACTTGGCAAATTTTAAGGACTTCAAACTGGTTGGACCACCGGAGTTTCAGGGAACTCTAAACCCGATCGAAGCACAGACTTGGATCGAGGAAATGGAGAAGGTGTTCGAGGTCGCTAGGGTGGCCAAGGGACAGAAGACTAGTTTTGCTACCTTCATGATGAAGGGGGAGGCGAACTACTGGTGGAAGGCCAACAAGGGCCGTGCGGGAGAAGGCGTCATCACCTGGGAACGCTTTAAGGAAATGTTTCTGGAAAATTACTTTCCAGAAAGCATGTAGCAAGAAATGGAGGTGAAATTCCTCGAGCTAAAACAGGGGAGTATGTCTGTGGCCGAGTATGCGGCCAAGTTTAATGAGTTGGCAAGGTTTGCAACTCATCAAGTGGATACGGAGGCTAGGAAGGCTCGGAGGTTTGAACTGGGACTAAAGCCGTGGGTGTACCGTTCTGTGGCGGTATTAAAGATCAAGAGCTTTGCAGAGCTATTGGAAAGGGCAATCATTGCAGAAGGTGGCAGTGAGGCCCTGGCTAAATTCAACCAGGAGAGAAAGAAGGGTCATGACGGGCAGAAGTCAGGAAGCAGCGGAGGCAGCAATCCCAATAAAAGGAAATGGAATGAGAGCCAATCGACTGGAGGCAGCAAACCCGAGGGAGAGACTAAAAAGGTTGGCAGATGCAACAATTGTGGTAAGAACCACACGGGTGAATACTTGAAAGGAAAAAGTGTTTGCTATAGCTGCGGGCAGCCGGGACACATGGCTCCACAATGCCTGAAAAAGATGAAGGGAGTATGCTTTTCCTGTGGAGCAACCGATCATCATGCCAAGGACTGCCCAAAGAGGAAGGGAGACGCTGGGAATGGCAACAAAGGCAACAATAACAACAACAATAATAACAACAGGCTGAACATTGAAGGGCCAGCCAGTCAGGCCAACCGACCCACAGCGCGCAGCTTCAACATGACTGTGTAGGATGCAGTCGACTCCAAGGACGTGGTGTCAGGTATCATCCCGATCAATGATATTAATGCATATGTATTGTTTGATTCGGGTGCTACCTGCTCTTTTATTTCTGAAGATTTTGCTAAGTGGTTAGATTTACCTCAAGAAAAGCTAGAACACCCTATGAACGTAGAAGTAGCAAACAAAGAAATCATTCCCGTAGACTACATTCATAGGAACTGTTGTGCTGAATTACGAGGGTTTAGACTTAACGTGGATTTGATACCGATTCGTCTGGGAGAGTTTGACGTAATCCTAGGGATGGATTGGCTATCGAGTCACGGAGCGGTTATTGACTGTAAGAACAAGTGTGTGCACTTAAAGACTCCGAATAGGTCCAAATTTATATTTTACGGTAGTAAATCGCCGAGACAATCAAGTTGTCTGACGATGATGCAAGCACGAAAGTTGCTCAGGAAAGGGTACGTAGGTTATTTGGCTCATGTGGTCGATACTCGACGTGTCGAGGGCGAACTGAGTCAGATACCTGTTGTACGGGAATTCGTTGATGTTTTCCTAGATGAGATTCTGGGGTTACCGCCGGACAGAGAAGTGGAGTTTGTTATTGAATTGGTACCGGGGACCGCACCGATATCGAAGGCGCCGTATCGTATGGCACCAGTAGAAATGAAAGAATTGATGGTTTAGCTGCAGGAACTGCTAGATAAAGGTTACATCAGACCAAGCGTGTCACCATGGGGAGCACCGGTTCTGTTTTTAAAGAAGAAGGATGGTTCAATGAGGCTTTGTATTGATTACCGGGAGTTGAACAAGGTCACCATTAAGAACAGGTATCCGCTACCTAGAATTGATGATCTGTTTGATCAACTTAAGGGGGTGAAATACTTTTCGAAGATAGATTTGAGGACGAGTTATCATCAACTGAAGGTGAGGGGGGAGGATATCCCGAAAACGGCATTCAGAACTCGTTATGGTCATTTCGAGTTTCTAGTGATGTCATTTGGACTGACGAATGCACCAGCGGCATTCATGGATATGATGAACAGAGTGTTCAAGTAATACTTGGATAAGTTTGTGGTCGTATTCATTGATGACATATTGGTGTATTCGAAGACGGAGGAAGAACATGTAGAACACTTACGGATCGCATTGGAGGCTTTGAGAAGGGAGAAGCTGTACGCTAAGTTTTCGAAGTGTGAATTTTGGTTGCCGAGGGTGCAGTTTCTAGGTCATGTTATCGACAAAGACGGTGTTTCGGTGGATCCAGCGAAGGTGGAGGCAGTTATCAATTGGGAACAGCCGAAGACGCCGACTGAGATCAGGAGTTTCTTAGGGTTAGCGGGGTATTATCGGAGATTCATTTAGGATTTTTCAAAGATAGCATCACCGTTGACCAATCTTACCCGGAAGACTGTGAAGTTTGTTTGGTCGAAAAAGTGCGAGGAAAGTTTTATGGAGCTGAAGAAGAGGTTGAGTCAGGCACCAGTGTTGGCTTTACTGGACGACACGGGAGGTTTCGTTATGTACAGTGATGCATCACACAAGGGTATTGGTTGTGTGTTAATGCAACACGGCAAGGTCATTGCGTATGCGTCACGTCAGTTAAAGGATTATGAGAAGGGTTATCCAACTCATGACCTGGAGTTAGCAGCGGTAGTTTTTGCCCTGAAGATTTGGAGGCACTACCTATATGGCGAGAAGTGTGAGATATATACAGATCACAAAAGTTTGAAATATATCTTCACACAGAAGGAGCTTAATATGAGGCAGCGCCGATGGTTAGAATTGATCAAAGACTACGACTGTGAGATTCTGTACCATCCGGGCAAGGCCAATGTAGTAGCAGATGCCTTGAGCAGAAAAGGCAGGGAGAAGTTGTTGAAGCTAACAAATCAGGAAGAATTGGTGAGAGATTTCGAATGTTTGGAGTTGGAGATCAAATATCCGATGGAGCCAGACGAGAAGTTATTTACCGTAACAGCAAGCCCGACCTTATTAGACAAGATCAAAGAGGCTCAGGAAAAGGATGAAGATTGTGATAGTATTAAGAAGCGACTTGCTGAAGGCGAGGAGCTTAAGTACAAGATTCATAGCACAGGGTTGCTAAGGTTTGAAGGGAGAGTCTGGGTACTGTTAGATCCGGAGCTTCGGGAAGAGATTCTTCAGGAAGCTCACAGTACAAGGTACTCAGTACATCCCGGGAGTACGAAGATGTATCAGGATTTAAGGCCATATTTTTGGTGGCCGAATATGAAGCGGGAAGTGGCAGAATGTGTCAGTCGATGTCTGACATGCCAGCGGGTTAAAGCAGAGCATCAGCGGCCGAGCGAACTGCTTCAACCACTAGAGATTCCGGAGTGGAAGTGGGAGCACATCGCGATGGATTTTGTGGTGGGTTTGCCACCGACACATAAAGGTTTGGATGCCATCTGGGTAATAGTGGATCGTCTGACCAAGTCAGCTCATTTTCTACCTATTAGAATACGGTACAATCTGGAGCAGTTAGCGAAGCTTTATGTGAAGGAGATAGTGTCACGACATGGAGTGCCGATATCGATTGTGTCCGACAGAGATTCGTGCTTCACGTCAAATTTTTGGAAAAGTTTACAAGTAAGGATGGGTACACAGTTGAGGTTAAGCACAGCGTACCATCCTCAAACTGACGGCCAAAGCGAGCGAACGATTCAGACCTTGGAGGATATGTTCCGAGCGGTCGTGATGGACCTAAAGGGCAATTGGGATGACCATTTTCCACTGGTGGAGTTCGCTTACAACAACAACTACCACGCTAGTATTGGTATGCCACCATACGAATCGCTTTATGGAAGAAAATGTCGAACACTGTTGTGTTGGGACGAGGTCGGTGAACGAAGACTGCTTGGACCTGAAATGGTACAACAGACTGTAGACACAGTACAACTTATCAGGAATCGACTGGTAGCAACTCAAGATCGTCAAAAGAAGTACGCGGATTTGCATCGCCAAAAGCGGGACTTCGACATGGGCAGTTTCGTATTTCTGAAAGTATCTCCCTGGAAGGGGAAGATCCGTTTTGGTAAGAAGGGCAAGATGAGCCCTAGGTTCATAGGACCGTTTGAAATCTTGAGGCGAGTCGGTGAAGTGGCGTACGAGGTAGCATTACCTCCTGAACTGGAGCACATTCACAACGTGTTTCATGTGTCAGTGTTACGGCCGTATAAACCGGACTACAAGCACGTTATCTCCTATGAACCAATTCAACTCGAGAAGGACTTATCATATGAAGAGGTTCCTGTTCATATACTCGATAGGAAGGAACAGAAACTAAGGAATAAGATAATTCATTCTGTCAAAGTAGTTTGGAGAAATCACGCAATTGAAGAAGCTACGTGGGAACTAGAGGAAGAAATGAGAACGAATTACCCGTTTTTATTTAAGTAACTTTATTTTACAATTCCGAGGACGGAATTTTTATAAGGGGGGGAGAATGTAATATTGTTGAGCAGAATCGGCACCTATAAAAAGTACGCGATTCCGAATTCGTTTGAATGAATGCAACGCGCAAGTATACGCGGTCAACAAGTAATATAATGAAAGTAAGTTATCGATCCCACGAGGAGTTATGAATAATATAAACGAAGTAACTAATGTAAATCAACTTAATTTTAATTAACGAAGTGGTTTTTGGGTTTTTGGTGTGAAGAAATTTAATTAACAATTAATTAACTAATACCGACTGGAATTCAATAGGATACAAGCTAGGATTGCAATTTCTCCCTAAGTATGCTCAATCATATAAATCTCTTGAATTACATGGACACAGTGAATAGCTAACCGAGAATTCATTATAGTGTTTACATGTCTCTTCCGATAACATATAAACATATCCTATCTAAATCTGTCGATTCAGACAGGAACATCCAAGCAAAGCAATTCACCATATGTCTATGAGAATTAACAATAGCGAGGATTTCAAGCACAGATTCTCCCATTGGCTACACATGGCACAAAGGTATATGTCTATCCTTTATACAAATTATGCATTCAATTCTAAGAGCAAATACATAACATATGTCATCATATCTTTGGCCATCCCACTATACTCCATCTGTCAATTTCATATAGGGTACCAAATCAATTACTATGTCTAGCAATTAATACATGAATAACTAAATATGACAAACCATCCACAAATGCCAAACAATCATCCAAGAGAGCTATAATCAGTCAAAACCACACAATGGGTTCCATTACAATCCTAGAATGGAAATCTAGTTCATTACAAGGAAACTAAATCCCACCAACAAGATATTCATCAAATCTTAAAGAACAAAATCAAAGGAAAAGAAAGGAAAGAGAAAACCAAATGAGAATCCAATCTCTAAGCTCAATCCATCAATCCAAGCTCTCCAATCCTTGATTCAAGCCTTGTTCTTGATGTTCCAACCATGAACCCAGCCGCCTCCCTCTCTCTTTTGAAGAGAAAATTAAAAGATCTCTAACTAGGGCTCCAAAAAATGACTTAAAAAGGCTAAAATCACGAACTGGTCGGGTACGAGCGCTGCGGCGCTGCCCTGGACCGCCGCAGCACTCAAACACACTGATTTGGACTGCGGTGGTGGAAACCACCGCTGCGGCGCTAGGCTTAATTTTTGTTTTTGGACTGTTGCAGCCTCCTTCAGTGTTTTGGGCATATCTTCTTCATACGAACTCCAATTGAGGTGATTCAAGATGTTATGGAAAGGAGACTCGTAGACCTACAACTTTTATCTTTTACAAAATTGAAGATTCGGAAAGGATCAAGGGCAAAATTGGACGTTAATTGGCTGCTGCGTAAACAGAGCGCGGAAAATGCGAACCGGGTAATTCCAAGCCTTGATCCACCAAGCCCTTATTATAATTCCTACAAAATGCAATAGAAACACATAAAAACAATATAACACCACATCCTATACAATGTGATACAAAAACACATATAACTAAACAAACACTTAACATATAAATTACGAATAAATTACACAAAACGACATAGAATACATAAAATACTTAAACATGATATAATACACCATATTATACAATAACATAAAAATATATATAAAATCACATAAAACACTTAAAGATTCACAAATTATCAAGCTTAAATGTATTCAATTCATGGGTATAAAACTCACTCATCAAATACCCCCAAACTTAAACATTTGTTTGTCCTCAAGCAAAACAAATAACAACTAAATAAGGAAAAATAACTAAATAAATAGATCAAAATAAATTAAAAAAAAAATCTACTAATTAAAAATCACAGGAAATTACTTGAAGAATCGCAAATTATCAAGGTCAGGAGTACTCTAAACATACATATAACATTAAATAACCAAAGTACCCCCAAACTTAAATCTTTGCTTGCCCTCAAGCAAAACAATACCAACTATACAAACAAAAACAATAAACGTGAGCAGAGAGTTAATAAGACAACCAAATTTGACCTCATGGATTATTTCAAGTTATAATTACAAGAAAATTTCAAAACATTGCAAAGTCTAGAATTTTAACTCACATATTAGACATACTATACTAATGACCCCCGTGTGTGTGTGAACCATTTACAACAAACCAATCATCACCCAGATGGGTTCTTGTAGACAAATTACCTTAACAAAGAAATCTAAAACTTAAAACAACACGCATAATACATCACTCTACACTAGTCCCAACAGATAAGTCATAACAAAAACTAAACTTGACATGTGCAATGTCTCGTTCCATTAGGCTCTACAGAGTTACCCATTTAACGAGCGTTTGGCTAATGACTCCCAAACCAGTTGGCTTTAGGGCATTAGGTGTAAAGACACCCCTAAGAGCCTATTAACTCGAGCAACAAAGGCCACAAAACTCGACTAGTCAAGTAATGTATTATATTTATTAACATCTTTCTTTTTCTTTTTTATTTTTTTTTATTTTTTTATTTTTTATTTTTATATATGTGAGTGCGTTTTACGCTCCATCTCACGCTACTACAACATAGACAGATCAAACATGAGAAGTCGTTTCGAGTGAAGCATATACGAGTTTTAAAGTAAAAGATTATCTTTATAAGCATGTAGTCATATAGACCGCCACAAAATAAACAACTAGTTCATTACAAATGGTTATGTGCTCGAAGAAAAAGGGATCACAAGTAATGTAAAGACCAACCGTAAGTTAAGCACACAGACAAAGCGACTCTAATCAATTTTCTATGAATTATAACTCAAATAATCACTTGCCTGATCCTCGATTATGGTTCAATTCAGATTAACTCAACGCTCAAGAGACTCAAACCTAAACTACAACGACTCAAAAATAAAAACACAAGAAAATAAAACAAAAACAAAAACAAACAAACCTAAAACAAACAAAACAACATAAACCGACGAAAATAAAGCAAAAATAACACATATAAATCCATTTTCGTAGGAAACACGGTTGCACTTAGCGCGTGCAACAAGCCGTTAAACTCCGAGGTTGCCCAAGAGGACGAGTTTTGTCTCGTGAGGGTTTGCAGAGAATATACCCACAAAATTCAAAATACAAAAATTAACAAAAATCTTTTTAGCATTATATATATATATATATATATATATATATATATATATATATATATATATTTTATTTTATTTTTAGTTAAATTTTTTTTTTTCTTTTTTTCAAACATGCATACTTAATTAACAAATTAAACTATCATGCAACGAAAATTTACTATCATGCAATCCTATTCCAGATAACAAGAAAAACATAAATGCAGAATAAGCATGCAACTACCCCCAAACTTAAACCCCACATTGTTTGCAATGTAAGATATGGAAATACAAAATAGAGGAACTTCCCTGAACATGACTTAGGCATGGACCTCACCATCAGGAGAGTTTGGAGGATAGTCAGGAGCAAGCATAAGTCGCTCCGAGATTAAAGCTTTGTTAGCCTCTTTATTGCCAAAACGCCGGCGATCCTAAGTTGCTCTTTTTGGTCCCAATTTGATGCACTGTACTCCCAAGAAGATATCCCAAGTGATGATTGAAGAAATCTATAGGCAACCCAAATTTTTCTCTTTGAGGAATTTTGTCAAACACTTGGCGTGCGCTCTATTGCCACAAATTGGACATAACATCTCCCAAACATGAATTAGCCACCCAAATTGAGGGTTTATCAATACAGCACGAAGCCTACAACAACTTCCCCAATCCACAGTCAAAACAACCATAGAAAATGCACAACAGAAAAAGTTGGTATAACTTTTCACAATTTAGGAGAGAGAGTGTAACAATTGTGGTTTGGATCCTCAATGTGGCTTGGGATTGGAAGGTATTGTAATTTGGTGCAAGAATATGATGGGAGTGATGGTTGGGAGAGTTTAAGGAAGCAAGGCTTTTGAGAGAGAATGCCGCGCAGAATGCTGGCTTGAAATAAACCCCGACTGGGGTATATATATATATATATATATATATATATATATATTTTGAAATGTCGAACGACCACTGCGGCGGTGAATGTGAGAGCTGCGGCGGTGAATGTTTCTGCTTTAAAATTTTAAACTCATGATGACCACCGCTGCGGCGGTCAAACGTCCTGCTTGAAAAGTTGCACCTGCTGAAGGCTACCGCTACGGCGGTAGCAGGGCACCGCTGCGGCGGTCAAAGCTTCTGCCAGAAAATTTTTTCTTGTTCAACTGATTCCACATTGAAGCATTGCCTTGATAGTACCTGAAAGTTTCACATAAATTTATCAAAAACTAAATAACTAATCATAATTTTAACTCAAAAACATAGAAATTGCAATTAGCTATAAAGCTAAATTTTTAATTATAATTATAATTATACTAATATACTATATAAAAAAGTATTTAGCCCATCAAACTGAAGCAAAAATGACTAAATATAAAAAATAATAACATGAATTAAATTAAACATTTGGGGTGCCTCCCAAACAGCGCTTGAGTTATAGTCCTCAGCCGGACTACACCTTGTTCAATCCGGATTACGCGCGAAGATTGTAACGGCCCCGAAATTCGACCCATATTGTTACCTTAAATCTTGTATTTAATAAACATTATTTTCATTACGTCCAAATTTCGGTCCGTTAATAAATCTTTCATTACCTAAATTGATCCATTATTTAATATCAATATCACAAATTTCCAAATTTTCGGTATAAATTTTTCTTTTTTGTCTCAACTTAATTATTGTATTAAAACATTTGGATATTTAAAATCCTTACATTTCGATCCTAGTCCCATGGATCGCAACCTTAACCTTTTTCTTTTCTCTTACTAGTGTCATATAGCTCAACATTCACAATTTAGTATTGTTCATATCCATACAATTTATTCTTGATTTCCTAATCCATAGTTAAGCCATTTAATAATTTCTATCGTAACATCTATCTAGTACAATCACAGTTCAAAACTTGACTTATCCTGTCTGGATTCAACATATATGTACATACAAAATAACACTATAAAATTAACAATAGTATTCACGCTATGTTATTGAAATATAACAATAACGTTCACAACCTTCAGTGATTATCTGTCTTTATATCATCCGATATTTTTGAAATTCATTTCTTTCCTGCAAAAATGTTTATTAAGCAAGTAATGAGCACAACGGCTCAGCAAGTTCAACAGCTATACTTCACGTAGCATATACTTTATCATGCTTGGTGTGTGTCATACATCATGTGCTTGTGCTTCTACTATAGCAATATATCTCATCTATATTCATATCATTGCACAAAATACACATTGTGGTCATATTAATCACGTATCATGTAACACATAATTTGTATGCATTTAAAACAAGAATTATATATCATACAGTCCAACACTTAACATAAAAAGGGACTGAAGAACTTGCCTGGCGTCCAGTTATTTAAATTGTTAGCTCAAACCCTTAACTCGATCAACCTATGATCATAAAATAATCAAATAATAATTATTTATCTCTTTATGATATTAATTTACTTAATTAATATCATCTCTGGACCAATTATTAATTTATATAGTTAATTATATTAACCTCGTTCCTTAAAATACTAACATAACTTAATATTTAATGCCTTCACTACGGACAACCCGTCTCATAGGATAAAATTTAGCATTTTCGGTTGTCCGAAAATTTTATTTAATCATTTTCTAACTTGTAACCTTATTAGATTAATATTTAAAGTATTTAAATATTAATCCCCAATATTTAATATTTATGCAAAAATATTAAATTTAATGTCCAAACATCATTTCTATATTTTTAGTATTTTTCTATAATTTTTAAACAATTTTTAAACATTTATTTCAATTAAAATCAATTCTGGGGGCATTTTAGTAATTTCCGCGCCCTTAGGGACATAACCGGCATTTCCCGGAAAGTCCAGGGACATTTCTGTAATTTTCGCAACGTTAGGGACAAATCCGAAATTTTCCGGAAAGTCGAGGGACAATTCTGTAAATTCCGTGCCTCTAGGGACACGGTCGGTATAATCTGAAAAGGGCAGGGGCACGCTGGTAATTTCCAGCGTTGCCGGTCGCCCGCGCAATGCGCGGCGACTGTTTCTGCCGACGCCAAAACGGCGTCGTTTCATAGCCGTTTCTTGGATCCTCGCGCATGGCGCGACCCTTATTCCCGCACGCCCCAAAACGACGTCGTTTTGGGCGCGCTTCAGCGAAGTACGGCCGCGCAATGCGCGGCCTGCTCTTATCTTCTTCAGTTTTCCTCGCGGAACAGTGCGCCAACTTAACAATATAATTCCATTTTTGCTCCAAATTTTTCACACAAAACTACTCCAAAAATTATGAAATTCATAGATAAACATCCAATAATTAATTATACTAATTATTTACTAATTTTCCATAAAATTAATTTACCACCATAAATATAGAAATAAATCAAATAAATTCATTTTATACCTTCCTTTGAAGTTTATTTTTCACTTGGATGACACCAAAAATTCTCCTTCTTGATGATCATGGTGGTTCTCGGTGGCGTGATGCTGTTGCCGGTTTAAGGTGGTGGTTTCGGTAGAGAAATAAAAGGGAGAGAAAATGTTTTTGTTGCTTTGTTTGGCTTTTACTTTTACTTTTCTTTTGTTTCTTATCTCTTTTCTTTTATAACCAACATTAGCCACCACGTTGGCAACTAATATTTTCCACCGCCTTATTTCCTTCACGAAAGTTCCGAGACGCCACAAATTATGCAAAAATTAATTATTTAAATACATTACGCAATTATTTCGTGTAATAAATATTTTATAAGTATATATAAAATATTTATTTTAATTTACTAAAAATCATAAAATGATTTATAAATAATATTAACACCCTTTTTGGGTACTTTTCTTGACAAATTTTGTACACGCATAATGACATGCATGTAATTATTTAAGGTAATTAATACCTCCAAAAATCATAAAATAATTCATAGAACATATACAAATTATTTTTCGTAATTTTTCACTTCATTACTTGGACAACATGTTACACTAACATGTTCCCATTTCCGAAATATTATCCTTCATAAAAGTCATAATAATTCCATTATACATAAACATAATTTTTACTAATTTAAAATATTCCTTTTTCTTATTTATTATTCAATTTCTTTAATATTCATATTAATTTCTTTATATATAAATTATATAATTTAATATTATATAATTTATATAATTACATTCTTCTTTTAAATAATTTCTTAATCTCCTCCAACTTTATTCCATTTAATCACCTTATATAAATTACATAATTATTCTTATATAATTTATATAATTATTATTTTCTTCATACCTTATTTTAATTTCCTTATATAAATTATATAATTTATTATTATATAATTTATATAATTACCTTTCCTTCTCCAATAATTTCTAAATTTCTTCCAAAATTCTTGATAAACTCTAAAATCGATAATTACAATTTTTACAAACTTCCTCATTAGCTTTCCATAAATTCTTGGATTAATTTAATTATTAATCCTTTAATTTCTATAAATAATAATATTTATAATTATCAATTAAACATAACGTACATATATATATAAAAATGTATATATATAAATATATACATATTTAATTCATGTCTTTCACATTATCACATATCCTCATTTAAAATCATACTTTTAAAATCATACATCCTGTATTTTCACAATATTTTAATTGTACATCTTATTGTAGCCTTACCTGACATTCTTTTATTCCTCATAAATTGTTTTTAAACAATTTATTTACATTTTAATTATTTTAATTTCAACACAATTCATCATAATCTCTGCACAGATTTAATTTATCAATTAAATCACATCACATACCTTAAATTACATAATATAATAATTAATTTAACAACCTTGATAATTTTATCAATTAAATTATCATTTAATTTTATTAAAGAAATCCTGAAAATTCGGATCCTCACAAAGATGGTCACATCATGCCGCCTTTTAGTCATTTCCTTTCGTTCGTCGGCGTGTGTGCATGATTTAAGCGCTCCGAACTTGAATTTCGTCAATTCCTCATCTTCTTCCACAAATTCAATCCGGAAGCATTCCACAAAATCTTTAATGGGATGCAAGAACTGCACAAGGGGCACACTCGAGCCTTGCATCAAAACAGTAGACTCCCTTGCTTGATCATCATCATCCAATTTTTCTTTTCCCACGTCATCTTCCATAACCGGATGCGAACACATCTCATCATCACCAACTTCAACGTAGAACTCCTCACCACCTTCTAGTAAATCATCCCAACACTTCTCTTTACCCACCATTTCAAGAATAGACTCTACGACGCAAGGTAAATCATCTTGTGCGCTAAAATTGATAGTACTTGTGAGTTGTTCCACATGATTAGCAAGAATTTGAATTGATGACTCTCGATTGCTCATTCCCATCTCAATTTTCTCTATGTATTTGACAAGGCACTCCTCCAACTTAGATTCATCCTCTTCTTGTGGTGGAGGTTGAGATGAGAGCGTATATGTGTTCATCCTCATATCGTATACGGTGTCGTTTCCTTCCGCGTTCGCGCATTGCGCGACCCCTTTCTTCCGCAACCCCAAAACGGCGTCGTTTTGAGGCCGCGTTTCTGAAAAAAATCAGCAGCCGCGCATTGCGCGGACTTGCCCAGAAAATTTTTCTTCTCAGCTTCCGAAACAGTAGCCACCTTTCTCCAAAAATTAATCACTTTTCACACAAATTTCCACCACAAAACCATTCTAAAAATTATATAACTCATAAATATACATCCAAAAATTATTGGATATAATTATTTTAATTATTTACTAAATTTTCCACATAATTTATTTACCACCATAATATCTAAAATAATTCAAATTAATTTTCTTTATACCTTCTTTGAAGCTTGAACTCCACTTCTTGACACCAAAAATTCTCCCTTTCTTGATGGCCAGGTGGTTCGGGTGGTTGGGAGTGGCGGTGATGGTGGTTCGGATGGAAGAGAAGGAACAAGAGAGAGAGTTTTGTTTTTCTTTTTCCTTCTTCACTCTCTCTTTCTTTTTCTTTTTTATTTCCTTTTCTAAACCTTGCATGTATGCTTGGTTATATTTGCCCCACACGCCCACCGACTTAGCCAACAACTTGAAACTTCCGGAATTTTCCAACCATAGCATGCAAATTTTAATTATTCTAATACATTACGTATTTATTTCATATAATAAATATTTTATATAATGTATATAAAATATTTATTTTAATTCACCAAAAATCATAACATGATTTATAAATAATTTTAATACCTCTTTTGGGTACTTTACTTGACAAATTTTGTACACGCATAATAACATGCATGTAATTATATGAGGTAATTTATACCTCCAAAAATCATAAAATAATTCATATAACATATAAAAATTATTTTTCATAATTTTTCGCTTCGTTACTTGGACAACATGTTACATTAACATGTTCACGTTTCCGAAATATTATCCTTCATAAAAGTCATAATAATTCCATTATATATAACCATAATTTTTATTAAATTAAAACATCCATTTTCTCATTTCTTTTCCATTTCTTTAATTTTCACATTAACTTTCCTTATATAAATTATATAATTTAATATTATATAATTATATAATTACATTATTCATTTTTAAATAATTTCCATTTTACACAAATACAATTTATAAAATTTTCTTCCATCCTTAATTAATTTAATTCTCTTATATAAATTATATAATTATTCTTATATAATTCATAGGATTCCAATGATCAACGTTAGCCACCTAAGTGTCTGGCCTCTAGAGGTGATCTACCAAAGAATAATTATAATTCAAGAAGTGGGTGATGGCAAACTCTAATTTTTTCTCTCTAGAGAATATATGAGTACTCTCCCAAAACTTTTGGAAGTGTATGTAAGTAACCCTAATCCATAATAAGACTTCTCTTATTTACAGATTTAGTCAACCCTCCTAACACATTTAGGAATATGGTTTTTAATTAAACTCCTAATCTAATTAGGAACTTAATTAATTTAATATA
The DNA here is from genome assembly GCA_947179155.2 of Hedera helix. NCBI lineage: Eukaryota > Viridiplantae > Streptophyta > Magnoliopsida > Apiales > Araliaceae > Hedera > Hedera helix. Next base: position 26,554,494 of record OX359276.1, on the reverse strand, counting down.
ATAATTATTATTCCTAAACCATTTACGAACTTAATTATTAATTATGAAAGTACTCTTATTAATTAATTTCTAAACCATTTAGGAACTAAATAATAACGATAATAGTAATAATAATAATAATAATAATAAGACTCCTCTTATTAATTTATAATTAATATTTCTAAAATACTAAATAATAAATATTAAGTTATTTAATTTATTCTATCCTCATAGTATAAATTAAATATACTTAATTCATTATTACAATTATGTCATTTACTTCTTAAATAATTGTTTTTCTTTTACGGTGTGACCCTTTAGGTTCTCCATATTAAACCGGTTATAGAATAAATTAATTAGAACTATTCTAATCTTATTTATATAAATAAATTAAACTATTTAATTTATTTAAATAAATAATATTTATTCCATAATAAGGGTAAGCTCCCTTAGCGATCAATAACTTTCCAGATAATATAGATTTTAACATTTAATCACAAAAGAACCTATTCAGTGAATAGTTATCGTACAATTCAATTCTTGTACCTCACAATATCCCAAACAAAAATAAGACATGGTATTACTGTCAAGACTTATTTTATTTGATTATATACATTTCGATCCTCAAATGAATAACTCTAATTATTGTAAATTAGAAACTACTTTATAATTTTCATTCTACCTTGGTCAAGGATTACTGAGTTGTCATTTATCGAATCGTATAGGACATTCTCTTCTTTTACTAGAAGTGGTAGATTCTTTGTTGATCATTCACCTATCTCCATATATGACTTATTATATCCGATCATACCCTTTGATACACCATAAAGGTTTTAAGGAATATGTCAAAACCTAATTCATCATACACAAGATACTATGATGATCTCAAGTCCAAGGATCACTTGTAATACTATCACAAAAGGAACTCCTATTGACAAACAAGTAAGACTCCATTAGGTGTTCCTTGAGCGAATCACGTTCAATGAACTTATTCTTTAATAAGCACTTACATACTTGTTTTAGTGTCTCTACAGAAATAATTATGAGATCAATCATCCTCTTCATAAACTACAAAAAAATGGGCTTTAGCAACAACCGATTTTCGTTGCTAAAGGTGCCAAATTTCGTTGCAAAAGCTATTTAGCAACGATTTTCTTGTCGTTGCACCTTTCGTTGCTCAATGAGCGTTGCTAATTATTACGCAACGACATTATTTTCTTCGTTGCCGAAACTGATATATTTTGCAACGAAATTTGGCTTTCATGCAAAGGCCTCGATTCTTTAGCAACGAAATTTATTGTTGCAGAATCAATAAAAAACGTTACTGAAAATCACCTTTTGTTACAAAAAACCTACTAATTGCCAATGAAATGAACGCTTTTTTTGGGCAACGAACATGTGATTTCATTGCGGTTGGTTCACTTTGCCAACGATCCGTTTCATTACGGAAAAACATATAAATTGTTGCCGAAACCTATTTTCGTTGCTGATTGTATACTTTTTAGCAACGATGTTCATTGCTGATTATACTATTTTGCAACGATATTATGATTAATCAACAACGATAATGTTTGTTATGGGTTATTTTTCAATAGCAACGAAAGTTGTTGATTAGCAACGACATTATACATTACCGTTTCTATATATATGCAACAAAAATTGATATAATTTGCAACAATATAAATGTTGCCTTTTTATTTGGCTATAGCAACAATATCATCCCTGTTGTTATTAGGTTAGTTTTTTGTTGCCAAAAATTGTATTTTAATGCCATTAGCAACGAAAACTTGTTGCTAAATGTATAAAAAGTTGTTGCTATATCCTTAATTGTACAACGCTTTGGTAACGAAAAAGTCATTGACTGTATCGTTGTCAAATCAAAAATTGACAATCTTGTTGTGTACCTGACTGGCTCAATGACCCCACAACAAATAATGACAAAAAAAAAAAAAAAAACTAAAATATTATTAACTTAATAAAATCATCCAGTACATAATCATTCATCGTCTTTAATTATAATCATCTATCTAAGGCTGCCACAATTCTTCAATCAAATACACATTTACATATATAGAAAGAGTACATTTCTTATTTCGTCCATTTTCTTCCGTAAACATAGCACATCATATACAGGAAATTTGGTACCTAATATTATAAGGCAGAGAGGAGCAGTCTTCCTGCACATATTTAAAAATAAAAGTAAGTCATAGTTGTAGTAAAATAAAGCAAATAGGTCAGCAGAGGCACGTAGTGCCAAAATCAATACATAAAGATAATAGAGTTTCAGAAATACAAAAAGTCTATTATGGAATTTACCCAATCTCAGAAAATAAATTGCGGGTCTAATAACATGGGCATGACAAATGTAATAAATTAATAATCAATAAAGGAGATAGACAATTTTCAGCTAGGCAACGGGATCTCACATTTTGATCGATGACCATACATGGATTGAATTATGAAGCAACACATAACTTGGTTAAATATAATGTTTTTCACATGCATTTACAAATTCTAGAAGCTATCATATATTCATATCATCTGACTGCTATATCTCAAAGTTCTACTAAAGTAAACCTTTTTTTTTTTTTGCTCCGTATACTAAAGTAAACTTCAGTACTTGTACTTATATAGTAGCTAAGGAGCATCAAAATATATTTAATTTTTTAGAAGTAAACCAAAGTATATCAAATTGCACCAGTCTCAAGTACTAACAATGTATACAAGCAGCAAAATAGGAGACACTAGATAGTCTCTTAAAAATATGACAAGAAAGTAAAACTTTTATTCTTGACAAATTTCTTCAATAACTAACACCTATAGTAATAGCATAATGAATTAGTGTGGCAAAGCATACATTAGTAAGTTCGTGATGGAACTGCATACCAAACTTAATGCATGAACTAAAAAAAAATCTCGATTAAGTAGAGAAAAAAGTTGCACCCAACATAAAAAAATAATGAAAAAGATATACAAATAAGTTGTTATAGCATAAGATGATGAAATGATAATATGTTGGTGTACTGTCAACAACCTGTAATGCGAGTACGTTGACTTCTTCTTCCAACAGTTGGGCTCTTTTGATTTCAATAATTTTAGTGAACTGAAAGAACATCGTAATTCTTCATTCCTTCCATAAAATAGATAACAAGGAGTCAGTCACTAGGCATGATTCAGAACTAAAGAAATAAATAGGCATGATGATATACATGACTTTTCACAACCAAATCAAACAAAATTAAAGAATCTGAATAGTTCATTACCTAAACTGCAGTAGGTAAAAAAAAATCATCTTGACCTTAGAACGTTTATTATTTTCAAAAAGAATCCATAATCAAGCAGAGCATATATTATGATTAAACCAGTATTTGAGATTGCATGTTAGAACATGCAATACAGGGCTCTCAATCTAATATAAAGTACTGAGCGTATCTAGTTAAAAAAAATGAACTTCTTTTAGAAAAAACAAAGTAGAGTATATTATAAACAATAACATTGCTATTCAAAGACTATATAGGCACAAGTAGATAAGAACTGCACAAAAGTATATAAGAATTATGCCTTTTTGACCAACTTATGTTATGGATAAAAATGACTAGAAATAAAAATATCGACTAAAGCTGACATTTTAATAAGGAAACTTGAAGGTCTATCAACTTCTCCAGAAAGACCATAGCCCATTTTTGTCACCAAGCTAAAATGTGAAGTTAAGACACAGAAGTGTCAAAATTATCAATATGTGATGAAACTCAGCTTAGCTATGGAGAAAAGGAGATACTATTCATTGAAAATTTCAAGACAAGTCTAGTGTTATAAGATATGGAAAGTGAACCTCAATCATCTAATTCACCTTTAATGTAAAAAACTAACTTGGCCAAAAAGAATAAATAAAACAATTAACACATTCATTGGTCACATAATTCAAAAGAGCCAGGTGATATAAGCCCATTGGAGGTTGAAATAATGTCAGTTATCAATACATTTCTTACGTTTAACATTATTCCAAGGTTTAGATGGAATTGTGAACTCACTAAACATATACATAAAGTAAACCTTTAAACTGAGTATTTAGGCAAAAAAAAACATAACAAAGTCAATTGTATGTTATTCAACATCCCATATGGCATTGCACATCCATTACTAATTGAACAGCGTGTCCCAATTTGAATCATTATCACTTCAATGCAATCCAAGATTCAAATGGACACATTTGAGTGTTTTTTAAATACAAGTAAAAATATATGGAAATCAAACAATGGAAAAAATAGAAAGAAGTTCATGTACATATTGATTAATTATCATGAGATTTAGCATAGGAGACCCAAATCTTTTCTTATTACTTACTGTGAACTTCTAGTAAGTGACAAAAGCAATCTAATTGTGAATGTGTTACTATCTAATTGATTGTAAAAGATGAAAAAATACAATAACCAAGAAAGAACCAAAAACTATAACTAAAGAATTTCAAAACATAAGAATCATACAACTTGTTCAGAACATACTTACTAAGATTCATCTATTACTTTAACCAAATCAAAACTATTATACACAGTACATACAGTCGCGTGTGTACACACAGTCACGCCCGTACACACTATGTCCACAATTTATAAAAAACCCAATTTACTGCTAGTAAAGGATTTTTGAAAGCATAATCTTAGAGAGTACACCACAGAAAAAAGTGGACTCACCAACTTATTAGCTTTGCAGCTCTACTCCACAGGAACAATCATATCCCTACAACTGCCACATCCACAAATTAAATTGATCTAAATGTTATGCACACAACACACAGGCTAAACAAATTGTAATCAAATCAAAATCCTGAACTTTGAGAAAAAAAAAATACTAATCAATAAAATAACTATAGGAAAGAACAAATCTCATACTAATTAGAACTACAAATTAAAAAAATAAAAACAAAAACCTCACCATTATTACGAATAGCCCCTAGTAACATGAAGTGATTTGTTGTTCACCATTATTACGAATTACCCTTGTGTGTAAATTTATGAAACAGTTCTCGTTGCTTAATTTCATTATTCAGTGTTTGTCCTAAAAGAAAACACACAAACATGAAAATTTAGAAGAATTTAGGCTCGACGTTGAAAATTTAATAAAACCTAGAGGAAGAAAGCAAAAAAATCGAACAAGAAGTCCTCCAAAAAAATACAAGTGGTAGCTGAACCAAGAATAAAACTTATAATGAAATAAATTTGTTGATTGAAAGATGTGACAAATGAATTGATGTTTACTATCTATGGCTTCAAATTATATGTTCTAGAAAGTTACCACTAAGGAATGAAAAGTATTTGAATCTCCATACGTCCAGGGTAAACCACTAGCGCCCTTGTATAAGCTTGAAATATTTCTTCTGATATTTATTTATGCAAATAATCAGATAAAAAACTATATGAAACTATATTTATTTCTGCAAACAATCATGGTAATATAATTTAATTGTTATTATATTAGATCTATATTTGCAGAATACTTGTAAGAAAATATATTAGAGTAGGTGTATTTGAGAATACAAGCATCATCACACTAGAAGAAAGAAAGTATCAAAAAAATATAAACACAGAAATATGTGAGAGTCCAACCGATAGTTCCTTAGTATCAATGATTGTTGATCAATTCTCATTCTCCCTTTCCCTTGACATTGTGTTTTTGAAATTTTAAAAATGAATGGGAAAAAAAGAGACGAAAACTTGCATTTTTGTCCAATTCTCTTGTCATTGAAGTTTTCAATAATAAAAACACAAACAGAATCTACCACATTAATCACCTAAGGTATCACCACTAGAGTAAACCGCCCAAATTCATCCATATATACAATTAGTACCAGCAACATAGATAAACTTGTCATTACTACTTGAATCAAATTTTAAGCATATGCAAGCTGCATCAAGAATAAAAGCAAGTACATAAAGAACACTCTGATAAAACACCACATTCAGTATATTAACATCAAACCCCCTAAAATTTTCAAGTAGTACATGATCATAGCGGATACAGAGTTACAATAAATGGATAAGTAGAAATGTAATGAAAGCGCGAAATGTCAACCACCTAGGATGGCAGCTCAGCTAGCACCTCAGCCTCCTTACTCATAAAATTATAGGAAATAACTTTGCCAGGAATTGTCAACACAAAAGCTGAATCTTCTTCCTTTTCTCCCCTTGAAACACACAATATGAATTAACCCATAATTTGATATTAAAATTGTCTCCCCAATTTTTTTAATAGGTTAAATTTGTTCCCAAACATGTGGAGAAACATTGTTAATAAAGAATGAATTACCATCTTTGTGATATATTTTTCTTTGTTAGTATATTTTATGACAACAAGGATAGAGAATTTTTGACACAATACAAGGGTGACAAGATGAGTGTTCATAATGTGAGTATTGTCTGTTACGCTTGAGATTTACTGAAGTTATTATAGATCCCTTCCATAATTTTGACAGAGTACAAATTACAGATTACCACTTACTATAGATTATTTTGTTTGTTGATGAACTGCAATTGCTGTTGTAATATACAAAAGATATGCATTGTATTTTTTCCAATCCAGGTGACTAGTGAGGAAGACTTGTAATGAGAGTACTGCAGATGCTATAACTATTTTGGTGAGGCTTTCTCTTGCATTGTTTCACACAAATATAAGCTAAAAGTGTTCTATTTCTCTTTTGAATGATTGATGGTCATGCAATTTTGTTTGAGCATGCTGTTATTTTTTATTTTTTAAGTGTGTATTCCAACTCGCTATTCATTTTTGCTCTGCTGCTTCATGTTGTTTTAGATAGGCTATCTTGTGACGTTTGCTTATATTTCTTTGACTTTGGGTGTGATAACTAGTTTCACTTCTTTTTATGTTTTATCAAAGGTATGATTCCATTCAATTACATCTTACCATATAATATTGTTACAGATTTTTTGTTCTAATAGCATCTCTATTTTGGGATTGATATGCTAGATCCCAAACTGGTCAGAATTCAAGTTGTTATAGATGATAAATTGGACGAACATCCTTAATATTTTTTCTGTTATACAAAAAGAGTTCAATTTATAATTTTTTTAAACTTGCAATATATATATACACACAGTGCATGTTTTATTTTATGTATAATAAATGTTGTTTAATTTAATTATTGCGGTATGATAATAAAATTATATCATTAATGAAAAATAAACTCTTTTTATGTTGTAAATAAGGCAGAAGAGTAATTGCTAAAGTTGTTTTAAATGGTCTACCATATATTAATGACTGAAAAAGATGGTATATTCTATAATAACCCTTTAAGATAAAAAGAGACGTGGGGATTAAGATAGTTGAGAATCTTGTAATTTATTAATTGAAATGTGAGTGCTTGTGTCAATTTTTTTTTCTTTTGTCTTGTTAATATAAAGTATTAATTAATAATTAATCATGGGAAAGAGTTGGTGGAAGTCAGCTGCTTTGGCATGCATACATACTAAAGCAGAACTAGTTTATTTTAGAAAATGAAATCATTTAGGTCTATATCTGTCTTCTTTTTCCCAGACATATCTCAATTAATGAACGTCTTTAATATTTAATAAAATGTTAAATGTGATAGAGTCATATATGAGGCTTAGGTATTATTCTAAATAAAAATATAATAGTAATAACTTTTGTGACAAATAAATATAGTACTCTTTATCAAATCAGAAAATAAATTAAAAGGAGAAAATGGTATTCAAAATTTATCATTGCAAAAAATAGTATTAATCGTGTTATTAGTATTTAACTCAGGAGGATAAAAAAGAAATTGACAAAGAGGAGACTAATAATATATGTCAACTCTGAGCATATGCATCAGCCAACCCATGCCCTGTGCAAGAACAGAGGCGGGAGACGTATCCCTTTCAATCCGGGAATAAGCACAATTTGGGCTCTCCTATTCATGTGGAACAATCCTAAGGGGCTTACACAAATAAATAAGCTCACATGATCATATATATGGCTAAACTGGATCCTGCATTGGTATATTTTATAGAGGAAACGACGATATCTATTCCGCCAAAATAAACTAACAAGGACGACTTTGTTAATTTACATGAAAATCCAATATAGGATGTATTAAAATTATTTATCTTATACTTTCTTTTACACATTGATTATGATATTGTGACTCTTCTTCTACTAACTAGACTTTGTTTACAGAAACCAAGGGCATGGAATTTGCAGACTATGCAAGTCTGGTTTCAGTCAGTAATTGCAACCAAGGATTTTATTTACTTCATTTACTGTCTAACTTTTGTCATTTCATAACTCAGCCTCAACTGTAAGCATTGCTTAGCTTTCCTATGTCATTTTTTTTCTTAGTGTGCTTGAATTTATATCACTCCTCTTTTATTGTACCTGATACGCTGTTGTTAAATATTGTTGCAGTTGCTTTGCTTCCTATATTATGCTGGGCCCTTGAACATGTTGCTAAATTTCTTAGACGTAATTTCAGTCGCCCCTCCTTGTACAGGTAGGAAAGTTTTGTTTCCTGTGGGGATTCTAATGGATAAAACATTTGTGTCTTTAGTTGCTATTTTTATTTTTGGTTGTTAAGAGTTACTTTTACATATATCATGCCTTGTATTCTATTAAAAGTTATTAAAATTATGCATTTCAAGATGTGAGATGCTCATTTATTTTCTAGCTTATATGTTCCTTGAGCCATTAATTTCAATTCTGTTTTTGAATTTTCAAATTGCTTGCAACTTTTTCCTACTTCAGACGAATCTTCTTTGAAATCTGTCCTACCCCAGAACAAATTCTTCTGGACGTGATCACTGATCAGGTTTCTATTGAATATTTGATGTGCTTTTTTTAGTAACAAATGCTGATATAGGATCAAATGCTTGAAGTGAAACTTTCATTTGGATAATTTTTAACTCTTCAATTTTATCCTTAGTTACTTCATTTTTCAAAGTTAATAGTGTCACTCTTTTCAAGTTTGGAAGTTCAATTTTATCCTTAGCTAATAATTTTGTATCTGAACACTACATGATGGATCATCTTTAAGCTGGATTTCTACTTATGGAGAAAGAAGTTTGAAGTTAGCTTCAGTTTCTAGAATTATATTTTTTAATGTTGTACAAAATATTTGTTTGTAGGTGAATAGAAATCTTTTTATTTTTTCATATTTTTAATTTTATTTTCGGTTAATTATAAGTTGATATATTTAACAATTGTGATGTAAATGATTTTAAATGATATAAATTTATTTATGATTGTTATATGACATTATATTATGTGTTGAATAATAATATATATTCTTTAATATTTAGAAGACCTATAGCGATGGTTGATGATTGTCGCTATAGGCCTTTTGTTAAGGCTTATATTATCTCTACACCGACGGTGAGTGTTCTCGCTTTAGGACACCCTAAACCCGTCGCTATAGTACTTTTTACCGACAGTGGTGACCATCGGCATAGAGGTATCAAAACGTTGGCATTTGGTCTCTAAAGCTTAACATTAAAAACTCTATGGCGACGGTAGACCCGTCGATATAAGGGTATCAAAACGTCGGCATAGGTCTATGACCGCAACACTATTGACTACGGTGGGGTACCATCGGCGTATCTTATGGCGACGGGTTTTGCATCTATACCGACGGGACGATATCGTCGCCATAGCCCTATTTTCTTGTAGTGTCCATTCCTCCCTTTGCTATTTCAGACATCGTTTCCTTTGAGCATGGTAATTATCATATTTTTTTTTGACAATTCTCTGAATACCGAATATGGTTTTACAAAACATGTTTATTAGGATTATCTTAATTTAGGGCAACGTTTTAATAGTCGTTGCAAAAAGTTGTATAAAATATGCAATGAAAAAAAAATAAATTGTTGCCAATGATTATGGTCGATATTAGGGAACGAAATATAGCAACAAAAACACTTTTATTGCGCATGATGAGGAGAAATCAAGTGGTCCAAAATTTTATAATGAATTTCTAACGATTTTTTTTCCCGCCAATGAGTTGGCAACAAATTTTTGCAACGACTTATGAATTTCGTTGCAGAAAATGAAAGTCTTTCATAATGTGCAGCGAATGATAGAATTCGTTGCTAAACATACACTTTTAGCAACGACTTTATAAGTCGTTACCCAAAAAATTGTTGCTAAGTCCCATTTTTTTGTAGTGATAAGAGCAAGCATAGTATATACTACTTTATCTGAATTCACTAATTCCCATTTTAGTGATCCCGCGATTAGGAATAATTTTAGTTTTGAACTATCTTAAATTTAGATCTCATTAGCATGATCATCATCATGATTCTAAAAGCATTGCTCAACAACTATGAGTTTATCACAATTAATATTATCTATTAAATATAGATAAAGAAAATGCCTTTGTATAAATAAACTTTTATTAATAAATGAATAAGATTACAAAGTACATGCTACATCATATCAAATATGATTGGCTTGTGTGCATACTACTTTCAATCTCTCACTTGCACTAAAGTCAATCGCCATGGTATCTAATACCCATCTTCTCTAAGTGACGATCAAACTACTTTTGAGTTAAAACTTTAGTAAAGGGATTTGTTATGTTGTCAAGAGAGTCGAAATCATACGAAAGTGCTGCAACACATGTTTGTATTTTAGATGAGACCTAGGTTCCTTAACAAATTAAACTTCTTTAATGCTAGAAACCATTATAAGTTCTGTAATAAACTTTTTGAACCAAACAATCACCTTTGCAGCTTCACTTATAGTTATTTATTATTTATTTGTCACTAAATCAGCAACTCTTTGCTGTTTGAAACCTTTTCAATTCACTGCACCACCGTTCAAGGTAATCATATAACCTGAAACGGATATGATGTTGTCTTGGTTAGTCTGAAAAAACTTGAGTCTGTTAAGCCCTCTAGTTTTATATCAGACCCATCATTAAAAACTCTTTTCTAATATTTTTCTCCAGGATTAAACCGATATCTGCTTATCATACATAAAAAATATCAGGTCTAGTACATATCAACGAATCAATATACGTTTCTTGGGTCAAACTAAGCATCATTTACGATCTATCTCTATAGATCTTTATTCTGAATAGAATGTTAGGATGCTTCTCCCAAGTCCTTGAAGGAGAAGTTTTTAGACAACCACATCTTTATTGATTGTAGCATCGGTATGTCATTCTTTATCAGTAGTATATCAACATATAGTATATCAACATATAATCAGTAGTGCTCCCACTAACCTTTGTACACACTTGGTTCATCATCGTCTTTGATAAAATCTAACTCCTTTGATTATCTCATCAAAACGAATGTTCCATCTTTGAGAAATTTGCTTCAATCTATAATTGGATCGTTGTAGCTTTCATACCTGATTTACTCCATCTATATGGAGACAAATCCTCTTGGTTGTATCATACATACATCTTTTTGTATAGTAAGCTACAACTGCAAGTAAAATCTGAATTGATATATGCATTTTCACTAGTGAAAAGTTTTATTTTAGTTAACTCATTGACCTTGTTTGAAATATTTTTACCACTAGTTAGGTCTTATAGGTCTCTACCTTGCCATTTTCTTTAGTCTTTCTCCAAAGACCTATTTCGGATTTTATAATCATCAATCATTTTTCTTGAGTATCTAATGTCCATACCTCATCGTATGTAACTGGATCATCATCCACTATGATATGTACCATTCAGGTATCTTCGGTACTAAACCAGATTTACAACTTGGTTATAGTACAATAGGTTTATTTACTAGTACAAATTTCTTTACTTGATCTATAGTATTTTGTGGTTCTTAAACTTCTTCAATATCTATTTTACTCCTACTAACCCTTTAAGAAAAAATGCATTTCCTATAAGGCAACGTGTTTCAATAAACACCTTTTAATTAGTCGAATTTTAGAAGTGATACCCTAAACTTTCTTTAGGATATCCCATAAGTTTACACTTATCAGATCTTGTCCTAAGCTTATCACCATTAAACCTTTTGACATAAGCTGGACAATCCAAATCTTAACATACTTAAGACTTGGTTTCCTTCCTATCCATAACTCACATGAAGTCTTAGGGACATAATTTAAAGGTACCTTGTGCGATGCTGTCACAGACACCCAAAAATAAAATCTTACTTTAAAAAATATTAATGTAGTAGTGAAAGTAAGAGTCGAACCCACAGAGAGCGAATTGTTTTAATAAATTCTAATGTTTTCAAAAATAACTAATTAAATGGGGGATTTTGAAATTATTAATTAACTAATTAAAATTCAAACAAATAAAACTAAATAATAATAAAGATGAGAAAAAAAATCAATTAAAACAAACTTCAATTCCTTAGTTCAGTATCCCCTTCTTTTAATCAACAAATTAATCAAGTTATTATTATCTCTTCCTTCAATTGAAATTAATAATCCTAGATAACCGACAATCGCCAAGCTACCCGAAATCCTCCTTAAATTATAAATCTAATGCAGCAATCGCTCACAAAAGACCCTAACTAGTATACAACCTAGAACTATCAGTCTAGATTTAATATAACAGTTGCATTAAAAATTAGAGAATTAGATTATTCCAAGCAACAATCTCAACATCGCGGACCATTTAACTTGCCATCTTGATAACCATAATAATTTTCAAAAGTTTGACCACAATTAAATATTATTAATTGCTACTTATGATAAGATAAAATATCGTTTGCTTAATATCAAATCTTAATATAGCATATGACAAAAACTTAATTAATTCAACTGGCCAAATCAAATTAATCAAATACATATCATCTAATCAATTAAAACAGATCATCAAGAATAAATCTCATGCACAAAGGAATATATAATAAAACTCAATTAGAACATTAATTAAAAATAAGGTTCAACATCCTTTTGGAACTGAAAAATAAAATTAGCCAAACATAATAAAAATAATACCCACTAGTTGAAAAGCTCTCTCCAAAAAATTAGGAGAAAGATCTCCCAAAAACTTACCAATAATGAAAGATTGACCCTCTATTTATAGGCCTCTAACTTGTCCAAACCCTAATAGGATTTACAATTAAAAATAAAAGAAAAAGAAAAATAATTATTATCCTAACCCTAGTTGAAATTAAAATCCAATTTGGAATCAAAAAATAGAAAAAATCCCGAAATAATCCCGTTTCCAGCATTTCCGTGCAAGCCAAACAACCCCTTACACGCCAGCTTTGATCGGTCAACGCGGAAGCCCGCGTCCGCTGACGTCACCATCCTCCTCCGCGCACTGCGCGGAGGTTGTCTTCACGGACGCTAGACGACGTCGTTTCTTGTTCGCGCCCCTGCAACCACAGTTTCCTCGCGCGCATTGCGCGGTCGCTATAACTTTCTACCGAACGGCGTCGTTTCTCTCCGTGGCACTGAACCGCCTATACACGCGCGCATTGCGCGGACAGACTTCTAAAATTACCAGATTGCCCTTGCCTTTTGCAGAATTTACAGATTTGCCCCCCAGCTGTATTTTTCCTACAAAAATAAATATAAAATAATTAAAAATAATATAAAAATACTAAAAATCCTAAAAACACATAATAATAATAATAAATAAAACACCTAAAATAAATAAAAACACACAAATAAAAAGAAATATAAAAATACTATAAAATTACCTAAATTAACATAAATTAACTAAAATCCTATAAAACCTATTAAAACCAAAATATGCTAAATAATTAAACATTTAAGCACACAATAAATATAAAAGCTAAGTATTAGGGAATAAAAATATCGTATAATTTAGTCCTATCAAATACCCCCACACTTAACTTTTGCTCGTCCTCGGGCAAAAAAAATAAAAATAAATAAATAAATAACATAAAAAAATAAACAAAAATAAAATATATCTAACTAGTCCAACAGACTAAAGCGACTTAACTAACTCGACTTTTTATATGAGCAATAAATTAATATGCACTTCACATCAACCTCAAAGATTATAATCAACAACTCTTAGAAAATTTCAAAATAATACATCATCCAAAATTTTAACTTAATTATTAATTCCACTTTATTCTCAATCATTCGTGTGTGTATGAAAATCCATATATATCAAACTAATAAAAATTTAGATCAATTCATCTAATCAAATACATCACAAAATATATTAAAATTCTATACATTTATTTTCACATCACTTTCCATTTAATACAGATAAATACAACCTAGAAGATCAAAATGTATTATATTTTAACCACACTAGGATTTTGACTTTAATCACATACCTTCCCAGGTATTTTTAAAATCTGCTAGTAAGACTTTTTTTTCTTCTCCCTTGTTTTTTTTTTTTCACTTCCATCATTTTTTTTTTCACGGTGAATGTATTTTATGCTCCATCTCACCAGCGAGTGCGTTTTACGCTCCATCTCGCTGCATGTGTTTATGAGTGAGTGCGTTTTACGTTCCATCTCAACCCACCACATGACAATTGTTTCACTTTTTTTTCTTTCTTCTTCGACTTTGGGTAAGGTCAATCTAATAATCCCAGAAAAATTACCTTAATCATTTTCCCACATTATATTTACCTTGTATTCACTTCAAATAATGTTCAAATAAGATATAGAATTACAAACATATCTTATAAGCTTTTAACCAAATAAATTTCCTCCAAATTAAAATTAGTTCAAACATATGAATATGTGCAAATAATAAAATAAAAGATTTCAAATAAAGCACTGACCAACAAAAATGTCAAAATTCAGATTACGCAAGATTTATCAAATTTTCAAGAGTTATTAAATAAAAATCAAAATTATATCATCGGTTAAAAATTAAAATTCAAATCAAAATATTGCTCAACTGACTCAATCCTAAAAAAAATATATCCCATTTTCGTAGGAAACACGGTTACACTTAGCACGTGCAACAAGCCTTTAAACCCCAATGTTACCCCAAGTGGACGAGTTTTGTCTCGTGAGGGTTTGCAGTGAATTTACCCACAAAATTCAAAAATTAATATTTTTTTTAAAATTCCCTAAAAATAAAAAATAAAAATTTTAAAAATAAAACAAACCCTAAAAATAAAATAATTTTTTTTTAAAATAAAATAAAATTTTAAAATTTCCTAAAAATAAAACAAATATCCTAAAACCCTTCCCCCACACTTAAAATTTACATTGTCCCCAATGTAAACTATAATGCAAAGATAAAGGCACAAATAACAAAAATAAAATACAAAAATAAAAAGAAACAAAAGTCTACTTACCTTGGGTTACCTCCTAAGCAGCGCCTTTATTTATTGTCATTGGCTCGACAACAGGTCAAACCACTACGTTACTCCAATTTCATGTATGTTGCGTACTCCATCCATCACAACATTCCTCATAGGTAGATTACATCTCGTCTTTACATGATATGATTGTTCTGGAATGAAATCTTGCAAAATAAAAGGTAAAAATTTATTGTGAGTAACAGGTAATGGAATGAAAAGTTCTACAAATTTATTTAAAATCAATGACAAAGAATTTAATGAATCTGTAGCCCTCTTTAAATCTTGTTTCGGCTCAATTTCTTCTTCTTCTTCTTTTGTCAATCCCAAGCTATGCGTAATGGCCTCTTCCAGATTTTCCTTTGCATTGTCTGTCGTTTCTGGAGTTCCCTCATCTTTACCACTGCTCAACACAATTTCATTGTCATCCTCCTCATAATCCACCATTGTGTGAGATGGTAATTCTTCAACACTTTGCACCTCCAATTGACTGACCGCAATTTTCAGTTGTTCCACTTGAATACTTATACGCTGAATATTCACATTTGTTTCCTGTTGAAATTGCAAAGCATCAGTCATAAAATGTTTAGACATATTTGCTAAAGACAAATTAGAATTAGAAGATTGGTCATGTTCTTGATCGTTGGGATATGTCTGATTGAACTGTTGGTAATCTGACCAATGTGTCAGGTTGGTGCACTTGTGGATTCCCATAGCTGAAATTTGGACGATCCCACCATTCTGAGTAGTATGTGTTTAAATAGGGATCATAGTTCCCGTGCGGTCCAAGGAAACCATCTGTATCATTTACTTGTCCATAGGACTCCTCTCGAAACGTTGGACACAACTCCGTTGGATGTCCTACTATGGAACAAATCCTACAAGCCTTCATTGGTTGTCCTCTACCTGCAGCCCAAACATAGATAACAGAAGTTAATTCATCAACTTGTTGTTGAAGAGAAGAAATTTTTACCGCATTAAAATAATCATCGTTTTGGTTCCAAGCCATGATTTTCTCCTTCACCTGTACACTCAATTAAACTATGAAAAACAAAAATAAAATAAATAAATAAACTAGAAAAATAAACTACAAAGAAAACAAAGAATAAATTAAAGCAAAACACTCCCCGGCAACGGCGCCAAAATTTGGGATGCTGTCGCAGGCACCCAAAAATAAAATCTTATTTTAAAAAATATTAATGTAGTAGTGAAAGTAAGAGTCGAACCCACAGAGAGCGAATTATTTTAATAAATTCTAATGTTTTCAAAAATAACTAATTAAATGGGGAATTTAAAATTATTAATTAACTAATTAAAATTCAAACAAATAATAATAAAGATGAGAAAAAAAATCAATTAAAACAAACTTCAGTTCCTTAGTTCAGTATTCGCTTATTTTAATCAACAAATTAATCAAGTTATTATTATCTCTTCCTTCAATTGAAATTAATAATCCTAGATAACCGACAATCGCCAAGCTACCCGAAATCCTCCTTAAATTATAAATCTAATGCAGCAATCGCTCACAAAAGACCCTAACTATCATACAACCTAGAACTATCAGTCTAGATTTAATATAACAGTTGCATTAAAAATTAGAGAATTAGATTACTTAAAGCAACAATCTCAACATCGCGGACCATTTAACTTGTCATCTTGATAACCATAATAATATTCAAAAGTTTGACCACAATTAAATATTATTAACTGCTACTTATGATCAGATAAAATATCGTTTGCTTAATATCAAATCTTAATATAGCATATGACAAAAACTTAATTAATTCAACTGGCCAAATCAAATTAATCAAATAAATATCATCTAATCAATTAAAACAGATCATCAAGAATAAATCTCATGCACAAAGGAATATATAATAAAACTCAATTAGAACATTAATTAAAAATAAGGTTCAACATCCCTTTGGAACTGAAAAATAAAATTAGCCAAACATAATAAAAATAATACCCACTAGTTGAAAAGCTCTCTCCAAAAAATTAGGAGAAAGATCTCCCAAAAACTTACCAATAATGAAAGATTGGCCCTCTATTTATAGCCCTCTAACTTGTCCAAACCTTAATAGGATTTACAATTAAAAATAAAAGAAAAAGAAAAATAATTATTATCCTAACCCTAGTTGAAATTAAAATCCAATTTGGAATCAAAAAATAGAAAAAATCCCGAAATAATCCCGTTTCCAGCATTTCCGTGCTAGCCAAATTGCCCCTTACACGCCAGCTTTGACCGGTCAACGCGGAAGCCCGCGTCCGCTGACGTCACCATCCTCCTCCGCGCACTGCGCGGAGGCTGTCTTCACGGACGCTAAACGACGTCGTTTCTTGTTCGCGCCCCTGCAACCACAGTTTCCTCACGCGCATTGCGCGGTCGCTATAACTTTCTACCGAACGACGTCGTTTCTCTCCGTGGCACTGAACCGCCTATACACGCGCGCATTGAGCGGACAGACTTCTGAAATTACCAAATTGCCACTGCCTTTTGCAGAATTTACAGATTTGCCCCCCAGCTTTATTTTTCCTACAAAAATAAATATAAAATAATTAAAAATAATATAAAAATACTAAAAATCCTAAAAACACATAGTAATAAGAAATAAAACACCTAAAATAAATAAAAACACACAAATAAAAAGAAATATAAAAATACTATAAAATTACCTAAATTAACATAAATAAACTAAAATCCTATAAAACCTATTAAAACCAAAATATGCTCAATAATTAAACATTTAAGCACACAATAAATATAAAAATTAAGTATTAAGGAATAAAAATATCGTATAATTTAGTCCTATCAAATACCCCCACACTTAACTTTTGCTCGTCCTCGGGCAAAAAAAATAAAAAAAAATAAATAAAAAAAATAAAAAAATAAACAAAAATAAAATAAATCTAACTAGCCCAACAGACTAAAGCGACTTAACTAACTCGACTTGATGAGTTGCGAACATTGCCAACTCATTAAACTTGGTCGCATATTCGGCCGCAGACATGCTTCCCTCTTTTAGCTCGAGGAATTTCACCTCCATTTCTTGCTGTATGCTTTCTGGAAAGTAGTTTTTCAGAAACATTTATTTGAAGCGTTCCCAGGTAATGACGTCTTCTCCCGCACGACCCTTGTTGGCCTTCCCCCAGTAGTTCGCCTCCCCCTTCATCATGAAGGTAGCGAAACTAGTCTTCTGTTCTTCGGCCACCCTAGCGACCTCAAATACCTTCTATATTTCCTCGATCCAAGACTGTGCCTTGATCGGGTTTAGAGTTCGCTTGAACTCCGGTGGTCTAACCAATTTGAAGTCTTTGAAATTGGCCAAGTGTGGTGCGGGTTGTGGTGCGGGTTGTGGTGCTGGTGGCACAACTGCACGTGCAGGTCTAGCTTGTATGGCTTTTACCAACATCTCTGCGAACATTCTCATGGGATTGGGTTGATCCCCAACCTCACTTTCTGATTCTACGATACGTTAATTGCGTGGTCTACCTCTTAGCGGCATGATCTGCTAAAGAGCGAATTTTAGACTTACGCTTATAATTCTACACATTATGTTAGCCAAATTAACAGTTTATAACAAACACCTTTGTTTTAAACAAAGAAATAACTGCATTTATATTCATATACCAATGTTTTCGTACTGACTCAACAAGTGACATACTTTTATAAACGCTCAAGGTACAAGTTGCCTAACAACGACTATCTTTCAATGACCAAAAGTGAGGATTCACTACTATCTACCCCCCCTAACATAACAAAAGTTGGGGTCTAACTGACATCCTATGCATACATCAAAACATAAGGACTTACAACAGTTGAACCGTCCCTAATAGAAACAAAAGGTGGGACACACTACTAATAGATACAAATAAGATAACAATGACAAATCACCGCCTATAGCGGCGAACAGCCCTATGTAGAACTTGTTGGGCTAACTCCTCCACTGTTCGGCGATGAATCCAACGTCGGTTGTTACTTGCCTCCCTAGGGTGCCTCATAACCCGATGCCTCAGTTGATCAAACGAAATGAGAAGGGCATACTCCAAGGTGTCGATCCTAGCGGATCCAACTCTCTTAGTAGACCTGAGCCATACCTCATGCATCTGCATCCTGTCAACTCTCTCCCTATCAAGCTCAGCTCTAATGGTTTGGAGAACTATCTGACTCGCCATCTCCCTAGCATCAAATCTCTCCACCTTCTGCCTCAGCTGACTATTCTGGATCATAAGCTGCTGCACAGTAGGACCCATCTGTGGTGCAACCTGCTCCAACTGCTGAACCTTAGCCTGCAGATCGACTACATCCGTCTCTCTCTGGTATGCCTCATCCCTCTACACATTTTCCATCTGCTGATGGACAACATTTTGCTCCTCCAAATGAGCAATACGGGCCTCCCGCTCCTCCCGCTCATGAGTAAATCAGCCTGAAAATGATGGTAGACAGGAGATCCCTCAGCGGGTACCTCCTCAACAGCTCCCTCAACCTCCATCTCTGGCTGGTCCTCCCCAGACTCCTCACCCTAAGCGGGGTCATCCTCAGACTCAGCCACCTAGTCCTGACTGTCGAACCTTATAACACCGCCTCTGACAAGCTCTGCGGTATCCTTACTATCGTCTTCCTCCGGGCCGGACTCTCCTACTGGTGATATAGGTGCAACGGGTGCATATCCTACCAATTGTTGCGTATCCACTGGTATTCAATGAATACCGCGTCCTCTCGAGCTCCAATCGTCTCGCCTATAGCCATCCTACGGTACAACAGAAAAACTAACATCAGTATAGTAATAAAATATATTCATTGAAGAAATGAAATTATATTTCATTGGGTACGACTCAACTCGATGAAATCCCAATTCATCAAAACCACATATGATAAATCTCTCCGATTTATCTCCTAACACTCAATACGAGTTTACTACTAAGGTTATAACTTAGGTTGCGCAATCCTAATGTTTCTAACCTACTTTATTAGAGAGCTATTTTAATTACTATGATTATATGGAAGCTTGGCACAAAATCTTTTTGTACCAAAATGCCTCTATGAGTCACTCATGGTTTATTCAATTTGACCACAAATTCAAAAGTCAAATCCCCATCTGATTCACCCTTTGGTGGTCTAGATATGGCCCAACCTCAGTTATCTTCCCAGAACTCTTACTTTCACAAGTAAACTATTATAGGAATAAATCTCCTTTTAATCCTAAATTTGAAGGTATCCCAATACTACTCTGTTTTGTTAGTAAATATAAAATCCCTTGGATTCTTAAATGGCAGTATAACCTTCCTTCTTCTAGTCAACCTTCAGTAGTCACCAGAATCTTTTTTATTAAATGGTGGGGTAGATTTGACGTCAATAGGATTGTTTCCCAAGTTTAGAAAGAATTCCCTCTTTCTCTAGTTACTCCTATTAAGTCTATTCCTACTCAAGGTTCTTCCAGTAAACCTAAAGTCAAACGTTCTAATCCCAGTCATTCTAGTACTCTTGACGTTTCTAATGTAAAAAATTATTCCAGTGCTGAGTTAAAATTACTCACACAGGCTATTCAAACCAGAGTAAGTTCTCTCCGTGAAGAAGAAAGTAATGCTTCATCTTCTTCTTCAAAGTCATCTTCTCAACAGTCATCTGCTAGCATCAATAAGGACCCTTACGGCACCATCGATCTCCAGGATGCCCAAGATCCTTTTTCTTAGTCAAGCTCCCCTGAGCTCCTCTTCAGCTCCCATGAGCCTTCAGTTAATTCCGGCCCGTGCCGTTAGTCAGTCGTCAGTCAACTTTCAATCAAGCACATCGCAGCATCTAATGCCTTGTGGCCCCCTGTCACTCAGTGCCCCTACATTCTGTCCAGCATTCATTTATGTTGGGCCCTCCTTCAAACTCACTCATGTTTGCTAGTCAAGAGTTAAAGCGCACCCAACCAAAATATTCTTCTTTTTCACCGAAAGTAGCAGTCTTCAGTAAAAAGAGTCACTATTCATGAATAGTAAAAACTGCCTGTAATCATTTACCTTTTGTAATAGTAAAGTTGTAATAGTGTTTCCTTATTCTATAAAAGGAACGCTCAGTCATTTGAGTGAGGCAGATTGGTTAAGTACCTCTTACTCTCTCCTCATCTCCTCCTCTGGTAATAACCCCGAGTCAAGCCTTTGTATTCAGTTTATGTTTTATTGCTTGTAATATATTTTCAGATTCAATAAAGAACTTATTTTAGTAAACAATTGTTAGCATTTCATTGGACTGACATCTGTTGGCTAGGGCATTTGAATGTTTAATTCTTGCATAAATTGAAACATGATTATGATCTATGAGTAATCTTCTATCTATTTTCATGGCCTTTCTCTATCTACTACTTCTGCCCATCTATTTATCCTTCCGCCCTCTTGGTGTGTGTGTATATATATATATATATATATATATATATATATATATATATATATATATATATATATATATATATATTCACATAATCACATAATCATCTAAATTAATCACATTAAAATTTTTAATTAACCTTCATTTCATTAATCCTAAAATTACATAATATCTTGGTTATTATAAAACATTTGTAAACGAGTAACTTTTAATCAACTACGAGTTCATCTCCTTAGATCCTTCGCGATTCTTCAAGATCCACTCATCAACGTTAGCTACCCAAGCGTGTAGCCTCTAAAGGTGATCCACCAACAGAAATATGGATTCAAGAAGTAATTTAGATTCTACTAGATATTGGTTGGCTAGCCCTAATTTTGTTTTCTCTCTCTAACTCCATAGATATAAAGAAAGTATTAGGTATTCTATAATACTTGCAATTGTGTATCAACCCCATCTCTAATAAGACATCTCTTATTTATAGACTTGTTCAACCCTCCTCAGCTCTTTAGGAGTAGGATTTTAATTTAACTCTCAATCTAATTAAAAATAAATTAATTATTATATTTCATCTAATTCCTAAACCATTTAGGAACCAATTAAATTAGTAATAATAATACTTCTTATTAATTAATTTCTAAAACTTTTAGGAACTAAATAATATGACTCCTATTATTTATTAATAATTTACATTTCTAAAATAGTAAATTATAAATATTAAGCTATTTAATTTATTCTATCACCATAGTATAAATTAAATATACTTAATTTATTATTAGCATTATGTCACTTACTTCTAAAATAAACATTCTTCTTTTATGGTGCGATCCTTTAGGTTCAATATTATACCGGTTGTAGAATAAATAAATTAGAATCATTCTAATATTATTTATTGTGAATTAAACTCTTTTAATTCAAAATAAATAAATATATATATATTCTACAATAAGGGTAAAGCCCCTTAACAATTCACGACTTTTCGGTTAATATGAATTTCAACATTTAATTACAAGGAACCTATTCTGTGAATAATTACTATACAATTCAATAATTCTACCACACAATGTCTTAATCAAATATAAGACATGAAATTACTGTCAAGACATAATTAATTTGATCATATACGTTTCAATTTTCAAATGTACATCTCTAGTTAATGTAAATTAGAAACTCTTTTTAAATTTACATTCCACCTTGACCAAAGACTCCCGAGTTGTCATTTATCGAATCACATAGGACATTATCTCCTTTTACTAGAAGTGGTAGATCATTCGTTGATCATTCATCTATCTCCATATACAACTTATTATACCCGAACATACCATTTCATATACCCAAAAAGTCTTAAGGAATATGCCTAAGTATAATTCATCATACACAAGATAATATAATGATCTCAAGTCCAAAAATCACTTGTACTACTATCACATTTGGAACTCCTATTTACAGGCATATAAAACTCCATTAGGTGTTCCTTAAGTGAGTCACGTTCAGTGAACTTATTCTCTAATAAACACCTACATACTTGCTTTAGTGTCTCCACACAAATGCTTATGAGATCAATCATCCTCTTCAAAAGAATGAGCATAGTATGTACTAATCTATCTGGATCTACTATGACGCCCCCAAAATCTCTACACCTCCTGTAGCAGATTAGGTGCTCACGCTAACTAATTAACTATAAATATTCCATAATACATAACTTCTATCAATCACAGGTTTACTGTAGCCCATAACAAATAGTAGTTCAGAACAATTACTGTGTTTGAATACCCTCACTTGGATGTATAGATTCATGTCTTAAGAATATCTCCTTGATATCAATAATTTCTATCTATCTGAAATTCACAGTTTTAGATGATAAGTTTGTTCCTAGAATAGAGGGAGCAACTCTCTGTTCTTATAGAACTCCTTAAATCATTCAACACTTTCATTCAGATATATAGTTCATATAGATATTGTGCTAAATTAGGACAACATTCTAAATAATCTAAAATGTAAGTACAATGCAATAAATGTATCAAAAGTTGATAATATATTTCATAACTTTGATTTCGGTTACATAAATTTTCAAAAAATATATTTTTATTACATCAAAGTCTTAAAAGACTTAAATAGTACAAGTAAAAGCAATAAACCTAATCTAACAATGTCTTTTTCCATCAAACTTCATAATCGAATGATCTGAATTATCTTTCAATACTGTAAATGAAATAATATTTACAAGGATGAGCTACAAATGCTCAACAAGTTTCAATAAAATGAATAAACTACTCACACTGTGTCTGAATTCGAAAGAACCTTTAGTTTAAAAAAAATCATTTATATATACTGAGGTTTGTTTATCAAACCACACATATTATGGTTTCTGTCAGTCAAAAAGACTTAGAAACCATAGGTTAATCTATTCAACTGGACTTAATAATCATTCCAAGAGGTCATATAGACTTAGGAATCATTGATTCGGTTATTTAATAGGGGATCAACCTATTTATAACCTAGGAGTATGCATATCATCCTACTAGTGTTCTAGACACACTGAGGCCAGTACTTTGACTGCCTAAACCACGGGTCAGTGTACAACTGCCCGGTAACCACTCTTATATAAAGATGAAAAGTTTCAGTATATATATTCTGTACCAAACAATATTGGTTTTCATTGATATCTTATCAAGTCAATTTCACGCAAATAATAGCTCAACACTTTAAGTTATGCTTGAACAATAAGCAATAACTTCCCAATAATAGATAACACGAACAATATAATTTAATGAATTCAAAAACTGAATAATAAGTTTGAACATAAATGTACAAAGAATAGAATACTTGCTTAAAAATAAACAAGATCAAAAAGAATTATCATAATAAGTATTTCACACAATTAAGAATTTCACAAGTCAAATGAAATTCGACAGTTAAAAATATACTATTGCACAGTGTGCAAAAGACAATAAAATTGTTCAATGAAATGAGTTAGGGTTTAGAAAACTTGCCAGGTAATCATGCGTGGTATTTAGACTTGTATTTATAGCCTAAATACATTTATTATATAACAACAATAATTGTTAGAATATATAAAATTATATATTCAATTTCATTAATTAAATACTTTTATGATTCGGTGTCGATTCGTCACTTTAATTGTTGTATTGGATGTTATATAGTGTTTATATATTTTATCCATCGCTAATTAATTTATTAAAGATTTATATTTTAATTTTACAAAGCTTGTCCGTCGCTAAAAGTCAATTTAGAAGCATCTTAGATTGATTTTTAGTTAATTAATATTATATTCGTCCCTAAAAGTATTTTAATTAATTTTATTATTAAAGTTTATTAAATTTATGATTTATTGATATAGCTACGGATCCAATCCATCGCTATATGTGATTTATAAAGAATTTATAAAAATCTGTCACTAAGTCCGTCGCTAAAGGTATTTAATTTTAATTACCTAATTAATTCTGTCACTGAAGTTGTAGCGACAATCGTGTCCATCGCTAAAGTCGTCGTAGTTGGTGTTCTTGGTTGACCAGAAGCAGACTGTCGCTAAAGCCTATAGCAACAGGTTGTCCGTCGCTAATACTATAAGGTTTCTGGGTTTACCGGAAGGAGATTGTCGCTAAAAGACTATAGCGATAGACAGTCCATCGCTATAGTGATGAATGTTCTTGAGGCTGCCCAGAACAGTCGGTCATGGTCTGAGAGCCTACTTTGACTAGTTTTAATTCACAGATCGTGAACTGTTTTGGAAAACTAAGTGTATCTCGATGTAGTATACATGGCAGGGTACATCTATATTCCAATATTACATCCTAACAACATCACAGTTGTAAGATGAATCTCGATCAAACTAGGTAGTTAGGTTGTTTCTGGGTTTCTGGATAACCCAGAACTTAGCCAATCGTGGTCGGTCAACGATGTTTGACCATTAATTCCTCATTGCTTAGTGATTCGATGGACGTGTTATTTGTTTCTATGTATACTCTACATGGCAATGTACTAATATAAATCTTGAAACACAATAAGAAACTAACAGGGTAAGATTAAACCGTCTGACAAGGAGCCTTGTCAGACTGTTCTTCATTTTTTGGGTTACCCAGAAAATATCCGACAGAGAGTTGTGATCGACTTAGCACTTTCTAGGTCTTATATCTCACGGACCCGTGATCCGATTGAGGTGATTAAGGTATTTATCTCTTAAGATCATGGCATACTACAACTATAGACTATAAAACACATTAAACTAACTCATTAGGTCGATCAAAATGTCTGACAAAGTAGCTTGTCAAACAACATTTTCTGGGTAGTTTGGACAGAGAGTTAAAATCTATCATTTTATTTATCTAAGTGTTATGAAACATAAATTAAGCAACCCAGATCACTTATATACATAATATCAGTCGTTTCTAAACATCAAAACATAATATCTAACAAAAGATTAAAAATCTACAAGAAATTTAGGGTTTATACCTCTTGAAGCAATTTTGCTAAAATCCTTCTAGATTCTGATCTAAGGAAGATCTGAGGCTTATGGGGATTGATTTATGACTGATTTTGGATGTGGATTTTGTGGGTTTCATCAATGGGAGTGCTCTCTATTTATAGGAGGGTCAAGGCTAGGGTTTTATGGTCTTTAAACTATTTTTCTTGCTTGCTAAGTTTGATGCAATGATCATGAAGTTGTGGTTGGTTTGCAGGGCTTAGAGTGGCCAGATATTGATCAATTAATGTTGTGAATCATTGCAAATGGTGACTCATTCATTTCCAAATTCATATGGGCAAGATTTGGTCTAATTTCTGGTTTAAGGAAGCAAAAGCCAATTTTGCTTTCTCCTCTTCATGTGGCTGAGATTTCAAGGGTGTTTTAGTCATTTCTCAATGTGTTTTTAGGGTACAATAGTTCATTCATAAGTTGGTTTAATTATCTAGGTTTAATTAACCACTTTAGGGTTAGGGTTTTCTAATCTTAATTAGGGTTTCCTAATTAGGATTAGGGTTTCCTAATTTTGGATTATAGTTTTCTAATTAGGTTTAGGGTTTTCAAATTATGTTTCAATAAATTAATTTTAGAATATTTTATTTCATTTTTTAATCTATAACAACACACAAAATTTAATTACATAATGTAATTATTTATAATATCAAGTACAAAAAAATGTTTTCTTATATTATTTTAAAAAAAATATTTCTTTAAAATTCTTTAAAATTCAGATTGTTACATCTACTAACCCCACGTTAGTGATCCTACGATTATGAACATTTTAGTTTTGAGCTATCTTGAATTTAGATCTCATTAGCATGATCAACATAATGATTCTAAAATCATTGCTTAAAAATTATGGGTTCATCTTATTAATTAATTCAAACAATTAAACATGAATAAATAAATGTCTTTAAATAAATTGAACTTTTATTAATAAACACAAATAAGATTATAAAGTAAATGTTATCACATTAAATGTGATTTGCTTAAGGGCATACTACTTTCATCGTCTCCTAAACCATCTAAGTCATGATAATTAAAATTAAAAAAAGAGTCTAGGTTATCGTCTCATAAAGTTATGATAAAAAAAAATCTAGGCTATCATCTTCTAGAGTTATGTAACGCTCTATGAGGTAGGACATGCAAATGTGATGCATGACTTTTAGGGAGCAAGACATACAAATATGATGCAAGACTCTTTGAGAGCAAGACATGCAAATATTATGCAAGGAATCAAAATTGCAAAATGGACCATAGAGGAGGGTAAACCTTACCTTACTGAGCGAACCTTCTGTTGCATTATCAGCAACATTCGCATCCTTTTCATTCGTCTACTTGTTGATCTTGGAGAGTGATTGATCATATTTTTGATTTGATGTTGGACGGCATTGTAGTTGATCCGTCTTGGAGCTTGGTTATGTAATAGGCATTTCATGTCTGAAGGGAAGGGTCATGTCATTGGTTCCTAAGCTCAGGTGACGTCCCAAGTGTAAAATCTCATTCTTGGCTCAATCATTTAATTCTTCATTTGTTCTGCTTAAATGGGGATCCTGTTGGTGTTTCCACTATCAAGTCTGATGATCAGGGCATTGACGAACACAAGCAAGGTGTTGGAGATGATCTCATCGGTTATCTCGTCTTCTTTTTGGATGGCTATGCTCTCAAATATTTAACTGTACATTTTTCTTTTATATATATATATTATTTATCTCTAACGTGCACATGTAAAACTGTATTCTAATATCTTTCAAGTTGATACTGACAATAATAATAAATGCGGATGCATGAGAATAAATGATTAATATAAGATAATTCAATGAAATAGTTATGAAATGACCTCTAGTTAGTCAGATGATACGATTTTACCAACAAGACGATCGTTCTTGAGTTAAGGACTTGCTTGGGAAGGGAATTTTATCTTTTCACTTCCCTTGTTATAGTGAGCTTACTCCGTTATAATTTCTTTCGAAAGTCTCCCATTTCTTCTTATGAGGATAAGTTTGGTATAACTTTGAATTCTTTCATTTCAATAAATCCAAAAATGCCCTAGCCCTTACGTGTATTGTTATCAAGGATTCACATTCTCTTATAAAACATGATTGTGATGGGAAACTCGCTTTGTTGGCAATGCCAAATTACTAAAAGTGGGTAATAACCTACACACAAAACAAATAATAAGCGCACCAAAAGCTTAATGGCTTAAGTCGTCGAGAAATAGCTCCGGTATAAGAGTTAGTACAATCTCAATAAAGAGGAATATTAAGTTAAAGTACATGAAATTGAATGCTCATCTGCTCTATAACTTAGCTTGTATCAATGGTGTTTTTATCCTATTGCTTATAAGAGAAAACTTGAAATCAGTTAGGAAAATGAGTCTTATCTCAAAGAGTTAAATTATGCATGATGTGACGCGACTACGCAACTTCCAAAACTTATTTTTATGGTTATTTCTTTTATTTTACTTATTATATTTTAATTTAACAGGTTATAAAATCATAATAAATCTTTTAAGCATCCATAATCATTATACATAAGTAAGATTAAATTCAAAAGAACTATCTTCCTCTATCATAGATACTCCGTCTTCATTCTAGACACTATTTTTCAAATAACTGATTTATTATAACATGTGCACTGTGTGTGATGTAATTGTTAGTAGGGATTTTTTTTCATGATTTTAGACGATCCTATTTCCTCATATCCACTCTTTTTTCTCACTTAACCTGTCTCATTTTCTTAGGATATTCAAAGTTACCCATGCAGCAAATTTTGGACCAGTGACTCCTAAACCAGTTCGTTTTAAAGCATTAGGTGTAAAGACACCCCTTAAAGTTTACTTGCTTTAGTAACAAAGGTTATGCTATGAGACCAGTTTAGTTAGTGTATTCCTTGTCTCTATGCAAGCTCCGTTTTCTTATGCTTTCTAGGTTAACCATGTAACGAGCATTGGATTGGTGACTCCAAAACCAGTTGACTTTAGGGCACCAGGTGTAAAGACACCCCCTTGGGCTTATGTACTTAAGTAACAAAGGCCACGATACAAAACTACTCAAGTCTCCTCTTATTCCAATATCTATTCCTCTTAGAATGTTCATTTTCTTAGGTTTTCTAGTTTACCAACGTACGAGTGTTTAGCCGGTGACTCCCAAACTAGTCGATTTTAGGGAACCAGGTGTAATAACACCCTTTGAGCTTAATTACTCGGGTAACCAAGGCCATGATATGATACATTAAACTAGTTATTATTCACCTACAACTTTATATTAATTGAAATCACTGTCGTCCCCACAACTAAGAGTTAGAGCGAACATGTAGTGTAAACATGCATATGGTGTTCAATTTGGCTCCAAATAGTGTTTTAAACTAGGATTTTATACCAAATTAAAAGGTTGAATAGTCTTAATCTTTTAATCTTAGTCATGATTCTTGTCCCACAGACTCTTATCAGAATTAATCCAATCTCGTAACATGTCAAATAAAATGATCATATTTTCTTAAAAATTCCTCTTTTCCCCTTATCTGCTATCTCTCTCTCTCTCTCTCATTATATATAATACAAGATGTATATATAATTTAACTATCTACCATTCCGAATGTATGCAAATGAAGACAGAAAATAAAGAGATGAAAAAGTTATACCTTATATGTAGATCGTTGTACTCTTATAAAATTATGGTTGAAAAAGACCAAATGATCGTTTCTGCTAACAAGCGAAATGATATGAGCAAAGCTCTGATGACGATGGTGCATGCTGATGGGACTGCACTATGGGTGTTGACTTGCGTATTATCCCTTTCGGAATAATTGATTATTGTCCTAATGTCGTGCTATTATCATTACCAAAATTATCCTAGTCTCATTTATCATGAGGGTCGTCGATTAGTTGTGTTGTTAAAGGGTGAGCTAATAGGATATCGAGATCCCAAGAATCCTTCACCATTTGTCCCATCTGGTGATTAGGTGAGGTGTATAAGCTCTGACATTTAGGTGCCCCAACCATCTCATTTGGCTATTATTATTTTTGATTTGGAGGTGTGCTTGGCTTTAATGACCACTGAGGGATATACCACTTTAATAAGAAATGCAACGATAGCCAGTAAAGATGTAGCCTTGACTAAGCGAGATACCTTTTTTCCTAATTTGGTAAAGGTTATGACTGAGGGGAGCTAACTTCTTTGAGGGTTATGAGAGGGATCTTCAGATAACTACTTTGCCTCGCTGAGTCGAGATTTGTCGTGATCTTTTTTGTATTTATATTTCTTAACATCTTGGGTTATTTCTGTCCTTGTCGATGATTATGCTTTGATATTTCACTGTTCTTCTCATCTTAGGTACATTGTTACTGGATTCGTGCTTGATCGCGAGGCACTTTTAAATATATTGTTCATGGGCAAATTCATTCAAGGGTATAGTTGCTTAAGGTTATGACTGTTGCAGGAATGGCTACCTATGTATTCCTTTAGGAGATCAGGTTATTTGTAGTTCTTACTAGATAAGAATGGTTAGATTAAGAAAAAATAGTTTGGAAAAAATTTATGGCTAGATATTTTGGGTGAATATATTTGGGAGGACTTTGTGGTATGAGGTTGTGCCTTGATTTGTTGCTTATTAGGTCTTACGTAGTTCACACATATAAAGATGTAAAACATATTTGGTTTATTGGTGGGATTTTGTGGGTAAAATAGCACCATGATTCGCCTACGTACTCATGTATGGGCGAGGAGATCAGGTTTTACATAGTTCATGATAGGTATAGGGGTAGAATAATATTTTTTCTTCTTTTTTTTTATATACCTTTTTTTCTCTTTTTTTAACAAAATGACAACTAAGTTAAGATAACAATTGAAATAGCAGGTAAACATTAAGATAAATACCATGTCTCAAATTTCTCCTCCTTTGAGGTTCCCAATCCTTCACTAGAGTTCCTTGCAGACTTGAACTAAATCTGAGTTTCATCCTGCCATGGTTTTGTCGGTTGATGATAATTTAGATACAACCACGACTCTTGAAGGTTTTTTCGATCTTCTAAATACAGTTTTTATTTTTCCCTGCTTCACTCTCTTATTCCACCATATTCACATCTAGATTGGTTATCACCTTGAATTGTTCTTCAGTCTATATCACGATCTACTAAGCATCGATCAAATCTTGTATCTTATATTTTAAGACCCAACACTTCTCTGTCGAGTGACTCGAAGTTCCTAAATGATAGACACCTTTTTTATGGATCATAAATCCTTCCTTTTGGTCTATAGGCAGAGGAAACTCAGTGATTTTCTTTTGGGTTATCAACAAAGCTAGAATATTCTCTAGCGGAACCCTCAAGGGTGTCAATTTCCTATTTTGATTCCTCTCCAACTTTTGAGGAAGTTGTAAATTGTTACCTCGTGCTCTAATGGTTGGGGGGGGGGGGGGGGGGGGGCGGGGACATTGTTCAGGCTTCCATTTTGGCCCTACAACACCATAGACACTTCTTCTTCTGACTATTCATCTCTGAGTTATTCCCATAATTACATGACTATATAAGTTTTGCCACATCTTTTAGAGCAGACCAATCCTCAATTTTTCCTATCTGAATTCTAATCTTTATCATATCCCCATGCTTGATCATCTTTAAAAAAGACTTGTCGATTTCTATCAAAACCTTCATAGTATGATGCTTCCTAGGTCTCTATGAAGGTCATCATAATCTCGTTCTCTTCCAAAAAAAGATGGACTTGAGCATTCATTTTTCTCCGCCGTTGAGCATACTCTAAAAAAAACTCATTGGGCAATTGCTTGACCAGAGACATTTAATACCAATTTAGAACCATTTAGGTTTGAAAATTATACTGCACAAGGAAAGCATTGCCCAAGTATTCCCAATTACGTATTTTTTGAGTTGTTAAGCTTGGCATACTATCTTTTGGCTTCTCCTATCAGGCACTTTTGAAATAATTGCTTCCTGAGGCTTTCATCCTCCACATGGGACCCCAATTATTTGATATAGACTTTCAAATGGGTATAAGAACTTCTCGACCTATTATACTTATCAAAATTTGGTACTTGAAATCTGTCTGGATACCTAGCTCCTAAGAAAATATAGAGATCTAAGTAAGCTACACTCCCATAAAAATCAACACACTTGATAGTACGTATTGTATCTTCCATCTGACGTATCTTCTTTTTAAGCACTCACTATCAATGGGGATATTGATAACTTTCTTGGTAGGGGGTTGGTTAAGGGTCTTGTAGCGGATTTGCTGCCAAACAAGAACACAAGCATTAGAGAACCCGTAATAGCAGTGACTCATGTATCATCGACTCTGGAAGGATTTTAAATAAACCCCAGAGTGGATGACCCTAGCTGCATGTTGGATTTCAACTCCTAAGTTAGCTTATATTTTTCTTTCACAAGGTTGGCAATATTGACCATCTGTTTCTTAAAATTGTCAAACTCCTCACGAGATACGAGAGCAGTGTCAACGATTGGTGTCTCAGAGGTGGACATCTTAAAAGGTGGAGTTTTACTTTCTAAAATCGTAAGCGGTTTCTTGGACCAATCTGCACAAAACTGGCAAACTTCAGTTTTGGAAGTGGAAAGATGGATGCGTGCTAATGTAAGGGTTCTATCTTTTAGTTTTTTAATCTTTTTCTACAAAATAGAGTTAGCGTTAGACATTATAATAAGATTACAGCACCAATGGGAGGGTACAAGACTCAACAATCTATTCCTCATTGCGGTGCCCCTTTACTTATTCTTCAGAGTGAAGCAAAAAAAGTTATGAATGATGATATTTTAAGGATATAAAAGCATTGAAAGTGAAAGGGCATGAAGATAATCCCTAAAATAAAGCGATGGGTTTATCTGAGGTTAACGCCTATCCTAGGGTTACTCTTACGAACTTTTCAGCATAAAGGTCCCAAGATCTTTACAATCTTTTAAATGGAGCGGATCTGAGTGGATGCCTTTCTTGAGCCTCGTCGGAGAAATGCCTTTTAAAGTCCAGTAATCACGCATCCAATGAGTTTGCCTTCTAGTGGAGGAATATCACAACATATATTCTTCATGCCTCATCGCATGCAAATGATGATGTATGCGAAGCACTAAGGATGTGTGAAGCACTAAAACCGAACAAAAGTAAATAAAACAGTAATAGAAAGCAATAAAGTAAAGCACACAAGATAATAAAATAAAGCACACAAAATAAGGCAACAAACTTAAACATAAAGGAAAAACATTAAGAAGGGATGTGACTTAAGCCCTCTTAAAAAGTCCCTAATGGCGTCGCCATCTATCGACAAAAAAAAAAAATTG
The DNA here is from genome assembly GCA_947179155.2 of Hedera helix. NCBI lineage: Eukaryota > Viridiplantae > Streptophyta > Magnoliopsida > Apiales > Araliaceae > Hedera > Hedera helix. The sequence continues at coordinate 26,521,139 of OX359276.1, read as the reverse complement.
CAATAAGAAAATCTTATGGGTGATTTTGAAAAAAATTACTTTTGTCGACAAAATTTTGAAATTTTAATTTAAAGGTGGGTTGATTAGACAGAGTCACTAGTTAGTATAGATTTAAATGGATATACCAACTCATCTAGATTTTTATTTTTAATAAATAAGATGGCCCATATGTGACTTAGTAAAATTAACTCGCAACCGAGATTCCTAGAGTTCGATAGCCTGTTTAAGTGAGGGAAAGGTGTTAGGCACCCCCCAACTTTCGTGAAATACGGTTACCATTTTTCTATTATTTTTTCCAATGTCTAAATAAGTTGTCTTTGAAAAAGAAATGTGTGCTTTGTGTCTTGTGCCTAGGTGGGTCGTGGCGAAATAAGAAGGTCTAGGGTATCGTCTCCTAGGGTCAATTTGAGTCGTCAAAATTAAGGAAGCCTAGGGTATCGTCTCTTGGGACATCTAAGTCATGGTAAAGGAAAAATCTAGGGTATTGTCTCCTAGAATCATCATGTATAGAAAGTCTAAGGTGTCGTCTCCTAAACCGTTTAAGTCATGGTAAAAAAATGGAGTCTAGGGCATCATTTCCTAGAGTTATGATACAAGAAAATCTAGGATATTGTCTCCTAGAGTCAAATATGCAAAGAAAGACTAAGTTATCGTCTCCTAAACCATCTAAGTCATGATAAAAAGAAATCTAGAGTTTCGTTTCCTAGAGTCAATCATACAAAGAAAGTCTAAGGTATCGTCTCATAAGCTATCTAAATCATGGTAAAAGGGAATCTAGGTTTCGTCTCTTAGAGTCATCTAAGTGGATTATTTTGAAAGCAATTTAAGTCTTTATGCATATGGACAAAGTATTTTTATCTAAAAGTCTTTTTGAAAACTTGAATTTTCGTGAATATCTTTTGAGAAGTTGATTTTAAATGTTTTATTGAAAATATACCTTTTAGATTTTGAAAAATCATCCTTTAAGGAGTCGTTTTCTCAAAATGGTCGTATATGTATAGATTTATAGAAAATTAATGTTTTGAACGTTAGTTTTATAGGAAAAAAATTAATTTAGAAAACATTTTATTATGTAAAGATAATGATCAAAAATAGTGTTTTGATAAGAAAAATATTTTTTGCAATTCATTCGTCAAATAGGACCCAAAGCTCTCACTACTTCCAATTTAAGCCTAGAATTTGAGTCTAATAATCTAATTTGCTTCAATTTTAAAAGATATTTTTAATTTTTTGTACGAAAATCATTTTTCATGTGATAAAATAAATTCAAGCATCAAAATAGGGTTGGAGCAAACCATAGGCATATAAGTCATCTTAAGTAACCTCAAGCACTTCAAAATAATACAAATCCACTATAATAGAGTCTTAAAATTTCCGGGTATGAAAGTCATCTAAATTATTTTAAGGCCAAATCACAATTACAATCACTAAATCTCAAAATTACAATCATTTCTTAAGTTCATCATGGGAAATCCTTCAATTCCCATTAAACATAAAGTTTAAGGGCTTTGAATTTATTCCTAAGCTCATATAATTCTTATTCCAAACCCAACAAAATATTAAGATCTATTAAAAAGGATTTAGAGTTTAGGAAAGGAAGCTTATAAACCCTAAATCCATAGATCTGACAAAAATACCACAAAAACATACACAATATTAATTACATCATGAAAAAAAAACTAATTACATCAATAAGATCTATTAAGGGGATTTAGGATTTAAAGAATGAGATCCATAAATCCTAAATTCCATAGATCCACTAAAATAACTCTAACTAATCAAATGTCACAATAATATAACTACAAATTAAACTAAAACACCAATAGGATTTCTTAGGCTAGTTAGGAGGAATTTCTATTTGTGAGAAACCCTTTCTAATAATCCATACTCTAACTAGGGTCCAAGCACTACTAGTAATAAACTAGGCTACTTAGAAAGCCCAACAATGAAGAAATAAACATCAACTAATCAAGCTCAATCATCAACAAACCAAAATAAAAGGAAAGAAAAAAGAATAAGTAGGAAAATGGACCTTGAGAGTAAGAGTTTTTCAAATTTAATGGCCATCTCTCTTCTCCTAGTCTCCAATTGATCCTTGATGATATATTTGAGTGATCGACGATTGGATTTAAAAGGATGAATTTAAGGCTTCATTCCTTTTTTCTAAAGGCCTTTCTCTCTCAATTTCGTGGGTTTTTGCTGGTTATTTTCACTCTAGGCTTGCTATATCTCTTCCTTATATATTAAGGGATGAAAGGAGAGGATTTTATGGATCTGGGAAGTAATGGCCCCAAAATCCGGCTCCAATAACCCCGGATCTAGTTCGTTAAAAGTAACCTCAATCCTGAATTTAAACTAATTATATTTGACTTATGAACCACAAGCAAATACAATTATTACTATACACCAGGTATTAAACCTTAAATGGGTAAAAAATTTAATATCATTCTATTCTAGAATCGAAATCTTTAAACATTTTTATTACACTTTCTAATCATATGAATAATGATTTAGCATATCAACCTGTCACCCTTATACATAAAGGACAACATCTGAAAATGATTTAAAATAATCTATACATGTTCTCTTAAAATTTTGGTTTGCTAATCTACAACACATTTAAGACATAAAAATCTTCACAAGTAATACCCACAGAAATAATTTATTCTATCGCAGGGTTTTACTATAAAAGCACATACGCTTCGATATTGATAACTTGCTAGTAAATCTTCATCTTCACCTCTATCAGAGTAATCAGCTTCCTCAAGCTTTTCTGTAATGTTTAGTTTTAAGCAAGGGTGAGCACGACGGCTCAGTAAGTCTAACAGTTTCACATAACACATAAACATATTTCATCATGCCTCATGCATCTCATGCTTTGTAATGACTACGTATCTCATGTATATCATGCTTTGTATTTACTCTATGATTCACGCTATTCATGCATGTCATTTATAATTTCATACAGTTCAATATATATAGAACAATCAACTTAATCATCTATTGTATATCAATAGTTCAAATCAACTTGTATCACAAAAGCACATTACCACATTATTGCACATAATAACATATGCACACAATAATTTTATAGTATTCTAAATCAGACACATAATCCAACACGTTCTGAAAAACTTTCCTGGACTTGTATAACCAGTTTACGCTAATCTTTCACGTTCCTTGCATCACCTATACAGTATGTGTGATCAACAGTGTACAATATCAGTCACAATTCGACTCAATACTAAATCTTTAAAGATATTTATTTCTTCTTATCGTCCCCTTTTAAATCAATAGGGTTAATTTCATATTTTAGCCTCTCGTTGACTTGACTCAATGTTTCATATTCAACACTGTAAATCTTTTGTACAAACTATGCAGTTCTGACATGACATTTATTAATATCACTGCATTAATGTCTGAACCTTATTTCTGTTTAGGTCGAACAACTAATTAGTTACTAATGGACCATACCCTTGGTTTAACTTAATCACATCATTTAACTCGATGATTTATCATAATATTACCTGCCTTGAATAATATTTTAAACTCTTACTATTAATTAGTAATAACTTATAATGTTATTTAATTATTAAATAACACTTTAAATAATCATTACTATTATTAATTTCTTTTTAATAATAGTTTACCTTAATCATTATTATTAATCTTTTAATAATAATTTAATTGTTTGCTAGTATTATTTGTAATGTCCTAGAATTTCCACATTTTTATTAATTAAAATATTAATTTAATTTCCAACGAGTTAGTTTTATGAGATTATTTAAATCTTTTTATGTGATTAATTAATTATGTGATTAAATAATTATGTAATTAATTACTAAAATTAATTAAAGGGGGTCACTAATATGTTATTAAATTAGTGAACAAACCCTAAAGTTTTAATATCAAAATAATTGATAAGTTTCCTATTAATTAAATATTCAATTAAATTGAATATAATGAGTGAATTAAATATAATAAATTAATTAATATGATTATTAATTAATGTAAATAATGTGAAATGTTAATAATAATATTTATTAGTCCATTTGGTAATTTAATACTTATGGGTTAAAATATTTAATTATTTATTCAATCTAATTATTTATTTAACATGGATTGAATAATTAATGTGTAAATTATTAAATTAGCCCAACATGGGTCAATTAGTAGCCCAAGTGGGGAATAATAAAATTTGACAATTTAGTAGCCCAAACAATTTAATAGAAGCCCAATTGGTATTTTAAATTAAAGCCCAATGATTGGCCCACTTGGAAAAACAATTAAATAACTTATTAATTAATTAAAATAAGAAAAGTGAATTTATTTTTTGGGACTTTTGAAGTCCATCAGCCGAATGGCATGGAGGAGAGAGAAAAAAAATTGATTTTTTTGATATTTTATTTTATTTTCCATTTATTTAATTAAAGGTTGCTTGTTTTATTTTTTTTAAGTACATGAACCATGCTTCTTTTCACCAACCAAGTCATGGCTTGTTAACTTGTGTAAGTATCCATTAGCTAGCTTGTAGTGGTCAAAATTATTAGATACATTATGTGTATCTACTAATTTTTCAAGTATACTTGAAAAGTTGATAGATGTTATTTCATTTTGCTCCAAAAATCAAAAGAGAGAGTTGAGAGAAAAATATTTTGAGAGAGAGCAAGAGAAGGAGAAGGAGTGCTAAGCTAGTTTATGCCTTCAAGATTCACAACATATTTTGGGAGAAAAAGAAGAATAGCCATTAAATCAAGGTAATGGTTATTTTAAATGAAGTTTTGTTTTTAAATTAAATAAATCATCATGTTAGTATAAACATGTTAATATGGTTATTAATGTGTAGTGGTAATATATATGTCATGCTTGAGTTTAATATGCTTGGTTTGCATTTTTGTATATTTTATATGCTAAAATATGTATTTAATAGTGTGTAAACAAGTTTTGGAATTTATGTCCAAAAATATTTTTTTATAAAACTTAAGTTTGATGTTCTAATATTATAGAACATTGAATCATGAGAAAAACAAAGTTTGAATCACTCAAAATGGAGTTATACACAAAAAGTTATGATTTGTGGTAGTTTATGTGATGTAAAAATTTTTATAAAAAAATAATGATATTAAATCATGAAAAATTAATTTTTCATGTTATAAATTAATATAAGGTGATTGGTAAATTTTTTGGATTTTTATTGAAGAGTTAAAGATTTATTGAAGGTATATTTTTATTTAAAATGGGTAGCCGGAAACACTGTTCACATTCTGCTTGGAAGAGAAAATTTAACACTGGCCGCGCAATGCGCGAGCCACTGTTCACCCACCGACGCGGAGCCAAACGACGTCGTTTGGCATCGGCAGAAAATTTCTTCCGCGCGTTATGCGCGGAAGCCATTTCCGGATTGCCAAAAACGGCGCCGTTTTGGTCCGAAAATATTATAACGCGCGCCATGCGCGGTAGTTATTTTCCGGCGAAATTACAAGTTTGCCCCTCCGTGTTTTTTTTCCGGCAGAATTACCATTCTGCCCTCGGTTCAGTTTTCGAATTAATTACGAAAATGCCATCGGTTCGGTTTTTCAACTTATTTACGAAAAATGCCATTCGGGTTAATTTTAATTAATTTAAATATTTGAAAATTAATTTAAAATTATAACAAAAATAATAATAATACAAAAATAATATTGGGGAGGATATTTTTCATAAAGTTTAATATTTAAATATTTTAAATATTAATCTAGTTAGCTAAACCATGGTTAGGTTAAATAAATTTATTATTTATTTATTATTTTAAATGTTAATAATAAATAAAGATGATAAATTAGCAATTATTATTTAAATGCCTATTAAATAATATTTAAAGAGAGATAAAATTTATAAATTAATTATTTATTATTTAAATATTATTAAATAATAAATAAAGATAATTAAGTAATTAATTATTATTTAATTAACATTAAATAACGATTAATGGAAATTAAGTTATTAGAGTAATAATTTATTATTTAATTTAAATAATAAATAAGAATGATTTGATTATTATTTAACCTTAAATAATAATTAAAATTAATTAAATAATTAATTATTATTTAATTGACATTAAATAATAATTAAAGAGGATTAAGATTAGTAAACTATTATTTAATTTCCTTAAGTAAATAATAAGTAAGGTTAATTACTTGGTTAATTATTGGTTGATTAACATTAAATTAAAGAAGGTTTAAACTAAGTTAATAATTATTTATTATTTAATTATAATTAAATAATAAGTAAGTACAATTAGTTATTATTTATTTTAAATAATAACTAGAGTTAATTAATTAATTTCTATTTAATCAATATTAAATAGTAATTAAATAGAGATTGAGTTAATAAAATAAATTAAATTTAATTATGATTTAATTAAGCAATTATAATAAGTTGTTTAAGGGTTTAATAAGTGTCCAACACTTAAGAAAAATATTTTCTAACTTATTAAATTATTAACCTAAAATGATTAAGTGTCTATAAGGTTAATAATATTGTTTTGACTAATGTAATTTATGTGTTAGTACTTATGTGGTAAATAAGTTCGTTATTAAACATATAATTATGCAAATACGTCGTACTAATTATTAGACCGACTTTATTAATGTTAGGTCTTTCAAAGCAAGTTAGTTAAAGCTAGACAATTATTGTAGCTGAGCAAACAGGCAAGTTCTCTAACCCTACTCAATTATTATCGTTGAACAAGTTTCCATACTTGTATTTATTGTTAAAGCTTGCAGTGGTTTAATTATTTAAAATTATTCCACATCCATATTGTTTATACAATCGCACTTAGTGCATTTGAAGCTTATTAGTTCTTGATTCATGAACTGTATTAAAAATGTCTTAAGCTAATAATTCAGCTAGACATTTCGTTTCTAAATTCAATAACTTGAATACTTTTAAAAGCTTATCCAAACCATTGTTGGGTGCGGATTTCTTATATTAAGTCTGAGAATTGAACAACCCTAAATTAGGGGATTTTGTGTCGGGAAACCGACTTTGGGCGCCAGTGACTAAATGTAATGCATATACAGCGGGTTGAATAGGCTGATCCCCTTGAAAACCAAACAACTCAAAGGGTCAGAGGAAACTCTATTATACCCTAGTTAGTTCAGGGTCCTTAGTGACCACTCAGCATTTTAAGATTCAAATATTCTGTTTATTAAAATTTGAATCCTGTTTCTTTCACAATTGTTATATCTATTGTTGAACCATTGATGATCTTTCCCATTCATTCATGATATATTAAATCTATATGATTGTTATAAACTTGCTGAGCAAACTAGTTGCTCATTCTTACTATATCATGAACCATTTTTCAGATAATCCTGATTGCTCCAGGAAGGATAAGGGAAAAGGAAAGGCCAAAGCTTAAGTAGCTTATGCATGCTAGTTAGATCTTTATTTATGTATTTACGGTTGTTAAACCTTTTGTAATTCCTTATGATAGGAACTGTTTTTATGTTAAGGTTGATAGACCCTGGTATTGTAACCTTTTGAAGGGAACCAATATGTATTATTCCGCGATATTTAAATGCAATGTATGTATTTAATTGTTAGTAATGTGTTGAATAGTGAGAACCAAACTCGAGGTTATGGAACCCGGATTTGGGGTCGTCACAGGTTGGTATCAAAGCCGTAGGTTAGAAACGTTAGGATTTGCGAAACCTAAGTTATAACCTTAGTATTAAACTCATATCGAGTGCGTTAGGGGATGAATCGGGGAGATTCATGATGTTGTGTATTTTTGGAGATGGATTGAGAAAATCCATCGAGCCGAGATGTACATGATAAAATATCATTTCATTTCATCAATGAATATATTTTATTGCTGTACTAACGTGTGTTATTGTTTTATGTTATAGGATGGCAGAGATCGGACAGTCGAGTCGCACTGCTGAGGAGGACTATATTGATATCCATATGGATACTGCACAGCCGCTGGTGGCTGCACCCGTAGAGGAGCCAGAGTCAGATCCTGAGGAGGGGGATCGTGTGGAGCCCGTCTGGGGCGGAGTCATGAGGCCTTACAGTGAGGATGAGGCAGAGTCAGAGGAGTCTGAGGAGGAGGAGTCAGCTGATGGCATGGGCACCACTGCCGCTGACATCATAGAGGGACTGACCGATAGGAACGAGGGGCTGGAGGCAAGGGTCCAGCATCTAGAGGAGCAGAATCTGACCCACCAGCACATGGAGGATCAGTATAGGGATGCGGCTTATCAGTTCTCTGGCGAGAACGCAGAGCTGAAGGAGAGGATTGTAGGACTGGAGGATCAGGTACAGGAGTACGAGGATTCAGTGGAGCACTTTGCGGTGCTAACTCATCAGCTGGTAGAGCAGGATGTAGAGCTGCAGGCTAAATTAGCAGTGGTTGAGACTAGGTTGGCAGAGGCTGAGCTGAAGGTTCAGCAGGTTCAGGCAGAGAAGGCCGCCATCCGTGCACACTGTCAGGAGGCGATAGAGGACCGTATAGAGATGGAGAGACAGCGGGATGCCGCTTATGGTCAGATAATTGAGCTAGAGGAGGAGGTCCGCGAGAAGCGGGTGAGGACGGATAGACTTAGCTACGTCTACCGATCTTCATATGGTAGGCTTCAGAGCAGGGTGCACTACTACCCAGCTGAGGAGGGCCAGTCTATGCACACCATCAGCAGGAGTGTGGTGATGGCCATCGGGGATGAGGAGTATGACGACGCGATCCGTAGGGGGATGCGCAGTCAGTAGTAGTAGTAGTTGTTTTCTAATTTCGTATGTAAATAGATGCAGTAGAACCCAACTTTTGTTTTATTAAAGGGTTAATATGTCACTAAATCCCAACTCTAGGAAGTTGTAGAATATGTCAGATCCCATCTTTTGTAGCTTCTCTGGGATAGAAGCATTTATAGCAGTATGCTTTTGATGTAAAGTGCTACGCACTCCTGTTTTAGCATATGAGTATAAATGCAGTTGAATTTATGTTTATATGCGTGTTGAAATAATTACTTGTATTTTAGCTAAACATTGTCTAAGATACAAAATAATGAAATGAAAAAGATGAAACCAGTATAATAATGTAAATTTTTGTTTATAACAGAAAATGCCGCCACGTAGACAACCACCAAGGAACCAGGGGGTAGAAGAGTCAGTTAACAAACGCGGGGGGACACAACGTAGACCCTATGCAAAACTTTGTCGACATGCTAGCTGAGGCAATGCAAAACCGCCACCCTGTAGTAGCAAATCCGCCACCACCACCAAATCAGTTGGCGAATTTTAAAGATTTTAAAGCGGTGGGACCGCCAGAGTTTAGGGGAACGTCGGACCCGATAGAGGCCCAGTCATGGATAAAGGAAATAGAGAAAGCGTTCGTTATCGCGAGGGTAGCTGAGGAGCAAAAGACAATCTTTGCTACCTATATGATGAAGGGAGAGGCCAATTTCTGGTGGGAAGCCAATCAGAATAGGGCTGGCGAGGGGGTGGTGTCATGGACAAGATTTAAGGAAATATTCGATGAGAATTATTTCCCGAAGAGTATGAAAAGTAGGATGGAAGTGAAATTTCTAGAACTGAAGCAGGAAAACATGTCGGTACCTGAGTACGCGGCAAGATTTAATGAGCTGGCCAGGTTCGCTCCACATCAAGTGGATACGGAGGAACGCAAGGCCAGAAGATTCGAAAATGGATTGAGACCTTGGATATTCAACAAGGTAGCGGTACTGCAGATTGACTCATTCGCAACTTTGTTGGAGAAGTCAATCATTGCTGAAGGAGGAAGCGACGCATTAACCAAGTACAACCAGGAGAGAAACAAAAAGAAAAATGAAGGGGGAAGCAAGAACAGCAACAGTGGAGGCAATAATAACAACAATAATAACAACAAGCGCAAATGGGACAACAGCAGCAACAACAAGAGCTCGGGGAATCAACAAGGAAGTGTTCAGAAAAAGCCAGCATGCAATATATGTGGAAAGAACCACTTCGGAGAGTGCAGGAAAGGGAAGAATACATGCTACAATTGTGGTCAGGTGGGACATATTTCTCCAAATTGTCCCCTCCCAAAGAAAGTGAGATGCTTTTCTTGCGGAGCATCTGACCACCTGATAAAGGATTGCCCTAAGAAGAAGAATGACGGGGGGTAGCGGCTACAGGGGCAATAACAGCAAATTGGCTATCGGGGGACCGGTACCACAGAACAAGCCGACAGCCCGGACTTTCAATATGACGGTACAGGATGCCGTGGGGTCAAAAGACGTGGTGTCAGGTATTATTCCGATCAATAATATAAATGCATATGTATTGTTTGATTCGGGTGCTACCTGTTCATTTGTGTCTGATGATTTCGCTAGACGATTAGAGTTGCCTAGGGACAAACTAGAAAACTCAATGAACATAGAAGTTGCTAATAAAGAAGTGATTCCGGTAGAGTACATACATAGAAATTGTTGTGCTGAAATCAGGGGTCAGAAATTAAATGTGAATCTAATTCCAATACGTCTGGGGGAATTTGATGTAATACTTGGGATGGATTGGTTGTTTAACCACGGGGCGATAATTGATTGTCAGAAGAAGTGCATACACCTTAAGACACCAAATAAGTCTAAGGTCGTATTTTATGGCAGCAAATCGTCAAGACAGTCTTCTTGTCTGACGATGATGCAGGCCAAGAAATTATTGAAGAAAGGTTGTGTAGGGTATTTGGCTCATGTGGTTGACACACAAGTGGTGAGTCCCGAGATGGAGCAAATACCAGTAGTTAGGGAATTTACGGATGTTTTTCCAGATGTACTGCCGGGTTTACCGCCGGACAGGGAGATAGAATTTGTGATTGATTTAGTACCGGGGACAGCACCGATATCGAAAGCACCATATAGGATGGCTCCGGTAGAACTAAAGGAATTGATGGTGCAATTGCAGGAGTTGCTAGACAATAAGTACATTCAGCCAAGTGTTTCTCCATGGGGAGCACCGGTGCTGTTTGTAAAGAAGAAGGATGGATCGATGAGATTGTGTATGGATTATAGAGAGCTGAATAAGGTGACAATTAAGAACAAGTACCCGTTACCACGAATTGACGATCTTTTCGATCAATTGAAAGGGGCGAAGTACTTTTCAAAGATTGACTTAAGGACTGGTTATCATCAGTTGAAAGTCAGGAAGGAGGATATACCCAAGACGGCATTCAGAACTCGATATGGGCATTATGAGTTTCTGGTGATGTCGTTTGGACTAACGAATGCGCCAGCCGCATTTATGGACATGATGAACAGAATATTCAAGCAATACTTGGATAAATTTGTAGTCGTGTTCATTGACGATATTCTGGTGTATTCCAAAACGGAGGAGGAGCATGCTGAACACCTAAGATTGGTGTTGGAGATTTTACGGAAGGAGCGGTTGTACGCTAAGTTTTCAAAGTGTGAATTCTGGTTGGAAAGAGTTCAATTTTTAGGTCATGTTATTGACAAGGAAGGAGTTTCGGTTGATCCGGCGAAGGTTGAATCGGTAATGAATTGGGAGCAACCAAGGACGCCGACAGAAGTAAGAAGTTTCTTAGGGTTAGCGGGTTACTATCGGAGGTTCATTCAAGACTTCTCAAAGATAGCAACACCGTTGACCAACTTAACAAGAAAGACGGTGAAATACGTGTGGACAGAGAAGTGTGAGGAAAGTTTTCAGGAGTTAAAGAAAAGACTTAGTGAAGCACCTGTATTGACCTTACCAGACGATACAGGAGGTTTTACGGTCTACAGTGATGCATCGCACAAGGGGCTTGGCTGTGTGCTTATGCAAAACGGCAAAGTCGTTGCGTATGCGTCCAGACAATTAAAAGATTATGAGAAGGGATATCCTACCCACGACTTGGAGCTGGCAGCGGTAGTGTTTGCCCTTAAAATTTGGAGACATTATCTGTACGGAGAAAAATGTGAGATATTCACAGACCATAAGAGTCTGAAGTATATCTTCACACAGAAGGAGCTGAATATGAGGCAACGGAGATGGTTGGAATTGATCAAAGATTATGATTGTGAAATTCTATATCATCCCGGCAAGGCCAACGTAGTAGCGGATGCTCTGAGTAGAAAGAGCAGGGAGAAATTGTTCATATTGACAGATCAAGAACAATTGGTTCAAGAGATGGCTCGAATGGAGTTGGAAGTGAGAAGTCCAAACGAGTCAATAGAAGTCGAGGTGAGCCCAAACTTGTTAGATAGGGTGAAAGAGGCTCAAGACAAAGATGAGGAATGTGACAGAATCCGGAAGAGGATGACCGATGGAGAAGAGGTCAAGTTTAAAATTGATAGCATGGGATTGCTGAGATTTGAAAATCGTGTTTGGGTACCGCTAGTGCCTGAATTACGAGAGGAAATTTTGCAAGAGGCTCACAGTACTAGATACTCGATACATCCGGGAAGTACGAAGATGTATCAAGATCTACGTCAGCATTTTTGGTGGCCGAATTTAAAGAGGGAGGTTGCAGAATGTGTCAGCCGATGCCTAACTTGTCAGAGGGTAAAGGCCGAACATCAGAGACCAAGTGGATTGTTACAGCCGTTAGAAATTCCTGAGTGGAAATGGGAGCATATCACAATGGATTTTGTGGTAGGACTTCCAGCAACACAGAAGGGATATGACGCAATTTGGGTGATTGTGGATCGGCTAACAAAGTCAGCGCACTTTTTGCCGATCAAGATTAGGTTCAGTTTGGATCAGTTGTCCAAACTGTACATCAAAGAGATAGTTTCAAGACATGGGGTGCCGGTATCGATTGTGTCAGACAGAGATCCGCGCTTCACGTCAAAATTTTGGAGAAGTCTTCAGGAGAGATTGGGGACACAGTTAAGAATGAGTACAGCGTATCATCCGCAGACCGATGGGCAAAGTGAGAGAACAATTCAGACATTGGAAGATATGCTCAGGGCCTGCGTAATGGATTTCAAGGGCAGTTGGGAAATCCATCTACCACTAGTTGAGTTTGCATACAACAACAGTTATCATGCGAGCATAGGTATGCCGCCTTACGAAGCTTTATATGGCAGAAAATGCAGAACACCTCTGTGTTGGGATGAGGTAGGAGAACGCCGACTGTTGGGGCCAGAGTTGGTTCAACAGACGGTAGAAATTATCAAGGTAATAAGAGCTCGGCTAGTAGCAGCTCAAGACCGTCAAAAGAAATACGCCGATTTACATCGACAGAAACGAGACTTCGAGGTGGGGAGTTTTGTGTTCATTAAGGTATCTCCCTGGAAAGGGAAGATCAGGTTTGGAAAGAAGGGGAAATTGAGTCCAAGGTTCATAGGACCGTTCGAAATATTGAGAAGAATGGGTGAAGTAGCATACGAGGTAGCTTTACCTCCTGAATTGGAACATATTCACAATGTGTTTCACGTGTCGGTATTGCGACCATACAAACCAGACTACAAGCACGTTATCTCCTATGAACCAATTCAAGTCGGGAAGGACATATCATATGAAGAAGTTCCTGTTCAGATACTCGATAGGAAGGAACAGAAACTGAGAAATAAGATAATTCATTCTGTCAAAGTACTCTGGAGGAATCACGCCATTGAAGAATCTACGTGGGAATTAGAGGAGGAAATGAGGACAAATTACCCGTTTTTATTTGAGTAACCTTATTTTTACAATTCCGAGGACGGAATTTTTATAAGGAGGGGAGAATGTAATGTCCTAGAATTTCCACATTTTTATTAATTAAAATATTAATTTAATTTCCAACGAGTTAGTTTTATGAGATTATTTAAATCTTTTTATGTGATTAATTAATTATGTGATTAAATAATTATGTAATTAATTACTAAAATTAATTAAAGGGGGTCACTAATATGTTATTAAATTAGTGAACAAACCCTAAAGTTTTAATATCAAAATAATTGATAAGTTTCCTATTAATTAAATATTCAATTAAATTGAATATAATGAGTGAATTAAATATAATAAATTAATTAATATGATTATTAATTAATGTAAATAATGTGAAATGTTAATAATAATATTTATTAGTCCATTTGGTAATTTAATACTTATGGGTTAAAATATTTAATTATTTATTCAATCTAATTATTTATTTAACATGGATTGAATAATTAATGTGTAAATTATTAAATTAGCCCAACATGGGTCAATTAGTAGCCCAAGTGGGGAATAATAAAATTTGACAATTTAGTAGCCCAAACAATTTAATAGAAGCCCAATTGGTATTTTAAATTAAAGCCCAATGATTGGCCCACTTGGAAAAACAATTAAATAACTTATTAATTAATTAAAATAAGAAAAGTGAATTTATTTTTTGGGACTTTTGAAGTCCATCAGCCGAATGGCATGGAGGAGAGAGAAAAAAAATTGATTTTTTTGATATTTTATTTTATTTTCCATTTATTTAATTAAAGGTTGCTTGTTTTATTTTTTTTAAGTACATGAACCATGCTTCTTTTCACCAACCAAGTCATGGCTTGTTAACTTGTGTAAGTATCCATTAGCTAGCTTGTAGTGGTCAAAATTATTAGATACATTATGTGTATCTACTAATTTTTCAAGTATACTTGAAAAGTTGATAGATGTTATTTCATTTTGCTCCAAAAATCAAAAGAGAGAGTTGAGAGAAAAATATTTTGAGAGAGAGCAAGAGAAGGAGAAGGAGTGCTAAGCTAGTTTATGCCTTCAAGATTCACAACATATTTTGGGAGAAAAAGAAGAATAGCCATTAAATCAAGGTAATGGTTATTTTAAATGAAGTTTTGTTTTTAAATTAAATAAATCATCATGTTAGTATAAACATGTTAATATGGTTATTAATGTGTAGTGGTAATATATATGTCATGCTTGAGTTTAATATGCTTGGTTTGCATTTTTGTATATTTTATATGCTAAAATATGTATTTAATAGTGTGTAAACAAGTTTTGGAATTTATGTCCAAAAATATTTTTTTATAAAACTTAAGTTTGATGTTCTAATATTATAGAACATTGAATCATGAGAAAAACAAAGTTTGAATCACTCAAAATGGAGTTATACACAAAAAGTTATGATTTGTGGTAGTTTATGTGATGTAAAAATTTTTATAAAAAAATAATGATATTAAATCATGAAAAATTAATTTTTCATGTTATAAATTAATATAAGGTGATTGGTAAATTTTTTGGATTTTTATTGAAGAGTTAAAGATTTATTGAAGGTATATTTTTATTTAAAATGGGTAGCCGGAAACACTGTTCACATTCTGCTTGGAAGAGAAAATTTAACACTGGCCGCGCAATGCGCGAGCCACTGTTCACCCACCGACGCGGAGCCAAACGACGTCGTTTGGCATCGGCAGAAAATTTCTTCCGCGCGTTATGCGCGGAAGCCATTTCCGGATTGCCAAAAACGGCGCCGTTTTGGTCCGAAAATATTATAACGCGCGCCATGCGCGGTAGTTATTTTCCGGCGAAATTACAAGTTTGCCCCTCCGTGTTTTTTTTCCGGCAGAATTACCATTCTGCCCTCGGTTCAGTTTTCGAATTAATTACGAAAATGCCATCGGTCCGGTTTTTCAACTTATTTACGAAAAATGCCATTCGGGTTAATTTTAATTAATTTAAATATTTGAAAATTAATTTAAAATTATAACAAAAATAATAATAATACAAAAATAATATTGGGGAGGATATTTTTCATAAAGTTTAATATTTAAATATTTTAAATATTAATCTAGTTAGCTAAACCATGGTTAGGTTAAATAAATTTATTATTTATTTATTATTTTAAATGTTAATAATAAATAAAGATGATAAATTAGCAATTATTATTTAAATGCCTATTAAATAATATTTAAAGAGAGATAAAATTTATAAATTAATTATTTATTATTTAAATATTATTAAATAATAAATAAAGATAATTAAGTAATTAATTATTATTTAATTAACATTAAATAACGATTAATGGAAATTAAGTTATTAGAGTAATAATTTATTATTTAATTTAAATAATAAATAAGAATGATTTGATTATTATTTAACCTTAAATAATAATTAAAATTAATTAAATAATTAATTATTATTTAATTGACATTAAATAATAATTAAAGAGGATTAAGATTAGTAAACTATTATTTAATTTCCTTAAGTAAATAATAAGTAAGGTTAATTACTTGGTTAATTATTGGTTGATTAACATTAAATTAAAGAAGGTTTAAACTAAGTTAATAATTATTTATTATTTAATTATAATTAAATAATAAGTAAGTACAATTAGTTATTATTTATTTTAAATAATAACTAGAGTTAATTAATTAATTTCTATTTAATCAATATTAAATAGTAATTAAATAGAGATTGAGTTAATAAAATAAATTAAATTTAATTATGATTTAATTAAGCAATTATAATAAGTTGTTTAAGGGTTTAATAAGTGTCCAACACTTAAGAAAAATATTTTCTAACTTATTAAATTATTAACCTAAAATGATTAAGTGTCTATAAGGTTAATAATATTGTTTTGACTAATGTAATTTATGTGTTAGTACTTATGTGGTAAATAAGTTCGTTATTAAACATATAATTATGCAAATACGTCGTACTAATTATTAGACCGACTTTATTAATGTTAGGTCTTTCAAAGCAAGTTAGTTAAAGCTAGACAATTATTGTAGCTGAGCAAACAGGCAAGTTCTCTAACCCTACTCAATTATTATCGTTGAACAAGTTTCCATACTTGTATTTATTGTTAAAGCTTGCAGTGGTTTAATTATTTAAAATTATTCCACATCCATATTGTTTATACAATCGCACTTAGTGCATTTGAAGCTTATTAGTTCTTGATTCATGAACTGTATTAAAAATGTCTTAAGCTAATAATTCAGCTAGACATTTCGTTTCTAAATTCAATAACTTGAATACTTTTAAAAGCTTATCCAAACCATTGTTGGGTGCGGATTTCTTATATTAAGTCTGAGAATTGAACAACCCTAAATTAGGGGATTTTGTGTCGGGAAACCGACTTTGGGCGCCAGTGACTAAATGTAATGCATATACAGCGGGTTGAATAGGCTGATCCCCTTGAAAACCAAACAACTCAAAGGGTCAGAGGAAACTCTATTATACCCTAGTTAGTTCAGGGTCCTTAGTGACCACTCAGCATTTTAAGATTCAAATATTCTGTTTATTAAAATTTGAATCCTGTTTCTTTCACAATTGTTATATCTATTGTTGAACCATTGATGATCTTTCCCATTCATTCATGATATATTAAATCTATATGATTGTTATAAACTTGCTGAGCAAACTAGTTGCTCATTCTTGCTATATCATGAACCATTTTTCAGATAATCCTGATTGCTCCAGGAAGGATAAGGGAAAAGGAAAGGCCAAAGCTTAAGTAGCTTATGCATGCTAGTTAGATCTTTATTTATGTATTTACGGTTGTTAAACCTTTTGTAATTCCTTATGATAGGAACTGTTTTTATGTTAAGGTTGATAGACCCTGGTATTGTAACCTTTTGAAGGGAACCAATATGTATTATTCCGCGATATTTAAATGCAATGTATGTATTTAATTGTTAGTAATGTGTTGAATAGTGAGAACCAAACTCGAGGTTATGGAACCCGGATTTGGGGTCGTCACATTATTACCCTTTAATAATATTTTAATTGACTTCTCATTATTATTAATTATTTTAATAATAATTTAATTGTTCATCAATATTATTAATCATTTAATAATATTTGAAATCCTCACATATCATTAGTAATTATTTGATAATGATTCAACCCTTAACTATTACTCCCTCCGTCCCAAGATAAAAGTTTTCTATTGACTTTTATGGTCAAATTGACTATTTTTAAAATTAACAATTAAACATATATATTTAGATTTTTAAAAAAATAAATATTGACATTAGTACTAAATTGTATGTAGTTTATAATGTTTATAGACTTTTTACATATATATAAAAGAATAATAAGATATATTGATTTGAAAAATGATCAATTTGACCATAAAAGTCAATAGAAGACTTTTATCTTGGGACGGAGGGAGTATTATTCAATAGTTAATTACTTGTTAAACAATATTATTAATTCTTTAATAATATGTTAAATCTTTATTTATCATTATTATTTATTTAATAATGGTTTAACTCTTAACTAATATTATTAATCCTTTAATAATATTTTAAATTAATTACATATCATTATTAATTATTGAATAATGATTTAATTCTTAACTATTATCATTTAATAGTTAATCATTAATATTATCAATAAATTTTAATTACTTAACAATCTTCTTCCGATTAAGTAATAATTTATTCCACTTAGTTATCATTTAATTATTATTTAATATGAATTAAATAATAATAATTAATTAATTAATTAATTATCTGTACTCGCTATTTAATCTTAATTAAATAATAAATAATTATACTATTAACTCTAACATCCTTTGATTACTATTTAATATATTAAATAGTAAGCAATTAACCCTCTTTAATTATTATTTAATATTAATTAAATAATAATTAATTAATTAATTAATTATCTTTATTTATTATTTACTTGTAACTAAATAATAAATAATTAGTTTAAACACTTTCTCTTAATTTAATTACTATTTAATATCAATTAAATAATAATTACATAGTTACATCCTTTATTTACTATTTAATTATCAATTAAATAATAAATAATTATTTTCCTTCATTAAATAATATGATATAGTTTAAATATCATATTTATTATTTAATAAAAATTTAATAACAGTTTCCTTCAATTATTAGTCAATTAACATGCAACTAGTGTACATTATCACCTTAGAAAGTATAAAAAATATTTTCTCTTTTATTTAACCTTACTTACTATTTAATACAACTTGAATAATAAGTAAGTAGGGTGATTAACATTTTTTCAGCATTTAAAAATACATTTAACAAATTTTCATGTAATTAGTTAACTTTAATCATTTAATAATTATAGAAATTACCAAATGACATGCTAAAAATATAAAATAAATTTTATAAAATAGCACAGGAAATTCCAATCAACTTTTCAGTTCGGACCTTCGCCGAAACCGACCAAAAAAGTGGTGATCCAGTCACTTGAAGGCTCTAGACTGTTTATTTAAAAAAAACTGACGGTGAGTTTACAACTTTTTGAAATCTGCCCAGTTTTGGGGTCTCTCACTAAAACCTTAATAACTTAAGTTCTATAACTTCGATGGTACTCTACTTTATATTGTTGGAATCGTGACTTCCCTAACTACAATTTTCCATTATTGGATTAATTTTTCGAACAAGATTTGACCTCCGAAAACAACCTGGAACCGGACTGTTCACGTAAAACTTCCGACAGTGGAGTGTTTTAGTAGAAAAATCATATCTCACTTGTTTTAAATCGGATTTTAGTCATTCAAGTTGGAGAATTTTCATAACTTCAAGATCTAGCACACAAAATTGACAAATTATGATTCCGATTTACGGATAATGAACAGTAATTCCGGGAATGAGGCTACTCGATTTTTAGTTTTCCGGTAAACATCATTTTATAATTTTTGCTAAGTTTTTCCACATAAATGCTTATAGATCCATACCAAAAATCCATGAAACACTTATTTAACATATCTAGCATGTATCTAGACTTAAAGAACATAAAGATGGTATTTTTACCATTTATTTTTTATTTTAATCACATAACAAGCATAACTAGGGTTTTTAGGATTTTCTAACCTTTTTGTTTTGTGTGATTGCTTTCTCTTACTTCCAAAATAGGAGATGAACCTCCAAGCCCTTTATCTTGGTTAATAATGAACTCTAACTCACTAACCACTCAATATAGAAGAGCTCTTGGGAGATTCTTGGAACTCCCAACAAGGTTGTCAAACATTGGTAAATATAGAGCTTCAAAATCTATAGATACACAATTTATATCTAAGCATTTTGGCTAGCAATTCACAAAGTCAAAATTTGGTCCATATTTTAAGGGATTGCTTGGATATTTAATAATCAATTAAGACAACAAAATCAACCTCTAGCCATACCATAGGTACACCCGGCCACTCCTTCCTAATTGACTAATTTGGATTTTATTTTTCCTTTATTTTTGGCAACTAATTCATAAAGCAAAGCTTCTAGAAGGTGAGCTAGGGTTTTGGGCTTGGAATTAATTTGTATTGGGCCAAACATGATCAATTATCCAACAGTTGGTTGGGCTATCCAATAACCCTAATTAGGTTCCAATTAAATCAATTAAGTTAGCCTAATCATGATAGATTATAAATAAAATGTGAAATTCTATCATTAATAAAGAAATTAGGCTTAAACAAATAAATGACCAAATCATCATACAAGTCCATTAATAATTATTAAATGGTCTTGTTTAATTCAATTAATCAACTAGCCCATTGAAAAATAATTCCCTACTTGGACTATTAATTTTCATTATTTAACTAACACAAAATTAATCAATAATCAATTTAATTGATTTATTAGTTCTAATTATATTCTCATATATTCAAATTCATTTGAATATTTAATTAGGGTTTAAACTATATCAATTTCTTGATTTAAAAATAATTCTAGGTTAGTCCCCTAATTAATTTAATTTAATTACCTTATATAATTTATAATTATTATATAAATTATATAATTATTCTTCATAAATCATTTATCACGATCGGCTAAAATATAATTAGCGCACCTCCAAGTATATACGTATCTATACATATAAACTTTTATGTTAACTTAAAAATATCTCTCCAATATAAATTGATTTCCGTAATAAAATTTCTCATAAATCATACTAAAACTCTTACATAAATTATTTTGGTCAAATATAATCATCGAGCTTTAAAGGTATTATATTACCTTATTTTACCCTAGCAAATTATCTTTATTATAATTCCCTTATTTATCGAGTCACTAATCGTATCCTGAGTTAATGACTGATTTACTCGTCCTTCTAAGGCATCTCTGCTCCAAGAGAAAATTTTCAAGGTTCTGCAACTCTTGAACCTCCCAGGTTCTTACTACACATAGATAAAAAAAAAAAAAAAAAAAAAAATTATCCATCTATTTTTCACCCTTCTCACAGAACTAGGGTTTTTTTTTTTTTTTTAAAAAAAAATTACAACATTTATTAATCTCCACAATATTTTCATTAAAAGAAATATTGTTAAATATTCGTGTTATTACATGGGAGGTTAGGCAGCACTATGGTGGCACTTGGCTAGCTCCCCCTTTTGCCCGCTAGTTTTTGCACTTCAAACGACCATATCTTTCAATTTGTGAAGAGTTAAAAAAACGTGCAACCCCAATTCAGAAAGCTCATTTTGAGACTTTCGCAATGGTACCAAATTTTATCATATTCAAACTATTATGAGGGAGAAAAAGAGCAAAAACCATTTGATTGTAAACACAGGTAATATACACTTTATCTGTAACAGTATATACTACATTGAATAAAAATATGCATTTTTGCAATAAATTCAAATTTTAACAATATTGTCCCTAAAGCATAGATTAAACAAGTTATAACATATCCTGGAATTCAATAATCCGAAAACAAAATAATATAATAACTAAACTCTTATTGTTCGTATAATATATAAAAAGAACAATCGTAAAAGTAGTGTAATACTGAGTAAATATATAACATGTCCTATATTTCAATAATCCAAAAAGAAGATAATATAATAACCGTGCTCTTATTTTTCGTATAATATATAAAGAGAAAGATTGTAAAAGCAGTATAATATTGAGTAAATATATTGTTTTATAGATGTTATAGATAGTTATGGACATTCAATTGAATTCAACTGAATAACCATTGACTTTAAGTTGAATTGATCTCTACTTATTAGTATTAAGTTGAATTGTATAAAAATATAATAGAAAATAAATGAATTTGGATTTATTTTCTATACTAGATTAATATATTTGAGAAGGTAATAATATTCATATGTTGTTCTATATTTTAATATTATGATCAACACTTATAATATTAAAATAGAGAAAGATATATGGATTTAGAATTTATTTTTCATATTAGATTAAGATATTTAAAAAGATATTAATATTCTCATATTATTCCGTATTTTAATAGTATAATCTAGACTCATAATATTAATGGCTTTTGATTCTACGTAATATTGTAAGATAAAGATGAAAAGGAAGATGTTTATTAGATTTAGATATGTTTTATTATTATTAGTTTTTTGAATTGGTAAAAGAAGTTTAAATATATTGGAGTCCATTATGCTTTATCATGTGAAGATAACTTATTTCTTAATACTTTTATATATTATATGTAATATTCCAAAAACTCTTGTAATAAATTTTATAATTATAAATACAATTATTATTAAAGCTTAATTTATAATTCCTAAATATTATAAAATATATGTATATAAATACATATATATTATATAAGTAAGTTTAATAAAAAGGAAAGTAACTAAAAAATAGTAGCGCTTTAAAAATCAAATAACAATACTAAATATAATGCAAGTATACACACATATAATTTACATACATACATACATGTGTGTGTGTGTGTGTGTGTGTGTGTGTGTGTGTATATATATATATATATATATATATATATATATATATATAACGTAAGAGGCGATCCCAAATTCAATTATTCCGAGTCAATTTCGTTGGTCACAAGTCAATTCACCGAGTTTTGCTTAACCCAAATTGGATTATAAGATCGAAGGGACATTCCTTCCCAAATATTTTTTTTTCTCCCATAAACCTTTTTTTTCGAAAATTCATTCCTTCCCAAATTCTTCTTTTTGGACTGAGCAAAAAAATGGATAAAATCGAATAACCGAACATAACTGAATTTTTTTAACCGAATTATTTCGGGTATTCGGTTATTTTGTCTAATTTGGGGATAACCATTTTAATAGTTCAATATTCGGGTATAAAAACGTTTATTGAAATATTGGTATTCGGTTAACCGAATAGATTAAAAAAAAATTAAGACTTACTCTTTTAATTACACTTTGTTAAGTCATAATTTGGATTATGTATTATTAATTTTAAACCATTAAACTTTGTTAAGGTTATGAATTATTATGGTTGTTAATTGTTGTTAATTATTGATTGCAAACTCTAGTATTGCCAATTTGAAATGATTTTTTTTGTTTGATAAAATGGAGATTAATTTCGGTTATTAACCGAAATAACTGAATTATATATTCGGTATTCGATAATTCGTTTATTTATAAATTCGGTTAGTTATTTGGGTAATGAAATTTAGAATATTTCGATATTCGGTTATATCCGAATAAGCTATTCGGTTGGAATATAACCGAATTGCTCACTCCTACTCCCAAAAGACTCTCTTCTTTCGAGAACTCATTAAGTTGTATAAATATTGCTCCCTATGTGTCCCAGGATAAAAGTCAAATGCCAAATAATATCCCACTAATAAAATATTTAACAAGCCCCTCTCAGCTCAAGCTACACCATTAATATTGAAATAAGTATTCTATAAGTTATATATATAAGTTATTAATATTAAGATCAATTTTATTTTTTATTTTACTGATTTCAAGTTTTAACTTAGGAATTTCCTAGTTAATTTTTGAATTTTTTTTTTCAAATTATTAACTTATTGGTTTAATTCAGTTATGATTATTTCTTTAACTAGGGTTTTAAATCTCTCAAGTGTTTTGTTTATGCTAAAAATAGGTTTTTCTATATTTTTGCCTCTTTTATTAGTATCACTTTCCTTAGTAAGTAAATTTTTTAATTGTCTCATGAATTGAGTTTTTAGCTAAAGATCTGTTATTTTACTAATTAAGTCTATTAATAAATTTTGTTCTTCAATGTCTTTTGTTAATACATTTAAAAATTTTGTACAACATGTGTTTGTACAATTATTTGCACATCCAATTGTTCCATTAGGATTTTGACTATTATCACTTTCAGAATCAGTTTTACTAGAATTATCGGATGATTGAGATGGTATATCAGAATAATAAGAACTGCTGTAATCATTCTCAATCCTCATTAATTCTAATATTTGTTCAGTATCTTCATTAGATATCTTTAACTGGTTTAATTTTTCTTTAACTTTGTATTCATTTTTGTAATGACCTAGTTTTCCACAATTATGGAAAATAATTTTACTTCCGTCGAATTTTTTAAAAGTCTTCTTGTTATATGGCTTTTTATTTGTTAACTGTTTTG
This sequence comes from Hedera helix, assembly GCA_947179155.2. Taxonomy (NCBI): domain Eukaryota; kingdom Viridiplantae; phylum Streptophyta; class Magnoliopsida; order Apiales; family Araliaceae; genus Hedera; species Hedera helix. Next base: position 26,496,942 of record OX359276.1, on the reverse strand, counting down.
GTGACTTTTTATAATAACTATCTTTAATATGATATTTTTTAAGTTTTTAAAAAATTTCTTTAATTTATGTTTAATTTTTCTTCTAGAATGAGCAGTAGGGGGTAAACCATATTGTTCACAGAAAGTTCCTAATTCATATTTAGCTTTCTTTTCATCTTTATAAGCCTATTTACTGATCTTAAAATCAATACACGTTTTAAGACCTGTTTTCTGTATTTGACTTATTATATCCCTATAAGTTAGGTTGTCATAATCAATGAAACCTAAGTCTTTACTCAATTCTTCTCGAATTTTATGGGCAAAAAGACTGGGTAAACCATTAACAAATTTTTCTTTACAGAAAGGTTTGTTACTGTCATTTCTCATCATAACTCTAAAGGTAAAAACAGTTTTATACCATCTAAAGTCACTTAAAGTTGGACAAGTAAGGTTACTTAATTGGTCATGTATTCTTTCAGTGATATTACTAGGAGTTTCAATAAAATATTTTATTATGGTGTATAATAAAGTGTTTACTCCATCATGGGGACCAATCCCTATTTGTTCATCAAAAATTGGATTACCATCATTATCTCTTTTAATAGCATGAATTATGAAATATCTAGTTTCTTCAGTAAGGTGTTTTTTCCACTAAGATATGAGAATTTCAGTGAATCCAGCAGTTAATATTTCAAAAATGTTGAATTGTCCTAAATTATTGAAAGAAGTTATATAACTGTTCGCAATCATAGACATATGGTTTAATTTATTTAAAATTTGTTGTTCACTAAAACCATCAACATTCCATTCATACATTTTACTAGAGGAGATAGAAAATTGATTATCCAAATTCTTTTCTTCTAACTGTAAGTCAGGAAGGGTTGGTTTGGAATACCAATTTTTTGTTAAACTTGTATGGTTTGAATTTTTAAAGTTTAATTTATTAAATTGGTTTTCTATTTCTCTGATAGTAGAATCATCACTATTATCTTCGCCTTGACTAGTGTTTTTGTCTATGACAGTTAAAGCCTTAGGACCACTAGTTTCAGGCTTGTCTAATTACTTAAATAATTCATTTAATACTTTAAGGTTTTACAACAACTTGGATTAATCCTATGTAGATGAAATTATAACCTTTCTTTTTATGTTTTTTAATTATTTCTGCAGTTAAAAGCATATAGTTTTTATGTTATTTGTTAATAGCATAAATTTTTTCAACTGTTTTAATATTATAATTTGTTTTAAAATTATCAATGAAAGTTGACTGGTAAATTTCTTTTGGGGCAATACTGGGTATGTTCCAGTTTCCCAAATCTTAACTTAAAGTTTCATAACTATGTTCTTCCTGATTGATGAAATCAAGTATAGAGGAAATAGTTGACCTTGAACTAATTGATGAATTAGATCTAAAGAGTCTACTCGTTTTAACAGTTTAAACTATTTCTTGATATCTCTTAACAAGTTTTAATACATACATTCTTACTTTAAGAAGACACATACGTAAGAGAAGACCTATAACCATACACTGCTCACACATAAGAGACTTTCACAAGTTCTGGTCCAACTAGGTGTTCTTCAGTAAGAATTGTGGTTTAAACAAAGTATAATGATGAGAAGAAATAGATGAACAGTTAAGCAGAAATGACTATTTAGATTATTGAAACATCAATAGTACCAACAATCAACTTATGGCTCTAATACCATAAGGCGATAAGGTGGAAGGCGAAAAACAAGAACAAGTACTGATACCATCAGGTGATAAGGCGAAAAACAAGAACAAGTGTTATTGATGTAGTGGGATATTTGGGAAAGGGACCTCATGGTTGAATAATAAGCTAACCAGCCATCAAGGCAGAATAATCAAAGTATAAGACAAGTATTAAAATATGAATGATGGATAGGGATAATTGGGAAAGGGACCTCAAAGTTGAATATAATTAAGAAAATAAATAGTTAATTGAAAATTACATAAATTAAATTAACTTACAAAATCAGATGACTTCGCAGAACATTTGCTAAACTTACTTAAAGCTAATAAATACAAATTTTGTTAACTGAATATAAGATAAACTCAGAGAAAATTCTTGAAGATGGAAAAATGAATCCTGCTCACTGAATAAATGACAGCTTCTTTTATAGAAAGGATTGGGGCGATGATTGTAGCTTCACGCGGATGGAACTATAGATGAATAGTGAAAGTTGTCGGAATGATGACAACTTTTGACTATGGATGATTGGAGCTTTGCCTCGAGATTCCAAATGTTGGGCATATTTCATTATTGTCGGAATGATGACAACTTTTGACTATGGATGACTGGAGCTTTGCCTCGAGATTTCAAATATTGGGCATATTTCAATATGCAAAAGGGTCTTGAGCATCTTGAAGGGTTTTACTTCCATAAGGTCGCTACTAGTTATCGAACCTTCAGAAGAAGACTTTTCTGATTCATTATCTTTACTTAGATCAATAACTCTTCTGTTAATTTATTGGGTTAATAATTTTAATTCTTCACTCGAATAGTTTTTGATATTGGAAATATCAATGGAACTTGTTGGACTTTGTATTTTTACTCCTTTATCTTTTGACTGAGAAATACTGACTGGAATGATTGGAAATTCTAATTGAACTTGTCGGACAATTCTATTGATATCAAATTTGTCCCACCATTTGACGAAGAAGATGCGGATGACCATGTCAACTTGACTGTGATGGCTTACTTGAAAGTAATATGCCCTTAAGCCAATCACATTTGATGTGATATGCATATACTTTGTAATCTTATTTGTTTATTAATAAAAGTATCAAGGCATTTCTTTATTCATGATTAATTAGCTAAATTAATTAAATGGATAAACTCATAGTTTTCGAGCAATGTTTTTAGAACTATGATGAGGATCATACTAATGAGATCTAAATCACGATAGCTAAAAACTAAAATTATTCCCAATCATTGGATCACTAAAAAAGGGATTAGTAGATCCGGATAGATTGGTACATATTATGATTCATATTACGAAGAGGATGATTGATCTCATAATCATTTGTGTAGAGACACTAAAATAAGTACGCAGGTGCTTATTAGATAATAAGTTCACTGAACGTAACACGCTCAAGGAACACCTAACAGAGTTTTACTTGTCTGTCAATAGGAGTTCCTTATGTGATAGTCGTACAAGTAATTCTTGGATTTGAGATCATCATAGTATCTTGTGTGTACTAAGTTATACTTTGACATATTTCTTAAAACTTGTTGGTATATCAAAGGATATGCTTGGGTATAATGAGGTACACATGGAGATAGGTGAATGATCAATAAAGAATCTACCATTTCCAGTAAAGGGAGAGAATGTCCTATGCAATTCAATAAGTGATAACTCGAAAATCCCTGGCCAAGGTTGAATGGAATTAGAAAGGAGTTTCTAATTTACATTAACTAGAGTTGTGTATTTGTGAATTGAAATGCATATGATCAAATCAAATAAGACTTGACAGAAATTATGTGTCTTATATTTGATTGGGACATTGTATGGTAGAATGGTTGAATTGTACGGTAACTATTCGCTGAAAAGTTCTTTAACGATCAAATGTTGAAATCTATATTATCTGGAATGTCGATTAATCGCTAAGGGGGCTTACCCTTATTGTGGAATAATTATTTATTCTGAGTTAAAGAGTTAATTCATAATAAATGAATTAGAATTGTTCTAATTTATTTATTATACAACAGGTTTAATATAGAGAACCTAAAGGGTCACACCGCAAAAGAGTAATATTTATTTTAGAAGTGGATGGCATAATCGTAATAATAAATTAATTAGATTTAATTTATACTATGGTGATAGAATAAATTAAATAGCTTAATATTTATAGTTTAGTATTTTAGAAATACTAATTATAAATTAATAAGAAGAGTCTTCCTAAATGATTTAGGAATTAATTAATAAGCATAAGTATTATTGTAAATAATTAAGTTTCTAAATAATTTAGAAACTATAATTATAATAATTAATTAAGTTACTAAATGGTTTAGTAATTAATTAATAAGAAACACTCTCATTATTAAATAATTAAGTTCTTAAATGGTTTAGGAATTGTAATTAATTAATTTAGTTCCTAAATGAATTGGGAATTAAACTAAAACCATAATCCTAAATAGTTTAGGAGGGTTGACTATATCTATAAATAATATGAGTCTTATCATAGATTAAGATTACATACTCTTTCACAAGAATAGAGAGAGTACTTCATAATTCTCTACATCTAAGAAGTTAGAGAGAGAGAGAGAGAATTAGAGCTAGCCACCCATGGTTTGGAGAAACCAAAATCCACTTCTTTAATTCATAGATCTCTTGGTGGATCACCTCTAGAGGCTTCACACTTGGGGAACTAACATTGATCTATGAAATATAATCGGTGAATTTGAAGAATAACGTGAAGGATTAAAGGGAGTTGAACTTGTACCTGTGAAATCTTGGTTCTACAAAGATATAAATATTTTATCATTCCTCAATTAATAATAGTCATATAAGAAAGATCCTGGTAATTAGTTTGTAGAAAATTTTAAAATCTGATTTTTCTTGCTTCCGTTGCGCTTATATAATGTGATTATATGTATGCCATATTTTTGCAAATCAACAGTGGCATCAAGAGCCAAACTTGTGCGAATTATTAATTATTTTAATTTCATATATGTATGGGTATGTGTTTAGAATAATTTATTGAGCATAATTTGTTGTATAGAATCATAGGTATTGAAAATCAATAGCAAAAATCGTGTTTTGAAAAGGAAAAAAAAAGTTTTTTTTTTAATTTCCCATGAACTGCTACAGTAACCACACGCGCATTGCGCGGATGCTGGACACAGTGTGCATTGCGTGCGGATGGACAGGCCACGCATTGCGCGAGACTATGCATGGCGCACATTGCGCGGGCAGTGGGCATACGCGCATTACGCGGGGCTAGTGCTCATGCGCATTGCGTAGAGCTCTGGCGCGGGGGCAGTTTCATAATTAATGCAACTTTCGGATTTGAAATTGTTTTTTTTAAGCAGATTTTTTTAAATTAAAACAATAAATAGTTTATTTTGGGTAATTTTAAAAATTCAAAAAAATAAAAAATATATTAAAAATAAATAGTTTATTTTTACTTGATTTATAATTAAAATAAAAGATTTATTTTAAACATGAAATTGGATTTCATGCAACTTTAACAACTTTAAATTGCCCATTAAATGATACCGATATTTATACGGAATGTTTTAATTAATTCATGAGATGAATATTATTTATTAATATATATGTTGATATATATGATAATAAATGAAATTGATTATGGACTATTGACCAATATGATTGGATTTGTTTTATGTGGATGCATTGAATGAATGTGTTTTAATAAATGGGGTTTACGTACCTCATCTTTTCTAATTTTTCTAATATAAAATTCTATCTCCCTCCTATACACTTTCCCTTAACTGTTGATCAATGTTTCTATTTATTGAAAATAGTATGTAATAGGATTAGTTAGAATTATTTTGAAGAATTGGAGCTGAAGAGCAAGGAGCGCATGAAGACTCATTTGTAATAGAGCCCGAGTTAAATGTAACAGTTATATTTATGTATTTATTCTTGCACCCTAGGTTTGACCATTTGGTTTATTTGGTGGTTCGAATAAACCAAATTAGAATAAAAGTTCATAATCAATCTAAAGTAGAATATAATACTCTATATGTGCATGCTTAATATATATTTATTGTATATTATCCAAACATACTTCGCATGTTAAATAATATGATGCGTATTATATATATATATATATATATATATATATATATATATATATATATATATATATATATATATATATATATATATATGTGTGTGTGTGTGTGTGTGTGTGTGTGTGTGTGTAACCCCTCATGATGTAAAATAAATATTATTTATAAAATGAATTAAAAAGTTTAATTCATGAATTAAAGGAGTTTAATTCAATTAAATAAAATTAGAATGGTTTTAATTTATTTATTTACTATTCAAAATATTATGTTGTAACGTTCAAAGGTATTAATAAAATATCGAGCATCGCCTTCTAGCATGGTAAAACGATAAAGTATCAAATAATCATTATAAGTTTGTTGTGTCACACAAGGCTTATATTAATTTTTTGAGGTATTGTTTTATCACATTTGATGTTTATAAAAGAATTGAACATTACTGTTTTGTTGTGTCACACAAGGACAGTCTTTTTCTCTTCAAATATAAGAAAATGCTAGGTTGGACTTAACTTGGATAATTTTGATTTAGATGTGTCACACATGATCTTAATAATCCAAGAGGCAAAATAAAAGGAGTTACATGTTGATGTAATTGACAAGAGTTATCTACCTATTTATTTATATATAGTTTGTTGTGTCACATAAGGCTATTTACATTTAAAATAGGATCCTTATTCTCACTAGCGAATCTTTAATTAGATTTGTCGAACTATATAAGGAGGGTAATATAGTTTGAAGAAAATAGCGGGAGACACCATTTTAAATAAAGACCTAATTTATTTTGGTGATTAATAAAATGAATGCATGTTAATGTTGTTATTAATTCACTTAAAGAATATTGTTATATTTAATTCACTAACACTGCATAGCATATTAAAGCTAACAATTAATTGAACCGAACTATTCGGATTGATTAAACAAATTTGAGAAAAGTTCTCAATGCTGAAAAGCTAGCAAATATCCTTAATTTACATATTCCTACAAACGTTGTAGGCTAAACCTCTAAGGAAAGTATTGTTATTTTAAATGACAAGATGATGCAAATGTGGCTTAATGCATCATTCTCACATCCATAAGTATCGAGTTACAGCGTCAACACGAGAAAATAGATGCACCTACTATATTGTTGCACATTCAATAGTTGTATGGTGAGCAAAGTAGGTCAACTAGATATAAGATATCTAAGGAGCTCTTTCGATCTATAATAACCAATGGCACTACAGTAAAAGACACACGTCCTAAAGATGATCAATTGGATTGATCAATTAGGACAACAGGTTTTTTCAAGGATGAAAAGTTGAGTCAAGATTCAATCTTGCAGTCACTCACTAACTCTTATTCACAATTTGTTGTGAACTTCAAACATTAATAAGCTAGACATCAATTTAACTGGTTTGCTTAAATATGTTGAAGACTGTTGAGAGTCACTTTCCTTCCTAGAAAACCCAAGTATTACTCGTAGATGAATCTTCTAAGTGGAGGAAGATGGCCAAAGGTATTTTTGAGGAGTCAGAAAGAGTAGAAGGCAAAAGAAAGACACTAATTGAAGAACATAAATAAAAGTGATCCCGAAGGCAAATGAGTTTGCTTTTATTATGATAAGTTGGGACACTAGAAGAACAACTGCAAGAGAGTTGCAGTACCTAAGCAGAAGAAGCTTGGAGAAGCTTCTACTGCAGATATAAATTTGTTCATAATGAAATAGAACTTTCTATAAGTCAAGTTCTACTTAGGTATTAGATATCGGCTGGTGCTCTCACATATGCAAGTCGTTGCAGAGACTAAGCAGAAGTAGAAAGCTAAACAAATAATAAGTAATCATGTGCGTGGGGAATGAAGCAAAGGTTGTTGCATTAGCCATATGAACTTATAGTTTTGCACTGCCTACAGGCAAGTCTATTAAGTTAGTAAGTTGTTACTATGTTCCAGTTCTTAGAAACATTATTTCAGCTCCATGTGATAACAAGAAAGGAAGAGAGTATTCATTTATTACTTTCACTGATGATTCTAGATTTCGATATTTGTATTTGATGAAATACAAATTCAAATCGTTTGAAACGTTCAAAAAATTCAAAAGTAAAGTATAGAAACTAAAGGCCAAAAGTATTAAAGTTCTTCGATTAGATCGAGAAGGGAATACTTAAGCAGTAAGTTTCTAGATCATCTCAAGCGAAATAGTATTCTTACAGAATGGACATGGTGATAATCCATAATGAGTATTACCAATCTTTTAGTATCCTTCTAGGGTTATACCCTAGAAACGACCGCATATCTACTAAATAAGATACCTTCTTAATCTGTCCCTAAGACTCCATATGAGTTATTGATAGAGAGGAACCAAGTCTTAAGACTGTTAAGATTTGGATTGTCCAGCTTATGTCAAAAGGTTTGACAATAATAAGCTTAAGACAAAATCTGAGAAGTGTAAACTTGTGAGATATCCTAAAGAAAATTTAGGATATCATTTTTATAATTCGACTAATTAAAAAGTGTTTGTTGAAACATGTTGTCTTATAGGAAAAGAAGTTTTCCCTTAAAGGGTTAGTGGGAGTAGAATAAATCTTGAAGAAGTTCAAGAACCACAAAATACTACAGATCAAGTGAAGGAATCTGTACAAGTAGATAAACCTATTGTACCACAACCAAGTCGTAAATCTGGTCTAGTACCAAAGATACCTGAAAGGTATGGATTCATCATAGATGATGATGATGAGGTACGCAGTATAGTGGATAATGATCCAGTTACATACGATGAGACATGAGTATTAGATACTCAAAAGAAATGGTTGATGACCATAAAATTCGAAATGGGTCTTTGGAGAAAGACTAAAGCAGATGGCAAGGTGAAAACCTATAAGACCTGATTAGTGGTAAACAAAAATTCAAACAAGGTCAATGAGTTGACTAAAACGAATCTTTTTACTAGTGAAAATGCATATATCAATTTCGATTTTACTTGTAGTTGCAGCTTACTAGACAAAATGATGTATGTATAATACAACTAAGAGGATTTGTCTCTATATAGATGAAGTAAATCAAGTATGAAAGCTACAACAATCCAATTATGGATTGAAGTAAATTTCTCGAAGATGGAACATCCGTGTTGATGAGAGAATCAAAAGAGTTTAATTTTATCAAAGACAAGAATGAACCAAGTATGTACAAAGGTTAGTAGGAGCACTATGACATTCATAGTATTATATGTTGATATACTACCGATAAGGAATGACATACCAATGCTACAATCAGTAAAGATGTGGTTGTCTAAAAACTTCTTATTTAAGGACTTGGGAGAAACATCTTAACATTCTATTCAAGACAAAGGTCTATAGAGATATATCATAAAGGATGCTCCTCTTAACCCAAGGAACATACATTGATTTGTTGATATGTACTAAACTTGATATTGTTTATGTATGATAAGCAGATATCAGTTCAATTCTAGAAAAGAATATTAGAAAAGAGTTTATAATGATGGGTCTGATATAAAACTAGAGGATTTAATAAACTCAAGTTTATTCAGACTAACCAAGATAACAGCATATCCGTTTCAAGTAATATAATTACCGTGAACGGTGTTGCAGTGAGTTGAAAAAGTTTCAAACAGCAAAAAGTTGCTGATTTAGTAACAAAAACATAGTAAATAACTATAAGTGAAGCTGCAAAGGTGATTGTTTGGTTCAACAAGTTCATTACAGAACTTATAATGGTTCCTAGCATTAAAGGAGTTTAAATCGCCAAGAAACCTATGTCTCATCTAAAATCCAAACATGTGTTTTAACACTTTCATATAATTAGATGCATCATTGAAAAGGAGACGACATTATAAAGATGGCAGGCTATCAGTACATCATTATAAATTCATTAACTAAAGCATTTACTAAGCAATTTGTACGCCACTTAGAGAAGAATGGTATAGGGATACCAAAGGGCGATTGACTTTAGTGTAAGTGGGAGATTAAAAGTAATATGCCCTTAAGCCAATTACATTTGATATGATATGCATATACTTTGTAATCTTATTTGTTTATTAATAAAAGTATCAAGACATTTCTTTATTATTGATTAATTAGCTAAATTAATTAAATGGATAAACCCATAGTTTTCGAGCAATATTTTTAGAATCATGATGAGGATCATGCTAATGAGATCTAAATTCAAGATAGCTCAAAACTAAAATTATTCCCAATTATTGGATCACTAAAGGGGATTAGTAGATCAAGATAGATTGATACATATTATGTTTACTTTTACGAAGAGAATGATTGATCTCATAATCATTTGTGCAGAGACAGTAAAGTAAGTATATAGGTGCTTATTAGAGAATAAGTTCACTAAACGTGACTCGTTCAAGGAACACCTAATAGAGTTTTACTTATCTGTCAATAGGAGTTCCTTATGTGATAGTCGTCGTACAAGTGATTATTGGATTTGGGATCATCATAGTATCTTGTGTGTACTAAGTTATACTTTGACTTATTCCTTAAAACTTGTTGGTATATCAAATGATATGATTGGTTATAATAAGGTACAAATGGAGATAGGTGAATGATCAACAAATGATCAACTACTTATAGTAAATAGAGATAATGTCCTATGCAATTCAATAAGTGACAACTCGAAAATCCCTAGTCAGGGTTGAATGGAATTAGAAAAGAGTTTCTAATTTACATTAATTAGAGTTATGTATTTGTGAATTAAAATGCATATGATCAAATCAAATAAGACTTGACAGAAATTATGTGTCTTATATTTGATTGGGACATTGTATGGTAGAATGATTGAATTATATGGTAACTATTTGCTGAAAAGTTCTTTTACGATCAAATGTTGAAATCTATATTATCTGGAATGTCGATTAATAGCTAAGGGGGCTTACCCTTATTGTGGAATAATTATTTATTCTGAATTAAAGAGTTAATTCATAATAAATAAATTAGAATTGTTCTAATTTATTTATTATACAATCGGTTTAATATGGAGAACTTAAAGAGTCACACCACAAAAAAATAATATTTATTTTAGAAGTGGATGGCATAATTGTAATAATAAATTAAGTAGATTTAATTTATACTATGGTGATAGAATAAATTAAATAGCTTAATATTTATAGTTTAGTCTTTTAGAAATACTAATTATAAATTAATAAGAGGAGTCTTATTATTATTATTATTATTATTATTATTATTATTATTATTATTATTATTATTATTATTATTATTATTATTATTATTATTATTATTACTATTATTGTTACTAGTATTATTATTTAGTTCCTAAATGGATTAGGAATTAATTAATAAGTAGCATTATTATTGTAAATAATTAAGTTCCTAAATAGTTTAGGGATTGTAAGTATAATAATTAATTAAGTTACTAAATGGTTTACTAATTAATTACTAAGGAGTACTCTCATTATTAAATAATTAAGTTCCTAAATAATTTAGAAATTATAATTAATTAATTTAGTTCCTAAATGAATTGAAAAACCCTAATCCTAAATAGTAGTAGGAGGGCTGACTATATCTATTAGTAAGAGGAGTCTTGTCATAGATTAAGGTTACACACTCTTTCACAAGAATAAAGAGAGTACTTCATAATTCTCTACATCTAAGAAGTAGGAGAAAGAGAGAATTAGGGCTAGCCACCTATGGTTTAGAAAAACCAAAATCCACTTATTTAATTCATAAATCTCTTGGTAGATCACCTCTAGAGGCTTCACATTTTGGGAGCTAACATTGATATGTGGAATCTAATCAGTGAATTTGAAGAAGAACGTGGAGGATTAAATAGAGTTGAACTTGTACCCATGGAAGCTTGGTTCTACAAAGGTATAAATCTTTTATCCTTCCTCAATTAATAATAGTTGCATAAGAAAGATCCTAGTTATTGGTTTGTAGAAAATTTTAAAATCTAATTTTTCTTGCTTCCGTTACGCTTATATAATTTGATTATATGTATGCTATATTTTTGCAAACCAACATTACTGTGGCTTGTAAATAGTCAGAATGCTAAACAAGTTTATCAATTACTGGAGTTTTAAGATTATATTGCCATTTAAGAATCCAAGAGATCTTATATTTACTAGTGAATTGAAGTAATACTGGGATTCCTTCAAACTTGGGGTTATATTTGATTTTACTATAGTGAGTGACTTGTTGCTGGAGAAGATTTGGAAAAATGGAAATGGTAGGTCCATATCTGGTCCACCAAACAATAAACCAAATTGGGATTTGACTCTTGAACTTGTGGTTAAATTGTAAGAACCACGAATGACTAAAAGTTGGATTTTGGTATAAGAAAATCTTATGCTAAGCTTTCATGTAATCATAATAACAAAAATACAAATCTTGATTAATTAAAGGTTGGAGATAAGAAGGGTGACTACCCCAACTTGTAATGGGAAAAATCTATTTAATGTAAAGTGAATGGTAGAGAACTTTTGAATCATCATTCTTTTGGTAAATGGTTTTAGTGACTATTGACTCTATTTGGATTAAAATGTCCTTATAATAAGTTAATGACTTATAAGGAGCAAAAGAAATATAATGCCATCCAGTAGAAAAAAACTAGCTGGCAAGTTGAATGCAGTCATTTTTTTGTTTTAAATGGAGTTCAATATAGAAAAGATTTATTTCAAAACCAGGTTTAATATAGAAAGGATCAATTGGTTTAGGTTTACTAGCTAAAACCGAATTAAAAGGCCTCAGAGTTTGACCAATGACCTAGAACCTATTTACTGACTCCATTGCTATAGGTAAATTTATTGGATGAGGAACCATAGTTCCCCTATGTTGATTGTTTTGGCCTGTACGACCACCACCTCTAGAGATACATGCACCTATGCCTCTCACACTCATTTTAAACCTGTGATAAACTCTCTAGTAAGAAAATCTATAATTGAATTATCACTGCCTTTAATGTATTTAATATCAAAATAAAAAATGCTTAAAAAAGCTTGTCATCTTGTAAAAATTTGTTTAGAGTCAATATTTTGAACATCTTTTTCTAAAATATATTTCACTGACTTACAATCAATCTTAACCAAAAAAAATTGATTTAATAAATTATTTTGAAATTTATTGATACATAAGACTAAAGATAAAAAAATAAAAATAATAGTAGAATAATTTACTTGTGTAGTATCCCATACACCGGAATGAAAACAGACAATCTGTTTAGGAGAAGTAGGAGTTAACTTTTGAAGGAGTATTCCTCCAAATTCAATTTCGGAGGCATCTGTTTGAACTATTTTGAATACAGAAAGGTTTGAAATGCCAAGACAATGAAGTGTCTTAACATGATTTTTAATTTCTTGAACAATTGAAGTATGAATCGATGTCCAAGGAGGAGGGTTATTTTTTAAACATTCAAATAAAAGTTTGCATTTTTTTCGCAGATCTTTATAGAATTCAGTGATGTAATTGAGAGATCCTAAGAATCTCTAGAGTTGGGATTTATCAATGATTTCATCAGAAAATTTATCTGCAAATTAAATGGCTCTATTAATGGGTTTGATTTGACCATAATGAATAATATGACCAAGAAATCTGACTTTAGTCTGGAACAAAGAATATTTACTGGGAGATAAGACCAATCTGTTGACTTTGATTGTATTGAAGAATGAATTCAAATGTTTCCAATATTCTTCAATTGAATTAGAAAATATTAGGACGTCATCAATGTAAATAATAGCAAAATGACTAAAAGAGTTTATAATATCATTCATGATATTCTAGAGTTTACTATAAATTTACTATAGATATTTTTAAGACCAAATGGCATTACACACCATTCATAATGGCCAAAAGGAATGGTAAATGATGTCTTATACCTATCCTCTTCAAGAATCTAGATTTACCAAAATCCACTATTTAAATCAAATTTACTGAAAACAACTGCTTAACACGTTCTGTTAATTAAGTCTTTTTTATTAGGTAGAAGATACCTGATCCATTCAAGTACCTTGTTCAAAGGTTTGTAATTAATTATTAATCTAGGGGCACCTCTTTCTTTTTCAGCATTTTTAATGATATAAAAAGTAGGGCAAGATCAAGGAGATTTACTTTTCTAACCAATTTTTATATTTATCAAACCATTTGTTTACTATTCATTTGTATAGGTCTATCCTTAGTAGGAATTAAATACTCTTTAAATTCCTTAGCATAAGGTAGCCTAACAATATGTCTCTTTCTGTGCCAAAAAGCATGAGGAAGATTTGAACAAACTTCTTCAGTCAAAGTATCACTAAATTTTTTAATCTTGTTTTGTAAATTAACATTTTTTAATCGTTCTTCAACTTTTTTATATTTAATTTTATTTTTTAAATATTTTAAATGACTTCTTTTATTATTTAATATATTTAAATGTTTAGAAATTGATTGTTCCTGAATGATTCTTAAATCTCTTTCTTTAGGTTCAGTGATGAAATTGAATGTGACATTTTGACCTAAATATTAACTTGTCAAACCTTTTGTTGTAGTAGTAAATGGATACAATAAATATATAAATGGTAATCCCAAAATGATTTTATCTGTCATGTTATGAATTAAAATAAAATAAGTTTTAAAGCATACAACATCTTGACAAATATGGACTTTAGGTAATTTATATTTTATTTCCATTTGACTACCATTAGCAGAACTTAATCATTCACTTGTTTTTTCATAATATGTTGTTGGGAGAAAGCCTTCCTGAATACAATTTAAATCCAGTGTCAACTAAGGCGGAAGGTTCAACAATAAACGTTTTATTAATTATTAATGTGATATTAATATACCATTTCTAGATGGTAATATCTTTTAGTCTTTTTAATTAATTTCCTTGTTCAAATAAAAAATTACTGTTAGGGTCATTAACACCTGATGTTTCTGCTTGTTCTTTATCAGAAGAGTTATTAAGATTAAGATCGGCTTTATTTTTTATTTTACTGATTTCAAGTTTTAACTTAGGAATTTCCTAGTTAATTTTTGAATAAATTTTTTTCAAATTATTAACTTCTTGGTTTAATTTAGTTATGGTTATTTCTTTAACTGGGGTTTTAAATCTTTCAAGTGTTTTATTTATGCTAAAAATAGGTTTTTCTATGTTTTTGCCTATTTTATTATTTCACTTTTCTTAGTAAGTAAATTTTTTAATTATTTCATATACTGAGTTTTTAGCTGAGAATCTGTTATTTTACTAATTAAGTCTATTAATAAATTTTATTCTTCAATGTCTTTTGTTAATACATTTAAATTTTTTGTACAACATGTGTCCGTACAATTATTTGCACTTCCAATTATTACATTACAATTTTGACTAATATCACTTTTAGAATCAGTTTTACTAGAATTATCGGATGATTGAGATGGTATATCAGAATAATAAGCACTGATGTAATTATTCTCAATCCTCATTAATTCTAATAATTGTTTAATATCTTCATTAGATATCTTTACCTTGTTTAATTTTTCTTTAACTTTGCATTCATTTTTGTAATGACCTGATTTTTCACAATTATGACAATTAATTTTATTTTTGTCGAATTTTTTAAAAGTCTTCTTGTTATATGGCTTTTTATTTGTTAACTGTTTTGGTGACTTTTTATAATAACTACCTTTAATATGATATTTTTTAAAAAATTTAAAATTTTAAATGTATGTTTGGATAAATGGATTTATTTTCATATTTAATGATAAATGAGTTATTTAATTTAAATGTATTAAATAATTTGTTTTATGGTATAAATAATATATATTCATTTATATATTGCAATTATTTTTAATTTCACAAATTATTGTGAAAAATAGTTATGTAATGAGGTAAATGGTAAAAAAAAAAGTTATATATATATATATATATATATATATATTAAGTGTGGGTTGTAAATTAAATATATAATAATAATAATATAGGTATGTGATAATTGTGCAAAGTGAGCATGTGCAGCAGGTGGGTGTCGGATGTGTGGTCTGGTGTTCCACGCTAGAGAACAGTGAATTAATTATGTGCATGTGTAATTTGGTACACTAATAAAATTAGTCGCACGGTAAATTATATCTATTTTTAGTGAAATGAATTTTAAAATGATCGTGATGATATATACTATTTTATGGTATATTTAATTTTTATACATATAGTGATATTATTTACACTGTGTATAATTAAGGAGTATTTGTTGTGTAATTAATTAATTATTATATTTCTTAAAACATGTCTTAGAACATTCTGTGTATTGAGGGAGTTGTTGTTTTTGTTTACACTCTAACTTGGCTATTATCAATAGAAGAAAACCAACAAGAAGCAAAACATTTTCTCTTCATTTCTCTCTCTCCATCTTTCTCTTTAGCAACCTACGGATCCAAAATTTAGGAGCAAACAATTTAGAAAAAAAATTCTAATCTTGCTAGACAATCCTCCTAGAAGGTATGAGTATCTTTCTTAATTATTTTGATAGCAAGAAATTTATTTTGGCTTAAATATGCTAACTATTGTGTATTTTATGGTAGAAAATACTTATTTTGTAATTAATTGTTAGTTATGAAATAAATTGTTGAAATGGTGAATAAAAATTATTATTGTGATGTAGAATAATTTATAGTATTAAATTATGTGAACATCCATAAGATTTGAGGTTAAAAATCATGTATGCGATGTATTTATGAAAATTATTATGTGAACAAACTTTTACCAAAAATTTGTGAAATAAATCATGGGTATTTGATTTATTAAGTTATTAATTGTTATTGTATTATGGGTAATTGTTTGAGAATTTATTTGGATAAATTAAAGCTTGCTTTAAGGTATAATGTTCATCAATGGTGGAATCTATTTTTGGTAGTCCCGAATCCTGCAGGAAAAAGCTCCAAAAATTGGAGATTTTGGCTAATTACGATATTGCCCCTCAGAGTTAATTTTAATTAATTTAAATGATTTAAAAATTGATTAAAAATTATAAAAAAAAAAGTAAAAATACAAAAATGATATTTAGGATTATATTTTATATTTTTCAATTATAATAAATAATTAAGGTTAATATTTAAATATTAATCTAGTTAGTTATAATTATGATTAAACAAATTAATTATTTATTATTTAAATAAATTAAATAATAAATTAGGGTAATGAATTAAATAATTATTATTTAATAATAACAAACATATAAAATTATTTATTTATTATTTGATTAACTTTAAATAATAAATAAACCTAATTAGTCATTATTTAATATTAAATAATAACTACACATATTTAATTTTCTTACTAATTTATTTATTTATTATTTGATTAATTTTAAATAATAATTAAACCTAGCTAGTTATTATTTATGATTAAATAATAACTAAAGGCATTTAATTACTTACTATTTAGTTAATATTAAATAGTAACTAAATAAAGTTTGATTTAATGATATAAATGAAATGTCATTAACTCATTAATTAAACAATTATAATAAATTGTTTAATAGTTTAATAAGTGTTTTCCACTTAAGAAAATTGCTATAAATTAATTAAGTCATTAACCTAAGATCGTTTAATTGTTTTATAGGTTAATGATAGTATATTAAATTATATGTGTTATGCGATCTTATATTTGCTAGATAAATAGCATAATTAAGTGTACAATTGTACAGTTTTACGTCGTGCTAATTGATAGACCGATGTTATTAATATTAGGTCATTAAAAGAGTGTTATTTAAAGCTAGTTAGCTATAGATCAACTATCAGGCAAGTTTCCTAACTTCGAACTTTATTTTGTGCAAATTTCTATCCCTACTCAATTTATATTCGAGCAGGATGTATTATTCTATTGAGCTTATTTTTATTGAGCAAGTTTCCCTGAAACCAATATTGTACTTATTTAATTGTGCAAGTGTCTTATCTTAAAACTATTTAATATTATTATTATATTAAATATAGATTGTTTAGCTTGTGAGCTGGGATAATTATTGTATCATATTCCCATCATATTATTTATTGAAATTTGCACACTTGTGCACAATCAAGTCAAGTTCTTAATATGAACTAATTGAGAAGTAGTCTACGCCATTTGTTTCGACTAGACATATAATTGAGTTAGAGAAGTAGTCTACGCCAATTGTTTCGGCTGGACATTTAATTGAATTGGAATAGTAGTCTACGCCAATTGTTCGGCTTGATATTTAATTGGAAATGAGTAGTAATCTATGCCAATTGTTTCGGCTAGAATCTTGTATATTTAAATTCATTGACTTGAATTCTTGAAACTTATCCAAACTATTGATGGTGCGGATTCTTATGATCAGACTGAGCAGAACAACCCTAATAAAGGGATTTGATGTCGATTTATTCGACTTAGCGTGCACCCAAGCTAAAGAAATGTTATGCATATACATTGGGTACAAGAGGTTTGGCCACCTCGCGTATCCACCCGAGTGTTTCAGTTATTTAACTGTTAAACTACTCAAGAGATGCTCAGTTAAGACCTGGGTAAGTCTCAAGAGATGCTCAGTTAAGGCCTGAGTAAGTCTCACGAGGAATTCCAGGAGAAAGACCTGGGACAAGCCCTCAACCATGTTCACGGTCTATAATGACCAACTCAGCAGTAAATATTCTTTTCCATTGGTTTTGAATATCTGTTATTACAATATTCGTTCTTGCAAGTGTTATTTAAAGTTATCATTATTGATACCGCTCTCGAATTTAATATTGTTGAGATTATCAGCTCTTCACTTAATCTTCTAGAATTATTATTGTTGATAGTTATTCACAATTATTGTATGTTGTGAAACCTAAATAAGTTATTCTTTTCATTCATGATATATCGTTTATTGTTACTTTAACTTGTTGAGCAAAGTAGTTGCTCACCCTTGCTATATCATGAACCATTTTTCAGATAAAGATCGAGCGTTCAAATTATAGTCAAGAACTAAGGAATTACGAGCAAGTAGTTTCGGTAGAAGCTGGTAGTGTATTACTATTGAATCGATCTGTGTAAGTTGTAAACCTTTTTATTAAATAAGGTAGTTGAGTTGTATTTTGTTAAGGTTGTAAACCTTGGGACTTAGTAAACTTTGTGTAATGAACAACATATGTTTATTATTTTTCCGTATTAGTTATTATGTGTTGTTTAAAGGTGTTTTTGAAGTGGAACGTGATTACCGGATCTAGGTGTTGAGACCTGAATCTGGGGGCATCACAGGTTGGTATTAGAGCTGTAGGTTATAAACTTTAGAACTACGAAACCTATGTTATAACCTTAAAATAAACTCGTATTGAGTATGCTAGGAGATGAATCAAGGAGATTCGTCAAATGTGGTATTTTAAGTGAATTATGATAATTCATTGGAAAAAATGGTGATAAGTTATTCATTAGCCAAGACGAGATGATAAGTATAACTTTGGACGTGTAGTGTTAATTCAGTATCAATTATTAATTGTAGGAAATGTCGTAGACGAAGCAAGCGCAACAAGCATTTGGAGATATGAAGAATAAAGTAACAGAACTAAATCAGGATGCCTTTAAAGAGGGAATCAAAGAGAATAGATGAGAAAAAATATCTTATAAGGAGATTCTACAAGGCAGAGAGTACTATCTGATCGAAAGTGATCTATAGTACATGTTTAAGATGAACTCATATAGGTTTATAAGTGGTAAAGTGTGGCTATAACAAATTTCATACTAAGCAAAGAGAGTATAAGTGTGAGGATTTTCTACTAAGGATTCATTGTAGTGGTTGAGATGTAACGATCCCGAAATTCGACCCACTTTATTACCTTAATTTTCATATTTATTAAACATTATCTTTCTTACGTCCAAATTTCGGTCCGTTAATAAATCTTTAATCACCTTCTTTTATCCATAAATTGATTTTAAAATCATCAAGTACAAATTTTTCGGTATAAATTTTTCTTTTTCTCAATCATTGTATTAAAATATTTGAATATTTAAAATTCTTACATCTTGTATCCTAGTCCCTAGATCGCAACCTTAACTTTTTCTTTCTTTTACACGTATCATAAAGCTCTTCATTTAAAATTTACTGTTATTTATTTTCATACAAATATTCCTTGTTGCATCATTCGTAATCAAACATATAATAATTTCTATCGTAACAATTATCCTGATCAATCACAGATCATAATTGAACTTCTAACATATTCAGATTCAAATTATATATACATACAATTCATCAAAGTAAATTAACAAATTTCTCACGTGGAATTATAATATTAACAATATAACAATCACGTTTTCTACCTTCTGGGCAATTCATCTCAACTTAATCCGATATTCCTGAAACTTATTTCTTTATCCTGCAAAAGTTTATTTTAAACAAGTAATGAGCACAACGGCTCAGCAAGTTCAACAGTTTATATTTCACGTAGCACTTACCTTAACATACTCAGTATGTGTCATACATCATGTGCTTGTGCTTCTATTATAGCAGTATATTTCACATCATTGCACAAAGTACACATAGTTGTCATGTTAACCATAGATCACATAACACATAATTTATATGCATTTAAACAAGTATTTACATATCATAACAGACAACAATTAACATTAAAGGACTGAGGAACTTGTCTGGCGTCCAGTTATTTAAATTGATAGCTCAAACCCTTAACTCGATCAACCTTCTAATGCTTTCCTTTGAAGCTTTTCTTCCTCTTGATAGCATCACTAATTCTCTCCTTAGTGGCGTAAGGTGGCGGTGATGGATGGTCATGGTGGCTCTCGGTGGAAGAGAAGAGAGAGAGATATGTTTGTGTTTTGCTTTCTTTTTCTTATTCTTCTCTTTTTTTTTTCTTTTTTTTTTTCCTATCCTTCCCACATACATATATATATGTAACGACCCCGAAATTCGACCCATATTGTTACCTTAAATCTTGTATTTAATAAACATTATTTTCATTACGTCCAAATTTCGGTCCGTTAATAAATCTTTCATTACCTAAATTGATCCATTATTTAATATCAATATCACAAATTTCCAAATTTTCGGTATAAATTTTTCTTTTTTTTCTTAACTTAATTATTGTATTAAAACATTTGGAAATTTAAAATCCTTACATTTCGATCCTAGTCCCATGGATCGCAACCTTAACCTTTTTCTTTTCTCTTACTAGTGTCATATAGTTCAACATTCACAATTTAGTATTGTTCATATCCATACAATTTATTCTTGATTTCATAATCCATAGTTAAGCCATTTAATAATTTCTATCGTAACATTTATCTAGTACAATCACAGTTCAAAACTTGACTTATCCTGTCTGGATTCAACATATATGTACATACAAAATAACACTATAAAATTAACAATAGTATTCACGCTATGTTATTGAAATATAACAATAACGTTCACAACCTTCAGTGATTATCTGTCTTTATATCATCCGATATTTTTGAAATTCATTTCTTTCCTGCAAAAATGTTTATTAAGCAAGTAATGAGCACAACGGCTCAGCAAGTCCAACAGTTTATATTTCACGTAGCACATACCTTATCATGCTTGATGTGTGTCTTATATCATGTGCTTGTGCTTCAACTATAGCAATATATCTCATATATATATTCATATCGTTGCACAAAGAACACATTGAGGTCATATTAAACACATATCACATAGCACATAATTTGTATGCATTTAAAACAAGAATTGCATATCATAATAGTTCAACATTTAACATAAAAGGGACCGAAGAACTTGCCTGGCGTCCAGGTATTTAAATTGATATCTCAAACTATTAACTCGATCAACCTATGATCATAAAATAATCAAATAATAATTATTTATCTCTTTATGATATTAATTTACTTATTTAATATCATCTCTGGCCCAATTATTAATTAATATGGTTAATTATATTAACCTCGTCCTTTAAATATTAACATAACTTAATATTTAATGCCTTCACTACGGACAACCTGTCTCATAGGATAAAATTTAGCATTTTCGGTTGTCCGAAAATTTTATTTAATCATTTTCTAACTTGTAACCTTATTAGATTAATATTTAAAGTATTTAAATATTAATCCCCAATATTTAATATTTATGCAAAATATTAAATTTAATGTCCAAACATCATTTCTATATTTTTAGTATTTTTCTATAATTTTTAAACAATTTTTAAACATTTATTTCAATTAAAATCAATTCTGGGGGCATTTTAGTAATTTCCGCGCCCTTAGGGACATAACCGGCATTTCCCGGAAAGTCCAGGGACATTTCTGTAATTTTCGCAACGTTAGGGATAAATCCGGAATTTTCCGAAAAGTCGAGGGACAATTCTGTAAATTCAGTGCCTCTAGGGACACGGTTGGTATAATCTGAAAAGGGCAGGGGCACGCTGGTAATTTCCAGCGTTGCCGGTCGCCCGCGCAATGCGCGGCGACTGTTTCTGCCGACGCCAAAACGGCGTCGTTTCATAGCCGTTTCTTGGATCCTCGCGCATGGCGCGACCCTTACTCCCGCACGCCCCAAAACGACGTCGTTTTGGGCGCGCTTCAGCGAAGTACGGCCGCGCAATGCGCGGCCTGCTCTTATCTTCTTCAGTTTTCCTCGCGGAACAGTGCGCCAACTTAACAATATAATTCCATTTTTGCTCCAAAATTTTCACACAAAACTACTCCAAAAATTATGAAATTCATAGATAAACATCCAATAATTATTTAGAATAACTATACTAATTATTTACTAATTTTTCATAAAATTAATTTACCACCATAAATATAGAAATAAATCAAATAAATTCATTTTATACCTTCCTTTGAAGTTATTTTTCACTTGGATGACACAAAAAAATTCTCCTTCTTGATGATCATGGTGGTTCTCGGTGGCGTGATGCTGTTGCCGGTTTAAGGTGGTGGTTTCGGTAGAGAAACAAAAGGGAGAGAAAATGTTTTTGTTGCTTTGTTTGGCTTTTACTTTTGCTTTTCTTTTGTTTCTTATCTCTTTTCTTTTATAACCAACATTAGCCACCACGTTGGCAACTAATATTTTCCACCGCCTTATTTCCTTCACGAAAGTTCCGAGACGCCACAAATTATGCAAAAATTAATTATTTAAATACATTACGCAATTATTTCGTGTAATAAATATTTTATAAGTATATATAAAATATTTATTTTAATTTACTAAAAATCATAAAATGATTTATAAATAATATTAACACCCTTTTTGGGTACTTTTCTTGACAAATTTTGTACACGCATAATGACATGCATGTAATTATTTAAGGTAATTAATACCTCCAAAAATCATAAAATAATTCATAGAACATATACAAATTATTTTTCGTAATTTTTCACTTCATTACTTGGACAACATGTTACACTAACATGTTCCCATTTCCGAAATATTATCCTTCATAAAAGTCATAATAATTCCATTATACATAAACATAATTTTTACTAATTTAAAATATTCCTTTTTCTTATTTATTATTCAATTTCTTTAATATTCATATTAATTTCTTTATATATAAATTATATAATTTAATATTATATAATTTATATAATTACATTCTTCTTTTAAATAATTTCTTAATCTCCTCCAACTTTATTCCATTTAATCACCTTATATAAATTACATAATTATTCTTATATAATTTATATAATTATTATTTTCTTCATACCTTATTTTAATTTCCTTATATAAATTATATAATTTATTATTATATAATTTATATAATTACCTTTCCTTCTCCAATAATTTCTAAATTTCTTCCAAAATTCTTGATAAACTCTAAAATCGATAATTACAATTTTTACAAACTTCCTCATTAGCTTTCCATAAATTCTTGGATTAATTTAATTATTAATCCCTTAATTTCTATAAATAATAATATTTATAATTATCAATTAAACATAACGTACATATATATAAAAATGTATATATATAAATATATACATATTTAATTCATGTCTTTCACATTATCACATATCCTCATTTAAAATCATACTTTTAAAATCATACTTCCTGTATTTTCACAATATTTTAATTGTACATCTTATTGTAGCCTTACCTGACATTCTTTTATTCCTCATAAATTGTTTTTAAACAATTTATTTACATTTTAATTATTTTAATTTCAACACAAGTCATCATAATCTCTGCACAGATTTAATTTATCAATTAAATCACATCACATACCTTAAATTACATAATATAATAATTAATTTAACAACCTTGATAATTTTATCAATTAAATTCTCATTTAATTTTATTAAAGAAATCCTGAAAATTCGGATCCTCACAATATATATATATATATATATATATATATATGTAAACCATCCATGCACAAATGACTTTTAAAACTTATTTTAAGTCCACCGCCCATAATCTGCCAACTTAGCCTTCTCGAAGATTCTAATTCATGCATAATTAATTTTTTTTTCAATACATTACATAATTATCTAGTGTAATAATTATTTTAATGTACCAAAATTCATAACATGATTTATCATTAATATTAATATCGCTTTCGGGTATTTCACTTGACAAATTTTGTACACGCATAACGACATGCATGTAATTATATGAGGTAATTAATACCTCCAAAAATCATAAAATAATTTGTATAGCCTATAAAAATTATTTTTCATAATTTTTTTACTTCGTTACTTGGACATCGTGTTACACTAACATGTTCACGTTTCTGAAATATTATCTTTCATAAAAGTCATAATAATTTCATTATACATAAATATAATTTTTAATAACTTAAAACATTCATTTTTCTTATTTATTATTCAATTTCTTTACATTTCATATTAACTTCTTTATATATAAATTATATAATTTAATATTATATAATTTATATAATTACATTCTCCTTTTTAAATAATTTCTTAAATTCTTTCATAATTATCAATTAATCAATAATTTCACATTTATTAACTCTCTCATTATTTTAAGTCTCTTATATAAATTATATAATTATCCTTATATAATTTATATAATTATAATTTCCTTTAAACATCACTTTAATTTTCTTATATAAATTATATAATTTATTATTATATAATTTATATAATTACATTTCTTCTCAATAAACTTCTAAACTTCCTCCATAATTCTTGATTAAATCCAAAATCAATAAATATAATTTTATTAACTTCCTCATTCGCTTTTCATTTAAAAATTGGATTAATTTAATTATTAATCCCTTAATTTCCATAATTAATAACATTTATATTTATCACATAAACATATACATTTATATATAAAAATGTATATATATAAATATATACATATTTAATTCATGCATTTCACATTATCACATAACCTCATTTAAAATCATAATTTCTGTATTTTCACAATATTTTAATTGTACAATTTATTATACCTTTTTCCTGAAATTCTTTTATTCCTCATAAATTGTTTTTTAAACAATTTATATACTTTTCAATTATTTTAATTCAACATGCTTTATCATGATCTCTGTACCGATTTAATTTACTACTTAAATCTCATCACGTACCTTAAACCACATAAAATAATAATTAACTTAACAACCTTGATAGTTCTGCTAATTAAATTTTTATTTAATATTATTAAAGAAATTCTGAAAATTTGGGTGCTCACATTCTTCCCCCCTTAACAGGATTCCGTCCTCGGAATCATAATTGCCGTAATAATCATACGTATTTCACTTATAGCACCTTGCTATACTTTTATATTGGTGAATAAACCCAATCCATAATAATCATAACTTACCTCCTAATATCCATAACTCACAGCCTTAACAAATGACATCATACCGATCGTAACAGTCGGGATATTAAATTCTTAATTCAATTCACAATTTCTTTATAATACCACATTTCATATTTCTCTAAAAAAAATTATTGATAAAACTTTAGTTCGTTTCTTGATGTACTTATCAATATAATTTTCCATTCTTACCATTCCTCAATCCACTTATTTCATACTCTCTATTGCATATCATTTATACTCTGCACATTCAACTTTCTCTTCTTAATTCATATTCATGAATCTTCTTCACATTCTATAAATTATTTCTTAAAACTTCTATTATTCAACACTAGGTTTAAAATATTAACATTTACTTGATTCATCATAATCCCTATTTGAAATTATTTCAAAAATCCTGGGTGTCGCATGAGTTGTACAATTCCTTGTATGAGTGGGGAAACTGTGCATGATTTAATGACCACTTGGCTTTCTATTTGGCTAGTAGCCGAGTTGACCAATTCCTTATATGGACAAGGGATGATTTTTGGTTTAACAATCACTTAGCTTCCTATTTTGATAATCAGTGAAAATCTATGTCGCGATATTCGATTTATTTATGGTGAGAAGGTGATTCTTTTCACATAGTATATTAGATAGGTAGAGAATGTTGAGGTTAGACGCGTGTTCTTAAAACTCATACGTATGGTAAGTTCGTGACTCATAATCGTATGGTGGAGCCCCTCAGCGAATGGACGATTTTGGTCTGACTAGGATAAGTTCATCAACCCATATGATTGTGGTAAGTTCTTGAACTTATATTGTGTGGTAAGTTCGATGAACAGTGTGGGTTAGAGGTTAACAGGATAGAAATTAAATAGAGTTATTAAGCTGAAAACAAATTGTGCTTTTGAAATACACAAGATGATTCATACTTTTGTTATTAAAGAGATATGGTTGTATTTGTTTATTTGAGGGATATGGATGTAATCTCGACCCCAGAAGTTTATGAGTTATATAATTGTTATCTAAATTTTTGTGGTTATATTGAGATAGCAAAATGTTGTTGTTTGGTAAAGTGAAAGAGTTGAAAGAGGAAATTCAGCAGTTTTGTGACTCAACGGTTCAGTTAAGACCACTTGTGCATTTGTTGGTTGCTAGGAACACTGAGGTCAGGGAGTAAAAGAAGTAGATAGATCTTGAAATAGCGAACAAGATCCGCATAATGTGATGGATTGTGTAAACCTCAAATTTATGAGAGTAAGATTTGTAGTAATACATTTTTTTTTCCTAAAGGAAATGTAAGCTAGTAAGTCTCATCTTTTGTACTGATGTGATAGGTAGCAATTATAGAATCATGCTTGAGGTTGTAAGTGTTTATCACTGTCAGTTAATACATGAATTTTGTGTGTTTTATTGCATGTTTAAGTGAGCTGAATTGTGCATTTTGTTGTTAAGGGTTAACATAAATAGAATGCTGCCTAAGAAGTAATCAATAAAGTATTAATATAAAGTTTTTGTTAAAACAGTCAAAGTCGCCGAGAAGACAAAACCAAAACTCAAGAGGGTTAAAGAGTCTGTTAGCATTATGGATAGTCAAGCTAACCCAGTAAGAGCTTTCGCTAATCTGGAGCAGAGGCGATGCAGGATCGACCACAAGAGGGGGTTGGTCAGCCAGTTGAGCGTCTGACAAACTTTAAAGATTTCAAAATAGTGGGACCACCAGAGTTCAAAGGAACGACGAATCCAATTAAGGCTCGGATATGGGTAGAAGAAATGGAAAAGGTGTTCGAAGTGACGCGTGTCGCGAAAGAACAAAAGACAACATTTGCCACCTTCATGATGAAGGGGGAAGCGAATTATTGGTGGAAAGCTAACAAAAACCGAGCAGGAGAAGGAATTATAACCTGGACTAGTTTCAAGGAGTTGTTCTTCGAAAATTATTTTTCAAAGTGTATGAAAGCAAGTATAGAAGTGAAGTTTTTGGAACTCAGACAAGAAGACATGACGGTAGCAGAATATGCTGCCAAGTTTAACGAATTAACAAGGTTTGCTCCACATCAGGTGGACACTGAGAAGAGAAGAGCGCGAAGGTTTGAACACACTACTACAAAACATTAAAAAGATAACACTTAAACAACAACGTTTTCATAAAAAACGTCGTGGTATTTTTTTTTACAACGTTTTTTAAAAAAACGTTATAGAAACATATGCAAAAACGTTATGTATTTATTAGGGACAATAATTTTTTTATAATTTATAACGTTTTTTAATGAAAACGTTATCTATTTAAAAAACACGGAGCTTTAAAAAAATGCGCGAAGCTGAAAACTTGAAATTAAAACACGGAGATATATTTCTGATTATTAAATGAATAAATTTCATAACACTTGAAGGAATGCTTCCCCGATCCAAATGAAAGAAACATCACCTCATCCTCCCGAGTGAAGTAGCTTTCTCTCGCCCCGATCGAACTCATCTACCTCACTCATCCTCACAAGTGAAGCAGCTCTCTCCCCTTCTCGCTCAATCTAGCCTCGAAGTCACGACATTGTCAGTCAGTCCCAAATTCCCAAGCCCAAGTCCGCACGGACCAAACCCTAACGCTATCACAGACTCGAATCTTCTCATCGGCGGCCGTGACCTAAATAGAAGGTATCGCATTGCAGTATATTTTGTATTTTTTCACCACTTTCGTCTTTTTGTTTTTGTTTTTGATTATGTTTATTAGTGAATCTCAGGTGGAGCAGAAGACCTTCTTCCTTTCACTTGAGGATTTGGAGAATCCCCTGCCCTGAAGCGGAGGAGGCTGAAGACCATCCAAAATCAACATAAAAGGTATATAGATAATAAAGGATGCTACAGATCTCGTACTATTTGGTTTTTATTTTGAATCTTCAGATGCTTAGTGTGGTGGTATTGAGTTAGATGCTACAGATCTTGCACTATCTATTTTTTTGTTAATGTCATGGAAAAGCAGAATATTTGTTAGAAGTTTCATAAACTTTATGCATAATATTTAGACTAAAAATTAATTACACAATTTATATAATATTGGGTTTATCTTTATGTCTAATTACATGTTTAAGTTTTAATGAGATATTTGAAGTCTGTATTAGCATTTCTTTAGTTCTGAATACCCCATAAAATAGCAAAACAAGAACAACTCTATAGGATTTTGGCATCCCTATACCTCCCAAAGCCCCTAAACCTGACTCAAATAGAAATCACCCCATGAGTAGGACGGACACCCAAGCCTCCTCACAATCCCAAAGAGAAACTTTCATAGACTTTGTGCTGAAGCACAATGACCAAAAAAAAACTTATACAACTTTGAACTTTGCCTATACATGACATATATATCAAAGAACAAGGTTTTGTATGGCATTCACCTTTGAAATAAATCATTTTAAGAAGTATTTATTGTGCCTTAAAAAGCGCCGAAAATTGTTGTTATCGAAATTTCTGAAAGTACATGTAATGTAGTTAATTTTAGACAGTGCTGTTATGGAAATTTGTTAAGATGTACTGAATGTAGTGCACCTAATTTATTAGGGAGAGTTCCAATAACAAAATTTTCTTAAAAAATAATGAATAACAAGTTTCCTTAGGCATTCGTTAGCAGGAGCGCAAGTAAAATAAGTATCACTACAACATGGCAGGATACGAAACCCATTTATACACAGCATTTACCAAAAAAAAAAGCAAAAGATTGACTGGAAAAAGTAAAAGAAGAAATGCTCCAAAAGGAAACTACAACAAAGGGTCAGAGTCTTCAAAATCAGATACGCACTCTATAGATTCACCTCAACTCCAAATATTTGAACAAAACTCAGAACCCAAATTAAGCTTCCCCAAAGAAATCCATAAAGGCAATTGGCAGACCCTTATAAGATCTCTATTCTATAATACGTCAAAAAGGTGTGTAATCAAGAGTTGGTTAATCATAGTACATATCCCTAATATGATGTATATGTGTGTGTGAACACTGCAGGTGCAGGCTCATAAAGGTATTGTATGGTTCATCACATACGTGCATTAATGAAGCATAATTAAAAGAAAAATCAAATAAAATTACATACCAGAAGAACTTCCAACTCCAAAATCATGTCTGATGACCCAACCTTTACTAGTTCCCAAAACAATTACATCATTTCCAGCAGCCATACATGTAATAACTCCATGTCCCTTTGCTGCATATCTCTCAAGAAGATCAACAGAAAATACTTGCCTTCCAGCCTCCATTTTCTGACTTAAAAGGATTTGATATAAAAGGATTTTTCATGCAAATATTGGCAAAAGTGAGAAACAAAAACCCGAACTGAAATAAAACATCAAATTACCAAATTTTTAGCTTATAAATTACTCCTATATTTTATAGTCACACTGATTCAAAGTGGGATTTTGAACCCACAGATTTCAAAGATATTGAGATTATTTATTTACATAGAGAGCGGCAATTTCCCGAACACATTGTACGATAACCATATAATCTGAAAATTTATAGCAAAAAAATCCAGCAGATATATTCCAACAAGCTAATTGGAGGGAGGAAAAAAGGCCAACTTTTTAGTTCATCAATTTTGTCCAAACAATAACTAGGGACAAATGCTTAGGGCTATGTAAGGAACGGAGAACATACCTGATCGAAGAATTGATCACCGGAATCCTCTCAGCTCTGTATAACTGTTGTTGCAGGGCCTGTATAATCTTCGTTTTGGGCCTATTTATCGAAATCTGTTAAAGTAGAAGTACAAAGTATTGGGGCGGAACGTGACCCATCCTACGGCTGTGAAATGTGGTTAATGAATGAATAAAATAATCAAATTAAGCTTTAAAATCAAATCAAGAGCGCCTTTAAATGTGATAAATAGAAGTATAATTTACATTTCAAAATATAAGTGTAATTTTGGATTTCTAAAATTTAATCTCAACTTTATTTGACCTTGATATTTATTTATTTATTTAGGTCAAATAAATAAGTTTAATTATTAATATTATAAATTTTTAAATGTTACTAATTACATAATTTATTATTTTCAATTTTTAATAAATTACCATAATTTTAGATTTAAAATATTAATTCAGAATATAATATAACCAATTTGTTTATTTATATTATAAATAAATATTATAAATTATTTAAAAATATTAAATATTATAAATTATTTAAAAATATTAAATGAGTAAGTCATATTTATTTGCAGGGTTGGAGTGAGATTTAATTAAGATGGATAAGTCGTGGATGTGTGCTGATAGAAGGTCCCGAGAGTATGAACTAGGGGTTGATGAATTCTTGAGGTTTGCGGTAGAGAACGCGAGACATGTGAATCTTATTCATTGCCCTTGCGTAAAATGTGGAAACATTTTAAAATTTGGTGTTGGAATTATAAGGGATCACTTGTATTTGAATGGTGTTGATACTAGTTATCAAACTTGGATATGGCATGGAGAACCTAATATGTCAGATGCAGATGCAAATGAACCTTTTGTAGGCACTAATGAACAAGGTTTTGTCTCTGAAACAGTAGATATGGAAGATAATGGTTTTGGGGATTTCTCAAATGATCTGTGTGAGTTTCTTAATGTGATTGGGGATGGAGATGAGCCGTTGTACCGTGGTTGTAAATTTAGTAAGTTAGCTGCACTTGTTAGACTCTACAATTTGAAAGCGAAGCATGGGTTGAGTGATGTTGGTTTCACAGAGCACTTGCTTTTTTTGACTGAACTTCTTCCAGAAGGTAACCAATTACCTTGCTCCTTGTACGAGGCAAAGAAGACTTTACATGCCTTAGGAATGGATTATGAGAAAATACATGCTTGCCCTAACCACTGCATCTTGTATAGAAAGGAATTTGACCAGGGAACTAATTGCCCAAAATGTTGTCTCTCAAGGTGGAAGATGGATAAGAATGAGCATGTAAGAGAAGGGGTGCCTGCGAAGGTGTTGTGGTACTTTCCTCCTATCCCGAGGTTTAAACGTATGTTTAAATCTAGTAGGACATCTGAAAGTTTGACTTGGCATGCTAATAATAAAATGAGCGATGGTCATATGCGTCATCCATCAGATTCACCATCTTGGAAGCTAGTGGATGATAAGTGGCCGGAGTTTGGTAAAGACCCTAGAAGCCTTAGACTTGCTCTTTCAGCTGATGGGATCAATCCTCATGGTTCTCTTAGTAGTAGATACAGTTGTTGGCCTGTTATAATGATTATTTATAATCTTTCGCCTTGGTTATGTATGAAAAGAAAGTTCATGTTGTTGACTTTGTTGATCTCGGGTCCTAAACAAGCTGGTAATGATATAGATGTCTACTTGGAACCATTGATTGATGATTTGAAGTGCTTATGGGAGGGGGTTCTAGGGGTGTATGATGCATTTAGAGGAGAATACTTCATGCTCAAATTACAATTAATGTGGACTATCAATGACTTTCCTGCCTATGGGAACTTATCTGGATGTGTTGTAAAAGGTTATAAAGCATGTCCTATATGTGGCGAGGATACACCTAGCCATAGGTTGGCACATGGTAACAAAGTTTGTTACATTGGCCACCGAAGATTCTTGCCTCAAGATCATTCATTTCGGAAGCAGCGAGTAACATTTAATGGAGAACAAGAATTTAGACCACCTCCTGTGCCACTAACGGGAGAGGAGGTATTTAGAAAGGTTGATGCTTTGACTCATATTGTTGATGACAAGGATAACATGCCTTGTTGGAAGAAGAAGTCAATCTTCTTTGAACTAGAGTATTGGAAGTTTCTTCATATTAGACATTGTCTTGATGTTATGCATATTGAAAAAAATGAATGCGATAGCATCATTGGTACATTATTGGAGATTCCGGGGAAAAACAAAGATGGGGTTGCAGCTCGGTTAGACCTCTTAGAAATGGGGGTTAAGACTTATTTGCGACCAGATTTTGGGGAAAAAAAGACACGTTTGCCTCCAAGTACTTGGAATCTATCGAGGGCAGAGAAAAGAGTTGTATGTAATTCTTTGTATGGCATGAAAGTCCCAGAAGGTTACGCTTCTAATGTTAAAACTCTTGTATCCTTGCAAGACCTAAAACTCTATGGGCTTAAATCTCATGACTGTCATGCCTTAATGCAACAATTGCTCCCTGTTGCCTTACGTTCGGTGCTGGAAAAACCGGTGAGGTATGCAATAATCAGATTGTGTTTTTTCTTTAATGAGATATGCGACAAAGTCATCGACATTTCAAAACTAGATAAAATGCAAGTTGATATAGTGGTAACCTTGTGTTTGCTTGAGAAGTATTTTCCACCATCATTCTTTGATATCATGATTCATGTCGTGGTGCATCTTGTTAGAGAAGTTCGATTATGTGGGCCAGTTTACTTTAGATGGATGTATCCGTTTGAAAGATTCATGAAAGTATTAAAAGGGTATGTACGTAATCGTAATCGGCCTGAAGGTTGCATGGCTGAATGTTATATTGGTGAAGAAGCTTCAGAGTTTTGCGAGGAATATTTATCTGATGTTAGCACTATTGGGATCCCATCGAGGCGAAATATGGGTCGTACACAACCCTTATCTGGTGCTACCGTAGAATCTGTGGAGCGTGACATGTTAGACCAAGCACATCGTTGTGTATTAGACAACACGGATGAAGTTGAACCATATATCAGGTAATTTAAACGTTTCTCTATATAAGATATCAGAATTCTGTCTTATAAATCAACCACTAAAATCTGATTGTATTCTATTTCATGTAGTGAACATATGATACATCTAACAAATACTTATCCGAGATTCAAAAAAAGAAAAAAGTGGCTACAAGATAAGCACAATCGCACATTCATTGGTTGGTTTCGCAAAAGGGTAAAATTAGGTTTATCTTTGTAAATGTTTACTGGTTGCTCTTGCTTGTTTCTTGATTTATATTAATTTGGATTCAGGTTGCACATGAACTTACACAAACATCCAGTGACATAACGGAGACTTTGCGGTGGCTTTCGGATGGACCGTGTATGGAAGTGCTAAAGTATAAAAGCTACATTGTTAATGGGCTGCACTTTAACACCAAGTCACGTGATGATGTGTGAGCTGTTCAAAATAGTGGAGTGCACCTAGTGGCAAAGACAATGCAGCTTTCTAGTGCAAAGGATAAAAATCCTGTTGTGGGAGACATGAGTTTCTATGGGGTCATTCAGGAAATATGGGAGCTAGATTATCATAAGTTTAGAGTACCTATGTTTAAGTGCGATTGGGTTGAGAATAATAATGGCATTAAAGTAGATGAACTTGGATTTACTTTGGCCAATCTTGGTAGGATAGGTTTTAAAAATGATCAATTTGTTATGGCTAACCTAGTCAAACAAGTCTTTTATGTTGAAGATCCTGTAGATTCTAGGTGGTCAGTTGTGTTATCAACCCCAAATAGGGATTACAATGATTGCGTCAATGACGATGAGCTAGGGGACATTGTAATTGACCACGAACCCTTTACAAGGGGTATGCCACCTGTTGACACATTTGATGATGTATTGAACGAAGAAAACTCACAATACATGAGAGCTGACTGTGAGGATATTTGGATTGATAAGGAATAAGAACTCAATGTACTTAATTGAACTCAATGGACTGAATTATTTTCCAGCAGAATGAACAATATTTTCCAGTACAATGTTTATTTTCCAGCACAATGTTTATTTTCCCGCAGTTGTATTTAGAACATTGACTTTATTTTCCAGCAGAATGTAAATGGTCCAGCAGTTGTTTTTAGAACATTGACTTTATTTTCCAGCAGAATGTAAATGGTCCAACAGTTGTCAGTTGTATTCAGAACATTGACTTTATTTTCCAGCAGAATGTAAATGGTCCAACAGTTGTATTTAGAACATTGACTTTATGTAAGCAGTAGATTGTAAATGGTCCATTAGTTGTATTTTCCAGCAGAAACTTAATTATTTTCCAGAAATATGTTTATATTCTGAATGCATTTTTTAACTAATTAAGCATAATGTTTATTTTCCTGCAGAATCTTCCTCCATGATTACTAAGCGGTTTTCATCCCCTGAAAAGAGGAAAGCTGTTTCATCCCCTGAAAAGAGGAAAGCTGTTTCATCCCCTTCAAAGAAGAAAGTCGTTTCATCCCCTTCAAAGAGGAAAGCCGTTTCATCCCCTTCAAAGAGGAAAGCTGTTTCATCCCCTGAAAAGAGGAAAGCTGTTTCATCCCCTTCAAAGAAGAAAGTCGTTTCATCCCCTTCAAAGAGGAAAGCCGTTTCATCCCCTTCAAAGAGGAAAGCTGTTTCATCCTCTTCAAAGAAGAAAGCTATCTCAAAATATGCAAATAACCAACTTGCCACGGCTAGTCAAAATCAGCCATTTGATTCAGAGGCTCACAACAATCACAGTGGTTCAGAAAATCAAAATCCAAAAGCTGATATTGAGACAAGCTCTAGTACCGCAAAAAGAAAACGAGGTATTAATACAATGCAGCGAATAGTGAAGAGAAAAGTACATGGCGTGAGAAAGGTTGTGGAGTATAACAAAAGGGGGCAAGCTCGTGGGAAGACAGCAAAGGAAATGCAATCTTACATTGGGGTATTAGCACGCACAAAGGTCCGAATTGACATTAAAAATTGGAAAGTTGTGGAGCTAGATACAAAAAAGAAGATTTGGGAAGCTATAGAGGTATGTGTCATGATTAAATTCCCCACATAAATTGTTATTTTCCTTCATTATCACATGCATTGATATTTGTGAGTGATTTGTTTGTACGTAGATGGCGTTTGTGATAGCTCCTCAAAGCAGGAAAATGGTTTTAAGATCAGCAGCATGTAAATGGCGAGAGTTCAAGTCTAGACTGACCAATACCTATGTTTATCCTTTCGAAAATGAAGAAGAAGTCTTATGTAACCCCCCTGAAGAATATCCTTTTATTGAACCTGATGCTTGGAGAGCCTTTGTAGCCCATAGGTTTACAAAAGAGTTTAGGGTACATTTTTCTCCATTTTTATTGGAAATAAATCGTTGCTTTTCAAAGAACATAATCACCTTTCCCTTCATACTTTGCAGGAATTACATAAGAAACAACAATCAATACGTGCACAATATCAGTATAATCATCGCTTGTCACGCAAAGGATATGCTGGATTGGAGGATGAACTGGTTAGTAAATTTTTTGTAATTGACTTAATTATTTGTCCATATTAAGTGAGCTTGATAGATTATTGTTTCTTTAAATGAAATAGTTGGAAAAATGGTTGAAGATGACATAGATCGAGCAACATTGTGGAGGAAAGGTCGTGAAGATAAGTATGGGAATATTCCAGATGAGAAGACAGCTGAGAAAGCAAAGGAAATAGTAAGAAAATGAATTGATGTTATGAAATTTTTCTGTGTGGCACACCTGTTTTTTTTTATTGTTACTGTGATTATTTGTTAATGCATTAGGATGAAGTGAAGAAAAAAGTTAGTGAAGGTTCGTTGACTGTAATCGGCAGCCATGATATTCTCACAATTACATTGGGGACTTTAGAGCGTGCTGGACGAGTAAGAGGTGTGGGAGGCTATGTGACTCCAAGTTCCTACTTTAACCAACCAAGATGCCAAAGAGAGTATTTGGGCGAGAACATTAAAGAAACTGTCCACAAACTTCTTGAAGAAGAGCGAGATAAGGGCCAAGCTATTGCAGCAAAACTTGTAGCGGAAGAGCGAGATTTTTGGGTGCAGAAGATTATGCAAATAGAGGCAAAACTTGATGGAAAGTGTACTCCCCCCACCCTTAACGGTGCACATGTTTCAGACAAAGCAAGTTGTTCTGCTGTTAAAAACTCCGACAATCCAAAGCTGAACAGAATGTTGAGAACAAGGACAATGATAACAAAAAGATGTCACCATTAAAGGTATATGTCATGCATGGAATTGTGATTGGAGTTTTACACATTATTGATTTCATTAATATATTTTCTTTTGTTTGTATCTAGAAACATGGAAAATGCTTAAAGTTCGATAGGACAAGTGATGAATCGCATAACGTGCACCCCATGCCAAGCGCATTAAAGGTGTTGTGTGGATATGCAAAAAATGTTCTCCAGTTGAAGGGAGAAACCATAAAAATTGTGATGGAGGAGGAAGTTTTTGGGTTTGCTCGTACAACCCATATTTTGATTGAAGACATTCTACAAGTTGGTGCCATGTCAGAAATATCAGGCACTTGTATAGTGATGTACATGAGGTATAATTAAATAAATCCTATATGGTACTATGAACGAAAACTTATTTAACAATGCTCAATTATTAGGTACTTATATGATGTGTTGAAGAAGACAAATATGTTAAGGATGATTACTTTTGTTGACCCTGCTTGAGTTGGTGCTAAAGGTTGTGGAAGTTTTTCTCAAAAAACACGTTACATAGCATCTCAGTTTTCAAAAGCACATCCTGGCACAGTTTTCCTGATACCTTACAACTCCGGGTTAGTACTTATTATATTTAGTTCGATCTGGAATTAATGGTAAAGTTCTTTACTGTTTTGTAGTACTCACTACAAATATGTTTGGGGCTGATTTTTGTATAGATGTCATTGGGTGTTGACCATTGTCAATCTGGACAGTAACAATGTGTACTTCATGGATTCCCTCAAGTACCGTAGAATCGATGAGGAGTGGAAACAAGTTGTGAACACGTATGTTATTCCAAATTACTTTGTTTTTAATGTAGTTCAATTAGAAAGTTTTACAATAAAATCCCTTCTATTAAATCGTCTTTCTGGTTTTATGTGCATGATGTTATATGCGTCACCCTCTTGCTCATGAAGTGCCATTAAAGCTCACAATGGGCAAAGCAATAATCAAATACGAAAATCACCACAATGGAGAATCTTGGTGGTATGTTAGATTATATGTATAAATATATATTTAATTAGCATAAGATGTTTATTTATGGACATTTGTTATTTTTGTTGATTTATCATGACCTAATTACTAATTGTGTTTAGGGAACTCCTGTACAACCATCACACAAGGAGTGCGGGTATTTTGTGATGCGCTTTATGAAGGAGATAGTCGAGGATGGTAGTTTGGACTTTGTAGCCAAGGTTAGTTATTTTGTCTAACTATGCTTGCAGCTTGCTTGTCTATGCTAATTTAAAGAAATTCTTTTTTAAGTTTGTTCTGCATGTACTGGACAAATGATGTTATAGATATGAATGAATTGAAATGAATTGAAACTTATCTTTCTCTCTCTATCTTTCTTTCCCTCTCTAACTATGCTTGCAGCTTGCTTGTCTATGCTAATTTAAAGAAATTCTTTTTTAAGTTTGTTCTGCATGTACTGGACAAATGATGTTATAGATATGAATGAATTGAAATGAATTGAAACTTATCTTTCTCTCTCTATCTTTCTTTCCCTCTCTATCTCTAGTTCTCTTAGTGTTTCCCTCTCTCACGAATTCAGCAGCTTGCTGAATTATGCTTCTTCTCCCTCATTTCTGTTTTCTGTTACTGTTTCTTCTAAATTTCTGGCCAATCAGTTCTTTGGTTCCTGACATTGCACTTGCAGTTTGCAGCGATCACATATCTATCAATAGTTGCACTTGATATCAAAGAGTACTACTTATTTCAAAGACTCAGAGAGGATAAATACAAACACATTAGTTATAACTTGTATGCTAGTAAAGAGATAACATAAGCGAAACAATCTTAGATGAATTGAAAAGGTACAATTTTATTTATATTCTTTTTGCCGTTGACATACAGTTGAGTAATCACAGTATGATATGATTCTATTTATTCCTTTTAGTACAGAAAGAGAACGTAATGTAGAATTACTAATCAGACATATAGCGCCCCCCTCCCTCCCCGGGACAGTTATTTCTGGTACAAACATAAATCGACGAATGCAATCCCAGTCGGCCTGCTTGGCATGTAAATCATTTAAGCTCCAAACAACCTGTAAGTTAAACTGTAAATTTTTCAGCGTCAATTTTCTTAAGCAAAACCAGAACAATCAGAAAATTACTACTATTAAAGTATACTGTTTCTTACTTCTGAAAGCGGGATTGTGTGCGTTTTGCTACCGCTTGTGGTTTGATATTTTCCTTTGCCACTTCTTGTTTTTGAGCTAAAATACTTGCTAGAGCTACCTGCTCTGTTGGATATCTGTTGCTTTTACTGTTTTGTCTTCTTTAGTTGTTCAGACCATGATGATGGTTGAGTTTGGCTTCGAGATGCAGTTTAGTTGTTCTGTTTTGCAGTTTTGGGTTGATTGTGGGTTTATTTGTGGGTCTGCTAGCTGTGTTTTGCTAACATTCTAATTTGTACTAAACTTGGCCAATTAGTCTACGTACAGTGGGAGACTAACTTTTTGTTATTTTATTTCAGTGGGATAAGGCAAATAGATTAACGTACACACAAGAACAAATTAACGAAGTACGGGGTGAGTGGGCAGCTTATGTGAGCAGCTACATGTAAGCCTCGAGTTAACAGTGGATGTACATGTTTAGATTAATGTATTTTGGGAGTTAACGGTGGGTGTACAGGTTAATTTAGATGAATGTATTTTGGGAGAAGGCTTGTTTGCACATGATTAGGTAGTAGTGCACCACAGTTAGTTTGGTATATTTTGTGGATAGTTGGTATATTTTGTGGATGTTACTATTTGAAACTGTAAACGTATGGTATTATTGGATGTATTTTGAAACCGAGAATGGTTGATACATTTTGGTTTTAAATGAGAATTTAGAGTTTTTGTTAGCTATATATCATTGCATTAATGAGAAACTGTGTATGTATTTTCAAATATGGTTGAACTACAACTTTTTTTCAGTTACACTACAACTGTTTTTCAGTTAAACTACAACTTTCTGAAAACGTTGTTTAAATGGTACCAAATAGATGACACTTTATAAAACTTGTATAAATTTGTTTAAATGTTGTACGATGTAACAAACTACAACATTTTAAACCAGATATGTGGTAAATAGAAGACACCTTTAAAACGTTGTATAAATGAGCCTAAACGTTGTGTAATGTATTAACAAAGATATAGTACAACATTTTTACGTTACACTACAACATTTTAAAAACGTTGTCTAAACGTACTACAATAGATGACATCTTATAAACGTTGTATAAATTAGTCTAAAGGTTGTGTGATGTATCAAACTACAACATTTTATACCAGAAAATGTTGTGGAATGATACCATCTACAACGTTTTCACGCATCTGAGTATTTATTCTGAGACAATGTACAACGTTTTTTAGTAAAAAACGTTGTATTATTGTCCAACTACAACGTTTTAAAAACGTTGTATAAAATAGGCCAAATAGATGACACCCTTAACCTCGACGTTTCTGGGAGAAAATTACAACGTTTTTTAACTGTTATCTATTTACTATTTTGTAGTAGTGACAAGGGTTAAGACCAGACTTATTTAACCAGGTATCAATCTTTCGGACTGATTCCTTTGCAGCAATATTGGAAAGTTCAATCATAGCAGAAGGAGGAAACAAAGCGATTATCAATTATAATCAAGGACAAAAGAGGAAGTTAAATGGTGTACGTAACAAAACAGGAAGTAGTGGTGAAAACAAATCAAACAGACGCAACTGGGACAATGATAACCGGAGTTTAAGAGGTCAACATTGGGAAAAGAAATGTTGGAAGTGCAAGAAGAAACATTCTGGGAAATGTTTGAAGGGTACAGATATATGTTTTAAATGTTGACAGGAAGGACATATTTTGGCTAATTGTCCCAATAATAGGAAAAATATGGGATGTTTCGTGTGTGGTTCCGCATATCATCAAGTCAAGGACTGCCCAAAGAATGAAGGAGTGGACGCAACAATAGTAAGAGTAGACATGATCAATTAACAATTAGAGGTTAGAAGGACCTCAAAGCATGGTGACAGGTAATATGTTGGTCAATAATATAAGTGTTTAAATGTTAGTTGATTTTGAATATTGACTGTTCTTTTGAGGTTGTTATTTCGTCATACTATTTAAATTTTTCGAATAAGTGAGAAATTTCTATGAAGGTAGAAGGAGTAGGTGAGAAAGTAATTTCTATTGATAATGTAGAAAATGTTTTGATGAGATAACTCTAAATTGTCTATAAGGAGTTAGTATTATTTAGTAATCATCTGAGGTTTTGATCGACTGTCAGATGAAGATCATGCATCTTCAGACGTAAGTAAGTCTAAGGTATTATTGGATAGTAAACACATTGAGTAGACAGTTAAGTTGTCTAATAATGATGTCAGATGATGAATTAATTTATACAAGTAACTAGAGGTATAGCTGATATTCAGCTGTAAGGATTGATACGTTGAATAATTGAAATAATACATGGAGTGGTGATTATTTCAAAGGTTCGTTTAAGTTGAAAGGGAATCAATAATATCAGGAGATGCCAAGCAAGGGATGATACGCGAAGGTTTGGAAGTGCAAACTCTAAAGGAAATAAATTTTCATAGACAAGAATCGCCAAGAAGGAATTGTAGTGGTATGTAGCTCAATGGTTCAAGCAGTTTGCTTATTAAGAACGCCAAAACCAATAAATGGAGGTTGTATTAGTTGAAGCATGTTATGGAAAGATATTAATTGCCCTAAGTATCCGGGAGTGATCGAAGATTCGATTATAGGGGATATGGTATGGTTTGGATAAGGTTGAATACCTGATTTACTTAAATTAAAAAGATAGGATTATATGAATTATTCTTAGATCACTAAGGGGCACATAATTGCGTGTGTTTTGATTATCGGAGCTAGTATAATTATTGTTGATAAAGCTCAGACTTAACTGCGAGTAATTGATCAAATTTCATATTAACGAGGCACGATCGAGAGGGGAAGCTCCGGTAATGATGGTGATAAATCGAGATCTACGATGCGTGTTCCACAAGGGCCTTTGAGAATGAATGGAGACGCAAATGAGGTTGATGCGACATATTTTACTCAAATGATAAGAAGAGTAGTTTAATTAAGTCATTAAAGGATCAGAGTTACAAGTGTGCTATGCGTGGAGTTATCGCATATGAGTCACATGTTAGTGTCACGGGCTGATCATATAAGAATTTAAGGAAGAATTGAGGATGAATCATTCGAGTTAGGTTAGTAGCCTTATGTTATAATTCCGAGGACGGAATTCTTATAAGAGGGGAAGAATGTAATGACCGGGAATTTTAAAACTTCATTATTAATTAAATAAAGAATTTAATTTCTAATGAATTATTTTTATGCGATTTAAAACTAAATCTTGGTGTAATTTTTTTTTTTAAAAAAAAAAACCAACATGAGTTTGGTAGGATTATTCAATTGAGTCAAATTAAATTAAAGGGAGTTCCATTAATAGAGTTATTTAATTAGTGGATTAACTTAAGGTTAATAATATTAAGGAATGGATATTCAATTAAATTGGACATAACAAGTGTAATTGGATTATATAATTTAATTAGTAAACTTATGAAATTATGTGACGTGGATGTGTGTGTATTAAATATGTATATATAAAAATATATGTGCATATTTATTAACATAATTTAATGGTAAATTAAATTGCGGTAAATAAATGGATTAATATTAAATTAATTCGAATTGAATTAAAAGGTTTAATGTAGAAATTAATTGTGTTATTATATTGATTATATCAATTAATCAATATTTATGTAAATTGTTAAATATGATTTTTGGAAGTGAGTAATGTAATTACACAATTACTGGTGTAATAATAATTAAATAATTTAATAAATTATTTATAAAAAAAATTGAGTAAATGTATTATTATTTTAATGCATTAAAAAATCTATGTTTGGATAAATGGATTTATTTTCATATTTAATGATAAATGAGTTATTTAATTTAAATGTATTAAATAATTTGTTTTATGTTATAAATAATATATATTCATTTATATATTGCAATTATTTTTAATTTCACAAATTATTGTGAAAAATAGTTATGTAATGAGGTAAATGGTAAAAAGAAAATTATATATATATATATATATATATATATATATATATATATACATATTCCGTGTGTGCGTGGGTATAATATATATATTGTGGTAACGTGTGTGTGTGTGTGTGTTATAATATATATAGGGGTAGCGTGTGCGTGTGTTTATATATATAGTGGCAGTGTGTGTGTGTCCTTTTATATATATATATATATATATATATATATATATATATATATATATATATATATATATATATATATATATATTAACTGTGGGTTGTAAATTAAATATATAATAATAATATAGGTATGTGATAATTGTGCAAAGTGAGCATGTGCAGCAAGTGGGTGTCGGATGTGTGGTGTGGTGTTCCACGCCAGAGAAGAGTGAATTAATTATGTGCAATTGTAAGACCCCGAATTTTATGAAATACAAAATTTAATTTTTCTTCATATATTTTTTTTTTGAAACAGTAAGTGGTTAAATTAACAAAATTGAAAGTTAAGGATGTTATGTGCAAATTTTATTTTGTCGGACAATATTCGCTTTGTCGGGGAATATTCGTTTGGTCGGGGAATATTCGTGCCGTACGACGGCGCCGAAATAATAAATTATTGGTGGACCCCACAACGGAATATTTGTCGGATATAGAAAACGACAGAAGTAACCTTTTTAAATAAAAATAGTCAACGGAACTGTTAAAATACCGGTGATAAAAGAATAGTAGCATACGGTAGTTTATGGTATTTTCTGTAGCACACGGTACTCTACAGTAACACACGGTATTGCATAGTGTCTCATATTATTGGTCTGATAATTGACACCGTAACTGTTACGCATCATTTCATCGATAATTGTCACTGCATAATATTTTATATTATCAATTCAATAATTGTTGTTACACAGTATTTTGCATTATTGATTTAATAATTGTCATTACACTGTATTTTATATCATTGAGTCAATAATTG
Source organism: Hedera helix (assembly GCA_947179155.2). Taxonomy (NCBI): domain Eukaryota; kingdom Viridiplantae; phylum Streptophyta; class Magnoliopsida; order Apiales; family Araliaceae; genus Hedera; species Hedera helix. The sequence goes on along the minus strand of OX359276.1, from coordinate 26,453,617 downwards.
TTGTTGCACTGTTTTTAAAATTATTGAACCTAATAATTGTCACAGTAACATATGCACAGTAATTCACATTATTGAATCAATAATTGTCATTACACAGTAACGTATGCTTTATTTTACATTATTGTTATCTCTATTATGATGTTATTTAAACAGTTGTATTTCATTAATTTATTGACTTGATATCTAAGAGCTAACTATACTGTATTTATAACAATTAGTCATAATAATTGAATTGATAAAGTTATTTGTTTATAATATAAAGTTAGGTGATTATTAGGTGATATGAAATGAATGGTGTAGATTAAAGTGTGAATTATTGTTGAATAATTGAATTGATTTGTTTATAATATAAAGTTAGGTGATTATTAGGTGATATGAAATGAATGGTGTAGATTAAAGTGTGAATTATTGTTGAATAATTAAATTGATTTGTTTATAATATAAAGTTAGGTGATTATTAGGTGATATGAAATGAATGGTGTAGATTAAAGATAATATAATATTTGAAATGGATGGTGTAGATTAAAAGATGATCTTTAAATGAATGGTTTAGATTAAATGAATGATAAGATTTTTGGCTATAAATAGAAGCCTTAACTTAAGGATTTTTCATAAACTTCCTTACTTGTTCTTTCTTTCTCTCTCTAAATACTTCTTGTGAAAGTTCTCTCTAAGTGTGCTTAAGTCATCTTGAGTATTTGTGAAGATCTATAAGTATACGTGTACTGTTCAAGTTAATCAACCTCATTTAAATCAATATCCAGTCACGTGTTGAGGTAAGGGATGCCATCTTTTTCATCTTCCATTATTCAAACGTACTATGGTAAGGGATGTCATTTTTTTTTTCATACTCTCAAATTTACTACTCGTAAGGGATACCATCTTTTTCATCTTCCATTATTCAAACATACTGTGGTAAGGGATTATCATTATTTGATTCTCGATAATAATATTGTTTCTTCCTTACTCATAAGACGTGCCTTTTATTTCCATGTATTAAATTGTGGGAATAACCTTACGGAGCGGATTGCCGCCTGTTGGTGAATAACCTTTCGTATTCATTCATTATTAATCTCTGAGAATAACCTTACGGAGCGGATTGCCGCCTGTTTGGTGAATAACTCTTTGTACTCAAATTCTATTAAATTGTGGGAATAACCTTACGGAGCGGATTGCCGCCTGTTGGTGAATAACCCTTTGTATTAATTTCCTTCACCTTTTGTTAATCAAACCTGCTACGGTAAGGGATATTATTTTCTTTCATACTCCTAAATCGAAATTTATTATGGAACTATTGCTTCTATAATTCCTGAAAATATTATATGTTCCATAATAGTTGAACTTCATTATTTCAACTGAACCTTCCTATTTACGTGAACCTTTCTATTGAATTGTAACCGTTATTCTGAACTGTGGATCTTGAATTTCACTCCACATCATGTTGACAATTTGGACATTATTTGAATCTGTACAAAGTAAACTTCCGATACTTATTGTTATCCTATTTCTTCTGTTCATCATTTATATCATTCTAATCATCCAAAAATCAAGCTGTTGTGAATATCTGTGGCCGGGGGCACAGATGTGATATATTTGTTGAACAGATGATAGGTTAAAGGCGATATAATAGGTTAAAGGCGATACATCTGTTCGGTGTCTTTTATGGCACGTGGTGAATGTTCTCTTTGGCCCGTAGTGCAAAGATGAACTGTTGTTTGGTATGATTATGACCAAAGGCTGAATCTGGTATAATCATGACCGTTGGTGCTATATTGAATATCTTTGGCCCGTAGTACAAAGATGAACTGTTGATGTGCATGATTATGATCAGGAACTGTGAATTTGTATTATCTTGACTAATGATATTTCAGATGATAAAAGTTGATGATGTTTTTCCTAAAAAGAGAACCGAGTGGACATTATAGTCTGCATTATTCTTCTAATAGATTACTCATTCCGCTGCTATTATTGATCTGAACGTTGTTTAAGAATTTAACTGCAGTTTTTGATATAAACCTTGTAGTCTATTGTATTCTATCAAGAACTCAACTGTTGAAGACTAATGATAATTTATTCGTCATTATCTTAGTCATGATATTCTTTACTGGGCTATTTGAGCTCACCCTTTCTTTTGTTCCATTGTTTTTCAACAGGAGATGAAAACATAACAGGGTCTAGCCGGGGAATGGAGTGAGGGTTCGAGGAATAGTTATCATAGTCTTCACGTTTTGTAAAATAGTGTGGCAATAATAGTGAAGACTTAGTTGTGTATTATTATACACTGTATTGTAGTACGTTGTGCTTTGTTGTAATAATTTTGTTGTAGTATTTTGACGACTCAAGTTTGGGCTGTGTGGGCCCAGATTTGGGGGCGTCACAGTTGGCATCAGAGCTTAGGGATATGGTCTTTAATGGAGATCTGGGGTTAGAACTAGGAGGGGAGAGACGAATAGAATCAATCACTAGTGTGTCCTACCTAAATTAGATTTATTTTTTATCTAATGAATCGATTTGAATGTAGGAACATGAAGAGATGAGTCAGTTTATTTGAACTAACATTTATTTTGTGACCACAGTTAATTATGGCATCTGGAAATCAGGAGGTTAACTATGAAATTACCGAAACAAATGTAGCTGCAAAACAAGAGGCGACGAATAATCTTCTTACAAACTCAGAGTTGAATCATTTGCCTAAGGCAAAAATTATGCGTGTTCTATCCAGTAAGGATGAAGGTGAAAGCTCTGCTACAGTCGTTCCAGATCCATTCTTAAAAGCAATTAAAGGAAGTAACGAACTTGCGGAAATTATTGCCTTTAATTTACTCACTAATTGGGAGAGTGATATCACCTGGTTATGCTCTATAACAAAGGATCAGAATATATGGACTTTTCATATTAGTCTTTGGGATTTATGGTGTTCCAGCTATGATTTTCAAGATTATTTAAAAATGATGTTTCTATACTTTTGGGCGTTACAATTTAGAGGAATTCAGGTTAAGTTAGTCACTATCGTGGAAACTGCAGTCTATCGAAAATACTATTTTAATGGAAATCATTGGTACCTTACTACTGATGAAGTTGATGAACCCGAGAAACAGTTTGCTAGAAAATTATTCAGTGGTATTCCCAAGGTTGAAATACGTGAAGATCCGAATGAAGTATTCGGGATTCGATTTGACGATAACAGTCAAGAAACCGAATGAGGTGATAACCGGTAAGCTATTCATAAATTCTCGTGAAGTTTATGCCATATTAGATACTGGCTCTATCCACTCTTTTATCTCACCTATATGTACTCAACGTTTAAATTTGACTATTGAAAACTTAAATCTTGTCTTATCAGTTGAAACTTCATTGAGAGAAATACCTATTACATTTACTATCTATATATCTTGCCTAGTTCAAATCAACAACCTCACATTACCTGTTGACCTTATTTCTTTGGAGATGCGTGAATTTGATGTGATTTTAGGAATTGATTGGTTGACTACCCATCATGCTAACATTGATTGTTTCATAAGATTATTAGTTTTCATATTCCTAATCAACCTGTCATGCAAATTCAAGCAACTAAACCATTGAAATCTATAACTGTTATTTCTAGCCATAAAGTCATTCGTTTATTGAAAAACGGATGTCAAGCCTTTTTTAGCTCATGTCACTGATTTGAACAAAAATACGTCAAACTTGAATGATATTCTCATTGTTAATGAGTTTTCTGACGTTTTTCCTGAGGAACTTCCTAGCTTACCCAAAACTGTGAAATTGAATTTTGTATTGATCTTGAACTCGGTACCAAGCCCATTTTCAAAGCCCCATACCGAATGGCTCCCATAGAATGCCAAGAGTTAAAAGTTTAATTATTAGATATTGGTATCATTCGTTCTAGTACAAAACTTATATCGAGCGAGGAATGCGAGAAGAGTTTCCAAGAACTCAAGAGGAGACTTGTTTCAGCTCCTGTTCTGACCATACCATCGGGATCGGGAGAATTCGTCATATTTAGCGATGCTTCAGACAAAGGTCTAGGCTGTGTCCTTATGCAACATGGAAAGGTGAGAAAAATTATGAGAAAAATTACCCTACTCATGATCCAGAGTTGGCAGCAGTCGTTTTCGCGTTAAAGATCTGGAGACACTACTTGTACGGAGAAAAAGTAGATATCTATACGGATCATAAAAGTCTCAAGTATTTCTTCACCCAGAAGGAACTCAACATGCGACAACGACGTTGGCTTGAGCTGTTGAAGGATTATGACCACACAATCCAGTATCACCCGGGAAAGGCGAACGTTGTAGCTGACGCTTTGAGCAGAAAATCTTATGCAAGTACAAGTGCACTGCTGACAACACAAAAGTGTATTTTGTACGACTTGCAAAAGATGGAGATAGAACTAAAGACACCAGGGACCCACTCGAAGATTACTCACGTGCGAGTAGAACCAACTTTAATCGATAAAATTAAAGTTGCTCAAGCTACCGATCCGGAACTGATAAACATGATAAAGAAAGTACAAGAAGGTGCCATTCCCGAAGCAAGAATCGACGAGAAAGGAATACTTCGAGTCAACTCTCGACTCTGTGTTCCTAACGATCCTGAATTAAAGCATAAAATCATGATGGAGGCACACAACACGCCGTTTGCAATCCACCCAGGAGGTACCAAGATGTATCGAGATCTTCGACATACATTTTGGTGGAACAATATGAAAAGAGAGATTGCGGAGTTTATCTCAAGGTGCCTAACTTGTCAACGTGTCAAGGCAGAGCATCAAGTTCCTAAAGGTCCATTACAATCACTTGAAGTTCCCGAATGGAAGTGGGAACACATCAATATGGACTTCGTGACGGGTCTTCCAAAAGTTTCTCAAGGCTTAGATGCAATTTGGGTGATCGTAGATAGATTGACCAAATCTGCTCATTTATTGCCTATACGAGAAAACTTTTCACTTGAACGTCTTGCCGGTATGTACATAAATGAGATCGTGAGATTGCATGGCATGCCAGTTTCCATAGTTTCTGATCGAGATCCTAGATTCACTTCACGCTTTTGGACCAGTCTACAAAAAGCTATGGGCACTGAACTACGTTTTAGTTCTGCATATCATCCTCAAACGGACGGACAATCGGAAAGGACGATCCAGACCCTCGAAGATCTTTTGAGACTTTGTGTATTAGACTTCAAAGGAAGTTGGGATAAGTACTTGCCGTTGGTGGAATTTTCTTACAACAACAGTTACCAAGCAAGCATAGGTATGGCTCCATTCGAGGCATTGTATGGAAGGAAGTGTCGCTCTCCAATATGTTGGAATGAGGTAGGAGAAGCAAAATTGTTGGGACCCGAGTTGGTACGCTTGACGACCGAAAAGATCCAAATGATCCGACAACGAATACAGACCGCACAAGAACGACAAAAGAGTTATGCTGATCTTCATCGGAGAGACGAAAGTTTCAACGTCGGAGATCATGTATTCTTACGTGTTTCTCCATGGAAAGGGGTTACGAGATTCGGAAAGAGAGGAAAGCTCAACCCTCGATTTATTGGCCCATTTGAAATCCTCGATCGAATAGGAATCGTAGCCTACAGACTAGCCCTACCACCAAGTATGTCTCGCATCCATAACGTTTTTCACATATCTATGTTACGTAAATATGTGAAGGACCCAAACCACGTCATTGAGTTAGAACCAGACGTTATAGCAGATGATTTAACATACGAGGAGGTACCTGTTAAGATCCTGGATAAGAAGGAGCAGATCCTACGCTCAAAGGTTATACCTCAAGTTAAGGTTTTATGGAGGAACCAAGATACTGAGGAAATGACCTAGGAGCTAGAATCTGAGATGAAATATAAGTATCCTTACCTCTTCGATATGTCAGGTACGTCAATTTCGGGGACGAAATTTCATAAGGAGGGGAGGTTGTAAGACCCCGAATTTTATGAAATACAAAATTTAATTTTTCTTCATATATTTTTTTTTTGAAACAGTAAGTGGTTAAATTAACAAAATTGAAAGTTAAGGATGTTATGTGCAAATTTTATTTTGTCGGACAATATTCGCTTTGTCGGGGAATATTCGTTTGGTCGGGGAATATTCGTGCCGTACGACGGCGCCGAAATAATAAATTATTGGTGGACCCCACAACGGAATATTTGTCGGATATAGAAAACGACAGAAGTAACCTTTTTAAATAAAAATAGTCAACGGAACTGTTAAAATACCGGTGATAAAAGAATAGTAGCATACGGTAGTTTATGGTATTTTCTGTAGCACACGGTACTCTACAGTAACACACGGTATTGCATAGTGTCTCATATTATTGGTCTGATAATTGACACCGTAACTGTTACGCATCATTTCATCGATAATTGTCACTGCATAATATTTTATATTATCAATTCAATAATTGTTGTTACACAGTATTTTGCATTATTGATTTAATAATTGTCATTACACTGTATTTTATATCATTGAGTCAATAATTGTTGTTGCACTGTTTTTAAAATTATTGAACCTAATAATTGTCACAGTAACATATGCACAGTAATTCACATTATTGAATCAATAATTGTCATTACACAGTAACGTATGCTTTATTTTACATTATTGTTATCTCTATTATGATGTTATTTAAACAGTTGTATTTCATTAATTTATTGACTTGATATCTAAGAGCTAACTATACTGTATTTATAACAATTAGTCATAATAATTGAATTGATAAAGTTATTTGTTTATAATATAAAGTTAGGTGATTATTAGGTGATATGAAATGAATGGTGTAGATTAAAGTGTGAATTATTGTTGAATAATTGAATTGATTTGTTTATAATATAAAGTTAGGTGATTATTAGGTGATATGAAATGAATGGTGTAGATTAAAGTGTGAATTATTGTTGAATAATTAAATTGATTTGTTTATAATATAAAGTTAGGTGATTATTAGGTGATATGAAATGAATGGTGTAGATTAAAGATAATATAATATTTGAAATGGATGGTGTAGATTAAAAGATGATCTTTAAATGAATGGTTTAGATTAAATGAATGATAAGATTTTTGGCTATAAATAGAAGCCTTAACTTAAGGATTTTTCATAAACTTCCTTACTTGTTCTTTCTTTCTCTCTCTAAATACTTCTTGTGAAAGTTCTCTCTAAGTGTGCTTAAGTCATCTTGAGTATTTGTGAAGATCTATAAGTATACGTGTACTGTTCAAGTTAATCAACCTCATTTAAATCAATATCCAGTCACGTGTTGAGGTAAGGGATGCCATCTTTTTCATCTTCCATTATTCAAACGTACTATGGTAAGGGATGTCATTTTTTTTTTCATACTCTCAAATTTACTACTCGTAAGGGATACCATCTTTTTCATCTTCCATTATTCAAACATACTGTGGTAAGGGATTATCATTATTTGATTCTCGATAATAATATTGTTTCTTCCTTACTCATAAGACGTGCCTTTTATTTCCATGTATTAAATTGTGAGAATAACCTTACGGAGCGGATTGCCGCCTGTTGGTGAATAACCTTTCGTATTCATTCATTATTAATCTCTGAGAATAACCTTACGGAGCGGATTGCCGCCTGTTTGGTGAATAACTCTTTGTACTCAAATTCTATTAAATTGTGGGAATAACCTTACGGAGCGGATTGCCGCCTGTTGGTGAATAACCCTTTGTATTAATTTCCTTCACCTTTTGTTAATCAAACCTGCTACGGTAAGGGATATTATTTTCTTTCATACTCCTAAATCGAAATTTATTATGGAACTATTGCTTCTATAATTCCTGAAAATATTATATGTTCCATAATAGTTGAACTTCATTATTTCAACTGAACCTTCCTATTTACGTGAACCTTTCTATTGAATTGTAACCGTTATTCTGAACTGTGGATCTTGAATTTCACTCCACATCATGTTGACAATTTGGACATTATTTGAATCTGTACAAAGTAAACTTCCGATACTTATTGTTATCCTATTTCTTCTGTTCATCATTTATATCATTCTAATCATCCAAAAATCAAGCTGTTGTGAATATCTATGACCGGGGGCACAGATGTGATATATTTGTTGAACAGATGATAGGTTAAAGGCGATATAATAGGTTAAAGGCGATACATCTGTTCGGTGTCTTTTATGGCACGTGGTGAATGTTCTCTTTGGCCCGTAGTGCAAAGATGAACTGTTGTTTGGTATGATTATGACCAAAGGCTGAATCTGGTATAATCATGACCGTTGGTGCTATATTGAATATCTTTGGCCCGTAGTACAAAGATGAACTGTTGATGTGCATGATTATGATCAGGAACTGTGAATTTGTATTATCTTGACTAATGATATTTCAGATGATAAAAGTTGATGATGTTTTTCCTAAAAAGAGAACCGAGTGGACATTATAGTCTGCATTATTCTTCTAATAGATTACTCATTCCGCTGCTATTATTGATCTGAACGTTGTTTAAGAATTTAACTGCAGTTTTTGATATAAACCTTGTAGTCTATTGTATTCTATCAAGAACTCAACTGTTGAAGACTAATGATAATTTATTCGTCATTATCTTAGTCATGATATTCTTTACTGGGCTATTTGAGCTCACCCTTTCTTTTGTTCCATTGTTTTTCAACAGGAGATGAAAACATAACAGGGTCTAGCCGGGGAATGGAGTGAGGGTTCGAGGAATAGTTATCATAGTCTTCACGTTTTGTAAAATAGTGTGGCAATAATAGTGAAGACTTAGTTGTGTATTATTATACACTGTATTGTAGTACGTTGTGCTTTGTTGTAATAATTTTGTTGTAGTATTTTGACGACTCAAGTTTGGGCTGTGTGGGCCCAGATTTGGGGGCGTCACAGTTGGCATCAGAGCTTAGGGATATGGTCTTTAATGGAGATCTGGGGTTAGAACTAGGAGGGGAGAGACGAATAGAATCAATCACTAGTGTGTCCTACCTAAATTAGATTTATTTTTTATCTAATGAATCGATTTGAATGTAGGAACATGAAGAGATGAGTCAGTTTATTTGAACTAACATTTATTTTGTGACCACAGTTAATTATGGCATCTGGAAATCAGGAGGTTAACTATGAAATTACCGAAACAAATGTAGCTGCAAAACAAGAGGCGACGAATAATCTTCTTACAAACTCAGAGTTGAATCATTTGCCTAAGGCAAAAATTATGCGTGTTCTATCCAGTAAGGATGAAGGTGAAAGCTCTGCTACAGTCGTTCCAGATCCATTCTTAGAAGCAATTAAAGGAAGTAACGAACTTGCGGAAATTATTGCCTTTAATTTACTCACTAATTGGGAGAGTGATATCACCTGGTTATGCTCTATAACAAAGGATCAGAATATATGGACTTTTCATATTAGTCTTTGGGATTTATGGTGTTCCAGCTATGATTTTCAAGATTATTTAAAAATGATGTTTCTATACTTTTGGGCGTTACAATTTAGAGGAATTCAGGTTAAGTTAGTCACTATCGTGGAAACTGCAGTCTATCGAAAATACTATTTTAATGGAAATCATTGGTACCTTACTACTGATGAAGTTGATGAACCCGAGAAACAGTTTGCTAGAAAATTATTCAGTGGTATTCCCAAGGTTGAAATACGTGAAGATCCGAATGAAGTATTCGGGATTCGATTTGACGATAACAGTCAAGAAACCGAATGAGGTGATAACCGGTAAGCTATTCATAAATTCTCGTGAAGTTTATGCCATATTAGATACTGGCTCTATCCACTCTTTTATCTCACCTATATGTACTCAACGTTTAAATTTGACTATTGAAAACTTAAATCTTGTCTTATCAGTTGAAACTTCATTGAGAGAAATACCTATTACATTTACTATCTATATATCTTGCCTAGTTCAAATCAACAACCTCACATTACCTGTTGACCTTATTTCTTTGGAGATGCGTGAATTTGATGTGATTTTAGGAATTGATTGGTTGACTACCCATCATGCTAACATTGATTGTTTCATAAGATTATTAGTTTTCATATTCCTAATCAACCTGTCATGCAAATTCAAGCAACTAAACCATTGAAATCTATAACTGTTATTAATTGTTTGTTATGAAATAAATTGTTGAAATGGTGAATTAAAATTATTATTGTGATGTAGAATAATTTATAGTATTAAATTATGTGAACATCCATAAGATTTGAGGTTAAAAATCATGTATGTGATGTATTTATGAAAATTATTAAGTGAACAATTTTTTACCAAAAAATTTGTGAAATAAATCATGGGTATTTGATTTATTAAGTTATTAATTGTTATTGTATTATGGGTAATTGTTTGAGAATTTTTTTGGATAAATTAAAGCTTGCTTTAAGGTATAATGTTCATCAATGGTGGAATTTATTTTTGGTAGTGCCGAATCCTGTAGGAAGAAGCTCCAAAAATTGGAGATTTTGGTTAATTACGATATTGTCCCTCAGAGTTAATTTTAATTAATTTAAATGATTTAAAAATTGATTAAAAATTATAAAAAAAAAGTAAAAATACAGAAATTATATTTGGGATTATATTTTATATTTTTCCAATTATAATAAATAATTAAGGTTAATATTTAAATATTAATCTAGTTAGTTATAATTATGATTAAAAAAATAATTATTTATTTTTTAAATAAATTAAATAATAAATTAGGGTAATAAATTAAATTATTATTATTTAATAATAAAAGACATATAAAATTATTTATTTATTATTTGATTAACTTTAAATAATAAATAAACCTAATTAGTCATTATTTAATATTAAATAATAACTAAAGATATTTAATTTTCTTATTAATCTATTTATTTATTATTTGATTAATTTTAAATAATAATTAAACCTAGCTAGTTATTATTTATGATTAAATAATAACTAAAGGCATTTAATTACTTACTATTTAGTTAATATTAAATAGTAACTAAATAAAGTTTGATTTAATGAAATAAATGAAATGTCATTAACTCATTAATTAAACAATTATAATAAATTGTTTAATAAGTGTTTTCCACTTAAGAAAATTGCTATAAATTAATTAAGTCATTAAGCTAAGATCGTTTAATTGTTTTATAGGTTAATGATACTATATTAAATTATATGTGTTATGCGATCTTATATTTGCTAGATAAATAGCATAATTAAGCGTACAATTGTACAGTTTTCGTGCTAATTGATAGACCAGTGTTATTAATGTTAGGTCATTCAAAGAGTGTTATTTAAAGCTAGTTAGCTATAGATCGACTATCAGGCAAGTTTCCTAACTTCGAACTTTATCTTGTGCAAGTTTCTATCCCTACTCAATTTATATTCGAGCAAGATGTATTATTCTATTGAGCTTATTTTTATTGAGCAAGTTTCCCTGAAACCAATATTGTACTTGTGAGGATCCGAATTTTCAGGATTCCTTTAATAATATCAAATAAGAATTAATTGATAAAAATATCAAGGTTGTTTAAGTTAATTATTATTTTAAGTGATTTAAAGTGTTTGAAGGGATTTAATTAGTAAATTAAATCTGTACAGAGATGGTGATGAATTATGTGAATTTAAAATAATTGAAAAGTAAATAAATTGTGTAAATACAATTTATGAAGAATAAAAGAAAATTTCAGGTAAATGTACAATAAATTGTACAATTAAATTATTGTGGAAGTACAGAAATTATGATTTTAAATGAGGTTATGTGATAATGTAAAATGCATGAATTAAAAATGTATATATTTATATATATACATTTGTATATATATGTGTGTTATGTTTAATTGATAATTATAAATGTTATTAATTATGAAAATTAAGGGATTAATAATTAAAGTAATCCGAAGTTAAATGAAAAGATAATGAGAAAATTAGTGGAATTTGAATTATTGATTTTAGATTTAATCAAGAATTATTGAGGAAGTTTAGAAATTAACTGAAAAGAAATGTAATTATATAAATTATATAATAATAAATTATATAATTTATATAAGGAAATTATGAAGGAAATTATAATTATATAAATTATATAAGAATAATTATATAATTTATATAAGAGGATTAAATTGAATAAGGATGGAAGAAAATTTTATAAATTGTATTTTATGTAAAAAGGAAATTATTTAAAAAGGAAAATGTAATTACATAAATTATATAATATATATAAGAAAGAAATTAAATTAAATTAGGAAAAATGAATGTTTTAATTCATTAAAAATTATGTTTATGCATAATTAAATTATTATGACTTTTATGAAGGATAATATTACAGAAACGTGAATATGTTAGTGTAATATGTTGTGCAAGAAATGAAGTGAAAAAGTGTGAAAAATAATTTTTATATGTTAGATGAATTATTTTATGATTTTTGGAGGTATAAATTACCTCAAATAAGTACATGCATGTCATTATGCGTGTACAAAATTTGTCAAGTAAGGTACCCAAAAAAGGTCTAAATATTATTGATAAATCATATTATGATTTTTAGTGAATTAAAATAAATATTTTATATTTGTTATATAAAATATTTATTACACGTAATAATTACGTAATGTATAAAAATACTACATTATTACTTGATTTTGGAAAATCCGGAAGTTTCAAAATGGTCAAAGGCGGTGAAAATTTTGTGGCCAACGTGGTGATTAAATTTTTGGTTATAAAAGAAAAGAAAGAAAGCAAGCAAAGAAGGAAAAAAAAAGGAAAACAAAACAAAACAAAAACACAAGCAACTCTCTCTCTTCTCCTATCATCACCACCCGACGCTACTAGCTACCACCGCCACCACTCATGACCATCGTGACCTCCATAGCCACCACTAGAGATGTGGAACAAGAATCATGAAAGCTTTCTTTGGCTTGAGGAAGGTATAAGAAATTATTTATTTGGTTTATTTATGATGATAAATTATTATAGTGGAAACAATTATAAATAATTAGAATAATTATTTCAAATAATTTATGGATGTATATCTATGGTTTATGTGATTTTTGGAATATTTATGTTGTGAAATTGGGAGCAAAAATGGTGATTTTTTTGAAAAAGTTGATGTACTGTTGCCGCCTGGAGAAGAAGGAAAAAAGGGAGGGTCGCGCATTGCGCGTGGCCAATTTTTGTCGAAGGCGGGATCGAAACGGCGTCGTTTTGGGGCGCGAATTCGGTTGTCCGCGCAATACGCTGCTGTTGCTCCAAACGACGTCGTTTGGTAGAAGCCGAAGAAGGGGCTGCCGCGCCATGCGCAGCTGAATTTTGCGGAAAAGACGATTGTGCCCCTAGCCTTTCCGGCAAATACCGACCGTGATCCTTGACGCACGGAATTTACGGAAATGCCCCTGAACTTTTTGAAAAATTCCGGTTATATCCCTAAGGGCGCGAAAATTACCAAAATGCCCCCAGAAATTATTTTAATTGAAATAAATGTTTAAAAATTGTTTAAAAATTATAGAAAAATACTAGAAATACAGAAATGATGCTTGGGCATTTAATTTAATATTTTTGTACAAATATTAAATATTGGGGATTAATATTTAAATATTAATCCATTAAGTTTAAAGGTTAGAAAGTGAATAGATGAAAATCCGGACAACTGAATGTGCTAAAATTTATCCGATAAGCCGGGTTGCCCGTATTGAAGGTGTTTAATATTAAGTTAAATTAATATAGTGAAGGAACGAGATTAATATAATTAACTATATTAATTAATAATTAACCCGGTACCCTAAAATAAATCGTTGAGTAGGGTTAATTATGTTATAGATGATATTAATTAATAAAATTAATATCATTAAAGGATAAATAATTATTATTTGATTATTTTATGATCATAGGTTGACCGAGTTAAGGGTTTGAGCTATCAATTTAAATATTTGGACGACAGACAAGTTCTTCAGTACTTTTATGTTAAATGTTTAACTGTTATGATATGTTAAAACTTGTCAAATGCATAGAAATTATGTGTTATGTGATCTGTGAGTAATATGACGACTATGTGTATTTTGTGCAATAATATGAGATATATTGTTATAGTAGAGGCACAACACGTAATGCATGACACACACCAATAATGATAAGGTATGCGCTACGTGAAGTATAAGCTGTTGAACTTGCTGAGCCGTTGTGCTCATTACTTGCTTAATAAATATTTTTGAAGGAAAGCAATAACTTTCAAGAATATCATATACGATAGAGATGAATTATTTAGAAGGTTGGAAACGTAATTGCTATATTTTCAACATTTTGATGTGAGAAATTTGTAAATTTTACTGTGATGAGTTGTATGTACATATATGTTGAATTTGGATATGATAAAAGTTAAAGTTGTGTACCATAATTATTCGAGATGATTATAATGATACAGACTATTATATAGCTAGTTATGAATTATAAAACAAAGAATATCGAATGGATATAAACAACATTGAATTTGATTGTTGAACTTTATTAAGTTTTACGATAATGATGATAGAAAGAAAAAGTAAATGTTACGATCCAGGGACTAGGATCCAAATATAAGGATTTTAAATATCCAAATATTTTAATACAATGATTGAATTGAGAAAAAGAAAAATTTATATCGAAAATTTGTAGCTGATGATAATAATGTCAATAAATGAATTAATTAAGGTGAATGAGGATTTATTAACGGGCCGAAATTTGAACGTAAAGAAAATAATGTTTAATAAATACAAGATTTAAGGGAATAAAGTGGGTCGAATTTCGGGGTCGTTACAGTACTTATTTAATTGTGCAAGTATCTTATCTTAAAACTATTTAATATTATTATTATATTGAATATAGATTGTTTAGCTTGTGAGCTGAGATAATTATTGTATCATAGTCCCATCATATTATTTATTAAAATTCGCACACTTGTGCACAATCAAGCCAAGTTCTTAATATGAACTAATTGAGAAGTAGTCTACGCTAATTGTTTCGATTAGACATATAATTGAGTTAGAGAAGTAGTCTACGCCAATTGTTTCGGCTAGGCATTTAATTGAATTGGAACAGTAGTCTACGCCAATTGTTCGGCTGGATATTTAATTGGAAATGAGTAGCAATCTATGCCAATTGTTTCGGCTAGAATCTTGTATATTTAAATTCATTGACTTGAATTCTTGAAGCTTATCCAAACTATTGATGGTGCGGATTCATATGATCAGACTGAGCAGAACAACCCTGATAAAGGGATTTGATGTCGATTTATTCGACTTAGCGCGCACCCAAGCTAAATAAATGTTATATATATACATTGGGTACAAGAGGTTTGGCCACCTCGCGTATCCACCCGAGTGTTTTAGTTATTTAACTGTTAAACTACTCAAGAGATGCTCAGTTAAGACCTGGGTAAGTCTCACGAGGAATTCCAAGAGAAAGACCTGGGACAAGCCCTCAACCATGTTCACGGTCTATAATGACCAACTCAGCAGTAAATATTCTTTACCATTGGTTTTGAATATCAGTTATTACAGTATTCATTCTTGCAAGTGTTATTTAAAGTTATCATTATTGATATCGCTCTCGAATTTAATATTGTTGAGATTATCAGCTCTTCACTTAATCTTCTAGAATTATTATTGTTGATAGTTATTCACAATTATTGTATATTGTGAAATCTAAAGAATATATTCTTTTTATTCATGATATATCGTTTATTGTTACTTTAACTTACTGAGCAAAGTAGTTGCTCACCCTTGCTATATCATGAACCATTTTTCAGATAAAGATCGAGCGTTCAAATTATAGTCAAGAACTAAGGAATTACGAGCAAGTAGTTTCGGTAGAAGCTAGTAGTGTATTACTATTGAATCGATCTGTGTAAGTTGTAAACCTTTTTGTTATATAAGGTAGTTGAGTTGTATTTTGTTAAGGTTGTAGACCTTGGGACTTGGTAAACTTTGTGTAATGAACAACATATGTTTATTATTTTTCCACATTAGTTATTATATGTTGTTTAAAGGTGATTTTGAAGTGGAACGTGATGACTGGATCTGGGTGTTGAGACCTGAATCTGGGGGCGTCATACTTAAAGTTGGACAAGTAAGGATATTTAATTAGTCATGTATTCTTTCAGTGATATTACTAGGAGTTCCAATAAAATATTTTATTATGGTGTATAATAAAGTGTTTACTCCATTAGGGGGACCAATCCTAATTTGTTTATCAAAAATTGAATTACCATCATTATCTCTTTTAATAGCATGAATTATGGAATATCTAGTTTCTTCAGTAAGATATTTTTCCCACCAAGATCTAAGAATTCCAGTGAATCCAGCAATTAATATTTCAACCATTTCGGATTGTCCTAAATTATTGAAAGAAGTTATATAACTGTTCGCAACCATAGACATATGATTTAATTTATTTAAAATTTGTTGTTCACTAAAACCATCAATATTCCATTCATACATTTTACTAGAGGAGACAAAAAATTGATTATCCAAATTCTTTTCTTCTAACTGTAAGTCATGAGGGGTTGGTCTGGAATACCAATTTTTTGTTAAACCTGTATGGTTTGAATTTTTAAAGTTTAATTTATTAAATTGGTTTTCTATTTCTCTGATAGTAGAATCATCACTATCATCTTCGTTTTGACTAGTTTTTTTGTCTATAACAGTTAGCCTTAGGACCACTAGTTTTAGGCTTGTCTAATTTCTTAAATAATTTATCAAATATTTTAGCAAGTTCTAGATCCTTATTAGGAATACCTAACCCTTGTCGTTGTTCTGATAAATTTAATAATGTTTCTTCAATTTATTTTTTAATTTTACTATCTGGTTATATTTCAATTTTTTCTTCAATTTTATCTAATTCTTTTCCTAGGGTTACTAGGTACTGGTTAGTAAAATTGTTTTGTTCAATTATCTTTTTTTCATCGTAATTATTATCAGAAATTTTAAAAGTACTAGCAGTAACTGAAGTATTTTTTATTAATATTATAATTGCTTTTAAAGGAGGGTGACTAGATGAGATCTTTGTTTTATCCTCTTTAATCGTGCACACCTAGAATGGGGGTTGAATAAGTGTTTATGCTTTAAAATGACAAATTAAAATTTTCTAGAATCTAGGTAAATCCAGACAGGTAAAACCTGTCTGCTTTAGGTGTCTGTTTTAGATGAATTTATAAACTGTTATGCAGAACTTAACTTTAAACCATGTATGAGTAATATTATGATGCAGAATAAATCAAACCACACAAGATAAAAAAACAAGTCAAAGACAGCAAGATTTTTTACGTGGCTCGGCCCTTAATCCTCTAATCTAATAGCCTAATTCACGCCCAATATCAATTGGTATTGGAGACCCTTTTATTAATTAATTTTTTCAATCAATTACAAATTCTCCATATACAAAGAAGTTCTGATCCGGACTGTGACGCCCCCAAATTCGGGTACCAAATACCCGGATCCGGTCATCACGATCCAATACAAACATTCACCTCTAAACAACATACAATAACTAAATGCGGAATAATAAACATATGTTGTTCATTCAAAAGGTGTTACTAGTCCCAAGATACGATAACCTTACACAAAAGTACACAAATACCCTTAATAAAGTACTTAGGGTTTATATTACATAACAAATAATTTAATTAACTACAGGGCTGCATCTCGAAGTCTATTACTTCATCTTTCCTTTACCCTTGTTCTTTCCCGAAGTCTCGGGTTGCACTGCAATAAGGTTTCATGATATAGCAAGAATGAGCAACTAGTTTGCTCAACAAGTTTAAATAACAACAAGGAACAATATATCATGAATGAAAGGGAATAGCTGAACAATTCAATAATGTGAATAATATAAGCATGAATAATAATTTGCTTTTAAAAGTAGGATAGTCAAATAGACTATGAACTATAAATATCCACTGGAGTCAATAGCAGGTTGACCCAATGGTTACTACCAGAAATATGTACCCGAGGGGAACAGCCTCAGTACAATATGTGTATGCTTAACATTTAATTTCCGTATTTTTGTACCTGATATTAGATACAGGGTACTCCCCTATAATAAAGGGGTGTTCATAACAGTCTAAGAATCCGCATCTTCAATGATTTGGATAGCTTTTAAAATCTTTAACATAAATGTCTAGCCGAACAATGGCTTAGACCTACTTTGAACAGTTCTTTAAACAGTTGAACAGTAATTAAGTACAAGTCAATGACTGTACAATCTCAAGTGCAACAAGTGTGAATAACAATAATATCGATGTGGAATAATTGTAAAGTAATTAAACCACTCAAAGCATGCTTGGAAATAACAGTTCAAGCTTAGATAAATAATTTGCTCAATGAAATGAGTTTAGAGATAAGGAACTTGCCTGTCTGCTCAGCTACAATATATGTCTAGCTTTAACTAACTGGCTTTGAAAAGACCTAACATTAATAAAGTTGGTCTAATAATTAGTACGGCGTATTTGCACAACTATACGCTCACTAAGGTACTTATTTATCATATAAGTACTAACACATAATTTACGTTAGTCTAAATAATATTATTAACCTTATAGACCCTCAATCAAATTAGGTTAATAATTTAATAAGTTAGAAAATATTTTTCTTAAGCGTTGGACACTTATTAAACCCTTAAACAACTTATTACATTTTTTTAATTAAAGTATAATTAAATTAAATTTATTTTATTAATTCAATCTCTATTTAATTACTATTTAATCTTGGTTAAATAGAAATTAATTAATTAACTATAGTTATTATTTAAAATAAATAATAACTAATTGTACTTACTTATTATTTAATCATAATTAAATAATAAATAATTATTGATTCATTTTACCTTCTTTAATTTAATATTAATCAACTAATAGTTAACTAAGTAATTAACCTTACCTATTATTTAATTTAAGGAAATTAAATAATAGTTTACTTATTTTAATCCTCTTTAATTATTATTTAATGTCAATTAAATAATAATTAATTATTTAATTAATTTTAATTATTGTTTAAGATTAAATAAAATTTAATTTATTTATCCTTATTTATTATTTAAATTAAATAACTTAATTTCCCTTAATCATTATTTAATGCTAATTAAATAATAATTAATTACTTAATTATTCTTATTTATTATTTAATAATATTTAAATAATAAATAGTTAATTTATAAATTTTTATATCTTCTTTAATTATTATTTAATGTGAATTAAATAATAATTGCTAATTTATCTCCTTTATTTATTATTAACATTTTAAATAATAAATAACTAATAAATTTATTTAACTTAACCATGATTTAGCTAACTAGATTAATATTTAAAATATTTAAATATTAAACTTAATTAAGAATATCCTCCCCAATATCATTTTTGAATTATTATTATTTTTGTTATAATTTTAAATTAGTTTTTAAATATTTAAATTAATTAAATTAAATCCGAATGACATTTCTGTAAATAAGTTGAAAACTGAAACGAGGGCAAAATAGTAATTTCGCCGAGAAAAAACACGGAGGGGCAGTTTGGTAATTTTGCGGAACTGGGCTCGCGCATTGCGCGCGTTATCCGTAAGCAGGCCCAAAACGGTGCCGTTTTGGAGCCCGGGCTGTTGGCCTCCGCACGTAACGCGCGGAGTAACTTTTTATTCTACCAAACGACGCCGTTTTTGCTCCGCGTTTTCTATGAACAGTTGTTCGCGCATTGCGCGGAAATTAATTTTTTCTTTCTTTCTTTGCAGACTGTGAACAGTGTCCGACAATACCCATTTTAAATAAAAATATACCATCAAGTAAGCTATAAATCCTCAATAAAAATTCAAAAAAATTACCAATCACTTAATATCAATTTATAACATGAAAATTTAATTTTTCATGATTTAATATCATTCTTTTTTTAAAAAAAAATTTACATCACATAAACTACCATAAATCATAACTTTTTGTATATAACTCCATTTTGAGTGATTCAAACTTTGTTTTTCTCATGATTTAATGTTCTATAATATTAGAACATCAAACCTAAGTTTTATAAACATATTTTTGGTCATATATTTCAAGACTTGATTATACACTATTAAACACATATTAGCATACAAATGATACCAAAATACAAACCAAGCATATTAAACTCAAGCATGGCATAAATATTACTACCATACATTATTAACTATATTAACATATTTATATACACATGTTAGTTTATTTAATTTAAAACAAAATTAGATTTAGAATAACCATTACCTTGATTTAATGGCTATCCTCTTTTTTCTTCCAAAATAGGTGGTGAATCTTGAAGACATAAACTAAGAACTCATTCTCTTGATAATTTTGCTCTCAAAATATTTTTCTACACTCTCAAATGCTCTCTAGCTCTCTCTTTTGGACTTGGAGAAAATAATGAAATAACATCTAACAATTTCAAGTATACTTGCAAAATTATTAGATACACATAATATATCTAATAATTTAGCCCATGCTCCTAGATTACAACTTACACAAGGAATGGGTTAAATGACTTAGTTGGTGAAAAGAGGAATGGTCCATGTACTTGAAAAAATAAAACAAACAACCATTAATTAAATAAATGAAAAATAAACTAAAATAAACAAAAATCAATTTTTTTTCTCTCTCTCCTTGTATGCTCTCGACTGATAGCTTTTCTTGTCCCAAATTGATAGTCACAATTTACTTTTTAAATTAATAATAGTTAAATTAAGTATTTTCCAAGTGGGCCAATCATTGGGCTTTAATTTAAAATACCAATTGGGCTCCTATTAAATTGTTTGGGCTACTAAATTGTCAAATTTTATTATTCTCCACTTGGGCTACTAATTGACCCATGTTGGGCTAATTTAATAATTTACACATTAATTATTCAATCCATGATTAAATAAATAATTAGATTGAATAAATAATTAAATATTCTAAGCCATTAGTATTAAATTACTAAATGGACTAATAAATATTATTATTAATATTTCACATTATTTACATTAATTAATAATTATATTAATTAATTTATTATATTTAATTAACTCATTATATTCAATTTAATTGAATATTTAATTAATAGGAAACTTATCAATTATTTTGATATTAAAACTTTATGGTTTGTTCACTAATTTAAATAACATATTAGTGACCCCCTTTAATTAATTTTAGTAATTAATTACATAATCATTTAATCACATAATTAATTAATCACATAAAAAGATTTAAATAATCTCGTAAAACTAACTCGTCGGAAATTAAATTAATAATTTAATTAATAATGACGTGGAAGTTCTAGGACATTACACGGACACTACTGTCCCCTTTCAATGACTGCAACTTTTTGCACCCATGCAACCTTTAAAGCTCCCTTTGTACTTCCCTATCCACTACTGGATCAATCAAGCCAAACTTGGCTTGAATACAATGTTTTTAAACAGAAGTAATATATAGTTAAAATATAACTATGATTTTTCAACCAAAAGATATTAAGAACAAGGCACGAAAGATAGCTAGAAAGAGTTCTTTGAAAGCTATTAATATGAGAATAGATATTACATGAAAGCTCCTCTCTCTATCTTTGTTGTGATAGGAAGATATATATAATATAGTTTAACAGCAAGAAAAATAACGGTAACAAAAATAGCTTAGGTCTCGGTTTTGAAAGACCAATATTTCAGTGGCGTGATTTAGGTAAGAAAATAATATTCAAATTTGTTTTACAAAGGATTTTGAATTTTAAATAAAACAGTTTGAAAACAACTTGATTTAAGGAAAGCAATCAGAAATGATAGGAAGGATAATATCCAGCTGATTAAGTTCCAATTAATTTTTTATTTGACTTTATCTTATTTTCATATTTTCAATAGTTTAGTCATAGTAAAATAGATTTTCCAGCAATTTAATAAAGCCTTGTAAATAAGTCTTTTGGGCTAGCAAACCTTCTATGAGCTCCTAATTGATTCATGAAGGACCTAGTCCAGTGGCACTCTATGAAGCAACATATCACTATAGGGCATCCATAAATTAGAAGATCATTATATGAAGAATGTAACCCATAATCACCATATATGATTTCATCCTTTAATCTCAAAACCTGCTTGAAACAAAAAGTCCCCATGCATAGTATAATATTCCCATGCAAAGTTCATTAAGCAAAGTATATTATTTATTAATTATTTTCATGCAAAATATATTATATCCATGCAACACATATATCTCCATGCAAAGTATATTATCCCCATGCAAAGTGTATTATTTCCATGCAATAATATATGAACTCCAGACATAACATATTATCATTATTAAAATATTAAACACATAAATCAATATTCTTCCCCTTTTTGATGGTGATAATATATAATTATGTTCAACTCAATTTCTAGTTCATTCCTATTAAGTAAACACAACTTTATACAAAATATGTTGTCATCATTAAAACAATAAGCATATAAACCAACACTCTCTCCCTTTTTTATGATGACAAAATATAGCTCCCCCTAAATATATGGCTTCCCCTAAAAGTATACATATTCATATAATACAGGAACCAAAGTTACCAAGTTCATAACAGTGTGAACAAAGTACCATCAACAGATCAATTACAACAACAAATAAGTCACCATAGCGTCTATCCCCCTTTGTTATTATCAAAAAGAACTATTAGCTGTGCAATTCATGATCCTTCTCAAAACACTTAAATATCCAAGTTCTTAAAACACATAAATATCCAGGTTCATCATTCATTTCAAAGCAAATAAATATCCATCCATTAGTAACATAAAGCATAGATTCATCTACATAAATTTCTCCCTCTTTAGCATTATCAAAAAGAAATATATATTAAAGGTGACTGTGCATAGTAAGCGTGCATGTTAAACGTAGATAATTATGCCCAGTAAAACCTATATAAACAATTGGGTGTTATAAAGTAGAAATAAATTAGGTAATAAATATATTAAGCACAAAATACCTATAACACCTTATATAGACAAATAATATCAAGTTCAAATGAAGTAAAGTAAGCATCTAATCATACCTTTGTACTTAGTTATCTCAACATCTTTACCTGTAACATTAGCGGATAACTTGATGGTAGTGCTCATTGGAATTGTTATCTTCAAAACCTAGCATCTTTAAATAATTATGTACACTCCTTCTTATGGTCATCCTTGTGTTAAGATCTCCAATGATTAGATTTGAAGGATGATTTCTCATTTTTCTGAATGTTCTTGGAAGTCTAAAATTAGTCACTTGTTCTTCTGGGTCATACTTAGGATTATCTGCTTCTAAAACAGATGGGTAAGGCTGTCCAGATTTAGCTGTCTGCATTTATAATTTTTCTTCTGATTTTTCTTCTGATAGGGTCAAGTTGTCTGCTTTTCAAGTTTTAGATCCCCTTATTTGTTTTCCTGCAGAATCTCCATTATCTTCTTTTGACAAATCAAGGTTAAGTTTATAAAAAAATAGTATTTGCAGATTCCTCAACCTTTAGTTTATTAAGATTATCATGTGTATTAAATATGGAGCATTTAACACAATAAAAACTTTAGGTACATTTGTTTAACAAAATTCATAGAGTTTTCATAATAATATATCTAATTAAAACTTTGTTTAAAAAAATGATGTTCTTACAGATTTAGCCAAATTATTTTTGAGCAACTTACACTATCAAGGTTAAAGTACTAATCGTTTCCTTGAGACATCTGCAAAATAAATAGTCTCTACCTTTTTGGTACCAAATTTGTTTGGGTCCTTTTGTGTTAGTAGCATATAAATCAAATTTCTTTACCCAAATTTATTTTATTTTAATTTTATTACAATTAGAATCAAAGTGCCCTTTACAGCCACATTTTTTGCAAGTAACAAATGAAGAATAATAATGTGACATCCCGAATTTTTACAGGACTTCTAAATGAAGATTATGGCTAATTAAGTAAAGGTTAGAGGATTAAAACTTGGTTTAGATGGATATGATGTATTATTATGCGATTAAATTTAATCATTTTTAATCAATGTGATAGCAGTGACCTATGTGGTTGAAATGATATGGAATGACTCTTGATGTAAATAAAGGTCTATAGAATGTACGGTGATCAACTATTTATTAAAGTGTATTAGCAACGTAGCAGATCATGAAATTATTATGAATATAAATTCTGATGGTTGAATGACAATGTGATGGATTAAAGAGAAGGATAAATTGAATTGCCTACAATAGGGTAATTTGAAAGGAATTAAGGTAAGAAATTGTGCTACGTCTATATGTAATAAGTTGAATATGTGAATATGTATGTATTTGATCTGATAAAGAAGAAAGGAATTAAAGCTGAGAATAGAGGAAGTGAGAAGAAAATATGTGAAGTAAGCTTTTGTTATAGATATTAATAGCGAGCTTAATGATTAGGCCTCGAGAGGTTAGGTTACGAAAATGTATAGTAATGTGTGGTTGAATGTGCAGAAAAGAAAGAACAGTTTGACCTAATTGGTATATAAGGAATTGATTGAATAATAATGGTTATGAAGTTCAATGTTTGAAATGGATTAATAAATCCATATTAATTGATGAAATGAATTATATTTGTACAATGTGTAAGTACAAAATGTAATAACCCTGAGAATGAGTAGAAAGAACGTTGCGTGCAAGAATGGTGCAAATTAACACATGTGTGTTATGTAAATAAGAAAAAGAACGTAAAAGTCGTAGAAATTGCTATATGAGCGTAAAAGGATAAAGAGAGAATGAATTTTGATAATTCGAGCGCGGTTCGCTCTTCGATGAAGCGATTTATGAAAAAGTGAGTATCTCAACAAATTGAGATGTCAGAAATTGGAATTGATTAAATGTGAAACCAAGAAGGTTCGTAAGAAACGAGAAATGTATATTATGGTTAAAAGAAAGTTATATAGTCGATTTGCGATCAAAAGGGCTATTTAAGTCGTAAAATGAGTTATGTGAACGTAGTACGGCATAAAGCGAATGACCTAGTCGGTTGATTGAAAGAAAAATTAATTTAAATGAGCATGAAACGAATTAATGAAAGAAAATTAGAAAATTTTCCTTAAAAGGAAAATTGACAATAAAATAAAATCTAGCAAATTGGGTAATTGACTAAAATGCCCCTCAACAAATTAGTTAATGACCATTGTGTCCTTAAGGGTAAAATGATCAAATTATCCTTGACAACTTAAGTAATGACCGTTGTGTCCCAAGAGTTGAAATGACAAAAATGTCCTTGACTAATTATGTGAAAAGACCAAAATACCCTTGGTTGGCTTAATTATGGTTAGGTTGACTTAACCCAACTTGGTTTAAGTCTCATACATTTAAAGCAAAGCAAGAGAGCTCTTATCCTTCACTTCATTTTGCTGAATTTCAGCATAAGGGGGAGAGAGAAATAGAGAAGCCATGGATATAGAGAGAGAAAACTTGATTAATTAAGAATTGATGGTTGGATGGTTATAGAGCAAGAAGAAAAGATGAAGCTCTCTTCATGAGGAAGCTTTCTATGTAAAGAAGTTGGACATCCAATAAGGTATGTTTATGTTTAAGCCATGAAATATGGTATTTATGAGTTTAAATGTTAGTTTAAGACTAATCATGCATGAATTAGTGGTTAGATGTAAGTTTGTATATGAGTTTAAGTACTAAATGGTTGAGAAGTCATGAAACCCTAAGCTCAAGTTTGATTTTGTAAAGGTGGTGCACTATTATGCATGTATTCAAGCTATAAATCATGAATTAAGGAAGGTTATATGTTAATGTTGTTGGTTTTGATAAAAACCTAGATGAAGAGGATGAATATGTGTAACGTATATGAAATTTTATGTTAAATTGCATTGAAGGTCCAATAGTATGATTTGTTTGAGAATAAATACAATATTAGGCTATGAATTGCATGTAGCCCAATTTATAATCTGTAAAGTGCATTATAAAGTGCATGTAAAAGTTATGTGATTACATAAAGTGGTTAAATTTGTATAAGATTGCCTATGTGGTGCGTGGAGTCAAGAATTGAAATTGAGTTTAAGTTTTGAAAATTGAAAGGTTTGCAAAAGTTAATGAAATTCCAACTCAAAGGTGATTTTTGCTAATTTTGAAGAATTAAAGGTGAAATGAAGTCAAATGACCTAGTTTTATGCAAATACACGTGTTTAGGTTGATTTGAAAACCAACAGATTGAAATTTGAATAAAAAGGCGATTCGAACGATCGAAATCGATCGTTTCAACCCCAAATGGATTTTAACGGACAAATATCGCCTCGTGCGAAGTTTTATAGTTTTAAAAGTTTGGGCATGTCATATATGACTTATATGAACTTTGTCAAGCATTGGAATGAATTTTTGTTGCAAATGGCCAAAAATCACATAGTTGAAAAAAAAATTGAGTTTTAAAGTTAGAAATTTTTTCCAAGTCTGAAAATGTTTTGAAACGCCCTCCTACAGGCTATTGTTTCTATGATTTTGAGAAGCCAAATGAGGCAAGTAAAAATTTTATAAAATGCTAGGTAGTAAGACCTAGTACTATTCCAAATTTGGACTTGATTGGATGTCTGGTGAATGAGTTAAAAATCAGCAAAAATCAGAATTTCTGGAACTGCAGGACTGCGCCGAGGCGCAGTGTTTTGTGCTGAACACTGCACCGGGGCACAGTGTATTGTTCATGGGCCTAGAGGACTTCACAACCAGTGAAGTCTGAAGCGGTCGGGGTGCAATGCACTGTTCACAGAAAATTTTTAAAGTGTCCAAAATGTGACGTTTTGATATAGAATGATAAATATAAGCTACGTAAACCCTATATAGATAAAGAATTACCAATATAAAGGGTGTCAATGTATAATGAAATGATAAATGGCATAATGTAATATGTCTAAAGCTAAGTCTAATCATGATATGAGTTATGAAAAATGTCGGTAATGAGTTAGCATGTATTATTAACCTACATAAGGTATAATACATCAAATGTGAAATGATTAGAGACGAATTGTCGTGTAATTATGAGATAAGTTTGTCAAGTTATAGAAAGTTTATGAGCCTATATTGATGCATACAGTGCAATGTTTACAGATAGCGCTCAAAGTAGCAGACCGACAAGACGGTTATGAAAGGATAGGAAGGTCGCGCGAGGCAGTAAAGGTTAAGTGTAAGATAAATGCAGATCAGGTAAGTTTTTCAGACTTAAGTGTACTAATTGGTCTACGTGAACTATGTGATAGTTGAAATGTGCACTCCGTGCAAGTATGTGTATTAACTGTTAAGTGGAATATGTGTCATTAAGCATAGCATGATAAAGTAGAGGATGCATGACACATAAATATAAACTGTAAGCATGAAAAGTGTTATCTGATTAACTTGCTGAGCCTATATGCTCACTCTTGCTATGAACTAACATTTCAAGTAAAGTATGAGAAGGCCGGATGTCCCGGTTAAGCTAAGGTAAAGAAATGTGAATGTACGGATAAGCAAGAAGTAAATTTGTTATATGTAAATTGTGCAATGTGCAAGCAAGCTAGTTAAATGTAAAGTTGTACAGATGCAAGT
Organism: Hedera helix; assembly: GCA_947179155.2. Lineage (NCBI taxonomy): Eukaryota > Viridiplantae > Streptophyta > Magnoliopsida > Apiales > Araliaceae > Hedera > Hedera helix. The sequence goes on along the minus strand of OX359276.1, from coordinate 26,426,134 downwards.
GATGAAACATTTTGGTTTTAAATATTAAACCATGATTGTAATATGAATGAATAAATGGTTTGTAAATTCATAGTGATTAGCAGTAAATGTAATTTATTTTTTAGAAATATTGTAAAAGAATAAGGGGAATGTATTATTTGGTAATTGAGTTTTATATATAATAAACTCCTATATATGGTACAGATATGTATAAACAGACACATGTATGTACATAGATACGCTGGATGATTGTATGTAAACAGGATCAGATACAGAGTAAGCATGAGATAAGTAGAGTTTTATATATGACAGAGATATATGATGAATATATTTACAGGTGATGTTAAGTTGATTTACAAATTATATGATTACGAAATTGTAATAGACTATGTCACAATCAATAAATGTTTGACATCAGTTCTAATAAATGGTAAGTGAACGTTACGATCCTGAGACAGGTAAAGAATGTAAGATAAATAAACAGATTTATGGACTGCATTGTGGTCAATTAATGTCTCTAAAGGTTAAAAGTTATGTTTTAACGCACAAAATCGTCGTGAAGATGATTAAGGATAATATAATTTGATTTTAAGATTAATGATTATGAAATCCAGAATTGAATGGATAGAATTAATGAACGTAGGGATTTCGGTGCATTACAAACAAAGTGGCTTATGCTTTGTTTTACTATTTATTATTTTCATATTATTATTTTTGTTATATTTGAGCGCCCAACATTATATTTAAATTTTCGTCTCCTTGAATAAATTTTGCAAGGTCTTTTGTCAATGATATTATTTCTTCATTATTATTATTTTACATGCTAATAATTTTTTCATAATTAAATGCATCAATACACGAGTCTCTCATTTTTAGATTTTCTTTCAAAACTTTATTTTCCTTTTTAAGACTAATATTTTCTTCATATAGTTTATTAGCACCATTATGAAGAATTTTATTATAATTATCCAAATAATTATTCTTAGTTTTTAATTTAGACACTTCACTTGATGTACAATCTTTGATAATGTCATTTTTTCCTACAATCAATATTTCTATTTCCTCCATTAAATCTTTTATCCAATTTTGTAAATGAGCAGTTTTTTCTTTAAGACGAATATTCTCATTTCTTAAACCAAGATAATCTGAAATAGTAATATCAGAGTGTTCATCGTTTACCTCGGATCCTTCTTAATTTTCCAATCCAGTGAAGCATAATTGTGAAGTTTCATCTTGATCAGCTTCATGTTCGGACTCTTCATCACTCCATGTCATCAAGGTTTTTCCTTTTGTACTGTTTCCTTTGTTCTTCCTTCTAGATAGTTTCTCGAGCTTTCTTGATAACATTTTAATTTCTTCATCAAAATCTTTGTTTTGATTATTATAATTGCTCTCAGCTTGAAGTGTCGATGTCTTCTTTATTGGTGTTTCATCTTCATCATCATACCTTCTGAGTTGGTTTTCGAATTCTTTAAGTTCACCAAAAAGTGTGAAAGTCTCAATAGTGTTAATTGTTGGAGAGTTGTCATTTTTTATGTGAATCGTTTGATCATGACACGTACAATTTTTGGTTTACCTCCCTTTGATCAATTTTTCTCCCAAGCATACTCAGAGAGTTCATGATAATAAGGAACCTTGATTGGGCTTCTTTAATTGTCTCATTTTTCCCTAGTTTAAACAACTCATATTCTTACATCAACATACTTAATTTTACTTCTTTCACCTTAGAGGTTCCTTCATGGCTTATGATAATTGTGTCCCAAATTTCTTTCACCGTATTGCATGCAGAGACCTTGTCAATTTCATATTGGACCATCTCACTCAGCAACGTTTTCATGGCTTTAGAGTTATAGGATACCATATATGATTCGTTGTTGTCCATTTTCATGAAAGTCTTTGGTCTACCATCATCATGTCTCGGAATAACAAGTTTATATTCAACTACCCACCATTCACATGGATCCCTGTGGAGATATATCTTCAATCTAAATTTCCAGAAATTAAAGTTCTCACTGTCGTGCAACAACGGGGGTCTACTAGTAGAATGTCCTTCTTAAAAATTAAGGTGTGCCATAAGATCTTACCCTACAGTCTACAAAGACAACGTTAGTAGAGCCAAGCTCTGATACCAAATATAATTCTCTATGTGCACTCCTAGAAGTAGGTTGAATAGGTGTTTATACTTTAAAATGACAAATTAAAATTTTCTATAATCTAGGTAAATCCAGACAGGTAAGACCTGTCTGCTTTAGGTGTCTGTTTTAGATGAATTTATAAACTATTATGCAGAACTTAACTTTAAACCATGTATGAGCAATATTATGATGCAGAATAAATCAAACCACACAAGATAAAAAACAAGCCAAAGACACCAAGATTTTTTACGTGGTTCGGCCCTTAATCCTTTAATCTAATAACCTAATTTACGTCCAATACCAATTGGTATTAGAGACCCTTTTATTAATTAATTTTTTCAATTAATTACAAATACTCCATGTACAAAGAAGCTCTGACCCGAACACTACTACCACCCTTTGCACGACTGCAACTTTTTGCACCTCTACAACTCTTGCACCTCTGTAACCTTCAAAGCTCCCTTTGTACTTCCCTATCCACTACTGGATCAATCAAGCCAAACTAGGCTTGAATAAAATATTTTTAAACAGAGGAAATATAGTTATAATATAACTATGATTTTTCAACCAAAATATATTAAGAACAAGGCACGAAAGATAGCTGGAAAAAGTTCTTTGAAAGCTCTTAGTATGAGAATAGATATTACGTGAAAGCTCCTCTCTCTATCTTTGCCATGATAGGAAAATATATATAATATAGTTCAAAGACAAGAAAAAGAACGGTAACAAAAATAGCCCAGATAACAGTTTTGAAAGACCAATATTTTAGCAACATGATTTAGGTAAGAAAATAATATTCAAATTTGTTTTACAAAGGATTTTGAATTTTAAATAAAACAGTTTGAAAACAACTTGATTTAAGGAAAGCAATCAGCAATGACAGGAAGGATAGTATCCAGCTGATTAAGTTCCAATCAATTTTTGATTTGACTTTATCTTGTTTCCATATTTTCAGCAGTTTAGTCATAGTAAAATAGGGTTTCTAGTAATTTAATAAAGCCTTGAAAATAAGTCTTTTGGGCTAGAAATCCTTATATGAGCTCCTAATTGATTCCTAAAGGACCTAGCCCAGTAAGCATTCTATGAAGCAACATATCACTGTAGGGCCTCCACAAATCAGAAGATCATTGCATGAAGAATGTAATCCATTGTAATGACCACGAATTTCATTAGTCATTGTAAATATACTTAATAAATATTTAGCAATGAATTTAAACTTTTTGTACTAATTAATTGTACTATAGATAATTAAATAAATATACTTGTGTATGCGTGTATCTATTTAAAGAATTAAAGCAAGGTGTATAGTTAATTAAAGCAAATCTAATTGGATTATATTTTAAATCCAAATGAGTTGATAAACTAGGTCAAAGATATCAACCTAGTGGTCCATGTAATTAATTTAATTACTAGTCCATGTAATTAATTAAACAAGCTCAATGCTTGATTTAATTAAATGTAACCTAGAATATTTAATGTGAGCCCAATGTGTTATTTAAATTGAGCCCAAACAATCTAATTAAATGAGCCCAATATATTTAATCCTAGAGTCCAAAGTGGAGCCCAATAGGAAGTCAAAATTGGTCAAAATTGCTACATATATGAATATACATATATAGATGTATATATGTATAATTAAAGTAGAAAAATTAAAGGGAAAATGGCTTGGAAAAGACCATTTTGCTGAGATTTGAAGGGGGACCCACATGGGTTGCTTGATTTTCATGTTGCTTCTAATTTACTCTATGACAAGGTTGGCCAACAACCCTAGTCAATCACCTAGTCAATCACAATGTCAATCCATGCAATAGTAAGCTAGATTAAGCTCTAAATTCACCAACATTGGTGAATTAAGAGAGCTAATGAAGGATTAGCAATTGGCTATAAATAAGATGTTCCACAATTGTGTCAAGTTTGTTAGTTCATTTGCTAGAGAATACAAGAAAGAAAATAGAGAGCTTTTGAGAGAAAAGGAAGAAACACTTGAGAGTTGTGAGAAGATAGCTAGAGCTTGAGCTTGGTGGATGACACAAAGATTCACTACCTACTTTGGTATAAGGAGAAGGAGAGCCAACAAATCACAAAGGTTTAAAAGTTCTCTAAACTTCATCTTATTTCATTTTTGTAGTCTAGAAAGCTTTTGATCGGTTAAAATCTATTTTTAACCGATCAAAACTCGTTTTGATGATCTAGAAGTGTTTATCTATGTAATATATGTATATTCATGGTATGAAGTGTTTATATCATGATTTGGTAGGTGTATTTTTTCATAAAAACATAAGAAATGTTCATATTGTATTTTACCGGTAAAACCCTATGTAGCTATGTAATATATTTTGTGTCATTTCGAAATGTACAAGTTAAATACTTGATTTATATGGCTAGAAAGTTTTATGTATGAGTTTATAAGAAAACCCAACTTGAAGCTTTCAAAAATATTGAAAAACAAAGAAGTTATGGCTTTTACCGCAAAGGATGTTGATTTTAAAACCCTAGGTCACATTGTGAGCCATTTTGAGTCTAGTTACGTTTGGAATTTGGATTTGTGATATAAAGAGAAATTGTAGAGGGGGAAATTCTGATGAGAATGGACTCAAGCATCACCCCAAAATGTTTTAAAATGAAGAAGTTATGTATGTCGGAGTGGCTGAAGGTCGGACAGCCCATTTTAGGGTTTTGGCTTCTGTTTTGGACGCCGCGGCACTCATTTGAGCGCCGGGGCTTTCAAGGCCAGAAAGTTCAAGTTGTCGGGTCGGGTCGGGTCGGTCCGGGTCAGGTTTTATCGGAAAATTTAAGTATAACTAATTGTAAAATGAAGGTATTTGTGTATTGAACCAATATATGGAATTTATTTGTAATTAATGGGTAGCAAAATGTTTAAAATAAAGATTAATATTAACACCATTAAAAAGTTAACTATTGGTGTGGTTTAAAGATTTTTATTAAAATATTATTAAATAATTAATAATATTAGTATATGATTAAAAAGTTATTAAATGATGAATAACATTAACAATTGGTTAAAATATTATTAAATGATTAATAATATTAGTAAGAGATTAAAATATTATTAAATGGGTAATAATATTAATAAGTCAATAAAATATTATTAAATAATTAATAATATTAATAATTAGATAAAATATTATTAAATGAATAATAATATTAGGATAGCAATAAAATATTATTAATACGTAATAATATTATATAATGAATAAAATATTATTAAATGATTAATAATATTAATAAAGTAATAAAATATTATTAAATAATTAATAATATTAGATGATGAATAAAATATTATTAAATGATTAATAATATTAGATAATTAATAAAATATTATTAAATAGTTAATAATATTAGATAATGATTAAAATATTATTAAATGATTAATAATATTAGATAATTAATAAAATATTATTAAATGATTAATAATATTAGTTACTTAATAAAATATTATTAAATGATTAATAATATTAGATAATTAATAAAATATTATTAAATAATTAATAATATCAGCTACTTAATCAAATATTATTAAATGATTAATAATATTAGATACTTAATAAAATATTATTAAATGATTAATAATATTAGATAATTAATAAAATATTATTAAATGATTAATAATATTAGTTACTTAATAAAATATTATTAAATGATTAATAATATTTGATAATTAATAAAATATTATTAAATGATTAATAATATTAGTTACCTAATAAAATATTATTAAATGATTAATAATATTAGATAATTAATAAAATATTATTAAATGATTAATAATATTAGCTACTTAATAAAATATTATTAAATGATTAATAATATTAGAAACTTAATAAAATATTATTAAATGATTAATAATATTAGATACTCAATAAAATATTATTAAATGATTAATAATATTATATATTTATTTTGAACTATATTAAATAATTAATATAAGTTCTTTGTGTTTCAAATATTACCAAGTAGTGATAATATTTCCTAAGTGTTTAATTACCCATAATTAATCAATTATGTGGTTCGTAAGGTTTATAAAGATCATTATACTTACAAGTATATGATACTAATTTAAGATCAAATTGATTTAATTGTTAGGTTCGTTCAAGGATTTTTAGATTAATTTGGTTAGCAGTAAACGACGCACGAGGCAAGTTTTCTAACTTTAACTTGTAATTCCTATTGCAAGTTTTTCTACCCTTAACTTGTACTTATTGTTGCAATTATTATTCAACCATATTTACATTTCAATTATTGTTGAGCAAGTATTCTACACTCGTAGTTACTTGACAGACCTTTGAGTGAATTAATTATCAAAAATTACTTCACATCGTTATTGATTATTGTATTCGTACATAGTACTTTTGCAACTGTTTAAGAATGTCTAAGCTAATCGTTTCGGCTAGACAAATGCATGTTAAATTCATTTAATTGAATATTATAAGAGCTTATCCAAACCATTGGCTGGTGCAGATTCTTACAGTAAGACTGAGAAAGAACAACCCTAGTTAAAGGGGATTTTTATTTGTCGGAGAACCGACAGCGCGCAAGAAAACTAAATGTGATGCATATACATAGGACATGAGAGGACTGATCCCCTCAAGTGTCCCGTTATTTTTAACAAGGAGTCAGACATTGTATGTCTATTTTACCTTAGTAGCAGTTCATGGTCATTAAGGACCACTCAGCAATAAAGAGTCAATTCCTTCTTTTATTGAACATTGATTCTTGTTATCTTTCACAATTGTTATTGTTGAAACCTTGAAGTTATTTCCCTTCATCATGATATATCGTATGATTGTTGTTTATAAACTTGCTGAGCCATTTAGTTGCTCATTCTTGCTATATCATGACTTTATTTCAGCCAATCCCGAAAGCTCTAAATCGGATAAAGGCAAGGGGAAAGCGAATGTTTAATTTTGGTAGTTGCATGCTAGTTTAGTTTACTGTTATGTAATTACTGTTGTAAATCTTTTGTATTTCCCTTAAGATATGTAATGTTTAAGATTAAGGTAATAGACATTGGGAAGTGTAGCCTTTTGATTAAGGAACCTTTTGTATTATTCCGCGAAGTTTGAATACAATTTATGTATTTCATTATTGTTTAGTATTGTACAGTGAGAACCAAACCCGAGGTTAAAGAACCCGGATTTGGGGTCGTCACATCCATTATCACCATATATGATTTCATCATTTAAGCTCAAAACCTGCTTAAAACAAAAAGTCTACATGCAAGGTATAATATTCACATACAAAGTTCATTAAGCAAAGTATATTATTTATTAATTATTTTCATGCAAAATATATTATATCCATACAACACATATATCTCCATGCAAAGTATATTATCCCCATGCAAAATATATTATTTTCATGCAATAATATATTAACTCCATACATAACATATTATCATCATTAAAACATTAAACACATAAATCAACATTCTTAAAACATTAAACACATACATCAATATGCGCGTGTGTGTGTGTGGATGTATTTATGGTATGACTTTGTTATATGAAATTAGATTGAAATTATTACTTGATTAAATAATGTGCGAGGTGATTCACAATTTACTTTTCTGAGTCAATTTCATTAGTCATGAGTCAATTATAGTGAAATATGCTAAACCAAATTATTAAATATTTATATAAAAAAAATTATACAAACTAACTCGTGCCTCGCACGGGCTATTAAACTTGTATATATAATAACGCAAGAAGCGATCCTTCCAAGTCAATTTTGTTCGTCCCTCTTAACTCAATTCACCGAGTTTGTCTTCAATTCTCCCTCTTCATCTTCCGATCGTCACATCTCTTTTTCGGCTTCAATAATAATATATAAAATATATAAAATCAATACTACTATATAAAATATATAAAATAAAGCAAGAGGTGATCCTTCCGAACCAATTTCGTTCATCCCTCTCAACTCAATTCATCGAGTTTGTCTTCAATCCACCCTTTTCATCTTCCGATCGCCACTTCACCTTTTCGGCTTCAATGCTCATCGCCTCTTCCATTTCCCCATCTTCTCCCTCATTTGTATTCTTTCTTTTTCTATTTCTGTAAGCACTCTAACCATTTTTGCCTAGAAATAAAAGGAAAAGGTGAAAAGGGCCGAAATCAAACACTTAAAACTGGTTTTTGTAGTTACCTCTGGGGAGAGGTCTTCAGCTTCAAGGTAAAGGGTTTTATTCTCATTTTTTGTATTTTATTAGGTTTAATTTTTTCTGCTTTTTTATTAAGTTTTTTTTTTATGAATTGAGATTATACCCGGTAGCTATTTCTTTCTAATTTATGTTTTCTCCAAAGATTGTTATAGATTGGTTTTCTATGGTGGTTCTCAGAAAGAAACATGAACTTTTTGGATCTTGGATCTATGGAAATGACATGACCGTTGCATTAGGTGTTTGTTAAAATGCCACAAAGAAGATATATTTGTAAGTGTTCATTATTTCAAGTATTTTACATGTTTATGGTGCCTGTTTTATAAGAAGAATGGCTATAGAATATAAATGTGTATTAGTTGACAGTTTACTTAGGGTAGTGGATTCAGATTGCTCTTGTGAGAGCCCGAAATCCCGACCTTAATTAATTATCCAACTATCTCTGGATATCATAACTATTTAACTTTAAATTCATATTAACAGGGATCTCGTGCGTTATTCTTAACCTTCAACCAATCACGTGACCATAAATTCGGTCCATTTTTTTTATTTTTTTTTTATTTAATTTATCTTCCTTACCTGTCTCAGGATCGCAACGTTCACTTATCCAATTCATTAGCATTTATGTCGACGCTTATTAATTGCGACCGTTTCTATTTCATTTTATAATCATACAAATCGTGATTTAATGTAATCCGTAACAAAATTTCGCCATGAAATATTCACACATGACCCTAATTAATTTTACCTGTTCCTGCTCACATTCATATATATACATATTCTGTTGCATCCGTCATGACTATTCAAATATACATTCTATGTACACATGTTTATCCATACAGATAAATTTATTACATATCAATCACAACTATCAAATATATCTTCATTTTTTTTTTCATTAATACAAATATTCCTGAATCTTGCATACATACAAATTCATCCCTACGGACTCCCAACATTCATTGCCTTCACGTACTATAAATTACATATAGCAGATTTTGCTTCCTACATATTCATCTATTCATATTCTTTACCTTAGCGGCACCGGAACCTCCGGCCTTCTTGTAATTTACCTGAAATGTTAGTTCATAGCAAGGGTGAGCACATAGGCTCAGCAAGTAGATCAGATAACACATTTCATGCTTACAGTTTATATCAATGCGTCATGCATTCCTTACTTTAGTATGATGTGCATAATGTCACGTAATTCATTTAGCAATTAAACCATATAGTTGTACATAAGACACGTTTCAACTCATTAACTATCACGTAGTTCACATAGAACGTTTATTACATTTAAGTCTGAACACTTGCCTGTACGCCTTTGTTTTACTTAACCTGTACTTCCTCAATCATCCTTCGTTATCCGTCTTATCGGCTTGCTCGTTTCGAACTCTGTCTGTCAACATATAGCTTATATGTCATTATAAGATCATAAACTTGTGTAACTTATCAAACTAATTCCATAAATACATGATCATCCGTCTTTAACCATTTCATATTTGATGTATTACACCTTATGTAGGTTTATAATACACCCTAACTTACTTCTGACCTTTTTCATAACTTATAACATGTTTTGGCTTAGCTTTAGGCATGTTCTATTATGCCACTTGTCATTTCATTATAACTTAACACCCTTTAATTTAATTATTATTATTACTTTTAGGGTTTATATAACTCATTTCTATCATTCCATATCAAAATATAGCTTTTTGGAAGCTTAAAAAAATTTCAAAAGAACAGTACCTCCGCCCCGGCGCCTCCAGAGCTCGCTGTCCGCGAAAAGCTCTCGGCCATGAACAGTAAATGGCGCCGGGGCGCCATTTTTAGTACAAAATATGGCGCGGGGGCGCCATGTTCAAATTCAGCACTTTCTGATTTTTTTCCCTACCTTTGCCGATTTTTAATTTCTTCATCTTAACTCTAATTGAGCTGAAATTTGGACCACATCTAGACCTTACTACCTAGTATTTTACAAAAATACTACTTGACTCATTTGGCTTTTTAAAAGTAGAGATACACTAGCCCCTAGGAGGGCTGTTCAACACGTTTCTATACTTAGAAAATTTTTTAGAATTTTAAAACTCAACTTTTGCAACTTTGTGATTTTTGGCCATTTGCTTCCAAACTCAATTCCAACACTTGACATAGTTCATATAACCTATATATGACATTTCCAAACTTTCAAAACGATAAAATTTCGCACGAGGCGAGAATTGTCCGTAAAAATCCATTTAGGTTCGAAACGATCGATTTCGATCGTTCGAATCGCCAATTCAACCAAATTTGATTCCATTAACTTCCAAAATGACCTAGACACGTGTATTAACATGAAAACAAGTCATGTGACTTCATTTTGCCTTTAATCACCCAAAATTGCCAAAAATCACCTTTTGATGCTATTTTCACAAATTTTCCTAACTTTCAAAATTCAACACATAAACCAACTTGACATTTAAACCTCCAATCACCACATAGGTAACCATATGCCCATTCTACAACTTTATATGTCCACATAACTTCTAACTGCACATTCTAAAGCACTTTACAGATTATTATGAAATCTATACAAAAAGTATAGCCTAGTATTCAACTTTCCTTTATAAAACATACCTTTTAATCTTCAAAGCATCTTATAAGCTATTTTAACATGAACACTCACATGATTTCTTCCTAATCAACCTTTCTATCAAGGTTTTTACCAAATTTAGTAACATATAGCACTTGATCATATCTTAAAACATGACTTCTAGCTTGTATACATAAACATAACTAACTCATCACTTTGTTCTTCTAACTTGTGTCTAGGGTTTCATTATTAGTCACATTTAAAGCATGTAACTAGCATAATCTTTACATCTAGCTACTTGTTCATGCATGGCCATCCTTATTCTTGAATTTAAACTTATAAACACTAAACTTTGAAGCAAGAGCATGGTTATACCTTCATGTATGTCAAACTTCTTTACATGTCTAGCATCCTTTTGATGAGTACATCACTCTTCCTTCTTGCTCCATGAACATTTAAGCTCCTTAGCTCCATATTCTCCAAGCTTTTCTCCTTCTTCACATGGCTTCTCCTCTTTCTTTCTCTCTCTCTCGTATGGCTCAAGATTTTCCAGCAAAAATGAAGAAAAACAATACCTTGCTAGCTTAAATAAAGCTTAACCCAAGATGGTTAAGTTGACTTAACCATTGCTAATATTAACCGAGGGCGTTTTGGTCATTTTCCTATGATAAATGAGGGGCGTTCTTGTCATTTCACCACTTAGGACACATATGTCATTATCCAAATTTTCAAGGGTATTTTGGTCATTTGACCTCTTTAGGACACAGTGGTAATTATCTAATTTGTTGAGGGGCATTTTGGTAATTTATCAAATTAACTAAATTTTCATTTCTTGCACTTTCCCCCCCCCCCTCATAACTAAACTTTTATACATTTTCCCCCTCCATTCTTTCTTTACTCATTTCTTATCCAAATCAAATCCTTTTTAATCCAAATTTGCTCCATCATGCTTGAATTTTATTTCTTCATCAAATAGTGTCCAATTGGTTTGTCCCAAATTACTTGTCACACTTGAAAACTTGAATTTCTTTTATAACTCCTTAACTTATAATATTTACCACAATTGTATATTATTTCGTTTTCAAACTTTCTTGGTTCATTATCTAATCAAATTAAATCTCTAACATCTCAATGCAGTCAAATTGTTCATCTTTTCCCATACACTGCTTCCTCGAGAAGCAAACCTTGACCGGATTACCAAATTCATCATCCTTAATTCCTTTAAACTCATTTAATCATTTATTTCGACTTTTCGTCCATTTACTTATTTACATGACAATTATGCCAATTTGCACCATGCCTGTATACTACATTCTTCCTGCACATTCTCAGGAGTATTACTTTCCGTATTTACTCATCATATAACTACACACCTCATTTAAATCATTTAATACCAATTCCTTAAGCAATTTCATTTATTCACATCTCATATCCTTAATTTTTCTATAAATTCTTATTAACCGATTTGATCATACGGTTCCTTCTTCACTGTATAATCATACATATCTTAACTTGTAATTCTCTTACTCTCGCCTCTTTAGGCCTACGCATTTGACTTACTGCTAATTTTCATAGTCAACGCATCAATTCAAATATACGTCCTTAATTCCCTTACTCTTCTCTCTGTATTCAATCATACAATTACATATACACATACACAATATATCACCTACTGACACATAATCTCATGTCTTATAATAATTCTTCCCAATTACCTTATTATAGGTATTACAATAAATCATTTAGCTCAAATTTGTCATATAACCATTTAAAATTCATTTTCATTATAATTCATCATTTCCATAATTCCCCGGTTTATTTCATCTTTCTATATTCAACCACATAGGTCCCTCCTTAATATTTCAACCATTCAGGTTCTTTCTAACACATTGATCACATAATAATTCAATTCAATCACATAATAATCATATTTAATCATTCTAACTAGGTTTTGTCTTATAATCTTCATTTAATTATCCAATATCCTTATTTAGAATTTCTGTAAAATCCTGGGGTGTCACAGCTCTAAATAAGCTATGCAAATTATGCAATGCTTTCTTGCTTTGGACCTACCCTCTACTCCTTCTTTACGTTTATATTGGTGGATGCATTTTCAAACCCTGCCATAGAACTACTGCCCTGGTATTTTTTAAGGGTTGCCTTCGAGTTTGCCTTGCACCTTACTATGAATGCCTCCTGAGCCTTCTTTACATTCTCTTCTTTTTCTAAACAAGCCTTGAGGGTGCTCTGCTGTATAGCCCTTCCAAAGGAGAAAGATATACTCCATGGTTTCTTATATTGAAGTTTAAATTCAAATATATCCTTAATTCATTTAGTTCATATATCTTGAAATTTGATTAATGCGAATTTAATTCTACCACCAAAAAAGATAATCAATAATAAAAATTTAGTTTCTTTGTTAAGACTGATGTCTTGAAATTTTTTGTGTCAAATAATGCGAGGGTTGTATTTTTCATCGAATATTTATGTATTAATATGAATGATAAAAAATGATATTGAATATTAAATTTTATCGCTTATAATTTCTTCCGTAACTCATGCCATAGCATTTGTAATGTACTACTATTATGTATCCCTGTAGAGTATAAAAGTTGAGGTTTATCGATGGTATCAGCCAATATATACGTAAAGATGGAGTAGAGGGTAGTTCCAAAGCAAGAAATAGGTAGTCTTCATGGCCTTCAGATTGTAGGGAGCGTAAAGGATGCTCATACGTTTGCACACCAACAAGCAAATAAAGACACTGGTAATTAAATGTAACTTATGCTTTATAAGTTATATTTTGATAACTATGTTATGTATGCTATTATTTAACTGGTAGGTTTAGTTTCAATGTTCTGTATATGTTGTTAGAGAATTAGTTTGCTTTGTGATCACTGAGCGACAACATTTGGTTTTATTGTTGAGACTACATTATTGGAATAATTTGGAAGCAAAATTTCTTAGAAATATGTCTGTCCTTGTGTGTTTATATGCTTGTACTGATTTGTTATTTTTTTTTTCTTCAAGTTGGTTTTGATAGAAATTTGTACGCACTTCCTCAGTTAACATTTGATAAGTACTAATGCCATGTTCGCTAACTATCTATGTGACGACCCCAAATCCGGGTTCCTTGAACCTCGGATTCGGTTCAACACGAGTACAATATTTTTCTTATTGTTCATGAATTACAACAATATTATAATTGGTAAATAACCATTTATTTACAATTTTACAACATCTCTTTCTATTCTAGAATCTAAATCTTTATACATTCCTAGTATGTCTTAATATCATACATGATACGACATTCTATTACAATCAACTTATGTATTTAACACTCATATAACATACCAACTAAGTTTTATGCTACACAATCATTTACCTGTCCAATTCGGACTGATATCTACAATAGATATTTAGATTTTCAATGGAAGTAATGTGTTTTCCTGTTCCTTGTTCTTTATCGAGAACTTCAGGTAACTAGCCTTATCTGAAATTGTTGGTTTAGGCAAGAGTGAGCACGACGGCTCAGCAAGTTCAACAGATAGCATATAACACATAGTTCATTTTTTATACATGCTTCTCATACTTCATGCATTACATTATATGAATGCATCGTACTTCTCATGCTTTGAGTACAATAACAACTAGCATCTAACAAATCATGCTTCATATTGATACATATTTCACATGTAACCATATTTCATGTTATTCACATATCACAAATATCCTCAAAATATCTTCATACTATTAATTTAAATCACATTATAGCATATTATTGCACATAGGAGCAAGTTCTGAAAAACTTGTCTGGTTCGCTTATCCGCCTTACGCTAGCTCTGCGCGTTTTGTTCAACCTACAATTAAGTATGAGATTGACGTAACTATTAGTTACAATGATCATTCATTAGCCTTGATTAAGACCCTAACTTTAATTTTATTATCTTTTATCAAGGTTCGACAATGAACGTTTAACGTCCGGATAACCCTATCCAAACCATAGTTGGACATGTCGGGTACACTTCCCAAACTTACATCAATACCTTGCTTTTAACATACCATGTATATTTAATACGTTGATTTATTAGTTAGTCACTCACGGACTAATTACAATGGTTTAATTAAACTTTCTTCTTTAGCATAACTTATCATTCAGACATTTAATAACGTGTCAAACGCTTCCCATATTATCACCCTTTGATAATATATTACCCTCGTATAAATATTATTAATCATTTAATAATATTTTTAATTATTCATGAGTATTATTAATTATTTAATAATATTTACCCTCTTAATAATATTATTAATCTCTTAATAATATTTCATCACTTACCTACATTATTAATCATTTAATAATGTTTTACTCTTTTAGTAATATTTAAAGGTTTAAACAATTAACTAAAAATTGTTTAATCACCTCTTTATTCCTTTCATTCATTCATTTTATTTATTTAATATTAATTAAATAAATAAATAATTAACTTTACTTGTTTACTTATCTTTACATAAACAATTATTTCCTTAACCTTATTTCCTTTTAATTATTATTTAATATCCTTTAACTCATAATTAAATAATTACTTAACTCCATCTATTATTTAATATTAATTAAATAACAAATGATTATTTTATTCACTTCATCTCCCTTTAACTATTATTTAATATCCTTTAAATAATAATTAAATAATTAAATCATTCTTATTTATTAAATAATAAATAATTACCTTATTAACTTTCTCTTCCTTTAATTATTATTTAATATCCTTTAAATAATAATAAATAATTAATCATCCTTACTTATTATTCAATATTAATTAAATAATAATTATTTTGCTAACCTTATCTTCCTTTAATTATTATTTAATATTGTTTAAATAATAATTAAATAATTAATCATCCTTACTTATTATTTAATATTAATTAAATAATAAATAATTATTTTATTAACTTTAATATCCTTTAATTATTATTTAATATTAATTAAATAATAAAAATTTATTTATTTAACTTTACTTATTATTTAATATTGATTAAATAATAAATAACTAAATCATTTACTTTAACATCTTTTAATTATCATTATTAATTAAATAATAATTAATTAATTACTTAACTTTACTTATTATTTATTATCCATTAAATAATAAATACCTAACTTATTCACTTTAACATCCTTTAATTATTATTTAATATTTATCAAATAATAATTAATTAATTACTTAACTTTACTTATTATTTAATATTAATTAAATAATAAATAATTAATTTATTAGCTTATTTACACACTAATAAATAGCTAATTGATGATGAATCGCCCAATTTTTTTCACATATTATTTTACATCACTCGAATAATATGTCAAGAGTTCAAATATCATTTTTCTGTAATTAATAATAATTTTCCTATAATTATTATTAATTTAGTAAGCTTTAATCCATCATTAATTCTAATAAATACCAAATAACAGAAAATTTCAGATTTTAAATTTTTATAATTTTCTTTATAAAATTATAAGCATTTTCTCTTTTGGAACCAACTCAAAAACCTGTCTAAAAATGCCCGAACCGGCCCTACCTAGAAATCATGAAAAATCGGAAAAAATCGAACCGACCGGTTTTTTTTTTAAAAATAGGCAGATTAGTTTCTGAGTTTTCCAGACTTGGGGTCTCCGACGGGAACTTGAATAAAATGAAATCCACAAGTCCGATTGAGGTCTATTAGGTATCGATAAATTCGTAACTTCCCGAACTATATGATTTTGTTATCAAACATCAAATTTGGATTTGTTTTGGTCACTGAAAATAGCTCTAAACCACACTGTTATGCACAACCCTAAAATCAGTGGGGTGTTTTGGTAGAAAATCCATATCTTGCTCATTTTAAATCGGATTTTAGTAATTCAACTTGGAGAATCTTCATATTTCATGGATCTATCACCCAAAATTGACGGATCATAAATCCGACTTACGGATCATGAACAGTAATTCCGTGAATGGGCTGCTATGTATTAGATTAACTTATTTTCGTCGGTAAAAATTTATTCAATGAGTTTGATTAAATTTTTCATCACAAACACATATAAAAACCCGTGTTAAACCCATGTAACCCTAGATATACCAATATAGCATGGATCTATCTATTTAGACTTTGAAAATTATATTTCTACCATAGAAATTACATAGTACCCAAAGAACAATATCAAGCTAGAAGGTTTTATACCTTTTGTTGATTATCCTCTTTGTTAGAACTTTGAAAAGGCTTGGATGATCAATCTTTTTACATAGATAGCTTCCTCTTAATGAGACCTCCATCTTTAAATCTTGCTCCAAGATCATCCAACCATCAATGCTCACAAGATCTAACTTTCTTTTTCTTTTTCTTTAGAGTTTTTCTCTATTTTCTTTCTCTCTAGCTTTTCTAGTAAAAAGACTAACAAACATAGCACAAGTGTGGGATGTCTTATTTATAGCCCTCCACTAATACCTCATTAACTTTTCTAATTCACCAATGTTGGTGAAATTAAGGCTTAATTGAGCTTACTATTGCATGAATGACCATTTGGAATGACTAGCTTGATTGACCATGGTGTGACATGTTACTTGCAATTTTCCAAGCTAGCAAAACAAGTAACCAATTGAGTATATAACACTCAATCACCAAACTCACCAACATTTAACCTTGGTCATACAATACTCAACCTTAGTTAAGGCTCATCTTATTTATATATACATATTTATATATCTCACAACAACTAACCACAATGTGGTTAACTCTCTACATTAAAATGACCTAGGTTGGTCCACACACCCAATCATGGTTTAAACTCATCATATAAATAGATATACTTATTTTATCATTTCCTCAATTAACCAAGGTATGGTTAATTCTCTACAACATCCAACTCATGGTTACTTACCAATTCTATATTGGTGATTTATATACATACATAATTGTATCTATAATATTCTTCCTACAACTAACTCATGCATAGTTAAATCTTTAATTTATTTACTACCCAGGGTAACTCAATTAACTCATCCATAGTTAATTCTCATCATCACATTCATTCACCTAGCAATTAACCAATGTTTGGTTAATACTCTCTCTTGTCTACCAACTAGGGTTATTCAATTAACCCTACATTAGTTAATTCTCTATACTTAACAATACTTGAATTTATTCTCCCAACATATTGACCAACATTTGACTTTTATATTTGGACTCAATATTTGGGCTACTAGTTTATTTTGCATTGGGCTCCCTTATTTAATTATTTGGGCTACCCAACACAACTCACACATCTTTATAACTTGGGCTAGGTAATTAATTTAATTGGATTACCACCACATTATATACAATACTTGCCAACATAATTTAATTGGACGTATATTAATTACCTCTTGGACTATAATATTTGGGCTTATTATTTAATTACCCATCTTCATGCAAGTATTCTCATATTGGTCTTGTATTAAATCCATTAATGGACTCTATATAACAACTTAATAATTAAGTTAATTACTTAATTAATTAACTTTATAATATTGTCATTCTAGACAATCATTCTAGTTTTTCTATAACTTTAACTATTAACTAATATAATTAACTTAGTTAATTATATTTCATGACTTCCCTTCTTACTTCACATTTTAAACTAATTAAATTATTAGTTTAATTGAGTATTTAATCTACTCATCTTCTTATTGGGCTACTAAACACACATTAGGTGTATATATATTAATATAACCACCTTCACTTTTCAATTGAATTTATTTTCTTAATAAATTCTCTACATGCATCATTAAAATATTTTCACATTTAATTTCTAACAAATACATTATGTTAAAAAAAAATGTTCACCCATTTTTCACACATCTCACTTCTACAACTTTAGGTTTTAAACCATAACTTTTAATTTATATTTAAAATCTTATTTACAAATCTTGTAAATATCTGGAATATTACATTCACCCCTTCTTATAAGAATTTCGTCCCCGAAATTTTATCATACTAATTTCTACAAATTTTCATCTCTGAGAATATCTCTTTACTCATCAAATTTTACGACCACCCTTTTCTAGGAAGTTCATACTTCTAACTTACAATTCCAGAACAATGGAATATCTTGCAGAAGAATAAATTGAAAATCAATAACTTACAAAAGAATAAATTGAAAATCAAAATATTCATTAAAACTTTCATACTATTCTGAGGAGTCATAAAGACTGTGAACATACTGCGAGAATGTTTATCAATCACAAAGACTGAAAATATACCACAATGGTTTTGTACGCTAGGTGATCAGCCTATCGTACTCTAGCACTGTGCACAACGACTTCGATTTGGGTTGAACTCTCTGGATTTACCAGCCCATATTTTGTTCTATCAGCATGCCACCACTCTTGGGCGCCCCCTCGCAGGTTCTTTATTCATGGCTCTGACATATCCCCCATTATAGGGTTGTTCACCTCAGACTTACTACAAAATTCCGTTCCAGCATAAGTTGGATTAGAACATAAAACTTGAGTCATTTCTGACCAAAAGTGTCCAGTCAAAATAAATGACGTAGACTCACATCATTGAACTATTCGTATATTACGATTCAAAAATCATTTCAGATTAGTTAAAGTAACTAAAATTCATTTATAAGACTTCATGATACCGCATCTTTGCAACAGTGCATTGAGGATTCCGTCTTTTTCATCCCTGCACCATGGCTTTAATGGCGTGTGATGATTTTATAAATACATTTTGATATTTTCAAATCAATTTGTCTAGTCGAAATAATTAGCATAGACTCTTCCTTAAACGTTTCAAAATACAAAAAAATAAATTATTTTGACTTTGTCATATTACATCATACCATAGTGGGCTTAAAAATATATCCAACACTAGGTTACTCTGCATTGATGACTCCATCGTTTATCATATCATCACAAGTAACGATGGACTTCTCCACACCTCATGTTACTGCGACTTAATAATAAAACAAGAAAAATCATTTGTCTTTTCAAAAGCACAACAATGCGAATTTAGCACGATTTTAAGAATTTCAAAGTCTAGCATAGCTAGAAGATTTGGAATATCCTAAAACCTCAAAACACCTCAAATTTTTCCTCCACATTCTTTGCCAGCTTAATAACTATATCTAGTATAGCCTTAACCTAACTACTTTAACTCTATCCATACTCACTGTTCATCAAACTTACCATGTATTTGGGCTCAGGAACTTACCACAATCATATGGTTTGAGGAGCTTATCCTAATCAGGCCAAAGTCACCCATTCGCTGAGGGGCTCCACCACATGACTATGAGTCACGAACTTACCATGCGTGTCGGTTCTCAGAACACGAACTTATCTTAACATCCTCTACCTATTTGTTATACACATGAGAAAAGCATCACCTTCTCAACATACATATAACGAATAGTGCGACACCAGGTTTCAATCGATTATCACTATAGAAATTTAAGTGGTCGTAAAACCAAACCCAATCTCCTGCCCATACAAGAAATTGGTCAACTCGGCTACTAATCAATATAGGAAGTCAAGCGGTCGTTAAACCAAGAATAAATAGATCAGTTTTCCAACTGCTCAACACTGTAAGGAAACACATGCCACCAGTGCATATCTTTCTTTTTCATACCCAACTAATGATAACCCTAGATAAATTAAACGCATAGGTTTTGATTACGTTGATCATATTTGATGTTGTCCTTTTCTTAATTTGGGTTCAATTGATTCATTTATGATTTAAATACATTCAGAAAATTGTTTGTAATATTTTTTTCTTCTAGGTTATCCTTATTAAAATGTCAATTCTTAATGAAATTCATATTATGTTGCGGGTATTTTTTGAAATTCAATGCACAAAAAGCGTGCCACTAGAGACAAGAAGAAGGCTTGCAGAAAAAAGCAAAAGTAAGCTCCTTTTCTCATAATCAGTTTTAGAGAAATTTTTGGTTATATTCTTATCATGCTATTTTAGATGTCATCGTTATGATGGTTTGTATTTTTTTGGGTTTAACATGATTCAAGTTAACACACATTTTTCTGTTAAAAACACGTTTGTGGCTTTATACAAACTAGCCCTTACTTTGCACGGGCTATCAAGCTTGTATATATAGAGCAACAAGCAAGTCAAAAATTCAACAAAATAACAAAGTTGATCAAAATTTCAAAGGAGGTCAAATGGTCAACATTCAAAGCTTGGACGAAAAAAACAAAGTAAGCATACAAAACACATGCTAATTTTAGCCAAGGGGTGAGGATAAGAGCAAGAGAAATCTAGGAGCTTCCAAGAGATAAGCTAGAGAGCAAGATTTTTTTTTACCAAGGAAGCTAACTTATTTTTCTATAAATAACAACTAAGTCAACAATAAACCTAAGAAAGAAGGAAATATCAGTACTTCGTGATACAAGAGAGATAGAGCGTCGGATATAGAGAGAGAAAAAAATAGAAAGTTAGCAAGCAAAGAAGAAACGAAGCAAAAATTAGAAAGGTATAAACCCTAACATTAGTTTAATATTTGTATATTTATGTTTATATGTAATTTTTGTGATATGTATGTAGTTGGATCATACTTGAGTTTAAATTTCATGTCTTATAATAGTGATAATAAGAATCAAACAAGAAAGGCTAAGAAATTAAAATAAGTGAAAATGAAAGCTTGAAAATATAGTAGACTTAGGTTGTTTGATTGTAGTGCTTGGTTGTGTGGTAGAGTTTGAGGGCATGGTGGCTCTGTACTCTTGGATATAAGTTGATATTATAGGGAGAAATGCTGCAAAAAATTTGAGCTCAATCATAGTTCTAAAAAAATAGTTATGAATTAAACAAAGTTGAAATTTTCAGCAAGAAAGGGTAAAAAAACCTAAAACTGAATCTAAAAAATGTAACAAACAAAACTTTTAGTGTGTTATGAATTTTCAAGTAAAGTTTATTGAAAAGTTAGATTTATGAGTTAGCTAAAATTATTCACTAGTTTGAGATCTGAATTCTGAACAGATTATTTTTGGCGATTTTTCTAGTAAAATGGTCGGACTGAAAAACCTATTGTCCAAAAATTTTTGAGGGGTGTTTTCATGTGTTAGAGACCTCAGAAAAATTTTAAAATTTTACAGGACATGTAACTCAATATACTAAAGCTCATGTCCAAAAATAAACAAAATCCAACTTGTAGAGAATTAATTAAAAATAAAATAATTTTGGTTTTTAAAACACTAAAATAGGAATAATTTGATTTTGGTACATTAGAAAATTCTAAAAGAATTATGATAGACTCTCTATGATGATATTGAGCCACTGTATAAATTTCAGAATTTTTAAAGTTAATTTTAATTTTTAAATATTTTAACAAATTTGAGAAAAAATAGCTATAAAATAAATATTAAAAATATTTGAAAAAAATTCGAAAAATTTGTTACATAATCTGAAACATCTCTTTAAGAGGAAATTTTTTGATAAGATATTTAAGTGAGTTTAAGATAAAAAAAATTATGTACGGATATAAAAACTTAATTTAAGCTAGCTAAAAATGTAAAATATTATTTTTCGAGATAAATAATTGAAATAATATTTATAAAAGTTAGTTATGGATAAAAATGTAATTTAAAACATAGCTCATGAAAATGGTATAAAATGATAATTAAATCATAACTACGGTATCCGAAAATACTAGAACGGAGTTATAAATAATTACCGAAGGGAACTATAAATTAATTAAATAAGTCCTTATGAATGGTGTAGGTTACCGTTTAGAGATAGAAAATAATCTTAGAAATGAAAGTACAGCCAAAACAGGCAAGTTCCCGCACTCGTGTGTATTTTGAAATTCGTTTTTTATTGAACTATAAATTATTTTTATAATACTTCTTAGACCGTCTATAAAAGGAGTTTATGTTATTTATTTGGCTAAGCTCAATTGTTACGTTGCTAGTAATTTATTGAATTATTTATGATTCTAAGGAGATATTGTAGACACCCAAATTTTGCACTTCTCTACTAACCCTGGCAGGAGGGCAAAATCGTCATTTGACCCGACATGCGGAAAGGAAGGTGGACCCCAACACAAAGCCACCCCAGCAATTCACGGTCAAAGCCGCCACAACGGACAACGAGCATCCGGTCACTTGAGGGAAGGCGAACAGTTGATCCAAAAAACCTGAGCTGACCACAAAAGACGATTAATGGTCACTCCGCTTACGACTAATGGCCACTCCGCTTACGATGTCCCCCTGGAAGCCAAGCACAATTATCAAATTCTATATCAAGTCGCAGCCCTCCGAACTAGCCTCCCAGAATAATATGGCACGTTTCCCAGGGATTTCCGGATGGCAAAAATACAGCCCTCCAAAATAATACCGCAGAAATTGGCGAATTAAGACCGCATGGCACGAAAATCGAGAAAAACAAGCCGGACAGCCGCGGATGCACCTGCGACCACCAACAAAAAGGACTTTTGCGCGGCTCGAGGGCGGCACACGGCAGCCGAGGATTCGGCGCGGACGGCCACAGCAGGCAGCCGCAGATGCCCTTGCAGCCAGCCGCAGATGCCCTTGCGGCCAGCCGCAGATGCATCTGCGGCTGCCTACTGAACCCTATAGATCGGTCATTTCCACCCGAGAGGAAGAGGAGAGAAGAAAAAAAAGGAAGAATATAGAGTTTTAGAGAGAGAAAGCTCGCGGGAGGAGAGAGAATAGGCTTGTTCTTGGTTAGATTTGAGTGAAAAATTCATTATTTCTTGCTAATTAGTCGAGTGTTATTGTGGTGTTGTCCGATTTGTGAAATAAAAGGCTTTAATCGGCATTTTGCAAGGTGAAAAGAGTGTTTCTTTTGATATTTTCTTGGTTATATTAATGTGATAATCTTGTGTTTTGGGTTTGTTTAGCATAGTATGTTGTTGTATTGACGATGATCCGTGGGTTAGGGGTCGTTAGCGAGGGTTCCATTGGAACATAACTTCCTCCTAATGCCCCAATGACATCCGTACGGGGATATATCGTTCATTGGAGTTCATAGATAGTTGTAGTGTTGGTATTGAGATTTGCGATTCATATAGCACCATAGTTTGTTAGGAAATTAAATAATAGTTTACTCATTTTAATCCTCTTTAGTTATTATTTAATGTCAATTAAATAATAATAATTAATTATTTAATTAATTTTAATTATTATTTAAGGTTAAATAATAATCAAATCATTCTTATTTATTATTTAAATTAAATAATAAATTATTAATCTAATAACTTAATTTTCATTAATCGTTATTTAATGCTAATTAAATAATAATTAATTACTTAATTATCCTTATTTATTATTTAATAATATTTAAATAATAAATAATTGCTTTACAAATTTTATCTCTCTTTAATTATTATTTAATAGGAATTAAATAATAATTTGCTAATTTATTACCTTTATTTATTATTAACATTTTACATAATAAATAACTAATAAATTTATTTAACTTAACCATGATTTAGCTAAGTAGATTAATATTTAAAATATTTAAATATTAAACTTAATTAAAAATATACTCCCAATATCATTTTTGTATTATTATTATTTTTGTTATAATTTTAAATTAGTTTTTTAAATATTTAAATTAATTAAATTAAACCCGAATGGCATTTCTGTAATTAAGTTGAAAACTGAACCGAGGGCAAAATCGTAATTTCGCCGAGAAAAAACACGGAGGGGCATTTTGGTAAATTCGCAGAAATGTCTTCCGCGCATGGCGCGCGTAATAAACTGAACGGCCCAAAACGGTGCCGTTTTGAAATCCATTCTGCTGGCTTCCGCGCGAATGCGCGGAGTAGTTTATTTTCTTGTGCCAAACGACGTCGTTTGGCTCCGCGTCTGGCGTGAACAGTGGTTCGCGCATTGCGCGGCAGTGTTATTTATTTTTTCATCCAAGCAGAATGTGAACAGTGTCCGGCAATACCCATTTTAAATAAAAATATACCAATAAGTAAGCTTTAAATCATCAATAAAAATCCAAAAAAATTTACCAATTACCTTATATTAATTTATAACATGAAAAATTAATTTTTCATGATTTAATATCATTATTTTTTTATAAAAATTTTACATCACATAAACTACCATAAATCATAACTTTTTGTATATAACTCCATTTTGAGTGATTCAAACTTTGTTTTTCTCATGATTTAATGTTCTATAATATTAGAACATCAAATCTAAGTTTTATAAAAATATTTTTGGTCATATATTTCAAGACTTGATTATACACTATTAAACACATATTTTAGCATACAAATGATACCAAAATACAAACCAAGCATATTAAACTCAAGCATGGCCTAAATATTACTACCACACATTATTAACTATATTAACATATTTATATACACATGTTAGTTTAAAATAAAATTAGATTTAGAATAACCATTACCTTGATTTAATGGCTATCCTCCTTTTTCTTCCAAAATATGTGGTGAAAGAAGGTGACATGAACCAAGAACTCCTTCTCTTGGTATTTTTGCTCTCAAAATATTTTTCTACACTCTCAAATGCTCTCTAGCTTTCAAAGTGGAAGAAGAAGAAATGACCAACATGCATTCCTAAATTGTAAGTATACTTACAATTTGGATAGATATAAAACTTATATCTATTAAAATTGTCATAATGAGAGTAGCAAGGATACTTACACAAGCTAGCACAAGGAATGGGTTGCATGACACATTAGGTGAAAAGAGGGATGGTCCAAGTACTTGAAAAATCAAACAAGCAATCCATTAATTAAATAAATGAAAAATAAAACAAAATAAAAACAAATCATTTTTCCTCTCTCCTTGCCATGGTCGGCTGATGGGTCTTTTAATTGTCCCAAAATGATAGTCAATTGTTACATTTAAATAATTAATAAGTTTTATAAAGTATTTTCCAAGTGGGCCAATCATTGGGCTTTCATTTAAAATACCAATTGGGCTTCTATTAAATTGTTTGGGCTACTAAATTGTCAAATTTTATTATTCTACACTTGGGCTACTAATTGACCCATGTTGGGCTAATTTAATAATTTACACATTAATTATTCAATCCATGATTAAATAAATAATTAGATTGAATAAATAATTAAATATTCTAACCCATAAGTATTAAATTACTAAATGGACTAATAAATATTATTATTAATATTTCACATTATTTACATTAATTAATAATCATATTAATTAATTTATTATATTTAATTCACTCATTATATTCAATTTAATTGAATATTTAATTAATAGGAAACTTATCGATTATTTTGATATTAAAACTTTAGGGTTTGTTCACTAATTTAATAACATATTAGTGACCCCCTTTAATTAATTTTAGTAATTAATTACATAATTATTTAATCACATAATTAATTAATCACATAAAAAGATTTAAATAATCTCGTAAAACTAACTCGTTGGAAATTAAATTAATAATTTAATTAATAATGACGTGGAAATTCTAGGACATTACAACTACTGGCTCTCACTCAAGGCTGACTGTGACGATCATGTCAAGCGATGTTTCCAATGCCAAGCACACGGTAATGTGATGCATGCGCCTCCTAATGAATTGCACTATATGACTTCCCCTTGGCCTTTCTCCATGTGGGGTATGGATGTAATCGGACCCGTGGAGCCCAAAGCGAGCAACGGCCACCGGTTCATTTTCGTCATGATTGATTATTTCAGTAAATGAGTGGAGGCAGCTTCTTTCCCCAAAGTAACGCAGGAAGTTATAGTCAGTTTCATCAGGAACAATGTCATTTGCCGATACGGACAGCCTGAAATCTTAGTGTCCGACAACGCCAAGAATCTGAACAATGCCCTTATGAAGGAGTTGTGCGCCCAATTCAAGATCAAACATCTCAATTCTGTCATTTACAGGCCCAAAATGAATGGGGCCGTGGAGGCGGCAAATAAGAATATAAAGAGGATTATGGCAAGAATGTCTGCCAATCATCGGGGATGGCCAGACTTGCTACCCCTCACACTGTTTGCATATCGGACATCAGTTCGTACATCTACAGGGGCAACTCCTTACGCCTTGGTATATGGGATGGAGGCCGTTTTGCCAGTTGAAATGGAGATGGCATCCCTCCGAATTTTGCTCGATGCACGGATTGACGAGGAGGATTGGATACAAAGTCGGTATGACCAACTAGCCTTAATAGATGAAAGGAGGGTGGCTGCTATATTACACGGTCAATTGTATCAGCAACACATCTCTCGATCGTACGACAAAAAGATACGGTCCCGAAAGTTCAAAGAAAATGACTTAGTGCTAAAAAGGGTCATGCCCTGTCAAGAAAAAGCCAAAGGGAAATTCGCTCCGAATTGGGAAGGGCCCTTTGTGATCAAGAAAGTCCTATCTGGAGGGGCCCTCATCCTACAAGAAATGGATGGCGAGGTATTCCCGCAGCCCCTGAATTCTGACTCTGTGAAACGGTTCTATGCTTGAAAAAAATAAAAAAAATAAAAAATAAATAATAATAATAATAAAAAAAAAAAAATTTATCTCCCTTGTAACTCGAACTACGTAGGACCTGATCTCCTGACCTTGTGGGAGTACGTAGACAGCTATCATGGCGCAGTTCGTTCTATACAAAATAATAAACCTTGTCCCTGTACCGAACCCATTTCCAGAAAATCCTGAAACCCTACTTTGACAAATACATTCCAAATCTTACCCAAACTTAGCCATATAATCAGCCAGAATCCAAGACTCACTCCGATGAAATCTGAGGGGTCTGCGGCAGTATCTGTGGAGTTCCAATCAAGACTTGAGGAAAGAAATAAGGCAATATATCGAAATCATAATCGGCTGGATAAAATGAGGATCCAATGAAAGGCGACGATGCATCAAAAAGGGAAATGACTAAACCATAAATATTTCTCTATATATACAAAACATTTTGATTTCAAGTCTGTCTTTTAAATAAAAGTGATGAAACTGACATAGTCCGTGCAGGGAATAAAATCATCTACAGGTCAGAGACCAGCTGGAGCAGGATAGACAGAATAGTCGAGGCATCATAAACCTCCGGCTCACCCGCAATCTGCTGGCCCATCATGTCAATCCGAGTCAAAAGAACAGCAGCACTGGTAACAGTCGCAGAATGGCCCTCCATGACAACTCTGGCCTACTCGATAACACTATCCCTGGCAGAGAGGGCGGCATCACGAGCTAGTACAGCAGCATCCCGCTCCGCGTGCGCGGTATCCCTCTCAATCTCGGTAGCACTCAAAGCGGACCGGAGCCGGGTACCCTCAATCATTAATCTCTGGATCCGATCCGCCGAATCAAGGGAAGGGACATGTACCGAAGCAGAAACCTCCTCAACATCAGAGCTGGGCGCAAATCCTGAAACCTCCGGAGGAATGATCGCATCTGAACTGGTCTCATCTGGGAAAAGTCCTCGAGAACCATCCAATACCCCCAATCTGGTCAAAGTCGGCAATATCAGAATCTCCTCGCAACCATAGCAGATAAGCGGGTGTCTGACTAGGATGACTATCCCCAAACTCGGCCGAGACCCTGTGTGACCAAAGATCGTATACCCTCAGCAGCTCCCTCTCCGTCTGAGGCGATATGAGAAATCGGTAGTCAGCTGCTCCCGCAAAGAGATGAAGATCCTGCATCTAGTCAAACTGCCCCATGACAGCTAAGGGGTGGTAAGTCGTCACCCCCCTCAAACCAAGAAGAGGGAGGAAATCAAAAGGGGGCACGTGAGTCAAAAAGCTCAGGGAAGAACAATAACCCGAGTATATCAGGAGATGGAAAGGCTCCTCAATAGCCGATAAGAACTCCCTCCAGGAAGCCGTATCAGTACATCGTCGGGAACGGAATGAGAACTGCATGGTCAAGCTGTGGCTGAAACAAAACCCATGCCGACGAAACTGCCCGATAGGTCTGAGGTGGCTCATGAACCATACATACAACAAAATAGAACTTCCCCGGAATATGCGACCAGAGAAGGAATGACAATACGAGGCCGATAGGTAAGTCTCGGCAAGTATCATGGGAAGGATGGTATGATGCTCTTGGAGGGCCTGAACCGTTACAATAACCCGCATGTCCAGGAGGTCATCCCCTGCAGGCATGTACAGAACTGATATGACACAGGCCATCAAAACATCCACTCTCAAAGCGCCCCAGCGCTCATCAGACACTGAAAAATCACTAGAGAATCGAGAGAAGCTATCCACTGAGCCAAATCTGTCAACCAAGAAGGGTAGAGGAACAAGATGGCTCGAAGAGATCACAGATAACAGAGCTGTCCTCCGCAAGCCTGTGAAAGTCAGGAACTGACGGCGCATATGGCCTGAAGTAACCCGTGCGCAGGGACCATCCACCGATAAACCAGTAAAGCGAGCATACTCCTCGAGAGTGGGGGTCAGATACTCCAGCCCAAACCTGAAAACATGTATGTCAGGGATCCAACAACTGAGAACGCCGTCGACAAAGCCCAGCGGCACTTGGAATGACAAAAGAGAGAAAGAGTGTCCCAAAAGACCCTCTGCGATGATTCGGTCAGAGGGTAGTAAATTATCCAGCCACGAACAGAATCGACCAATGATCCCTGAGGCGGCGCGAGGGCCCACGCGAACCACATCTATGGATGACATCTGTAAAAACCAGTATCAAAAGACTATACAGGGGTCAAATTTTTTTCTTTATCCACATATATAATAAATCATGCATCATACAAGTTATAGTGGAATAAATGGAGCATCAAAAGTGAATGATTGTGCATAAAATAAAGATAATTTTGTACATAATACATGGAATGAAAAATGATGATGATAAATAAAACGAAACAGGTCCAAATACAGAGTTCCTAGCCTATCAAAATCTAATCAGTGAAATTTATGCCATCAATAAAGGCATCATCATCAAACTGATCTGCAGGTAAATCCTGAGGAATGGAAGCCTCATCCTCAAAGTTCAGGTCTGGGCAGGAATAAGGCGGAACTGGGGCATACGATGGACCGGAACCCGCACCAAAATCGTACCCCTGCGGGTCTGCAGCATAAGCCTTCTCTGGATCTCGGCCCAAGCTCCGAACAAAAAGAGATAACTAATCCACCTGCCGAGTGAGGGAAGCGATCTGGTCCGAATGGGTGGGGGCCCGGACACACTCCATCCAATCCGTCATCATCACCGACCCGTGAACCAAGTCTCCGAGGAAGAAGGTGGCCCGGGTCTGAGGCCCGATAGTGCGGGGTCTCCACCAGGCACTGAAGCTCTCGCTTGTATGAGGACCGGCAGAAAGCATATATCCGTCCTCCCCGGCCATCAGGTCCTCTGGAAGGTGGGCATCCGCGAACCAAGCTCTCTGTGAGGGAGGGGCGAAAGGGATACGAGCCTCCCCAGTCACACATCTGATGGCGCGCTCCCCTAGATACAGCTCCCATCCACCATAGGTCAGAAATGGAATACGACGAGTGGATAAGGCATGCTCCAGATCCGCGACATAGCCACCGGCGAGGCCAGCCGCCAAATGATCCGCCATGTAGGGAACCCAGGTCACATCCGCGGACGAGATCAGCTCTAACTGCAGTCGACAGTGAGCAAAGCTATCTGACACTGGGGTCTCCTCAAGAGTACTATAATGCCATCTACGACCCCTGGGATAAGTCTCCGGGCCGAGGGTAGTAACTGGCCGCAAGCAGGGTAGTCTCTCGTAAGCCCAGAACTGTCAAACAAAACAGGAAAACCGTAAGTAGCAGGAAGAGACAAAGAAATGGAACAAATCAAGGACTATACAATAGAAAAGGGCCTACTAGCAGGAAGTGGTAGAATCCGAGCCACGCATCCGTTTGTCCCTCTGAGCGAAGGCGAAGACCCTGGAGGAAGTAAGCGAAGGTGAAAGAGCCCCAATCATAATCCCCGATCCGGTCAACCTCCCGGGTGGCTCCGACGATACTGAAATGGATAGTCGAGGAGTTGTTCCCCAGAAAACAGCCCCTCATAATGGTCAGAAACAAGCGTCAGAGCAGAAAGTCACGAGCAGACCGGTCCTCAGGGAATGGCTCGGAGAGGACCCCTCCAATGGCATCTACAGCCAAGGCTCCCGATCGAATGATGCGGGCCTTAAAAACCTTATCTTGGGGAGAGTATCTTAACAAGGATCGAACAGCTGCGGGGGTGATGTCAGTCTCCAGAGGAACCCGGGGTCCAGAGAACTCCACCCCGGTGATATAACGCCAGTCGAGAGGGGTCAACATCAGCTCACAGTCCAGAAGATGAAGCGACTGTGTATGGTGGAACCAGCGCTCAGATAAGGCCCTCATATAGCCCCACGGACATCGGCGAGGGGCGATGGTGAAGAAATGTCTGAAACCCCAAGAGTCTACCATCCCCCTGTAATCGGAATGCATCGCATGGTAGAGAGTGTAGATGCTGAACCAGTTGCCCCGAGGCTGGGTAAACTCAGGAACCTGTGACAGCCATCAAAAGTCAGGCATGGTAACCATACGGGTTTGAATGAACTTAAACGACGGATATACCTCGTTAGCCGCCAGGTAGGCTGAGGGGTGACTACTGGGAACAGGACCAAGCAGATCCGGTATCCTGGCACGGGCCCCTGGTAAGGTCCGACGCATGGGGGGAGGAGTCGTTGTGCCCGAAGGGCCCGCCTCTGCCTCAGCTGGGGCATCCTCATTAACATCCAGCTGAACGGGGCGAATGACAGACTCCGCCAATCTACGGGAATGACGGGTCAGGACGGGAGCTGGAGCTGGGGTGGCCGCTCTGCGACGTCGGACACCCGCAACCCGGGGAACTGTGGAGCCACTGGGAGCATCAGGATCCATGACTGAAACGGCATCACGAAAAGGAGGTACATCCTTAGCTCGTTATCTTTCAAAAAAAAAATCTTATTGCATATTGCTAAAACTCATAGGGCAGCATGTCATGTTTATAAATTGAAAATGCATAAATAAATTCCTAGGGGTGCGCTAGATTTCCCGAAATTTCGGCAGAGTTTTGTTTGTAAAATGGACATCCCATGCACGATCAGGCATGTTTAATCAAGTCAGACAACCAACAAATACCAAATGCAAGTGAAAATGATGCATCATGAGCATAAAATGACCAAGACCATGGTTTTTCAAAATAAATAAAGCCTGACTGCAAGACCCATTGTTTATCTAGGCTACGTCCAACACGAATATCTCATATAGGCATCCATTGCTAAAATTAAAACATTTAAACAAGTAAATACATAGTCAAACGAAAGCGAAAATCAAAGAAAAGGGAGTTAAAACGTTACCCAAAGTGCGTAGACTGATTTAATCGGAGCAGATTTTGCCAAAAAGTGTCCAAAAGACGAAAAAACCAGGTGGGGGACGAGGAAAACCGAAAACGAGAGAAAGAGAAAGCGAAAAAGTCAAAAGATCGTGGGGGTCGCGATCTGAAATAGTATCCGATCCCAGCCGCAGATGCATCTGCGGCTGGCCGCAGATGCACCTGCGGCTGGTCTCGGTGCCCTTTTGCCTCCCTTTTTGGTACCCCGAGTCAACATGTAACGTATCCCACGGTAAGATACAAGATTTTAGAACCGGATGACCATTTCAAAAACGACCAGTCAGAAACGATACCTGACCATTTCAAAAAACGACCAGTCAGAAACGATACCTGACCATCTCAAAAACAACCAGTCAGAAATGATACCTGACCATTTCAAAAACGACCGGTCAAAAACGATACCTGACCATTTCAAAAACGACCAGTCAGAAACGATACCTGACCATTTCAAAAACGACCAGTCAGAAACGATACCTGACCATTTCAAAAAACGACCAGTCAGAAACGATACCTGACCATCTAAAAAACGACCAGTCAGAAACGATACCTGACCATTTCAAAAACGACCGGTCAGAAACGATACCTGACCATTTCAAAAATGACCAGTCAGAAACGATACCTGACCATTTCAAAAACGACCAGTAAGAAACGATACCTGACCATTTCAAAAAACGACTAGTCAGAAACGATACATGACCAACTCAAAAACGACCAGTCAGAAGCGATACCTGACCATTTTGAAAACGACCAGTCAGAAACGATACCTAACCAACTCAAAAACGACCAGTCAGAAACGATACCTGACCAACTCAAAAAACGACCAGTCAGAAACGATACCTGACCTTTTCAAAAACGACCGGTCAGAAACGATACCTGACCATTTCAAAAACGACCAGTCAGAAACGATACCTGACCAAATTCAAAAGCGACCAGTCAGAAACGATACCTGACCCTTCAAAATGACCCGCCGGAGACGAGACCCGGGCAGTGTTCATTCGTAACTTTGAAAATAACCTCTACATGAACATATTGAATGTGACATCGCATCATCTTAACGTATGGGCGACATCGTTAAATATATATTTGGCATTTTCATGCATCGGGTGCCTACTTCTTTATCATGTCCATTTCCTATTTCATTCCATAGACATGATAAAGAGGGGCAGCTGTAGACACCCAAATTTTGCACTTCTCTATTAACCCTGGCAGGAGGGCAAAATCGTCATTTGACCCGACATGCGGAAAGGAAGGTGGACCCCAACACAAAGCCACCCCAGCGATTCACGGTCAAAGCCGCCACAACGGACAACGAGCATCCGGTCACTTGAAGGAAGGCGAACAGTTGATCCAAAACACCTGAGCTGACCACAAAAGACGACTAATGGCCACTCCGCTTACGACTAATGGCCACTCTGCTTACGATGTCCCCCTGGAAGCCAAGCACAATTATCAAATTCTATATCAAGTCGCAGCCCTCCGAACTAGCCTCCCAGAATAATATGGCACGTTTCCCAGGGATTTCCGGATGGCAAAAATACAACCTTCCAAAATAATACCGCAGAAATTGGCGAATTAAGACCGCGTGGCACGAAAATCGAGAAAAACAAGCCGGACAGCCGCGGATGCACCTGCGGCCACCGACAAAAAGGACTTTTGCGCGGCTCGAGGGCGGCACACGGCAGCCGAGGATTCGGCGCGGACGGCCACAGCAGGCAGCCGCAGATGCCCCTGCGGCCAGCCGCAGATGCATCTGCGGCTGCCTACTGAACTCTATAGATCGGCCATTTCCACCCGAGAGGAAGAGGAAAGAAGAAAAAAAAGGAAGAAGATAGAGTTTTAGAGAGAGAAAGCTCGCGGGAGGAGAGAGAATAGGCTTGTTCTTGGTTAGATTTGAGTGAAAAATTCATTCTTTCTTGCTAATTAGTCGAGTGTTATTGTGGTGTTGTCCGATTTGTGAAATAAAAGGCTTTAATCGGCATTTTGCAAGGTGAAAAGAGTGTTTCTTTTGATATTTTCTTGGTTATATTAATGTGATAATCTTGTGTTTTGGGTTTGTTTAGCATAGTATGTTGTTGTATTGACGATGATCCGTGGGTTAGGGGTCGTTAGCGAGGGTTCCATTGGAACATAACTTCCTCCTAATCCCCCAATGACATCCGTACGGGGATATATCGTTCATTGGAGTTCATAGATAGTTGTAGTGTTGGTATTAAGATTTGCGATTCATATAGCACCATAGTTTGTTTAGCATTGTTAGATTTTGCCGTTGTATTGGTTATGTAGCGATTCGGGTGAATGTGAGCCTAGGGAGGAGATCCTCGTGATCAAATCCCGATGATGGACATTTTGGGTGTATGTAATCATTAGATAGGATGTATGGTTGTATATATGTAATATCGGGCCTTAAAGCGATACCAAGTCGTGGTCGGGTTAAGGCCCCGTAATAATAAAGATATGTGATTGTGGGTGTTTGGGGTTGTCTAGATGGCTCACATGCCCATGGATAGCCCCGACACGTTTTGAATGCTCGTTTTAATTTACGACACAAAAAACGATTTTCCAAAAATAAGGCAAACGATGAAGATTTTCTAAAAAGAATCAAATTAGGATATTAGATATACGAGGTTTAAAAAGTAAAGAGTTTTGGCGAATTTTGATCCTTGTTTGACGAAAAGGCTATACTTGGTTTTGAAATGTCATGAAAGATATTTTCGGAAAAAATAAATAAACGTTTTCATTAAACTTTGTGCATAGGGTTAAAGAGTTCTAGAAGTTGTCTTCATTTTATTTATATTTACTGTTAGAAGGTAATGTATAGTCTCGATTCCTATTTGACAAAAGTTTAAAAATTATTGTTTTCTGAAAATGACATCTAAAAAACCCTCATCGTTTTCGAAATTAAAATCAATCTTTCTTATAAAAGCAAAGCCTTGTCATTTGGGTCAAAAAACGTCTAAAACACTTTCTCGATAAAACACCTTTGCCATATAAAAAAAAAAAATCAAAGCAACTCTTATGCGAAAATTCACCATAAACATTCATTTAGGCACACACACACGCGCACACACATTTTAGGATTTAAAATGATAGGAAAACATCAAGATTGCGGTAACCGTGTTTCACGGAAGTCGGGGGGTGCCTAACACCTTCCCCTCGCTTAAGCAAGCCCCCGAACTCTATGAATCTCGGTTTGCGGACCAATTAACTCGGAGTCACATATGAACCAGTGATTACCAAAACAAAATTCGGATGAGTTGGTACATCCATTTCAAATATACCAACTGGCGGCTCTGGTCAATTGGCTCATAAAGAAATCGATCTTTCAAAACCCGTCGACATTAAGCCGACCCTTTTCAAAATCAAGTTTAATTCAAAAGGCTAAAATTGGAAAGGGCTTTTAATATTAAAAAACGAAACGACGAAAATCCCGGCGTCGACAGATATGTTATCCAATTCAAGTTTTTTTGGTGTGGATTCCAGCATTCAAACTGAGTACGAACAATCCTAAAAAATAGGGATATTACATTATGATCGGGTAATTGACATACGCTGTAAAAAAACAGCGTGAGTAAGATGTTACGCATAACATAGTGTATTATTAGGCTGATCCCCTAATAATACTATGAAGTTAAGGGTTAACAGTCTTTGTGACTGTTGAACAACGTGTGAAGAATTCATGATCCTTACAACTACTAAGTAATCCTCAGAAATTTTTCTTGTGAAAATTTAATAAATTTTGAGTTTTCAGAAATTTAATCCTATTCAGAAGTTGGATGTTCATTATCCTGTAAATGGATTCTCATAGATTTCGTTGAATTGTTAATAACATTATTTCTTTCTAAATCTTTGAATATTGATTCACTTCTAGTTATTTTTATTTTTATACTATTATACTTGCTAAGCAAATTAGTTGTTTAATCTTGCTTAAAATTCTATGTTTACAGCTAAGACAGAGAAACCCGAATGGTCGAGTATAAAAGATAAGGGAAATGGCAAGGCGAGCAAGGAAAAGCAATAAATAATTGTGTAATAGTTAAATAAATATTAGTGCTATAATATTTTGAAAACTAATGTATTAATTTGTATTGTATATGTAAGACCTGAGCAAGAATGTGTAAATAATGTAAATATTTAATGTATGGTTTAACTTAGCTTATAATGATAGTTATGTATCGTGTGTGCGGATGAATAGTAGCGCACCAAGTTTGTGGTAGTTAGTATACGAATTTGGGGGCGTTACATTATGAAGATATAGATTAATCATTATATTGACTAAAGGGTTGTTTGTTTACTTTTAAATGAGTCTAAATTTGACCGAATAAGTAATTCAGATCGTTTATTTTATAATTTTTAAACTCTGAATGCTTTCGAATGTGTCTAAATGATTCTTCCCAAAAATTGTGACTAAATCAGTAATAAGTAAAACTGAATGATATTTTACTTGCATGCCCTTATTGACAATTAAAAATTACATTAGATATCCATTTTGTTTTATTATTGTAAAGAAATTTATTATGTACAAATTGTTTTTTATTTTTCTCTAACAAAAATTTAATGAATGTTTTTGAAACCTTTTGTTTTGATTTTATGGACTGATAGAGTGTTATTAATATTTTTAGTATTTTATTCCTAAAATTATATTACTAATAATAGCATACTCCATTAAAAAAAATTATATTTATATTTAACTTTTCTTAGATAACATTGATTATTTAAATTACATAATAAAATTGTTCATTGTTGTCCAGAAAGTTAAAATAGAAAAATGTACACATTCAGATATTTTAGACAAATAATTATTAAACACATCATTTCATTTCATATTCAGAAACTTCTAATCCATTCAATTCATTGAGAATCTCTTACACATTCAAATTTTTCATACAGTTTTTTCAAACAGCCCATAAATCAAAAGAATTCATGTCAATTTCTAAATAAAAAATATTTTAAGTTGACTTTAACAAGTTAATAATAATTTTATATTTTGAAATAGAGAAAGTATTTTATACAGTGTTTGGAGCATTTGAAAATTTATCTCATAAACGTAATGTTCGTAGTTTAAACACAATACATTAAAAGTGGTGCAAAATATATATATAAAGCGGCTATGAGCTCTTTAGTGTAACTATGTCACACTATTTTTTTACTTTTATAAGTTTAATTATAGTACTATATTATTCTTTTATATTAACTTTTTTTTATCTTCTTATTTAATTTTTTAAATTTTATAAATATTTTATTTTATTTTACATAATTTATAGAGATAACGCATATGTGACCGGTGGTAAATTCAAATTAATTACTTATATATAGATTCCTGGATTCAAGTTTCAAAATAGCAACGCTTCTGCCTTCTAGTTAGCACTATAATCTTTAAAATGCTTATATTTACTCTCCACCACAAAAAATATATATTTATATAAACAGAATTAAGTCAGAAAATGGTAACTACCAACTAGTGTAGCGACCATACATTTATGGATTCCGTGGTCATTCTTGTACCATTGAAATCCTTCCACGTAACCCACCTGTGACGTGTTCAAGGTAACCATTAGCTCAAACGTCATGAGAGATTAAATTATATATTTTTTTCTTCTTATATTTGTGAGATTTGTTTGTGGTAAAATTTATAAATATATAAAATATATATATATATTATTTATTTATTCTAAAAATATAGAATCAGAAAACCTTAAAAAAAATTATTTTTTACTTCTTTATTTTAAGGCCGTCAAAGAAGTTTCCAGAGGATGTTCGTTTAATTAAACGAGTTAAATTTGAACTATGTTACGTTCGACTTACGCTCAGCTCATTTCTCCCCCAACTTGTCCTCCTTTTCCTTTTAACTAATTAACTGATCCCACCCCAAATACTGTTTCTCCTCCCCGTCACCCTCCTCTTTTCACTAACCCCAACCCAAATTCTGCTCCCTCTCTCAATTTTTTCTAGGGTTTGGAAGTTCATCCGACCAAGAAATGGAACTAATAATAGGCACAAATGGTATTCACAAATCATCTTTCCTCAGTCGAACCGTACATCAGCCATTGAAGAAACTTCCATCGGCAACAACAAAGGCAAAGGCGACGAGGATATCAAATGCGTCTGTAAATCAAACGGCGCCATTGAAGTTGAGTAGTAGTGCTTTAGAGCAACTCGATATCGAGCGCGGTGTTTGTATTCCGTTCAGAAAATATACTCCTGAGACGGTACTATTTTTTAACTTGTTATGTATTTACAGTGGTTGGATTACTCCGTATGTTCTAAAATTAGGGATGTATTTTGACTTTTTGAAATCAATTTAAGAAATTCTAAAATTTGTTATTGATATGATTCCTTTAAGTTGCAGGTAACAAATATTGTAATTAGTAGCAATTTTTAGGTAGTATGGTATAAATATATTTGTTTATATTGAAATATAATGAGTCGAATTGATTTTGAATTTTAATATTTTGCAAATTGATGTAAAAAGGTTGAAGTAATTTTGGAACTGAGATAGTATAATTGATTTGAATTGTTTGAAGTTTAATTTATGGGTTGTGATTTTGGGGTTTTGTGTTTGTTAGGTGAGGAATAAGGTTTTGGAATCTCAAGGTGCAATTTTGTCATTGATTGGTCGAGGGGTTGAGATTGTGTGGAGTTTGGGACTCTACTGGTCTGCTTTAATGTATGATTTCTTGGTGGGTAGAGATGAAGAAGTTGTTCCTTTTCGTGCTCGGCAGCTAAGGATTCTCTTGTGTGATTTAGGCCCTTCTTTTATCAAAGCCGGCCAGGTTATTTTTCGCAACATTTCACCTTTTATGGTTTTGTCATTTTGATTTTGGTTTTATTCTTCTTGTTACTTGTACACCCTCTGCCCCAAATAGTGTCACCAGATGCACCCAAATTAAGAAAGATTTTTAACAATACCCTTGTGAGAACATTGACACTTGTATTGCACACCACATTAATAATTCCCGAATTCCTGCATCTAAAAATTGTTTATTTTTGGTTGCATAGTGGCAGAAATAGGATTTTCATCCACTGAGGACACAATTAAAGAGCTCTTAATAACAAAAGGGCTCACAATTTAGACGAAAGAAGAGACTTTAAGTAGCTCTTTGCTATAGCAATTGGATCTTGGGGCCTAAATAAACTATAAATATGTGAAAAAATTGAGATTTGAATTTTTATAATGTATCAACTACTTTCAATCTTCAAAAGGGACCACTCTTGCTATTTTGAAACAATTGAGAGTAATCATTCTCCGAAAATCACCATATGCATTTAGCATCCTATGCTTTCAAACTTTAAATGGCTTAATAGAGTCTACTTAAGTGTTTGTGGCTCTGCTGATTGTTTGACCTTTTAGTTCAAGTCCATTGTTTTTGAAATGTAAAGGACATGCATGAGTCTTTAGAAAATTTTCTGCTGAAACAACGTTTCACGGTTTCTTTATTAATATTGTTATCGTTATCGTTAGGATAAAGTGAATTTAAGGCATGCCTTTTAGCCAAGCTTGAAATCACTTTTAAAATGATATTTTTCAGCCTTTTTTAAAATCCAACCATGTAGATGATAAGAGAATGACAAAATAAGAGTGTCCGACAATTTTCAAGTAATACTGTGTAGTGTGAAGAGAAACCTTCTACGCGATGCACTGGAATTTCAGTATAATGGCATAGATTTACTCATTTTCTTGATTTTGGGTAATAGAGTTTTACATTATTAAATTTTCTAGAAATTTATGGGGCCTCTTATTTTATCATGCTCTATCATCAATACAGTTAGATTTTCAAGAAAACACTTAAAATTTTCGTTTTTAAAGTGATTTTAGCCAAGTTTGGCCAAGGCATGCCTTTGATTCCCTTTCTCCTTGTTATTGTTATTGTTACTGTTATATTATAATTGTTATTATTGTTTCAACAGGTTCTTGCAAATAGACCAGATATTATTAGAGAAGATTATATGAATGAACTTTGCATTCTTCAAGATGATGTCCCTCCTTTCCCCAATAAGGTACTACAATGATACCTTTGGTCCGTGCAATGAACAACTATCTTATATCTTTCTGAAATAGAACTCTTTTCCTTTAAGAAGTGAGTGGTTAACAATGGTTTAGGTTGCTTTCAACATTATAGAAGAGGAATTGGGTCAACCACTTGAAGCTGTTTTCAGCAAAATTTCATCAAGAACAATAGCAGCTGCCAGCTTGGGTCAAGTATACCGAGCTACTCTACGTGCCACAGGAGAAGATGTCGCAATTAAGGTTGTATGAAATTCTTCTTATGGCAATATTTTTCTGGCACTAATAAGTTGGCATTTATCATTTCTTTATTTCGGAATTAGTTCCATGTTGAATATATTAGGCTGTCTGGTATGTTTTTTTTTTATAATTTTTTTTATTAAGTTCGGTCTCTGTTCTCTAAACTTGAAAGATTTTAAGTGAAATGAGGATGTACACCAGACAATTTTCTTCAAATATTGAAAGAAACTAAAGGCCTATATTTATTTCCAAAACTTTTTAAAGTAAGATTTTATAGTTTAGAGGACTGAGTCCAGTAGAATAAAGCTCCCTAAACCAATGAGTTTTAAGACACTTTCGTTGTTAAATCAATTATGTAATGATATCTTGAAATAGAAACTGCATCACTTCAGGTGCTCATAAATGCTTGGTTGACGTTCTCCTAGATGGATATGCAATATTAGGAAGAAAAGAATTACTTGTTTTGAGATAATACTTGATGGATACTCTTATGCATTCTGATATGCCTTAGTTTTGAGAAATCGACATTTTGGTAGAATTATGGTAGCACAGAACCTCTATAACTTGAACCCTACCTAAAGGATGTGTTGGGCAAAATTGGAACAATCTAGAGTTCCGATTTCGATTTGTTTTGAAAACAAAATGCGTGCCAGCATATACGGTCAACAAGTAATAAAGTGATAAGTAGAAGGTCGATCCCACGAGGAATTATCTCTAATGATTTCCAAGTACTGATTTTGTATCAAGTCAATCTTATTTAAACAACATCCATTCAAGCTAGTGAAATGTAAATTACTTAAATTAACAATTAAACTAACTACAAACAGAATAAGAAAACCCAAAATTACAATTTCTCCCAAATGCTTTATTTAAATCTCCTAACTCTCCATTTAATCATAAGGTCATGATGCATTGTCAATCAAGAACTAGCAAGTTATTTATGAGCCTCTTTCGATGGTCACATAAACATATCCCTTCTAAACAAATCCCATTCGACTGTATTTAGACAAGATTATTTGATTTTAGATTCTCACATGGCATATAGGTATATTCTTATCCTATATACGAATCATGTATTCCATCCCATACAAAATAACACAAACACATGCCATAATATTGGGGTCTAAACACTATAGTCCATTTTTCAATTTCATATAGGTTACCAAGGTAATTACTGATTAGGCAATTAAACATTAAGCACAAAATATGATAGACTAATTTATATGTGCCAACCAAAAAGAGAGAGATTCAATTCAAACTACTCATTGGATTCCATTAAAATCTTATATT
The DNA here is from genome assembly GCA_947179155.2 of Hedera helix. Lineage (NCBI taxonomy): Eukaryota > Viridiplantae > Streptophyta > Magnoliopsida > Apiales > Araliaceae > Hedera > Hedera helix. The sequence goes on along the minus strand of OX359276.1, from coordinate 26,384,418 downwards.
GAAAGTAAGAAAATAGTCAATGCACAATCCACAAGATATTTAACTACAATAGAAAACAAAAGTAAGGAAGAGTTTAGAGAGAGAAAACTTGTTGTCATCCAAGTTTCAATCCCCAAGCCTCTTCAATCCATGGCCTCCATTTTTGTTGGTCTTGCTTGTTCTTCTTCCTTTCTTAATGGGAGTTTCCAAAAATTGGAGAGTTTGGCATCTTAATTCTTGCCCAAAATCCCCAAGCCTCTTCAATCCATGGCCTCCATCTTTGTTGGTCTTGCTTGTTCTTCTTCTTTTCTTAATGGGAGTTTCCAAAAATTGGAGAGTTTGGCCTCTTGATTCTTGCCCAAAATGGGTTTAGCAGCCCTATGGCCGCCTCCCCCTCTCTCTTTGCTCTCTATTCCTTCAGCCAACATAAAATATATATATAAGGCCCCTCATTTAGCAGCTCAAAAAACCCTAGCCGCCAGCAAAATCGTGACACGACACCCCAACACCCACATTTTCGCACCCCGACACCCACATTTCTGCGCCGTAGCGCACACCAGCAACAACAGTTGCACCTCGGTGCCCAAATGTTGCATGCCCTGGCACCCACACTCTGTAAGCATTAGGCCGTAGCGCCTAATAATCGAACACCACGACCCCCAACAAGTTTCGACAGCAGGCTAGCCTAGCTCGGCAACAAGTTGGTTTGGTCATATGGCATGCGTGCACCAACGCCTGAACTGTCGCCCCTGCGTCCTTTATTCTGCACCCCAACAACCAAGTCATGCACAAATTTGCTTTAATCTTTGACTCCAATGGGCCTTATTCCTTTGACTTACAAAATAACATAAAAACACATAAAAGTAATTTAAAATCTTAACCTACCAAATAAGATAAAAACACCTAAAAACCATACAAAACACTTAAAGATTCACAAATTGTCAAGGCCAAAAGTACTCAATAAATAGGTAATAAAGCCATTCATCAAGATTACTAGTTAGATTTCCTTTCTCTTCTTATATATTTTCAAAACAGAACAATGATGATGACTCTGGTGATAAATGTTTTGTTTCCATGTCCATCCAACACTTCTCTCCTATTGTTTTTCTATTATATTCCTTTTTTTCCTTTTTTACCTTTTGGGAATAATTTTTTATATTTTTTGGGATTAGGTTAGCTTGGCCCCAAGGCCAAGTTGGATTTTGGAAGAAAATTTTAATATTTTATAAACACATAAAAAATTATTAATATGTAAATTTGGTTGTTCATGATAATGTGACTATGCAATATTTCATTGTTATTTCACTCCAGCATCATCCATATCTTATTTCTTCATTAAAAATATATTCGTTTTTTCAATGTATAATAGTTTCATATATGTGTGAGCGCGCGCGCGAGCGCGTGTGCTATGAACTGAAATGCAAAACTCTCCCTCGAAGTTTTTTTTTATAGCAAAATTCTCCCTCTGATTTGTATTATTTTTGCAAAACTCTCCTTCTAGTATGTATTAGTTGGGTAAAAGAGACCCTTAACAAATATGTAATTAAATAAATGACTAATTATGTTATTCCTAATAACATTAGATTAGTTGAATAATTTTATCGCATCCCTATTTTTAGTAAAAATATAACTAGATAATATTTGTTTTCAAAAATTATGATGAGGTAAGATTATTTATACTGATCTATTATCACTTCGAATTACTCATCTCATGATTAATTTGTTATTAAAGTCTATGGGCTATGTTTGAGTATTTTTAAGACCATTTGATGAATGATTATAATTCTAAGTAAAAATGTGATTATATAATTTCACTTTTAAGGTATCAAATGACATTAGAAACAATAAAAAATAATTCAAAATTTGTTGAAAAACTAATCATGAGAAAATAGTTCGAATTAAATAATAAATTAGAATAGTTTGTATTAATAATATATTAGTAGCAATAATTTTATTTCATTATCATTTTAGTGCAAGTACTAGTTCGACTTTCTATATCTTTTGACCGATAAGCCAACAAACGAACCTTGTTATGTTTGTAATATAAAGTTTCTGATAAAAATATAAAAGATTTGTCCATGTTATTTAATTTATCGTCTATTTTTTTGTTCTATAAAAAGTTCATTAGCAAAAAAAATTGAACAAAAGACTTTTGCCTATTTATTTTCTTATTTGTTTATTTTAAACTCAAAATCACCGTGAAAGTGAATGACCTTTACCGCAACGCCTCATTTATCAACTAAGCAAATAATAATTTAACATTTCACCCTATTTTCCAAAACGCATGGAAGGAAACTGCAATTATTCAATATATTTCTATGTTCTAAAATATAGAATTAAAATTAATTTTGCAAAAATTAATATAAAATATTTTCAAATATTTCAAAATAGGAAATAAACTTCACATAAAAAAATAAATGAAATAAAGATATAAGAGTCCAGTTTGCCCAACTAACACATCTTGGAGGGAGAGTTTTACCAAAAAAAAGTTTGAGAATTTTGCAAAAATGATACAAACCGGAGGGACAGTTTTGCATTTCAGTTACGTGCTATGTAGATATATGCACACGTATAGATTTCACTGTTAATACTTCTAGTGATAAAGATTCTGAATGAGCTAATATTGTTCATTACCATATATGGTGATCTTCTATTATTTATTATTAGTACATTGATGCATGAATCTTCCAGAAGGAATATATAGTCAGAACATCCATACAAGATAATCTTTATAACTTGCAACTTTTTATTTTTGATAAGTAGCTCCTGAACTTGTTATAGTAAATGTTGAAGCAAGCTTGTTTCTGAATTTTAAAACCCATTTGTATTATAACATGAAATTCTTCAAGGGGCTGCAATTGTTAATTTTTGATGTTATACGGGGAATAATAGGTGACAGAAAGTGTGTACTTTATACTTGTCTACCTTCAGGCTTCAACTCATAAGAAGCCAAAAATTGTTGAAAAGGAATTTATATCTACAACTTAAACTTCAAGGTTTTAAACCTTCACATTCAAGGTTGATAAAATGGAACAAGAGACATTGCTTAGGAATGTATCAGTTATTAGCTTTATTATGATAACTTTGAAATAGCATTTTTGAAGTTTCAATGGTTTTTATTGGGTTTTGGATGAATAATTTTCTGTGTACATTGTTCTTTCGTCTTTCTTCTTTTTTCGTTAGGAGAGAGAACTGGCCATCCTGGTAAGGTCTACTAGCTTTCAGTTTTTGTTTTTTGTCTTTTGAAGTTTCAACGTGTTTTATTGGGTTTTGCATTTTTTACAGTTATGCTTGATTTAGATTAAAAAATTGTCTGACACGTAATAACTTTGTTTTAGAAGAAATTATGGCATTATAAATATCATAGGGCAAAACAGGATGGCTGTAACCAACCCCAATACAAGGGAAGAGAATTGGCTGAGTTAAGTTGAGCTATTTCACTGATATGGCTACATCCTGTAATATTTGAAGCAGCTTAAGATTTCGTGGATAGTTTATAGAAGAATTATCGCAAAATAGTGCCATTAGATAATATCAGTTGATAACCAAAGCATATTGTGGACCCATCTTGGATCGCGTTGCTTGCTGTGAGAATGACTAGCTAAATAGGCTGTTGTATTTTTTGAGATAACGCTTGCTTACATTGACATTTTCAGTAAGCAACAAAGCCAACAATACCAAGTTGTCCTTTGCATGTGTGAGACTTGAGTAAAATTATGCTAGCCCTGATTTTTTTTTTCCAAAGGCATTAGAGGCAGTAACTTTTATCTTAACCGAACTAATTGTTAATGAGACTCGTGTTTATTATTTCCATACTGGGTTCTCGTTAGTTTCATTTGAATTTGGACAATCCCTCAGCAAATTTAAGTAGCTATTTTTCTGACATTGATAGATATTTTGTTTACTTACAGGTGCAAAGGCCCAAGATAGAGCCTATTATCTATCGGGATCTTTTTCTTTTCCGAACTCTTGCATCCTTCCTGAATGGCATCAGTTTACAGAAATTAGGTTGCAATGCAGAACTTATAGTTGATGAATTTGGCGAGAAGCTTTTGGAGGAGCTTGATTATACGTTGGTATTGTGCAGAAATGGATTCTGTTTATGTTGAAAGAAAACAAAATGTCACTTATGATTCAAAATAGATAAAATAATATGTGGGCCTCATGGTTTAAAAGTTCAAAATGTGTTCATTTTTTTGCTTTTTATAGTTATCACTTGTCACTTCCATGACAATCAAACCAAAGAACTTTATGATACATAACTTGCAGGAAAATGAGAAAAAAATTGTGATAATATTGGTGTACTTTTTTTCTTCTAGTTTTGTATTGATAAATTTTTTATATTCATTATGAATTTTCAGGAAGCTCGTAATATTGAAGATTTTTTGGAGAACTTCAAAGGTGATCCTACTGTGAAAATTCCTCGGGTTTATAAACAGCTTTCTGGTTCACGCGTTCTAGTAATGGAATGGATTGACGGAATACGGTGCACTGATCCACAGGTCTGATGCCATACCTCTCTCTGTAAGAAAATTGGGAAATATCCCCTTTACGCTGATCTATTCTCTGTGACTCAGGCTATTAAGGATGCAGGACTTGATGTAAATGGATTCTTGACTGTTGGAGTTAGTGCTGCTTTGCGGCAGTTGTTAGAATTTGGATTATTTCATGGAGATCCACACCCAGGAAATATCTTTGCTATGCGTGATGGACGTATTGCGTATGTGGACTTTGGGAATGTTGCTCAGCTGAGTCAGGTAAGATATATACTTCATCATATTTGATATCAAATAAGAGAAGAGAGTCGCAATTTAATTTTCTGTTTTCTCCTTTTTTTAGTCAGGTAATGTTTGCCCTAATATGTGTCAACTTTGACATATAACTAAACTTTTTCTTCTGATGATTCTTAAATTAACGCCAAAATTAGATAATTTCTCAAATAAAACGCCTATATTTGTATTTGTAAATTTATTTACATAATTCTTCTACAATAGAAATTATTTCAGTAGATCAGGATAACTCTAGGTTGCGAATTATTGATAGAGCCGAGGCAGCTGACCGGTGCTTCTGTACTAGTTTGGGAATTTAATCTTTTGTCATGTTTTAGAGTTTGGGTCAAGAATATAAGGTTTGCTATGATTTTTTTTTTTCATTAGGTAATTCAAGTATGCGACATGCATCTGTTCTAATTAAATCTCAATATCTCTTGTCATGGTACCAGAGTGTTGATTCTAGCGATCATTGTCTGAATTCTTAGCGTTCTTCGTGTCGTATTCTTTTCCTTGGATTTTCTTCTTTAACAAGAATTTAGAAAGTCATTTATAACTGATCTAGAATCTGTGTAACAGTAGTTGCTTGCACCCATATTTTGATGATTTAGATGAGCCCGTATATGGTGAGAGGTCTACCCAAAGAATTGTGAGCCAGTAGATTGTTCCAAGGTTCTGTTGATTGTAGAATTGATATTTGCATTTTGGAAGAGACTGAAGGAGCACCCAACTAGGGCTGTCAACGGGTCGGATTCGGATCAGATCGGGGGTGATCCAGATCCGAATCAATAAGAAATTATCAGATTCGGATCAGACCCGATAACCCGACGGATCTCAGATATTAAGGACCGAACCCGAATCCGATAATACTCCGATAACCCGATCCGATTAAGTTTAATATTAAAATATAATAAATGTATTAAAATGTATTCAAAAATTTTAAAATGTATTAAAAATGTATATATATGTATTAAAAATTTTTAAAATGTATTAAAAAAATTAAAAATGTATTAAAAATGTATATATATGTATTAAAAATGTATATATATGTATTAAAAAATTTAAAAATGTATTAAAATGTATATATATAGCATATTTTAGAATATATATATATATTATATGTTATCGGATCGGAGTATTATCGGGTCGGATTGATATCAATCCGAATCCGATCCATTTAGTTATCGGGTCAATCGGGTAACCGGGTAATTGGGTTTCAAAACTGGATCTAAATCCGGATAAACGGATCGGGTCCGGGTCAAGACCCGCCCCGTTGACAGCCCTACACCCAACCAATAAACTTTAATGCCTTATTTTTGTTTGGCTCTGTTGTGGCATCCACATCCATGGAAGAGTCTAAACCAAATGGGTTGGATATTATATCTATGTACCCTTGAATGATTAATAAAAGGCTATAAAGTAGTTCCAACTATTTACATAGATGAAAGTTGTTAATTATGGTCTTAAAATGGCATGAATTGAGTATTAAACGTCTTCAAACATGGTGAAATTCTTTTCTTTTGAAGGGGTCAAATACTGTAAGAAAGGCTCTGAGTTGCTGGTCTCATTCACATTTGGATTCTGTATGGCTTCCCATATGGTCTCATTCACCTGAAGCAGGTACTCTTTGTCTGACCCTGCAGAACCCCAGCGAAGGTATCTCTCGAAGAAACCATGATGCAGAAAAAAGATATTTTTGCTTCTTCCTCACAAGGAATTGGCAAAACCCTCAGGCTATCAAAGCACAATGCTCACAAAAATATTCAACTCTCTTCAATTTATGGGGATTATGATTCTCATATAGAAAAACTAAGACTTGGATACCGAAGAATCCTAATGGAATTAATTCTAGAAAAGTAGATGCCAAACATACTTAAGTAACCTAGACTTCCAATAGTCGGCAATAAATTTAAAATTACATCCAAGTGATCTAATTTAACCCTAAATGTAATTGCATAACTAATCAACCATAATATGTGAGAAATCGAAGAATTCCAATCTCTTCGCATCAAGTCACTTAGGTGTCTCCTAAAATCTGAGACCATGACCATCCAAGAAAATCATTATAACTAGCTGTTCCCTCTAGCTCGGTATCCTTTGCGCATAAACTGCAGTTGCGCATAAACTGCAGTGGGGAGGAGGGAATTCTATTTATTCATATATCAAATTGCAAATTATTGTGTGACTGCATGATTCTAATTTACAACCTTATATATCTCTCGTAAAATTATAGATTCTGGCCAACTTGTTCCGTCTTGAATATAGTTTCTCAAGTAACTTGACGACTCTGTCAGGCTCATAATGCGTAACAATTGCTGCTACAGTAGCCTCTTATGAAAAATCAAATGTTGTCCAAAAAATCTTGCATCGTCCATGATCCATATCTTTTCTTCTCTCTCCTTTATGAGGAGATCAGAAGATAAGTAGTCTTGCTTTCCCTTGACTCTTCAAATTTAGCTTTACGCCAGTATAGGTAGTTTGAACTCTGTACTGCTTTCTATATTGGATTGTTCTCGCCCATTCTCGTGGATGTGATATGATTTCTGACATATTAACTTTTTATTTTTCTATTGGGTGTAGATGCTATAATAAACTTAACTAATAAACAAAACGTAGCAATAGAGTGCTCGCTGTTGGCTTGTGACTCTCAACAATCGCACAGTAGACTGCAACTCAGTGGTTCACAATTTGTTAGGTAGCACTTTCACCATACACAACTTGTCTAGAAGTCTCAAAACATGGGTTCAAAGCTTCAAGAGCTCCATTAAGTTATGAAGATTCTAGATCATTTACCAAGGACTTTATACTCCTTTGTTATAGATAAGGAGTGAGAGGGAAGAAAGCAATTAAGAATGAGTCAACAATTCTGTGACTGATGCCATCTAAATTGATGAAAAAAAGAGAGAAAGAGTCTTGGAACAGACTTTATATTACTTCTATAATGAATTTCGAGCATACTTATTAGTTAATACAATATACTAACCCTCAAACGTCAAAAGCATCAAAGGACGAGAAACCTTATAGGCCTGCATTACCGGCCGGAACTCTATGATGAGTCACTGGTTCCCTTGTAGACCAGAATCCATTTCTGTTGACTAGTTGTGCCCCTAGAGGAGATCAGTTGGTGGCTATTCAAGGCCTTTTGGATGCTCTCCTTTTTAACTGGCCGATTTCCCTATGAATCACCCAAATAAATACACATAATATACTTCAAAAGCTAATTAGGATGCATTACATATTGCATTAAACCGAGTCTTTCATGAGCGAACTAAACATATTAAGTTTGATAGTCGTTTCATTTAAGAAAAGATGCATAGAAGGATTTTCAATAGTCGTGAAGATATATGATTGATTGACGGATACATTCCAAGTCTTTATGAGGAGCCGCACTGGGTAGAAGCAAACCTTTCTTGTTATAGGAAGTCCTACATAATATGATTTGTAACAAGTTGGATGTGTCTTAATTTTATGCTCTAGTTTGAGTGTTAGTATAGAGAATAGTGATGGTTTAGGACCCTACCTGGGCCCTGTAGCCTAACTATTTGGGAAGCCAATAGAGTTCCTTGGCTAGGTGACCAACTAGTCAACAGACTAGACAAGGCCTTATTGGGCACCCGATCGGTTCTGTCACTAGTTTGGGCAATTTAGTGTTTTCTCCTGTTTTATGAATGAGTAATGCTAGTAATCTAAAATTTGGTGGTATCAAATGATGTGTCATTATTAAAATGATTTACTGCATCAGTTGGGATTGGTCATGTAATAACATAGTATTAAAAAATTCATGACAAATCATTTATGAACCCCAATTGAGATGCCAAAATTGAGTACCTCTAGCATTATTCATTAGGAATTAAGGTTAAGTATTAGTTCTTTTGTTTCGTTTCATTAGCAACATGCAGGGATTCAAGTAACTCTCTCCCCCTTTCTGTGTTTGTACGTCCTCAATCTACAGCCCTATTTATATAATTAATTTTTTTTATTGCTTGTTCTTCTATGTGTGTAACTAAAATTATCTGTTCTCAGTCACGCAGATCTCTAAGATGAATATGAATTATGTACCCATTTCATTTTCTTTTTTATTTCAGCAAAATAAACAGATTTTGATTGATGCTGTCGTCCACGCTGTAAATGAGGATTATGGAGAAATGGCTAATGATTTCACAAGGCTTGGTTTCCTTGCTAGTGGGACAGATGTCACTCCCATCGTTCCAGCCTTGGAAGCAATCTGGCAGAACTCTTCTGGGAAAGGATTAGCTGATTTCAATTTTAGAAGTGTTACAGGTTTGTTTCTGGTTTACCTAAGCTTTCAGTGCCTATCTTATGATTTATAGCCATGTGTTGTACAGCCAGATTGTAATTGTTACTATTATAATGTCTCATCGTGGACCTCCATGTTCCATGCTTGTTTACAATATGAAAATTCAAGTTCTAGCTTCTGCTGACGAAACTATATCCTCTGATAAAAATATTTACCATACATAATTTCAAGTGGAAAAACATTTTACCATACATAATTTCAAGTGGAAAAATAAACCCGTACTATATCTATATATCTTCTTCTGTAAGGCCAAGGGCCTTACTGAATGAAATGAGAGTTGAAGGATTCGGTGAGATATTTAGGATGGTTCTAGATATCCCATTCATGACATGAATGTGGTTAGTTAGTTAGTTAGTAAGTTAGCCTAGACAATGTTAGTGACCCATGTTAGCTTTATGTCTTCTATTGGTTTAAATAGTAGGAGGCAAGTATGACGTTTTAATCTAAACTTTTATGAATGAAGAATTCTCTCTCTCTCTCTCTCTCTCTCTGTGTGTGTGTTTTGTTTCCCCCCAAATTTGATCTATTTTATGCTTAATATTCCTCCAATTCACTGTTTTAGCTTCATAATCATCAACAAAACTCAATCGTTAGTTGAGACTTCCATTTTGGGACTTTTATCAAGGCAAGATCTAGGTTTGATCCTGACAAGTTGGTATCAGAACCTACATTCTGCTGGAAACTTCATCTTCCTCACATCTCTTTGATTCATTTTTTTTAATCCTGATAATTGCTATTTGTTCCTGATTAAAATATCTAATTGAGATTAATTTGATCCTGTTTCAATCATGGAAGAATTAAAATCGCAAGATCTTATGTCTTATTTTCAATCCATTTTAAAACACTATTTAGCCATGCTACAACTCAAACCAGTGGATTAATGCCTTGTTTATTAATTGTTCTACATGTCATTTTGAACACATTAATACGATATTCAGCTGGGTGCAAGCCACAGAATGGCAGGTTCTTCAAATTGAAGACTTTTTGACCCTTAAGACAGTTTTTACAAGAGAAATTCCTGCAAATAGAGGATAGAATTGAACAAAATATGAGAAACAATCCTAGGATGATGTGAATGGTCCTACTTAGTGGGCGTGATAAAGATGAGTACACCAATCCCTTGGGCAAAAAAAGAGATGCCAATAGAAGGGAACTCTTCAGGAATCCTCTACATGCTGAAAGAGAATGGAAAATGAGACAAGAAGAAGGTGAAGGACAAAATAGGAAAAGACAAAACAATGAAAATGAAGGGAGAAGAATAAATGATGACAATGACGCAGTACAGTCCAGGAATGACGGTGATTCAGAAGATTTACTAAACCCAATTGGTGGAAGATCTAAAAGCAAGGGTGAAGACTTGTTCAGAGATCCTAAGCATACTGGGGACAGAATAAGAGCTGCAAGTGACTCACTGAGATTCAGAAATTAAAAGAAGCTGATTTAGGACTAGGAATCCTTAGAAATTTCTTACATGAAGAGTTTGAAAGAAAGAAAAGAAGTGAGGCATTTAAAAATCTCTGTGGCAAGCTTGAGGATGAATTAGGGGCTCCTTCAGAATTTTATTGCATGAAGACCTAGAAGGGCAATATGAATGCAATCCAACAAATGACGAGGAATCTGCTTATGAAGGTAATATTTGATTAAGTCCCTGTTTATGAGGAACAACTTTTCTCAGTGAGGAAACAGAATTTCGGAAATTCAATGGCAAGGAGGTGCTTGCTAAAAGCTTAAGCCAAAAAAACTCTGCTTAGCACAATTTGCAGATACAATGAGAGGATGTGGACTATTTTTTTTTGTTTTTCAGGCAGAAACGAGGTTTTTTTGTCTGGCTCGATTGTTGCTTTTGTAGATTTTCTGTCAAAATTCAGTCTTCAGACATACTGTTGGTCTTGTTTTTTGGTCATGGTTTGTTTCTGTCTTTTTGTAGGTCTCTGTGTATGGGAGGCACCCCCATGATGTTTTTTTTCTTATATATTTTTCTTTGTAAAAACTAGTAACAAAAGATGAAGAAACGAACTCAATTATAGAATAGAAATGCACATGTTTTCTTTATTAGTGCCATAGAGCCAACAACTCTGAGAAAGGACAAAAAACTTCCACCTTGTACATAACGTATTGAATCCAAAGTTCGTTCCACACTTCCACCAATCACTATGACAGTGCTTAGAGAAAATATTCTTCATTTCCCATTATTAAAAGTATTTATTAGAGTGAGGTCCTGGCCTCTTTAGAGAAAACAGAAATGTGAAATATGCTTTTTGAACTTTAATGCTAAGCAATTCTGTAGAGTTTAGGATGGATTTACACTGCCTTATCAGCTACCTAGTACAATCCTCCTCTTTAGTTGGGGTTCAGTACCAGCTGCATAAATGGATGGGAAATAGATCTAAGTTATGTGCCCTCAAAGGACTTTATCATCAATCAAAATTTTGATTTGTAATGCCTTGGAACCTAGGACAGTCAGATTGTATTTGAGTACATTAAATGGTTTACAATATAATGACCATTCAGTTATGACCTGATTGTATATGCTGCAGGAAAGTTCAATCAACTGGTTTACCAATACCCTATTCGTATCCCTGAGAGATTTTCTCTTGTTATTCGTTCTTTATTGACTCAAGAAGGCATCTGTTTCACATTGAAGCCAGATTTCAAATTTCTTGAGGTAAAATCTCATATCCTTTCATCTGAATGTAACTTCTAGTGTCTTGTGAATACTTTCTGAATGTTTGAAATAAGTCACTTGGTCATGTTCTCATCCTTTGGCTAAAAATCAAGTTGAATACATCAGATGGGTGAAGTTCTCATATCATGTAAAGGAACTGGAGGAATAATATTTTTAAAATCTATAGCTGTTTACTTTGTCTAATTTAAAGAAAAGCAGAAGTAGAGTGACAGTTGTAAGAGGAAATAAATGCAAAATAATAATAATAATATTAATATTAAATATACAAAAAGAAAAAGAAGAAGAAAAGATAAAAGGAGGAGATTAAGAGCATATGCATTAGAGTTTATCTCAGGACTTTTATTACACTCTGATTACCTACATGGAGATGAAATTATTTATACTTGGTTTTACTCGTTCATCATCTCAGACATCTCCTAATCTGCAAGAGGCTCTCAGAAATATGGACATGTAAACTCAAAGAAATTAATTTATTCTATGTACCAGATGTTATTATTCAAATTAAACTTAAATCCCTTAGCAATCTTGAAGTGTGATGCTTAGGCCAAACCAGCGAAGATCTTTATTCATTCAAATTGCCTTTTTCTAGGAGACTGAAAGTCAAAGCAATATATGGCCATAAAAGCTTAAGAAATTGTGAAAAATATATTTTATAACTGTTACGCCACATATTTCATGTACACCACAGTTATAAGAAAAATAAAAGGCATAAATAAGGCAATAGCAAATATTTCATCTTATATTTGGGCCATGATATATATGTCACTGAAATATTCTTAGAAGTCTTGTATTCGACAAAGTACAATAGGCACCGATTACATTTTTCAAGGGCTGGCTGAATTAATAGCTGAGGATTTTTTCTGCCTTGACCTAGGATAGTAGTGGCATTCTCAAACATTTAACTCATGCTAATTTTTTCACTGTATATTTATTCGTCTATTAATAGCAATCATTATAACAGGTTGCGTATCCATATGTTGCAAAACGTCTCCTGACTGATCCTAATCCTGCATTACGTGAACGTCTTGTACAGGTTTGTTAAAAATTTCTTAGAAGTTAATCCATATCGAAATTCTAATATTGATGTTCCTTTTGTTTTTTCCATGAATGCTATTTTTTTGGAGTTGGACTATTAAAATTAATATATTCAAATTACTTTTGGATGTCCATTCTAATGTCTTGCAGCATATTTTATATAAGAAAATTCATTTGAATAAAATTTTAGAACCTAGTCTAATATGATAGTTTATCATCAAATCTCTTACTCATTTTTCATATTGGACCGTGAAATATTCAATTATTTTCTGGATATAACAAATTGAATTGATTGGAAATTCCAGTTTGCAATAGCAGAATTCATTTTTCCGTATGTTGTAACAGATCTGCTTCATGTTTTAGGTTCTGTTTAAAGATGGTCTTTTCCAGTGGAAACGGCTTGAAAACCTAATTGTGCTGGCAAAGGAAAATGTGGCAAAAATGAGCAGCAACCCTGCATTGCAAGGGAAGGAAATGTATGTACTCGTTTTCGAATCCATTGCCCAGTTCTTTCTCTCTTTGCTGAAGATTCCTAATAATCCATGTGTTTTACTGTCTGTTCCAAATTATAAGATCAAAATGATTTTTAGTTTTGTTCTAAAATAGAATATCAAGATGACTTTTCTAAGTAAAGATTTACAAGTGAATATTTCATCTATCAACGGGATAAGCTCTCTCCTTAATTCTTACATTTATAGTAGGTTGATCTTATATTGGAACGGAGGGATTCTTACATTTATATATTCATTCCGACATTTGTTTCACCAGGCGAAGATCCAGAGAGATGCAGGTTCAGAAGAAATTGGACCTAACAGACACAATCAAGGACGGAGCTCGTCTTTTCCTAGTTGATGAAGGGATCCGAAGGCAGCTTCTTCTTGCTTTGACTGAAGACTCCAAGCTTCACATTGAGGAGCTTGTTGATGTATATAAACTGCTTGAAGACCAAATAGATATACCATCAGTGGCATTTGAGGTAGCTCGAGGTAAAATTTTATTTAAACATATGAAAAGTAAGTGCTTATTTGCTGGAGCAGTGCAGTAGACTAAGAACATTTTCAATTCTTAACATTGCATAGAAGATCGAAAAGTACTTTTTAACAACTTGGTTTTCTGGTGCAAAATCACTTTTAGGTTGAGCTAAAAAAAAATTACTTTTTAAAGTACATTAGTATTTAGACTCAAAAACTTACCTTACTCTGAAGTCTTTTTGTAAAATTACTTACAAAACATTGTACGATTTTATATGAAATAGTAGAATTGCTTCGTCTCACCATGCCAAACAGGCACAAAGGCAAATAGAATTCGTACTCATATCATTGCATCCGCTGTTGAATAATATGGTGGTACTTGTGATACTTACAGGCTTTCCATCAGTTGTTCGGGATGCCATCCTTTCATGGAGTGCATCTGTGTTAGCTGATAGATGATTCAAATTTGGCAATATCCCTGACAAAAATCACCTGGTTGCGAGTCTACAGGCTGAAGGATGCAACTCTATCCGTACGTATACCGTATTTTTTTAATTCTATATTTTCGTAGATTTTCCAGGCAAGAGTGTTAAATGTTGACAAATAATTGTCAGCTTCATGCTTCAACGCAAAAAAGTCGTACACTTTGCCTGTATATGTTTTTTTGGCTGTTCATTTTCAGCGCGTGTATATATAACAAAGGAAAATTTGCTGATCTTTAAATAAAAGTAGTTACAACGTTAATTACACACACGGTCATGTTTGAATATTAATATGTAAAATGTATTTAAATACTATCATTGTAACATTTAAAACATGTACAATATTTATTATTAATTAATCCATGATCATGAATTACATGAAACGTCTCACCATATATTAATATTTCTTGATATTATTAGACTTGAGTAAAGTTAAAAAATATTGTGACTATTTTTTGTTAAAATTTATAAATCATCTTTAATCGCATTGTATTTAAAATTTTATAAATTGAATGTTTAAAGAGCTAGAAGTATCCCTAATTAATTTTGTGTAGAAGAATGATAATTACTCTATTTAAGCGTCTGGTTTAATATTTTGAACCCTTTTTTTCCCCTTTCTAGTAAATTCTATTTAGAAGTATGTATTTATATCTACACATTTGACATCATTTTTAAAGGAGTTAATTATTGGTAAAAATGTCAGCTAACTTATCAAAATTCGTATACCATTGTGAACAAGTGAATTCATGTATCAATTAAGTCAACTCGTTAAATTTTAAAATTAAATTAGATGTCGTTCCTTTAAATATAAAGATTGTTTTGAATTACCAAAAAGCACCACAGTTGATCTATATAATTACAATTTCAATTGATAATCAAGTTAAATAGAAATCTTAAATTTGACCTAATAATTATCAATGCTATTACCCCAACCTATTTTAATATTGATAGTGTTAGTCTATCAATAAAAAGATGACTCTCACAGAATAACAAAATTTGACAAAATAAAACACTTTTATAATAGAAAAGAGGAAATAATAAAATTCACTAAATGAAAATTTTAGGAAAAAAATACAGAATCATTCTTTAAGAGCTTCATTTTTAAAGTCAATAGATCTATTTTTTAAGGGGGGTCACTTTACTTTTATACCCTTATAAAATAATTATAAAAATCAAGATCCTTTTTGCCCTAATTTTGATCCGTCATTGATCTATTAATAGTAACTTAAAACTACATATATATATATATATATATCAAATTATTCCAGCCTTTTTGCCCTAATTTAGATCCGTCATTGATCTATTAGTAGTAACTTAAAACTACAAACATATCAAATTATTCCTCTTGATCGGACAGTGATCTAATAGTACCTTAAAACTATATGCATATCAAATTAGTCCACATGATTGGACGTGGAACCGCGGGATGTTGCAATCCTCTCTCAAGTACGAAGCTAGCCACCACAGAGCTAGATGTGTGAAATTACAGCCCAAGTTAGTGCTTTGCAAGGGCAAAAGAGTAGTGAAGCATCATTTAGTTTTCTAAAATGTCATGTCTCCAATCTTCGGGAGAAATTACTCTGAACGAAAACATAGTAGAGAGGACAAAGCACAAAGCAAATGAACAAACAAATAACTGAAATTTCAGCAAGTACAGACAGCAGTACTAATATTAAAATTAAAAAAAAATAAAAAATTTAAAGATGCTGTTAGTTATAACACAATAAAGCAATGACCAAAAGAATTTCAGCAAGGAAACCTTTTTAGTTAATTTTGAATGAAGAGACCCAAACATCACAAGTGTACAAAAGAAAATGATCCCAAACTATTTCAATATTTATTCCATTACTTAAAATTAAATCTTGTATGCATAATAGATGCATCGTTAACCAAAAATTGTATGCAAGGAATTCGTAAATTAATATCAAAGGAATAAAAAGGCCACAAGTTATGCTCTTCTACTCGACTTTCTTCCTAGCATTAATTTTACAATGCAAACCCTCTGGAAAGGGTGAAACTAAAATTTTAAAATTCTGTAATCTAATTTCCTAATTTGGTTCGCGTAAATAGTTAATTCCTTGATCTTTTATGGCACCATGCTGCTTGATTTGACAAATGATAAACCTGGAATATTCAAGTTGCTGCAACCTGCTGTTCTTGCAATGCAAGCGGAATAGCTGGCCTCCAATTTGTTCCATCTGGGCTGTCCATGAGAGCAATACCAACAGCAGCCAACTCTTTCCTGATTGCGTCTGATTTTTCATATTCTTTGTTTATTCTTGCACTAGTCCTTTCATGAATTTTGTTGAGAATCTCATCTTCATTCAACTTTGCACGCTTCAAAGCCTTCTCCCTCAGCTGCTGCAAAGCCTGATAATAAAGGAAGAACAAGCTTAACAAAACGCCCTAATCTAGAATGAAAGGAGAACTCAAAAAATTGGAAGACAGAAGAAAAATAAACAAAGGATGTGATGAATGAGGTAGGAACTCAGAATCAGCTAGAAAGGAGTAAGTAGAAGGAGAGAGAGAGATATAACAAAGCTCGGGGAGGAAAACGAGTGCATCTTAGAGAACGGAGACACTCAAAACCAGTGGAACCAATACGGGTTTGCAGTATGGCTAAAATGTTGTACCCTAGGGTAATTTATTCTAGTGTTGTAGCTGGGAATTCTCTTCGAATCTAAATGTAATAAACCAAAGTTTTATAGAAGATTATTAGATGAATTAACAAGTTGACTATTTTATAAATAATTTTGTACAAATGTGATGTTGAACATCCAATACTAAGTTAAAATATTGATATTTGTGCAATTATAGGTAAAAAAAATAATAATTTTTTCTGAACTCTAAATTTAGAGTATTGGTACGTAAGATTATCTTGTTTGGGTTCACAAGTACCATGCTCTTGGGTGTGCGGTGATTATACTGATGTAAAGTGCTGCAGCCCTTCCCCATTTCCCTAGGCTATAGTCAAGTAGACTGATTTGTACAGACCCAAATATCAAGAATTATTTGGATGGCAGTCACACATAATATAGCTATTCTGAAGATAATCATAACTGGAAGAATAATTTGTAGACCAAATCACATCTTGAGTACCTCCAAGTAACCTGTTGGCATGAGCCCTAATATCATCAGAGTATTTCTTATTGTCTTTTCTAAAGCAGCAAGTGACTCTATTCGCAATGCCTCCTTCTTCCCCTGCATAGAGCATTCTGTCAAAACTTATAAGGATATAAAATTAGCTTCACATTAGCAACAACAAAGAGGTGAAGAGTTTAATGCAAATCTAAGAGATAAAAATGAATTATTCAGACCCTGTAATGAACGAATATATAAAATGATTACCACTCTCTATTTATTTATTTTAACGTTTTTAAGAATAACAAGGTTTGCATTCGACACACTTGCACATAACTTGCCTAGAAAAATTCCTAATATAAATTTACTCTTTGAAGTTTAAAATTGAAAAAAAAAATAATTGTCTGCTTCCATTGCAAATCTTAAAATTCGGGAGGGTAAAATAAACATACAAAGTAGGGTTCTCGTTTACTGACGGAGGGAGTACAGCTTTTCTTAGCTGAGTACTTGGCAGGACAACAAACCTAGGTTGGATTGAATTGAGATTATACTGATATGGGATTTATTTAGGCCTCTGGCTGATGATTACCGAATCTTTACGTGCACTTCGATTGATGCTTTGGCTACACACAGCTGCTCTAAATTTTGTTAAAATGAACCCATCAAAAACCAGCAGTCGCCACAAACAAAAAAAAAAAGAAAAAAAAAACAACCTAGAAAGTATACTTTCCCTCAAATTGTTTCAGATAAACATATCCATAAATTATAATCATAATAGATCTGCTGAATCATTGTATTAATATAAGTTGGCCGATATTCCAACAAAAACCAAATACCTTGCGAGTATGTAGAAGATCATTGGCAGTTTTCAATGGGTCAGATAAAGCGGCCAAAACAACAGTAGTGTGAAGGTCGTCGGACATTGCTGTCAAAAATATATCTTGAAATTTATTGATGCAATTTGAAGTCTCTGGTGGAATGTTGTCCTTCAGACTTGCCGCATCATGCTGGCTCACAACATCTTCACAGTCATGTAATGTCTACAACAAACATAAAAAAATAATTAAATTCAAATAATATACACGAGATATTGACTGATGTTTATGTTAGGGACAGAAACAGTATACTAAAGCTGAAGGAGAAGGCAAGGAAATTCCTTTTTTGGGTAAATCAAATAGCTACTAAATCGATCTGGACTGCTTCTGAGCGTTATGATACCTGATAGATGTAAAAGACACGTTCAGATGCACTCTCAAGCTGTATGTCTGAGTAGTTTATAGGAGATCTATAATGTGTCCCAATCAAAAAGTGTCTCAGAGCCAGTGGATGATATAGATCAATAACCTGAGAAAAATATCAAGAATTTAGTATTTGAATTCCCAACTTTTAAGCTAAACTTGAAACTGATTATAAAATAAAGTACTCCAGAATAATACTAGTATCCCAAGATCAGGAGGCTAATGTGAAAAATGGATAGCAGTAGGTCATATAAATGCCCTTCACCTGCCGAATTGTAAAAAAGTTTCCAAGTGACTTGGACATTTTCTCTGAGTCAATCGTAACAAATCCATTGTGTATCCAGTAGCTAATGTTGCTTTTGTCACATGCAGCACAATTCTGAGCAATTTCATTTTCATGGTGGGGAAAAATAAGGTCCATCCCACCACCATGTATGTCAAAAGAGTAACCTAAATAGGCAACACTCATAGCACTGCACTCAATATGCCATCCAGGTCTTCCTGGACCCCAAGGACTCTCCCAGAAGGGCTCTCCTTCCTTAGCAGACTGCAAAAAATATCAACAGATGTCCACATGTTATAGATAATATGGAATCAACTATGAAAAAAAAAATAATACATGATTCTTCACTAATCATAACATGAAACAACACGACTCTCATAAACACATCTCAGGACGAATATTATTTTATTTACCAGCAGTTGACCATATACTATATACTTATCCACTATATCCTAGATTGCCTGCAATTTGGATTTTAGCAGTACATCAAACAGGAGGGAATCAGATAACAGTAAGTAGCATGCTGGTTACATTTTACCATAGATACAAGGGAAGAACTCGTATAAAGTTTATATAGGTGGCTCAGTTCTAAGCTACAATATCAGAAAGTAACTATTTAGATGCAGGACTGACTACCCATAACATAATTAACTACAATGTACTTAAACTTGAATTTCTACTGGTTTTTTAATCCATCGCAGACTCGTGGTTGATTTTCTCTATAACCAACCAAAATACAATAATAGATTCTAGGTCATTAATCATACTTTAAGACAGTAGAAACAAGTTATAAATATATCTAGTGATGATGCTAAACTTAAGGTATAGCATTGCATGATCCATTCATCATGAGCTAGTACAATACCAATAAATTATTGTAACATGATCTTGACCTATGTAGCTACAAGCAGAAATGTTCATTTGCAGCCATATATACACATCCAGTAACAAGAAAGCAAAGCATATATACATAGTTTTTGTGGATACAAAGCATACAACAAACTTCTAACAAAAACATTATAATCAAAGACAGATGACAACCTAAAACACAACTGACCTCACCACACCACATGAATTCGCAGGGGGGGGGGGGGACCCCAACATGACAAAAACCAGCAGGTGGCTCACTGTAGAAGAAGCAGCATCAAGAAGGCTAAACGGGCTGGCTTATGAGGGCGGACCCCCCCCCCCCCCCCCCCCTCTCTCTCTATAGTAACCTCTCTTTTCTATAAATAATTTTATTTTCTTTTATCCAAAATAAATAAAAGCACATACAGCCTCACATAGAGACTTTTTACTTTAAGAGTGCCAGTGACTTGCAACTTTTATCTGAAAACTCCATATCTAGTTAATCTACAGACTATCTAACACACGTCTGCCCAGATAGACCAGCAGACAAGTGGCTCTGCCCAACGAACTCCCAAGTATGATTATTTTCAATCAGATCCTGTATTAGGTCAATTTGCAATTTTTCTTGAGTGATACGACGTGTGGATTGTGTACATTTTTGCATTATATTCAATAGCACTTACCTTCCACAGAGCAAAATCAGCAGGGTTTTTCTTCCTTGAGTCGACTACAACTCGCTCACCAGCTCGATTATCTTCTAACTTTCTCCCAGACAATCGTCCATAGTGTGGAAATTTGTCAACGGCAAAGTACACGTCTGAGTTAATTCTGTAGGCACACCCATTATCAAGTATCTGTTACAAATGCAGATCAAAAAATCAGAAGTCCAAATATAGCATATGCAGAAGCTTGTCATAGTTTTAAAACTAATGAAAAATGCAGAAGGGAGACTGACATGTCCATAACCAATAAAATTTTCCTCTTGAAATCATAATATATATATATATATATATATATAATAAAATAGAGTGGCTCAAATCCCAAAGTTTCAACATCTAACGACCTCAAATCAATTTAGGCTTCAACATCCAACAGTTTAAAATCATTTGGGGCTTCAACATACAACGGTCACTAATCTATCTCTCATTTTCCCCCATAATTCAACATCTTTTTTTCAAACATCTATCCACTCACATTTCCTGCCCAAATCAAATTCACCACTACATTATAATAATAATAATAATAATAATAATAATAATAATAATAATAATAATAATAATAATATAGTAATAATAATAATAATAACAATATAGGTCACCCTTTTAGCATTGACGTCCTTTTTTTGTTTTTCGGGTATTGCGGTCGTTATGTTTTCACATGCAAATTGATTTGGGCTAAAAATCACAGGGACGGTTCACATTCATTCTAATTAATTTGTAAGTTATTTTAGATTGCAAAGAGTCTTTAGGTAATAGAGTATTTTTGAAATTTTAATCTACTTCGTGCCTTCAGGCACGGGCAATTACCTGTCATCTTTTTGGTATTTTTGCGGGCTATATCGATAGCAACTATTATAGTAAGATCTGACTCATGGTATGAAAATCTTTTGTCCAATTTCAAGAAAAAATATAAAGGAAAAAATGTTATGGTAATGCGATTTAGTTAGTGTTATGACAATACTTTTTTGTTTGGACTTAGATAACTCATTTTATACTTTTGAATATATATGCAAAAGCCTTTCTTTTGGATTTTTATATCTTTTTTTCCCCCTTATTGGATCCCACCAAATGGCTTGCAATACTACCATTTTTTCCATGAAATACTGTTCATGGATCATATTGATCGATGGTTAAAGATACTGGAGGCAAATAAATGCTACCAAACTTCTCATTCCGTTTTTTCAATAAAGGAAAGGTGTGTGGGATACCCGAAAACACTATATTACACAAAATTGAGCCCGCTATCGTCAATCAATTAATTTCTCAAACCTGCCAAGAACTAATTTTAAGTTGGGAATGAGTAACACACTAATGTTTGCCTCAAAAAGAAACTATAACTAGATTGAATATCAATCTTTTTTTATTAATGGTTGGACTCTAAGTTCTATTATGGAATTAAAAGTCCACAACAGTTTTAGATTTTTCAATCTGAAAGTATTGAATACATTACTCAACTGTTATATTAGTTGCACCGTGCCTTCAAACATGGGTTATCCCTAGTATATACATATCCTAACTCGGAAGAGAGATAGTTCAAACAAAAAATTATTTAAAAAAAAAAGAATTAACTCCTTGTCCCAAAACCAAATTTCAGAAAAGCGTCGAGGAAATCTTATTTTATAATAGCACAAAAAGAAAACAGAGAAACTCTAGACCTCCACTAATCAGCCAACTAAAATCAGTTGTCTTAGGTTCCAGGCCTTGAAAATCATCTCCCTCCCTGTCTCATTCACTCTAAAGACCATGTCAAATATAGCTAAAAGGAACATATTTACAGTCCTGTTAAGTTCAATACAAATTTCATTTTGCCTTCGTTGGGTTTAGGCATAGTTTGTACATAACCCATGTGGTTCAAAATTTACATATCCACCTTTTAGTTCAGTTAAAGTATAACTATCGACAGGGTTAGTAGTAAATCAAAATATCATACTTTAAATTGGATTATGGCAGTGACACAGGCAACAAAAGTAGAAGTTGCATGACTTTTTGAAAACACGCGAATTGTCCATCAAAATGTACAGAAGTAAAAAGGAGGAAACAGGGATAGCATGCACCATCTTAGTTATGACTTTTGCTTGGAAATCCAACAGAGGACACTTCATACTCCTACGAACTTACAAAGTGAACCACCACTAACAGAGTATGCATGTGCAGGGCATATTTTTTATCTTTGAATCACAAGAATCCTTCATTTACAAATAGTAAAATATGTAGAATAGAACATCATTTCTTCATAAGCCAAGCTTATTACGAACAAAGATAGAAAAACAAGAGAGAAAGAGAATGTAAGCGCCTCATTGTTGACTACTTGATGTAGTGTAGGTTTTAAATGGTATGAATAAGAAGTCACTCTTTAAACAACAAAATAAATAAGATAGAATAGAAAGTAGGTTGACAACAATCAATTAAGTCCATGGCCTGGTACTTGAGCTATTCATCTACTCTTTTTGCATTAACAGCAGGATTGGAAGGCAGCCCTTCGTTTAGGGTTCATTTTTCTTTTTGCTTTTTAGTTTTTTACTTTGAGATTAGAGAGTTTGTCCATTTTAGAGTGCCCAATGTTTACTTTCCACATTTTACTGTTTACAGTGGACTTCTTCTCTATTTGCTGGATAAATTATTTTCTCTATCTAAAAAATTAATAGTCATTGCATGAGCTTGTATTTGATGAAAAAATTTCAATAGCAAGTGCAACTAGCTTACTTTAAGAAGAACATCATATTAGTGAGCTTCCACAACTGTTATTGAGGACCGTTCAAATTTTTATTTAAGAGTTAGTCATCTGATCCAATGGTTTGTATATGGAAAATATCCAATATATGATAATGAGTATATCTTTATTGTTCGCGTATACATAGCATCAGTCTCCTTTTTTGGTCTACTTCGAATAGAATATGCTAGAGGTGGAAAATGGGTCAATTTAATGGGTAATGGTTAAATGTTAATGGATAATGGGTCGCTAATGGGTTCGGTCATAAATGGATAATTTTAATGGGTTGGGTCATAAATGGCTAATTTTAGATGAGTCATAAATGGATAATTTTAAATAGATATGGGTAAAACTCATCAACCCACATATAATCCACAATTTACATGTGTTTATTTTTTTCTCAAGATAATACCAAAACCTTAATTTTTTTGATCCGTGACGCATAATATGTAAATAATGGGTCCCGTGGAGGCTTTGAAATTTTTTATGACGGAAAGAGGAGGGAGACTACAATGAAAGAGAAAGTGAAGAGGATTTGAGAGAAAGAGAGCCTCCGTGATGTTGGTGGCTCTGGCGGTGGAGACGGCAATGAAAAAGAAAGTGACGAGGATGAGAGAAAGATGTCATACTGAGATGAGGAGTGAGAAAGAGAGAATTAGAGAGACTAATGATGCATCAGTTTGTGTTTTCTTACTTTGACTAATTATGTTGTATATTTATATATATATAGACTTAGCAACTCATGTAATTACTGACTTTTGACAATAACAGTGATGGTGACTTCAATGCGTTTTTCTCAATATCTTCTCACTCTAGAATGTCATGATTTGTGAGTTTGTATTTATCCAACCCACAAATTTATCCATTTAACCCACAAATTTACCCATGTAACCCATATATTTTTCATTATCCATTTAACCCAACCCAATTAATAACTGGCTAAGACAGATGGATGAACAAACCCATTAAATTATGGGTTGTTGGACGGGTTGATGGGTTGGTTACAAAATTTTCCAGCTCTATAGACTATAATTTACTTATCAAAAAAATTGACAGATCGTATATAATCCTGAAGTGTAAGGTGGACAAACAAAATAGAACAGGTATACAGCTCACATTGCAAAGGCAAAAAATCTTGTCCTTCTCAAAACTCACTGTACTTACACAATCATACTAGTGAACTGATTATAAAAACCATGTTTTCAAATTTTAAAATGGTGTGCAAGTATCATGCCCTTTGGATATAACATGGTACATTCTTTACCAGTAGGATAAAGTTTGAAGGTATACAGAGGAAACTACATGATACACTTTTCACTAAGCTGCAGTTAAAAGAGAGTGTACTAATATACAAACAAATTTAGAACTTCAATCACACCATGTTAGTGGTCCATGCAATCAATGAATATTATCAACTTGCACAAGAGAAACAGTTCATTAATAACTGCCTAAAACAATAAATTATGGGTCAACCAAGTACCTGCTTGATCATATGGATAATATGTGGCATGTGATCGGAGACACGAGGCTCCACAGAAGGAGGTAGGCACTGAAGATATGCCATATCCTGATGAAATTCTTCACAATAACGTCTACTCAAATTAATTGGATCCTCTCCCAACTGATTTGCTCTGGAAATAATCTACATAATTCGAAAATTGCAGACTCAGCTATCCTGTAATACATGTGTAAGAAGCAGTTGGTACTTGGCATTCAAGTATATTTTAAATTGAAGGCACATTTATCCTGTCATCTTTATTTTAAAAAGCAGTTCTACTTGGCTTTCAGACTTACAGTCTTACAACATAATAGACACAAAGCTTTAAAATAGTTAATGATTACACCATGTAAATGATAATATTTGTACATAAAGTTAGGTCACCAGAAAATGCAACTTTTGATGTATAAATTATTTAAAAACATACGAGTCAATCTCTTTTTTCTTATACAAGAACTATGGGATGAAACATATAATCAAACAGTCAGTTTCATGGATCAAAAGTAAAAGATGAGAAATTCTGAATTACTAAGACGGTGTAAAGATTCTACGAAGATTTATTTGCTTCTCTTGTTTATTTCAGGGTGCATTCAGCAAAATTATATCAACATTTCCCCTTTTGCTCGTACATCGTACACTCCTTAAAGAATATCATATCATTCCAAGGAAACAGTTTGTCTTTTATAGTCAAGTATATACATATTTACCAGTGTTCTAAAAAGCGGTTTAGGCGGCGCCTAGGTGCTAGCCCAACCCCCCCCCCCCCCGGGCGCCTCGCCTAGGCCCAACGAGGAAAAAAAATCTCTCTAAGAAATTAGGCATGCTAGGCGAGGCCTAAGCGGAGAAATTAGGGCTGCAACTATTTTTTATTTTTAATAACTACGCTACAAAACGACGTCGTGGGAGTGAATGATGAAGTTAAGGGCTGTTCGGGCCTTACTTAGGAGGCGGTTGGTGAAACATCCGGAGCGAATAGCATGCTAGAGCCTAAGAGAATTAGTAGAAATGTTGGAGTAAGAGAACTCTATGAAGAATATTTTTTGTCTGATGGTAACACAGAAGAAGAGGGAGATAAAGAGTATGAATGTGAGTCCGATGGGGACATTATCTTGGAGGAATATGCAGAAAAAAAGTTGGAGATATAGAGGAATATAGATATGAGAATTATTATTTTGTATTTTCTATTATTTGTTTGTATTTAAACTTTGAAAAATTGCATGCTTGTGTTTGAATTTTGACATTGACAATATGAATATGTGTTTGAACTTTAAGCAAATGCCTTTATTATTTTTATTATAGATTGTTTTGTTTTATATTATTGTTTTTTTTTTAATAAATATAAGATAAAATATTAAAATTGACTTAAAATAAAAAAATCCCGCCTAGCCCGCCCGCCCGCCCAGCGTCTTTTAGAACATTGATATTTTTTACTAATTGCTTTTTGGACTATATGTTTAATTGATTCTAATCAATATAATTTTAGTTGCATTATTATAATAATAAATATAAAAAGGAAAATTTGTATGAAACTTTCTTTAAATTGAAGAAGAAATTTCATTAAGAATATCGAAGATACAAAAGAAGGTAAACGAGAAGAGGTCCTCCGAAAATCCTAAATGGAGGATTGAATTACTTCGTTCTACTTTGTTTAGTATTAAAAAAAGCAATCCTATCACTCCCGCATTCAAAAACATGCGTACAACTCCCACAAGTCCTCAGTTAAGGAAACCATCCAATTGTTTCATTATTTCTTTCAAATTTGTAAACAAATAGATGATTTAGATTCCTATTACATCGTTCTACTTTGTTTAGCATCAAAATGAGCAATATTATCACTCTCGCATTCAAAACTATACGTACAACTCTCACAAGTCCTGAGTTAAGGAAACCATCCAATTGTTTCATTATTTCCTCCAAATTTATAAACAAATAGCTGATTTAGAGTCCTACTACTTGGTTCTACTTTGTTTAAATGAGCAATCTTTTCACTCTTGCATTCAAAACCAACCGTACAACTCACACAAGTCCTTAGTTAAGGAAATAATCTAATTGTTTCATTATTTCCTTAAAATTTATAAACAAATAGCTGATTTAGAATCCTATTATTTCGTTCTACTTTGTTTAGCATCAAAATGAGCAATCCTGTCACACTCGCATTCAAAACTATGCGTACAACTCCCACAAGTCCTCAGTTATGGAAACCTTCTAGTTGTTTCATTATTTCCTACAAATTTATAAACAAATAGATGATTTAGAGTTCTATTACTTAGTTCTACTTTGTTTAACATCAAAAGGAGCAATATTATCATTCTCACATTCAAAATCATGCGTACAACTCACACAAGTTCTCTGTTAAGGAAACCATCTAATTGTTTCATTATTTCCTTCAAATTTGTAAACAAATAGTTCATTTAGAGTCCTATTACATCATTCTACTTTGTTTAGAATCAAAAGGAGCAATTTTATCACTCTCGCATTTAAAACCATGCGCACAACTCACGCAAGTCCTCAGTTAAGGAAACAATTTAATGGTTTCATTATTTCCTTAAAATTTATAAACAAATAGATGATTTAGAGTCTTATTACTTTGTTCTACTTTGTTTAGCAGCAAAAGAAGCAATCTTATCACTCTCGCATTCAAAACCATGCGTACAACTCCCACAAGTCCTCAATTATGGACACCTTCTAGTTGTTTCATTATTTCGTACAAATTTATAAACAAATCGAAGATTTAGAGCCCTATTACTTTGTTCTATTTTGTTTAGCATCAAAAGGAGTAATCATATCACTCTCGCATTAAAAACCATGCGTACAACTCCTGCAAGTCCTCAGTTATGGAAACCTTCTAGTTGTTTCATTATTTTCTACAAATTTATAAACAAATAGATGATTTAGAGTCATATTACTTCGTTCTACTTTGTTTAGCATCAAAACGAGCAATCATATCACTCTCGCATTCAAAATCATTCGTACAACTCACACGGAGCTCTAAAATAATAATCCCCAAAAAGCTCTCATCATGACGCCCCAAAGATATAAAAAGCAGACCCTGTCCCATAAAGCAGGAAAAAAAACATATACAGGACACGGAAGATGCTTACATTCCTATCTATTCATAAACACCATATGAGGACAAAACATATAAAAATCCATAGAATCTTGTCATTCCTATCACCTCCAAAACTACAAAATCAAATGAGAAACAACTCCTCATTAGCAGATGAAAACACTCGACACTCTCTCAAAACATCAAATTTAACATGCTATTGGGCAATGAAAGTAAAGGTGCACATGTGACTCACAATCCCTCATGCACATCATAGACACCTTAGGGGACAAGGATTTGTAGGGAATAGATGTCTCATGTCATTAGTATTAAGGCTGATCTTGACAAATGACCAAACAAAAGCCCTATCTATGAAGGAACCTTTGCCCTCAATATAAAATTAACCAAAAGAAATTGAAATCTGACAATAAATAAGTTAAAGTATTTGCAGTTCTCTAGGAATTCCCTCTTCGACTCATCTTCTCTCCTTCTTGACTCTTGGTCCTTTTCTTCTCGTCCCCACAGATGCTTGTGATTTCTAGAACAGATCTAATTTATTTATTTGAGACTTGAATTTTAAACTTTTACTACTTCTTTTCTTACTTTACTGCATAAGACGAGACTATGGAATATTGGACGATTCAACTTATGAGTGATTCTCAAGAACCAGTTCGGGGGAAGAGGGGACACATTATATAGGACTTTTTAATTTTTTGATGAGTATACAAGACTGTCATGCAAAGCCACAAACGTGGAGGTGTATATTGATTGGCACAGCGTATTCTGGATTCCTGAACTAAATGTGGTTAAGATATCAACAAAGAAACAAGACAGGTTCTTATTATGGCCTCCAAGAATCTGAGCAGGAAATTATATTGGCAATTTATACAGCTGTATGTTTATCAGGGACAGTTTGCAAGCAAAAACTAATTACAGCATTTGTGTAAGGAGGTACCAGATTAAAACCATAAATAGCATGATCAACTCATACTATAATCTCCATTTTCAACAAGTTTGGTGTGTTTCCAAGTTACCTCAATAGCTCAAAATCTTATCTTGAAAATGAAAGAAAGAAATTTCATTTAGTAATTGTAATATCTCAAACATTTCAAAGCTAGTAAATATAATCTGAAAAGACTTATAAAAAGGTTGTCAATTTAAAACCTAGTATTTGTATGAAACTAATACCTAAGAATGATGGCTCGAGTATACATTGAGCTATCATAAAGACTAAACACGACTGAAAAATATAATCGTATACGACTAGAGCTTAAACTATTAACCTAAACTATGTGCTATGTGATTTCCAGGATTGTGTATTTTGGTTCAAGTATTCAACTTTAACACTTACTAAAATCAAAAAATTATTATTGGAGAAAACCTAATTTTAGGGTTTGAGAAAACCTAAAGGTTAAAAAACCCTAAGAGTTAGAAAACCTAAACCCTAAGAGTTTAAAACCCTAGAAATTACTATTCACAAATACGAAAAATAATACAAATATTATACGAGTGTAATACAAGTATACTACAAAAATTATACGGTATAAATATAAAAAGTCAACCGATAAATAGTAAAGTCAACAATAGTGACTAGTTGAAATCAAACTAGTTGACTAAATAGTTTGGTTGAGAATGAACTAGATTAATTGGTAATAAACTAACTTACTTGATAATTTAGTTGGAATCAAACTAGAAAACAAACTAAGTTTGATGTAACTAAGTTAGAGGAACTAAACTAAGGCTAACTAAGTTTGGCTTAGATAGTTTGGTTACAAGTGTAGAGAATTGGAGGGCCTTTTAACAATTATGAAAGTATGTAATACTTGCACATTATGTAAGTATGCATTTTTGTCTTGCATTTGAAGTAACAAAGTGAGACTTAGTTTCTTTAGTGTGGTGTCAAGTATACAATGGTGTAGTGTGGCCTCTTGTGAGCCAAGTGATCTTAAGCTAGGCTAATAATCGCCAATTAGGTTCTTAAGTAAAGATTAATTACTTATATCAATGATTAATCAAAAGCTAAGCAAAGTTAGCAAGGATAATTAAGCTAAACCTAGTCAAATGTCCCAACACTTGTTGCAAGGCACTAATGGCAAGTTGGGGGACAAGGGAACCAAGGGGGGCACGGTTTTTAGGAGAGGAAAAGAGCTAGGAAGCTCACTTGAGAAGATATTTTAGATGGCAAGACTTAAGAACGAAGTTTAGTGGCTTGATGTCCATTTTGCCCTAGCTTTGAAAGTCCTATAAACAGGTAATTCTCACCAATTTACCAAGTAAAGAAGCTATTATAAGCATTAGAGAGAGTTCTTGTAAGTTGAGAGAATGAAAGGAAATGCCAAGCCTTATGATCGAAGAGTAGTAAAACTTGCACTTTAAGAGGTAACAAACTCTAGTTGTTGTAAATTTTAGTTTATGATCTTAGTGTTCTTCGTATTCTTGAGTAAAAGTCATAATTTCTTATATAAGTAGGTTTTGATTTCATAAATTAGTGTTATAGAGTTGTAAAACAAGATAGTCTAGCCTTATAATGCTAGTGGAATCAAGTTTTAGCAAGCTAAAACAAGTAAGTATGAAACTAGTTTTCATTTCGTCTTTTGTTCTTCGTATTCTCGAGTAAAAGTCATAATTTCTTACATAAGTGATTTATGATTTTGTTATTTTTATGCTATTAAGTATTATTGAGTGATAGAACATGTTATCCTAGCAAATTAATACTTAAAGTATCATGTTTTACCAATCGGATCAAAGAAAAATGAACCTATTTTTCATTCTGACTTTGATTGCCATTTTACGACCCCTTGTGGTTGGAATCTTGATTTAAAATCTAAAAGAAAGCTGTATAAGGGGGAATTTTGATGAAAATGGACTCAATAATCACCTCCAAAATGTTTTGAAACGAAGAAGTTATGCCCATCTAAGTAAAGGAGGGTTGCGCAACCAAAATTAGGGTTTGTGTTCTATTTTGAAAACCTCGGCGTCCAGATTAGCCTAAAGTTGGAAGCCTCGGCTTCAAACCCAGATTTCAAAAATCAAACTTTATTCCGTTAGGGTTTTGTCCAATCGGAACTCCGATTTTTTATGTCGAATAGTGTGAAGTCTAAACGAAACATCGTTAGGGACTTAAAACCTAAGATAAACTTGTAAAATCAATGTCTTATGTTTATATAAAGTCATAGCATGACTAATGGTGACCTCAAACTCATATACCTTGCAAGCCATTCAAATGAACGCAGAAACTAACGTAAACTGTACTATCGAATCAAGCAAGTTCTAAACCCTTACTTAAATTGTTATGTGAAATTTTGTATGTGCAATTGTGTTTATATACAATTTGTGGAGTAATTGATATGTGAACAGATATGTTGATTAACTGTTGAATGTTAATTGATTATGAAATGCTATATTGTTGAGTAAAAGCATGATAAAGAATATGTTGAATCATAAACTGTGAATGTGCTACTTATTAGACTTGTTGAGCCGTCGTGCTCATCCTTGCAAATAAACTTTTATTTGCAGTTAAGGAAGAATGATAAGAAGATTATGGATGTAAAAAAATGACGTTAGATTAGGAAACATATAAATTATTGTTTTTCTTTTATTTGCCTATGAATTAAGTCAAAATGACTTATTGTAATTGTAATGACTTTAAGATTATGAAATAAAGATTATTCTTTTGGAAATGAATCGTATTATGTATTTTACATTTATTGTAATGCTTGAAAAATGTTAGTAGAGGTTAAAACGCTTAAGATTAGTGTATGTTAAAATTTTTGATTTACTTAATCATTAAGGTTAAGATGAGAACTTTGTTTATCAAACTGTATGTTGGAATGAGGGTATTGGTAGTATGAACTGATCATCTTATTGTTGATACTTTAAATTTCAGATAGATAAGGTTTTATAGATAAAGAAACATCTACATTCGTTAAGCAATACTTAATTGGTAAAGTTAAGATTAAGTACAGTATTGATAAAGAACTCTACATTCTGAATGAGAGTATTGAATGATATTGAGAGTTCTGTAAGCACTGAGGTTACACTTAATGAGCGCCGGTAAGGTACCACCTTTACATGAATGCACCTCTCGGTTCCAAGAACAATCTTATCATTAATACTGTGAATTTCGGTTAGTTAGGGATTATCAATATGAAAGATATGAACTCATTAGTAAATAAAGTTATACATCTAAGTGAGTTTATTAGTAATACGGATTGATCATGTTATTACAGATACTGTAAAATCCAAATGTACACATTTTATGAAATAACGGAACATCTATCTTAGAGTTGATAGATGTGTTAAATGATAAAGTAGTTTTTAAAACTCAGAAGGAAGCAAAACTCAATTAATAAGTAGCTATCTTTAGTAGTGAATGTAAGTCACCGATAGCGATTTAAAATTAAGATCTAGGGATGGAAGTATATAATTAATGAAATGTCTGTAAGAGACTACTTAAACCAATAGTTATTGGTAGAATGTACGGAAGATACTGCACAAAGTCCGTTGTAGTAAGTACGGAGATTTTGGGGCGTTACAGTAATCATATTCTAAATGCTGAAAATTCACCGTCATAAATCAGTTTTGCAGTTTTGCGAAACCACAAGGCAACACATGCATTTCTTTTCTTCTCCGTGGCAATTAGATAAAACACGAAGCAGAATTAACTATTCAACATGGGAAACAAATCACTCAGTTTGAAAGACACTAGCACCTTAGTAGTCAGCAAAAATGTCACCACTGATTTAGGAAATAAAAACAAACAGAAGAATTTTCCAAGGTGTATGACTGTATGATCCGTTTGTTGCGAGAGTAAAATTTCACTCACCTTGTCATCAACATCCGTGAAATTTCGAACATAATTTACTTCATATCCCAGAAACCTTAGGTATCTGCCTAATTTTCAAACAAAACACACCCAAGGATGTCCAATTAGCAACGCTGCATCAGTCATATGACAACATGAAGTAATAAAAGGATTTCTTTTTCCAAGAAAAGAACAAGTAATAGCTTCTTTTGGTTCTGAAGAAAAGTTGTGGAGAGCAAACACATTAAAGCCACAAATCTAAATACTTTCACAGCACAAGTTTATGCATAACAACAAACTGCTACAAGTTTAATCACACATTCTGGTCCAATCTAAGTATAATTTCATATGGACAGTTTTAAAGTACATACCCTTACATTTCAAGCACAGGTAAATGCAAATGCCAAAAGCAAAAAATAAAACTAAAAATTAATTGCTCAATAGTTTTTACAATGCAATCCAGTGGTCCATAATTGTCAAAATCACTTTATAGAGTCGTAGTGTTCTCTTCTTATATATACAATACATAAGAAACCGATCAAACAAAACGGTGCCTTCAAAACTCAGACTTTTCTTTACATACACAAGGGTTCACAATTTCTAATCAAAATGAAGCACATATACAGAAATTAGAGACAAGCGGAGACAGGGATATCAAAAGGGTATCTGAATAAACGTAACAACTTTCAAAATTCAGACATTTTTCCATATGGGTACATTTGTATGTATAGAGAAATAACCTGAAGAGCACATCAACTGAGACATAAACACGAGCATGGCCAATGTGACTGAGATCATAGGCAGTGACACCACACACATACATGCCCACTTGACCAGGGCTTTTGGGTTTGAACAATTCCTTCTGTTTTCTCATTGTATTGTACAACCATAATTCCCTTGATTTATCCTCTCCTCTATCACCATTTGCGCTAATTGTTGACGTTGATTGGCCCGAAGAACTAAAGCAACAAACCCTTGTCGATTTATACAAATTCTTCCTGTTTTTTATGAAGATTTTGCGAGTATGATTAAGAATTGGTCTTTGAGAGCTCAAAAATATAGATGAACAAAATGGAAGAGAGGGCTTGTAGCACTTGAGCAGGGTAAGCATTTTTTCTGGGTTATCGCCTCTCTCACGTCCTTTCTGTGCGTTTAAACCCCAATTCCGAATAGTGAGGTGCTTTAGATAATAGTACTGAATTGGTTTGAGAAATTTGGAATTGAAAAATAGATTAAAATATTTTGTTTGTCATAAAAAATAGAAATGAATAATAATTTATTATATTATTAAATAAAAAAATTTATTAAAAATTTAAAAAAAATTATAGTTATTAAATTATTAAATATTTATTTAAATAATAAATATTTGAATTATGTATTATAGATTTATTCGATTAATTGTTAACTTAAATATTTGAATGAAGTGTATATTTATTTAGTTATGAATGCAAAAAATTAATTATTTTGACTTTATTTAAATTTGTAATGAAATTCTATATTAGTTTTTATATTAACAAAATTTACTTGAAATTCTAATCCGAATAAAAATATGAAACTCAACTTTTAATAACTTTTAATTAATTATGACAATTAATTAATAATGAATTTACTACAATTTTTTAACTAATTTTTCAATTATTATGTTTTAAAAAAAATCACATATTATTAATAGAATTAATCATATAATTTGATAAAATTTTAAGTTTTAATGAATTTAATTTATGTAGGATATTAATTTAATAATAAAATTTACGGCTAATATTAATATAATAGATCACGAGATATATTAAGAGATCTTTTTGATATTTTAATATCTTAATAAAATTATAATAATAAAGTTATCCTACATAAAAAAAAATTAAGATATATTATCTTATATAAAATTTTCATAAAAAAAACATTTGTGATAAAATTGGTAGAACCAAAAATAAAAATTCTCTTGGAAGTTCCTTTTCCTATTAGAGATATAAAAACAAAAACAAAAAAATTCTTAATAGATTGTGGTTCCTTTTGAATGTTTTACAAATTTAGATAATATTAAATTGTTACAAATATGGATAGTACTTATACTAATTTCGATAAGAAAACAAAAGGTTGAACCAAAAATTGATGAAACGAAATTTGTGATTTTAATTATACAAACTCACCAACCTCGACTACATGGATAATGGTTCATTATGTTAATTATTAATATAATTAATTATATATATGATAAATATTTAATTAGGATTTAAAAAAGATAGTTGTAGTTGTTAAATTATTAAATATTTGTCTAAATAATAAATTGTTGAAGTATATATTATACGTTATTGCAATCAATTATTAAGTTAAACATTTAAATGGCGTGTAAATTTATTTAGTTATGATTATGAAAAAATAATTATATTTATTTGAGTTTGTAATGTAATTCTAAATTAGTGTTTATATTAACAAAATGTGCTTAAAATTCTTATCCGAATAGAAATACTCTTCATTTATTTAGGATTATTCTAACTTATACTACGGTAAATCAAGACCTTGACCTTTTTCAAATACTATGGATGTCATATGATCCACAATTGTTTAACCGTTACTAAAATTGAAAAACACCATTCAGTATAACAATCAATTCAGACTGGAAACATTCATGATAGTACTTTAAGTGATCAATCTGTTGTACCATATTATCGTTTTAAAAACTCGGTATGTTCTGTCTACTAGATTCATACGTCTGTTACTTTATCATAACTAAAGGTGTCTAGCCGAAAAAATTGGTATCGACTCATATTTAAACCATTCAAACTTTTGAAAACAATATTATGACTGTATATTGCACATTACAAAGTGTGTTGATGACTGATCATGTATCATCTTCGTACCAGGTTAAATTGGGTGTTGATCAATAAATTATTTTGTTTATTCTTCACATTAAATCTGTCTAGCAAAAACAATTAGCATAGACATATAAATAACATAGCTTAAAAAAATTCATTTTGAAAATCAATTTTATGACTTTATCATACCCACATCAGGTAAAAAT
The DNA here is from genome assembly GCA_947179155.2 of Hedera helix. NCBI lineage: Eukaryota > Viridiplantae > Streptophyta > Magnoliopsida > Apiales > Araliaceae > Hedera > Hedera helix. Next base: position 26,348,931 of record OX359276.1, on the reverse strand, counting down.
GCGTTGATGACTTACGATCATAACCCCATCATTTAACTATGTGTTCATGATCAAATTCATTAAATTTAACTCTATCTAGCTTGAAAAATTAGCATAGACACAACCAACGAAATTTGTCAGTTCAATGATTGAACAACTCTTTTCAAAGACACTCAAGTGTGAATTTATGAATGTAGATCTAGCATAACTAGACGATTTTGGAATACCCTTAATCCTGTAGTTTTTCTACTATTCTCTAACCATAACACAAGTTTTGCAAATATATAGTAATATAGTAAACTGATTGGTTGTTTAAACCATAATTAAGAACAAATATATCAGTTCCCCTTCTTATCAACACGGGATTAAAAATGTCTCGGTGCACATCAGTCTTTGCCAATATCACACTGAAATCATAATTTCGTAGCCGCATCTCATAATCGGTTCAACTAATATATCATAGCCCCCGCCCATACAAGGGTTCGTTCACTCAGTAACTAACATACAAATATCTTTTAAAATCATTAGTTTTGATGTAACAACTACTAACTATTCAATATACATGTGAGAAAAGAATCAACTTCTCATAATATATGCAAAGAAGAGTTTGACACAAGATTTCGATTTACTTATATTGAGTGTTTCCTCCACCCAAGAACTAATGAATCAGTTCCCCTTCTCATCAACATTATCCTCAAATGATCTCATTCAGTGTGTATCCAAGTTTAAAAACACTAACCATGAATCATTCGTACCAATAGTGTAGTTAGTTCGGTTCTCCGATGCATATTAAACTCTTACCCATTCAAGAGAGTCGTTTTACTCAATTTTGCTAACATGAGTTTTCAATTGAAATTTATACTCAGTATTTAACTATGAATTTTCGTTAATTCATTCCTTTATCACTTACATTTTCTTATGAGTTTACTTCTTTACTTTGTCAGGTCTTTATGTATTAATATTATAATTATACATAATAGTAAACACACAATTTTAATCACATAACACTTGATTTAGTGCAAACGTTACTCTTTTATAAATATTAAAAGATTACAAAACATAAGCTATTACAAGTTACATTCTCCGACTGATAAATCACTTTACTATTTTTAACATCCCCTATAAGCTTTGATACCAACTGTAACTCCCCCAAAATTTTCGCACTAGCTATGACAGACCTTGTGCGTTAAACTCCATACATTTACCAACTTAACCAATGATCCCATAATCATATTGGTTGAATTAGTCTATTTTAGACTATACATTAAAATTTTCTCTTACCTAGTCCCTGAATCTTAACTTGATCTCGATCTCATTATTTATACAAGTATCAACTTGTAGTTTATCCATATAAATGGATACCACCATATATATGCTAGGGTTTCGACACAGTGAAAGCAGCGAAATTTAAAAAATTTTCCGAAACCCTAAGACAGGATCCATGCGAAAACAGATTAATCAGAGGTTTAGATTATTTTACCGATTATCTGAGATGGACAGAAGACGATGGAATTCTGGAATGGCTTCGAATCTTCAACGCAATCCAGCGACTGAGTCTCTACGGTATCCACACGAACGCTCCGCGAATCGTCCCACGATTTGCAGCAAAAGGAACCGCGGTACTAGCCACCAAGATCAGGATTTCCCAATTATTTTTCTCTCTAGCCTGTTTCTGAAAGCGGCTAGGGTTTTAGTTTTTCCTTACGTGACTTTTAGACTACTGATATATCATATATATAGTAGTTAATAGGAATTAACTAAAACCTAAAATAAATAGAAAAAATAAAATCTGAATTTATATATATTATATTTTAATTAAGTCTTACTTAATTAATATACATATATACAAATTATCCTATTAATTTAAATTCGTAATTTTTAAATACTATCAATCATATTGACATATTTAAAATACTTACAATTTAAATTAATTCCCTTTTAATTACGTTATAAGTGTGTGACCCTATAGGTTATTATTATGTTGTCAATAATTTTAAAATCATATTATAAAATTATAAACAGTGAGCGACATCTAATAATGCATCACTGCTACCCAAATAATAATAAGATCGGTGATTCGATACAACCTTTTCGTGACCAATGTTTCAATGTGAAAGTCCAATAATAATCTAGAAGGGGGGTTGAATAGATTATTACTGATTAAAAAATTATCTTAGGCCTTTTTGAATTTTTGATTAATTAATTTGCAGTGTAATAAATTAATATGCAATATAGTAAAAAATCAATCACACAATGCACAGAGATTTAGCTGGTTCACAACATACAGCTCGGGTATGTTGCTACGTCCAGTCTCAAGCTCCTCTCCAGGACTTGAGATCCTATTACTATCAGTAATTAATTCTCCTTCAATAGGCGGAGAAGCCTTTACAAAGTTTTAAATATCAACTTCTAACTTTACATACAACTATTTATCTTGGACAGTAGCTCCCCGCTCCTTCCTCAAACGTAGCTGTACCTGTTTTTGAGTCTAGCTCTGCTTTACAATCTGGTCTTGAAACAAGAAGTCGGTTCCTTACCTCACAAGTACACTAGAGACCCAACTACCCGTTGACCTCTCTAAGACTCTGGTCTTGGTCAAAGAATCACTCTCTTTTTCTCACAAATTTAAAGACAACTAACTCACTTAATCTTTTTAAATAAATAAGTATTTTTGAAAGATGCTTCTTTTTAAGCAGATAAAATTTTAAGTACGGATATAAAAGTTTAATTAACTTTTATAGTGAGTGATATGCTTCTGTGTAAGCAGATATAACAATTATATTCGTGATATAAAAGTTTAAATAACTTTTATATAATGCAACAAGTATTTATGGATAAATCAGTTCAAGATCAAATACTTGCAATGACAAATATCAAGTATAATAAATAAAGCAATTAAATAATACCAATCAATACTTATCTCAAATACTTGGACCAATTTTTCTCTTCAAAAGAAAATATAATCTGTTAAGAGAGAGTAAGAGAAATCTGAAAGCTTTTGATAAAATGTAGGCAAGGAGAGCTTTCTTTCAAGTTGAATTGGCAACTGTAAAATGAAAGAGTCGACTCCTATTTATAGACTGAAGCTTGGGTTTTGAAAATTTATTTTGAACTGTATTTTAAACATTGCGCTCGGACTAACTTTTCAATTAATTATAGTCGCAGTGGGCGAAAATAATTTCAGAGCTTTTAATGACCAACATTACCGTTCGGACCAATAGGAATAGGGGAGAGAAAATTTTGCCAACGGTCAAAACGCTACCTGTATGCTTAGCTCGCCTATATGGGCTAAAAAAAAATTTCAGCATGCTTTTAAATGACCAACAACCATGCAGACCAATAAATAGAGGAGAGAGAGAAAATTGATTTTCGATAATTCACATCCCAAGAAAAGAACTCAGCATTTTGTCCATTAAATGAGTTTGATTAAGAGAGAGAAAACAAATGTAATACGGTTGCACATGACCCAACAAGCAAAACATGAAAATTCAATACTTCATTTTAAATTGAACCAATGGAATTTGGAGAGAGAGAGTTATTTTGGCAACTTCCTTGTATGCTAGCATTTAATGACCACATGTTGCTTTTGAAATTTTGATTTGTCATTCTCGGGTGAAACATGGCTTCAAGCCTTTAAAGTATTCAAAACCCATTTACTTTAATTTAAAGCATATGATAGTATTTAATTCAAGCCATATTACGTGTGAGCAATTTTCGGATGGAGTAAAGATTTTTCAAATTGCTTTTTCAACTTCCAGCATAAATAATAAATGAGCATATGCTTGCATTAAATTCGGGTGGACTGTTTGAATGAGGAGAGAGAAATTTAATTTGTGAACTTCTAGCACAAGTATGAAAACTTCAATACTTTCAATGTCCCTATTTAATGCACAATTTCAAAGTTTACGGCAACACCATTCGAATGAACTAGGAAAATAATTCAAAGCTCTTTTTCAATAAAGCTACATGCATGTATTATATAATTAACTATTCCAAGCCATGCATATGCTTCAATTTCAAACCTCCAGTACATTTAATGAATGAACCCACATGCAATTTCGGATGGAACAATTTTAATAAAAATTGTTTTTTTTTTTTTTTTTTTTTGCCAAGCTTCACTACAAATATATTTAATAATTTTGAAAAACTTTTAGTTAATGAAAAGTCTTTTAAGAATCAAAGTAAATAAGATAAATAAAATAAATATTAACTAGATTGATGAGAGAGGAACAAGCCTCCAACATGCATACATACATGAATATATATTATATATATTTATGAGGAGAAAGAATGACCATGCATGCACATAAACAATTTTAATGAAAGCTCCAGCACATTAATTTAATTTCAATCTTTCTTTCTTACATGCATTTAATGCTTCAAGTTTTTAATATTTCAAACTTCCAGCACATGTATATTGACTAGCACACATGTTTGCATTAAATGGAGCAAGTAACATTTCGGATGAAATGAGAGAAGGCTTTTAGCCTTTGATTATTTCCAACCCACATTCATGTATGCATTTAATGTTTTTAAAATTTCTAGCAACTTTCGGATGGAGTATTTTTCGGATTGAGCTTTAGCTTTTTGCATGTTACTTTATTAAATGACCATGTAGCTTAAATAAAATTGCTAAAGCTTCATTTTATAAAATAAATATTAACTTATGGAGAGGATTCTATTTCTAATAAATCCTATTTACTTAAATTGTTATCATCAAAATAAATGACTAAAAGTTGGAGACCCATCAATCTCCCCCTTTTTGATGATGACAATTATGTAAAAATATTTTAAATGCTCCCCCTAAATTTATGCACATAAATTTTGAAGAAAATTTTAATTTGAGAAATTCACGAAACATATGTCGCCGAATATAATATTTTTCTTCTTCTCCCGTTTTGCCAATATTAATATTTTTCTTCTCCCCCTTTGTCATCACAAAAAGTGATGGGGAGTAGAAATATACTTTTCAAAACCTGCAGAATTTAGGTTAGTATTTGAAAAAAATAGTATTTGCCTGCAGAAAAAAAATTAGTAAAAAAAAAACTCATTTAGCAACCAAAAAAAAATTATACATATTTGTATATAGAATATATAAAATATAAGTATATTTAAATTATAAATATAATTTTTTATTTTTTTTTTATTTTTTATTTTTTAGAAATTTTATTATTATGTATAAATAAGCCGATTAATAAACCTGAAAACACATATGTTAGAAAGCATAAATAATTATGAGGAAAAATCTAACATGCCTAAATCCATACGTAATTTACAAAATCTGTCAAAACTCAATGGCTTAGTAAATATATCAGCAATGTTTAAATTTGTATCAATATGATCTAATTTAATGCTGCCATTGTTCACATGATCGCGTAAGAAATGATGTCTGACATCTATATGTTTTGATCTAGCATGCAACACAGTATTTTTACTTAAATTAATAGCACTTGTATTATCACATAATATAGACACGCAATCAAATTTTAAGTTATAATCAGCAAGAGTTTGTTTCATCCATAATATCTGTGCACAGCATCGTGCAGCAGCTATATACTCTGCTTCGGTGGTTGAAATGGATACTGAGTTTTGTTTCTTAGAGAACCAAGAAACTAAACAACCACCCAGAAACTGACACGTGCCACTAGTACTTTTACGATCAACATGATGACCGGCATAGTCAGAATCTGAAAAACAAACAAGATCAAATGGTTGACTTTTAGGATACCATAGTCCTAAGTCTGTGGTTCCTTTAAGATATCTAAATATTCTTTTTACTGCAACCAAATGTGATTCTTTAGGATTTGATTGAAATCTAGCACATTTACAGACACTGAACATAATGTCAGGTCTGCTGGCAGTGATATACAATAGACTTCCAATCATTCCTCTATATTTCTTTGTGTCAACACTTTTTCCATTTTCATCAGCAATTAATTTATCAGTAGTTGACATAGGAGTGTTAAGAGGTTTTACAGACTCTAAACCAAATTTCTTAATCATGTCTTTGCAATATTTAGATTGAGAGATATGAATACCTTTTTCACCTTGTTTGATTTGCAAGCCTAGGAAGAAGTTTAATTCTCCCATCATGCTCATTTCAAATTCCTTACTCATGCTTTCAGAAAAATCATTGCACATAGTAATGTCAGTAGAACCAAAAATAATATCATCAACATAAATTTGAATAATAAGAATATCATTATTTTTATATTTAGTAAACAAAGTAGTATCGACAGTTCCCCTTTTAAAACCATTTTCAAGTAAAAATTTACTTAATCGTTCATACCATGCTCTAGGGGCCTGTTTTAAACCATATAAAGCTTTATGCAATTTATAGACATGTTCAGGATGATCAAAATTTTCAAAACCAGGAGGTTGTTTAACATAAACTTCTTCTTCAATAACTCCATTTAAAAATGCAGATTTGACATCCATTTGAAATAATTTAAAATCTTTATGGCATGCAAAAGCTAACAACATACGTATAGACTCAATTCTAGCAACAGGAGCAAAAGTTTCATCATAATCAATACCTTCAAGTTGATTATATCCTTGTGCAACTAACCTTGCTTTGTTGCGTATGACTGTTCCATTTTCATCGATTTTGTTTCGAAACACCCATCGGGTTCCAATAATAGAAGTATCATCGGGTTCTGGAACTAGTTCCCAAACTTTGTTTCTGGTGAACTGTTCAAGTTCTTCTTGCATAGCAATTATCCAATCTTCATCAAGTAATGCATCTTTTATATTTTTAGGCTCAATTTGAGACAAGAAAGATAAATGACCAGCCAAGTTGTGTGCCTGTGATCTAGTAAGAATTCCTTTATCCAGGTCACCAATCACATTTTCTAAAGGATGATTTCTAACAATATGTGAATCTTTAGGCAAATCATTTAACTGAGGATTGGAAATTTCCAGAGGATTTTCATTGATAGGTGGAGATGTTTTATCTAGTTTTGGTTCCTCCATATTTCTGAGAATGTTTTCAATGACAAGGTCATCGTCTACTAATTCTTTGTATTTGGGAGGTGGTTGAGACTCATCGAAAGTTACATTCATTGATTCCTCAACAACTAGACTTCTTTTGTTAAAAACTCTATATGCTTTACTATTAAGTGAATATCCCAGAAATATTCCTTGATCAGATTTGGGATCAAACTTTGACAAATGTCCTTTTGTATTTAAAATAAAACATTTACTCCCAAAAACACGAAAATAGTTTATTTTTGGAGTTCTTTTATAATAAAGCTCATAGGGAGTTTTGAGCAAAATTGGTCTTAATAAAACTCGGTTTAAAATATAACAGGACGTTGCCACTGCTTCAGCCCAAAAATATTTAGGAAGACGATATTCATTTAACATAGTATTAGCCATTTCTTGTAAGGTTCGATTTTTCCTTTCAACCACGCCATTTGACTGTGGTGTGTAAGGAGCAGAAAAATTATGACTTATACCGTGCTCATCACAGAACATAATGAAATCAGAATTGTCAAATTCTCTTCCGTGATCAGAACGAATATAAACAATAGAGCTTCCTTGTTGATTCTGAATTTTCTTGCACAAAGTAGAGAAAGAATTTATAGCTTCATTTTTAAATTTTAGAAAATCAACCCATGTAAATCGAGAGTAGTCATCAACCAAAACTAGAATGTATACAGCACCACCCATGCTATGTTTAGGAATAGGTCCAACTAGGTCCATATGCAAGAGTTCTAAAGGTCGCGAGGTTGACACTGTGAGTTTAAGTTTGTGAGATGCATGTATTTGTTTACCCAATTCACATGCTTCACAAATATGATCTTTTAAAAACTTTATTTTTGGAAGACCACGAACATGTTCTTTAGATGCAATATTGTTAATTAGTTTCATGTTGATATGACCTAATCTACGATGCCAAAGCCACGGATCATCATTTGCAGAAACTAGGCAAATATTATCTTGGTGAGAATATGCATCTAGGTCACATGTATACACATTTTGATTTCTAGGACATAATAAAACCAATTTATCAGATTGGTCAAATATTGAACAGTTATGAGGACTAAAAGTTATTTTAAAACCGCTATCACATAACTGACTAATGGATAAAAGATTATACCTGAGTCCTGTGACTAATTGAACGTTTGAAATTGTTATGTGTTTATTACCAACACTTCCAATTCCAATTACTTTACCTTTGTTATTATCTCCAAAAGTTACCTCGCCACAGTTTGTAGCTTGTATGTTGTTTAATTTAGATTTGTCTCCTGTCATGTGTCTTGAACAACCGCTATCGAGATACCATTTGCTTTTACTATAGTCAGCTGCAAGACATACCTGAAGCAAATGCTAAATTCATAAACTGGTACCCTTTAATAAGAAGGGTCCTTTGGGTAAGTTTTCCATTTTGTATAAGGAACACGTGTGCTTCCTTTTACAAATCTGGGTACAGGATAATCAATCTCAGTTGATACAAGCATTTTATTAGTAACAACAGGTCTATAAAATGCATGTATTACTCTATTTTTATATCCTGAATATTTTTGATGAATACGAAATTCTTTTCTTGCATTAATAATAATAATTGGTGAAGTATAAGTTCCTTTTGGTACCCAAATCATTTTTCCTTTATAGTTTTCATTTCGAGCATTACACATGTGAATAGAATGACCATTTCTGTTGCAGTAAGAACATTTAGTAAAAGGAGATGAATGACTTTCTTTTTCTTTACTCTTAACATGATAAAGTCCTTTATCTTTTGTTTTATTAGTTTCTCCAATATATCCTAATCCTTCTTTGTTAAATCCACATCTTTGTTGACTAAGCATGACATCAAGATTTTCTTTCCCTTTTGTGAATTTAATAACTGTAGTGTGTAAATCGTCACGTTCTTTAGTTAATAAATTAATTTGATCTCTTAAATCAGAATCTTCATTTTGTTTTTCTAGTTCTAATTTTAAAGATAAATTTTCAAGTTTAATATTTTTAATATCTTCACTTAACACTTGATTTTGTAATTGAGTGTCGTTATTAATTAAATTGAGTCTTGAATTTTCAACTTCAAGATTTTCATTAGAAATAATAAGCACTGAATTTTCTATCTCAAGGTCTCTGTTTATTTTTCTCAATTTTTCTAACTCTTCCTTTAGTAATAAAATTTCTGAAAAATCTTTTTCTTTTTCTTCTTTTAAATTTTCATTTACAGTAATTAAATTTGAATTTTCTATTTCAAGATTTTTATTACTCTTAGTTAATTTCTCTAATGAAATTTTTTGTTTAATAAAATCTTCTTTAATAATTTAATTATCTTCAAGTAAACAGTTATAAACTTCTTGTAATTCATGAAGTTTTTCAGTTAGATTATCTAAGGTATATGGGAGAGATGAAGTACTTGGTAATTCAGAATTTACCTCAGATTTTGATGACGACGGATCATTGTCTGCCATTAAACACAGATTTGCAATTTCTTCGATTTGTTTAGCAGCTTCTTCATCGTCACTTAGATCCCAGCCTTCTTCAGCTACTAGCACTTTGTTGTTGGCTATTTTTGGACAATCCTTTTTAAAGTGACCAGGCTGTTTGCATTCAAAACATGCGTTTGAATTTTCATTTGAGTTAGCATTTCGGAAGTTGCTGTTATTGTTTGCTTTGAAATTTCCTCCCTGTGCCTTTGGTTTGAAAACCTGTTTGCCTTTGAAGTTGTTGAAGTTGTTGTTTGTTTTTAGAAAGCCTTTGCCATATTTTCTGGCTTTGCTTTGGATCACTCTCCTGAGTTGTCTGGATAAAAGAGCAACTTCATGATTATCCAAGCTCAAGAGTTCTTCATTCAGCTCTTCATCATCGCTTTCTTGATCTACAAGTAGAGCTTTGAAAGCAATTCCTTTCTTCTTGAGATCTGTATCCGATCCAGCTTTTTCAACGAACATATCAACTTCGTGAGCACGAAGATTTCCAATAAGGCTATCAAGAGGATAGGTGGTTAGATCTTGCATTTCCTTAATGGCTGTGACCTTCATTTTCCAAATGGATGGAAGGGCTTTGAGAATTCGTCTGTTTTTCTCATTTGTTGTATAAGCCTTCCCAAGTTGTTCTAGCTCATCAATGATTCTGGAAAAGCGAGTTTCCATATCAATAATTTTTTCACCTTCTTCCAGCTTGAAACTTTCATACTCTTGGATTAGAGCATCTTTTCTGGTTTCTTTAATATGATTGGTTCCTTCATAGGTTACAATCAATTTTTCCCAGATTTCTTTAGCATTTTTGCAATTGCTAACTCTTTTGTACTCTTTTTCAATAAGAGCACTAGTTAACACCATTTCGGCTCTGGATGCTAAGTTCATAGTTTCTTCATCCTCAGTAGTGAACTCATCAGCATCTTTTTCAACGATCTTGTCTTCAATGATTTTTGAAGGAATTTTCACACCTCTTTCTATTGCAAGCCAAACTTTGATTCCTTGTGATTTGGCATAGATCTTGAATCTGTTTTTCCAGGTGGCAAAATTTGTGCCATCAAATAGTGGGGGTCTGGACATGGATAGTCCTTCTCCGCAACCGGTAGCATTTGTGTAGGCCATAGATGGATCTACTCTTTGTTATGCCTGTAATTACTTAACAAACAAGTTAAAGAGCACCGCTCTGATACCAATTGAAAGTCCAATAATAATCTAGAAGGGGGGTTGAATAGATTATTACTGATTAAAAAATTATCTTAGGCCTTTTTGAATTTTTGATTAATTAATTTGCAGTGTAATAAATTAATATGCAATATAGTAAAAAATCAATCACACAATGCACAGAGATTTAGCTGGTTCACAACATACAGCTCGGGTATGTTGCTACGTCCAGTCTCAAGCTCCTCTCCAGGACTTGAGATCCTATTACTATCAGTAATTAATTCTCCTTCAATAGGCGGAGAAGCCTTTACAAAGTTTTAAAGATCAACTTCTAACTTTACATACAACTATTTATCTTGGACAGTAGCTCCCCGCTCCTTCCTCAAACGTAGCTGTACCTGTTTTTGAGTCTAGCTCTGCTTTACAATCTGGTCTTGAAACAAGAAGTCGGTTCCTTACCTCACAAGTACACTAGAGACCCAACTACCCGTTGACCTCTCTAAGACTCTGGTCTTGGTCAAAGAATCACTCTCTTTTTCTCACAAATTTAAAGACAACTAACTCACTTAATCTTTTTAAATAAATAAGTATTTTTGAAAGATGCTTCTTTTTAAGCAGATAAAATTTTAAGTACGGATATAAAAGTTTAATTAACTTTTATAGTGAGTGATATGCTTCTGTGTAAGCAGATATAACAATTATATTCGTGATATAAAAGTTTAAATAACTTTTATATAATGCAACAAGTATTTATGGATAAATCAGTTCAAGATCAAATACTTGCAATGACAAATATCAAGTATAATAAATAAAGCAATTAAATAATACCAATCAATACTTATCTCAAATACTTGGACCAATTTTTCTCTTCAAAAGAAAATATAATCTGTTAAGAGAGAGTAAGAGAAATCTGAAAGCTTTTGATAAAATGTAGGCAAGGAGAGCTTTCTTTCAAGTTGAATTGGCAACTGTAAAATGAAAGAGTCGACTCCTATTTATAGACTGAAGCTTGGGTTTTGAAAATTTATTTTGAACTGTATTTTAAACATTGCGCTCGGGCTAACTTTTCAATTAATTATAGTCGCAGTGGGCGAAAATAATTTCAGAGCTTTTAATGACCAACATTACCGTTCGGACCAATAGGAATAGGGGAGAGAAAATTTTGCCAACGGTCAAAACGCTACCTGTATGCTTAGCTCGCCTATATGGGCTAAAAAAAAATTTCAGCATGCTTTTAAATGACCAACAACCATGCAGACCAATAAATAGAGGAGAGAGAGAAAATTGATTTTCGATAATTCACATCCCAAGAAAAGAACTCAGCATTTTGTCCATTAAATGAGTTTGATTAAGAGAGAGAAAACAAATGTAATTCGGTTGCACATGACCCAACAAGCAAAACATGAAAATTCAATACTTCATTTTAAATTGAACCAATGGAATTTGGAGAGAGAGAGTTATTTTGGCAACTTCCTTGTATGCTAGCATTTAATGACCATATGTTGCTTTTGAAATTTTGATTTGTCATTCTCGGGTGAAACATGGCTTCAAGCCTTTAAAGTATTCAAAACCCATTTACTTTAATTTAAAGCATATGATAGTATTTAATTCAAGCCATATTACGTGTGAGCAATTTTCGGATGGAGTAAAGATTTTTCAAATTGCTTTTTCAACTTCCAGCATAAATAATAAATGAGCATATGCTTGCATTAAATTCGGGTGGACTGTTTGAATGAGGAGAGAGAAATTTAATTTGTGAACTTCTAGCACAAGTATGAAAACTTCAATACTTTCAATGTCCCTATTTAATGCACAATTTCAAAGTTTACGGCAACACCATTCGAATGAACTAGGAAAATAATTCAAAGCTCTTTTTCAATAAAGCTACATGCATGTATTATATAATTAACTATTCCAAGCCATGCATATGCTTCAATTTCAAACCTCCAGTACATTTAATGAATGAACCCACATGCAATTTCGGATGGAACAATTTTAATAAAAATTGTTTTTTTTTTTTTTGTTTTTGCCAAGCTTCACTACAAATATATTTAATAATTTTGAAAAACTTTTAGTTAATGAAAAGTCTTTTAAGAATCAAAGTAAATAAGATAAATAAAATAAATATTAACTAGATTGATGAGAGAGGAACAAGCCTCCAACATGCATACATACATGAATATATATTATATATATTTATGAGGAGAAAGAATGACCATGCATGCACATAAACAATTTTAATGAAAGCTCCAGCACATTAATTTAATTTCAATCTTTCTTTCTTACATGCATTTAATGCTTCAAGTTTTTAATATTTCAAACTTCCAGCACATGTATATTGACTAGCACACATGTTTGCATTAAATGGAGCAAGTAACATTTCGGATGAAATGAGAGAAGGCTTTTAGCCTTTGATTATTTCCAACCCACATTCATGTATGCATTTAATGTTTTTAAAATTTCTAGCAACTTTCGGATGGAGTATTTTTCGGATTGAGCTTTAGCTTTTTGCATGTTACTTTATTAAATGACCATGTAGCTTAAATAAAATTGCTAAAGCTTCATTTTATAAAATAAATATTAACTTATGGAGAGGATTCTATTTCTAATAAATCCTATTTACTTAAATTGTTATCATCAAAATAAATGACTAAAAGTTGGAGACCCATCACAATGTAATTTAATCCTTTTAACCTTATATCCTAGATTAAACTCGAGGCATGGAATGTGTCATACTCTTCATAATTTAATCTGAGTTTTCTTGATCAATGAGTAGACTATATGAAACAAATCAATATTTGAGCATGACCATGCATTTCATAGTCCTACTCAATCAAGAGGCCTATGGATATCACCCCTAATATATAGGAGGGTTAAATTCCATCTAGATCACTCATATTCCTCACACGATTCATGATGTACCCAATAATCACCTTTATTGTCTACCCTATTAAAGGTGACATTTGATGATATCAAAGTACACAAATTCTCGTGTAATAATATAGTGACTTCAGGTCGAAGGATCATTACATCATTGTCACTATAAGAATTTCTTATGACACTTTGCATAATGCTCCATGTAGAATTCTTATGGTGGGTCAGTCCAGTACATTGTTCTCTAACATGTACCTATGCATTGACTCAAATATCTCATATATTTATGACCAATGAGATTTGACCATCAGTCAATCCACATACTAGTCTCAATGCATCATTGTTGTCCCATTAACAATGATACTCGACTAGGGACATTTAAGAGCAATGATACTAATTATAACTATATAATCTCATGTTCAAGTCACATACTTAAAGCTATATAATTCGTATCATTATTCTAAGGGCTTTTATTATGTTAACATTTATATAACGCAGTAAATGAAATCATAATAAAATAATCCATTTATTCAATCAAATATAATATCAAAAATGTTAAGCAATTACATCAAATAATTAGCCTCTAGGGCATAAACTCTAACAATATAACTGTCCAATTTTAACCTTAAGATTTAAATATTTTATAACTTTACATATCCAAGATTCGTGGTATTAAATCATTTGGACGATTCTTGAGAACAGAGAATCTCGCGATGAATATTTGTATCTTCATCCGTGATAAATGTTTGTATCTTTATCTGTGAAAAATATTTGTATCTTTGTCCGGTGCAAAATTCTCTTTCCGTATAGAACATACCCAACTAGTTAAAACCCTCACTCGAAACACATTTGGTTATAATGATATCTCTTCATATCAATATTCTTACTTATCTGGCATTTAGAATAGTAATAACAAGCTTGTACTTGGGTCCGAAGAACCTAACGATGAATTTGACCATTTCACATCGATTAGTTCTGTCTCGGATGCTTATAGTACTCACAAATATTATTTACCATCCTCATTCTGATAAGTAGTTCATTATCAATATTGTAATAACGTTTTACTATTTATCTGAAGTTCAGAGTATTGATATAACATGATCAGTCCATATTACCAATACCCTCATTCAGATTAATAGATTTTTAACAATTATAAGTTATATCAAAGTAAAGATATAATAACATTCTTAATAAATAGTATCATTCATATGATATTCGGTTATATGATTTGTTTGTTCGTATTACAAAAGTCATTATAACTTTATATAAATACAAGTAAATAAAGCATAAAACCTAATTTACGCTTCTTCTTTACGTTTAAGATATTCTTATCATTTTTTTTAACTGCAAATAAAGTTTTATTTGCAAGAATAAGCACGATGACTCATTAAGTCTAACAAAAAGCACTTACACGGTTTATGTGACGACCCCAAATCTTGGTTCCATAACCTCGGGTTTGGTTCTCCACTGTACAATACTTACTAATAATTAAATACATAAATTGCATTTAAACTTCGCGGAATAATACAAAAGGTTCCTTATAAAAATGCTACACTTCCCAAGGTCGATTAACCTTGACATGACATTACATATCTTAAGGGAATACAAAAGATTTACAATAGAAATTACATATAAGTAATTAATCTAGCATGCATCAAGCTAATCTAAGCTTTGACTTTTCCCTTGCCTTTGTATGGTTTTGAACATTCGGGCTTAGCTGAAATAAGTCATGATATAGTAAGAATGAACAACTAAATGGCTCAGTAAGTTTATAAACAAATAGCATAGGATATATCACGATGAAAGGGAAATTAACATCAGGGTTTTCAACAATAGACAACAATTGTGAAAGAAATCAAGAATCAATTTTTCAATATAAGAATGGACTGACTCTTTACTGCTGAGTGGTCTTTAAGGATCATGAACTGCTACTAAGGTAGAATAAACATTTATATATATATATATATATATATATATATATATATATATGACTTCTCGAAAAACTAGTACTCGAGGGGATCAGTCTCTTGTACCATATGTATATGCATAAAATTCAGACATCTTGCTCAAATTCGATTTTTCGACAGATAAAATCCCCCTTATTTAGGATTGTTCATTCTCAGTCTTACTATAAGAATCCTCACCAACCAATGCTTTGGATAAGCTTTTAAAATATTCAATGTGATGAATTTAACTTGCATTGTCCAGCTGAAACAATTAGCTTAGACTTTCTTAAACAGTTCTTGAATTAATGAATTATACATTTGCAAATGCACTATGTGCGAATACAATAACAATAATGATGTGGAATAATTTTTGATAATTAACCCACTTAAAGCTCTGTTAAATAACTACAAGTGTAGATACTTGCTCAACAACAATTGAATTGCTCAATGTAAATAAAGTTGAAGAAAACTTGCAACAATAAATACAAGTTAGGGTTAAAAAAAACTTGCCTCATGCGTAGTCTACTGCTAACCAATTCAATTTAATTCTCTTTAGATAGACCTAACAATTAATCAAGTTGATCTTTAAATTAGTATCATATACACATTCATATGATAACATCTATACATTTTACATTTCTAATACTTAACCACATAATTATCTAATGACGGGTATTTAAACACATAAGAAATATTATCATTACTTGATAATATTTCAATCACATAAAACTTATATTAATTATTTAATATAGTTCACACTCTTATCTAACATTATTAACAATTTAATAATATTTAATTAATCTTATAATATTATTAATCATTTAATAATATTTTTTTCATATTCTAATACTATTAATCATTTAATAATATTTTCTTAAACTTCTAATATTATTAATCACTTAATAATATTTTATTTACCTTATAATATTATAAATTATTTAATAATATTTTATTTACTTTATAATATTATTAATTATTTAATAATATTTTATTCATATTCTAATATTATTAATTATTTAATAATATTTTATTCATATCCCAATATTATTAACCATTTAATAAGATATTAATCATTATCTAATATTATTAATCATTTAATAATATTTTATTCATTATATAATATTATCAATCATTTAATAATAGTTTATTCATTATCTAATATTATCAATCGTTTAATAATATTTTATTCATTTACTAATATTATTAACTATTTAATAATATTTTAATCTCTTACTAATGTTATTAATCATTTAAAAATATTTTAATCACTTATTAATATTATTAACCATGTAATAATATTTTAATCATTTACAAATGTTATTAATCATTTAACAACCTTTTAATTACATATTAATATTATTCGTCACTTAATAATATTTTATTTCAAACAATATCAATAGTTAACTTTTTAATTGTGTTAACCTTAGTCTTTATTTTAAACATTTAGTTACCTAATTAGTTACTAATAAATTCTATATGTTGGTTTATTATACAAATATATTCATTTTACACTTATTTCAACTTAATGTTTCAAAGGAAACCCGACCCAACTCGGACCGAACCGACTCGGACAAAATTTGCTGCCAGAGCTAGCAGATTCAAGCGCTTAGGAGCTTGGTAGGCGCTCGACCAATTTTCAGAAAATCAAAATTTTGGACTGCACGACCTTCAGTCACTCCGACTGCCATAACTTTTTCATTGTAAAATATTTTGGAGTGATTATTGAGTTCATTCTCATCATAATTTCCCTCTCTACAACTTCTCTTTAGATCACCAATCCAAATTCCAAACGGAACAAGACTCAAAACTGCTCACAAGGACAACCTAGGGTTTTAAAATCAACATGCTTTGGAAAAAAAAATCCATAACTTCTTTATGTCTCCACATTTTTGAAAGATTCAAGTTGGGTTTTCTTAAAGACTTATAGAGGTAACGTTTTTAGCCATTGAAATCATTTTTTCAACTTGTACATTTCAAAATACAACATTAAATACCGCATGATCAACTAAGATTTTACCGGTAAAGCTCAATATGGGTATTTCTATCATTTTCATTCATACCACACATATTAAAACATGATTTAAACATATCAAATCATGAATATACATATATTACATTGTTTAAGACTTCTAGACCATCAAAATAAAATTTGATCGGTTAAAAATATGTTTTGACCATAGAAAACTTATGTGGACCATTAAAATGAAATGATAAGAGTTGAGAGCACTTTTGAACCTCTTGGACTTGAATGCTCTCTTCTTCTTGGCTATGAACTTCACTAGTGATTCCACCTTGGCTACTAGATGTGCACTCCTAGTGTATTCCTTCTCAAGCTCTCTCTTGCGCTCTATTTTTCTCTCTAGGAAAGTGAATAATGAGCAAACTCTTCTCCACACATGATGAGTTTTTATTTATAGCACAATTCTAATCATCCAAATTATATACATATACAATCTATATCTCTACTAAATCACCAATCTCATCTTATGTCTTATCTCCACTTAGCTAAATTTTAGGAATTTGCCTTACATAAAGGACTTGGGTTGGTAGAAGTTGGTAGCTTGCTCAACCACTCACAAAATCAAGCAATAATAAAATTTAGACATCCACCCAAGTGGGCCCCCCTTCATTATTAGCAAAATGGGATTAAATCTCCCATTTTTGTTTTATTTTTATAGCTTATATATACACATATACATTTATATATATATATATATATATACTTATATATATAACTATTGATTAATATTTTGACTTCCTATTGGGCTCCACTTTGGACTTAGAAATTAAATAAGTTGGGCTCATTCATTTAATTTATTTAGACTCAATTTATTTATTACATTGGGCTAACATTAAATAACCTATCTTGCATTTAATTGAAACAAGCATTGTGCTAGATTAATTAATCATATGGACTAATGCTTAATTAAGTACATGGACTACTAGGTAAATTAATTTGATCTAGTTTAATACCTTATTTGGATTTGAAATATAACCCAATTAGACTTGTTTTAATTAATTATACACTTTGCTTTATTACTTTAAATAAATACACACATACACAAGAATATTTATTCAATTATTTAATGCACAATTAATTAGTACAAAAATTTTAATTCATTACTAATTATTTAATAAATATAATTACAATGTCTGAAAGAATTCGTGGTCATTACAGTTTATGCATTTATATAAACTTTAACATGTCTTGACTGAATATACTTGATAAGTGGGTTTTATACTTATAGATTGATTATCTTTTAGCTTAATAATTTGTGAGTTCTTAAGTGTTTTATATTAGTTTAATGTGTTTTGGCTTTGTTTTGTAGGAATTGGAATAAAGGCTTAGTGGATCGAAGTTTGGAATTGTTGTGGTTGCATTTTCAGCTTGCCAATTATGCAGCTGTCACTTCAAGCCTGATTTGGACGATGATAAAATCGGAATTTGTAAAATCCTAAAACATGAAAGTTGTAGATCTACTTCTTAGCTTTCCATAACATATTAGATCATCTCAATTGAAGTTCATATGAGAAAGTTATGGCTGTTTGACCAGAGGACGTCTGTGCAGAAAATGGGTCAGCGCTGGCGGCGCTGATACTAGTACTATTCCAGAGCTGGCAGCGCTGGTTACAGTGTGTTGAGCGCTGGCAGCGCTCCAGACAGCGCTGGGTGACGTACCAGACTTGGTTTTGACGCGTTTTTGATGGTTTTTGACTCCAAATTGGATTGGGTTTCCTTTTAATGCTAGGGATTTGATATGTAACCTATAAATATATGTTAAAATACATATTTTAAGGGGGTCTAACATAGAATTAGGAGAACTAATATAGAACTATCATAGATAGGATTATAATTAGAAGAAGGATTAATTGAAGATCTGAAGAAGGATTCATCGTGAAAGAGCAAGAATTGAAGGCAGAGATTGAAGAACGCTCTACAAGAATAAGAATTTTTATCTCTTCTCTTCTTTAATTTTTGTAACTTTACGACGTGGATTAATTATTATTTTATGGAATTGATTTCTTCTTTAGTGATGGTTTAAACTTTTATTTAGGATTTTAATGGAACCTTTTGATTTACGATAATTAATTCTTGCTTATTTTTAGTTATTGATTCTATTTGAGTTGTTTATTATATCTTATGCTTGAATTTATTAATTGTGTGCGCAACAATTAATCTGATATCTTAGACGTAATTGAGAAAGGAATCTAAGATTAGATCTGGGTATAATAACATATGAACTTGTTGATTCTTTTTAAGAGAATAGCATAATAGTGCATATGATGAAAATATCTATGTGCCATATGTAATGTGGTGGAGAGTTTGTTCGTAATGAGTCTAGTTCAAGTTTATATTGCACGAATAGTAGCAAGGTAAGTGGATTAGATCTTTTTATTATCTATTGAACAAAGTTAATAAATAGATAGGCAATCTCCGTTAACAACTCATGAGAATTAATCAGTTGAAAATAAGATGAAGAGATTATTATGATCAATTGGGGAAGTTGTAATCCTAAGCTTTAAAATATCTGAAAATCAACTCTGGTTAGTTAGTATTTAATATTTCCATAATTAAAATTGTTACTCGTTTAAGTTAGATTTCAATTGATAATTGCGTGATAATTAGAATAATTGTTATCCGTTCCCTGTGGGTTCGACATCCTTTTCACTTCTATATTACTTGATTGACCGTGTATACTTGCGCGAATTGACCATATATAAATCGGACAACAATACTTCTCAATTTAATATTTAATATCGCTTATAACTCACATTCTAACAATTTATATCATATTGTCACACAAAGTGTATAAATCATGTTTATAACTCGTAAACATAACACATAACAGTTAGAAGACTTGCAAACTGAAAGTAGTATGCACACAAGCCAATCATATTTGATATGATGTAACATGTATTTTGTAATCTTATTCATTTATTAATAAAAATTTATTTATACAAAGGTATTTTCTTTATTCATATTTAATAGATGACATTACTTGTGATAAATCTATAGTTATTGAGCAATGCTTTTAAAATCATGATGATGACCATGCTAATGAGGTCTAAATGCAAGATAGCTCAAAACTAAAATTGCTCCTAATTGTGGGATTACTAAAATATGGATTAGTGATTTCGGATAGATTAGTACATACTATGCTTGCTCTTATGAAAAAGGATGATTAATCTCATAATCATTTATGTAGAGACACAAAAACAATTATGTAGGTGCTTATTAGAGAATAATTTCATTGAACGTGACTCACTCAAGAAACACCTAATGGATTCTTACTTACCTGTCAATAGGAGTTTCTTTTGTGATAGTAGTACAAGTGATCATTGGACTTAAGATCGGCATAGTATCTTGTGTATGATGAATTATATTTTGACATATTCCTTAAAACCTTTAGGTTGTTTCAAAGGATATGTTCGGATATAATAAGTTGTACATGGAGATAGATGAATGATTATCAAAGAGTCTACTACTTCTAGTAAAAGAAGAGAATATCCTATGCGATTCGAAAAATGACAATTCAGTAGTCTTTAGCCAAATAAGAATGAAAATAAGAAAGTAGTTTCCAATTTGCATTAATTAGTGTTATTCATTTGAGAATCGAAATGCATATAATCAAACAAAATAAGATTTGATAGTAATACCATGTCTTATATTTGATTGAGACATTATGAGGTAGAATGATTGAATTGTACGATAACTATTTGCTGAATAAGTTCTTTTGTGATTAAATATTGAAATCTATATTATTTAGAAAGTAGTTGATTGCTAAGGGGGCTTACCCTTATTATGGAATAAATATTATTTATTTTAATAAATTTTATAGTTTAATTTATTTATATAAATAAGATTAGAATAGTTCGAATTAATTTATTCTATAACTGATTTAATATGGAGAATCTAAAGGGTCACACCGTAAAAGAAAAATAATTATTTTAGAAGTAAATGATATAATCGTAATAATGAATTAAGTATATTTAATTTATACTATGGGGATAAAATAAATTAAATAGCTTAATATTTATTGTTTAGTATTTTTGAAATACTAATTATAAATTAATAAGAGTAGTCTTATTATTATTATTATTATTATTATTATTATTATTATTATTATTATTATCATTATTATTTAGTTATGCGAATTATTAATTGTTTGATTCCGTATATGTATGGGTATGTGTTTAGAATAATTTATTAGGTATAATATGTTGTATAAAATTATATTTTTAAAAGAAAAACGTCAAAAATCGTGTTTTGATAAAGACTGAAAAACTTGTTTTTTGACTGGTGCGAGGCGCACCAAAATAGCGTAGGGCATGCTAGGCTTCTGTGGGTATGGCGCGGGGCGCGCCGTACCTGTAGAATGTTGTTTCAATTTTTATATAATTTTTCAAAAATTAAGATAAAAGGTTTATTTTGGATGATCTTATAATTAAAACAAAAGAGTTTATTTTAAACATGAAATTGGATTTCATGCAACTTTAAATTGTCCATTAAATGGTATTAATGCATATATGAAATGGTTTTAAATTTCATGAGATAAATATTATTTATTGATATATATGTTGACATATATGATAACAAATGAAATTGATTATGAACTATTGACCAATGTGTGCTTGGATGTGGATACATGAATGAATGAATTTTATAAATGGGGTTTGCATACCTCGTCTTTCTAATTTTTCTTATGTATAATTCTATCTCTCTCGTATGTACTTTTTCTTGACTGCTGATCAAGTTTTCTATTTATTGTAAATAGTTTTGTAATAGGATTTGTTAGAATTATTTTGAAGAATTGGAGCAAAGAAGCAAAGAGCGCATGAAGACCCATTTGTAAAGGAGTTCGGGTTATTGAATGTAATAGTTATATTCAATGTATTTATTCTTGTACCCTAGATTTGACCTTTAGGTTCAGTTGGTGGCTCTAGTGAACTAAATTAGAATAAAAGTCCATAATCAATTCAAGTAGAATATAATATTCTATATGTGCATGCTAATAATATATATATATATATATATATATATATATATTATATTATCAAACATGCTTTGTATGTTAAATAATATGACGCGTATTTTATATATATATGTGCATGTGCGTTAAACAAGATGACAATTAATATTAACAAACCCCTCATGATATAGAATAAATATTATTTATAAAATAAATTAAAGAAGTTTAATTCAATTAAATAAAATTAGAATGATTCTAATTTATTTATTCTACTAATAAAATACTAAGTTGCAACGTTCAAAAATATTTAAAATATCGAATGTTGTCTTCTAGCATGATAAAACGATAAAATATCAAATATTCAATATAAGTTTGTTGTGCACACACAAGACTTATATCGATTATTTGAGATATTATTTTATCACATTAGATGCTTATGAAGGAATTGAACATTATTTTTTTGTTATGCACACATAAGGACAATATTTTTCTCTTCACTTATATGGAAGTGCTAGGTTGGACTTAACTTAAATAATTTTAATTTGGATGTGCACACATATGATCATAATAATCTAAGAGGCAAAATATAAGGAGTTATATGTTGATATAATTGACAAAGAATTGTCTACCTATTGAATAAACTATAGTTTGTTGATGTAATTGACAAGGAGTTGTTGTTAGAATTTATGCCTTAGTGGCCAATTATTTGATGTAATTGCTGAATATTTTTTGATATTATATTTGACTGAATAAATGAATTATTTTATTATGATTTTATTTACCGCGTTATGTAAATATTAGCACAATAAAAGTCCTTAGAATAGTGATACGAATTATATAGCTTCAAGTATGTGACTTGAACATGAGATTATATAATTATAATTAATATCATTGCTCTTAAATGTCCCTAGTCTAGTATCATTGTTAATGGGACAACAATGATGCATTGAGACTAGTATGTAGATTGACTGATGGCCAAATCTCATTGGTCATAAATATATGAGATATTGAGTCAATGCATAGGTATATGTTAGAGAACAATGTACTGGATAGACCCACCATGAGAATTCTACATGGAGCATTATGCAAAGTGTCATAAGAAATTCTCATAGTGACAATGATGTAATGATCTTCCGACCTGAAATCACTATATTATTACATGAGAATTTATGTACTTTGATATCATCAAAGGTCACCTTTTATAGGGTGGACAATAAAGGTGATTAATAGGTACATCATGAATCGTGTGAGGAATATGAGTGATCTAGATGGAATTTAACCCTCCTATATATTAGGGGTAATATCCATAGGCCTCTTGATTGAGTAGGACTATGAAATGCATGATCATGCTTAAATAGTGATTTGTTTCATATAGTCTACTCATTGATCAAGAAAAGTCAGATTAAATTATGAAGATTATGACACATTCCGTGCATCGAGTTTAATCTAGGATGTCAATGTTAAAATGATTAAATTACATTGAAACATTGGTCATGAAAATGTTGCATTGAATCACCGATCTTATTATTACTTGGGTAGCAATGATGCATTACTAGATGCCACTCACTGTTTATAATTTTATAATATGATTTTAAAATTATTATCAACGTAATAATAACCTATAGGGTCACACACTTAGAACGTAATTAAAAGAGAATTAATTTAAATTATAAGAATTTAAAGATATCAATATGATTGATAGTATTTAAATTACGAATTTAAATTAATAAGATAACTTGTATATATATGTATATTAATTAAGTAAGACTTAATTAAGATATATATAAATTCGGATTTTATTTATTTTTAGGTTTTGATTAATTCTTTTTTACTGCTATATATATATGATATAACAGTAGAGAAAGTCACGTAAAAAACCCTAAACCCTAGCTGCTTTTAGAAAGAGACTAGAGAGAAAAATATTCAGAAAATTCAGATCTTGGTGGCTAGTACCATAGTTCTCTTTGCTGCAGATCATGTGACGATTCACGGGGCATTCGTGTGGATATCGTAGAGGCACAGTTCCGTTGGATTGCGTTAAGGATTTGAAGCTATCCCAGAAGTTTCATCGTCTCCATTCAAGCTCGGATAATTGGTAAAACAAATCTAAACCTCTGAATTAATATGTTTTCGCATTGATCCTGTTTTAAGGTTTCAGAAATTATTTTGAAATTCTTTAAATTCCCCTGCTTTTATGATCCGAAATCCCTACAGTTGTCTACCTATTGAATAAACTATAATTTGTTGTGCACACACAAGGTTATACTTATGTTGATATCGATAGGATCCTTATCTCACTAGCAAATCTTTAATTAGATTTATTGAACTATATAAAAAAGGTAATATAGTTTGATGAAAAATAGTAAGAGATACCAATTTAAATAAAAACCTAATTTATTTTGGTAATTAATGAAATGAATGTATGCTAAAATATTGTCTATTTTTCACATGCAAAATTTTACAAATGCCAAACTCACTATCACTGCGTAGCATACTTGATGCTAACAAACTTACCAGGCCGAATTACACGAACTGGTTAAGGAATTTGAGAATTGTTCTTACTGCTGAAAAGCTTTCCTATGTCTTAAATTTGCCTGTCCCTGCAACGCTTGCATCCATAACTAGTGGTGCACAATGCATCATGCTCGCATCCATAACTAGTGGTGCATCATGCTTGCATCCATAACTAGTGGCTCAATGCATCCTGTGGCTCAATGCATCATGCTCGCATCCATAACTAGTGGTGCACAAATGGCCTGCGGCCTGGCCTTGGTCCAGCCTGGGCCCGGCTTGGTCAAAGCCCGGCCTGGCTCGGCCTGGCCTGAAGACCACGAACATGCCACATTTTTTTGGCTCAGATTCAGCCTGACCTGTCCTGCCAATAAGCCCCACCTGGTCTGCTTCACTCAAAGCTTGGTTCGGTTTGTTAATTTTCGTTATTCGCTACTTCAATTCTCCCACTGCATACGAAAACTTCATTTTTGTGACAACTCATTCAATAAATAAAATAAAATTGACGTCTTTTAATACGTTCATTCATGCATGTTTGTTTATATACAAATAAAGAAATCCATGAAAATACATTGACTAGTGTAATATATAAGGATTTTCCTTACCTAGCTAGCAACCTACACTTCTTATAGATCTTTCATTGCATCTTTATTTTAATAAATACTTAGCGTAACAACTAGAAAGTCATTTGCAAAATAATAATAATAATAAAAAAAGATATTTTTTTAATATTGTAATTTGAAAGCTGTAACTTGTAATACATTACTTTTAATTAATACATCAATTAAGTTTAAAATTTTAATTGGTGTTTTAATAATATTTAAAAGTACTAAAAAAATTGTTTGAATGGATCGAATCGGACTGGCCTGACATAGCCTGCAGGCCTCAACAGGCCCCCTTTTTTAGCGCCAAGCCCGACCTGGCCTGGCTTGTAGGCTAAAAGTCAAAGGCCCGACCTGGCCTAGTCAATGACCAATGCCTGGCAGGCCCAGGCCGGGCCAGGGCAGGCCGACCTGTTGTGCATGCCTATCTATGACTAACGAGCTTCAGCGTTAGCACGAAAAGATGAATGCTCCTACTATACTGCTACACCTTAAAGAACTTTATGGAAAGCAAAGTAAGACAACTAGATATCAGATATCTAAGTAGCTATTCCGATCTCGGATGACCGATGACACTACCGTTGAGATTCATGTCCTAAAGATGATCAATCTGATTGAACAACTTGGACAATTAGGGTTCATGATGGATGAGGAGTTAAGCCAAGATTTAATTTTGCAGTCACTCCCTAACACCCTCTCATAATTTGTTATGAATTTTCATATGAATAAGTTGGATGTTAGCTTGCCTGAGTTACTGAACATGTTGAAAACTGCGGAGGGCCACTTCCCATCTATACATAACCAACTCTTGTTGGTAGATGATTCTTCCAAAAAAAAAAAAGAAGAGGCCTAAGGAAACTTTTCAAAAGAAGAAATTCAAAAAGGCTAAAGGCAAGACAAAAGTAAAGGATAATAAGAAGGCTGATCCAGATAGCAAAGGAATGTGCTTCCATTGCAACAAGCCGGCTAGCTGGAAAAGAAACTGCAAGGAGTATATTGTAAGTTTAAAGCAAAAAAAGCTTGGAGAAGCTTCAACAGTAGATTAAGGTTTGTTCATGATTGAAATAAATGTTTCTATAAGTCAAAGTTCTACTTGGGTATTAGATACCAGCGGTGATTCTCACATATGTAATACTATATAGGGATTACGCAGAAGTAGAAAGCTAAACAAAGATGAAGTCATCATGCGCGTGGGGAATGGAGCAAATGTTGCTGCATTAGCTGTATGAACTTATTGTTTAGCACAGTCTATGGGCAAGTCCATTTATTTAAATAATTGTTATTAAGTTCCAACACTCATTAGAAATATTATTTCTATTCCTATGTTAGATAATGATGGTTTTCACATTATAATTAAGAATAATAGTTGTTCTATTTATAATGATAATGTTTTGTATGGTACTAGTAAATTACATAGTGGACTTTACTTACTTGACTTATATGAAAATATATTACAAATTAAACAAACTAAGAAAAGAAAAAGAGATAATGTAAATTATACCTTTATGTGGCACTATAGACTTGGTCATATTAATGAAACTAGATTAAACAAGTTGTATAAGGATGGACTTTTAGAGTTATCTGATTATGAATCATATCCAACTTGTGAATCTTGTCTCATGGAGAAAATGACAAAATTTCCTTTTAGCGAAAAAAGAGAAAGAGTTACAGAGTTATTAAAATTGGTACACACGGATATATGTGGACCTATGACAATGCATGCACGAGGAAGATATTCACATTTTATTACTTTCACTGATAATCATTCAAGATTTGGATACGTGTATTTGATGAAATATAAGTCTGAATCGTTTGAAAAGTTCAAAGAATTCAGAAGTGAAGTAGATAAATAAACTGACAAGAGTATTAAAATTCTTCAATCGAATCGAGGTGGTGAATACTTAAGTAATGAATTTCTCAATTATCTCAAAGAAAATGATATAATCTCACAATAGACTTTACCAGGTACACCATAATTGAATGATGTATCTGAAAGGAGAAATCGAACATTGTTAAACATGGTTCATTCCATGATGAGTTTTGCTAATCTTTCAGTTTCATTCTAGGGTTATGCCCTCGAAACGACTGCATATCTACTTAACAAGATACCTTCTAAATCCGTCCCAAAGACTACATATGAGTTATGGATAGAGAGAAAACCAAGTCTTAAGCATGTTAAGATTTATGGTTATCCAGCTTATGTCAAATGGTTTAAGACTCATAAACAAGAGACACGATCCGACAAGTGCAAATTTGTGGGATATCATATAGAAAGTTTAAGATATTATTTCTATCATCCAACTGATAAAAATGTGTTTGTTGCAAAACATGCCTTCATCTTGGAAAAAGAGTTTATCCTCGAAAGGGTCAGTGAGAGTAAAATAGACTTGGAAGAAGTTCAAGAACCACAAAATACTATGGGTCAAAGTGAGGTACTTAATCAAGTAACACAACCTACTATACCACAACATATTCGTAAATCTGGAAGAGTACCGAAGATACCCGAAAGGTATGGATTCATCATAGATGATGATGATGAGGTACGCATCATAGATGATGATGATCCATGGACTTACGAAGAGACGATACGTAGTAAAGACTCAGAGAAATGGTTAGCAACCATGAAATTTGAGATGGACTCTATGTATGAGAACCAAGTACGAGCTTTGATTACTCCACCTAAGGGCATTAAGCTCATCGGGTGCAAATGGGTCTTTAAGAGAAAGATTAGAGTATACGGTAAGGTAGAGACCTATAAGGCCTGACTGGTTGCAAAATATTTTAAACAAAGAGAATGTGTTGACTATGATGAAACCTTCTCACTAGTAGCGATGCTCAAGTCTATTCGAATTTTGCTAACAATTGCAACTTATCATGACTACGAGATTTGACAAATGGACGTGAAAACGGCCTTCCTCAATGAAAAACTTGATGAGAATATATATATGATACAACTGAGGGGTTTTGTTTCAAAGGTTAGAACAAATTAAGTTTGTAAATGATAATGAGATTTTTTTACCTATTTATTTAATATTTGTAGGCTTAATTATTTGTGAGTTTTTAAGTATTTTAATTAATTTTAGGTAATTTAATTAATTTTATGCATTATTATTATTATTTTTAAATTTTTTATATTATTTCTAATTAATTAATATTTTATTTTGTAAGAAAATAAATCCTGATAGCAAAAGGGTAATTAATGACAAGTTTGGTGGCAATTTGGTAAATAATGAGCTCGGTGGAAAAGTTGTAATTATGTTGAAGCAGGTGTTACGCACCAAGCGCGGTTGGCAGCGTCAATCACTAGAGGAAACAACGCCGTATGAAGGATGGCAACATCTTTTGCGCCTGGCGCGGAATGAGGAAAGAACAACAGCATAGTGCGACGCCATTTCATGGGTGTAGACACCCAAATTTTGCGTTTGTATACTAACCTGGGTAGGAGGAAAAAATCGTCATTTCGCGTGGACTATGAAAGGGAATGACAGATTTCAGCACGGTCATGACAAACAAACACGAAAACGAATCGACATCGAATTGCGCGATCTAGGGATATGAAGTAATCCAGACAAACCAAAATGATCAATACATCCTACCAACAGTCCCCAGATTGCAAGATACAAATAATACAGCGAAAATGATGATTTAAGACTGCGTGACACGAGAATCGAGAAAAGAAAGCCGGGCGGCCACAGATGTATCTGCGGCCAACGACAATTTGGCATTTTCGTGGCTCGAGGAAACACACGGTAACTGAGGCGTCGGCTCAAACGACGAGAGCAGGCAGCCGCAGATGGATCTACGGCCAGCCGCAGATGCACCTGGGGCTGCTCCCAGACAACTATACAACGACCATTGGTTCAGCCGAGAGAAAAAAGAGAGAGAGAAATGGCGGAAGCAAGAAAAAGGAGAGAGAGAGAGCTACGGGTTTGAGAGAAAAGTGAGAATTCTTCTGTTTTTTGTTCAATCTTTACATCATATATTGTATCCTATGTGATCTCCAAGTGTTAAAGTATTTATTTGATCATTTGAAATGCGAAAATTCGAGTTTATAGCATTCGTGGTTTTAATCTAGTTAGATCTAGTTCTTATTTTATTTTATTGTTTAAGTTGTTATAGATCTAATATTTATGCATTTGTTGGGTGGATCTACTGTAGATCCGAAGTGTTTGGTGTATTGCGATTTAAATATTTTGATTTTGTGTATTTTGAAGTTAGATCCGATGTAGTCGATATATGTTTTAGATCTACAGATTAGGGACGGTTAGGGAGGATTTATTGCGGATGAAATCTCTTCCTAAGCTCTCGATGATATCCTTTTAGTTATTTTATAACCTACTTTTGGATGTAGCGATTGTGATGCGCCTTTATTTTATAACCTACTTTTGGATGTAGCGATCGTGATGCATACCCGAATGTTAGTTTATCAAATTTTCCTTCTTATTAAGTCTTAGAACAACTTAATTATACTATTTTTATTGGTGAAATCATTTTGTTATGCAGCAAACTCAAAATCATAATTTTAAGTCCTAATACCCGAATGGTCCTTTAAAATTTTCAACTTTGACCTCTTTTATAGTAACTACTATAATTTTGTCATATGAAAATATTTTGAGGTGATTCTTGAGTCCAAATTCATTATAATTTCATGATCTACAACTCTCTTTTAGGTTACTAAGGCAGTTTTTGGAAATTGGCTAAAACAGTTAGTAATCACACTTTGAACAACATTTTTAGGGTTAACCATGTGAAATATGGTACCACTAGCTTTAATTGGTTAAGATATTATGTTATAAGACTCAATAACACTTTATAACATAAAAATAACAAATTATAAATATTCTCATAGAAAGATTCATGACTTTTGCTTAAGAACACATGAAGAACGAAAAATTGTACATGTCTACAACTTATGTTCTTGAGCTTTTGGATTTGATACTTGAAATAATTTGAGCATTATAACTGCTTACATATGTGATTATGACACTTTATATTTGAAATAATTTGGTCATTACAATGGATTGTATAATTGATTATAATAATTTATAACTATTGCTCAAGAATACACAAAGAACACAGATAACGACAATCGTACATGGCTATAACTTGCGTTATTGAGATTTTAAACTATGATTTGAAATTAGACATTATAACTACTATAAAATGAAGAAACGCTCAAGAACACGTGAAGAACATGGAAAACGACAATCGTATATGACAACGACTAGCGTTCTTGAGCTTTATTAACACTAAAGATGAAAGAAAATCGAACATTATAACGATTATAGATTGTACCTTATGTAATTGCAAGTTTTAACTATTTCTTTGTAATTTTCTTGATAACAACTCACTAGAACTTTCTCTTAATATATGTATAGAGTGTTTTTGCTTTGAATTTCTCTTGAAACTAATGAAGAAAAGGAAGCGGGGAGCTTGGTATTTATAAGAAACCAAGTTTCATTAATTGCACGTTAGTGGCTTAGCTTATTAGGCTTTGGTACCTAGACAAATTACACTTTGGTACTTTAGCATATTCTTGGAATATTCTTTAGGGCTTGTATCATCATTGCATCACCCTTCTTCTGATTAGTCGATTTATTGTCACTTGAATTTAGTTCCAAACAAATCGTGCTAGCTTTTTTTCCAGTTAGTGTAATCGTGCTAGTTTTTTCTAGTTTGGTTGCACTAACTTGTTACACATAACCTAGTTTGATTTTAACTAATTATCTTCAACTTAGTTCATTCTTAAGTCTTCCGGTTTAATTGACTTTTACTGATTAAAAGTATGATATTACTTAGTTTTGTTCCGTATAAACACTATTACGTTAAGTGAAAAGTCCAAAAGGCTTGACATGTTTTTCGATAAATAGTGTTTTAACCACCATTTCTCAAAAAATGATTAGACGATAAAAAAGTCAAAAAAAATTAATTTTTGTCTTATTCCTATTTTTTTTTATTATCGACACACTTTTTAAAAAAATCTTTTATTGACTATTATGCATCTATGCTTCATACAAACACTATATCCCTTGACAGAACATTCAAAAACGGAAAGCGTTTCCGTTTTAAGAGCGTTTTACGTTTTATTTTTTGAAAAAATATCAGTGGCTCCCTGTAATCTATTCCCCATATAAATATTATATCTTAAAAGGTAAAAAGGCAAAACGTTAAAAAAATTAATAAAAAAGATAACAAATATTTTCTTGTAAATCTTATCGTTTTTGTCTTTTTCTCCAAAAAATTTTATTTGCTCCCTAATATCTAAACCTCATATTAACACTATGTTATGAAATATAAGAAGTCCTACAGATGAAAAAATAGTCAAACAATTGAAAAACGTTTTCTCATGAATAATATTTTTACACGTTTTTTGAGAAAAACTATTATTGACTATTACGTGTTTTCAAAGCGTGTGAATAATAAATCTTAAAATAAAATATCAATTTAGCGTACATATTTTACTCGAGAGCCTAGGGTTTAGACTCTAGGGTTTAGGTTTTAACTCTTTTTTTAATTTAGGTTTTTGTCTTAAATTGACTGCTTGATTTTTTAAGTGTTAAAGTTAATTACATGAGCCAAAACACAAAATGCTACACATGGAACAATCAAATAACACATTTAAAAGTCCAATTCAAGCTTTAGTAATCATTTAACACAAGTTTAGGTTACAAGTTTTAACATATAGTCGTATACAATCACATTTTTGAGTCGTATATATTTTTTAAGATAGCTCAAGGTATACTCGAGCAATTGTAACGACCCCGAAATTTGACCAACTTTATTGCCTTAATTTTTATGTTTATTATACATCATTTACCTTATGTCCAAATTTCGGTTCGTTAATAAATCTTTAATCACCTTAATTAATTCATTTATTGACATTATAGTCATCAATTACCCAATTTTTCAGTGTAAAATTTTCTTTTTCTTAATCATTGTATTAAAGTATTTGGCATTTAAAACTTTTTGTCTTGATCTTAGTCCCTGGATCGCAACCTTTACTTTTTCTTTCTATTACAGGTGTCATAAAGCTAAACATTCAAAATTTAATATTGTTTATATCCATCCAATTATTTTTGATTTCATAATTCATAATTAAATATATCTTACTCTTTATCATACAGCAATCTTGAATCATTACCATCTACCATTTAACTTTCCTTGCCCAATCTAGATCCAACTTACATTAATATACAACACATATAAATAATCTTTGTCAATATATCTACATTAAAGTATTATATCAAAAATATATAACAATTACGTTTACAACCTTTTATACCAAAATCCATCACAATCCGTTATTCTTGAAATTTATATCTTTACTTGTAAAATGTATATTATGCAAATAATGAGCACAACGGCTCAGCAAGTTCAACAGTTTACACCTTTCATGCTTCACATAGCACATAGCACATAGCATATAGCATAGCATGCTCTGTGTGTGTTTGTTATACATCATGTGTTGTGCTTCTACTTAAGCATTTTATCTCACATACATTCATATTATGGCACCAAGTACACATTGTTGTCATATTATCCACAGATCACGTAACACATAATTTATATGCATTTGAAGCAAGAATTACATACCATAATAGGTAAACATTTAACATAAAAGTACTGAAGAACTTGCCTGAATGTTTTTGGAATTAATAAATACTCATTCTATAATACTTCTCATACAACCTATGTGTTAGTTCCCAATGACACGATAGAAATCTAGAAGGGGGGGGGGGGGGGTGAATAGATTCTTTTAAAAATTTCTTTTACTTAAAAGGATCTTACTTAATTAATTCTTAAACAAAAAGTTTAACACGGCGGAATATGATTTAGTTACCCTTTTCTTGATATGTTATAGTAATAATTCAACAAGCAATTATATGGAAGATATAGCAAATGAAAGACACAATAAGAAAGACTCTGGGTTTTAAGTGTTTCAGAGCTCACAAGACTCCTACTCCACTGTTCTGCTTTTCCAGCAGCAAATCCACTAAGGATACTTTTACAATTTCAGAATCACTAAGATTCCTTCAAGACCCGCAGTCTTGGAACTCTAGTTCACAAAGAACTCTACAAGTCTAACAGACTTGGATACATTAGTTCACAAAGAACTCTCCTGGAGTGATGTATATTTGGAAGTGCTACTAAGTTGCTATAAGCTTGAGTTTTCGAAGGACTTAGTAGCAATGCAAGTTTTCTTATCAGTTTGATCTTTTTCACTTCTTGCGTATACTTTTTTTTGTTCATAAAATTCATTTTCTCTTTTGTCGATCTTAGTATTTAAGAATTTAGGGCTTCAGTTTTCTTCCCGTTGGACCATCTGCTTGAGCTTGTGTTTCTTTCCGTTACCTTACAGAGGAGAGCTGCTGTATATTATATTAATATAACTCATTAAAGCTCTGATGAGATTTTATGTGATCTGACCTGTTAGTCCATGGAAGGTTGTTTTCTTTTTTCCTTTGGGACAAATATGTCAGTCGTAGGTTCCTACCAACTTTCATAGTGTCGTTTGGTCCTTCCATACTATAGGACTGATAGGACACAGTCTGACTTTTCTGCCTTGAAAGTCTTTTTTCTGTTCCATAGTGCGCTTGGGTCAGTCCCTTGATTTTTCTGACTTTGATCGATTTGCAGAAGTTTCCTTTTTGGTTACATCAATGTAGATTGAATTCTTGAATAGAATAGCTCCTGATATGAGAGTCGTGATGTCTCTTGCTCTTTTGCTCAACGACCTTCCATGATCAACTCTACGAATATCCTTGCTGTCGTGATTGATCTGTAAAGGATCATCTCTTACTGTCATTGTAGAGTCTACTCAACTGTTAGACTGTTTGATCGTAGAGTTCAATTTAAGGTTTCTCGTTAAGAACATAGTCTGTTTGATCGTAGAGTCTTCTTGACCAAAATCGTAGAGTCCGTTCTACGATTGGTTGTCTTGATCGTAGAGTCTGTTCAAATCGTACAGTTTCCTTGACTGAAATCGTAGAGTCCATTCTACGATTTTATTACACCAACAGATCAACCTAACAGTTTTGATCTATCTAAGTCTTAGTACAACACAAAAGACTTTTATACATTTATATCAAGAGATCAACCTAACAGTTTTGATCTTATCTAATACAGCCCTTGTACATTATTTCTTATCATCAAATTTAACCATTCAATGTTCAACAATCTCCCCCTATTTGATGATGACGACATAAATAACAGATAGTGATTTGAACACATTAAATAGGCAAAATGCAAGAGTAATTGAATGCCTAATCATACAGTGAGCAACTGTATTTTCTAGAGAAAAATATGAATTTTATTGATGTTTTAGTCAGTTGATACAATTGAGAAAACAAAAGAAAAACTTATCTCCTTCTGTTAGGAGGTCTTCTGCTTTCTTCTTCCCTCTGCCTGAAGAGTGCTCTCCTTTCTTCATCTGCTTTTCTCAGTTCTTCTTCCCTCAGCAAGGTTTCTTCTTCTTTAATTTGAAACCATTCTTGTGAACTAGATGGCCTCACAGTTGAGGAAGAAGGCCTTGCTGTCACCTCCTATCTGGGACGAGATGGTACTGCTTCGAATATTTGAGGATGTATTGATGTTTGAACCATCCTCATCCCTTGAGGTTCTCTACCTCTTCTGCTGTAGTCTGAGCTTGTTCTTGTTTGTTCTGTTGTGCTCAGTTTCTTCTCCCCCTTGTTGGCATCATTAATTGTTGCTACCTGTTCTGAAAGCTGTTGTATGCCCTGGATAATTTCTTGAAGTTGAGTCTTAGTGGTAGCAACATCATCTTGGTGGGCTTGAAGTCGTTCGTCAGCCATTATTTGTTTTTGCTCCACCAATGACAAAGTGTCATTCGACCGATGTTGTTATTCTGTGAGAGAGTTCTTCAAGGCAATGATCTCATTACTGAGGAGAGTGATAGATTTGTCATTGGTTTCTTGAAGAATGACAACGGCCTGCTGATGTTTGTTTAAGGCTTCCAGAAAATTTTTATCCCTTTCTTGGAGATTTTCAGAGACTGCTGCCGTTAACTGCCTTAATTTTGTGGAGAATTGTTTATTCAGGCTGTTAGAGAGATCATTGGCAGCATCAATGACATCGTCCATTCTACGTTGAAGGTTGTGGGATTTCGATGCCAGGTCGTTCTGTATCTCTGCATGGATATGGCTTGTCAAGTCAGTTAAACCCTCAGTTGTAGGAAGCCGAGATACCTTGTCTAGAATTTGCTGGAGGAGTTGAGATGATTGTCCCTGGTCAGCCGTAGAGCTTGGAATGTGAAAGTATTCGTGACCAGAGGTGGAGGGAATATCCTCGTGGGTTAAGAGGAGTCTTGAAGATGGAACCAGAGGCATTGTTTGCTGAGTAGGAGAGTCTGGATGGCACTCTACGTTTTGATTATTTAGGCTTTCTTGACCACCAGTCGTAGAGGGTGGGGACTCTACGATCGGGGAAGTGTTGATCGTAAAGTTTGATCCAGAGTTGGTATTTGAGGACTCCTCAAATTTATTGAACATTGGTGAGGGTGTATGAATTTGAATGAGGGCTAGAGGAATAAAATGTACCTTTTGCCCTAAAGAATGTGAGAAGCGGCTGCATGAAATGAACTTCTGGGAAAAAAATAGATTCTGAGGATAACCTTGAGCTATAATCACCACATTTGGGTATGCTTTGAACGTCCAGAAGACCTGATCCCATGCATTGTGCACCAGAGCTCGGTGGAATGACATCAGTGGCAAAAATTTCAGCAGGCAGTTGTAGTTAAGATGCCTTTGCTCATTTCTTTCAACGACCACTATTTCGATGTCATCATCTTCATCATTATTCTTTGTGGCTGAAGGGACTGAAGTACCTTCGTGAGTCTCCCCCTCAGCCAGAGCATCTGTTGGCTCAGAAACTACTAGTGGCTCCCCCTCAGTTTGAGCATCCATAGGCTCAGCTGCTTTAGATGACTCCTTCTCAACTGGAGCAATGATAACTTTTTCAAGTAGCTCCCCCTTAGCTACTGAGTCTTTGTCGGCTAATTTAACTAGCCTTCTTCTCTTTCTTTTTGGCACTTTTGGAGTGGCCTCTTCAGCTTCATACTTGCTGCGAGTTTCCCTTCGCAGATCAGAATCTTCATCCTCTGATGCAGCCTTTTCTTCAGGAGCAGCATCAGGAGCCTCATTAGATGAGCCCTGAGGTTCTTCAATCTCAAGGGCTTTCTTTCCTTTTCTCTTTTTGAGGAGACCCTGGGATTGTTTGCTGACTTCCTAAGATTATTCTTCTGCAGGAGTGTTCTTTAATAGAGATGCCCCTGCCCCACTTTGCGTTCCTTCACTATCCCCTGACCGAGATAGTTTCCTATTTTCAACTAGATTCCTCCTCCAGTTGTCGAAGATTCTCTAGGTGATTCTTTTGTTAGTAATTAGGGCTTCTCTTTCATCAAGCTCAATCAGATCCCCCAAAGATGATCTAAGGAGAATGCTGATGAATCTTCCATAGAACATTTTTCTGGTCCCCTTTCCTTTTTCCGCATTTTGGACCCAGTTCCCTATCCATTCCACCAGCAAAGAGCCATAGTTGATGTTTGTCTTCTTGACTATAGCTGTCATCAATTTCAGCTGCACCTCACTGACTGAGTCATGAGCCGAGTCTTTGCAGAGTAGGCATTTACCAACCACATCTGCTAGGAACTCATATTTCTGAGGAAATTCTTTCTTCTTTAAACCGTTCAGTCCTGGATTCTTTTGGTGGTGCATTCTTCTCAGGCCTTCTTCGGTGTTCACCATATTTAGATATGTGAGGCCTCCTTGCTTGAATCCTAGGGCAAGATTAAATTTTTCTATAGTGAGGTTGAGCTGTACTCCTCTTACAGTAGTGGTTAGAGTTCCATTTGCATAGGATCCATTGATGTAGAACTCTCGGATAAGCTTTGACAGAATCCTCGTATTTGTTCCCAGAGCTTCTCGTAGACCCGCCTTTTCTAGTAACTGGATTATTCTTTTGAATTGCTTATCTGTCGTTGTGAAGGCTTCGAAGTTGAGCTCATTTCCAGAAATGACTTGAGTAGGTGCCATTTGATAGTTTTCCTGAAATTGTAGGAACGATTTATCTGAGTATTGAAAACTTAGGGTTTTGGATTGAGAGAGATATATAGGAATGATTTTTGATTTGAAGAAATAAACGACGTGCAGTTTTCAAAGTATTTAAAACTTCCCTTTATGTTTGCTGAGATGCATGTCATGTTCTGATATGAGCATTTCAGTTGGTTGATGACCTTTTTACCCCTAGAGCTTTACGATCCTTCCTGACACTTCTATTCTTTTGTTGATGTTCGTTGAGTCAGCTTTACGATAGATGAATACTCTGCGATTCTTGGTTTGTTGATCGTTGAGTGATCTCTACGATCTTCAGCGTACTCTACGATCCTTTGCTTGACGATCGTTGAATGTACTCTACGAATTTGTCTTTTACGTATTTTCCTTGCTCACTTTTATTCCTGCAGAGTTAGTATCTTCCCAAAAACCATGATATATTAAGGGTCTAGATTTAGCATTCCTAACTCACTTATGAGTTTATTAAATCTTGATTCATCTAAAGGTTTTGTAAATACATTTGCTAGTTGATCTTCAGTTGGGATGTAGTGAAGTGATATATTACCATTTTGTACATGATCCCTAATGAAATGTGTTAGTTCCCAATGACACGATAGAAATCTAGAGGGGGGGGGGGGGGGTTGAATAGATTCTTTTAACAATTTCTTTTATTTAAAAAAAATCTTACTTAATTAATTATTAAACATAAAGTTTAACACAACGGAATAAGATTTAGTTATCCTTTTCTTGATATGTTAGAGTAATAATTCAACAAGCAATTATATGGTAGATATAGCAAATGAAAGACACAATAAGAAAGACTCTGGGTTTTAAGTGGTTCAGAGTTCACAAGACTCCTACTCACTGTTCTGCTCTTCCAGCAGCAAATCCACTAAGGATACTTTTACAATATCTGAATCACTAAGATTTCTTCAAGACCCGCAGTCTTAGAACTTTAGTTCACAAAGAACTTTACAAGTCTAACAGACTTGGATACATTAGTTCACAAAGAACTCTTCTGGAGTGATGTATATTTGGATGTGCTACTAAGTTGCTTATCAGCTTGAGTTTTCGAAGGACTTAGTAGCAATGCAAGCTTTCTTATCAGTTTGATCTTTTTCACTTCTTGCGTATATTTTTCTTTTTGTGCAGAGCTCTATTTTTCTCTTTTGCTGATCTTAGTATTTAAGAAGTTAGGGCTTCAGTTTTCTTCCCGTTGGACCATCTGCTTGAGCTTGTGTTTCTTTCCGTTAGAACATCTGCTTGAGCTTGTATTTCTTTCCATTACCTCACGGAGGAGAGCTGCTGTATATTATATTAATATAGCTCATTAAAGCTCTGATGAGATTTTATTTGATCTAACCTGTTAGTCCATGGAAGATTGTTTTCTTTTTTTCTTTGGGACAGATGTGTCAGTCGTAGGTTCCCACCAACTTTCATAGAGTTGTTTGGTCCTTCCAAACTATAGGACTGATAGGACACAGTCCTCTGACTTTTCTGCCTTAAAAGTCTTCTGTCTGTTCCATAGTGCGCTTGGGTCAGTCCCCTGACTTTTCTGACTCTGATCAATTTGCAGAAGTTTCCTTTTTGGTTACTTCAATGAAGATTGAATGCTTGAATAGCTCCTGATCTGAGAGTCGTGATGTCTCTTGCCTTTTTGCTCAACTACCTTTTGTGATTGATCTGTAAAGGATCATCTCTTACTATCATCGTAGAGTTTACTCAACTGTTAGACTGTTGATCGTAGAGTTCGATTTAAGGTTTCTCGTTAAGAACATAGTCTGTTTGGCCGTAGAGTCTTCTGGACCAAAATCGTAGAGTCCATTCAACGATTGGTTGCCTTGATCGTAGAGTCTGTTCAAATCGTAGAGTTCATTCTATGATTTTATTACACTAACAGATCAACCTAACAGTTTTGATCTATCTAAGTCTTAGTACAACATAAAAGACTTTTATACATTTATATCAAAAGATCAACCTAACAGTTTTGATCTTATCTAATACAACCCTTGTACAATATTTCTTATCATTAAATTTAACCATTCAATGTTCAACAATCTCCCCCTATTTGATGATGACAACATAATTAACAGATAGTGATTTGAACACATTAAATAGGCAAAATGCAAGAGTAATTGAATGCCTAATCATACAGTGAGCAGCTGTATTTTCTAGAGAAAAATATGAATTTTATTGATGTTTTAGTCAGTTGATACAATTGAGAAAACAACAGAAAAAGAAAAGAAAAAAAAACTTATCTCCTTCTGTTAGGAGGTCTTCTGCTTTCTTCTTCCCTCTGCCTGAAGAATGCTCTCCTTTCTTCTTCTGCTTTTCTCAGTTCTTCTTCCCTCAGCACAGCTTATTCTTCTTTAATTTGAAATCATTCTTGTGAGCTAGATGGCCTCATAGTTGAGGAAGAAGGTCTTGCTGTCACCTCATGTCTGGGACGAGATGGTACTGCTTCGAATCTAGGAGGATGTATTGAAGTTTGAACCATCCTCATCCCTTGAGGTGCTCTTCCTCTTCTGCTATAGTCTGAGCTCGTTCTTATTTGCTCTGCTGTGCTCAGTTTCTTCTCCCCCTTGTTGGCATCATTAATTGTTGCTACCTGCTCTGAAAGCTGCTGTATGCCCTGAATAATTTCTTGAAGTTGAGTCTTAGTGGCAGCAACATCATCTTGGTGGGCTTGAAGTAGTTCGTCAGCCATCATTTGTTTTTGCTCCACCAATGACAAAGTGTCATTCGACCGATGTTATTGTTCTGTGAGAGAGTTCTTCAAGGCAATGATCTCATTACTGAGGAGAGTGATAGATTTGTCATTAGTTTCTTGAAGAACAACAACGGCCTGCTGATGTTTGTTTAAGGCTTCCAGAAAATTTTTATCCCTTTCTTGGAGATTTTCAGAGACTGCTGCCGTTAACTGCCTTAATCTTATGGAGAATTGTTTATTTAGGCTGTTAGAGAGACCATTGGCAGCATCAATGACATCGTCCATTCTACGTTGAAGGTTGTGGGATTTCGATGCCAGTTCGTTCTGTATCTCTGTATGGATATGGCTTGTCAAGTCAGTTAAGCCCTCAGTTGTAGGAAGCCGAGATACCTTGTCTAAAATTTACTGGAGGAGTTGAGATGATTGTCCCTGGTCAGCCGTAGAGCTTGGAATGTGAAAGTATTCGTGACCAGAGGTGGAGGGAATATCCTCGTGGGTTAAGAGGAGTCTTGAAGATGGAACCAGAGGCATTGTTTGCTGAGTAGGAGAGTCTGGATGGCACTCTACGTTTTGATTATTTAGGCTTTCTTGACCACCAGTCGTAGAGGGTGGTGACTCTACGATCGGGGAAGTGTTGATCGTAGAGTTTGATGCAGAGTTGGTATTTGGGGACTCCTCAAATTTATTGAACATTGATGAGGGTGTATGAATTTGAATGAGGGCTAGAGGAATAAAATGTACCTTTTGCCCTAAAGAATGTGAGAAGGTGCTGCAAGAAATGATCTTCTGGGCAAAAAACAGATTCTGAGGATAGCCTTGAGCTATAATTACCACATTTGGGTAAGCTTTGAATGTCCAGAAGACCTGATCCCATGCATTGTGCACCAGAGCTTGGTGGAATGGCATAAGTGGCAAAAATTTCAGCAGGCAGTTGTAGTTAGGATGCCTTTGCTCATCTCTTCTAACGGCCACTATTTCGATGTCATCCTCTTCATCATTATTCATTGTGGCTGAAGGGACTGAAGCACCTTCGTGAGTCTCCCCCTCAGCCAGAGCATCTGTTGGCTCATAAACTACTAGTGGCTCCCCCTCAGTTTGAGCATCCATAGGCTCAGCTGTTTTAGATGACTCCTTCTCAACTGGAGCAATGACAGCTTTTTCAAGTAGCTCCCCCTTAGCTACTGAGTCTTTGTCGGCTAATTTAATTAGCCTTCTTCTCTTTCTTTTTGGCTCTTTTGGGGTTGCCTCTTCAGCTTCATAATTACTGCGAGTTTCCCTTCGCAGATCAGAATCTTCATCCTCTGATGCAGCCTTTTCTTCAGAAGTGGCATCAGGAGCCTCATTAGATGAGCCCTGAGGTTCTTCAATCTCAAGGGCTTTCTTTCCTTTTCTCTTTCTGATGAGACCCTGAGATTGTTTGCTAACTTCCTGAGATTCTTCTTCTGCAGGAGTGTTCTTTAATAGAGATGGCCCTGCCCCACTTTGCGTTCCTTCACTATCCCCTGACCGGGATAGTTTCCTATTTTCAACTGGATTCCTCCTCCAGTTGTCGAAGATTCTCTTGGTGATTCTTTCGTTAGTATTTAGGGCTTCTCCTTCATCAGGCTCAATCATATCCCCCAAAGATGATCTAAGGAGAATGCTGATGAATCTCCCATAGGACATTTTTCTGGTCCCCTTTCCTTTTTCCGCATTCTGAACCCAGTTCCCTATCCATTCCACCAGCAAAGAGCCATAGTTGATGTTTGTCTTCTTGACTATAGCTGTCATCAATTTTAGCTGCACCTCACTGACTGAGTCATGAGCCGAGTCTTTGCAGAGTAGGCATTTACCAACCACATCTGCCAAGAACTCATATTTTTGAGGAAATTCTTTCTTCTTTAAACCGTTCAGTCCTGGATTCTTTTGGTGGTGCATTCTTCTCAGGCCTTCTTCGGTATTCACCATATTTAGAGATGTGAGGCCTCTTTGCTTGAATCCTAGGGCAAGATTAAATTCTTCCGCAGTGAGGTTGAGCTGTACTCCTCTTACAATAGTGGTTAGAGTTCCATTTGCATAGGATCCATTGATGTAGAACTCTCAGATAAGCTTTGACAGAATCCTCGTATTTGTTCCCAGAGCTTCTCGCAGACCCGCCTTTTCTAGTAACTGGATTATCCTTTTGAATTGCTTATCTGCCGATGTGAAGGCTTTGAAGTTGAGCTCGTTTC
Organism: Hedera helix; assembly: GCA_947179155.2. Lineage (NCBI taxonomy): Eukaryota > Viridiplantae > Streptophyta > Magnoliopsida > Apiales > Araliaceae > Hedera > Hedera helix. Next base: position 26,306,465 of record OX359276.1, on the reverse strand, counting down.
CAGAAATGACTTGAGCAGGTGCCATTTGATAGTTTTCCTGAAATAGTAGGAACGATTTATCTAAGTATTGAAAACTTAGGGTTTTGGATTGAGAGAGATAGATAGGAATGATAGATTTTTGATTTGAAGAAATAAACGACGTGCAGTTTTCAAAGTATTTAAAACTTCCCTATATGTTTGCTGAGATGCGTGTCATGTTCTGATAGGAGCATCTCAGTTGGTTGATGACCTTTTTGCCCCTAGAGCTTTACGATCCTTCTCATCACTTCGATTCTTTTGTTGATGTTCGTTGAGTTAGCTTTACGATAAAGGAATACTCTACGATCCTTGGCTTGCCAATCGTTGAGTGAGCTCTTCGGTTTGTAATGTGCTCTACGATTCTTGGTTTGTTGATCGTTGAGTGATCTCTACGATCTTCAGCGTACTCTACGATCCTTTGCCTGACGATCGTTGAGTGATCTCTACGATCTTCAGCGTACTCTACGATCGTTGAGTGTATTTCACGATTTTGTCTTTTACTTGTTTTCCTTGCTCACTTTTATTCCTGCAGAGTTAGTATCTTCAAAAAAAAAAAAAAAAAAAAAATGATATATATATTAAGGGTCTAGATTTAGCATTCCTAACTCACTTATGAGTTTATTAAATCTTGATTCATCTAAAGGTTTTGTAAATACATCTGCTAGTTGATCTTCAGTTGGGATGTAGTTAAGTGATATATTTCCATTTTGTACATGATCCTTGATGAAATGATATCTTATATCTATGTGCTTAGTTCTTGAGTACATAACAGGATTATGAGGTATAACAATTGCACTAGTATTATCACAGTATATTGGAATAGAATTAAGCTCAAACCCATAGTCTGCAAGTTGAGTCTTCATCCATAGGATTTGTGCACAGCAACTGCTTGCGGCTATATATTCAGCTTCTGCAGTAGATGTCGACACTGAGTTCTGCTTTTTACTAAACCAAGAAACAAGTCTGTTGCCAAGCATCTGGCAAGTCCCACTTGTGCTCTTTCTGTCTATTTTGCATCCTGCATAGTCAGCATCTGAGTATCCCATAAGATCAAAGGAGGACTCCTTGGGATACCATAATCCTAAATTTGGAGTTCCTTTAAGATATTTGAAAATTCTTTTCACAGCTAATAGATGAGACTCTTTGGGGTTAGCCTGAAATCTAGCACATATACATGTAGCAAACATTATATCTGGTCGGCTCGCAGTAAGATATAATAGTGAACCTATCATACCTCTGTACTGAGTGATTTCAGTGGATTTACCATTTTCATCTTTGTCAAGCTTGGTGGCATAGGAGTCTTCATGATAGATGCAGATTTCATGCCATATTTCTTTAATAAGTCTTTAATGTATTTGGCTTGATTAATGAATATGCCTTCATCAGTCTGCTTCACTTGTAGTCCAAGGAAGAAGTTGAGTTCTCCCATCATGCTCATTTCAAACTTGCTCTGCATAAGCTTGGCAAATCTTTCACATAATTTTTCACCAGGATAACCAAATATGATATCATCTACATAAATTTGAACTAGCAGTGTCTTATCCTTATGTTTTCTCAAAAATAAGGTAGTATCTATTCTTCCTCTAGTGAATCTCTTTTCATTGAGAAAGTTAGTTAAGGTTTCATACCATGCTTTAGGTGCTTGTTTTAGACCATATAGTGCTTTATCTAATTTATAAACATAATTTGAAAAAGTTGGATTGATAAAACCTGGAGGTTGTTGTTGAGCGGAATCGGCACCTATAAAAAGCACGCGATTCCGGATTCTTTTGAATGAATGTACGCGCAAGTATACGCGGTCAACAAGTAATATAATGTAAGTAAGTTGTCGATCCCACGAGGAGTTATACTAACGTTATCTGCATAGCAAACTTAATGCAATCTAATCCGATTTAAACTATGATTAAGATGGTGAGTTTTTGTTAACACAATAACCTAAATTAATAAAAACGTAGCAACAAAGATTCGATTAAAACAAGCTAAGATCACAACTTCACTCACTACCTCATTTAACCCTCACACCCCTCTTTTCAATGCTAAGATCGCTCGAGTGATAACCAGAGAAAATAAACAACCATAAACCTCTTTCGATAGCGAAATGATTCACACCCAACCAATTAGTTCACTATATTCCTATGTGACCTAACTTAGCAAGATGGCGATAAAAGCCCTTCTCAACAAGGCTACACAAGGTACACCGGTATATTCCTATCCGAGGTACAAATAAGGCACTCATCCGAAGATAAAGCAACCTACAAGTGCTATCATGCTTTTGGTCGAGTTATTTAATCCATTTTTCAATATCATAAACAACTACACATTACATACAAAGTACATAATCCATACATGAAGAACAAAGCATGATAATCATTCATTAGCAATCCATTCGCATCAAAAAGAGAGATATTCCATTAAAATCTAGTAGTGAGATCCATTGTGATCCTAGAAATGAAGTTAGTTCATAGCTAAATGACTAAGAATCATTAACAAGTGGCTCATTAGGCTTAAATACATAGAATGAAGATAACTAAAATGAATGAAACTTCCTAGAACACAAGTTTCAAACACTAAAACTCCCTTCACAATATAGCAATCCAAGCTTGATGAATCTTCTTGTTCTTGAGCTTAACCCCAATCTGAGTGGCTTTGAAGGCTGGAAGAAATGAAGAAAAACAGCTCCAAGGCGTGAAAATCTGATTCTCTAGGGTTAGCCAACGTTTTACTTAAGTAGGAAAAACTCGCCAGAAATCAGCATGGCTGACCGCCGCGGCGGTCGAATCCACCGCTGCGGCGGTGGTCTTTTGTGAAAATTACCATTTTGCCCTTTCAGATCAAAAATCCTACAAAACACCAACGAGACATTAGGGATCAAAAAATTCATAAATATAAGCAATAATAACTCTCAAAAACTCACAAAATATTAAGCTAGACGTACTAATTCGCAGGTATAAAATCCGCTCATCAAATACCCCCAAATTTAAACATTTGCTCGTCCTCGAGCAAAACAATAAAACAAAAAATTAAATAACTTCTAAAATTACTAATCCAGACAAGAATTGGAATCATAGCCTCAGGGATAACTGCAACAGCTAAGATAAATCATAAAGCAGAACAAAGTCTAAAATTTCAACAAAATACTCAAGCTCACGACTGCCTATGATCTGTTTTGCATGCGTGTGTACAAATCCCTATGATAAATTAGTTAGAGATTAGATGAACTTAAACAAGCAACTGCCATGGGCGATTTTTCAAATACCGACAAACCCAACAAGCACAACCAAACAAGACTATTATATAAGGACAAGGAACCTCGGATTTAAACAAGAAAAGCTAATGACTATTAATCACACAGGCGAGTGCGTTTTACGCTCCGTCTCACCTGGACTTGCAAACTTGACTGTGCAGTGTCTAATTTTATTAGGCTATTCAGAGCTACCCACGTATTGAGTTTTTGATCAGTGACTCCCAAACCAGTCGGCTTTAGGGCACTAGGTGGAAAAACACCCCAACGGATTTAATCACTCGAGTAGCAAAGGCCACAAAACTCGACTAGTCAAGCAATTCATTATTATCATTTACTATTTTTTTTTATTTTTTTTTATTTTTTTTTTATATATACAAACATCCGAGGTCCCCCCAAACTTATATACAAGCCTAGAATTAGCGTTCAAGAAGGTCATTTAGAACATTTCAAGCTTACCCCACAAGCAGCTAACTATACCAGTTCTCTAATGAAAAACTAATCAACAAAAGGGATCATAATTGTGTATGACGAAATAAAGCAAGATCAATGACATTGTTAACTTGAATCAATCGTTGAAATAAAGACTACGCATGCTAAATTTTTAAATTTAAACTGGCAGCATGGCAAACACTTCATATCATTGGCATCAAATTCACAATCACAACTACAGTCTGGATAACTACTTAATAACTACTAATAAGCAAAACATCTACGAAACTACCCAGACACTGATTAAAGACAAGAACAAATAGAAACATAGAAACAACCCCCAAACTTAACATGACAATGCCCTCATTGGAAAGATAGAGAATTTAAAATTGAGGACTCCCCTGAATTGGATTAGGCATTTGAATCTTCGTCAGGAGAATCCTGAGGGTAGTCAGGAATCACTGGCGGGCTCAGAAACTGCAGAGGGTTTGGACCAGAATTCAACCCCGTCCTCTCGAACATCTCAGCAAGGGTTGCAGTGAAATTGGCATTGAACTGCATCATAGTGTTAACCTGCTGAGCGACATAAGTAATTTGGCGAGATTGGCGGCGTGAGTCCCTTCGCAAGCGTTGTACCTCCGTCGCAATGGATGCTAGAGATGGCTGATTGGCGGCGTCATCCTCCTCCTGCTGATCATCTGCAAAGAGTTCCTCCGTATCGGGAGACTGAGCCTCAAAAATAAAACCGGCTCCAGTCGGATTAGCTGGGGCCCCATCCCACTGATTGTAGCTACGAATCAACCGAGAGTCGATCGGGATTTTGGGCCGCTGCAGAGGCTCATCCGCAGACCATTCAACTCCAGCAAATTGGCACAAGCCACAAATCAAAGAAGGATGCGGCAAACCGCCCGGAGTACCCCCGTGGAGAGTGTGTTTGATAGAGCCAAGAATAACATGTCCCACGTTGATGCTCATCCGGTTGACCAAGCAATATAAAAGCACCGCCCTGGATATGATCACATCGCTGACGTGCGTGGTAGGGAGCAATTTGGCACAAATGAAATAATACCAGGCCTTGCCAATCCTGCTCAAGAATCGATGCGAAAATAACCGGGGCGCCCCATCCTTTAGAGTCCATTCGGCATCCGGCTGACACAAGCCCCGAAGCACGTCGGTTAGATTGAGGTGCTCGGTCTTGTAGGAGGTATATTGGTCCATCTCCTCTATGTGGGGAATGTGATAGAAGTCGTTAATCTGCTCAGCCCCAAAATGCACATCCACACCACGAATGCGCACCACATTGACATTCTCCTTTGCATTGGCGTAAAATTCTTTGACAATTGCAATGCATGCCGGCTCAGGTTGTTCGGTGAAATTATTCCAATGCTTCTCAGTAATCATACGGCACAAGCGTCCATCATTGTTATTCGGAAGGAGGCCACGCTCTGGGATAATCGTTTTCCCTTCTAACACCTCATAATATTTCTTCTCCGCCTCTTCGCTAACAAAACGATGCATGTCATATGTGGCGCGAGATGTTTGCCCACGTTGTCGTTTAGGAGCCATAGTTGATCAATGAAGTGCTAAGAAGCGGAAACGATGGCAAACGACAACCCAAACCACTGATTTTGAAGATAAACTTGGTTGAGGCAATTTATCGAGCGGTTGGCGTGCACCCTTGCTTTGAACAATGAACAAGACCTCCCCAAACCAATTTTAGCCACCCAAAGTTAGGGTATATCACCAACACACCACACTACTAATCCTTAATCACAGAATTCAAACGAAATTTGCACAAAAAAGGAAGAGATTGCTTTACCCAAGTCGACCGAGAGAACCCCCAAACTGAACAGTTGGCTCAAAAACTTGTTGAGCGGAATCGGCACCTATAAAAAGCACGCGATTCCGGATTCTTTTGAATGAATGTACGCGCAAGTATACGCGGTCAACAAGTAATATAATGTAAGTAAGTTGTCGATCCCACGAGGAGTTATACTAACGTTATCTGCATAGCAAACTTAATGCAATCTAATCCGATTTAAACTATGATTAAGATGGTGAGTTTTTGTTAACACAATAACCTAAATTAATAAAAACGTAGCAACAAAGATTCGATTAAAACAAGCTAAGATCACAACTTCACTCACTACCTCATTTAACCCTCACACCCCTCTTTTCAATGCTAAGATCGCTCGAGTGATAACCAGAGAAAATAAACAACCATAAACCTCTTTCGATAGCGAAATGATTCACACCCAACCAATTAGTTCACTATATTCCTGTGTGACCTAACTTAGCAAGATGACGATAAAAGCCCTTCTCAACAAGGCTACACAAGGTACACCGGTATATTCCTTTCCGAGATACAAATAAGGCACTCATCCGAAGATAAAGCAACCTACAAGTGCTATCATGCTTTTGGTCGAGTTATTTAATCCATTTTTCAATATCATAAACAACTACACATTACATACAAAGTACATAATCCATACATGAAGAATAAAGCATGATAATCATTCATTAGCAATCCATTCGCATCAAAAAGAGAGATATTCCATTAAAATCTAGTAGTGAGATCCATTGTGATCCTAGAAATGAAGTTAGTTCATAGCTAAATGACTAAGAATCATTAACAAGTGGCTCATTAGGCTTAAATACATAGAATGAAGATAACTAAAATGAATGAAACTTCCTAGAACACAAGTTTCAAACACTAAAACTCCCTTCACAATATAGCAATCCAAGCTTGATGAATCTTCTTGTTCTTGAGCTTAACCCCAATCCGAGTGGCTTTGAAGGCTGGAAGAAATGAAGAAAAACAGCTCCAAGGCGTGAAAATCTGATTCTCTAGGGTTAGCCAACGTTTTACTTAAGTAGGAAAAACTCGCCAGAAATCAGCATGGCTGACCGCCGCGGCGGTCGAATCCACCGCTGCGGCGGTGGTCTTTTGTGAAAATTACCATTTTGCCCTTTCAGCTCAAAAATCCTACAAAACACCAACGAGACATTAGGGATCAAAAAATTCATAAATATAAGCAATAATAACTCTCAAAAACTCACAAAATATTAAGCTAGACGTACTAATTCGCAGGTATAAAATCTGCTCATCAGTTGTTCCACGTAAACTTCTTCTTGGAGTTCCCCATTTAGAAAAGCACTCTTGACATCCATTTGGAAGACTTTGAACTTCATGTGAGCAGCATGGGCAAGGAAGATCCTTATGGCTTCCAACCTGGCAACTGGAACATATGTTTCATCGTAGTCAATTCCTTCTTCTTGAGAGTAACCTTTGGCCACTAGTCTTGCGTTGTTCCTTGTTATCACACCATTTTCATCTATCTTATTTCTAAAAACCCATTTGGTGCCAATGACTGGTTTATGCTGAGGCCTGACCACTAATTTCCAGACCTTGTTTCTTTCAAATTGATTTAGCTCCTCTTGCATGGCCTCTATCCAACTTGAATCTCCTAAGGCTTCTTCGATCTTCTTGGGTTCCTCTTGAGAGAGAAAGCTTAGGTAAAAGCATTCATTCGAGGTTGCAGCTCTAGTCTTGATTCCGGTGTTTGGATCTTCAATAATTAGATCTTGAGTGTGATCTTTGGTACATTTTATTTTGCTAGGGACGTCTGATCTGGTACCTTCTTATCTGAGTTCCTCCAAATCAGCTTCTGGTTCTGATCGTAGAGTTCCAATGTCTGATGTGGTGTGCTCTACGATTTTCTTTCCTTGTTCATCGATTTCTGTCACTGGTTCTATGGTCGCAGAGTCAGACTCTACGATTTTGAGTTCTTCGATCGTTGAGCTTGTGTCTGGTGACTCGTTGAATGGTGATCTTTTCTTTTCAGGATCTGATTCATCGAATATGACGTGGATGGAGGTTTCAACAGTTAATGACTCCTTGTTGAACACCCTAAAAGCTCTGCTATCTGTTGTATAGCCAAGGAAGATTCCTTCATCTGATTTTGGTTGGAATTTGGTTAGATTCTTCTTGCCATTGTTGAGTACGTAGCACAGGCAACCAAACGCATGGAAATAACTTATGTTTGGCTTTCTTCCTTTCCATAATTCGTACGGAGTTTTCTTCAATGTTGAGTGTATGAGCGACCTATTTTGAGTGTAACATGCAATATTGATGGTTTCGGCCCAGAAATATTCAGGAAGATAGGCTGCTGCTAAAAAGGTTCTTCTTTCTTCAATAAGAGTCCTATTCTTCCTTTCTGCTACTCCATTTTACTGAGGCGTTCTTGGGGCTGAGAAGTTGTGATTTATTTCATTTTCTTCACAGAACAGGTCCATATTTGAGAAATCAAACTCTCGTCCATGATCACTTCTGATGGCTTTGATCTTTTCGCCCTTTTCATTCATGATTAGTCTGAAGAGCTTGATAAGATGTGAAATGGTTTCATCTTTAGAGCTTAGAAAAGATACCCATGTATATCTAATGTAGTCATCAACTATCACTAGAGAGTATCTCTTTCCTCCGAGGCTAGTCGTTGATACTGGTCCGAATAAATCCATGTGAAGTAATTGAAGAGCCCTATCATTTGAGTTTACTGATTTTCTTTGGAATGACGTCTTTGTTTACTTTCCAAACTGACAAGCTTTGCAAGGTTTTTCTTTGATGAAATTTAACTTTGGCAATCCTTTTACTAGATCTTTGGAGGCAAGCTCTGAAATACTCTTGAAGTTAAGATGAGATAACCTCCTCTGCCAGAGCCAGCACATATCTTCAGAGGCTTTAGCAAGAAAACAGACAGTTTGTTCTGAACTTAATTTAGCAAGATTGACCACATAGACATTTCCTTCTCGAACTCCTTCTAGCTTTAGAGAGTTAGTTTTCAAGTCTCTAACTTGGAATTGGTTGTTGAGGAAGGTGACTTGATGTCCTTTGTCACAGAGTTGACTTATACTTAGCAAGTTGTGCTTTAGTCCCTCAACATATGCCACTTTACTGAAAGATATTGCACCATTCCCAGTTGAGCCATAACCTCTGGTTTTCCCAGAGTTGTTGTCTCCAAAAATAACAGCAGGTCCATCTTTTTCTTTAAACTCTGATAGAAGAGCCTTGTCTCTTGTCATGTGCCTTGAGCATCCACTGTCAAGATACCAGATGGATCTCTTTACCTGCATAACAAATCAATCTTCATTTTGGTACCCATATCTGTTTGGGTCCTGCTTTGTTAGTACCTTTTGGGACCCAAATCTGTTTGATTTTAGATCCTTCCAGTCTATGATATTTTAACAAATATTTATCATTTTTATGATGGTGCCTATGATTGATATGATATTGATGATGATATATGTGCATTTGTGACTTCTTGTTTGTCCAGGACTTGTATGGATTATGATTTCTCATAGTCTTTTGCTGATCTACATTCTGCTTCCATACTACTCTACGATTCTCATGATTCGTAGAGTGAGTTTTGCTTGACTTATTTTTCAATTTTCTGAACCCAAGACCTGTGCGAGTTTTATTGTTAAAAATGATAGTAGGTTTAGCAGAATGTGGATTGCTGGGAGATATCGAATCTGAGGATTTGATGAACACAATTCCTTTATTAAGATTAAAGGATTTGCCTTCATTTATTTCCATTGACTTCTCCATATTGGGCTTTGAGAATGAATTCTCAAATCCCAATCCTGATTTATCAGTCACATCTCTTTGACTTGAGATCAGGGTATCCATAGACGAACTAGACTTGTTCCACATAAAAATTGTCTTTTCTAGTTCCTGAATCTTGGAGATTAGTGAGGATTCTTTATGAGTGCTTAATTCATTTATCTCTTTTAGTCTTTCATTCTCAGTCTCAAGATTAGAGTAAAGTTTTGCAGTTTGAACTGAGGCTTCTAATTCTATGATTATTTTTTCTTTATCCTCTTTTAGATGAGAGTAGTCTTTAGATAACCTTCTAAACAATTTTATGTATTTGTGCAATTCTGTCATTAAGTTATGCATGCCTTCTCTAAGATCATCAATGCTTAATTCAGGAGAGTAAAAATCAAATACATCATCTATAATGAATTTCTTTTTGCTGCTTCCTTCTTAATTTGCCATTAAGCATAGGTTGGCCTTCTGTGGCTCTTCATCGTCACTTGACTCAGAATTTAGTTCTTCTTCTGAGTCACTCCAGGAGCCTTCAGCTATGAAGCTTTTGTCTTTCTTCTTTTGTTTGTGGAAGCTCTTGAATTCTCTTTTTGGATTTGCTCTCGTTTTGTCCCTCCTCAGCTCTTCTCTTAAGGGTTTTGGACCATTAGCAATGAAATGACCTGGCTTTTTGCAATTATAGCAAAGGTCATTTGGTTGTTCTTTGCTACTGTTGCTTCTGAACTTTTGAGGTATGTTCCTGTTGATGAATCTTTTAAAGTGTCTGACTAGCATGGCAGCTCCTTCATCATCATTTGATTCATCCTTGTCAAAGTTAGAGATATCCTTGTGATTGCTTCTGTGAGTTGAGGTTGAGGCTTTAAGAGCAATGTTTTTCTCCTTCTTTTTTTCCCCAGATAGATTCTCTTCTCTTTGATTTAGCTCCAGCTCATAGGTGAGAAGATTTTCATATAACCGTTGTACAGTCATCTCGTGCAGGTTCTTTGATTCCCGAATGACTGTGGTTTTGGCATCCCATTTGCTTGTCAAAGATCTCATGAATTTAATGATAAGATCTCTGTTTGGATAGATTTTTCCATAAGATCTGAGAGAGTTTAGTAGCAAGTTAAATCTCCCGTAGGTGGTTGTAATGTTTTCACCTGAGATGTGGGTGAACATTTCATACTGCTGAACAAGCAGTGATTGCTTATTTTCTCTGACTTCTTCTGTTCCTTCATGCATGATCAACAGAGTTTGCCAGACTTCTTGAGCTGTTTTACAGTTGACAACGTTCTCAAATAGATCATCATCCAGAGATTGAAATAAGATGTTCTAGCCCTTTTGTCTCTTTGAACATCCTTCTTTTTATTGTCTGTCCATTCGTCTCTTTTCTTTGCTACTAGCTTGCTTGGATCTTCAGTTGATAGTGCAAGCTTAATTGGTATGATCGGCCCATTTAACACTGTCTCGAACAGTTCATCATCTATAGCATCCATGTAAGCCTGCATACGAACTTTTCAGTTAGCAAATTTTTCTTTATTACACATAGGTGGTATATTACCTCCACCGAGTTCCGATCCATTCTTGTTGAGTGCCATTTGATCTACTCAAGCTTGTAAGGCTTTAGATGTGAGAACCTGCTCTGATACCAATTGTTAGTTCCCAATGACACGATAGAAATCTAGAAGGAGGGGGGGGGTTGAATAGATTCTTTTAAAAATTTCTTTTACTTAAAAGGATCTTACTTAATTAATTCTTAAACAAAAAGTTTAACACGGCGGAATATGATTTAGTTATCCTTTTCTTGATATGTTAGAGTAATAATTCAACAAGCAATTATATAGAAGATATAGCAAATGAAAGACACAATAAGAAAGACTCTGGGTTTTAAGTGGTTCAGAGCTCACAAGACTCCTACTCCACTGTTCTGCTCTTCCAGCAGCAAATCCACTAAGGATACTTTTACAATTTCAGAATCACTAAGATTCCTTCAAGACCCGCAATTTTGGAACTCTAGTTCACAAAGAACTCTACAAGTCTAACAGACTTGGATACACTAGTTTACAAAGAACTCTCATGGAGTGATGTATATTTGGAAGTGCTACTAAGTTGCTATAAGCTTGAGTTTTCGAAGGACTTAGTAGCAATGCAAGTTTTCTTATCAGTTTGATCTTTTTCACTTCTTGCGTATACTTTTCTTTGTTCAGAGAATTCATTTTCTCTTTTGCCGATCTTAGTATTTAAGAAGTTAAGGCTTCAGTTTTCTTCCCGTTTGGACCATCTGCTTGAGCTTGTGTTTCTTTCCATTACCTCACAGAGGAGAGCTGCTGTACATTATATTAATATAGCTCATTAAAGCTTTGATGAGATTTTATTTGATATGACCTGTTAGTCCATGTAAGGTTGTTTTCTTTTTCCTTTGGGACAGATATGTCAGTCGTAGGTTTCTACCAACTTTCATAGAGTCGTTTGGTCCTTCCATACTATAGGACTGATAGGACACAGTCCTCTGACTTTTCTATCTTGAAAGTCTTCTTTCTGTTCCATAGTGCGCTTGGGTCAGTCCCCTGACTTTTCTGACTTTGATCGATTTGTAGAAGTTTCCTTTTTGGTTACATCAATGTAGATTGAATTCTTGAATAGAATAGCTCCTGATCTGAGAGTCGTGATGTCTCTTGCCTTTTTGCTCAACGACCTTCCATGATCAACTCTACGAATATCCTTGCTGTCGTGATTGATCTGTAAATGATCATCTCTTATTGTCATCGTAGAGTCTACTCAACTGTTAGACTGTTTGATCGTAGAGTTCGATTTAAGGTTTCTCGTTAAGAACATAGTCTGTTTGATCGTAGAGTCTTCTTGACCAAAATCATAGAGTCCGTTCTACGATTGGTTGTCTTGATCGTAGAGTCTGTTCAAATCGTAGAGTTTCCTTGACTGAAATCGTAGAGTCCATTCTACGATTTTATTACACCAACAGATCAACCTAACAGTTTTGATCTATCTAAGTCTTAGTACAACACAAAAGACTTTTATACATTTATATCAAGAGATCAACCTAACAGTTTTGATCTTATCTAATACAGCCCTTGTACGTTATTTCTTATCATCAAATTTAACCATTCAATGTTCAACACTATGATCATAAAATAATCAAATAATAATTATTTATCTCCTTATGATATTAATTTAATTAATTAATATCATTTATATTGTAATTAACCTTACTTAACGATTTATTTTAGGGTACCGGGTCAATTAATAAATAATATGGTTAATTAAATTAACCTCATTCCTTAATATATTAATCTAACTTAATATAAAACACATTCATTGCGGACAACTTGGCTCATCGGATAAAATTTAACATATTTGGTTGTCTGAAAATTTTTATTTAACCATTTTCTAAATTATAACCTTATTAGATTAATATTTAAACATTTAAATATTAATTCCCAATATTTAATATTTATGCAAAAATGTTAAATTTAATGCTCAAATATCATTTCTATATTTTTAGTATTTTTCTATAATTTTAAAATAATTTTTAAACATTTATTTAATTAAAAACTATTTTTTGGGGGCATTTTAGTAATTTCTGCGACCTTAGGGATACACTTGGCATTTTTCGAAAAGTTCAGGGGCATAACTGTAATTTTCGCACGTCTAGGACACGCTGGGTATTAACTTAAAAGACCAGGGGCACAACCGTAATTTTCCCTCGTTGCCGTCGGCCGCGCATGGCGCTCGGCTCCTTTCCGCCCACACCAAACGACGTCGTTTGGTCTGCTGGGTTTTTGATCGCCGAGCATAGTGCGGCTCGCCCCCCAGTCGCGCCTTAAAACGACGCCGTTTCGAGCCCGGGACTGAAAAAAATTGGTCGTCGCGTCATGCGCGGGCGGCCATTTTTTTTTCCCTCAGTTTTCTTCAGCAACAGTGATCTAACATGCAAAAATTATTTATTTTTGCTCCAATTTTTTAGCACAAAATTATTCTAAACATGATATAATCAACATATTTGCATCCTAAAATTATTTGGAATAATTATTCTAATTATTTATTAATTTTTCACACAATTATTTTATCACAAAAATACAAAATAAACTAACAAAATTAGTTGTTTTACCTTTCTTAAAGCTTGTTCTTCTCCCTTGATTGCACAAAATTTTCTCTCCCTTGATAGCCATGGTGGTTATGGGTGGTGTTCGGTGGTGGCGGTATTACCGGATGGGAAGAATAGAGAAAGAAAGTGTTTTTTTTGTTCCTTTGTTCCTCTTTATTTCTTTTCTTTCTTTATTCTTTTATAATCCCACAAGTCTCTAACCAATTTTGGAATAAAAAATACCAACCGACTTGCCCAACCACCGACTTATCCCATGCAAGTTTCAAATTAGCATAAAAATCATGCATAATTACAAATTTAATACATTATGTAATTATTTCGTGTAATAAATATTTTATATAATGTATATAAAATATTTATTTTAATTTACTAAAAAACGTAATTTAATTTATAAATAATATTAATACATTTTTCAGGTATTTTTCTTGACAAATTTTGTACACGCATAATGACATGCATGTAATTATATTAGGTAATTTATACATCGAAAATTCATAAAATAATACATACTACATATAAAAATTATTTTTCATAATTTTTTCACTTCGTTACTTGGACAACATGTTACACTAACATGTTCACGTTTTCAAAATATTATTCCTCATTAAAATCATAAAAATTCCGTTATACATAAACATAATTTTTGATAAATTAAAACATTCTTTTTCTCATTTATTTTTCATTTCTTTACTATTTACATTAACTTTTCTTATATAAATTATATAATTTATTATTATATAATTCATATAATTACATTATCCTTTTTTAAATAATTTCCATTTACAAAAATACAATTTATAAAAAATTTCTTCTATCCTCATTCAATTTAATTCTTTTATATAAATTATATAATTATTATTCTCTTCATATTTTACTTTAATTTCCTTATATAAATTATATAATTTATTATTATATAATTTATGTAATTACTTTTCTTCTCAATTAACTTCTAAACTTCCTCCATAATTCTTGATTAAATCTAAAATCAATAATTACAATTTTACTAACTTCCTTATTAGCTTTTCAGAAATTTTCGGATTAATTTAATTATTAATCCGTTTATATTCATAATTAATGGAATTTATAATTATCAATTAAACATACACATTAATATATATATATATATATATATATATATATATATATATACATATCTAATTTCTATATCTCACAATAGCACATCACACTATTTAAATAATAACTTCTGCACCTCCATAATCATTTAATTGTACAATTTTATTTTACCATTACCTGAATTTCTTTTATTCTCCATAAATTATTTTTAAACAATTTATTTACTTTTCAATAAATTTAAATCAACATCAATTATCACTATCTCTGTATAGATTTAATTTATCAATTAAATCACTTCACATACCTTAAATCACATAAAATATCACCAATAATTTAAACAACCTTAATAATTCCATTAATTAAATTCTCATTTAATAGTATTAAAGAAATCTTGAAAATTCGGATCCTCACAGCAATCGTTCTTAGATTTTGAATTGACAACCTTAATTAGATCTTGTTATATCATATTTGAAATATTTGAGATATTACAGATTTGGATAACATATATTTAATTATTATAAAATTGTATAGTACTTACACTAGTTTGAATAGGAAATAAAAAGACATTCCTTTTTTTTTGTTCCTATTAGATTTTGAAATATTTTTAAATTTGGATAGTATTTAATTGATACAAATTTAGATAGTACAATTAATATGAATAGGAAAGTTGAATAAAAAAAATTATAAAACTAAAAAATGGTAAAATCAAATCAAGTTTGTGCTTTTAATTATATACCTGATATAGTTGATTTGGATAGTATATATTTAATTATTATAAATTTGTATAGTACTTATGCAAATTTGAATAAGAAAAGAATTATTTTTCTATTAGAAATATAAATATTTTTAAATTTGGACAATATTTAATTTATACAAATTTGGATAACACATATGTTAATATAAATAGAAAAATTGAATCAAAATTTTGTGAAAGTAAATCAAGTTTGTGTTTTTAATTATTCAAGCTTATCAACCCTGTTCAAAGTAAAGATGGTATAGATAATGGTTTATTATATTATTAAAAATATAAATATTAGTAAGGGTTTTGAGAACATAATTGTAGTTGTTAGATTATTTATTTAAATAATAAATATTCAATTATATATTATAGGTAGCTTCAATGAATTATTAAGTTCAACATTTGAATATAATGCTATTTATTTATAATTATGAAAAAAAATAATTATTTTAATTTTTTAAGTTTATAATGAAATTATATATTAGTGTTTATATTGATAAGATTTTCTTGAAATTCTAATATGAATAGAAGAAACATGAAATTCAAGCTCTAATAAGTTTTAACTTAATTATAACAATTAGATAGTAATGAATTCATGATAATTTTTCAACTATTTTTACAATTACTCTGTTTTTATAAAGTTCACTTATATTATTAATACAAATAATTGTGTGATTTGGTATAATTTTAATTTTAAATAAATTTAGTTAATATATAGTATAATGTGTTATATTGTTTTAATTATTTACATAATTTTTTTTTGTAATAAAATAAGTAAAACTAAAACTAAAAATTCTTTTAGAGGTTACTTTTTCGATTAAAGATCGATTAAGTTACTTTTGAATACTTTATAAATTTGGATAGTATATATTTAATTATTATAAATATGTAATGTACTTATACTAATTTGAATAGGAAATAAAAAGTCTTCCTTCTTTTTATGTGTATTAGAATTGAAATATTTTTAAATTCGGATAATATTTAATTGAAACTAAGTTTGTACTTTTAATTATATAGTTGATAGTTGATTCACAAATCTATATCTATTTCTATAATTATAAAGGCCATATTTATCATAATTTATTTAAAAATAGCTACAATTTATTTAATAACTTATTAAATCATTTATTTAAATAGTTAGAGTATTTTGTTTGACACAATTTTTAAAATAATTTTTTACGATAATAAGCAATTTTGCTTAGTAAATAAGTTAAAAATATATACTTAAAATGTCAAATAAATTTTAATACGGGAATAAGCAATTTTACTCAGCAAATAAGTTTAAAATATATACTTAAAATGTCAAATAAATTTTATTATGGGAATAAGCAATTCTACTCAGCAAATGAGTTAAAATTTTATACTTAAAATGTTAAATAAGTTCTAAGTTGAAAAGAACCATCTAGGTATCATTTTTCTTTTGTGCATTGATGGTGTAGTACTTAGTTTATTTTTTAAAATAAATTCAAACAAATACAAAATTTTCAACTTGCTTCTTATAATAAATAAGCTCGAGATTATTCCAAATAAGTTGTGATAAGCCGGGTCAAAATCTATAATCCATATTCTATCTGTCTACGTATTGAAACAATAAATAAAAGCCGAAACAAAGAAAGTATCCACGTAAGAGCTTAATTTTTATTAACAACTAAAAGCATTCTTAAAAAATAATTTTATAGAATTGATCAAAAAGTCAAACCATTCGAATTCGATACAAAGCCCTTACCTAATTCAAATGGTACGACCTTGATATATAATATATCTATTCTTATATATAAAAGTAAGGAATGAGATAAATTTAAATCAATTTTAAAATTAATTCGATTTGATGATTTGAGTTAACTCACCAATTAAAATAGGTTACCTCAATAAAATCAATTTGAGTTTTTGTTGGTCATGAGTTAGATGTACATGTATTTAAGATAACAAATATTTATTATGCATATATTTAAGATTCCAAGATTAAAGTTTTTTGATTAATACTTCCACATTCATGCATTCTTCATTTTTGATATTCCAATGCTTCTCAAACTTTACACACACACACACACACACATACTGTAAACAACCCCGAAATTCGACTAACTTTATTACCTTAATTTCATATTTATTTAGTATTATTTACCTTCAAAATTTCGGTCCGTTAATAAATCTTTAATCACCTTAATCGATTCATTAATTATCTTTAAGACCATCAATTACCAAAATTTCGGTATAAATTTTTTCTTTTTTCTCAATTCAATCATTGTATTAAAATATTTTGATATTTAAAATCCTTACATTTGGATCCTAGTCCCCGGATTTCAACCTTTACTTTTTCTTTTCTTTTACAAGTATCGTACAACTCAATATTCAACATTTAGTATTGTATATCCGTACAACATTCTTTGTTTCATGATTCATAACTAGCTATATAATCGTCTATATTATATTAATCATCTTGAAAAATTATAGCTTATAATATAACTCTATTCGCCATGTCTGGATCCCATTTATACATGCATACATCACGTCAATACAAATTTTGCAAATGTATCCATATTGAATCAGAATATAAACATTTAATAATAATGATCACAACCTCTTAGGAAAAATCCGTCTCTACATAATCTGATATTCTTGAAATTCATTTCTTAACCTGCAAAAGTTTATTTTAAGCAAGTAATGAGCACAACGGCTCAACAAGTTCAACAGTTTATGCGTCACGTAGCACATACCTTAACATGCTCGGTGTGTGTCATACATCATGTGCTTGTGCTTCTATTATAGCAGTATATCCCACATCATTGCACAAAGTACACATAGTTGTCATGTTATCCACAGAACACAGAACACATAACACATATGCATTTAAACAAGTATTTACATATCATAACAGGCAACAATTAACATTAAAGGACTGAAGAACTTGCCTGAATGTCCAATTAATTATTTGATAACTCAAAGCTCTCTCTCTCGAACAACCTTTCTTGGCTTGTAAATTTCCTCTTGATGGCACAAACACTTCCTCATCTCTTGGTGGTGGCCATGAAATTTCCAGGCGGTGGAAGGTAGTAGCGTCGAGTGGTGGTGATAAGAAAAGAGAGAGAAAGTTTGCTTGTTTTTGTTTTGTTTTATTTTTTTTTCTTTTCTTTTATCCTTCACACACATATATATATACAAGCTATCCATGCATAAATGAGTTTTAAAACTCATTTTAAGTCCACCTCCCTTTGCCCTCTCTCGAAAATTCCAATAAAATTAAGCATGTAATTTAATTTAATACATTACGTAATTATATCGTGTAATAAATATTTTATATATAATATATATAAAATATTTATTTTAATTCAATAAAAATCATAACATGATTTATAAATAATATTAATACCTCTTTCGGGTACTTTACTTGACGAATTTTATATACGCATAACGCCATGCATGTAATTATATGAGGTAATTTATACCTCCAAAAATCATAAAATAATTCATATAACTTATAAAAATTATGTTTCATCATTTTTCACTTCGTTACTTGGACATCATGTTACACTAACATGTTCACGTTTCCGAAATATTATTTCTCATAAAAGTCACAATAATTCCATTATACTTATATATAATTTTTAATAAATTAAAACCTTCCTTTTTCCTCATTTAATTCCATTTCTTTACATTTCACATTAATTTCTTTATATATATAAATTATATAATTATATAATTTAATATTATATAATTTATATATTTACATTCTCCTTTGTTAAATAATTTCTTAAATTTCTCCATAATTATCAATTAATCAATAATTTCGCATTTATTAACTCTCTCATTATTTTAATTCTCTTATATAAATTATATAATTATCCTTATATAATTTATATAATTATAATTTTCTTTATACATCACTTTAATTTTTCTTATATAAATTATATAATTTATTATTATATAATTTATATAATTACATTTCTTTTCAATCAATTTCTAAATTTCCACCATAATTCTTAATTAAATCTAAAATCAATAATTACAATTTTATTAACTTCCCCATCGCTTTTCATTTAAAATTGAATTAATTTAATTATTAATCCCTTAATTTCCATAATTAATAACATTTATAATTATCACTTAAACATATACATTTATACATATATACAAATGTATATATATACATATCTAATTTCATATATTTCACATTACCACATACTCTCCATTAAATCATAATTTCTGCATTTCCATAACAATTTAATTGTACATTTACCTGAAATTTCTCTTATTCTTAATAAATTGTCTTTAAACAATTTATTTACTTTTCAATTACTTAATTTCAATACCATTTATCAAAATTTCTGCACAGCTTTAATTTACCAATTAAATCTTATCACATACCTTAAATCACATAAAATAATAATTAATTTAAACAATCTTGATAATTTTATCAATTAAATTCTCATTTAATATTATTAAAGAAATTCTGGAAATTCGGATCCTCATATTATTCCCCCCTTAACAGGATTCCGTCATCGGAATCATAATTACTGTAATAATCATACGTATTTTATTTATAGTACCTTGCAATACCTTTATCTTGGTGAATAACAATTTAAATCCATAATAATCATATTTTATCTCTTTAATATCCATAACTCACATGGATTACCTCATACTGATCATAACTATCCAAGTATTCAATTCTTAACTCAATTCACAATTTCTTTGATTTCTCATTCTCTGAAAAATTTTCTTTCTTTAATCATACATCTCCTTACTCCATTCACTTATTTCATACCCTCTATTGCACATCCTTTATACTCTGCACATTTATCCTTCTTTTCTTTAATTCATATAAATTTTCTTCACATTTCATAAATCATTCCTTAATACCTTTATTATTAACACTAGACTTTAAATACTAACTTTTACTTAATTCCATTGTAATCCTTATTTGGAATTACTCCAAAAATCCTGGGGACATTCACCCATCCTTCATAAAATTTCGTCCTCGAAATTTCTATTTACTCATACTTCATTCATTGTAACATACACAATTTCTTTACATTTATTCCACATATCTTTATTTCCTTCATTTCTCGTAGTTATTCCACATTGCAATTTTTCTAATCCACCACATTTCATAATTTATTTACTTCACAATTATTACTTTCATTACCGCTCGCAATCAAATAACACTAAACATCCTACCATCCAATCTTCATAAGAGTAGAGGAATTCAAAATTTTTGTTTTGGAAACTTTCATGTTTTGCTGAATGAACACTTATCCCGGTTTACAGTACTTCGCTCCCCGAGTACTTCATACTGCAAACCCTGACAGTGGATCCATCTGTCATTAAAGTGATGGATGTTTCACCATACATTGACACGTCAGATGATCAGTCTGCAATGCTTGTGTCTTGATATGCCAGGTGACCATTCGATCAACCTGCAATATTCTTAATCTTTTTGTTCATCTCAGCCTTAGAATTCATTCAAAAAAAATTTGTTTAGTTATAACTTTCAAAGAATACAAAGTCAATACATTTCAAAATTTGTCTAGCTGAATCAATAGCTCAGACTTCTATTTCTTCAACGTTTGTCTAGCCAGATCAATTAGAATGGACTTTCTTTTAACAATTTATAACCCGCATAATTTTTTTTAAAATATTCATCATGTCAAAACTTTTCAAAACGTCTAGCCAAGTCAAATGGCAATGACTTATAGCTTTGACATACCTTCACAAATCAAAATCATTTATGACTTCATGTTACCGCATCATTTTGACAGTACGTTGAGAATTCCATCGTTAATAATTCCTACACCATACTTTATGGTGTTGAATCATCTTATGACGAAATAGTACCGCACCGTCTCAACAACACGTTGAGCATTCCGTCATTCATCACATCTACACCGGGCTAAAAGGTGCTCAGATGATTCTTTTGAAATACATTTTGATGCTAAAAATATTTTTGTCTAGCCGAAACAAGTAGCGTAGACACTTTTTAGATCGCTTAGAAAAATTTCATTTATATTTTTCAAAATAAATTCGTGTCAAATTAGCTTGAGGTCAAAAATTTTGAAGTCTAGCAAAGCTAGAAGAGTGGAAATATCCTAAATTCCCTAACATTCACCCCTGTTTCTTCACTGAATTAATAAATTTATTGCTAGGACTATCATTATTTATCATATTAAAATTTTCTATCTACTCCAACTTTTCTATATCCCCATATAGTTCATCAAACTTGCCACACATTATGAGTCCAGGAACTTACCACAAGAATATGAGTTTAGAAGCTTGTCCTAGCAATATGTAGTCTGAGAACATATCAAAGACTATCCATATGCTGAGGGGCTCAAAACATACCATACCAATATGAGTCATGGACTTACCATATGCATGAGTTTTAAGAACTTGTGCCTAACTTAATATTATCTATCTATCAAAACCACTAGCGCGACTCTAACATTTCAATGATTATCACATAGTAACTAAGTAAACACAAATCCCCCGCCCATACAAAGGATTGTGCAACTCAGTCACCACATGAGTTCTCAATTGAAATTTCGTACCCAAGCTTTTTGGCCCCCTTAACATAACATTTCTTTCATTCATGTTTCATCATTCTCTGAGTTCTTCTTGTGCTATTTCATAGTACCATATCTATTTATAGCATCTGTGACGACCCCAAATCCGGGTTCCTTGAACCTCGGATCCGGTTCAACACGAGTACTACCTTTTTCTTATTGTTCATGAATTACAACAATATAATAATTGGTGAATAACCATTTATTTACAATTTCACAACATCTCTTTCTATTCCAGAATCGCAATCATTATACATTCCTAGTATGTCTTAATATCATACATGATACGACATTCTATTACAATCAATTTGAGTATCTAAGACTCATAATACATACCAACCAATTCTTATACTACACAATTATTTTACCTGTCCAATTCGGACTGATATCTACAATGGTCGTGTTAGACCTTCAGTGAATGTAATATGCATTCCTGTTTCTTGATCCTTATCAAGACTTCAAATACTTGTACTATCTGAAAATGTTGGTTTAAGCAAGTGTGAGCACGACGGCTCAACAAGTTTAACAGTTACACATAACACATTACATGCTTCACATATACTCTGTAATTTATACTTACATCATGCTTTTCATGCATTTCAATTTATGTCATATTGCTCATGCCTCACATATAACATCTAGCAATTCATGCTTCATATTTATACATAATCTACATGTAATCATACCTCATGCATATCATAATTATCATCAATATCTTTCTATTAACAATTTAATATCACATCATAACATGTTAAGGCACATAGGAGCAAGTTCTGAAAAACTTGCCTGGTCGCTTCTACCATTTACGCTTATTTGCGTCATTTGATTAACCTACAATTTATATAACAAATTGACATAATCATTAGCTACCAGGACTTTTAATTAGTCTTAACTTAAGACCTTAACGTCAAATTATTAACTCTTAAGATGTCTGTCAAACGAACCATTAAGTTCCGGACAAAACCCTAGTCCAAATACAGTTTGGACAGGCCGGGTACACTAAACCAATTTACGCATTCACTATACGTTCATCGTACATCCCACTTTCAATAAGTTGTTTAAATTAGTCATAAAGGGACTATTTACATTGGTTTAATTCAATAAAACTTTCTTCTTTTACATAACTTAATGATTTGGACATTTAATAATGTACCAAATACCTCAAAATATTATCTACCTTTGATAATATACAACTACGTTTAAATATTATTAACCATTTAATAATATTTTAATCACTTCTTAATATTATTAACCATTTAATAATATTTTACTCACTTATTAATATTATTAACCATTTAATAATATTTTAATCACTTATTAATATTATTAACCATTTAATAATATTTTAATCACTTATTAATATTATTAACCATTTAATAATATTTTACTCACTTATTAATATTATTAACCATTTAATAATATTTTAATCACTTATTAATATTAATAACCATTTAATAATATTTTAATCACTTATTAATATTATTAACCATTTAATAATATTTTAATCACTTCTTAATATTATTAACCATTTAATAATATTTTAATCACTTATTAATATTATTAACCATTTAATAATATTTTACTTATTTAATAATGTCATTAATTATTTAAGAACATTTTCATCATATACAAATGTTATTACACATTTAATAACCTTTTAATCTTATACTAATATTATTCATCATTTAATAATATTTTAATAATTTTCAAATATTACCAATAGTTAACTTTTTAATTGTGTTAACTTTAGTCTTTATTTTATACATTTGGATACCATTAAGTTACTAATAAACTCTACATAAATAGGTTTGGTATTCAAATACATTCATTTTACATGTATTTCAACTTAAATTTCTACTAAAAACTCAACCCGGACCGACCC
Organism: Hedera helix; assembly: GCA_947179155.2. Lineage (NCBI taxonomy): Eukaryota > Viridiplantae > Streptophyta > Magnoliopsida > Apiales > Araliaceae > Hedera > Hedera helix. The sequence goes on along the minus strand of OX359276.1, from coordinate 26,282,812 downwards.
GTCCCGACCCGGACGGCTAAAACATGTTACTGACAGAATGTTTGACCACTGCGGCGGTGGTTTCCACCGCTGCGGCGGTAGTACAAATTTCCGAAAACCTAATTTGGGGACTGCCGGACCCTCCGACGCTCCGACAGCCATAACTTCTTCATTTCAAAATATTTTGGGGTGATTCTTGAGTCCAGTCTCATAAGAATTTCCCCATCTACAATTGCTCTTTATATCACAAATCCAAATTCTGAACGAAACTGGACTAAAAACTGCTCACAAGGACAAAGTAAAAACTAAAATCACAAATCATTGGTTTTAATTGTTCAATCTTGAATAAAATAAACTCTACACATCCAAATGACACCAACTTAGTGTTGTTGTCTTTCTAACTTCTTGTTTTACAATATTTCATGGTTTGATCATATTTTTAAAAACGTTTTACACGAAATTTAAAGATCAAACCCCTTAGGATTTTACCGGTAAATCGCAATATGGAATTTTCTTCCATTTATTTGCATACCACACATATCAATACTTGTTTTAAACATACTAAACCATGAATCTACCTATATATCATAGATTTAGACTTCTAGAGCATCAAAATAACTTTTGATCGGTTAAAAATACCTTTTAACCGTTCAAATCATATCTAAACTATAAAAATGAACTAAAGAGGGTTTAGAACACTTTTTAACCTTTTATACATGGATGCTCTCCTTTCTCTGGACATGATCTTGGCTTGTGACTCCTCATTAACCATCCTCTAGCATTTTTCCATGGTGGATCATCAATCTCACAAAGTAGCTCTTATTTTTCTCTAGAGCTTCTCTCTCTACAACACTTGAACTAGCTAGCAAATGACTAACCTTTGCTAGCTCTTTCCCTCTTCTCTATATATAGCACTCCCTTAATCAACATCAACTCCTACTAATCAACTAACATAGTCAAATTAGGAGCTAATTATGCTTACTATTGGATTGATTGACCACTTGAATGACTAGGTGATTGACTAGGGTTGGTGAACCACTTTGACATTGTGTACAAGTGAAGCAACCAAGCAAATCAAGCCACCCCCTTGTGGGGACCGCTAAATCTCAGCAAAATGGGATTTAATCCCCCATTTTTGCTTTATTTTTATAGCTTAAATATACATTTATACATCTATATATATATATACACATATGATCAATTGTTGACCAATTTTGACTACCATTTGGGCTCCACATTGGACTCTATGATTTAATATATTGGGCTCATCCAATTAATTGGTTTGGTCTCAATTTAATTATTACATTGGGCTAACATTACATACCCTTTGTTACATTTAATTAAAACAAGCATTGGGATTGATTAATTATAACTTGAATCAATGTTAAATTAATTACAAGAATTACTAGGTTAGTTTATTAGACCTAGTTCAAAACCTCATTTGGACTTAAAATATAATCCAATTACCTCATTAAATAAACACATTAATCTAATTACATAATCCAATTAGATTTGCTATCTATAAGTCCATTGGACCTCTAATTGAGTTAGTTTACAAAACACTAACACTTAACATAGTTTGGGTTTAATTTATTAAAACCCTAATAATGCTCATACATACAAGCACTTCTATTAATTTTCAACATTTTGTTCCACCGCTGCGGCGGTGAAACCTACCGCTGCGGCGGTAGTGCTAATTTTCAAAACTCTAAAACACATTAATACAAATACTCTGACTTGATTAAATTAAATTCATTAACTATCTTTTATCATTAACTTGGGTTTATAATATAATTACCCATACCCATATAGTTATTCCTACATTGGGTTACACAATTAACTTATCCATAGTTACTTCTCATCACCATATTTATTCACCTAGCAATTAACCAGCATTTGGTTAATGCTCTCTCTTGTCTACCAACTAGGGTTATTCAATTAACCCTACATTAGTTAATTCTCTACACTCAACCAAATTTCCAAACACTTTGACCATCAATTGACTTTTTAAATGTTTGGGCTACATAACTTACCTTGCATTGGGCTTTCTTATTTAATTACCCACCTTCATGCAAGTATTCCCATATTGGGCTAACACATATAATCATTTTGGGCTAGTCCACTAGTAGTAATTAAATTACTTGGACTCATAACTAATATAATTAACCTAATTAATTATATTTTACAATATTCCTTCTTACTTTATATTAAAACTAATTACTTTATTAGTTTTGTTGAGTATTAATTACTCATCTTTTTATTTGTCTAACAAGCACACTTTAGGTATATATATGTATTCATATAATCACCTTCACTTCTCAATTGAATTTATTTCCTTAATAAATTCTCTATATGCATCATAAAATATTTCCACATTTAATTTTTAAAAAATACATTATATTAAAAAAAATGTTTACCCATTTTCTACACATCTTACTTATCACATTCTATGTTTTAAACATTAACCTTTAATAAAATTAATTAAGATATTATTTAAAATCTTGAAAATATCTGGGATATTACAGCATCAAGCTATACCTTTTGGACCATTAATAGGTCTCTATATTATTTTACATTTTCATTTGATCCCATCATGATCTTGTTTTACAATCTATTCCTTATTCGCTTTCCTTATCTTATGATCGTATCGTAGTACGATCCTCTTACCGTTCCTGATCATGTTATTATGATCTTTTTCTATGCTTTTTAGATTACCTTGTCATCTTTATTACTTAAATCAGGGGTCCCCTGATTTTCTTTGAGATTCATCTTTGAATCATTTCTAATATTCTTTTAGATATGTTCTTAATTGAACTTATAAATTTTCTTAATTCCTTACCTTCGTTCAGATCTTTCTTAACATCTTTATCTCTTTCTTATAATTTTCTATCTTTTATATTTCCTTTACTTTAACCCATATTAGAGAACTGTATCTCTTAACTTATATCTTCCTATTTTAATTCCCCCATGTTCATCAAACTTATCATGTATTTGGACTCAGGAACTTACCATAATCATATGATTGAGGAGCTTGTCCTAGTCAAGCCATAGTCACCCATTTGCTAAAGGGGCTCCACCATATAATCATGAGTCACGAGTTTACCATACGCTTGAGTTTTCAGAACACTCAGCTAACCGTACTCCTTCTTACTAAGGTTATAGCCTAAGGTATCATTTACCTAAGGTTTATAACCTCTAGCTCTGATACCAACTGTAAACTACTCCGAAATTCGACTAACTTTATTACCTTAATTTCATATTTATTTAGCATTATTTACCTTACGTCAAAATTTCGGTCCGTTAATAAATCTTTAATCACCTTAATCGATCCATTAATTATCTTTAAAACCATCAATTACTAAAATTTCGGTATAAATTTTTTCTTTTTTCTCAATTCAATCATTATATTAAAATATTTGGATATTTCAAATACTTACATTTGGATCCTAGTCCCCGGATTGCAACCTTTACTTTTTCTTTTCTTTTACAAGTATCGTACAACTCAATATTCAACATTTAGTATTGTATATCCGTACAACATTCTTTGTTTCATGATTCATAACTAGCTATATAATCGTCTCTATCATATTAATCATCTTGAAAAATTATAGCTTATAATATAACTCTACTCGCCATGTCTGGATCCCATTTATACATGCATACATCACGTCAATACAAATTTTGCAAATGTATCCATATTGAATCAGAATATAAACATTTAATAATAATGATCACAACCTTTTAGGAAAAATCCGTCTCTACATAATCTGATATTCTTGAAATTCATTTCTTAACCTGCAAAAGTTTATTTTAAGCAAGTAATGAGCACAACGGCTCAGCAAGTTCAACAGTTTATGCGTCACGTAGCACATACCTTAACATGCTCGGTGTGTGTCATACATCATGTGCTTGTGCTTCTATTATAGCAGTATATCCCACATCATTGCACAAAGTACACATAGTTGTCATGTTATCCACAGAACACATAACACATAATTTATATGCATTTAAACAAGTATTTACATATCATAACAGGCAACAATTAACATTAAAGGACTGAAGAACTTGCTTGAATGTCCAATTAATTATTTGATAGCTCAAAGCTCTCTCTCTCGAACAACCTTTCTTGGCTTGTAAATTTCCTCTTGATGGCACAAACACTTCCTCATCTCTTGGTGGTGGCCATGAAATTTCCAGGCGGTGGAAGGTAGTAGCGTCGAGTGGTGGTGATAAGAAAAGAGAGAGAAAGTTTGCTTGTTTTTGTTTTGTTTTATTTTTTTTTCTTTTCTTTTATCCTTCACACACATATATATATACAAGCTATCCATGCATAAATGAGTTTTAAAACTCATTTTAAGTCCACCTCCCTTTGCCCTCTCTCGAAAATTCCAATAAAATTAAGCATGTAATTTAATTTAATACATTACGTAATTATATCGTGTAATAAATATTTTATATATAATATATATAAAATATTTATTTTAATTCAATAAAAATCATAACATGATTTATAAATAATATTAATACCTCTTTCGGGTACTTTACTTGACAAATTTTATATACGCATAACGCCATGCATGTAATTATATGAGGTAATTTATACCTCCAAAAATCATAAAATAATTCATATAACTTATAAAAATTATGTTTCATCATTTTTCACTTCGTTACTTGGACATCATGTTACACTAACATGTTCACGTTTCCGAAATATTATTTCTCATAAAAGTCACAATAATTCCATTATACTTATATATAATTTTTAATAAATTAAAACCTTCCTTTTTCCTCATTTAATTCCATTTCTTTACATTTCACATTAATTTCTTTATATATATAAATTATATAATTATATAATTTAATATTATATAATTTATATATTTACATTCTCCTTTCTTAAATAATTTCTTAAATTTCTCCATAATTATCAATTAATCAATAATTTCGCATTTATTAACTCTCTCATTATTTTAATTCTCTTATATAAATTATATAATTATCCTTATATAATTTATATAATTATAATTTTCTTTATACATCACTTTAATTTTTCTTATATAAATTATATAATTTATTATTATATAATTTATATAATTACATTTCTTTTCAATCAATTTCTAAATTTCCACCATAATTCTTAATTAAATCTAAAATCAATAATTACAATTTTATTAACTTCCCCATCGCTTTTCATTTAAAATTGGATTAATTTAATTATTAATCCCTTAATTTCCATAATTAATAACATTTATAATTATCACTTAAACATATACATTTATACATATATACAAATATATATATACATATCTAATTTCATATATTTCACATTACCACATACTCTCCATTAAATCATAATTTCTGCATTTTCTTAACAATTTAATTGTACATTTACCTGAAATTTCTCTTATTCTTAATAAATTGTCTTTAAACAATTTATTTACTTTTCAATTACTTAATTTCAATACCATTTATCAAAATTTCTGCACAGATTTAATTTACCAATTAAATCTTATCACATACCTTAAATCACATAAAATAATAATTAATTTAAACAATCTTGATAATTTTATCAATTAAATTATCATTTAATATTATTAAAGAAATTTTGAAAATTCAGATACTCACACACACACACACACACACACACACACATGTGTGTGTGTGTGTGTAAAGAACTAAAAAAAAGCCTGACTTTTACTCCAATTATTTAAAGAACCCCCAAAATAAAAAATAATATCATACTTATAATCGCAATTAAATCAAGAAGAAAATTCGATTCATTAGCCTTTACATATTTCAATCCAGCTCTTTGAAATGAATGTAATATTCCTTTAGGCCAATCACATTTGATGTGATATGCATATATACTTTGTAATCTTATTCGATTTATTAATAAAAATATCAAGACATTTCTTTATTCATGATTAATTGGCTAAATTATTTATATGAATAAACTCATAGTTTTGAGCAATACTTTTAGAATCATAATGTTGATTATGCTAATGATATCTAAATTCAAGATAGCTCAAAACTAAAATGTTCCTAATCATGGGATCACTAAAATGGGGATCGGTGAATCTGGATAAATTAGTACATACTATGCGTACTTTTATGAAGAGGATGATCGATCTCATAATCATTTGTGTAGAGACACTAAAGTAAGTATGTAGGTGCTTATTAGAGAATAAGTTCACTGAATGTAACTCGCTCAAGGAACACCTAATAGATTTCTACTTACCTAGTAATAGGAGTTTCTTTTGTGATAGTAGTACTAGTGATTATTGGACTTGAGATCATTATAGTGCCTTGTGTATGATGAGTTATACTTTGGCATATTCCTTAAGACCTTTAGGGTATATCAAGGGTATGATCGGGTATAATAAGTTGTACGTAGAGGTAGGTGAATGGTCAATAAAGAATCTACTATTTCTAGTAAAATGAGAGAATGTCATATGTAATTTAATAAATGACAACTTAGAAATCATTGATCAATGTGGAATGAAAATTAGAAAGGAGTTTCTAATTTACACTTGAGTTGTACATTTGAGGAAATACATATGATCAAATAAAATAAGACTTGACAGAAATACTATGTCTTATATTTGTTTGGGATAATGTGCGGTAGAAGGATTGAACTGTACTGTAACTATTAGCTGAAAGGTTCTTTTACGATCAAATGTTAAAATCTATATTATCTAAAAAGTCGTTGATTGCTAAGGGGGTTTACTCTTATTGTGGAATAAATATTATTTATTAAATAAATTAAATAATTTAATTCATTCATATAAATAAGATTAGAATGGTTCTAATTAATTTATTCTACAACCGGTTTAATATGAAGAACCTAAAGGGTCACACTGCAAAAGAGTAATATTTATTTTAGAAGTGGATGACATAATTGTAATAATAAATTTAGAATATTTAATTTATATTATGGCAATAGAATAAATTAAATAGTTTAATATTTATAATTTAGTATTTTGAAAATACTAATTATAAATTAATAAGAAGAGTCTTATACTACTACTATTACTACTACTACTACTACTACTACTACTACTACTATTATTATTTAGTTCTTAAATGATTTAAGAATTGTAATTATAATAATTAATTAAGTTACTAAATGATTTGGTAATTAATTAATAAGAAGTACTTTCATTATTAAATAATTAAGTTCCTAAAAGGTTTATGAATTATAATTAATTAATTTAGTTCCTAATTAGATTGGAAATTAAATTAAAACCCTAATCCTAACTAATTTTTGAGGGTTGTCTATATCTATAAATAAGAGTGTTAGAATCTATATGTAAAATTTAATGATACAAAAGTAATTAATGTATATTTGTTCAATAGTTTTTGTAAAATCCTTAGCTGAGATTTATTGTACAAGGACTTAGAATAGAATGATCAAACTTGTTAGGTTGATCTTTGAGATGATGATATGTATAGAATGATAGAATAAGTAAGATATTTCGTAAAGTTACTCTGTATGTTCGTAAAGTCCTTATTTATTGCAAAGTAAGTATTAAGTTAGCAGTACAACAGCTGGAATCGTCGATCAAGCCATAAAGTTGTCTAAGCAATCGTAAAACATTGTACAATTACTCTGCTTATTCGTAAAGTGTTTATTATTTGGAGAGTAAGTCTTAAGTTCATAATGCAATAGTCAGAATCATCAAGAAGATACTTTAGCTATCTGAGCAATAGTAGATCAAGCTATAGAGCTGCCTAAATAATCTTGAAGTATCATAGAGAATAATCCGCTGAATCGAAATGTGGAAGCTGTTAACAAAGCACCCTAGTAGTTTGTAAAGCAGTAGAAGCATGTAAAGTATATCAAAAACAGTCTACTATCAGGAACGTAGAGCTGTATTTAGAATCGTAAAGCTCCTATCAGAAAAGTTATTGAAAGAAGAAGTTCACAGAGTATGCTCCATCATCGTAAAATACATTTAAGAGAGTAGATCTTATAATATCTCACTGACTCAGAAAAAGGCATTCGTAAAATTGAGTACGCTGAGTATTCTATATCAGACTCTACGTTCTTCATAAAACTCAAAGAACAAGTCAAGATTAAAGACATTGTTAGAACGGTTATAAATCTGACAAGTACAAAGTATTGCAAAGCTTAAATATAAAGATTTCAAGAATGTTTCTCACCATCTTCAAATTTAGAAAGGAAGATCAGAAAGACTGTATTGTAGAAAGTTTGTCACCTCAGTTTAGAGGTAAGTGAACACTACTGACTAATGGGATATACTAGGTCTAAAAGAAAGTCTTTTATCTACCCCAAAGTCAGAAGAGCATTAAAAGTACTATCAGAACATTAAATGCTCCAACAAAACTATTTCTGAAGAGATATAAAATTGTATGAGGATTCAAATCTAAATACGAATCACATAAGCACAAAACCAAACCATTGAAAAAGCAAAAAGAAGAAATCTACTCTACGAACACAGAAGGAGAAGTATTTGTTCAACGCTGCTAAGTGCCAGAAGAATTCAAGCATCATTGCAAAGCTTAGCAGCACCTCAAACTAAATCAACAATCAGTTATGATTCACTTGATCTGTGAAGTCATTATACAAAGTCAGAGTGACTTGAAGAGGTCTAAGTGTCCTAGACTAAGTGTCTGAATATTCTGAGACTAAATGACTCGAAAGAATCTAAGTGATTTAGTTGTAATATGGTCTGAGTAACCTTATCCTTAGTTGATATCCTACTTGTTGAAGTAGAAGAGTGGACTAAGAGTGTTGATACTCCGAACCACCTAAAACATCTTGTGTTATTTATTTTCAGCATTTATATTCAGTCATTAACTGCTATAAACTGTTCTATCTGTCAATGACTAATCTTTACACACTAAAGATAGAATCAAGATTTCATTAAACTGTTAAGGGGGATTTTATACTAATATTCCACTGTGCTAAATTAATTATTTGATACTTGATCTTTTAAATGAACAAAAGTTTTTAGAGATATATTCAACCCCCCCTTTTAGATTTATATTGTGTCTTTAGAAAATAACAAGTAGTATCAGAGCAAGTTCTCACAATATAAAACTTCATTACTTTGAGTTGATCATATGACATATAATAAAACTGATTATGAGTTTAATGGTGAAAATGGGTTACTCTATCTCATTATAGAAGAGTTTGCTAACTGGGATGTTCACCTGCAGGAATATCTGGATAATATAGATGCTTATATAAACGATGCAGGAACTAATGGCCAATGCATTCAAACAGAGCTAATTCTTATCTATGTTAATACAAATGAAATAATGTTCAATTATAGAACTGAAAGGTCATGAAGCGAAACAAAAAAGTAGCTCTAGCCTAAATTCAAGCAATGAAGAAGATTTTCAAATGGACAAACTCAGTCTAATGGACATAGAAGAAAAATCAAGTAAATCCACTAATCGTCGAGAAATTGATATAAGTGAGATATTTGATTTTAACTCTCCTAATATAGATATTGATGATCTAAGAACTGTGTTACAAGACAAGATATAAGTAAAGATCTGCATCAATATATGAAGTCTCTTAGAGTTTTATCAAAGGACTATTCCCTTCTTCAAGAGGAAAAAGAGAAAACTCTAGTAGAATTGGAAACTACTTTACAAAGTGCTTCCTCTTTTGTCAATCTTGAGGCTGAGAATGTTCACTTGAGAAAAATAAATGAACTAAACGATCAAAGAGAGTTAAGTCTAACCTCTAAGATAGAGGATCTAGAGAAGACTATTTCTATATAGAATCATTATTCTGTATCTATGGATTCATTGATTGAAAGTCAGAGGTTTTTCTCTGACAAATCAGGATTAGAATTTGAAAATTCTCCCTCAGTTTTAAATATGGTTAATAGAATGGAGATTAATAATGATAATGTTTCTTAGTTTAATAAAGATATTATATTTGTAAAATCCACAAATAGTGATGAACATAACATTCAAAACTGTACTACAGATCAGATTGTTTTCTTAAAAACAACAGGTCACATATTGGTTTTGGTTTTGTTAAACTAAAGAGTAAGCCAGAGTTTACGGTCATGACTAGAGAAATCGTAGAATCGAGTAAAACCAACCCTACAAATCTACCAGGCATGAATAGTAGAACTAGCTTCTACTATACGAAAACACAAAATCGTAGAGTAGTGTGGCAATATAACAAATTCAAGTAAAAAAGAATAACTGGATATAAGAATCGTATATAAGAATTTCAAGTAGGAAAATTCAACAATATTAAGTCATCCATATATAATATTAAATGTTATATATGTCATGATTTTGATAATAATGCTGCAATGTGTTATAATTATCCATTAGTTCATAAAAAATCCAAAGTTAAGCAAATTTGGGTGTAGGTTTATAAAATTCATAGACACGCAATCAAATTGCATAAAATAGCAGAAGCATGGTAAAATTAAATTTTAAAATTTATAAACCATAATCCAGGATCGACCTTTATGCGTAATTATTAATTAATAAAGAAAAAGTTAGAGAATTATACCCTTATAGAACTTAAAGCTTCAACAGGTACAAGTTCACCTCCAAATCCTTCGCGTTCTCCTTGAATTTCATCGATTAGATTCCAATGATCAACATTAGCCACCCAAGTGTTTGGCCTTTAGAGGTGATCCACCAAGGAATAATAATAATTCAAGAAGTGGGTGATGGCAAACCCTAGTTTTCTCTCTCTCTCTTTAGAGAATATGTGGGTACTCTCCTAAAATTTATGGAAGTGTATGTGTGTAACCTTAATCCATAATAGGACTTCTCTTATTTATAGATTTAGTAAACCTTCCTAACACCATTAGGAATAGAGTTTTTAATTAAACTCCTAATCTAATTAGGAACTTAATTAATTTAATATAATAATTATAATTCCTAAACCATTTAGGAATTTAATTATCAATTATGAGAGTACTCTTATTAATTAATTCCTAAACCATTTAGGAACAAAATAATAGTAATAATAATAATAATAATAATAATAATAAGATTCCTCTTATTAATTTATAATTAGTATTTCTAAAATACTAAATAATAAATATTAAGCTATTTAATTTATTTTATCCCCATAGTATAAGCTAAATATACTTAATTCATTATTACAATTATGTCATTTACTTCTTAAATAATTATTTTCTTTTTGCGGTGTGACCTATTAGGTTCTCCATATTAAACTGGTTATAGAACAAATTAATTAAAACTATTCTAATCTTATTTATATAAATAAATTAAATTATTTAATTCATTTAAATAAATAATATTTATTCCATAATAAGGGTAAACCTCTTTAGCGATTAACTACTTTTCAGATAATATAGATTTTAACATTTAATCACAAAATAACCTATTCAGCAAATAGTTACCGTACAATTCAATCATTCTACCTCACAACGTCCCAATCAAATATAAGACATGGTATAACTGTCAAGTCTTATTTTATTTGATTATATGCATTTCGATCCTTAAATGAATAACTCTAATTAATGTAAATTAGAAACTACTTTCTAATTTTCATTCTGCCTTGACCAAGGACTACTGAGTTGCCATTTATCGAATCGCATAGGACATTCTCTTCTTTTATTAGAAGTGGTAGATTCTTTGTTGATTATTCACCTATCTCCATGTATGACTTGTTATATCCAATCATACTGTAGACACCCAAATTTTGCACTTTCTCTACTAACCCTGGCAGGAGGGCAAAATCGTCATTTGACCCGACATGCGGAAAGAAAGGTGAACCCCAGCACAAAGCCACCCCAGCGATTTATGGTCAAAACTGCCACAACGGACAACGAGCATCCGGTCACTTGAGGCAAGGCGAACAGTTGATCCAGAAAAGCCTGAGCTGACCACAAAAGACGACTAATGGCCACTCCGCTTACGATGTTCGGGGGTCTCAGCCCGCCGAACTAGCCTCCCAGAACAATATGGCACGTTTCCCAGGGATTTCCGGATTGCAAAAATACAGCCTTTCAAAACAATACAGAAAAAATTGGCAATTTAAGACCGCGTGACACGAAAATCGAGAAAAGGAAGCCAGACAGCCGCAGATGCATCTGCGGCCAACGACTTTTGGGGCTTCGCGTGGCTCGAGGGCGGCACACGGCAGCCGAGGCGGCGGCTCAGACGGCCACAGCAGGCAGCCGCAGATGCATCTGCGGCTGCCTGGAGATCAGCTATACATCGCCATTTTCGTCCGAGAGAAAAAGGAGAGAGGAAATTTTGAAGGTTTTTAGAGAGAGAAAATGGCGGAATAGAGAGAGAAACCTTCGGGTTTGGTAGAAAAGGTGAGGATTCTTCCTCATTTGTTCAATCTTTACATTATATTGTATCCTATTTCGATTTTCAAGCATTCAAGCGTGTCTTTCCTCATTTGAAATGTGAAGAAATCTAAGTTTTTAGCATTTGTGGTTTTATATAGTTAGTTCTAGTTCTCATTTTATTTTATTGTTTAAGTTATTATAGATCTAATTTTTGTGCATTTGTTGGGTGGATCTACTGTTAGATCCGAAAATATTTGGTGCATTGCTATTTAATATAGTTTGATTTTGTATATGTGGAAGTTAGATCCGATGTAGTCGATATATGTTTGGATCTATGGATTAGGGATGGTTAGAGAGGATTTGTTGTGGATAGAATCTCCTCCTAACCTCCCGATGATATCCTTTTAGTTTATTTTATAGTTTTAACGCATGTAGCGATGGCGATGCATTTGTATTGTAAATATGTAATTTTCGGGCCTTAAAGCGATGTCGGATCGAAAATCGGGTTTAAGGCCCCGTAATAATGAAATGTGCGATTGTGGGCGTTTGGGGTTATTCGGATGGCTTACATGCCCGTGAATAGCCGCAACGTTATTTTGATGCTTGGTTTTCCCTTTTGACACGAGAAAACGATTTTGGAATGAAATGATAAAGATTTTTATAAAATCAAGCAAATTAGGATATTAGATCCACGAGGATTAAAATTAAGAGTTTTGGCGAACTTAAATCCATGTTTGGCAAAAAGGCTTCATTTGGTTCCAAAAGGTCATAAAAAACGATTTCGCAAATAAATAAATGTTTTCATTAAACTTTGTGCATAGGGTGAAAGAGTTCTAGAAGTTGCCTTCATTTTGTTCATTTTATTATTAGAGGGCAATGTATAGTCTCGATACCTATTTGACAAAAGTTTACAAATTGTTTTATGAAAACGACACCTAATAAACCCCCCCCATCGCTTTCGAAATTAAAATCAATCTTTATTGTAAAAAAATGAAGTCTTGTCAATTGGGTCAAAGGATGTCTAAAACGCTTTCCAGATAAACACATTGGCCATATAGAATCAAAAATCCAAACAAAATTCACCACAAGCATTCACCTAGGCACACACGCACACACACGCAACTCACACATTTTAGGATTTAAAAGGATAGGAAAACATCGAGATTGCGGTAACCGTATTTCACGGAAGTCGGCGGGTGCCTAACACCTTCCCCTCGCTTAAGCAAGCCCCCGAACTCTATAAATCTCGGTTTGCGGACCATTTAAATCGGAGTCACGTATGAGCCATTACGATTACGAAAACAAAATTCGGATGAGTTGGTACATCCATTTCAAAATATACCAACTGGCGACTCTGGTCAATTGGCTCATCATAAAATCGATCTTTCAAACCCCGTCGACACTAAGCCGACCCTTTTCAAAGAAAATCACATCTTAAACCCAAGGCTAAAATTGGAAAGGGACATTTTAATAATAAAAAACGAGACGACGAAAATCCCGGCGTCGACACATACCCTTTGATATACCCTAAAGGATTTAAGGAATATGTCAAAATATAATTCATCATACACAAGATACTATGATTATCTCAAGTCCAAGGATCACTTGTACTACTATCACAAAAGGAATTCCTATTGATATGTAAGTAAGACTCCATTAGGTGTTCCTTGAGCGAGTTAAGTTCAGTGAACTTATTCTCTAATAAGCACCTACATACTTGCTTTAGTGTCTCTACACAAATGATTACGAGATCAATCATCCTTTTCATAAGAGCAAACATAGTATGTACTAATCTATCCGGATTCACTAATCCCCATTTTAGTAATCCTATGATTAGGAACAATTTTAGTTTTGAGCTATCTTGAATTTAGATCTCATTAGCATGATCATTATCATGATTCTAAAAGCATTGCTCAACAACTATGGGTTTATCACAATTAATATCATCTATTAAATATGGATAAAGAAAATGCCTTTGTATAAATAAACTTTTATTAATAAATGAATAGGATTACAAAGTATATGTTACATCATATCAAATATGATTGGCTTGTGTGCATACTACTTTCATTGAGTACCAAAATGCACTAACATAAAAGGAACTAAGCTAGTCTGGGTACTAAAATAAAGAATGAATCATTTTGCAGGCACCTAGATCCACTAAATTCGTTTGGTATCTTGATAGTGGATGTTCAAGGCATATGACAGGAAACAAAACTCTTCTGTCAAACTTCAGATATAGTTGGTCTAGATGTTATCTTTGGATATAACAATTCTTGAAAGACCAGAGGCTATGGTTCTATTAGAAATGGAGTAGTATCTTTTAGTAAGGTTTCTTATGTGGATGGTCTGAAGCACAACGTATTAAGTATCAGTCAACTATATTATAAAGGTCATCAAGTCATCTTCCTCAATAATCATTGTGAAGTTAGATACGTTAAAACCAACACTTTAAATCTAACTGGATCTAGAGAAGAAAATATCTATGTAATTAATTTTGCTGAGCTCAATTCTTCAGAAATAGCTTGCTTTCTTGCTAAAGCCTCAGAAGATGTGAGCTGGCTGTGGCGCAAAAGATTATCTCACCTTAACTTGAAAAGCATGTCAAAGCTTGTCTCTAAAGACCTTGTTATAGGTTTGCCAATGCTAAGTTATGTCAAAGAAAGACCATGTAAGGCCTGTCAGCTTGAAAAACAAATAAGGAGTTCATTCAAAAGTAAAGTAGTAAGTTCAAATGTGAGTGTGACGCCCCCAAATCTGGGCCCACACAGCCCAAACTTGAGTCGTCAAAATACTACAACAAAATTATTACAACAAAGCACAACGTACAACAATACAGTGTATAATAATACACAACTAAGTCTTCACTATTATTGCCACACTATTTTACAAAACGTGAAGACTATGATAACTATTCCTCGGACCCTCACTCCATTCCCCGGCTAGACCCTGTTATGTTTTCATCTCCTGTTGAAAAACAATGGAACAAAAGAAAGGGTGAGCTCAAATAGCCCAGTAAAGAATATCATGACTAAGATAATGACGAATAAATTATCATTAGTCTTCAACAGTTGAGTTCTTGATAGAATACAATAGACTACAAGGTTTATATCAAAAACTGCAGTTAAATTCTTAAACAACGTTCAGATCAATAATAGCAGCGGAATGAGTAATCTATTAGAAGAATAATGCAGACTATAATGTCCACTCGGTTCTCTTTTTAGGAAAAACATCATCAACTTTTATCATCTGAAATATCATTAGTCAAGATAATACAAATTCACAGTTCCTGATCATAATCATGCACATCAACAGTTCATCTTTGCACTACGGGCCAAAGATATTCAATATAGCACCAACGGTCATGATTATACCAGATTCAGCCTTTGGTCATAATCATACCAATCAACAGTTCATCTTTGCACTACGGGCCAAAGAGAACATTCACCACGTGCCATAAAAGACACCGAACAGATGTATCGCCTTTAACCTATTATATCGCCTTTAACCTATCATCTGTTCAACAAATATATCACATCTGTGCCCCCGGCCACAGATATTCACAACAGCTTGATTTTTGGATGATTAGGATGATATAAATGATGAACAGAAGAAATAGGATAACAATAAGTATCGGAAGTTTACTTTGTACAGATTCAAATAATGTCCAAATTGTCAACATGATGTGGAGTGAAATTTAAAAATGATATTCAAGATCCACAGTTCAGAATAACGGTTACAATTCAATAGAAAGGTTCACGTAAATAGGAAGGTTCAGTTGAAATAATGAAGTTCAACTATTATGGAACATATAATATTTTCAGGAATTATAGAAGCAATAGTTCCATAATAAATTTCGATTTAGGAGTATGAAAGAAAATAATATCCCTTACCGTAGCAGGTTTGATTAACAAAAGGTGAAGGAAATTAATACAAAGGGTTATTCACCAACAGGCGGCAATCCGCTCCGTAAGGTTATTCCCACAATTTAATAGAATTTGAGTACAAAGAGTTATTCACCAAACAGGCGGCAATCCGCTCCGTAAGGTTATTCTCAGAGATTAATAATGAATGAATACGAAAGGTTATTCACCAACAGGCGGCAATCCGCTCCGTAAGGTTATTCCCACAATTTAATAGAATTTGAGTACAAAGAGTTATTCACCAAACAGGCGGCAATCCGCTCCGTAAGGTTATTCTCAGAGATTAATAATGAATGAATACGAAAGGTTATTCACCAACAGGTGGCAATCCGCTCCGTAAGGTTATTCCCACAATTTAATACATGGAAATAAAAGGCACGTCTTATGAGTAAGGAAGAAACAATATTATTATCGAGAATCAAATAATGATAATCCCTTACCATAGTATGTTTGAATAATGGAAGATGAAAAAGATGGTATCCCTTACCATAGTACGTTTGAATAATGGAAGATGAAAGAAGATGACATTCCTTACCGTAATAAATTTAAGAGTGTGAAAAGAATGATATTCCTTACCTTGATATTGTGAAACAAGTTTATAGCCGAACAATTCCTTCCATGTTTGTAGCAGTAAAGAATCTGACTTTTGAGTCTTCTAGAGTTTTTAAAATAATGTTACTCTCGTAAAGATAGGCGGCATAGACTCAAGAATCACTCAATTCGGAGTTAATATGAATGAGTTATGAATTTTCAAAACTAAGACTGAAAATAGTGACGAAAATCAGAATAGGTTACAGTTTTTAGTATTTTAAGGCATGAAGATGATTTCAGATGACTTTTCTTCCTTCTTCAAAGTTGTAGAGGACGAAAAACTGAAGAGACAGACTTTTAATTCATTAAATTCTGACAAATAATGAATTTACTATGATTTTTCGAAAGAGTTACTGTACATAAGAAAATTCCACTCGGGAATTCAAAGAAGAATGCAAAAGATTTCAAAACTAGGAATGACTTAAGAACACTTAGAGAGAACTTACACAAAGAAGTATTTAGAGAGAGAAAGAAAGAACAAGTAAGGAAGTTTATGAAAAATCCTTAAGTTAAGGCTTCTATTTATAGCCAAAAATCTTATCATTCCTTTAATCTAAACCATTCATTTAAATATCATCTTTTAATCTACACCATCCATTTCAAATTTTATATTATCTTTAATCTACACCATTCATTTCATATTACCTAATAATCACCTAACTTTATATTATAAACAAATCAATTCAATTATTCAACAATATTTCACACTTTAATCTACACCATTCATTTCATATCACCTAATAATCACCTAACTTTATATTATAAACAAATCAATTCAATTATTCAACAATATTTCACACTTTAATCTACACCATTCATTTCATATCACCTAATAATCACCTAACTTTATATTATAAACAAATAACTTTATCAATTCAATTATTATGACTAATTGTTATAAATACAGTATAGTTAGCTCTTAGATATCAAGTCAATAAATTAATGAAATACAACTGTTTAAAAAACATCATAATAGAGATAACAATAATGTAAAAGAAAGCATACGTTACTGTGTAATGACAATTATTGATTCAATAATGTGAATTACTGTGCATATGTTACTGTGACAATTATTAGGTTCAATAATTTTAAAAACAGTGCAACAACAATTATTGACTCAATGATATAAAATACAGTGTAATGACAATTATTAAATCAATAATGCAAAATACTGTGTAACAACAATTATTGAATTGATAATATAAAATATTATGCAGTGACAATTATCGATGAAATGATGCGTAACAGTTACGGTGTCAATTATCAGACCAATAATATGAGACACTATGCAATACCGTGTGTTACTGTAGAGTACCGTGTGCTACAGAAAATACCAAAAACTACCGTATGCTACTATTCTTTTATCACCGGAATTTTAACAGTTCCGTTGACTATTTTTATTTAAAAAGGTTATTTCTGTCGTTTTCTATATCCGACAAATATTCCGTTGTGGGGTCCACCAATAATTTATTATTTCGGCACCGTCGTACGGCACGAATATTCCCCGACAAAGCGAATATTGTCCGACAAAATAAAATTTGCACATAACATCCTTAACTTTCAATTTTGTTAATTTAACCACTTACTGTTTCAAAAAAAATATATATGAAGAAAAATTAAATTTTGTATTTCATAAAATTCGGGGTCTTACAGTGAGTCCCTTGTAGCTGTTGCGCATGGATTTATTTGGGCCAATAGCACCTGCAAGTCTTAGAGCTAAAATATACTCACTAGTCATCGTGGATGACAACACCAGATACACATAGGTATTCTTTTCAAGCTCTAAAGACGAAACCAGCAATCAACTGATCAGATTATTCAAACTGGTCATGAATGAACAAGGTGAAAAGATAAAGGCAATTAGAAGTGATTATGGAAAAGAGTTTGATTTTTCTGAGATGGGTCAGTTCTGCGAAGATAATGGAATTCAACAAAATTTCTCAGCTCCAAGGACTACATAATAGAATGGAATAGCTGAAAGGAAGAACAAAACTTTGATTAAAGTAAGAAGAACACTTCTAGTAGCTGCTCATCTCCCTAAATAATTTTGGGTAGAAGCTATCAACACTGCTTGCTACACTCAGAACATATCATTAATTCATTCTAAGCTCAAGAAAACACCTTACGAGTTATGAAAAGGAAGAAAACCAAACATAAGTTACTTTCATGTTTTTGTCTGCACATGCTACATTCTAAACAATGGCAAGAGATACTTAACAAAATTTCAGCCCAAGTCAGACGAAGGAATATTTCTCGGATACTCTATGAATAATAAAGCTTATAGAGTGTTCAATAAGAAATCGTTAAGCTTTGAAGTTTCTATTCATTTAACCTTCGATGAATCTGACTCAGGAAATCCTAAGAAAGCTATATCGTCTGATAAAGTTGTAGAAATGGATCCTTCGATCACAAAGCAAAATAATCCTACGATTGTAGAAGCTAAAGTCACAGAGCCAGATCCAACAATCGTAGTACTAGATCAAGAAATCATTGAACAGCCAGACCCTGAAGAGAATACTCTACAAAATATTTAAGCTGATCAAGAATCAAATCTTGATGAACTTAAACAAGAAAGCACAAGGACATATATTCCAATTTGAAAGAAGGTGGACAAGAGATCACACTTAAGATCTAATAATTGGAGATCCATCTGCCAGAGTTAGAACGAGTTCAGCCACTCAAAACGAGTGTTTTTACTTGAGTTTCCTCTCTCAAATGGTACCATTCAAGCCGAATTGAAGCTATGCAAGAAAAGCTAAATCAATTTAAAAGAATTATGGTTTGGAGGCTAGTTCCATGACCAAAAGATCATCCTGTTATCGACACCAAGTAGGTTTTCAGAAATAAGATGGATGGAGATGGTGTTATTACTAGAAACAAAGCAAGGCTAGTTGCAAAAGGCTATTCTCAGAAAGAAGGAATTGATTATGATGAGACATCTGCTCCTGTTGTCAGATCAGAAGTAATCAGAATGTTTCTAGCTTATACAGCCTTCATGAAATTCAAAGTCTTTCAAATGGAGGTCAAAAGTACATTCCTAAATGGTGAACTTCAAGAAGAAGTCTATGTTGAATAACCTTCAGCTTTTATCAATCAATGTCATTTAAATTATGTTTACAGATTAGATAAAGCACTCTACGGTTTGAAACAAGCACTTAGAGCATTGAATGAAACACTCACTTCTTTTTTAATTGAAAATGAATCGCTAGAGGAAAAAGTAGACACAACACTATTTCTAAGAAAGCATAAAGATAAAATTCTATTAGTACAAATCTATGTAGATGATATTATCTTTGGTTCTACTGATAAAAAGTTATGTGAGAGATTTGCAAAGCTGATGTAGAGTAAATTTAAAACGAGTATGATTGGGGAGCTAAATTTCATTCTTGGACTAAAAGTAAAACAGACTAAAGAAGGAATCTTTATAAACCAGACCAAGTATATTAAAGATCTACTTAAAAAGTATGGCATGGAATCTGCAACTCCTATAAAAACTCCTATGGCATCTGCTACCAAACTAGATAAAGGTGAATCTGGTAAAAGTATTGATATAACTGAATACAGAGTGGCTATAAAAAGGATTTTCAGGTATCTCAAGGGCACTCCACATTTGGGAATATGGTATCCTAAGTAGTTTCCCTTTAATTTGATTGGTTATTTAGATGCAAACTTTGTAGGATGCAAGATGGACATAAAAAGCACGAGTGGCACATGTCAACTGTTAGGAAATAGACTTATCTCATGGTTTAGCAATAAGCAAAATTCAAAGTCAACTTCAACTACAGAAGCTAAGTACATTGTTGTTAGAAGTTGCTTTACTCAAATTCTGTGGATAAGGAATCAACTAGCTGACTATGGGAGTGACACCCCCAAATCTCGCCCTACACAACCTAATTTGAGACACCAAAAATACACAGTAACTATTACAAAATAGTACATAGTACAAAAATATGGAGCTCAATAAAATATAACTAAGTTTTCACTATTATTGTCACACTATTTTATAACATGTGAAAACTACTACAACTATCACTCGGACCTTCACTTCATCCCTCGGCTAAACCCAACTACTCTATCATTTCCTAAGAAATAATAAAACAAATGAAAGGATGAGCTTAAATAGTCTAGTAAAAAAATATTATGACTAAGATAACAATGAGTTAATTATTATTAACCTTCAACAGTTGAGTTCTTGATTGAATATAATAAATAACAAGTTTTAAATCAATAATAGCAGCGGAATAAATAATTAATTAGAAGAATCATATAAACTACGATGTTCACTAGCTTCTCCTTTTAAGAAAAATATCACCAACTTTTATCATTTGAAACACCATTGATCATGATCATATCAATAACAGTTTTTTTTTGCCCCAAGCCAAAGATAACATTCATCACGGGCCCTAAAAGACACACCACCATTATATCGTTTTTATCCTATCATCTATACCCCAGGCCAGATATATTCACAACAACTTGATTCTTGATGATTAGAATTGTTGGTTTGTAATATTCATAAACGCAATCAAATTGCACAAAATAGCGGAAGCATGGTAAAATCAAATTTAAAATTTTACAAACCATAATCCAGGATCGACCTTTATGCGTAACTATTAATTAATAAAGAAGAAGTTAGAGATATACCCTTGTAGAACTCAAAGCTTCAACGTGTACAAGTTCACCTCCAAATCCTTTGCGTTCTCCTTAAATTTCACCGATTGGATTCTAATGATCAATGTTAGCCACCCAAGTGTTTGGCCTCTAGAGGTGATCCACCAAGGAATAACAAAAATTCAAGAAGTGGGTGATGGCAAACCCTAGTTTTCCCTCTCTAGAGAATATGTGAGTACTCTCCCAAAACTTGTGGAAGTGTATGTGTGTAACCCTAATCCATAATAATACTTCTCTTTTTTATAGATTTTGTAAACCCTCATAACACCTTTAGGAATATGGTTTTTAATTAAACTCCTAATCTAATTAGGAACTTAATTGATTTAATATAATAATTATAATTCCTAAACTATTTAGGAACTTAATTATTAATTATGAGAGTACTCTTATTAATTAATTCCTAAACCATTTAGGAACTAAATAATAATGATAATAGTAATAATAATAATAAGACTCCTCTTATTAATTTATAATTAGTATTTTCAAAATACTAAATAATAAATATTAAGCTATTTAATTTATTTTATCCACATAGTATAAATTAAATATACTTAATTCATTATTACAATTATGCCATTTACTTCTTAAATAATTATTTTCCTTTTGCGGTGTGACCCTTTAGGTTCTCCATATTAAACCGGTTATAGAATAAATTAATTATAACTATTCTAATCTTATTTATATAAATAAATTAAACTATTTAATTCATTTAAATAAATAATATTTATTCCATAATAAGGGTAAGCCCCCTTAGCGATCAACGACTTTTCAGATAATATAGATTTCAACATTTAATCACAAAAGAATCTATTCAGCAAATAGTTACCGTACAATTCAATCCTTCTACCTCACAACGTCCCAATCAAATATAAGACATGGTATAACTGTCAAGTCTTATTTTATTTGATTATATGCATTTCGATCCTTAAATGAATAACTCTAATTAATGTAAATTAGAAACTACTTTCTAATTTTCATTCTGCCTTGGCCAAGGACTACTGAGTTGTCATTTATCGAATCGCATAGGACATTCTCTTCTTTTACTAGAAGTGGTAGATTCTTTGTTGATCATTCACCTATCTCCATGTATGACTTATTATATCCGATAATACCCTTTGATACACCCTAAAGGTTTTAAGGAATATGTCAAAACATAATTCATCATACACAAGATACTATGATGATCTCAAGTCCAATGATCACTTGTACTACTATCACAAAAGGAACTCCTATTGACAGACAAGTAAGACTCCATTAGGTGTTCCTTGAGCGAGTCACGTTCAGTGAACTTATTCTCTAATAAGCACCTACATACTTGCTTTAGTGTCTCTACAAAAATGATTATGAGATCAATCATCCTCTTCATAAGAGCAATCATAGTATGTGCTAATCTATTCGGATTCATTAATTCCCATTTTAGTGATCCCACGATTAGGAACAATTTTAGTTTTGAGCTATCTTGAATTTAGATCTCATTAGCATGATCCTCATCATGGTTCTAAAAACATTGCTCAAAAACTATGGGTTCATCCATTTGATTAATTCAAGTAATTAATCATGAATAAAGAAATGCCTTGATACTTTTATTAATAAACGAATAAGATTACAAAGTATATGCTTATCACATCAAATGTGATTGGCTTGATGGCATACTACTTTCAATCTCCCACTTGCACTAAAGCCAATCGCCCTTTGGTATCCCTATACCATTCTTCTCTAAGTGGCGTACAAATTGCTTAGTAAATGCTTTAGTTAATGGATCTGTAATGCTGTTCTAAGAGCTTGCCATCTTTATGGTGTCGTCTCCTTTTCAATAATTCATCTAATCATATGAAAGTGTTGCAACATATGTTTGGATTTCAGATGAGACCTAGGTTCTTTGGCAAATTAAACTCCTTTAATGCTAGGAACCGTTATAAGTTCTGTAATGAACTTGTTGAACCAAACAATCACCTTTGCAGCTTCACTTATAGTTATTTACTATGTCTTTGACACTAAATCAGCAACTCCTTGCTGTTTGAAACTTTTCAAACTGCAGCACCGTTCAAGGTAATCATATTACCTGAAACGGATATGCTGTTATCTTGGTTAGTCTGAATAAACTTGAGTTTGTTAAGCCCTCTAGTTTTATATCAGACTCATCATTAAAAACTCTTTTCTAATATTCTTCTCCAGAAATGAACTGATATCTGCTTATCATGCATAAACAATATCAGGTCAAGTACATATCATCCCGTACATGATAGATCCTATTGCTGAGGCATAAGGAGTCTTACTTATACGGTCTCTCTCTTCAGGTGTCTTTGGGGCCTGCTTCTTCGAGAGATGTATTTTAGAACCCATCGGCATGAGCCATTTCTTGGAATCTTTCATGCTAAACTTCTTTAGCATAGAATCAATGTACGTTCCTTGGGACAAGCCAAGCATCCTTTTAGACCTATCTCTATAGATCTTTATCCCCAAAATATAGGATGTTTCTCCCAAGTCCTTCACGGAGAAGTGTTTAGACAACCACATTTTTACTGATTGTAGCATCGGTATGTCATTTCTTATCAGTATTATATCACTATATAATACTAGGAATGTCACAGTGCTCCCACTAACCTTTGTACACACTTGGTTCATCCTTGTCTTTGATAAAATCAAACTCCTTTGATTGTCTCATCAAAACGGATGTTCCATTTTCGAGAAACCTGTTTCAATCCATAATTGGATCGTTGTAACTTACATACTTAATTTACTCCATCTATATGGAGACAAATTCTCTTGGTTGTATCATACATACATTCTTTTGTATAATAAGCTACAACTGCAAGTAAAATCCGAATTGATATATGCATTTTCACTAGTGAAAAATTTCATTATAGTCAACTCATTGACCTTATTTGAAATCTTTTTACCACTAGTCAGGTCTTATAGGTCTCTACCTTGCCATATGCTTTAGTCTTTCTCCAAAGACCCATTTCAAATTTTATGATCATCAGTCATTTCTCTTGAGTATTTAATACTCATGCCTCGTCGTATGTAACTGGATCATCATCCACTATGATGTGTACCTCATCATCATCATCATCTATGATGAATCCATACTATTCAGGTATCTTCGGTACTAAACCAAATTTACGACTTGGTTGTGGTACAATAGGTTTATCTACTTGTACAAATTCCTTCTCTTGATCTGTAGTGTTTTGTGGTTCTTGAACTTCTTCAAGATCTATTTTACTCTCACTAACCCTTTAAGGAAAAACTTCTTTTCCTTTAGGTTGCTTGTTTCAACAAACAATTTTTAATTAGTCAGATCATAGAAGTGATATCCTGAACTTTCTTTAAGATATCCCACAAGTTTACACTTGTCAAATCTTGTCCTAAGCTTATCACTGTCAAACCTTTTGACATAAGCTGGACAATTCAAATTTTAACATACTTAAGACTTGGTTTCCTCCCTATCCATGACTCATATGAAGTCTTGAGGAGGAAATAAGAAGGTATCTGATTTAGTAGATATGCGATCGTTTCTAAGGTATAACCCTAGAAGTATACTGGAATATTGGTATAACTCATCATGGATCATCACCATGTCCATTATGTGAGAATACCATTTCGCTTGAGATGATCTAGAAACTTATTGCTTAAGTATTCCCTTCTCGATCTAATCGAAGAACTTTAATACCTTTGGCCTATAGTTTTGTTACTTCACTTTTGAATTCTTTGAACGTTTCAAATGACTTGAATTTGTATTTCATCAAATACATATATCGAAATCTATGATCATTAGTGAAAATAATGAATAAATACCTTCCTCTTGCATTTGTCGTCATAGGTCCCACACATGACTGTGTGTATCATTTCTAACAACTCCGCAACTCGCTCTCCATGTCCACTAAATGAAGATTTAGTCATATTATCCATGATACAAGATTCACAAGTTGTATTTGATTCATAATCAAAAGGCTCTAAAAAACCAATCTTTATACAACTTGTTTAGTCTTGTTTCATTAACATGACCGAGTTAACAGTATAGCATAAAGGTATGATCCATATCATCTCTTTGCCTTTAGTTTGTTCAATTTTGAAATACTTTCATGTAAGTCAAGCTTATAAAATCCATCAAGTAATCAACATAGTAACATCTTACTAACTAAATGGATTTGACCGTAGGCAATGCTAAACTGTAAGTTCCTGTGATTAATGTAGCAACCTTTTGCTCCATTTCCCACACACATGATTACTTATCTTTATTTCAGCCTTCTACTTCTGCCTAGTCTCTGCAACGGCTTGCATATTTGAGACATCCAGCCGGTATCTAATACATAAGTAGAAACTTGACTTATAGAAAGTTCTATTTCATTATGAACAAATCTATATCTGCAGTTGAAGCTTCACTAAGCTTCTTCTGCTTAACTACTACAAGATACTCCTTGCAATTCCTCTTCCAGTGTCTCAGCTTATTGCAATGAAAGCAAACTCCTTTGCATTCGGGATCACTTTTATTTATGTCATTTGTTTAGCCTTTCTATTGCCTTCTATCTTTTCTGACTCCTCAGAAACATCTTTGGCCATCTTCTTCAACTTAAAAGATTCATCTACTAGTAAAACTTGGTTTTCCTTGAAAGGAAAGTGACTCTCAACTGTATTCAACATATTTAAGCTAATCAGGTAAACTGACTTCAAGCTTATTAATGTTAAAATTCACAACAATTTGTGAAAGGGAGTCAGCGAGTGACTGCAAGATCGAATCTTGACTCAACTCTCCATCTTTGACAAAACCTAGGTGTCCTAATTGATCGATCGAATTGATCATCTTTAGGATACGTGCCTTTACTGTAGTGCCATTGGTTATTATAGATTGGAAGAGCTCCTTAGATATCTTATATCTAGTTGACCTACTTTGCTCACCAAACAACTTTTGAATGTGCAACAATATAGTAGGTGCATCCATTTTCTCTTGTTGACGCTGTAACTCGATACTTATGGATGCGAGCGTGATGCATTGAGCCATCTTTGCATCATCTTGCTATTTCTTAAAATAACAATATCTTCCTCATAGGCTTAGTCTACAACGTTTGCAGGGATAGACAAATTAAGGACATTTGCTAACTTTTCAGCATTGAGAACTTTTCTCAAATTTGTTTAATTAATCCGAACAATTCAGTTCGATTAATTTATTAACATCTAATATGCTATGCAGTGTTAGTGAATTAAACATAGCAATATTCTTTAAGTGAATTAATAACAACATTAACATGCATTCATTTTATTAATCACCAAGTTAATTAGGTCTTTATTTAAAATGGTGTCTCCCACCATTTTCATCAAACTATATTACCCTCTTATATAATTCGGCAAATTTAATTAAAGACTTGCTAGTGAGAATAAGGATCCTATTTCAAATGTATATAGCCTTGTGTGTGCACAACAAACTATATATAAATAAATAGGTAGACAACTTTTGTCAATTACATCAACATGTAACTCTTTATATTTTGCCTTTTAGATTATTATGATCAAGTGTGTGCACATCCGAATCAAAATTATCTAAGTTAAGTCCAACCTAGCACCTCCATATAGTAAATAGAAAAATACTGTCCTTGTGTGTGCACAACAAAACAATAATGTTCAATTTCTTATAAGCATCAAAATGTGATAAGATAACATTTCAAATGATCGATATAGGTCTTGTGTGTGCACAACAAACGTATATTGATTATTTGATACTCTATCGTTTTATCATGCTAGAAGGCGATGTTCGATATTCCAAATATCTTTGAATGTTACAACTTAATATTTTAGTAGTAGAATAAATAAATTAGAACAATTCTAATTTTATTTAATTGAATTAAACTCTTTTTAATTCATGAATTAAACATTTTAATTCATTTTTAAATAATATTTATTCTACATCATGAGGGGTTTATTAATATTAATTGTCTCATCTTATTTAATGCGTATGCACATATGTATATATAAAATACGCGTCATATTATTTAATATGCGAAGCATGTTTGGATAATATATAATAAATATATATTAAGCATGCACATATAGAATACTATATTCTACTTGGATTGATTATGGACTTTTATTCTAGTTTGGCTCACTAGAGCCACCAAGTGGACCAAAAGGTCAAACCTAAGGTGCAAGAATAAATTAAATTATATGTAACTATTACATTTAAATTCGGGCTCCTTTACAAATGGGTCTTCATGCGCTCCTTGCTCCTTTGCTCCAATTTTTCAAAATAATTCTAACTAATCATATTACAAAACTATTTACAATAAATATAAACCTTGATCAACAGTCAAGAGGAAGTACATATGAGGGAGATAGAATTATACATAAGAAAAATTAGAAAGACGATGTACGCATACCCCATTTATAAAACCCATTCATTAATGCATCCATTTAAAATTAAATCCAATCACATTGGTCAATAGTCCATAATCAATTCCATTTATTATCATATATATCAATAAATAGTATTCATCTAATGAATTAAATAAAACATTTCATATATGAATTGGTATCATTTAATGGGTAATTAAAGTTGCATGAAATCTAATTTCATGTTTAAAATAAACCTTTATTTTAATTATAAAATTATTTAAAAATAAACTATTTATTTTTATTATTTTAAAATTACCCAAAATAAACTCTTTTATTTTGAAATTTTAAAATCTGTATAAAATTACCAAATTGTTTGGCTAATTAAATATATA
This sequence comes from Hedera helix, assembly GCA_947179155.2. Classification (NCBI taxonomy): domain Eukaryota; kingdom Viridiplantae; phylum Streptophyta; class Magnoliopsida; order Apiales; family Araliaceae; genus Hedera; species Hedera helix. The sequence goes on along the minus strand of OX359276.1, from coordinate 26,254,657 downwards.
TTATAAATATATCATATATATTTATAATATATAGTACATGGTTATTATATATATATATATTACACTGTACAATATATCTATATATATATATATTTATGTCAAAACCGTAGCATGCTGCTAAACCAATTCAGTAATCAATATATATATATATATATATATATATAACCGGCTACTTTGTTTGCTTTATTGCTAATCACCGAAAACCGTACAGCTTTTTCAATATTCAAACCGAAAATAAGGGAATCAAATATTTACCGGTGACATTTATTTCGGGACATCCAATTCGGTAGCAGTCAAGATTATAAACCAAAACCGGAAGTTCGGTCAAGGCACGGTCGGTCAAGCAAGGCAGTTTATTATTAGTTTTCAAAAAAAATGAATGTCAGGAAGCTTTTCATATATATATATATATATATATATATATAACAAATTCGAAAACCGTGCAACACAAAATTTGCTCTATAATTTCCGAACAGTGGCTGCTACTTTGATAATATATATATAGTCCGAAACAGTGGTGCACCATTTTGAATTACCGGAAAAATTGTTTCGTTAATTAATCCAATTTTGATATTAAAAATAATAATTTTATACAATAAATTATGCCCAATAAATTATTCTATACACATACCCATACATATATGGAATCAACACAATTAATAATTCGCATAAAGTTTGGCTCTCATACCACTGTTGGTTTGTAATATTCATAGACGCAATCAAATTGCACAAAATACATAATCCAGGATCGACCTTTATGCGCAACTATTAATTAATAAAGAAGAAGTTAGAGATATACCCTTGTAGAACTCAAAGCTTCAACGGGTACAAGTTCACCTCCAAATCTTTCGCGTTCTCCTTGAATTTCACCGATTGGATTCCAATGATCAATGTTAGCCACCCAAGCGTTTGGTCTCTAGAGGTGATCCACCAAGGAATAACAATAATTTAAGAAGTTGGTGATGGCAAACCCTAGTTTTCTCTCTCTAGAGAATATGTGAGTACTCTCCCAAAACTTGTGGAAGTGTATGTGTGTAACCCTAATCCATAATAAGACTTCTCTTGTTTATAGATTTTGTAAACCCTCCTAACACCTTTAGGAATAGGGTTTTTAATTAAACTCTTAATCTAATTAGGAACTTAATTGATTTAATATAATAATTATAATTCCTAAACTATTTAGGAACTTAATTATTAATTATGAGAGTACTCTTATTAATTAATTCCTAAACCATTTAGGAACTAAATAATAATAATAATAGTAATAATAATAATAAGACTCCTCTTATTAATTTATAATTAGTATTTTCAAAATACTAAATAATAAATATTAAGCTATTTAATTTATTCTATCCACATAGTATAAATTAAATATACTTAATTCATTATTACAATTATGCCATTTACTTCTTAAATAATTATTTTCCTTTTGCGGTGTGACCCTTTAGGTTCTCCATATTAAACCGGTTATAGAATAAATTAATTATAACTATTCTAATCTTATTTATATAAATAAATTAAACTATTTAATTCATTTAAATAAATAATATTTATTCCATAATAAGGGTAAGCCCCCTTAGCGATCAACGACTTTTCAGATAATATAGATTTCAACATTTAATCACAAAAGAATCTATTCAGCGAATAGTTACCGTACAATTCAATCCTTCTACCTCACAACGTCCCAATCAAATATAAGACATGGTATAACTGTCAAGTCTTATTTTATTTGATTATATGCATTTCGATCCTTAAATGAATAACTCTAATTAATGTAAATTAGAAACTACTTTCTAATTTTCATTCTGTCTTGGCCAAGGACTACTGTGACAGCCAAGGATTTTAGAATAATTCCAAATGAGGATTATGATTAATTAAGTAAAGGTTAGTAGTAAAACCTAGCGTTAAATGTTAGAATATATTAATGATTGATTTATTATGTAAGCTATGTGCTAAATGACCTATGTGGTTGACTGAATGTGTGGATATAAACGTATATTAAAGTTAATAAAGGAATAAAGATTTAAAGTTATAGAATAATGAAAATGAGGAAAATATAATTACATTGAGCTTAAGTTATGAAAATTGAGAACGAAGTTAATGAATAGGCCTTGAAAGGCTAGGTGATGTGAATAATAAGATTAGTGATATGTGAACATGTGGAGTTTATTAAGAAATTAATATATTGATTTTGAATAAGGTAGGTATTTATGTGAATCATAAATATGGAAGATAATACCCCGAGTGTAAGTAGAAAGAGTGAAGATTTCAACTATGGTGTAAATTAGCTTATGTGTGTGTGAAGTAAATAAGTTAAAGGACGTTAAAATCGTAAAAGGGATGTTATGAACATAAAAAGGATAAATGTTGATGGATTTTGGTAATTCGGTCAAGGTTCGCTTCTCGAGGAAGCGGTTGATAGAAAAGATGAGCAATTCGATGGTATTGAGATATTGATAGTTAAAATTTATGGAATTGATTTATTGTGGAACCAAGAGGTTTACATAAATTGGAAAAGTGATAACATGGAATTTCTACAATTCTGTGAATTATGATTTATTAGAGGAAATTCAAGGTTCAAAGTGTGACAAGCAATCTGGGACGAGTCAATTATGGATTATTTGATGATATAATGAAGTTTAAATGTAATGAAACGAATTTGGATCAAAATGGACTTGAAAGGGTTTAAGAAAAAGCAAGTATGGAATTATGAGAAATTAAATTTCTAGGAAATTTGGCTAAAGACCAAAATGCCCTTGATAAGTGGGGAAATGACGAAGGCATCCTTATTATGTGAATTGTCAACTATGCCATTGGAAATGCATGTGAAATGTCTTAATCATCCCTAACCATGCATGGAGTTAACTTAACCAAGGATTGGTTAAGTGATGGAGGATATATATTGATTATATATGTATATGTTATGTGTTATCAGCATTGTTCCTTTTATTTCATTCGAAGGTGGCAAGCATAAAAGAGAAAGAGAGAAAAGGGTTAGGGTTTGAAGAGAATTCAAGAGGATTGCTAGAGAATTGATCAAGAGAAGGAAGACAAGCCATCAAAGTGAGGTTTCCATCTCTATGAAGCTTTATATCAAGAAGAAAGAAGAGCTAAATAAGGTATAGCTATGTTTTTGTATTAAAACTTGATGTTCATGAGTTTAAATGTTAGTTTAAGTATAGCCATGCATGAATCCTTGACTATAAAGAGTTGATTATGAAGAGATCATGTATATTGCATGTTATATGTTTGGAAAATCATGAAACCCTAGTCTCTAAGGTTGCAAAGCAAAGGTGGTGAACTATTATGCATGTTTTTAAGGTTATAAGTCATGATTCATGGAGAATCATGTGTTGTTTGTATTTAGAAGTGATGAAAACCTAATTTGAAAGGTTGATTATGCTTGATGAAAGTGAAATTTTATGTTAAATAGTAAGCTAGATACCTAAAAGTTTGAAAGGTATGATTTATGTAAAGAAATTGCAAATATTAGGCTATACTTTTTGTGTAGACAACGTAATAATCTGTAAAGTGTATTGGAAGATACATATGGAAGTTGTGAGAATATACAAAGTTGTTAAATGTATATGTGATAGCCTATGTGGTGTATTGGATTTAAGATGTTAAGTTGAGTTTAAGGCTTGAAATTGAAAAGTCGAGAATATGCCATCAATATGTGAATTTGGCCATTGAGTGTAATTTGTGATCAAATGAAGCCAAAAAGTAAGTTTGATGTTAATACACGTGTTAGTAATGATTTGGATGTCATTCGGTTCGTATGGCGACAATTGAGGATTTTAAATGTTTTAAACATTCGCCGACGACCAAAACGGACTATTTGAGAAAATGTAACCATTTGAAAAGTTGTAAAGGTTTTGAAAATCCATTAAAGTTATATATGTGCTATGTGTACTAAATGAAGTGATTGAAGTAGGTTGTGCCAAAAAGAAGTTAAGGATTGACACGGAGTTTAAGCTTTAGAAATGAAAGGTTTTGAAAAAGTTAATGAAAATGGCCGTCAAAGGTGATTTTTGGCAATTTTAAGGAATTAGAGTTGAAATGAGGTTAAATGACTCATATTTATGTTAATACACGTGTTAGAGTTGGTTTGGAAATCAACGGATGAGAAATTGAATGAAAATGAGTTTCGAACGATCGAAATCGATCGTTTCAACCCTAAACGGATTTTTATGGACAAAACTCGCCTCGTGCGAAGTTAAGTTGATTTGAAGGCCTAGACATGTCATATATGACCTATGTGAACTATGTCAAGTGTTAGAATTGAGTTTTAAAGCTTATGGCCAAAAATCACCAAGTTGGTAAAAAGTTGGTTTGGAAGTTGAAAATTTTTCTAAGTCTGGAAATGTGTTGAACAGCCCTCCTAGGGGCTAATGTATCTCTACTTTTAAGAAGCCAAATGTGGCAAGTAGTATTTTTGTAAAATACTAGGTAGTAAGGTCTAGATGTGGTCCAAATTTCAGCTCAATTGGAGTTAAGATGAAGAAATTAAAAATCGGCAAAGGTAGTGCAAAAATCAGATTTCCAGATTTTGAACATGGCGCCCCCGCGCCATGTTTTGTACTAAAAGTGGCGCCCCGGCGCCATGTTACTGTTCATCGACCGAGGAGATTTCGCGGCCAGCGAGCTCTAGCGGCGCCGGGGCGGAGTTACTGTTCATTTGAAAATTTTTAAGCTTCCAAAAAGCTATATTTTGATATGGTATGATAGAAATGAGTTATATAAACCCTAAAAGTAATAATAATGGTTAAATTAAAGGGTGTTAAGTTATAATGAAATGACAAATGGCATAATATAACATGCCTAAAGCTAAGCCAAAACATGTTATAAGTTATGAAAAAGGTCGGAAGCAAGTTAGGGTGTATTATAAACCTACATAAGGTGTAATACATCAAATGTGAAATGATTAAAGACGGATGATCATGTATTTATGGAATTAGTTTGATAAGTTATACAAGTTTATGATCTTATAATGACATATAAGCTATATGTTGACAGACAGAGTTCGAAATGAGCAAGCCGACAAGACGGATAATAAAGGATGATTGAGGAAGTACAGGTTAAGTAAAATAAAGGCGTACAGGCAAGTTTTTCAGAATTAAGTATAGTAGATATTTTATATGAGCTACGTGATAGCATATAAGTTGAATGTGCCTTGCGTGCAATTATGTGGTTAAGTGCTAAATGAATTACGTGACATTAAGCATGATATATTAAGTTAAGGGAATCACGACGCATATTATAAATTGTGAGCATGAAAGGTGTTAGCTGAATTACTTGCTGAGCTTTATGCTCATTCTTGCTATGAACTAACATTTCAGGTAAAATACATGAAGGCCGGAGGTACCGGTGCAGCTAAGGTAACAGATTGATGATGGAATAAATAAACGTGAAGCCAAACTGTTATATGTGGTTACAAGTTAACAAATGTTGTGAATCTATTCTGATGATTTGTATATAGGTGATATTATTATTCAGGAAAAGTTTGTAATTATGTAAGTCTAGTTATAATTGTGTTAGACCCGCATGTATGTCATATATGTATGGAGCAGGGAATGTGAGATACAGATGTATGTATTTATAATGTAGCATGAATGGATAGACATGTGGACATAGAACGTATATTTGCATAGATATGATAAATGAATGTATGTATACAGGTATATGTGCACAGAGTCTGGTGCAAAACAGGCATTTATAATTAGAGCCATGTATGATTAGATCATGGCGAAATTTTGTTGACAGATTAAAGTATAATAATATATATGATTATGAAATGAAATAGACTCAGTCACCATTAGTAGTTGTTTGACCTAAGTTTAATTAAAGGTAAGTGAACGTTGCGATCCTGAGACAGGTAAAGAATGTGAATGAATGGATATGCAGGAAGTAAAATTGATATATGTAATCTGTTTTACGTGAAAGCAATGAATGTTGAGAGTCCATGAGGATGGATTTGTATGTATGTAAGATTTAGAAAAGTTGTATTAATATAAAATTGAGGTATTATCGATTAGTTGAGTTTGATATGTAATGAGCTTATATATATATGGTACAGTTTTACGTACAGTGCAGAGGTTTGTAAACAGGTACAGGTATGAAGCAGATGTATGAATATAGGTACAGGTAAACAGAGCCATATATAGACGGAACCATGGCGAAATTTATTTACAAGTTATGAAAATAGTTAATATATATGTATGTTTATAATAGGTCGCAAATTCTTAATGGTTGACCTAAGTTATAATGAAGAGCAAGTAAACGTTACGATCCTGAGATATGTAAGGATTATAAATCAAATAAAGTTTTGTTTTAAAAAAATAAAAAAATGGACCGAATTTATGGTCAGCTAAATGATTTCAAAAGTCAAAGGTTACGTGTAACACACGACATTCCATGTTAATATGAATTTAAAGTTGATAAATGTGCTACCCAGAGATAATCGGATAATTAAATAAGGTGGAAATTTGGGCTGTTACAACTACTGAGTTGTCATTTATCGAATCGCATAGGACATTCTCTTCTTTTACTAGAAGTGGTAGATTCTTTGTTGATCATTCACCTATCTCCATGTATGACTTATTATATCCGATAATACCCTTTGATACACCCTAAAGGTTTTAAGGAATATGTCAAAACATAATTCATCATACACAAGATACTATGATGATCTCAAGTCCAATGATCACTTGTACTACTATCACAAAAGGAACTCCTATTGACAGGCAAGTAAGACTTCACTAGGTGTTCCTTGAGCGAGTCACGTTCAGTGAACTTATTCTCTTATAAGCACCAACATACTTGCTTTAGTGTCTCTATACAAATGATTATGAGATCAATCATCCTCTTCATAAGAGCAAGCATAGTATGCACTAATCTATCCGGATTCACTAATTCCCATTTTAGTGATCCCACGATTAGGAACAATTTTAGTTTTGAGTTATCTTGAATTTAGATCTCATTAGCATGATCCTCATCATGGTTCTAAAAGCATTGCTCGAAAACTATGGGTTCATCCATTTGATTAATTCAAGTAATTAATCATGAATAAAGAAATGCCTTGATACTTTTATTAATAAACGAATAAGATTACAAAGTATATGTTTATCACATCAAATATGATTGGCTTGAGGGCATACTACTTTCAAGAATAACAATAGAGATATAAATGATAAATAGAATTATATGATACTTTGTCCAGAGTCAAATGATATCTAGATTATCAACATGACGTGGACTCAAATTAAAGAATGATATTCAAGATCCATAATTAAAAATAACATTTGAAGTTCAATAAAAAGGTTCAAATAAAATGATATTAGATGAAGTATAAACTATTAAGGAACATATAATTATTTCAATAAATTTACTAAACAATACTTACCATAGTAAGTTTAAGAGTATGACAGAAAAAAATATCCCTTACTTTAACACGTGCCTGGATATTGATTTAAATGAAATTGATCAACCTATGTATTTATAATTTAATTAGTAACTACCACATATAAATTTATGGTGTATACCAATTCGTATGAAATCATCAAAAATGATTTGATAGTAAAAAAATTTGTGTAGTGTATAGAATAAAGTATAATAAACTTCAAAATAAGCTTTGAAAATATTATTTTAAAAGAATCTTCAAGAGAGAGTTTTTCAAAATGAATCTTCTAAAGGAAGAGTGTTCTAAAGAAAGATTTATAAACACCGTGTGATGTGTATGATTTTCTTGACTAACTATTATGAAAAGACTTACTTGAACAATACTTGTACTCTTACAGATCTTCACAAATACACACGATAGCTTAAGCACACTTAGAAAGAACTTATTTAAAGTAATATTTAGATAGTGAAAGAAAGAATAAGCACGTGCGCAATCTTCAAGTGGGTCATTGATGTCCTTAGCTCTATCTCCATCTTTTGTAAGTCATACAAAATGCTTCTTTGCGTTGTCAGTATTGCACTTATACTCGTATAAGATTTTTTGCTTAATGCGTCAGCTACAACGTTCGCCTTTCCTAGGTGATACTATATTGTGTGGTCGTAATCCTTTAACAGCTCAAGGCAACGTCGTTGTCGCATGTTGAGTTCCTTCTAGGTGAAGAAATACTTGAGACTTTTGTGATCCGCAAAGATTTCCACTTTTTTCCCGTACAAGTAGTGTTTCCAAATCTTCAATACGAAAACGACTGCTGCCAACTCTAGATCATGAGTAGGATAATTTTTCTCATAATCTTTGAGTTGTTAAGAGACATATGCTATAACTTTTTTATGTTACATAAGAACACAACCTAGACTTTTGCCTAAAACATCGATATAGATAATAAATTCTCCCGATCCTGATGGTATGGTCAGAATTTTATACTTTTCGAGTCAGCTGAGTTAATGGAGTGGCGATTCGAGAAAATCCTTGTACGAATCTCTTATAATAGCCAGCTAGGCCTAGAAAATTTCGCACTTCAGTTACTGACCTAGGTTGCTCCCAATTTAATATTACTTAAATCTTTGCAGGGTCAACTGATATTTCTTGACTGAAAATAACATGCCCAAGGAACATGACTTCCTCAAGCTAAAACTCACACTTCTTCAACTTAGCATACAACTTGTTCTCACGTAGCTTTTAGAGTATCAATCTCAGGTGTTGTTCATGATCCTCACGACTCTTGGAGTATATGAGAATGTCATCAATAAAGATAACCAAAAAATGATCCAAATATTCCTTGAATATTTAGTTCATCATGTTCATGAAAAAGCTGTAGGAGCATTAGTTAGTCCAAAATGCATGACTAAGAACTCATAATTTTAGTAGCGAGTTCTGAAAGCAGTTTTTAGAATGTTATCAGCTTTAACTTTTAATTGATGATATCCAAAGCGAAGATCAATATTTGAAAAATGTTGAGCACCTTTAATTAATCAAACGGGTCATCAATTCGAGGTAACAAGTACCTTTTTGTGATAGTGACATAATTCAACTCGCGGTAGTCAATGCACAATCTCATACTCCCATCCTTCTTCTTGACAAAAAGAACAGGGGCACCCCAAAGCGATGCACTCGGACGAATGAAACTACTATCTAACAATTTCTGTAGTTAGACCTTTAATTCTTGAAGTTCAATAGGAGCCATTCAGTATGGGGCTTTGAAAATAGGCATAGTACTGGGTTCAAGATCAATATAGAGTTCAATTTCACGGTTTGGGAGTAAGCCAGGAAGTTCATCGAGAAAAACATCAAAAAATTCATTAACAATAGGAATATCATTTAAGTTTCATGTGTTTTTTTTCAAATCAGTGACATGAGTTAAAAAACTTGATATTCCTTTTTCAATAAACGAGTGATTTTATGGCTAGAAATGACAGTTATAGATTTCAACAGTTTGGTTGTTTGAATTTGCATGTCAGGTTGATTAGGAATATGAAAACTAATGATCTTTTGAAAATAATCAATTTTAACATGATGGTTAGTCAACCAAACAATTCATAAAATCACATCAAATTCATGCATTTTCAAAGAAATAAGGTCAACTGGTAATGTGATGTTGTTGATTTAAACTAAGCAAGATTTTATATATAGTAGATGTAATGACTATTTCTCTTAATGGGGTTTCAACTGACAAGTCAAAGTCTAAATTTTTAGGAGTTAAGTTTAATCATTGAGCATCTGCAGGTGAGATAAAGGAGTTGGTAGAACCAGTATCTAACAGAACATAGACTTCACGAGAATTTATGAATAGCTTATCGGTTATTACCTAGTTCGAATTTTGTGTCATTTGGGATGTCACAACAAAAGCTCCCTCCTGAATTATAGATATTTCTTTGTCTGTGCTAGCTTTTGGAGCCATTATTGATGCTGGAGTTGATTTTGTAACAGAACAAAATTACTCAATATGACCTTCCTTCCTATAACTGTAGCACAACTTGGATTGCTGAGTATAGTTTGGGCTGATGTGACCCTCCTAATCACACTTGTAGCATCTCACTAATGGTCGATCCCTTCCTCTTGAAACTAGTGTTGGTGTTGATGTCGGTGCCCTTCCATAATCATTGTGGGATCTCTTCCTCTTAAAGTTATTCCCACTTGATTCACGTCTTCTGTTATTTGAGCCGGGATTACCACCGAAGTGTTGATTGCCTCCTCTATGGGTCTAATTCTGGTGATTGTTGTCGTTATTTTTCTCTCTCTGCTGGTCATAGACTATTGGCTATAATATTTCATTTTCTTGCTCCACCCTTTGAGCCCTATCCACAACATCTGAATATAAACAAAATTTATGAGAGCTAAGGTGTTGGCGAATTTTTGTTCTCAAACCTCGCAAGAACATACGACTTATTCGTGCTTCGTCGTCCACCAGATGGGTTATAAATCGGGATAACTTGGCAAACTTGACCTCATATTGTGAGACAGTCATGTTCCCTTACTCTAGCTTGATAAACTCCACCTCCTTCATGTGGAGAATACTTTCTAGAAAGTCCTTCTCGTTAAACAGCTTTTAAAATTTTATCCAAGACATCTCGAGTGTTGAATGATGAATACATTTTACTGCTTCCCACCAATGGTCCGCCTCACCTCGTAACATGAAGGTGACAAATGAAACCTTCTGATCATTAGCGCATCGTAGGACATTGATGAGCATATTATTATACATTTATTTCCTTCAAAAATACATTTAATAGTCTAATTTTATAGTAATTGGATTTAATTTGGTGTACAGGTTTTGAAAAATTAAAAAGCCCAAATTATGGATTCAATTGCAAGCCCAAGTGAAAAAAAAAGAATGAAAAGAAGAAGAGTTTTAGCAAACTTGAAAAGGGAAAGAAGATAAAGCAAAAGAATAAAAGATAAAATTAAAAAAAAAGAGTTTGAAAGAGAAAGAGTTGGTATAGCTTCAGATTATAAAAAGAAATCAAAACAGTGCATAAGGAGGAAGAACGAAGCAGCAAAGCATCACCAAAGAAGGAATAGACCAGCAGATTCATGCATCATCATAAAGCAGCAACATAAAGCATCAACATAAAGCATCTTTGAGCTTGGCACGGAAATAGAGGAAGGAAATTTATAAAGCAACAACAACGCAAAGCATAGCAGGGGCAGTGCATTAATAATAATGAGTTATTACTTAATCCTTGTTCCTGTTGCTATGTATTGCTAAATTAATTTATGAGGTGTAGGATGAAACATTATTAATTATGTAATGTTCTGAAATTTATTATGAATTCTCAAATTTATTTTAATGTTAATAATTCTTATTTATTTGGTTGAGTTAAATTAAATTGTTTCATTCATAATATCATGAATTTTGAATAGTTTCAATTAATTTAACTTAATCTGGGTTGCGATTTAAAATTTAAATTAAGAACTAAGATTATTTATTTTTCAAAAAGGTGGATACATTTAATGCTTTGGTCTTATATATTTAAGCCTTGAAAATAAGAATTTACAAAAAGAAGTATTTTTATGAACTTAAATGAAAAATCTTGATAAAGCATTGAATTGATTTTTAAATTGCTACTCATAATTAATAATGAATAGTAAGATATAACATAATTAATATTGTGGATTCTGAATCTCAGAACCTTCTTCTATTGATTAAAAGTTAGTTTAATTATTAGTCTTGATTTTCATTATATTTAGTTTTTAGTTTTAATTAATTTTAAAAACCGTATTTTGTTAACTGGATTAGAATTGAGTTAATTTATATTTAATTATTAATTTAATAATCCTCGTGGGATCTATCTCATACTTTGTATAAAACTATTTTATAATAGATTCGTGCACTTGCGAGTATTTTACAAAATTTAAGTACAACAGACGTCAAATATTTTTGTCATTTGCTTTAGTCATGCTTCCGTCTTTAATGGGTCTGACTTTTCGAAAAATTTAGGTGGTTCCAACTTCTTAAACTGCTTAACAGTGACCATCCTTGAATTATCAGCGTTTTCATCGGTAGGAACTCCCCTCACCTGATTTTGTATGAATTGCATGATGTTTCTAAAGAAACGATTATAATTTACATGATCACTCGCATTATTTTTCAAAGCTGCAGGAGAATTATTTGTAACTTCCTAGTTCTCAGCTACATTCGTCTCGGACATTGGATAGTTCATTTCCTAATTTTTAGAAGTCATTCTTAACTGCGGTCACAAAATAAAGGTTAGTTAAACAAACTGACTTGTCACTTCTTGTCCCCACATTCAAGCTGACTCATTAGTTAACAAAATTTAATTTATGTAGGACACTTTAGTGACTGATTCTATTCGTCTCTCTCCTCTACTTATACCCCATATCTACATTAAAGATTATATCTCTAAGCTCGGATAACAAATGTGACGCACCCAAATCTGGGCGCACACATCCCAATTGTAGACACCAAAAATACACGGTAAATATTACAAAATAGTACATAGTACAAAAATACGGAGCTCAATAAAATACAACTAAGTCTTCACTATTATTGTTATACTATTTTACAATATATGAATACTACTACAGCTATCACTCAGACATTCACTCTATCCCTTGGCTAGACTTAATTACTCTCTCATTTCCTAAAGAACAATAAAACAAATGAAAGGGTGAGCTCAAATAACCTAGTAAAGAAATATCATGACTAAGATAATAATGAGTAAATTATCATTAGCCTTCAATAGTTGAATTTTTGATTGAATATAATAAATAACAAGTTTTAGATCAATAATAGCAGCGGAATGAGCAATTCATTAGAAGAATCATGTAGACTATGATGTCCACTAGCTTCTCTTTTTAAGAAAAATATCATCAATTTTTATCATCTGAAACACCATTAGTCATGATTATACCAACAACAGTTCTTTTTTGCCCAGACCAAAGATAATATTCACCACGTGTCCTAAAAGACACCATTATATCGTCTTTATCCTATTATCTATACCCCAGGCCACAGATATTCACAACAACTTGATTCTTGATGATTAGAATAATAATAGAGATATAAATGATGAATAGAATAACATGATACTTTGTCCAGAGTCAAATAATGTCTAAATTGTCAACATGATGTAGACTCAAATTCAAGAATGATTTTCAAGATCCATAATTAAAAATAACGGTTGAAGTTCAATAGAAATGTTCAAATAAAATGATATTAGATGAAGAACAAACTATTAATGAACATATAATCATTTTAAAAATTTTACCGAACAATACTTACTATAGTAAGTTTAAGATTATGAAACAAAAAGATATCATTTACCTTAACACGTGACTGGATATTGATTTAAATGAAATTGGTCAACTTTTATATTTATCATTTAATTAATAACTATTACATATAAATTTCATGATGTATATCAATTCGTATGAAATCATCAAAAATAAATTGATAGTAAAAATTTGTATAGTATACAGAATAAAGTATAATAAACTTCAAAATAGTTTTTGAAAATATTATTTCAAAAGAATCTTCAAGAGAAAGTTTTTCAAAATGAATTTTCTAAAGGAAGAGTCTTCTAAAGGAAGATTTATAAACACTATGTGGCGTGTGTAGTTACTTGACTAACTATTATGAAAAGACTTATTTGAAAAATACTTGTACTCTTACAGATTTTCATAAATACACACGATAGCTTAATCACACTTAGAGAGAACTTACACAAAATAATATTTAAAGAATAAAAGAAAGAATAAGTAAGAAAATTTATAAAAAATTCTTAAGTTAAGGTCTCTATTTATACCCAAAAATCTTATCATAATCCAAGATTTTTTAATTTAATTCATATCATATATTTCAAGATAATGTTTAATCCATACAACACATTTCCTCTTTTAAGATTTCTTTAATCTAAATCATTCATTTAAAGATCATTTTTAATATACATCATTCATTTAAAATTCTATAATTATTACATTATCTTTAATCTATATCATTAATTTGAGATTTTCTTTAATATATATCATTCATTTAATAAAACAATTAACTTTATATATAAAATAACTAACTTTATATATAAAACAACTAACTTTATATATAAATTAATTAACTTTATATATAGAACAACTAGCTTTATATATAAATCAATTAACTTTCTATATAAAATAAATAACTTTATATAATTTATCATATTAAAATAATTAACTTTATATAATTTATATAAAGTAAATAACTTTAGATAATTTATTATGATAAAATAAATAACTTTATCAATTCAATTATTCAATAATAATTCACAATTATTCATTATTATGACTAATTGTTATAAATGCAGTGTAGTTAGTTTTCTGAGTTAAAGACTCACAATATAAGCAAAGATATACCAAAATATCAACTAACAATGAAATACAATAATTAATTTAACGTCACATCAGTGATAACAATAATAAATAAAGACAAGGGAAGAACAAGTTATTGTGACAATTATTAAATTTAATAATATGAATTGTTGTGCATGTGCTACTAAGACAATTATCAATTCAATAATATGAATTACTGTGCATGTGCTATTATGACCATTATTGGTTCAATAAAGTTAAATACTATGTAATGACAATTATTGATTCAATAATGTGAAATACTACGCAATGACAATTATTGATGAAATATTGTGCAACACCGTGTACTACTATGTAATACCGTGTGATACTATGTATTAACGTGTGCTACTATTCTTTTATCACTGGTTATTTTAATAGTTAAAAGTGATAGTACCGTTTACCATTTTTTAAAAGGTTACATATGTTATTTTCTATATCCGACAATATTTCTTATGGGCTCCACCAATATTTGGTTATTTCAGCACCGTCATACAAATCGAATATTCCCCGACAAAGCGAATATTCCCCAACAAAATAAAATTTGCACAATTTTTTTTTAACTTTAACTTTTGTCAATTTATCTACTTACCGTTTCAAAAGAAAATATATAAAGAAAAATTAAATTTGTATTTCATAATAGTTGGGGTTTTACAACGGGTTTGATTTAAAGCATGTTCCTATATTCATTGATAATACTAGTGCTATATCAATTACTCATAATCCTGTCATGCATTCTAGAGCAATGTATATAGAAATTAGATATCATTTTATCAGAGATCGTGTACAAAATGGAAATATTGCACTACACTTTGTTCCAATTGAAGATTAGCTTGTTGATGTGTTTACTAAGCCATTAGATGAATCTAGATTTAATAAGTTTATCAGTGAGTTAGGTATATTAAATTTACATACATAATACTATGTTTTTAGAAGTTTCTAATTACGCAGGTGAAAATCCTAGAATGGACGGTTGAGTAAAGAACAATCGTATAATGATTATGAGATCAGAAGTAAGTCGTAGAACTAAAGAAAATTGTAGAATGATATTTTATCCTATGAAGAAGCTGAAGCATTTACTTTATGACAAGTGTAGTTCACGCTTGTTAAAATCAATAGAAGGCCAAAAGTTATTGTACAATAGTTTTTAACTACAACTTTGAAGGGACGTGCAAGTCAATCAACTATCTACACGTGTCTCACTCAGCCAAATTTATGAGGAAGTGATAGGAATAAAATTCAAAATTTTCATCCAAATCTTACTCTTCTTTGATCGAAAAATTAATTTGTCTCTAAAGCTTTCTAAAACTTCAGAGCTTTTGAAATCCTAGATTTCTCAAAGAAAATCAGAAATTCAAACAAACTTATTTATTTTTCCAGTACAAATCTATGGCAAACTCTCTAGTTATCAGTGGCAACCAAGTATGCTTTGACAAGTTTGATTATTCCGGGAAGAAGTTCAAAGACATTATAAAGCTGATTCAAGATCTGAATTTATTGAATGTTCGGAATCCAACACTCAAATCTATCCCAACCCGATGAAACAATTCTATGAGAATGTTATTCAGAGAGATGGCATCATTGTCACCAAAGTTAAAAGAACTAATTTGCAATTGGGACCCCTCTAAAATCAGCCCTTTCTTGGGATCTCTTAATGAAAGAAATACATCTTTTGAGGAGATCAACATAGAAGATGGAATACAAATAATGGGCTATCAAAAAAAGTCTCAACTCAAGGGGATTAAGGATAAGGATTTCCCTTGAGAGTACGAGTTTCTTGCTAACATCATCGACCAATGTATTCTTTACAAGGATACTACTTACGATAAAATCAGCGAACTACAAATAAAGTTCATAACTATTATTATCCAGAAGACGAAAATCAACTTTGGAGCCATATTCATTGATTGGCTAGCCAAATAGGTTGAAGATGGTGAACTAAAGACTGCTACAGGCAAGCCAATTCTTAAGATACTCTATGGAAGATTTATGAGTATTATTCTGAAGAAATGACAGAAAGTCAAGATAGTAGATAAAGAGGGAAGGTCTCTAAATGTCAACAAGAGAATTACTCCCAGACTATTTGAAAATTGAAAAAAGAACCTAGGAAGTAGCAAGAGGTTACCTGAAAAATCGTAGAGCTATGGATTGAAAATCAAGGGAAAGAGAAAGATTGAAGAAGAAGAACTGAAAATGTCTCAATACTACATCTCAAGATCGTAGAGCTATGGATTCTACAGATGAACAATCATTGAAGAAAAAGAAGGTCTCTCAGAATTCTCCGATGAAATCCGGTTATTCTAAATCTAGTTTTTGTTTTTAAATTAAATAAACCAACATGTGAGTATAAATATGTTAATATAGATAATAATGTGTAATAGTAATATTTATGTTATGCTTGAGTTTAATATGCTTGGTTTGTATTTCGGTATATTTTGTATGCTAAAATATGTGTTTAGTAGTGTGTAAACAAGTCTTGGAATTTGTGACCAAAAATATTTTTATAAAACTTAGGTTTGATGTTCTAATATTATAGAACATCAAATCATGAGAAAAACAAAGTTTAGATTACTCAAAATGGAGTTATACATAAAAAGTTATGATTTGTGGTAGTTTATGTGATGTAAAAAATTTTATAAAAAAAAATGATATTAAATCATGAAAAATTAAATTTTCATGTTATAAATTGATATTAAGTGATTGGTAATTTTTTTGGATTTTTATGGAGGAGTTAAAGCTTACTTGATGGTATAATTTTTATTAAAGTGTGTATTTTCGGACACTGTTCACCTTCTGCAGGAAGAAAAAAATTTAGTGTCGATCGCGCAATGTGCGCAGGCATGTAGCCGATGGACGTGGAGCCAAAACGACGTCGTTTGGCATAACAAAAAACTTACTCCGCGCGTTACACGCGGAAGCCTGGTGCGAGTTCCTCAAAACGGCACCGTTTTGGGGCCTGTTGGAGTTACACCCGCGCAATGCGCGGGAGCCAGCTTCCGGGAAAATTACGATATTGCCCCTCCGTTTAGTTTTTCGGTTTATTTATAGAAATGTCATTCGGGTTAATTTTAATTAATTTAAATATTTGAAAATTAATTTAAAATTATAACAAAAATAATAATAATACAAAAATGATATTGGGAAGGATATTTTTCATTAAGTTAATATTTAAATATTTTAAATATTAATCTAGTTAGCTAAATCATGGTTAAGTTAAATAAATTTATTATTTATTATTTAAAATGTTAATAATAAATAAAGGTGATAAATTAGCAATTATTATTTAATTCCTATTAAATAATAATTAAAGAGAGATAACAATTTATAAATTAATTATTTATTATTTAAATATTATTAAATTATGAATAAGGATAATTAAGTAATTAATTATTATTTATTTAGCATTAAATAACGATTAATGGAAATTAAGTTATTTATTATAAGGATGAATTGATTATTATTTAACCTTAAATAATAATTAAAATTAATTAAATAATTAATTATTATTTAATTGACATTAAATAATAATTAAAGAGAATTAAAATTAGTAAACTATTATTTAATATCCTAAAAATTAAATAATAGGTAAGGTTAATTACTTAGTTAATTATTAGTTGATTAATATTAAATTAAAGAAGGTTAAAATTAAATCAATAATTATTTATTTATTTAATAATATGTAAGTACAATTAGTTATTATTTATTTAATAACTAAAATTAATTAATTAATTTCTATTTAATCAAGATTAAATAGTAATTAAATAGAGATTGAGTTAATAAAATAATTTGAATTTAATTATGCTTTAATTAAACAATTGTAATAAGTTGTTTAAGGGTTTAATAAGTGTCCAACACTTAAGAAAAATATTTTCTAACTTATTAAATTATTAACCTAAAATGATTAAGGGTCTATAAGGTTAATAATATTATTTTTACTGATGTAAATTATGTGTTAGTACTTATATGATAAATAAGTTCCTGAGTGAGCGTATAGTTGTGCAAATACGTCGTACTAATTATTAGACCAACTTTATTAATGTTAGGTCTTTCAAAGCCAGTTAGTTAAAGCTAGACATTAATTGTAGCTGAGCAGACAGGCAAGTTCCTTATCTCTAAACTCATTTCATTGAGCAAATTATTTAGTTAAGCTTGAACTGTAATTCCAAGCATGCTTTGAGTGGTTTAATTACTTTACAATTATTCCACATCGATATTGTTGTTATTCGTACTTGTTGCACTAGATATTGTACAGTCCTTGACTTGTACTTAATTATTGTTCTACTGTTTAAAGAACTATTCAAAATAGGTCTAAGTCATTGTTCGGCTAGACGTTTATGTTAAAGATTTTAAAAGCTATCCAAATCTTTGAAGATGCGGATTCTTAGACTATATGAACACCCCTTTATTATAGGGGAGTACCCTGTATCTAATATCAGGTACAAAATACAGAAATTAAATGTTATACATACACATATTGTACTGAGGCTGATCCCCTCGGGTACATATTTCTGGTAGTAACCATTGGGTCAACCTACTATTGACTCTAGTGGATATTTATAGTTCATAGTCTATTTGACTATCTTAATTTTAAAAGCAAATCATTATTCCTGCTTATGTTATTCATATTATTGAATTGTTCAGATATTCCCTTTCATTCATGATATATTGTTTCTTGTTGTTATTTAAACTTGTTGAGCAAACTAGTTGCTCACCCTTGCTATATCATGAAACCTTATTGCAGTGCAACCCGAGACTTCGGGGAAGAACAAGGGTAAGGGAAAGATGAAGTGGTAGACTTCAGGATGCAGCCTTGCAGTTAATTAAATTACTTGTTATGTATTATAAACCCTAAGTACTTTATTAAGGGTATTTGTTTACTTTTGTGTAAGGTTATCGTATCTTGGGACTAGTAACACCTTTTGAATGAACAACATATGTTTATTATTCTGCATTTAGTTATTGTATGTTGTTTAGAGGTGAATGTTTGTATTGGATCGTGATAACCGGATCCGGGTATTTGGAACCCGAATTTGGGGGCGTCACAGGAACCTTTCGAGAACTCGGGCTTAGCTGAAAGATTTAGTTTTAAGCAAGTGTGAGTCACAAATGGCTCAGCAAGTATATAAAAGAGTTTAAAACATTATAATCAGGAATAATGATATCATCTCTGATGATCTTGACAACTGAATCTCAATTAAGGATAAAAGATGCATAGGCATTTACTTTATAATTCAAGATTTAAGAATTAGCATGCTGATGGTCAAGTGATCTTGAACTTCGTTAAGATTATTGACATTATAAAAATGATGATAATAACCAATAGTCATAAGACCAATACTGTTAAGACTATTAACAATCTATATAGCAATTGATAATAGCAAAAAAATGTGTACTTTGGGGGATCAACCCATCGTATGGATACATTGTGCATAATATAAAACATCTAACGACACTATGAGGGTTGTTCATTTTAGCTTTAACAGATACCGCACCCGTACAATATGGTTTGATTTATCATTAAAAATCATAAAATTTCATTTATCATGGCATTAATTGATCTAGCCGAACAATAGCTTAAATCTGTATTTCATAACAGTCATGCATAAGGACTTTAAAACGTAAAGCCGGTTCAATAATTGAAAGACTTTTTGAAATACACGTAAGTGCGATCATGGCATATAGATATTTGAAATCAAAATATTTGCACGGAATAATAAAGTGTGCATAAGTAAAGGAAACTTGCCTCGGTTGTCGTTTACGCTTAACGCTAACACTTTGTTTCATCTAACGCCTACATAGTTAATAATGTCGGCCCACTCATTAGTTTTAAATCATAAACGTCAATCTTGATCATTTATCTAAGATACATATTAGTTCTAACGCACTAGCTCGAAGCATACATAGCACATAACTTTACTATTAAACGTATCTATCTCAGTTACCAACCACATAGTATAAAACTTTTATCTTTTGACTTAAGCGTACTAGTTTACAATGCTAGCATTATTACACATACATGCTTACACATAATACGTAACACATAGGGTAGGCATTCATGGCATTTTGCTTTAAAAGTCACTCAAGTTAGGTTCATTATGTCTTTTCCTTTTATTTTAGGCTCAATCTACATGTTATAACATTCATGTAGTTCAACTAGATCACATATAGGCATGCATGACGACCACATAACAAAACACAAAAAAATCACACAACCTGAAAACAGTAGGGTCGAGCGCAACTGCGTTGGGTTCACCGCAGGTGCGCTCAAGCTGAAAAATCCAACAGAAGGTTTGGACATAGCTACGCTCGCTACGACCGCAGGTGCGCTCCAGTTAAAAATCTCAACAGAAGGCTCGGGTGCAGCTGTGCTCCTCCCGGGCGCAGCTGTGCTCAGCCCAGATGTTAAAATTCAGTAGATTTTCTGAGTTTTTGATCTTTCACTACATATATACACCTATATCCAGACGTCTAATATGAAATGGTTCCCTAGTTCGTAATTTTAATAGCAAGGAAACAACTTTAGGTTCTTTTACAAAAATCAAGTTTCATTTCAAGGCAAACACTTATGATTTATGCATTTCCTAACTGATACATATGTGACTCATTGGTTTTGAAAAGCATGCATTTGAATGGTAAAACATTGAGACTTGTTGTAGTAAAAACCTTCACTAAACCTACATGCATAACCTCCTAATTAAACATATAAGCACATATGTAATCATACACCTCCTTGACATGAATCAGTATTAATACATCAATCATACTCATAATACCCCACACATATACATCATAAGTTCAAAATATGGTTCTTGCAATACAAAGAAACCCCCTTTTTGATTCCAAATCAATATTTTGAATACAAAACTTAGTAAAATGTTTTATTGAGGACTTTGATCGAACACATAGCATGCATGCATTAACTTTAAGCAATTTATACATATAAAAACATAACAAAGACTCTAGCCATATCCCACACTTTGTATCAACCATGGATCCAACATGATCCCCAAATCACAGCAACAAATCAACTCCCAAACAAGAAAACAACAACATAGTTAGTCTAGGAGCTTAAAGGTTAAACTTACTTATACCTTTGAATGAGGAGTTTGATGATTTGCCTAACTTTTACTTGACAAGAAATCTGATTAGAGCTTCTTCTCCTCCTTTTAGGCCCTCTAAATTCTCTCTCTCTCTCTCTCTCTCTCTCTCTCTATATATATATATATATATATATATATATATATATATATATATATATATATATATTAAATTTGTTTAGCTACTAAACTTACACTCAAAAATTAAGGTAAGGAGTTAGGTGAATAATGGCTGAGAGCTTCTTTATTAAACAAGCTAGCTAGAGTATCTATCATTAGCTCTATACTCCCATCATTGCTGCTACATTGAGCAACCAATGTGCTCTGCCCATTCTCTTCTTAGCTGCTGAAAACAGGCCCTTTGAACAGGTAAACTGCTATGCATAGCTGCTCTCTTGGGTGCTACAAAAGGTGACTGAAGAGAAATGATCATTCACGTGCTTCTTGGTTGCTGATTTTTTCCCAAAACGTGTGGCATGGCTGATAGCTTTTACGCTTCAAATAAATTAAGTGATTGGGCTGCTGAATTCATTTAGTATTTAGGTCAATGATTAGCCTCAACTATAACTAATGCCACATAAATGTATTGGGTTGCTGAATTGGATCAAGGTTTGGGTTTAGTTAATTAGGGTATGGGTTTATAAGTGAAAAATAAGGTTGGACTGCTCCAACACTAAGTGTGGGCTTGGGGTTGCTAGGGTTTAATTAATTGAAACATTGCTTCAATAATCAGATCATTTGGGCTTATATGATCAAATGTCACCATTAAACACATTAATTTAATAGTTGGGTTTATAAGATAATTATTGGACCTCTCTCCCATCACCCCAATTAATCTATTTAGTTAGTTACCTAAATGATATCATAACGCATCCAAATCAAGTTTAATATTCGAATTGGTTAATTAAATCATAACCCACGTAAATAAATTAATAAATTAAATCACATGGTCATTAATTTTGTTTTCTAATTAAATCAATTAATTCAATTCATTAGGTACAAATTAACGTAACGCATTATTTGCAATCATCACGTAATACTCTTAATTTAAACCCAAGTATGTATATATATATATATATATATATATATATATATATATATATATACATACATACATGTACAAAATAAATTTGCATAATGTTATTCCACAAAAAAAAAAATTATAGCGAATTTCTCGATTATCACATCGTATATATTAAATAAATAGGGAAGTTAAAATTTTGAAATGTGACATTATTTTGGGACAAGCAATTTATGTTTTATTTGATCTAGAAATTTAATTTTAGGCCAAGTGCACTAGAATAAATCAAAAAGAAGCAAAAATGAGTTTGTGATATATAAAAATGTCTAGAGAAAATGAGACATGTCCCTAGTATCCTTGATAAATTAGAAAAGGACCTTGGTGTCCTAATTGTTATAAATTGTCTATATTACCATTAAATGTTGATGGGAATTGTCTTGACTACCCTTAACCATGCATGATTAAGCTAACTAAAACTAGTTAGTTGTTGGAAAGTGAGATATAGCTTATGCATGTATAGAATTAGCAAGATATTAGCTATGTTATCTCTTCTTCATTCCATTTTTGTATGCTAAGTGTTGAGAGCTTGAGAGAAAGAGAGAAAGAGTAAGAAAAAGCTTGACATAACTTGAAAGATTGTTAAATAAGTGTTCTAGTGATCAAAGCTAACATTAAAAGTGGATCATCCATCCTTAAGGAGTTTCTTAGCAAAGAGGAGAATATCTCATAAAAGGTTTGAAAGTTTCCTCATCTTGAACCTTTAAGTTATGCATGTATATATGTGTGTATAGGTGTTTTAATGGTTAATAATGTTGATTTTGTGAGTTTTTATGTTATATAGTTGATACATGATGAAACCCTAAGTGCTAGCGTAGTATTACAAAGGTGGTATGTGTATTTGCATGGTAGGTGGTATGCTAGATACTTAGATATATAGAAAATATGGTTTTATTTGGTTAAAAACCTTATGTGGTGTTTCAATGCATGAAAAGCAAATATAGATGATTGCATGAGGTAGTAAAGCCACATTTGTGTTATATGAACCTATAATGGTGAAAAATGGACTTGTTATAAAATATAGAGGTAGGGGTGCACAATAAATCGAAAAATCAACTGGACCAAATAACCATTAAAAATTCAAACCAAAAAGCACAAAACCGAAAAACTGAACATTGTAAAATCAAAAAACCGAGACTAGTTTGGCCAGTTTAGGTTTTAGTTCTCAAAAAATTAAAACCGACCGCACTGGCCGAACAATTTAAAATTATAATATAATTTATATGTTTTTCTAATAAATATTTATTTTATTTATGAAACTTAAGATTTAATAAATTTAATTTAGTTATGACAGTTAGTTACACAATTATATTACATGTATAATGATATACACACTTGATTTTAAATTAAATTTAAATACAATATTTTAAACTAGCGTATGCTTAAGTTTTAATAACCAACTCTTCTCTTATGCTTCAGTTTTAATAACCGACTAAACTGATTAAACCGATCGATTTAATCGATAATCGATTACGGAGTAAAAATTTGGATGGTTTTGATTTTTAATTTTTTATAACCGATTTAAATGATTTGATTATTTTTTTACCGACTAAATCGACGAAACCAACTGTTGTGCACCCCTATATAGAGTATGTCTAGGTTATGAACTTAAAGTTGGTTAATATAGAAATTTTAGGTTAAGTATACAACTTCCTATCAAATCGTGATTTTTGGCCATTATGTGTATTTAAAGGTAAAATAAAGCTAAATAACTAAGTTTTATGTAAATACACGTGTCCGCATCGATTTGGTGGTCATTTGGTGTATATGGCAATAAAAGTAGATTTTGAACGTTCGAAAATGTTCGTCAGAGCCTAAATTGGAAAATTGAAAAAATAGAGTCATTTGGAAACTGAATTGATTTTTGAAGGCCTATACAAGTCATGTATATGTTATATATGCTAAATCAAGTGTTGGAAAAAAGAGATGCAATGTAGGGCCAAAAATAACATGAGAAAAGTTTGAAAAAAAAAGTTGGAATCTAGTTTCAGTTAACTTCACGGACGGCGAAATGTTTGGCCCTAAACACCTCGTCGGGGCAAAGTTAACTAAGAGCATCTCGTTGGGGGCGAGATGTTCTCCGCTGAGGCGAGATGTCCTGATTTTTGAATTATTTTTATTTTAATCCGAAATAAAATGTTTTGATATTATATGATAGAGACATGTATTGTAAATCATTAATTGATAAAAATGATCAATATGGTAGGTATTAAGGTATAAAGAAGGAACGTGTTATATGTTAAGTTAAATGTAAAGGTAAATGGTGATTGATATGTTAAGGTAAAGTAGTTAACGGTCATGTAACTAATGTATTGACCAACTTAATGGCTATGTAGGTTATAAACGTGGTAAGGTAATAACGGTTAAGTAAGCGAGGATAGAGGCATGTATTCTTTACGAACTCTCTTTTGCAGTTCATTGATAGTTATGCATGCAATTTATTCTTGTAAGCTAGTTGTGAGGTTCATTCATTGTTAAACTAATTTAAAAGGGTCGATGCCATTTCTATCCAGCTAGACATATAGTGTCATTTATGTTGACTTCAGATGTTTATTGTATGTACTCCAATCCATATTATTGTATTGCAGAATCTATGGAAATGCTGTAACAGAACTCTCTTTTGCAGTTCATTGATAGTTATGCATGCAATTTATTCTTGTAAGCTAGTTGTGAGGTTCATTCATTGTTAAACTAATTTAAAAGGGTCGATGCCATTTCTATCCAGCTAGACATATAGTGTCATTTATGTTGACTTCAGATGTTTATTGTATGTACTCCAATCCATGTTATTGTATTGCAGAATCTATGGAAATGCTGTAACAGAACAACCCTAATAAAAAGGGGAATGAAAGTAAAAAAGGATGGCTATGTTGTACACAATATAGGGTACGATAGACTGATCACATAGAGTACACATCTAAAAGGAAATATTGTCTTATGACATTGTCGGGCAGTATCAATCTCTGTGATTGGTATTATTCTAAACGAGTTTTTGGTCTTGTGACCGTACAGCAAATAATGATAATGTTCCAAATCAAATGCGAAAGTATTTTATATTATGTTTTCCAGTCTTTTCACAGTAGTATTGAATTGCTAAAGCTAATTGAAAAAAAAGTTTCTTCTATTCTTTCTAAGATATCATGTCATTATGTGTTTATGTACTTGTTGAGCTAGTTTATGCTCATTCTGGCTTTAACATGATATTTCAGGTAAGTCCGAATAAGCGAAAGGTTCAGGAACAGACAAAAGGATGGGGAAATCGAGCAAGCAATAGTTGTTTAGTTATAGAACTCTTGTAAATGTAATATTTTTATAATATGTCATGCAAATGATGTTTTGTACTATATAAAGGTCTGTAAACCTGTGATAGTTATATAAGTTTGTAAATTAAGTTATTGTATTCTTAAATGAAAGGATGTGATTGAATGGTAGAATAGTATCGTGAGCACTAAACTCAAGGTTCAAGGAACCTGAATTTGGGGGCATCACAGGTTGGTATCAGAGCTAATAGGTTATAAACCTTAAATGGCAAAAAAAACTTTAGGAATATGACCGTAAAGAACATAGTAAAACTCATTTAGAGTTATATGGGGCTAATCGAGGAGATTTGTCAAAGATATAAAATTTTCACAATATGTGTTATGTGTAATAGAGGTAAGAAAAATTGCATTAAACTAAATAATTTCTCTTGTGATTTTATAATATACTAGAGATTGGAGAATCTAGTTGGGCAATAGAGGTAGAATGGCGAGACATTCCAGTGGATGTAGTGACTTATGTACTAGTTACAAAAATTATACCTACTGATGACAGTGGACATAAGGAAGATCTAGAGGAATTGAAAGGAGATTCTGATGGGGCATTGCCTGAGAATGCGTCATCTCCGAGCAAAGGGAGGCTAACCAAGAATGGGTAACTAGTCTGATATAGCAAAATAGTGAATTTGTAGACAAAATCCTGGGGTTAGAAACTCAGGCAGTAGAACGTCAGACAACTGTTAATCAGAATGAAGTGGCGATGCAGGTGATGGCCACACGGAATGTGGAATTGGGGGATAAGCTGAGACAAGAAGAACAAAAAGTTCAGGAACTAAGGAATAAAAAGAAAGCCTTGGAGACTAAACTAAGGGAGGCAACGACTGAGATCACCAGGTTTGAAAATGTTGGGGCTAAAGTAGTAAGGAAGGTGAATATAATGGAAGGGGAAGTAAGAGTTAAGAAAGCCATAATAGACAACATGAGTGTGAGAATGGATGATATGAGCTATGTTTTTCACACAAATTTTGGAAGGACACAAGATAGGGTGTACTACTACCCTATAGAGTATGATCAGTCTATTAGTATCTTGAGTAGGTGGAAGATGATTGCTATCATGGACAAGGAATATGACAACGCGGTTAGACGTGGGATACTTCCGCAGGATATTGTAATAGATGTATATAGTTGTGTATGTATCTATGTATGTATGTAATATAAATCCCTAATTTTTGTTATAAGCTGGGATAGATAGTGTTATGTAACCATCTTTTGTTGAAGGAGGGAAACCCTATTTTGTTATCTAGGGTTATAAATATAAATTTTAACTTATGTAGTATAAAGGGATAGAAAAGTTTATAGCAATATGCTATATCTGATGTAAGGTGCTAGGCATTTGTCAAAATGCATATGAATATAAACTTGGTTATATAATATGTTTTAAAATGGCTATGTATTTAAATTACATGAAAATGTGATATGTGAATGATAAAATAATAATCATGATATAAATTGTTATTAAATAGAAAATGTCGCCTAGACAAAGGCATAATGTTTAACCTCCACCAGAGGAGTCAGTTAATGCTCCAGATGAGCCAGTTAATCCCATGCAGCAGTTTGTGGATATGTTGATGGGAGCATTTTAGAACCGGGATGCTCATCCTGCAGCTGTTCAACATCCAGCAGGTCGAATTTCCACCTTTAAAGATTTCAAAGTAGTAGGACCCTCAGAGTTTAAGGGGACTATTAATCCAATAGAGGCCCAGGCGTGGGTTATTGAGATGGAGAAGGTTTTTGATGTTGCTAACGTGGCAGAGGGGCAGAAAATCATCTTTGCTACATTTATGTTAAAGGAAGAAGCCAACTATTGGTGGGGAGCCAACAAAGGAAGATTGGGAGGGGGAATAACGAATTAAGAGCGATTTAAAGAAATATTTTTCGAAGTCTACTTTCCTCCAATTATGCAAGACATTATGGAATTAAAATTCTTGGCCGAGTATGTGACTAAATTTAATGAGCTGACAAGGTTTGCTCCACATCAGGTGGACACTGAACAGAGAAAAACAATGTATTTCGAGTAGGGATTGAAGCCTTGGATTTATAACAAGGTTCCAATGTTCTAGATCAGAACTTTTACTAGAGTATTGGAAAATGCTATTCTAGCATAAGGAGGCAACAAGGCCTTGACGAAGTATAATCAAGACAAGCGTGGGAAAAGAAGTGATGGAGCTACCAAAGAAGGGAGCAGTGGAGGCAGCAACCTCAACAAGCAAAAATGGAACAACAACAAGAATAGTGGGAACAAACAAGGTGAACAGAAGAAGAAAGTTGAGGCATGTGTCATTTGTGGGAAGGGTCACATGGGAGTATGCCTAAAAAGGAAGAACGTATGCTATAGGTGTGGCCAAGAGGGACACATTGCACTTAATTGTCCAACCCCAAAATCAAACAAAGGATGCTTCAATTGTGGAGAATTGGGGCATCAGATAAAAGATTATCCTAAGAAGAAGATAGAAGGAGAAAGTGGAACCAAAAGTACCAACAGTGGAAAACTCGCGATTGGTGGACCAACACAGCCAGGAAGGCTGACAGCACGCACGTTTAATATGACAGTTCAAGATGCGTCGGTATCAAAAGTTGTGGTGTCAGGTATCATTTCTATCAATAATATAAATACTTACGTATTATTCGATTCGGGTGCTACCTGCTCTTTTGTGTCTGATGAGTTTGTAAAGAGATTTAATCTACCTCGAGTAAGGTTAAAGAATATTTTAAATATAGAAGTAACGAATAAAGAAGTAATTCAGGTGGAGAATATTCATCGGAATTGTTATATGGAAATGAGAGAGCATAAGTTAACCGTCGACTTAGTCCATATTCAATTAGGAGAGTTTGACGTCATACTTGGAATGGATTGGTTGTATAACCATGGTGCAGTGATTGATTACCAGAAGAAATATGTGAACCTTTAGACTCTTGATAAGTCTAAGGTAGTGTTCTATGGTAGCAAGTCGCCAAGACAGTCTTGTTCTCGACGATGATGCATGCCAAAAAGTTGTTAAGGAAGTGATGTGTAAGATATTTGGCTCATGTTGTTGATACACATAAAGTGGGGTTGGAATTGAGTTAAATACTGAGAGTAAATGAATATGGGGATGTATTTCCAGATGATTTGTTAGGTCTTCCGCCAAAAATGGAGATTGAGTTTTTTATAGATCTAGTACTAGGAACGTCGCTAGTTTCGAGGGCACCATACAGAATGGCTTCAGTTGAATTGAAAGAGTTGATGGTTCAATTGCAAGAATTATTAGACAAAAAGTATATTCAACCGAGTGTGTCTATGTGGGAAGCACCAGTGTTATTTGTAAAGAAGAAGGACGAATCGCTAAGGCTTTGTATTGACTATAGAGAGTTAAACAAAGTGACAATCAAGATTAAGTACCTGTTGCCGAGGATTGACGATTTGTTTGATTAGTTGAGGGGAGCAAAGTATTTCTCGAAGATAGATTTGAGCACCGGTTATCACCAATTGAAGGTAAGACTTGAAGATGTACCTAAGACAGCATTTAGGACTCGTTATGGTCAATACGAGTTTTTGGTGAATGCGCCAACTGTATTTATAAATTTGATGAATATAGTGTTCAAGCAGTACTTGGACAAGTTTGTAGTGGTGTTCATTGATGATATTTTGATATATTCCAAGACTCAGGAGGATCATGCTGAACATTTGAGATTAGTTTTGGAGACATTAAGGGAAGCAAAGTTGTATGAAAATTTTTGAAGTGCGAAGTTTGGTTGGAAATAGTACAATTTTTAGGGCACATAATAGATCAGGAGGTAATATCAGTAAATTCGACAAAGGTATAAGTAGTAATTAATTGGGAGCAGCCAAAGAAATCAACGGAGGTGTGAAGTTTTCTCGAATTAGTTGGTATTATAGAAGATTCATTAAGGATTTTTAGAAGTTGTCAAGACCTTTGACGATTTTGACCAGGAAAATCGTGAAGTTTGTTTGGACAGAAAAATGTGAAGAGAGTTTTATGGAACTCAAGAAAAGGTTAAACGAAGCGCCTGTGTTATCATTACCTGATGATACGGGAGGGTTCGTAATGTATAGTGTCGCATCGTATAAGGGACTTGGTTATGTGTTGATGCAGCACGACAAGGTCATAGCTTATGCATTAAGGCAACTGAAGGACTATGAAAAAGGGTATCCTACCCATGACTTATAATTGGCAGTGGTGGTTTTTGCTCTGAAGATATGGAGACATTATCTATATGGAGAGAGTGTGAGATATACACAGATCACAAAAATCTGAAGTATATTTTCACTCAGAAGGATTTGATTATGAGACAAATGAGGTGGTTAGAATTAATTAAAAATTATGATTGTGAAATTCTGTATCACCCGGGGAAAGCTAATGTGGTGGTCGACGCCTTAAGTAGGAAGGGTAAGGAAAGCTTGGAAATGATGACTGCTTAGGAAGAGCTAATCAAATAGATGAAAAGAATGAAAATAGAAGTGACGTATCTGATGGAGTCGAAAGAGAAATTATATGTGGTAGAAGCTCATCCAACGTTATTGGATAAAGTGAAAGACGCTCAAATTAAGGATCAGGAATGCGATAAAATTAGAGAATGTATGGTCGATGGGCAAGAAATAAAATTCAAAGTAGGTGATAGCGGGTTACTCAGATTCGAAGGAAGAGCTTGGGTGTCGTTGGTATCCGAATTGAAAGAAGAAATTTTATAAGAAGCACATAGTTCGAGGTATTCAATTCATCCGGGTAGCACGAAGATATATCAAGATCTTCATCAACACTTTCGGTGGCCCAACATGAAGAGGAAAGTGGCAGAATGCATTAGTAAATGCCTAACTTTTCAAAGAGTTAGGGTGAAACATCAGAGACCTAGTGGCCTATTACAACCATTAGAGATTCCAGAATGAAAATGGGAGCACATTACAATAGATTTTGTGGTGGGACTTTCAACTACTCAACAAGGATATGACTCGATATGGGTGATAGTAGATCGACTAATGAAGTTAGCACACTTCTTGCCAATCAAGATCAGAATCAACTTTGATCAGCTAGTAAAGCGGTATGTGAAGGAGATTGTATCTAGACATGGAGTTCTGGCATTTATTGTTTTAAATTGAGATTCGCGGTGCACATCAAATTTCTGGAAGAGTTTTCAAGAGCGTATGGGAATACAATTGAGGTTGAGTAGAGCGTGTCATCCCCAAACAGAGACAATTCAAACTTTAGAAGATATGTTGAGAGCATACGTTATGGATTTTAAGGGTAATTGGGATGATAATTTACCATTAGTTAAATTTGCGTGTAACAACAGTTATCATGCGAGTATAGGTATGTTGTTGTATGAAGTATTGTACGAAAGAAAATGCAGAACACCTCTAAGTTGGGACAAGGTGGGAGAATGTAAGTTGTTAGGACCAGAAATTGTTCAATAGACAGCTGAAATTATTAGTATGATCAGATCAAGACTCGTAGTGGTACAAGACAGACAGAGGAAGAATGCAAACTTGCATCGACAAAAAAGAAATTTTGACATAGGGTCATATGTGTTTTTAAAAGTATTTTCTTAGAAATGGAAGGTAAGATTTGGAAAAAAAAAAAAAAAGTTGAGTCTGAGATTCATTGAACCGTTTGAAGTACTAAGGAGGATAGGAGAGGTAGCTTATGCGATAGCTTTACCTCCAAAGTTAGAGCATATTCATAATATATTTCACGTATCTGTATTGAGGCCTTATAAGCCAAACTATAAGCATGTAATAGAGTATGAACTTATTCTAGTTAAGAAGAATTTAACGTACGAAGAAACTCCTGTTCAAATTATTAACAGGAATGAGCAAATTTTAAGAAATAAGGTAATACCTTCTATAAAGGTAGTTTGGAGAAACCACAATGCTGAGAAAGTAACGTGGGAATTGGAAGAGAAAATGAGAGAGAATTATCCTAATCTGGTTGTATAACCTTATATTAGTGATTCCGGGGACGGAATCCTTATAAGGAGGGAAGAATATAATGATATGTGTTTTCGTAAAATGTTGTATATTTTAAATAAATAGGGAAGTTAAAATTTTGAAATGTGACCTTGTTTTGGGACAAGCAATTTATGTTTTATTTGATCTAGAAATTTAATTTTAAGCCAAGTGCACTTGAATACATTAAAAAGTAGCAAAAATGAATTAGTGATATATAGAAATGTCTAAAGAAAATGAGACATGTCCTTAGTATTCTTGATAAATTAAAAAAGGACCTTGGTGTCCTAATTGCTGTGAATTGTCTATATTACCATTAAATGTTGATGGGAATTGTCTTGACTACCCATAACCATGCATGATTAAGTTAACTAAAGCTAGTTAGTTATAGGAAAGTGAGATATAGCCTATGTATATATAGAATTAGCAAGATATTAGCTAGGTTATCTCTTCTTCATTCCATTTTTGTATGCTAAGTGTTGAGAGCTTGAGAGAAAGAGTAAGAAAAAGCTTGAGAGAACTTGAAAGATTGTTAAATAAGTGTTCTAGTGATCAAAGCTATCATTAAAAGTGGATTATCCATCTTTAAGGAGTTTCCTAGCAAAGAGGAGAATATCTCATAGAAGGTTTAAAAGTTTTCTTATCTTGAACCTTTATGTTATGCATGTATATATGTGTGTATAGGTGTTTTAATGGTTAAAAATGTTAATTTTGTGAGTTTTTGTGTTATATGGTTGATACATGATGAAACCCTAAGTGCTAAGATAGTATTACAAAGGTGGTATGTGTATTTGCCTAGTAGGTGGTATGCTAGATACTTAGATATGTAGAAAATATGGTTTTATTTGGTTAAAAACCTTAAGTGGTGTTTTGAATGTGTGGAAATCAAATATAGATGATTGCATGAGGTAGTAAAGTCACATATGTGTTGTATGAACCTATAATGGTGAAAAATGGACTTGAAGTATAGAGGATGTATAGGTTATGAACTTAAAGTTAGCCAATATAGAAATTTTAAATTAAGTGTACAAATTCCTATCAGATGGTGATTTTTGGCCATTATGTGTATTTAAAGGTAAAATGAAGCTAAATAACTAAGTTTTATGTTAATACACGTGTCCGCATCGATTTGGTGGTCATTTGGTGTATATGGTGATAAAAGTAAATTTTGGACATTCGAAAACGTTCGTCGAAGCCTAAAATCGAAAATTGGAAAAATAGGGTCATTTGGAAACTTAATTGATTTTTGAAGGCCTAGACAAGTCATGTATATGTTATATATACTAAATCATGTGTTGGAATAAAGAGATGCAATATAGTTCCAAAAATAGCATGAGAAAAGTTTGGAAAAAAAGTTAGAATCTAGTTTCAGTCAACTTCGCAGACGGTGAAATGTTTTGCCCTAAACACCTCATTGGGAAGAAGTTAACTAAGAGCATCTCACTGGGGGCGAGATGTTCTCCGCTGGAGCGAGATGTCTTGATTTTTGATTTTTTTTATTTTAATTTGAAATAAAGTGTTTTGATCTTATATGATAGAGGCATGCATTGTAAACCATAAATTAATAAAAACGATCAATATGACAGGTATTAAGGTATAAACAAGCAACTTGTTATGTGTAAGTTAAATGTAAAGGTAAACGGTAATTGGTATGTTAAGGTAAAGTAGTTAACGGTCAAGTAACTAATGTATTGATCAACATCATGATTATGTAGATTGTAAACGTGGTAAAGTAGTAACAGTTAGAGTAAGCGGGGATAGAGGCAAGTATTCTTTCTGAACTCTCTTTTATAGTTCATTGACAGTTATGCATGCTATGTATTCTTGTAAGCCAATTGTGAGGTTCATTTATTATTGAACTGATTTAAAAGGGTCGATGCCATTTCTATCCGGCTAGACATATAGTGTCATTTATGTTGACTTCAGATGTTTATTGTATGTCCTCCAATCCATATTGTTGTGGTGCAGAATCTATGAAAATTCTGTAATAGAACAACCCTGATAAAAATGGGAATGAAAGTAAAGAGGGATGATTATGTTGTGCACAATATAGGGTACGATAGATTGATCACATAGAGTACACATCTGACAGAAAAGATTGTCTTATGACGTTGTCGGATAGCATCAGTCTCTGTCCTCCAATCCATATTGTTGTGGTGCAGAATCTATGAAAATACTGTAACAGAACAATCCTGATAAAAAAGGGCATGAAAGTAAAGAGGGATGGCTATGTTATGCATAATATAGGGTATGATAGACTGATTACTTAGAGTACACATCTAAAAGGAAAGATTGTCTTATAACATTGTGGGACAGTATCAATCTCTGTGATTGGTATTATTCTAAACTAGTTCTTGGTCTTGTGACCGTACAACAGATAATAATAATGTTTCAAATCAAATGCGAAAGTGTTTTATATTATGTTTTCCAGTTTTTTCACAGTAGTATTGAATTGCTAAAGCTAATTGGAAAAAAAAATCTATTCTTTCTGAGATATCATGCCATTATGTGTTTATGTACTTGCTGAGCTAACTTATGCTCATTCTTGCTTTAACATGATATTTCAGCTAAGTTCGAATAAGCGGAAGGTTCAGGAACAGACAAATGGGAGGGAAAAGCGAGCAAGTAATAGTTGTTTAGTTATAGAACTCTTGTAAATGTAATATTTTTGTAATATGTTAGGCAGATGATGTTTTGTACTATGTAAAGGTCTGTAAACATGGGATAGTTATATAAGTTTATAAATTAAGTCATTGTATTGTTAAATGAATGGATGAGATTGAATGGTAAAATAGTATCGTGAGCACTGAACTCGAGGTTTAAGAAACTCGGATTTAGGGGCGTCACGGGTTGATATCAGAGCTGATAGGTTATAAACCATAAGTGGGGAAAAATCTTAGGAATATGACCGTAAAGAACATAGTAAAACTCATTTAGAGTTATATGGGGCGAATCGATGAGATTTGTCAAAGATATAAAATTTTCACAATATGTGCTATTTGTTATGTGTAATAGAGGTAAGAAAAATTGTATTGAACTAAATAATTATTCTTTTGATTTTATAGTATGCTAGAGATTGGAGAATTCAATCGGGCAATAGAGGAATAATGGCGGGACATTCTAGTGGATGGTTCTAATTAATTTATTTTACAACTGGTTTAATATGGAGAACCTAAAGGGTCACCATGCAAAAGAGTAATATTTATTTTATAAGTGGATGACATAATCGTAATAATAAATTAATAATATTTAATTTATACTATGGTGATAGAATAAATTAAATAGCTTAATATTTATAATTTAGTATTTTGAAAATACTAATTATGAATTAATAAGAGAAGTCTTATTATTATTATTATTATTATTATTATTATTATTATTATTATTATTATTATTATTATTATTATTATTATTATTATTATTATTATTTAGTTCCTAAATGATTTAGGAACTGTAATTATAATAATTAATTAAGTTACTAAATAGTTTAGTAATTAATTAATAAAAATTACTCTCGTTATTAAATAATTAAGTTCCTAAATGGCTTAAGAATTGTAATTAATTAATTTAGTTCCTAATTATATTAGAAATTAAATTATAACCTTAATCTTAAATAGTTTAGGAGGATTGTCTATATCTATAAATAAAAGGAGTTTTATTATGGATTAAGGTTACACACTCTTTCACAATAATTGGAAGAGTACTTCATAATTCTCTACATCTAAGGAGTTAGAGAGAGAGAGAATTAGGGTTAGCCACCCATGATTTGGAAAAATTAAAATTCACTTTATTAATTTATAAAGCTTTTAGTGGATCACCTCTAGAGGCTTCACACTAAGGGAGTTAACATTGATCCGTAGAATATAATCGGTGAATTTGAAGAATGCGAAGGATTAAAGAGAGTTGAACTTGTACCTATGGAAGCTTGGTTAAAAAACTATCCCCAACAATTCTTTTGTTTCTCTTTCATCTTGACTCGAAATTTTTTCACTACAAATTCCATTCACCCCTCCTTTTTCACATTTATGTCATTCTTCAAACTACACAACATTTTACGCTAAAAAATAAAAAACGCGATAAGTCGTATTTAAGCTTACCCGTGCTTCGAACGGCTAATCAAGCTTGTATACATAACAACACGACCTTAGGTTAATCAATATTTGAAGTTAAGAACAGAGCGAAGACATGATTTTTGACAAAAGTAGACACTCTAATAAGTACATAAAAAAACGTATTAAATATCAATTTTAATTAAAAATAAATAAAGGTCTGTGACGCCCCCAAATTCGGGTTCCAAATACCCGGATCCGATCATCACGATCCAATACAAACATCCACCTCTAAACAACATACAATAACTAAATGCGGAATAATAAACATATGTTGTTCATTCACAAGGTGTTACTAGTCCCAAGATACGATAACCTTACACAAAAGTACACAAATACCCTTAATAAAGTACTTAGGGTTTATATTACATAACAATTAATTTAATTAACTACAAGGCAGCATCTCGAAGTCTATCACTTCATCTTTCCCTTACCCTTGTTCTTTCCCGAAGTCTCGGGTTGCACTGCAATAAGGTTTCATGATATAGCAAGAGTGAGCAACAAGTTTAAATAACAACAAGGAACAATATATCATGAATGAAAGGGAATAGCTGAACAATTCCATAATGTGAATAACATAAGCAAGAATAATAATTTGCTTTTAAAATTAGGATAGTCAAATAGACTATGAACTATAAATATCCACTGGAGTCAATAGCAGGTTGACCCAATGGTTACTACCAGAAATATGTACCCGAGGAGATCAGCCTCAGTACAATATGTGTATGCATAACATTGAATTTCCGTATTTTTGTACCTGATATTATATACAGGGTACTCCCCTATAATAAAGGGGTGTTCATAATAGTCTAAGAATCCGCATCTTCAATGATTTGGATAGCTTTTAAAATCTTTAACATAAATGTCTAGCCGAACAATGGCTTATACCTACTTTGAACAGTTCTTTAAACAATAGAACAATAATTAAGTACAAGTCAATGACTGTACGATTTCAAGTGCAATAATTGCGAATAACAACAATATCGATGTGGAATAATTGTAAAGTAATTAAACCACTCAAAGCATGCTTGGAAATAACAGTTCAAGCTTAGATAAATAATTTGCTCAATGAAATGAGTTTAGAGATAAGGAATTTACCTGTCTGCTCAGCTACAATAAATGTCTAGCTTTAACTAACTGGCTTTGAAAAACCTAACATTAATAAAATTGGTCTAATAATTAGTACGGCGTATTTGCACAACTATACGCTCACTAAGGTACTTATCTATCACATAAGTACTAACACATAAATTACATTAGTCAAAACAATATTATTAACCTTATAGACCCTTAATCATATTAGGTTAATAATTTAATAAGTTATAAATATTTTTCTTAAGTGTTGGACACTTATTAAACCCTTAAGCAACTTATTACCATTGTTTAATTAAAGCATAATTAAATTTAATTTATTTTATTAACTCAATCTCTATTTAATCACTATTTAATCTTGGTTAAATAGAAATTAATTAATTAACTCTAGTTATTATTTAAAATAAATAATAACTAATTGTACTTACTTATTATTTAATAATAATTAAATAATAAATAATTATTGATTTAATTTTAACCTTCTTTAATTTAATATTAATCAACTAATAATTAGTTAATTAATTAACCTCACTTATTATTTAATTTAAGGAAATTAAATAATAGTTTACTAATTTTAATCCTCTTTAATTATTATTTAATGCCAATTAAATAATAATTAATTATTTAATTATTTTTAATTATTATTTAAGGTTAAATAATAATCAATTCATCTTTATTTAATATTTAAATTAAATAATAAATTGTTAATCTAATAACTTAATTTCCATTAATCGTTAATTAATGCTAATTAAATAATAATTGATTACTTAATTATCCTTACCTTTATTTATTATTAACATTTTAAATAATAAATAACTAATAAATTTATTTAACTTAACCATGATTTAACTAACTAGATTAATATTTAAAATATTTAAATATTAAACTTAATAAAAAATATCCTCCCCAATATCATTTTTATATTATTATTATTTTTGTTATAATTTTAAATTAGTTTTTAAATAATTAAATTAATTAAATTTAACCCGAATGGCATTTCTGTAAATAAGTTGAAAACTGATTCGAGGGCAGAATAGTAATTTTGCCCAGAAAAACACGGAGGGGCAGTCTGGTAATTTCGCAGAAAATCGGTGCTCGCGCATTGCGTATGCCTTCAGAAAGAACGGCCCAAAACGGTGCCGTTTTGAGAAGCCGGAGACGGCTTCCGCGCGTACGCGCGCGGAGTAACTTTACCGACGCCAAACGATGTCATTTGGCTCCGCGTGTTTTCAGCCAAAAGCTTGTGCGCATTGCGCGGACTTTTCTTTCTTTTCTTTTTTTTTTCCTTTAGCAGAATATGAACAGTGTTC
Source organism: Hedera helix (assembly GCA_947179155.2). NCBI lineage: Eukaryota > Viridiplantae > Streptophyta > Magnoliopsida > Apiales > Araliaceae > Hedera > Hedera helix. Next base: position 26,216,417 of record OX359276.1, on the reverse strand, counting down.
CGACAATACACATTTTAAATAAAAATATACCATTAAGTAAGCTTTAACTCTTCAATAAAAATCCAAAAAAAGTTACCAATAACTTAATATCAATTTATAACATGAAAATCTAATTTTTCATGATTTAATATCATTCTTTTTTTATAAAAAACTTTACATCACATAAACTACCACAAATCATAATTTTTTGTGTATAACTCCATTTTGAGTGATTCAAACTTTGTTTTTCTCATGATTTAATGTTCTATAATATTATAACATTAAACCTAAGGTTTATAAAAATATTTTTGGTCATAAATTCCAAGACTTGTTTATACACTTCTAAACACATATTTTAGCATATAAAATATACCAAAATACAAACCAAGCATATTAAACTCAAGCATTGCATAAATATTACCACTACACATTATTAACTATATTAACATATTTATACACACATGTTAGTTTATTTAATTTAAAACAAAAATTAGATTTAGAATAATCATTACCTTGATTTAATGGCTATCTTCCTTTTCCTTCTAAAAGAAGTGGTGAAAGAATATGACATAAACCAAGAACTCCTTCTCTTTTCTTGGTATATTGCTCTCAATATTTTCTTACACTCTCAAATGCTCTCTAGCTCTCTCTTTAGTTTGAAAATAAAAGATGAGAAATGACTTACAAAAACTACTAAATTGTAAGTATACTTACAATGGGCATAAATATAAAATCTATATCTATCAAAATTCCATAATGAGGGTAGTTGGAGACTTGTGCAAGAAATCTAGCTAAGGACTAAGTTGGTTAAAAGAAGAATGATGTCTATGTACTTTAAAAATAAAACAAGCAATCCTTTTATTAAATAATTAAAAAATAAAACAAAAGAAATATTATTTTTTTTTCTCCCAAGCACACACACGACTGATGATGTACTTGTCCCACAATTATAGTCACTTGCTTATATTTTTAAATTAATAATAGTTAAATTAAGTATTTTCCAAGTGGGTCAAGTATTGGGCTTTATTTAAAATACCAATTGGGCTCCTATTAAATTGTTTGGGCTACTAATTTGTCAAATTTTATTATTCTTCACTTGGGCTACTAATTGACCCATGTTGGGCTAATTTAATAATTTACACATTAATTATTCAATCCATGGTTAAATAAATAATTAGATTGAATAAATAATTAAATATTCCAACCCATTAGTATTAAATTACTAAATGGACTAATAAATATTATTATTAATATTTCACATTATTTACATTAATTAATAATCATATTAATTAATTTATTATATTTAATTAACTCATTATATTCAATTTAATTAAATATTTAATTAATAGGAAACTTATCAATTATTTTGATATTAAAACTTTAGGGTTTGTTCACTAATTTAATAATATATTAATGACCCCCATTAATTAATTCTAGTAATTAGTCACATAATTATTTAATCACGTAATTAATTAATCACATAAAAAGATTTAAATAATCTTGTAAAACTAACTCGTTGAAAATTAAATTAATAATGACGTGGAAATTCTAGGACATTACATTCTCCCCCTCTTATAAAAATTTCGTCCTCGGAATTGTAAAATAAGGTTACTCAAATAAAAACGGGTAATTTGCCCTCATTTCCTCCTCTAGTTCCCACGTAACTTCTTCAATTGCGTGATTCCTCCAAAGTACTTTAACCGAATGAATTATCTTATTCCTCAGCTTCTGTTCCTTCCTATCGAGTATCTGAACAGGAACTTCTTCATATGATAAGTCCTTCTCGACTTGAATTGGTTCATAGGAGATAACGTGCTTGTAGTCCGGTTTATACGGCCGCAACACTGATACATGAAACACGTTGTGAATGTGCTCCAGTTCAAGAGTTAATGCTACTTCGTACGCCACTTCACCGACTCGCCTCAAGATTTCGAACGGTCCTATGAGCCTAGGGCTCAGCTTGCCCTTCTTACCAAAACGGATCTTCCCCTTCCAGGGAGATACCTTCAGAAATTCGAAACTGCCCACGTCGAAGTCCCGCTTTTGGCGATGCAAATCCGCGTACTTCTTTTAACGATCTTGAGCTGCTACCAGTCGATTCCTGATAAGTTGTACTGTGTCTGCAGTCTGCTATACCATTTCAGGTCCAAGCAATCTTCGTTCACCGACCTCGTCCCAACACAACGGTGTTCGACATTTTCTTCCATAAAGCGCTTCGTATGGTGGCATACCGATACTAACGTGATAGCTGTTATTGTAAGCGAACTCCACCAGTGACAAATGGTCATCCCAACTGCCCTTTAGGTCCATCACGACCGCTCGAAGCATATCCTCCAAAGTCTGAATCGTTCGCTCGCTCTAGCCGTCAGTTTGAGGATGGTACGTTGTGCTTAACCTCAACTGTGTACCCATCCTTGCTTGCAGACTTTTCCAAAAATTTGACGTGAAACGCGGATCTCTGTCGGACACAATCGATATCGGCACTCCATGTCGTGACACTATCTCCTTCACATAGAGCTTCGCTAACTGCTCCGGATTGTACCGTATTCTGATAGGTAGAAAATGAGCTGACTTGGTCAGACGATCCACTATTACCCAGATGGCGTCCAAACCTTTATGTGTCAAAGGCAAACCCAACACAAAGTCCATTATGATGTGCTCCCACTTCCACTCCGGAATCTCTAGTGGTTGAAGCAGTCTGCTCGGCCGCTGATGCTCTGCTTTAACCCGCTGGCATGTTAAACATCGACTAACACATTCTGCCACTTCCCTCCTCATATTCGGCCACCAAAAATATTGCCTTAAATCTTGATACATCTTCGTACTCCTGGGATGTACTGAGTACCTCGTACTGTGAGCTTCCTGAAGAATCTCTTCCCGAAGCTCCGGATCTAACGGTACCCAAACTCTCCCTTCGAACCTTAGCAACCCTATGCTACCAATCTTGTACTTAAGCTCCTCACCTTCAGCAAGTCGCTTCTTAATACTATCACAATCTTCATCCTTTTCCTAAGCCTCTTTGATCTTGTCTAATAAGGTCGGGCTTGCTGATACTATAAAAAACTTCTTGTCCATCTCCATCGGATATTTGATCTCCAACTCCAAACGTTCGAAATCTCTCACTAACTCTTCCTAATTTGTTAGCTTCAACAACTTTTCTCTGCCTTTTCTGCCCAAGGCATCTGCTACTACATTGGCGTTGCCCGGATGGTACAGAATCTCACAGTCGTAGTCTTTGATCAATTCTAACCATCGGCGCTGCCTCATATTCAACTCCTCCTGAGTGAAGATATATTTCAGACTTTTATGATTTATATATATCTCACACTTCTTGCCATATAGGTAGTGCCTCCAAATCTTCAGGGCGAAAACTACCGCTGCTAACTCCAGGTCATGAGTCGGGTAACGCTTCTCATAATCCTTTAACTGTCGTGACGCATACGCAATGACCTTGCCGTGTTGCATTAGCACACAACCAAGACTCTTGTGTGACGCATCACTGTACACTACGAACCCTCCCGTGTCGTCCGGTAAAGCCAACACTGGTGTGACGCCCCCAAATCTGGGCCCACACAGCCCAAACTTGAGTCGTCAAAAGACTACAACAAAATTATTACAACAAAGCACAACGTACAACAATACAGTATATAATAATACACAACTAAGTCTTCACTATTATTGCCACACTATTTTACAAAACGTGAAGACTATGATAACTATTCCTCGGACCCTCACTCCATTCCCCGGCTAGACCCTGTTATGTTTTCATCTCCTGTTGAAAAACAATGGAACAAAAGAAAGGGTGAGCTCAAATAGCCCAGTAAGAAATATCATGACTAAGATAATGACGAATAAATTATCATTAGTCTTCAACAGTTGAGTTCTTGATAGAATACAATAGACTACAAGGTTTATATCAAAAACTGCAGTTAAATTCTTAAACAACGTTCAGATCAATAATAGCAGCGGAATGAGTAATCTATTAGAAGAATAATGCAGACTATAATGTCCACTCGGTTCTCTTTTTAGGAAAAACATCATCAACTTTTATCATCTGAAATATCATTAGTCAAGATAATACAAATTCACAGTTCCTGATCATAATCATGCACATCAACAGTTCATCTTTGTACTACGGGCCAAAGATATTCAATATAGCACCAACGGTCATGATTATACCAGATTCAGCCTTTGGTCATAATCATACCAAACAACAGTTCATCTTTGCACTACGGGCCAAAGAGAACATTCACCACGTGCCATAAAAGACACCGAACAGATGTATCGCCTTTAACCTATTATATCGCCTTTAACCTATCATCTGTTCAACAAATATATCACATCTGTGCCCCCGGCCACAGATATTCACAACAGCTTGATTTTTGGATGATTAGAATGATATAAATGATGAACAGAAGAAATAGGATAACAATAAGTATCGGAAGTTTACTTTGTACAGATTCAAATAATGTCCAAATTGTCAACATGATGTGGAGTGAAATTTAAAAATGATATTCAAGATCCACAGTTCAGAATAACGGTTACAATTCAATAGAAAGGTTCACGTAAATAGGAAGGTTCAGTTGAAATAATGAAGTTCAACTATTATGGAACATATAATATTTTCAGGAATTATAGAAGCAATAGTTCCATAATAAATTTCGATTTAGGAGTATGAAAGAAAATAATATCCCTTACCGTAGCAGGTTTGATTAACAAAATGTGAAGGAAATTAATACAAAGGGTTATTCACCAACAGGCGGCAATCCGCTCCGTAAGGTTATTCCCACAATTTAATAGAATTTGAGTACAAAGAGTTATTCACCAAACAGGCGGCAATCCGCTCCGTAAGGTTGTTCTCAGAGATTAATAATGAATGAATACGAAAGGTTATTCACCAACAGGCGGCAATCCGCTCCGTAAGGTTATTCCCACAATTTAATACATGGAAATAAAAGGCACGTCTTATGAGTAAGGAAGAAACAATATTATTATCGAGAATCAAATAATGATAATCCCTTACCATAGTACGTTTGAATAACGGAAGATGAAAAAGATGGTATCCCTTACCTCAACACGTGACTGAATATTGATTTAAATGAGGTTGATTAACTTGAACAGTACACGTATACTTATAGATCTTCACAAATACTCAAGATGACTTAAGCACACTTAGAGAGAACTTTCACAAGAAGTATTTAGAGAGAGAAAGAAAGAACAAGTAAGGAAGTTTATGAAAAATCCTTAAGTTAAGGCTTCTATTTATAGCCAAAAATCTTATCATTCATTTAATCTAAACCATTCATTTAAAGATCATCTTTTAATCTACACCATCCATTTCAAATATTATATTATCTTTAATCTACACCATTCATTTCATATCACCTAATAATCACCTAACTTTATATTATAAACAAATCAATTTAATTATTCAACAATAATTCACACTTTAATCTACACCATTCATTTCATATCACCTAATAATCACCTAACTTTATATTATAAACAAATCAATTCAATTATTCAACAATAATTCACACTTTAATCTACACCATTCATTTCATATCACCTAATAATCACCTAACTTTATATTATAAACAAATAACTTTATCAATTCAATTATTATGACTAATTGTTATAAATACAGTATAGTTAGCTCTTAGATATCAAGTCAATAAATTAATGAAATACAACTGTTTAAATAACATCATAATAGAGATAACAATAATGTAAAATAAAGCATACGTTACTGTGTAATGACAATTATTGATTCAATAATGTGAATTACTGTGCATATGTTACTGTGACAATTATTAGGTTCAATAATTTTAAAAACAGTGCAACAACAATTATTGACTCAATGATATAAAATACTGTGTAATGACAATTATTAAATCAATAATGCAAAATACTGTGTAACAACAATTATTGAATTGATAATATAAAATATTATGCAGTGACAATTATCGATGAAATGATGCGTAACAGTTACGGTGTCAATTATCAGACCAATAATATGAAACACTATGCAATACCGTGTGTTACTGTAGAGTACCGTGTGCTACAGAAAATACCATAAACTACCGTATGCTACTATTCTTTTATCACCGGTATTTTAACAGTTCCGTTGACTATTTTTATTTAAAAAGGTTACTTATGTCGTTTTCTATATCCGACAAATATTCCGTTGTGGGGTCCACCAATAATTTATTATTTCGGCGCCGTCGTACGGCACGAATATTCCCCGACCAAACGAATATTCCCCGACAAAGCGAATATTATCCGACAAAATAAAATTTGCACATAACATCCTTAACTTTCAATTTTGTTAATTTAACCACTTACTGTTTCAAAAAATATATATATGAAGAAAAATTCAATTTTGTATTTCATAAAATTCGGGGTCTTACAACCTCCCCTCCTTATGAAATTTCGTCCCCGAAATTGACGTACCTGACATATCGAAGAGGTAAGGATACTTAGATTTCATCTCAGATTCTAGCTCCCAGGTCATTTCCTCAGTATCTTGGTTCCTCCATAAAACCTTAACTTGAGGTATAACCTTTGAGCGTAGGATCTGCTCCTTCTTATCCAGGATCTTAACAGGTACCTCCTCGTATGTTAAATCCTCTGCTATAACGTCTGGTTCTAACTCAATGACGTGGTTTGGGTCCTTCACATATTTACGTAACATAGATATGTGAAAAACGTTATGGATGCGAGACATACTTGGTGGTAGGGCTAGTCTGTAGGCTACGGTTCCTATTCGATCGAGGATTTCAAATGGGCCAATAAATCGAGGGTTGAGCTTTCCTCTCTTTCCGAATCTCGTAACCCCTTTCCATGGAGAAACATGTAAGAATACATGATCTCCGACGTTGAAACTTTTGTCTCTCCGATGAAGATCAGCATAACTCTTTTGTCGTTCTTGTGCGGTCTGTATTCGTTGTCGGATCATTTGGATCTTTTCGGTCGTCAAGCGTACCAACTCGGGTCCCAACAATTTTGCTTCTCCTACCTCATTCCAACATATTGGAGAGCGACACTTCCTTCCATACAAAGCCTCGAATGGAGCCATGCCTATGCTTGCTTGGTAACTGTTGTTGTAAGAAAATTCCACCAATGGCAAGTACTTATCCCAACTTCCTTTGAAGTCTAATACACAAAGTCTCAAAAGATCTTCGAGGGTCTGGATCGTCCTTTCCGATTGTCCGTCCGTTTGAGGATGGTATGCAGAACTAAAACGTAGTTCAGTGCCCATAGCTTTTTGTAGACTGATCCAAAAGCGTGAAGTGAATCTAGGATCTCGATCAGAAACTATGGAAACTGGCATGCCATGCAATCTCACGATCTCATTTATGTACATACCGGCAAGACGTTCAAGTGTAAAGTTTTCTCGTATAGGCAAGAAATGAGCAGATTTGGTCAATCTATCTACGATCACCCAAATTGCATCTAAGCCTTGAGAAACTTTTGGAAGACCCGTCACGAAGTCCATATTGATGTGTTCCCACTTCCATTCGGGAACTTCAAGTGATTGTAATGGACCTTTAGGAACTTGATGCTCTGCCTTGACACGTTGACAAGTTAGGCACCTTGAGATAAACTCCGCAATCTCTCTTTTCATATTGTTCCACCAAAATGTATGTCGAAGATCTCGATACATCTTGGTACCTCCTGGGTGGATTGCAAACGGCGTGTTGTGTGCCTCCATCATGATTTTATGCTTTAATTCAGGATCGTTAGGAACACAGAGTCGAGAGTTGACTCGAAGTATTCCTTTCTCGTCGATTCTTGCTTCGGGAATGGCACCTTCTTGTACTTTCTTTATCATGTTTATCAGTTCCGGATCGGTAGCTTGAGCAGCTTTAATTTTATCGATTAAAGTTGGTTCTACTCGCACGTGAGCAATCTTCGAGTGGGTCCCTGGTGTCTTTAGCTCTATCTCCATCTTTTGCAAGTCGTACAAAATACACTTTTGTGTTGTCAGCAGTGCACTTGTACTTGCATAAGATTTTCTGCTCAAAGCGTCAGCTACAACGTTCGCCTTTCCCGGGTGATACTGGATTGTGTGGTCATAATCCTTTAACAGCTCAAGCCAACGTCGTTGTCGCATGTTGAGTTCCTTCTGGGTGAAGAAATACTTGAGACTTTTATGATCCGTATAGATATCCACTTTTTCTCCGTACAAGTAGTGTCTCCAGATCTTCAACGCGAAAACGACTGCTGCCAACTCTAGATCATGAGTAGGATAATTTTTCTCATAATCTTTGAGTTGTCGAGAGGCGTAGGCTATAACCTTTCCATGTTGCATAAGGACACAGCCTAGACCTTTGCCAGAAGCATCGCTGTAGATAACAAATTCTCCTGATCCTGATGGTATGGTCAGAACAGGAGCTGAAACCAGTCTCTTCTTGAGTTCTTGGAAACTTTTCTCGCATTCCTCGCTCCATATGAATTTTGTGCTTTTCCGAGTAAGCTGCGTTAATGGAGTGGCGATTCGAGAAAATCCTTCTACGAATCTCCGATAATAACCAGCTAGACCCAGAAAACTTCGGACTTCGGTTACTGTTTTGGGTTGTTCCCAATTTAGTACTGTTTCAGTCTTCGCAGGATCGACTGATATTCCTTGACTAGAAATCACATGCCCAAGAAACGCGACCTCCTCAAGCCAGAACTCACATTTCTTCAACTTGGCATATAATTTGTTTTCACGGAGCTTTTGTAGTATCAATCTCAGGTGTTGTTCATGATCCTCGCGACTCTTGGAGTATATGAGGATGTCATCAATAAAGACAACCACAAAGTGATCCAAATGTTCCTTGAATATCTGGTTCATCATGTCCATGAAAGCTGCAGGAGCATTAGTTAGTCCAAAAGGCATGACTAAGAACTCATAATGCCCATAACGAGTTCTGAAAGCAGTCTTTGGAATGTCCTCAGCTTTAACCTTTAACTGATGATATCCAGAACGGAGATCAATCTTTGAGAAATGTCGAGCGCCTTGCAATTGATCAAACATGTCATCAATCCGAGGTAACGGGTACCTGTTCTTGATGGTGACATGGTTCAATTCTCGGTAGTCAATGCACAATCTCATACTCCCGTCTTTCTTCTTCACAAATAGAACAGGAGCACCCCAAGGTGATGCACTCGGACGAATGAAACCGGTATCCAACAATTCCTGTAGTTGGACTTTTAACTCTTGAAGTTCAATGGGAGCCATTCGGTAAGGAGCTTTGGAAATGGGCTTGGTACCGGGTTCAAGATCAATATAAAAATCAATTTCACGGTTTGGGGGTAAGCCAGGAAGTTCTTCAGGAAAAACGTCAGGAAACTCATTAACAATGGGAATATCATTTAAGTTTGACGTATTTTTGTTCAAATCAGTGACATGAGCTAAAAAGGCTTGACATCCGTTTTTCAATAAACGAATGGCTTTATGGCTAGAAATAACAGTTATAGATTTCAATGGTTTAGTTGCTTGAATTTGCATGACAGGTTGATTAGGAATATGAAAACTAATAATCTTATGAAAATAATCAATTTTAGCATGATGGGTAGTCAACCAATCAATTCCTAAAATCACATCAAATTCATGCATCTCCAAAGAAATAAGGTCAACAGGTAATGTGAGGTTGTTGATTTGAACTAGGCAAGATTTATAGACAGTAGATGTAATGGTCATTTCTCCTAATGGGGTTTCAACTGATAAGTCAAAGTCCAAATTTTCAGGAGTTAAGTTTAAACGCTGAGCACATGCAGGTGAGATAAAAGAATGGGTAGAGCCAGTATCTAACAAAGCGTAGACTTCACGAGAATTTATGAATAGCTTACCGGTTATCACCTCGTTCGAGTTTCGCGCCATTTGGGATGTCACAACAAAAGCTCTCCCTTGAACTACAGATTTTCCCTTATCCGCGCTAGCTTTTGGTATCATCATTGCAGCTGGACTTGATTTTGTGGCAGGACAAAACCGCGCAAGATGACCCTCTTTCCCACAACTGTAGCACTTTTTGGACTGCAGTGTACAGTTTGGGCTAATGTGACCTTCCTGACCACACCTATAGCATCTCACTGGTGGTCGATCTTCTCCCCTTGAAACTGGGGTCGGTGCTGGTGTTGGTACTGGTGCTGGTGCCCTTCCATAATTATTATGGAATCTCTTTCTTTTGAAATTGTTCCCACTAGATTCTCCTCTTCTGTTATTTGGTATGGAATTACCACCGAAGTGTTGGTTACCTCCTCGATGGTTCTCGTTCCTGTGGTTGTTGTCACTCCTTTCTCTATGCTGATCATTAACTCTTGGCTGCAATGTTTCATCTGTTTGCTCCACCCTTTGAGCCCTATCTACAACATCTGAATACAAACTAAATTTATGAGAGCTAAGTTGTTGACGAATTTTGAATCTCAAACCTCTTAGGAACATCCGACTCATTCGTGCTTCGTCATCCACAAGATGGGTGGCAAAGCGAGATAACTCGGCAAACTTGGCTTCATATTGGGAGACTGTCATGTTTCCCTGCTCCAGCTTAATGAATTCCACCTCTTTCATATGGCGGATGCTTTCTGGGAAATACTTCTCGTTAAACAGTTCTTCGAATTCTGTCCAAGACATTTCGAGTGCTGAAGGTTGGATACGTTTTACCGCTTCCCACCAATGGTCCGCCTCACCTCGTAACATAAAAGTGGCAAATGGCACCTTCTGATCATCAGCGCATTGTAAGACATCAAGTATTTTTGCCGTCTGCTTTAGCCATGCCTCCGCTTTGAGTGGGTCAGGCTTCCCGTGGAATTCAGGTGGTCCTAATTCTTTAAATTGCTTAACAGTGATCATCCTCAAATTGCCAGCGTTTCTACCGTTATTATTGACTGGATTTCCTCTTCCTTGATTCTGTATGAACTGCATGAAATTCCTAAAGAATCCATCGTTCATCATGTTATCAGGAACATTATTTCCTGAGTTGGCAGGAGGATTGTTTGGGGCCTCTTGATTCTCGGCTACATTTGCTTCAGGCATTCCATAGTTAACCTCTTGATTTCCAGATGTCATACTAAACTGTGGTCACAAAATAAATGTTAGTTCAAATAAACTGACTCATCACTTCATGTTCCTACATTCAAATCGACTCATTAGATAATAAAATCTATTTTAGGTAGGACACACTAGTGACTGATTCTATTCGTCTCTCCCCTCCTAGTTCTACCCCAGATCTCCATTAAAGACCATATCCCTAAGCTCTGATACCAACTGTGACGCCCCCAAATCTGGGCCCACACAGCCCAAACTTGAGTCGTCAAAAGACTACAACAAAATTATTACAACAAAGCACAACGTACAACAATACAGTATATAATAATACACAACTAAGTCTTCACTATTATTGCCACACTATTTTACAAAACGTGAAGACTATGATAACTATTCTTCGGACCCTCACTCCATTCCCCGGCTAGACCCTGTTATGTTTTCATCTCCTGTTGAAAAACAATGGAACAAAAGAAAGGGTGAGCTCAAATAGCCCAGTAAGAAATATCATGACTAAGATAATGACGAATAAATTATCATTAGTCTTCAACAGTTGAGTTCTTGATAGAATACAATAGACTACAAGGTTTATATCAAAAACTGCAGTTAAATTCTTAAACAACGTTCAGATCAATAATAGCAGCGGAATGAGTAATCTATTAGAAGAATAATGCAGACTATAATGTCCACTCGGTTCTCTTTTTAGGAAAAACATCATCAACTTTTATCATCTGAAATATCATTAGTCAAGATAATACAAATTCACAGTTCCTGATCATAATCATGCACATCAACAGTTCATCTTTGTACTACGGGCCAAAGATATTCAATATAGCACCAACGGTCATGATTATACCAGATTCAGCCTTTGGTCATAATCATACCAAACAACAGTTCATCTTTGCACTACGGGCCAAAGAGAACATTCACCACGTGCCATAAAAGACACCGAACAGATGTATCGCCTTTAACCTATTATATCGCCTTTAACCTATCATCTGTTCAACAAATATATCACATCTGTGCCCCCGGCCACAGATATTCACAACAGCTTGATTTTTGGATGATTAGAATGATATAAATGATGAACAGAAGAAATAGGATAACAATAAGTATCGGAAGTTTACTTTGTACAGATTCAAATAATGTCCAAATTGTCAACATGATGTGGAGTGAAATTTAAAAATGATATTCAAGATCCACAGTTCAGAATAACGGTTACAATTCAATAGAAAGGTTCACGTAAATAGGAAGGTTCAGTTGAAATAATGAAGTTCAACTATTATGGAACATATAATATTTTCAGGAATTATAGAAGCAATAGTTCCATAATAAATTTCGATTTAGGAGTATGAAAGAAAATAATATCCCTTACCGTAGCAGGTTTGATTAACAAAAGGTGAAGGAAATTAATACAAAGGGTTATTCACCAACAGGCGGCAATCCGCTCCGTAAGGTTATTCCCACAATTTAATAGAATTTGAGTACAAAGAGTTATTCACCAAACAGGCGGCAATCCGCTCCGTAAGGTTGTTCTCAGAGATTAATAATGAATGAATACGAAAGGTTATTCACCAACAGGCGGCAATCCGCTCCGTAAGGTTATTCCCACAATTTAATACATGGAAATAAAAGGCACGTCTTATGAGTAAGGAAGAAACAATATTATTATCGAGAATCAAATAATGATAATCCCTTACCATAGTACGTTTGAATAATGGAAGATGAAAAAGATGGTATCCCTTACCTCAACACGTGACTGAATATTGATTTAAATGAGGTTGATTAACTTGAACAGTACACGTATACTTATAGATCTTCACAAATACTCAAGATGACTTAAGCACACTTAGAGAGAACTTTCACAAGAAGTATTTAGAGAGAGAAAGAAAGAACAAGTAAGGAAGTTTATGAAAAATTCTTAAGTTAAGGCTTCTATTTATAGCCAAAAATCTTATCATTCATTTAATCTAAACCATTCATTTAAAGATCATCTTTTAATCCACACCATCCATTTCAAATATTATATTATCTTTAATCTACACCATTCATTTCATATCACCTAATAATCACCTAACTTTATATTATAAACAAATCAATTTAATTATTCAACAATAATTCACACTTTAATCTACACCATTCATTTCATATCACCTAATAATCACCTAACTTTATATTATAAACAAATCAATTCAATTATTCAACAATAATTCACACTTTAATCTACACCATTCATTTCATATCACCTAATAATCACCTAACTTTATATTATAAACAAATAACTTTATCAATTCAATTATTATGACTAATTGTTATAAATACAGTATAGTTAGCTCTTAGATATCAAGTCAATAAATTAATGAAATACAACTGTTTAAATAACATCATAATAGAGATAACAATAATGTAAAATAAAGCATACGTTACTGTGTAATGACAATTATTGATTCAATAATGTGAATTACTGTGCATATGTTACTGTGACAATTATTAGGTTCAATAATTTTAAAAACAGTGCAACAACAATTATTGACTCAATGATATAAAATACAGTGTAATGACAATTATTAAATCAATAATGCAAAATACTGTGTAACAACAATTATTGAATTGATAATATAAAATATTATGCAGTGACAATTATCGATGAAATGATGCGTAACAGTTACGGTGTCAATTATCAGACCAATAATATGAGACACTATGCAATACCGTGTGTTACTGTAGAGTACCGTGTGCTACAGAAAATACCATAAACTACCGTATGCTACTATTCTTTTATCACCGGTATTTTAACAGTTCCGTTGACTATTTTTATTTAAAAAGGTTACTTATGTCGTTTTCTATATCCGACAAATATTCCGTTGTGGGGTCCACCAATAATTTATTATTTCAGCGCCGTCGTACGGCACGAATATTCCCCGACCAAACGAATATTCCCCGACAAAGCGAATATTGTCCGACAAAATAAAATTTGCACATAACATCCTTAACTTTCAATTTTGTTAATTTAACCACTTACTGTTTCAAAAAATATATATATGAAGAAAAATTCAATTTTATATTTCATAAAATTCGGGGTCTTACAACTGGTGCCTGACTTAACCTCTTCTTCAGCTCCATAAAACTTTCCTCGCACTTTTCCGACCAAACAAACTTCACAGTCTTTCGGGTAAGATTGGTCAACGGTGATGCTATCTTTGAAAAATACTGAATGAATCTCCGATAATACCCCGCTAACCCTAAGAAACTCCTGATCTCAATCGGCGTCTTCGGCTGTTCCCAATTGATAACTGCCTCCACCTTCGCTGGACCCACTGAAACACCGTCTTTATCGATAACATGACCTAGAAACTGCACCCTCGGCAACCAAAATTCACACTTCGAAAGCTTGGCGTACAACTTCTCCCTTCTCAAAGCCTCCAATGCGATCCGTAAATGTTCTGCATGTTCTTCCTCCGTCTTCGAATACACCAATATGTCATCAATGAATACGACCACGAACTTGTCCAAGTACTGCTTGAACACTCTGTTCATCATATCCATGAATGCCATTGGTGCATTCGTCAGTCCAAATGACATTACTAGAAACTCGAAATGACCATAACGAGTTCTGAATGCCGTTTTCAGGATATCCTCCTCCCTCACCTTCAGTTGATGATAACCCGTCCTCAAATCTATCTTCGAAAAGTATTTTTCCCCCTTAAGTTGATCAAACAGATCATCAATTCTGGGTAGCGGATACCTATTCTTAATGGTGACCTTGTTCAACTCCCGGTAATCAATACAAAGCCTCATCGAACCATCCTTCTTCTTTAAAAACAGAACCGACGCTCCCCATAGTGACACGCTTGGTCTGATGTAACATTTATCTAGCAGTTCCTGCATCTGAACCATCAATTCTTTCATTTCTACTGGTGCCATACGTTACGGCGCCTTCAATATCGGTGCGGTCCCCAGTACCAAATCAATAACAAACTCCACTTCTCTGTCCGGCGGTAACCCCGGAATCTCTTCTGGGAAAACATCAGTGAATTCCCGTACAACAGGTATCTGACTCAGTTCGCCCTCGACACGTCGAGTATCGACCACATGAGCCAAATAACCTACGCAACCTTTCCTGAGCAACTTTCGTGCTTGCATCATCGTCAGACAACTTGATTGTCTCGGAGATTTACTACCGTAAAATATAACTTTGGACTTATTCGGAGTCTTTATGTGCACACACTTCTTCTTACAGTCAATAACCGCCCCGTGACTCGATAGCCAATCCATCCCTAGGATTATATCAAACTCCCACAGACGAATTGGTATCAAATCTACGTTAAGTCTAAACCCTCGTAATTCAGCACAACAGTTCCTATGAATGTAGTCTACGGGAATGATTTCTTTGTTTGCTACTTCTACATTCATAGGGTGTTCTAGCTTTTCATGAGGTAAATCTAATCTCTTAGCAAAATCTTCAGAAACAAATGAACAGGTAGCACCCGAATCAAACAATACATATGCATTAATATCATTGATCGGGATGATACCTGACACCACGTCCTTGGAGTCGACTGCATCCTGCACAGTCATGTTGAAGGTGCGTGTTGTGGGTCGGTTGGCCTAACTGGCTGGCCCTCCAATGTTCAGCCTGTTGTTGTTGTTGTTGCCTCTGTTGCCACTCCCAGCGTCTCCCTTCCTCTTTGGGCAGTCCTTGGCATGATGATCGGTTGCTCCACAGGAAAAACATACCCCTTCATCTTTTTCGGGCATTGTGGAGCCATATGCCCCGGCTGTCCGCAGCTATAGCAAACACTCTTCCCTTTCAAGCATTCGCCCGTGTGGTTCTTACCATAATTGTTGCATTTACCCACTTTCTTAGCCTCTCCTCCGGATTTGTTACTTCCGAACGATTGGCTCTTATTCCACTTTCATTTATTGGGGTTGCTGCCTCCGTTGCTTCCCGTCTTCTGCCCGTCATGACCCTTCTTCCTCTCCTGGTTGAATTTAGTCAGGGCCTCAATGCCACCCTCTGCAATGATTGTCCTTTCCAATAGTTCTACAAAACTCTTGATCTTTAATACCGCCACAGAACGGTACACCCACGGCTTCAGTCCCAGCTTAAACCTCCAAGCCTTCCTAGCCTCCGTATCAACTTGATGAGTTGCAAACATTGCCAACTCATTAAACTTGGCCGCATATTCGGCCACAGACATGCTTCCCTGTTTTAACTCGAGGAATTTCACCTCCATTTCTTGCTGTATGCTTTCTAGAAAGTAGTTTTCCAGAAATATTTTCTTAAAGCGTTCCCAGGTGATGACGTCTTCTCCCGCACGGCCCTTGTTGGCCTTCCACCAGTAGTTCGCCTCCCCCTTCATCATGAAGGTAGCGAAACTAGTCTTCTGTTCTTCGGCCACCCTAGCGACCTCTAACACCTTCTCCATTTCCTCGATCCAAGTCTGTGCTTCGATCGGATTTAGAGTTCCCTGAAACTTCGGTGGTCCAACCAGTTTGAAGTCCTTGAAATTTTCCAAGTGCGACGTGGTTCTTACCACAATTGTTGCATTTACCCACTTTCTTAGCCTCTCCTCCGGATTTGTTACTTCCGAACGATTGGCTCTCATTCCACTTTCATTTATTGGGGTTGCTGCCTCCGTTGTTTCCCGTCTTCTGCCCGTCATGGCCCTTCTTCCTCTCCTGGTTGAATTTAGCCAGGGCCTCACTGCCACCATCTGCAATGATTGCCCTTTCCAATAGTTCTGCAAAACTCTTGATCTTTAATACCGCCACAGAACGGTACACCCACGGCTTTAGTCTCAGCTCAAACCTCCGAGCCTTCCTAGCCTCCGTATCAACTTGATGAGTTGCAAACCTTGCCAACTCATTAAACTTGGCCGCATATTCGGCCACAGACATGCTTCCCTGTTTTAACTCGAGGAATTTCACCTCCATTTCTTGCTGCATGCTTTCTGGAAAGTAGTTTTCCAGAAATATTTCCTTAAAGCATTCCCAGGTGATGACGCCTTCTCCCGCACGGCCCTTGTTAGCCTTCCACCAGTAGTTCGCCTCCCCCTTCATCATGAAGGTAGCGAAACTAGTCTTCTGTTCTTCGGCCACCCTAGCGACCTCGAACACCTTCTCCATTTCCTCGATCCAAGTCTGTGCTTCGATCGGGTTTAGAGTTCCCTGAAACTTCGGTGGTCCAACCAGTTTGAAGTCCTTGAAATTTGCCAAGTGCGGCGCTGGCTACGGTGCTGGTTGTACTACCACTGGTGGGGGTCTAGTTTGCATGGCTTCCGCCAGCATTTCTGCAAACATCCTCATAGGATTGGGTTGATCCCCAACCTCACTCTCTGACTCTAGGATACGTTGATTGCGTGGTCTACCTCTCGGCATGATCTGCTAAAGAGCAAATCTTAGACTTATGCTTATAGTTCTACACATTATGTTAGCCAAATTAACATTTAAATTCAAAACTATATATCAAGCATATTTGATTTAAACAAGGAAATAACTGCATTTATATTCATATACCAATGTTTTAGTACAGACTCAACAAGTGGCATACTTCTATAAACGCTCAAGGCACAAGTTGCCTAATAACGACTATCCTCTGACGAACAAAAGTGAGGATTCACTACCATCAACCCCTTTAACAGAACAAAAGTTGGGGTCTGACTGACATACTACACATACATCAAAACATAATGGCTTACAACAGCTGAAACATCCCTAATAGAAACAAAAGGTGGGACTCACTACTACCTATCAATACAACTAAAGATACTAACTGACAATAATCAACGTTTGCTGCGGCGAACTGCCCGACGGTAAGCCTGTCAAACAAACTCATCAACTACACGACGTCTAATCACACGGCGACTACTGCCCGTCTCCCGAGGATACCTCATAACCCGATCCCTCAAACGATCAAAGGAAACGTACAAAGCATACTTCAGAGTGTCAATCCTGGTGGATCTAACTCGAGTCTCTCTCTACAAGTTGCCTACCCTCATGGTAGCCCTGAGCCAAGCCTCATGAATCTGAATCCGATCTACTCGCTCCCGATCGAGCTCAGCTCTTGTGGCATAAAGAACTGTCTGACTATGCATTTCTCTGGCGTTTAGCTGATCTACAATCTGCCTAAGTTGCCTGTTTTGCAATACTAGCTATTGTACTGTTGGACTCGGCTGAGATGCAGCCTACTCCAACTGTTGTATTTTGGCCTGCAATTCAGTCATCTTCTCCTTTAGCTCCATGTTCTCACCAGAGAACATGTAAGTTATGTCCCTATAATGCTCCTCAGTCTGCTGGTGTATCTAGTTCTACGCCTCTAGGTGCTGAACCCTCTCCTCTAGCTCATCATTAGTCGTAGTCAGAGTATCAATGATGTCACGGGCGGTAGTACCCATGCCATCAGCATACTCAAATGGCTCCTCATCCTCCTCATCCTCAGTATCGGCCTCCTCCTCGCTGTATGGTCGCATCACTCCGCCCCAAACAGCGTTCTCTCGATCGCAGGTTGACCCAATGGTTACTACCAGAAATATGTACCCGAGGGGATCAGCCTCAGTACAATATGTGTATGCATAACATTGAATTTCCGTATTTTTGTACCTGATATTATATACAGGGTACTCCCCTATAATAAAGGGGTGTTCATAATAGTCTAAGAATCCGCATCTTCAATGATTTGGATAGCTTTTAAAATCTTTAACATAAATGTCTAGCCGAACAATGGCTTATACCTACTTTGAACAGTTCTTTAAACAATAGAACAATAATTAAGTACAAGTCAATGACTGTACGATTTCAAGTGCAATAATTGCGAATAACAACAATATCGATGTGGAATAATTGTAAAGTAATTAAACCACTCAAAGCATGCTTGGAAATAACAGTTCAAGCTTAGATAAATAATTTGCTCAATGAAATGAGTTTAGAGATAAGGAATTTACATGTCTGCTCAGCTACAATAAATGTCTAGCTTTAACTAACTGGCTTTGAAAAACCTAACATTAATAAAATTAGTCTAATAATTAGTACGGCGTATTTGCACAACTATACGCTCACTAAGGTACTTATCTATCACATAAGTACTAACACATAAATTACATTAGTCAAAACAATATTATTAACCTTATAGACCCTTAATCATATTAGGTTAATAATTTAATAAGTTATAAATATTTTTCTTAAGTGTTGAACACTTATTAAACCCTTAAGCAACTTATTACCATTGTTTAATTAAAGCATAATTAAATTTAATTTATTTTATTAACTCAATCTCTATTTAATCACTATTTAATCTTGGTTAAATAGAAATTAATTAATTAACTCTAGTTATTATTTAAAATAAATAATAACTAATTGTACTTACTTATTATTTAATAATAATTAAATAATAAATAATTATTGATTTAATTTTAACCTTCTTTAATTTAATATTAATCAACTAATAATTAGTTAATTAATTAACCTCACTTATTATTTAATTTAAGGAAATTAAATAATAATTTACTAATTTTAATCCTCTTTAATTATTATTTAATGCCAATTAAATAATAATTAATTATTTAATTATTTTTAATTATTATTTAAGGTTAAATAATAATCAATTCATCTTTATTTATTATTTAAATTAAATAATAAATTGTTAATCTAATAACTTAATTTCCATTAATCTTTATTTAATGCTAATTAAATAATAATTGATTACTTAATTATCCTTATTTATTATTTAATAATATTTAAATAATAAATAATTAATTTATAAATTTTTATCTCTCTTTAATTATTATTTAATAGTAACTAAATAATAATTGCTAATTTATTACCTTTATTTATTATTAACATTTTAAATAATAAATAACTAATAAATTTATTTAACTTAACCATGATTTAACTAACTAGATTAATATTTAAAATATTTAAATATTAAACTTAATGAAAAATATCCTCCCCAATATCATTTTTATATTATTATTATTTTTGTTATAATTTTAAATTAGTTTTTAAATAATTAAATTAATTAAATTTAACCCGAATGGCATTTCTGTAAATAAGTTGAAAACTGATTCGAGGGCAGAATAGTAATTTCGCCAAGAAAAATACGGAGGGGCAGTCTAGTAATTTCGCGAAAAATCGATGCTCGCGCATTCCGCGTGCCTTCAGAAAGAACGACCCAAAACGGTGTTGTTTTGAGAAGCTGGAGACGGCTTCCGCGCGTACGCGCGCGGAGTAACTTTACCGACGCCAAACGACGTCGTTTGGCTCCGCGTGTTTTCAGTCAAAAGCTTGCGCGCATTGCGTGGACTTTTCTTTCTTTCTTTTTTTTTCCTTTAGCAGAATATGAACAGTGTTCCGGCAATACACATTTTAAATAAAAATATACCATCAAGTAAGCTTTAACTCTTTAATAAAAATTCAAAAAAATTACCAATAACTTAATATCAATTTATAACATGAAAATCTAATTTTTCATGATTTAATATCATTCTTTTTTTATAAAAAAATTTACATCACATAAACTACCACAAATCATAACTTTTTGTGTATAACTCCATTTTGAGTGATTCAAACTTTGTTTTTCTCATGATTTAATGTTCTATAATATTATAACATTAAACCTAAGGTTTATAAAAATATTTTTGGTCATAAATTCCAAGACTTGTTTATACACTTCTAAACACATATTTTAGCATATAAAATATACCAAAATACAAATCAAGCATATTAAACTCAAGCATGACATAAATATTACCACTACACATTATTAACTATATTAACATATTTATACACACATGTTAGTTTATTTAATTTAAAACAAAAATTAGATTTAGAATAACCATTACCTTGATTTAATGGTTATCTTCCTTTTTCTTCCAAAATAAGTAGTGAAAGAATATGACATGAACCAAAAACTCCTTCTCTTCTCTTGGTATTTTGCTTTCAATATTTTCTTACACTCTCAAATGCTCTCTAGCTCTCTCTTTAGTTTGAAAATAAAAGATGAGAAATGACTTATAAAAACTACTAAATTGTAAGTATACTTACAATGGGCATAGATATAAAATCTATATCTATCAAAATTCCATAATAAGGGTAGTTGGAGACTTGTGCAAGAAATCTAGCTAAGGACTAAGTTGGTGAAAAGAAGAATGGTGTCTATGTACTTTAAAAATAAAATAAGCAATTCTTTTATTAAATAATTGAAAAATAAAACAAAAAAATTATTATTTTTTTCTCCCAAGCACACACACGGCTGATGATGTACTTGTCCCACAATTATAGTCACTTGCTTATATTTTTAAATTAATAATAGTTAAATTAAGTATTTTCCAAGTGGGTCAAGTATTGGGCTTTATTTAAAATACCAATTGGGCTCCTATTAAATTGTTTGGGCTACTAATTTGTCAAATTTTATTATTCTTCACTTGGGCTACTAATTGACCCATGTTGGGCTAATTTAATAATTTACACATTAATTATTCAATCAATGGTTAAATAAATAATTAGATTGAATAAATAATTAAATATTCTAACCCATTAGTATTAAATTACTAAATGGACTAATAAATATTATTATTAATATTTTACATTATTTACATTAATTAATAATCATATTAATTAATTTATTATATTTAATTAACTCATTATATTCAATTTAATTAAATATTTAATTAATAGGAAACTTATCAATTATTTTGATATTAAAACTTTAGGGTTTGTTCACTAATTTAATAACATATTAATGACCCCCTTTAATTAATTCTAGTAATTAATCACATAATTATTTAATCACGTAATTAATTAATCACATAAAAAGATTTAAATAATATTGTAAAACTAACTTGTTGGAAATTAAATTAATAATTTAATTAATAATGACGTGAAAATTCTAGGACATTACAAGGTCAGCACAAAATTATTTTTCAAAACTTTATTTATTATATTGAAATATAATTAATTGTTCCTTAGGTAGGTTTATAAAAATAAAATTATAATCGATGACGTTTGATAGCACTAAATCTTAAAAAATATTTATTCACATATCTATTTATCTTGATTCATAATATCAAATACAAATACACAACATAATAGTAAACTACATAATAAATTAAGAATATGAACAAATAAAACACCCACTCTTTCACAATAATTGGAAGAGTACTCCATAATTCTCTACATCTAAGGAGTTAGATAGAGAAAGAGAATTAGGGCTAGCCACCCATGATTTAGAGAAATCAAAATCCACTTCTTTAATTTATAAATTTTTTAGTGGATCACCTCTAGAGGTTTCACACTAAGGGAGCTGACATTGATCAATGGAATCTAATTGGTGAATTTGAAGAAGAATGCGTAGGATTAAAGGGAGTTGAACTTGTACCTATGGAAGCTTGATTTTACAAAGGTATAAATCTTTTATCATTTCTCAATTAATAATTATCGCATAAGAAAGATTTTAGTTATTGGTTTGTCAAATTTTTTAAAATCTGATTTTGCTTGCTTCTGTTGCGCTATTATAATTAGATTGTATGTATGCTATGTTTTTGCAAACCAACACACCCCCCAATAAAAAATCATATCATACTTTTAATATCTTATATAACATATAAAGGTATATACAGAAAGAAAAAAAAAAAAAAAAAAAAAACTATCCCCAACAATTCTTTTGTTTCTCTTTCATCTTGACCCGAAATTTTTTCACTACAAATTCCATTCACCCCTCCTTTTTCACATTTATGTCATTCTTCAAACTACACAACATTTTATGCTGAAAAATAAAAAACGCGATAAGTCGTATTTAAGCTTACCCATGCTCTGAACGGCTAATCAAGCTTGTATATATAACAACACGACCTTAGGTTAATCAATATTTGAAGTTAAGAACAGAGCGAAGACATGATTTTTGACAAAAGTAGACACTCTAATAAGTACATAAAAAAATGTATTAAATATCAATTTTAATTAAAAATAAATAAAGGTCAGCACAAAATTATTTTTCAAAACTTTATTTCTTATATTGAAATATAATTAATTGTTCCTTAGGTAGGTTTATAAATAAAATTATAATCGATGACGTTTAATAGCACTAAATCTTAAAAAATATTTATTCATATATCTATTCATCTTGATTCATAATATCAAATACAAATACACAACATAATAGATAAACTACATAATAAATTAATAATATGAACAAATAAAACACCCACTATTATAGTCTTAAAACAAAATTATATATTCACAATTTATGTCTTTATTGATTTAAATGCAATATCAAATGATACACATGCCGAAAAATTAAATATATATTATAAAATTAAAGAGTATTTATGGATGTACTAATTAATATGAATGAGTAAAAATAAATAAGAATCAAAATTAAATAATTAACTACTCATAGAAAATTACTACTATTTAACCTTAACCCTAAAAAATTTAAAAAATTAAATGAACTCATGAAAACAAAAATTAATATTTGAATTTGAAAGAGGTTATTAAAAATATTCAATTATTAATAAGTGACGCAATTTTTTTTAAGGGGACCACCACTTTAATATATTAACTCTGTACCTATAAAAACTTTCCAAAAAACAAGGGTGAGCACTTGCCCCCCCCCCCCCGGTGGATCCGCCCCGATAACTACAGTATACTCTTGCAAGTATAGGAGAAATGGATGGAAATGTGGAAAATACTGAAGTAGTTGGTGTAGTGGGGTGATGACCCATGTACACATACTTATCCATACTTTTTCTTATAATCACTATACCACCATCCATCTGACATGTTGTAAATCCCACATTAATTTATATTTTTCATTGTTTCCTCTAAATGACCCCTCTTTTCTTTTGTCAAGTAGCATTACATTTTAATATAAAACACCAGTTTATTTTTTGGACAATCAAAGTGAAGCACCACTTTAGGAATTTAATCTTGACATGACTAAAAAAATTAGACACAAAAAATAAAAATAAAAATTCAATTATATTAAAATAATCTTTTTAATGAATTGATAGTTTCTCTCTCTCTCTCTCTCTCTCTCTCTCTCTCTCTCTCTCTCTCTCTCTATTTATATATACATATATAACTTTAATTTAAAATTTTACACATTAGATTTTGTATTCAATAGTTCCCCCTTGCGCGAGTTAAGTATACAAAATTTTATTTTGAGGATACCTCTAAGAATAAGTATAAGTGCACTACATGGAACACAACACCAAATACAACAAGATGATCTCAACCATTAAAAGATGGGACCTGACACGGAAATTTATATCATGTCTCATTTTTTAATGGTTAAGATATATGTAGTGTTTGGTTGTAGTGTATGTAAAGTTGTCCTACTTTTAATCCTAGTCATCCATAATAGTTTTTTTTTAATTAATACTTTTATTTTATTTTTAGGCGATGGACTGTCTTGACAATCATGTATGTTAAAAATGGGCTCCTACCAATGAAGAAAAGAATATTTCTATTGGCTAAATTTATTTGAGATCCATTTCATTTACTGATATGTCGATTATTGCTCCGAGCATCAAAGTTCAAACAATTAATGCTAACGAATGCGGATGATATTTATTCCGGTTGGTTTATTTTTGACCCGGTTGATGAGAATGAGGCAATAAAGCATTGCAATCATTTTAGTTTTTCGATCAAGGTATCACACTTGGGAGGGTGAATAATGAACGAGAAGGGTATTCAAAATATTAAACTGTCCATCGAATTTTATTTAGTGCTCGTAAACTTTTGAAGGGAATGAATAATTGGTTGATTGAATATAAGTTTGGCGAAAAAGCTTCTTATGTTTCAAAAGTAATTGAATGGACAAACATAGCGTAAGATCACAAGGATATTTGGCAACAAGATAAAATATACGGCGTTGCAAGTGTATCTAACTATCCGTATCGATCATTGTGTTACCAATGTATGAAAATCCTTTTGTGAATTATGGAGACCACTTTTAAATATTTTTCCCCATGGAAAAGGTGAATATGGAATTTGTTCATATGATTTGAAGACTATTAGTGGTTCTGAGAGAAGATTCCAAGGTAAATGAGTTACCTTTCGGATAAAAGAGCATTGGCTTCATATTTAGTTTTGTGGTTAAGAAGATTTGTATTTTCTCATGAAAATGATACGATGGGACGAGAGACATTCTTTATGTCTAGTTTGCTTACGTAGAGTAATATGATTTCCATAGTACCATCTATTTTGGGTTACATTTATCATGGTTCAAAATCGATGGCTACCCATCCAACTAATCATAAATTAGCTAATTCAAAAATTTTCATTCATTATCTTGTGAGTTTGGTGAGTTTGTTGGGTAAGTATATTTTCCTTATTTGTATCAAGCTGGACTTGACTACGAGTTCAAAGAATATATTCCTTGTTTGATAAGATATGTCAGTGTTAATGAAAACTAGAAGGCAATGTTGAAGCCCAAGTGATGTTTAGGAGATGTAATTTTATAAGATTTCGTCCTTAACAGGAGCGGAGTTAAAAATTTAAATTGAATTAGGCTAACCAAAATTATTTTAATTTAAGATCACTTTAGGTTAGACTGATCAAGATTATTCTAACTTAAGGCTACTTAATTATATAATATATTTAATATAAAAAAAAAATTGGGACAGACTACAGCCGGCAGAGTCGACTAATAGCTCTGCCCCTGGTCCTTAATCATTTTCTGAAGTGAAGGAGTTCGACGTTTACAGCGATGATGATTTATCTGATACTCCATTTGAGAATTTGGTAAATGTATATGTTTTCATTTTTCTTATCAGAGTCGATACTTTTCTTTATTTGAGCCTTACTGTCACAATAGATTTGTTCGACAGTTTGGGTTCAATCAGAGTATTCATTCTTTTAATAAACACAGTTTAGCATATCACTAAGATACTATCGGCGTAGATTAACATGTGTTGGAGCTTTGCTTTTCAAGAGGAACACTAGGTGTATTTTCATATTTCTCATATGATGGGTTTTGGCAAATGTACGTGTTGGTATTTTCGTTTTTGGAAAATGTTTTCTTACCCATGTCTTGGTCAGTTTATTAACAAAGTTCACACAACATTTATAAAAAAGCCATGTGAAGACAGAGATGAAACTTTTATATTTTACTAGTATGTGGTGTGTTATCGCAAACAACAAAATATAAAATATAAAATCTTATTACGATAAATATTTATATAGTAATGTAAGTAAAAGTCGATCCCACATGAAATGATTAATTTAATTTTATGCTTTGTAAAACAAGATGGTTTTTTTTAATTAAATACATAATTTAAATCATATAAATTAAAAATTAAAATAATACAAAACTAACTACACAGAATAAATTAACAGAATAAATCAGAATAATAAATCTTGCGTTAAATTAACATCTACCATCAGAAATTGACAATGATCATTGATTCAAGTATAAATCAATTAATATTTTGAATATTCACCGTAGTACTAATTACTCACAGGTGGAATAATCATCTTTAATTTTAGTTAAATAGAAACATGCGATTTAAATAACCTTAGACACGTGCTAAAAAATTAATTTAATAGCAGTTTTAAGAATTAGAGAGATCGTTTAACTAAATAACACAGCACACGCGGTTGTATTTAATTTAGATGAACATTATTCCTAAGATATAATAATCTTTTTATTTGCAAAATAATTATTAATCTAAGTTGTTTCACAAATTAAAGTGATCAAACAATTACGCATTTGATATTTAATTTAGCAGTTGATTTCAACGAATAATAAACTAGTATATATCCTAACAATTAAACGAATCAACCATAAAATTAAATACAGAAGAATATTCAATACTCAAAATATAAATTAAACAATTAAAATCAATTAAATTTCACAGTTTCCGCTAATTTAAATCAAAAATATGAATTTAATTATTCATAATAGAAGAATAAATTTTAGACAAAAGAAAGTTACAAGAAGGATAGAAGCGATATTCCTAATTGTGCCTCAAAATATTTATTTATAGATTATATAATTTTTTTTAACCCTAATAAAATTTAAAATATAAAAATATAATATTCCTAACTTATTTTCTCTTTTCCAAGTTGCTATTGGCTTCTTTAATAATTCCTTATCTTATGGTGAGATCCCACGGATAAAACAAGCAACAGAATTCGGAATAAAAGGAAGAATAAGTAATCACGGTGGGACCCAGCAATTGAAACAATAATAAAAAAAAAAAACTCTGAAGAAACAGGCTGACATCAACCGCCTAATCCACACGCGCCCGCCCATGGCGCAGTTCCTGCTAACGGCAGCGCATGGCGCGATTAATTCTGATGTCAACCCTCCTTCAGATGGCGTCGTTTCCAGATGCATGAATCATTCCCTTGCGCGCTTAGCGCGAAGCTGCCGTTGCTGTTCAATTTATTACGAAAATGCCATCACTTTATTTATTTACCGTTTTGCCATCAGATTTCAATTTTCCTACAAAATGAAATAAAAATAATATTAAATTACTAAAAATGTATAAAACTAAATAAATTATCTAAAATATTTAAAAACTCACAAATAATTAAGCATAATAATACCTAATAAATAAATATAAAATTTACTTATCAGTCTGCGAAATTGTATTTCGAACTTACAAAGTGAAATTAAAAAAAAGAGTGCAAGGTTAAAAATTCGAGAAAAGCCTAATGTTGAAACTAACAAGCGACGCAGTTTAAAAGAGCAAGTTATACCAAAGCAAGCGATGACCCAAAGGATCTAATGGTAATGTGCATGTATAAGGATATAACCCAAATGGGGCCGCATTGGTTATAAACATGGTTGAATCTTCTGCTAATGTTGTTCATCATGATCCTAAATGTGCTAATCTTAGAGAAAGTGCCAATTTTTTAGTTGATGATTCCTCACAAGAGCTATCTCTTGATATTCTATTGAATATGGCCGGAAAGTTGATGAGTTGACAACCAATTACATAATAGTCTTATTACAGAAATTATAGATTTCTTCCTACCTCATTATCACTGGAAGAAATATTGGGAAGTCATTTAAAAGTTATAAAATTGCTTCCAATGATAACAATTGTGACCACTAATGCTAAATCACTCTTCAGTGGAGAGGTTCAATTGGTTTGGTATGACCATTACCCATATTTTCAGCCT
This sequence comes from Hedera helix, assembly GCA_947179155.2. Taxonomy (NCBI): domain Eukaryota; kingdom Viridiplantae; phylum Streptophyta; class Magnoliopsida; order Apiales; family Araliaceae; genus Hedera; species Hedera helix. The sequence goes on along the minus strand of OX359276.1, from coordinate 26,188,279 downwards.
TTACGAAGGTATACCGATTGAGGACAAATCGATTCAAGAAGGCGAGTGTAACACCCCCTTTCCAAAAATAGAAAGAGAGGTTACCCACAAAACATAACAAAACTATAAAATAAATCAAAAGCTCTATTTTGTCAAAATGAAAACTTTAATAACTGATAAACTCCACAAGTCAAACGAAAATAAATACCAAATTGGTTCAAAACACAATCTAGAATAGTTATTACAACTCCAATTCAAAAGCAATGTAGCACAGCCTAAACAAAATATATCTAAGTTACTGGGTAAAGGGAGCTCTCATCACACTTGCCCACGATCCCCCTGATTACCTGCTGGAAGAAAAATACAGCATGAGCCAAATGCCCAGTACGGATATAAAGAACAAAATAAAGAACTGAAACAAATAATGCCATTAACTGAACATGACATCTTATAATATAAACAATTCGGACCTATATATGTTTTATATTCATTTAGTGAATCATGCCTTAATCAATTATATTCAGGTTTAAATTATTTATTTTTATATAAATCTTAATTTTATTATTACCATAATGTTATAGTTCCAAAGACAAATTAAACAAATATATATATGCACTGCCTTTCGTTCCATACATAAAGTTAGAATATATAAACTATTTGTTTATATTCATGATAACAGATCAAAATTCCTATATGAACTAACAAAATTCCTATATGAACTAACCTTCTAAACTGATGAAGTTATCCACTACAAGCATTTAAAATAATATATATATATATATATATATATATATATATATATATATATATATAGAAAGATCATACCATGACAACATGTACAACAACATAAAGCAATTCACAATCTGACATTACTTTTTCTTTCTCACGGATGGAACAATTTAAAGCATAAAGAAATAAATAAATAAAAAACAATCACATCCAATAAACAAAAGAGAAGAAGCAATGCAATTTAACCTGCTTAATCTTCCAAGGATATGAACGCCACAATCAGTATTTTATTTCTCTCGGTTTTAACGTAAGCGGCTCATGATATATATTTTTATCAGACACAAGGATACGTTACGCTATAAATGATTTACGTTTTCTTTCTTTATTAATTAATATATTTAACAACTTTCTTAATTTTAATAGTACATAATTTTAATTGGACTTAATTAGTTTTAAGGCCCAAATTTTTATTTTTAAATTAAACTTATTCCTTAATTACCAATAGCCCACATAATTTTAATTAATAGGTTGACCCAAACATAAGAAAAGCTCAATTAAAATATTTTAAAGGTTTCCTAAATACCTTTATTTTATTTTATTTTTATTTTTATTTTTATAGGGTATTACAGCGAGGGTATTAATGCTAACATCATTAAAAAGTTGTTCTAAAATCTCATAAACTGTTTGGCAATGAAAGGAATTTCTAGCTTCAGAGCTTGTGATATTGCCAAACGAGTCAAACGGGCTTGATTTGAGGGAGGTTCGACTTTTTGGAGACGTATGAGAAGATTAGATTTATGAGGGCGTAATTTGAAGTAAACAAAAAATTTAGGAGATCACTATTTTCATATGACTTTTTTATATTTTTATATTTTTATATTTTTATATAATTTTCTCTCATATGAAGGTGAGATTTACTTTATTTTCATGTAAAAATATAAAAAAAAATAATTAAAATATTAGTTCCCAAAACTTATTAGAACAAAAGGTGAAGAAAAAAAAAACTCCAAGGTAAAAGAAAATAACAACGTTGACCAAGGTCTTCAATAATTCATTAGTACAAGGCGGGAATGGAAAACTTTAAAGTCTTGTGTCTCACAAAAATGTTCAGAAGAACCTTTGAGCTCTTTGAATGTTCTTAGTAACAATAACCGGTTATTTTAGTTTCATTTATTTATTTTATTTATGAATTTCCTTATATATAATAAACTTGTTTACAAGTATTTGGATTAAATATATTTTGTTTAAGTGCCTTTTTTTAATTTGATGAATGGAAATTGAGTAATTATATTTAGATCCCCAATTATATGAACTTGAATTTGAAGTTTTATTTTATAATGGTTTGCAATTTAATGTTTCTACAAATTGAGAGAGGCATCATAGAAAGTTATGCTACATTTGGATTGAAAGAATGAAACTGGAAATGAAATAATTAATTCCTATGGAATGAAAAAAAATAGCGTTTGGTTACTCTATTGGAATATAATGGATTATTCTCATTTTTCTTAGATTTATGAATTTTATTCTTTAGGAGAGAGTATATAATGACTTATTCCAGCTAAAATAGAATGAATCATTCTACTTTCTATTCCAATCCATTTGCTATTCTATTCCTTCACCTATTCCATTTATTTACTCATTTCATTCATTCAGTCTAAATGTAACATTAATTTTGTCGAGATGCGCTTTAGATAATCCAAGACTTTATGTCTAAGGGAGGTGTATTCAATTAAATTTTTTTAATATTTTTAAAGATTTTTTTATGTGACAGACTTTTATAGAATTTATGGATTTTGATGATTTTTAAAGACTTTTTAAAAATGACTTTTGATGACTTTTAAAGACTCCATAAAATAAATGACAGACTTTTATAAACTTTTTACCAAGACTTTGATAGACTTTTGTATACTTCTAATATATCTTGTAGTTTATATTAATTGTTAATTAGCCCATGTGTACAATATCTCCCTCTTGTTAATTATTCTAAACAAATTGTTAGAAAAAATTCATATTACGCTATACTTATATTAAAATTTTTTATATATCTAAATATATGTAAATAAGTCAAAGTACATTTTCAATTATGAAGGTGTCAACTATTAGATGTTATACATCCTTATATTTTTATTTTTAATTTTAATTTTATTTAAAAAAATAAAGTATTTTTAAATTCTAATTATTTAAATTATGAATGGTTAATTTTGAGTGTATCAATAACGAAGTTAATTTAGTTATGTTTACTACAGTTAATTTATTCGTTATTTTAATTATCGTTAATCAAAATAAATATTATTCTTATTACACCAAAGAAAAAAAAGAACACATCTGATGAATACTTCAAATAAATTATAATCTTGTTAATTAGTATTATTGTGGTTAATTGTTAACCGCGTAATTTTTGACACGATTCATTGTTAAATAAGTATTTAGTTTAGTGATTTATGATAAATTTGTACATTTTGATTGATTATGTAAAAACTCTAGATAGTATTTTAATATCATCACTCATAAACAACATTTATAAAATATCTTGAACGTCCAATAAAAATGATTGAACAATAAACTAACTGATAATTCATAGATAAATTATATGTTCACTTTATATTCAACACAATTCGGGTAGATTTTGAGTCAATTACATGTTTCAAATATATTTTTTAGTAAGTTATGGTAAATTGGTAATTTTTGATTGATTATGTAGAAATTCTAAATATTATTATGATTTGATCACCTAGAAAAACTTATGAAATGTCTTACTCGTCCAATAAAAAAGATTAAACAATAAACTAGACAACTCAGTTTAAAAAATTTAGTTAATTATATGATAACTTTTTATTCAATATCAATTTTAAAAACACTACCGAATTTATGACTTCTGCTCTGTCTTGATGTTAATTCAGTTCAATTAGTGGTTTGTAGTCAAATAGATATATATATTTTTTGTCACGATAGATAATTTCATAAAAAAACACAAGAGATAAAGAGCAAAGATATGTAGGTGAGATTTCGGGAGACAAAAAAAAAGCCAAGAAAAAAACCCCTGATAATACATGCACCTGATTATGAGTGAAGTCTTTTATGTATATAACAAGGTTGGAGCGTCCCTTTTTCTCACTTTACGTCTGTTTATCTTATTTTTTTCTCACATATTTGGAAGTCTTTAGACATGAGGTCGGACTTTAGATATGAGTATCTCTTGTTCTAAAGTCTATTAAACTCCACCATTTGATAGAAATCTGAAAAAATTTATGATTTTTTGAATACTAAAATACTTTTATAAAATTTATAAAAGTCTCAATTTAATACTATATAACTTTCAAAGACTTTATAAAAATTATAATTGAATACCACAAAACTTTTATAAACTCTTTAAATGTCTTAATTGGATACAATCAAACTTTTAAAGTCTTTAATTTTTTTTATAAGTTCTTAAAAATTCTAATTGAATACATTCCCTAACTTCTTTTGGGCTTAATCATAACTTTATTGTGATTAATAGGCATCTTCGTGCCATTTATTTTTCAGAAGCCTTTTGAGATGTTTCCTCACCTTCTTAAGGTACGAGATCACTTATGAACGGAGGCTTCTGTCCTCGAACTTTTTGAACTTGTGCAAGTTTCTTTAAAGACTTTAAGGTGACTGCATTCAATTTAACATCTAAAGAATCACATTCTTCAATCATAGCCATGCAGCAACTCTTTACTTTCCACTCTTCATCTTTTTCATTTTTAGTATTTGTTGCAAGCTTATAAAGCAAATGTTATTTGATGTTACGTTTAGGTTAAAAGAATGAATACACGAATGAAATGACTCATTCTTATGAAATAAAAAAAAATGTATGAATTTTATTCTTTAGGAAGGGTATGAAATGACTCATTCCAGTTGAAATAGAATAAATTAATTTATTTTTCATTCTATTCTTTTATTTATTCTATTCTTTTAATTCAGACGTTCAGACGTAACATGAGAGTAATTATTGTCACTCTGGTTGATCAAACTCCTTTTCAACAAGAGTTTTACCAAAAAATTGAGGCTGCTGCTTATTATTATTCAACTGCTTCCCATCCTGCATGGGTAATACTGATATGCTTTGCGGGTATTGTACTCGTGTCTTTGCTTTAGGCTTTTTGTCATTGCTGGACAACTCATCATCACATAAAGTGAGGGCCAATAGTCTCCACTAGTAAGCATTTATGAACTTTATTTAAGTTTGAAGTAGACTTTTTTTTTTTGAGAAACTGTTTGGAGTAGACTTTGACGAACCGACGTAAACGTAAGATTAGAATGTCGAATTTAGTGGAAACCACTATACTGTTGATGGAGGTGTTTTGGTAGAAAATAATAAAATACTATATTAATAAATTATATTTACGAGTAGGATTAAATCTCAAAATAAAATGTTTGATCGACTTTTTACACGTATTAAAAAATAAAATAAAATGATAAAATTATTTATATTTAAATTCTTATTTAATTATATAATTTTTTATATATGACTAATGAATATGACAATTAATACTTAAAGTATTATAGTTAAATTATTATAAAAAAATAAATTATTTAAAATAAATAAATATTTAATTTAAAATTATTTAAAATAATAATAAGACACGTAGGGAGTAATGAGAAAAACTTAAATTAAGACGGAAAAAAGACAAAAGACAATACATTGGGAAATTAATCGACCTACTTCGAGACGCAACCGATAGAATCCATCAGAGTCACCCTATTCTTAAGCTTCTCTATCTTTTGTCTCAGTTGACGGCTCGCGACTCGAGAAGACTGCTCCTTCCCACAGCTAATGGCGATTCAACCTTAATCTCTTCATTTACCACAGTTAATTCAACCACGATCACTACAAGCATACAATACCAGGTTTTTGTTAATTTCATATGTTTAATTACATGGGTTGCTAAATATTTCTCTTCGTTTTTCTTCATTCCTAGTGCTTTTTTTGCTCGGAATTTGTAATGGATTGTCAAAAATGGCGAATTGACGTTCTGGGTTGTGCAACCCAGTTCTTGGGTTGTACGGGGAGGGGCGAATTGGGTCACACTGGAACACGCCAAATAAAATACATAGCAGCATTTTAGTGGGCATTAGTTTGATCATTGAATTAAGTTATAATCCCTCTGATCCATAAAAGAGTTCATTTTCACTTTTTGGAGTCAATCTGTCCAATTTAAATTTAAGGATTGATGTGATTCATATTAAGTTTTGTAAAGTTATTTTCATAAGAGTTTTTTTTTTGTATGTATACTATTATACAATATTGAATTTTACGATTTTCCAAATTGTTTTCAAATAGTCAATATGGCACTCTTTTTGTGGAATAGAGGGAGTACTGTTTAGGCTTTTGTGACTATTTGAGAACAGCACTACGATTTGCTAGTTCGCCACCCTTTTGGTGACTTGACTTTGTTTTCCAATAAGAAATTTAGACATTGGATAATGAGTCAAATAATAATCCTGTCCTTTCATGCTCTAGGCTGCATCAGTTTACTGTAGAAGACATCTATTAGTGACAGATAGACAGCGTTGGTCATGTGTTTCACTCTAAAGGGGGTGTATTCAATTAAGATTTTTAAAAACTTTTAAAGACTCTTTTTAAGTGGCATATTTTTGTAGAGTTCGTTGACTTTTAATGACTTTAAAGACTTTTAAAATGACTTTTAAAGACTCTATGAAATAAGTGACATACTTTTATAGACTTTTTACTAAAGACTTTGATAGACTGTGATATACTTTTAATATATCTTGTAGCTTACATCATTAAACATTTTGTTGAAGAGGTTGGACAATATGCTTTGAAGAAAACTATAGAAATGATGAATTGGATAGATTGGTTTGGTCTGGAAGCATCCTCATCTTTACACCTTTGACATAATAGAGTATCACATAATCCAAACAAATGGATAAAAAATTAAGGGGATAACTGATTTAGAGAAAATTACACAATGCCCTATAATGGAAAAAGTTTATAAACCATATAGAACTTTAAAATTTTCTATTGTTTTTTTACTATTAGTACCTAAATATTGTAATTACAATTTTAACTCAACAACATAAAATGACATTCGCAACCAAATGAAAGGAGAGGTTATTCATGAAAATTCTCCATAGAAACAGTTGCTAAAATGCGAACAATTCAATTAGACAGTTTACTTAGTATATCATTATTTATCAAAAGTTTTATAGGAGACATTTTCAAATCACCAGTATAAATGACACCCAAAATATATTAAATCAACACTAACATGTAAGCTTACACAGCTGATGAGGATGAACTATGCTATATTTTTATTCCCTAAATGCTAAGTTTTTGTAATTATTTTGTACTTAAATGTATTAATATTTATTTTAATTTGGTTTTGATATATTTTGTGAGTTTTCAATTAATTTATATTATTTATATTATTTTATGTTATTTTATACTATTTTTATTTGTTAGTTTTTTAGTATTTTTATTATTTTAGGAAAATTATTTATTATTATGTGTTTTTATTAATTTTATTTGTATTTATTTTATATTATTTTCATCTTCTCCCTTTCTCAAATATTTGAAAGTTTTTGGCAAATATTTGAAAGTCTTTGGAAATGAGGCCAGACTTTGGAAGACTTTGAATATGAATAAATCTTGTTTTAAAGTCTATCAAACTCCACCATTTGATAAAAATCTTTAAAATCTATGACTTTTTGAATACCGAAATACTTTTATAGACTTTGTAAAAGTCTTAATTCAATACCACATAACTTTTAAAGACATTAGAAAAGTTGTAATTGAATACTACTAAACTTTTATAAACTCTTTAAATGTCTTGATTGAATACAACTAAACTTTTAAAGTCTTTTTAAGTCCTTACAAATCCTAATTGAATACACCCCCCTAAGTAATGACAGAAAAAATGTCAATTCTTTGACAATTTCATTCTTATTATATCACTTGGGGCTCGTAATGGCTATTAAAACCTTTTGTTGACTAAGAACTTTGTTAACATTTATGTCCATATTCTGAATTTCCATTTCTATCTGTTTGCTTAAACATTTTAGTCTTCTTTTGGTTAAGAATCTGGTTAGAGCAATTATTACTGGTTAGTAATTGCATGTTCTTGTATCACCTGGAATGCTCTTAGCAATAGAAAAAATGACTGATGCATATGAATTAGTGAGACATGGACATATAAAGATACTTTTACGTTGAGTCTCTTCATCTGCTTTTGAAAATTTGTTTCTCACTTTTCACATGTTTCTCTTTTTTTTTTCTTTTCATTACAAATCTTGATGATTTTACTATGGGGCTTGTGAATTATTCAATAAAGAGTAAAATCAACATTGATAGGATATATGTTATGAGGTTTAATTCTCTTAGAGTCTATTTTACAGTCTCTAAAATAGTTCTGTTAGTATCTTAGTATTTTAAATTTAAGTCATTTGAGTTTATAGAATGGTCAAAGAGTCTTTTAGTATTTCAAGTGAGTCACTAAATGCAGTCCACGGTCTCTTTTATTTATTTTATTTTGTCCTTTATACCCGCTCATGGACTGAATGTAGCTAGTCCAATGTAAATGGTGTTAGTGGCTATTGGCTAGAAGGTTCAATTAGCTCTTATAAATATTTGTAATGTGGTAATCGAATGAACGGAGAAAGTTGAGAGAAATTAAATGATAATTTCAGATTATACAAGATGTGTGATGTGTTACGTGTCTTCCTCTTGGTTGTGATGCCTAAGATCAAGAACCTAGGTCTGATGGATAGACTATCCTTCCACTTTAATTTCTAGTTTCTTCTTCTTGAATTCTTTTCTTGTTATTTTTTACATTTAACTTTGCAATCAGATCTCAAAATATTTTTCTGTGGCCCTGAAATCCCAGCAAAGCAGTCCCTTAAAGTCTTATTCTTTTACTGCCCATTTCAGTTTTGCACCAGAATTTATAATTGAGTTGATAAATAACCCTGGAAGCTTGAGAAATCTATTATGGGAATGGCAGTGTCAACCCTCCTAGGTGCAACTTAGGTCACATGACTATCTTAAATTAATAAAAATTCTGGCTCTGGAAAGCTATAAAGAAATTCCTTTATGTTTTCTTTCTTATTTTTACATTTCTTGTAAAAAAATTAATTGCATATCTTTGTACTTGATTAAAATTGTTATTATGTAATGTTTCTAGTCATTTTCCAATAACATATCCTAGCACCCAAAGTTAGAATGTGTCAATAGGATCAATATAAGTAGTCATGGTGAAAGCATTACATATTGTGATCGTTGTGGTTAGTATATTTGAAAACAAAGATTCAATAACCGCTTCTTGTGTAAAAACTGAGTTTTGCTTCATTTTATGGTTGAGGATGTGAAATTCAACAGATCTGATCTAGTTGAACATTAAATAATTGCGATATATATGTACTTTTTGGATGCAGTTTCTTTCATTTTTACTTGCATCCTTGTTAAGCTTGGATATTTCTTTGATAGTATTCATTCACGAGTAGCTTGTTTAATCATTGCTTTGTAATAAAGTTCACGAAATGTAAGAGGTAGTTACATTTCAACTATACATATTCTCTCAACTTTACCTTGTGCAGTTGTATTGGCAGTTGTTTTAGTACTTCATACATTGAAAACCTGTTGACCAACTTGGTACGTATTCCTTTTAACACAAGAAGTGAACGGTCTGTTCTGTATCACTGGATTCGTCTGCGACTTCTGTAAGAAATATAGCCAACCCAGCACTTCCGATATGGAAGTGGTTCAGCTGAATACTGATTGGGAAAATGTGAGTTGTCCTATATGTTTGGATTTCCCTCATAATGGTGTTCTCCTCCAATGTTCATCTTATGAGAAAGGATGTCGACCTTATGTATGTGACACCGATCATTTGCATTCAAATTGTTTGGACCGCTTTAAAAGTGCGCATGGGATGTTATCTGGGCCCCCATCGCCTTCAACATCTAATGCAATGTCCATTCCGATTGAGAGCACTAACATGAATAACTTAGAAGCTACTGGCAAGCCTATATGCCCCTTGTGTAGAGGAGAAGTTACAGGATGGGAGGTTGTGAAAATGGCCCGTGTGCATTTAGACAAGAAAAAGCGTTGTTGTGAAGAGGAACAGTGTGCATTTATGGGCACCTATGATGAACTCAGGGAACATGCTCAGCTAGAGCACCCTCATGCACGACCTTCAAAAATTGATCCTGCACGACAGCTTGATTGGGAGAATTTCCAGCAATCGTCAGAGATCATTGATGTTTTAAGCACTATACATTCAGAAGTTCCACGTGGGGTGGTACTGGGGGACTATGTGATTGAGTATGGAGATGATGACTCCGGAGATGATTTCGAAGACTTACCTGGGGATGAAGGCAACTGGTGGACATCTTGTATCTTGTATCAGGTATTTGATAATTTTAGAACTTCTAGAAACAGAAGAAGGTCAAGAGCCAATGAATCAAGAAGAGGAAGCCACCGCGTGAGTTATGATACTTCAAATTCTGATGAAGGTTCCGTAACATCAACTGAAGACGAGTTTGTGAGTACAATTGGTCTGTCAAGGAGTAGAGCTGTTCATCACGGGTCAGTGATTTCTATTTCTTGTGTGTGCATAAGGTCATAGCAGTAGGAATTATGTTTGTTTATATTTTAGTTCTTTCTACTTTGATGGATCCTCACCGCTGATTTTGGCAAGTCTTACATATTGAAAGCTTATTTTTCTTTTTGATATCTGCTTCGTCGTTGGCCATCCCATACTTGGGGCCAAAGTCACGTATCAAAGAAAAGAAAGGCTTGATATTTTGTATTAATCATTGTTGGTATGACACCAACAGCCAACCCCATATCCCCACCCTTTTCTCTCTTTATTGTCTTGTTTGAGATATGTGCATGGGAACTTGTATAGTTGTCTTAAGTCCGAAGACTAAAGAAGAATCTGTCGTTGAGGAAAGAATGATCCTGTATTTCATTTGATCCGTTAATTCAAAATGTCTTGACAATTTGTTTCCTCTAGTATTTAAATGTTTTCTCCCTTTTGAGGTTAGGAACAACAGCAATTACATGTTTTAGAATCTTGAACTTCTAAGTCTCGTTGGTTGAAGATGAAATGCATTTTTTCATGCTTCCTTACGTTGACTATTTTCATTTAAGATACAGACGCTTGAGACTATATTCGTAACTCAGAAACAGTGAGAGAAGGGAAAGACAAATGGAAACAATAAGAAAGGAAACCCCATATTGAAAGAACAAGACTATACGAGTCTAATTATATAATCGTTACAAGATCTATCAGTAAGTAAAATGCTAACTTAAGTGTAACAGATTGATGACAAATTTTTTACATTTCATTCTCTTTGGCATTTGTTTTGCTGTCTTTTTCCTTTCTCTTTCCAGGGTCTTGTAAAAGCCCTAGTGAATTATCATGTTTGGCTAGCTCATACTAATAGTCGAGTTTGTGTCGTAAGTTGTGCACTCTGACTTTATGGCTCTATTTGGGTAAACTTGTTCAATTGTGTTTGCATCTATGCTAGGTCTTATTTGTTTAGATTACTCGAATTTATTATGACTACTGCACTCTTGTTAAGTGGCATTTAAAAATTGATGAACTTATGGTCTGCCAGTCTTGTTCCCCACCGAAATAAATGTCTCCATAGGATCAGAAGCAATTATGTTCTCCATGAGGTTAGCATACTTGTCTTGTTATATGTCTCCATGAGGTTAGCATTTTGTTTAACATGCTAATATTTGTAGCAAATACAAGTACCTACTACTACATGGAGTTTGGGACTTGGTTTTATTAATAATAATCAACTAAACTAAGACATAATGAAACAGGATATGATTTTGGAGATGAATAATTGGTCAAAAATAATGAAAGCCTGAAAAATTATGGTGAAGCTCTGCAAACCACTACTCCTAGGATCCTCACCGTGCAAGAGTAAAAAGTGATTGAAATCAACAGAGATTATTCTCAATAATCTATGATAATAATTGTATGTAATGTAAAGAACTTGTGGTGATTACATTGCCATTTAAAGAAACCAGAACCCTAATATTACTAAATCATAAATGTAAGGAATTCTTCTTGGCTATAGACTTGCGGGCCTCGTCATTCTCCTCTCCATGGGAAAAATTCGATGTCAAATTAATAATGCCGGAGAATGAGAAAGCAGGAACAATTCTTCAAAATCTTGAATGCAATGATAAGCGAAGATGGGACTGGAACGAAATCAATGCAAATTAGAGCAACTTCTTAAACTGTCTTCTCTTACATGGTAACTGCATATTGCGTGATGAACTCAACATGATCTGTATGAACTGGGGCAACTTTCTAAACGATAAGCATTTGGCAAAACTTTTTGTGACCTGAATCTTTCAAGCTATCATCAAATTTAATAATCAATATCTTTTTGTTCTATTTCTCTAATGTTGTAAATGCTCTTTGTTAAACTCTTTACTAAATCATCTTCCTCATAATCTGCTCTGGTCAAATTCTCTTATTCTCTTTGACCTCAAGTATTGGGCAACCAACAACTTCAAGAATGAGTTCTATGCTTAGTTTTCTCGATCTCGTTTTGGACTGTTATTTTGGTAATTTTAGCATGCTAAGCTTGTTTTACTTCTTCAATCTCAACCCCTTGGCAACTTCAATATGGTCTTATTGATTGATAATTGGGTTTGTTTGATGCTTATGCCATCAACCTGCTCAATGTTTGTCGCTGGAGGAGTTTTTATAACATGAGTACTTTTCCTTGTTGATAACGATATCTGTAATTACTGTCAACCTTGCATTACTCTCCTTTAAACTGATGCTCTCCTTTAAACTGATGCATCAAAGACTTACTAAGTAGTACACGGACAACATTCATGGGCAAAACAAAGACAATATATATGACGTGTAGTGCTCATAGGTGATTTAGACCATACAAAAAAATGTAATTGTAATTGAAGTGTTTACCCAAGGAATTTCATAAGTTTGTGGAACTAGTTGAGGTTGTAGCCTTGTAGGTTTGAGCTTTTCAAAAGTAGGGTAGAAACTAAATCAATCTCACACTCAATATTAATAGCAATTTAATCTGTCATGATTTACACTGAGCATATGTATCAAAACGTGAAGGAGATCTTGTAACTAAAAGGAATTCTCAAACATAACTATGGGACAAGATCCAACAAGTGAGGAAACCTTGAGGGATTGGCTGGTCATTTTGCAGAAGTGATTGAAAATAACCCAAAGGATATATCTGTATGTTTCTTGCAAAAGCTCAGAGATGATGAAGACTATGGAGGAGTGGATTGACGGTGCTAGGCAGTTACTGGCCGAAGTGATCGTTGGCGCTAGGTGGTCATCGACTGGAGTGGTCATTGGTTGGCAATTGGGCTTTGCTGAGATTTGTGGAACTAAAAATGATCACAAGTAGCAACATGACTGGTCATGGGTTTGCTGTGTTCTGGTTTTGTTGGTCGAGAATGATGGTAGTGGTGACAGCCCTGGGGTTCAGTGATAATGTTGACTAGGATGGTAATGCTGAGCAGTATTTGAAGGGGTTAGATTTGGGTCGTTGATAAAGACTGGGGTTTCTGGATGGTTATGATGGTGGTGCAGATTCGATAGTATGGGTGTTGATCAGCTAGTTGTTGGTTCTCAAATGTTGATGATTCCAGCGAGCTTGGTGGATTGGGTGATGATAGTGGCGATATGGTGTTGCAGCAGTGGATCTGGTGTATATGATTGAGGGTGTGAACAATAACTTTGTCGAAGGTGTCGCCAACATGAGGTAGGTTTTCAACAAACTTTCTGGTGAGTGAACAATTATTTTTTATTTTTTTTAATAACTGCCAAGTTCGGTTATGGAGGAGGACATGACTTTAGAGATGAATAATTGGTAGAGAATAATTGGAAAAATTGCAACCAGGTTAATTTTTGGACTCCACCACTGTAGGATTCTCAACTGCAGAAGAGTAAATATTGATTGTAATCAACTGGAATAACTCTGTACAATCAATGGTAATAATAATAATGTTGTGTAATGTAAATAGCTTGACCAGATTACGTTAGAGAATCAAAACCCTAATATTACTCTGGAATAGTAATAGTATCAAAGAAATATAATACCCTAACTAAATAATAAAAGTTCCTAATCAGTATAAAATATCTTAGACCCCACTAATAAATAAAATGTCCAATTACATCAATTTTACAAAGTTAAATTTAATAATATAACTTAATAATTAATATAAGGATTTTTCTTGGCTTTAGACTTGTTGTCCCCATTACCCTTATCAAGTAAAACCCTTGTCACACTAGTAAAGCCCCATGTTATGCATTTAACCTTTTAACTGATATGGATCATTTTATAAAAAAAGGATTTTCATTGTGTTGATATATTTAGCCCTTAAGTTAACTTGCATGCAATGATTTTGTAGTTGTATGCTTCATGTTTGGATACTGTTGGATTACCCTAATCTAGTAAAGTCCTATGTCATGTATTTCACCTTTAGCTTATTTATATTTTATAAGAAAAAAAATGATTTTCATTGTGTTGATATATTCATATATTTGGCCCTTAACTCATCAGGCAATTACTTCATAGTCGTATACTTCTTTGTTGGGCTGAATAGGAATATTTTTTGGTTTATCTGAATAGAGGCAGGTAACAGCAAACTGAAAAAAGTGATATTAGTTATTATATATGATAACACTGATGGGTGGATGCAGACCTACATGTATGCTATGAAGGGCAGAAATGTCAGGTTCAAACTTGTTTACTGTTTATTCAGTTTATAAGTACCCAGCTTTCCATAATAGCTTCAGGCTATATGGTAAGACCCTTAGGTGATCTTAACAACAAAACAGCAATAAAACAGAATCAAAAGATAAGAAATAGAGAAAAGGGGAAGAAGGTAGGAGAAAAATAGAGAAAAAAAGCCACAACCAGGTTCTCTGCAATTCAGATTCTCTTTCAATATTTAAATGCAAATACAGTGATATCAAAGCTATATATATACTAGGGTAAAATTCAGATGACCACATCACTGTCTAATAGTTAAAAGTGAACACATAAACATCTATAGTTGTGAGGCTAGATGACACTATTACTTTTTCCATGTGAACGAGCATGCATCCAACTCTCCAAAAGTGTGTGAACATGTTAAATAAAGCTCCCAAAGATTGTCAACATGTCTAAAATGCCCTTTTACAAGATAAACTTTGACAAGCCACATCATCAAACATGTTCTTGACAACATTTAGCCTCCATGTTCATATAGTCACCATTAGACCCACAACAAATTTAACAAAATTTAGTTTTTTTATTTACCTGAAAATTGAATTTTGAATTGCCTTCTGCAGCTATTTTGATTTTCAGTTTTTTACCAAGAACAAAATCGCAAAGGAATTAAATCCCAATAAAATCTGTAATATCAACTTGAATATGATGTAAATAAGACTCAACTATTTACACAATTAAGACTAGAAGTTAGACGAAGAGTGAGGAGGGTTGGGAAATTTTAAAAGGCTATGAAACAAAGATTTGTAAGATTAGAACTCATATAACGGGAATTTCAAATATTTGTAAGATTAAAACTTGGTGAAATTAGGAAGGAAAATCACATCAGAAAGTTTAGAGATAGTTAGGAGATTAATTGGAGAACAATTTCTTACGTCTGCAATTGGGAGTAACAAGGTTTCAAATGAAGGATGATGATTCTATCTACTTCAGTATATAGTGAAATTGCACAAGGGCAGGGGGGGGGGGGGGGGGGGGGCGTACTCAGCCCACCAAAATGACGCCCTCACCTTGTGTTTAATTACTTTATGTCATAAAGAGGGGGTTAGGAGCTTCTTACCTATATAGTATATACATACAGGAGTAGTAAGCAAAACCCAGAAGCAACGATGATAACTAGAGGAAAGGGTTGGATGCCCCTTTTGGACGAATTTGGGAGGTGGGTTTTGAAGAACGAGGAGGGAGGAGGATTTTGTGTTTGTTTTTTGCTGCTACATACTTGTAAGAGTTCCATGGCTACATATCTCCCTGTTCACTCTGCACTTTTCAGAGGCAGAGCTTCTTCTCCTCGTTGGCACATTGAAGTTCTTAGGAGAGAGTGAAAAGGAAAGGAAAAAGAAGATTTCTGCTAACAGATATTTATACAAAGGACATAATAATCATTTACTGTTTTGGTTAACAGAGTTATGACATAAAGCATTTTTTCACTTAGCCTCACCACTATAAGTGTTTATGTGTTAAGAGTTTATGTGAGAATTACTGTAAATCTCTAATGCTCAACTAAGCATGCGTATCCTAAACCAACTAGAATCGACAAACAATTATCACATTGACATGGACCTTGCTTAGTCTTGATTTTACTAACCGGCAGACTTTTTCAATTTACCTTAGGCTGGGTAGTCGCCTTTAAAATATCCATGTCCTCGTGGATGTTAGGATTGGTAGCATTCTCTTCAAAACTTTCTAGACAATCCGTTTGCAACAGAATGTTCTTTTCCCTTCTTGCAGCTGATTACGTAGTCATTCCCTAATAACTTAACTATCTTTGCGGTAGACAAGGCACCACCTTTTTGCTCCTGTAAATACTTTAGGATTGATGATCTGTTCTGAATATGAATTGTCTCTGACCAATATAGGATAACCATCTTTTGATAGCTTCCATCACTGCCATTAGTTCTCTTTCATAAGTTGAATAGGACTGCCCTTTAGGTACTTGAAGACTTCCTTGAGATGCTACCAATGTTCCTCTAGGTTCTTGGAGTAAACCAAAATATCATAAAAAATAAAATAAAATAGGACGTACTTTGTTAGGAGCAGTTGGAATACAGTTAATTAGGTTTTGAAATTGAACTAGAGTATTAATTAATCCAAAGGGCATCTCTGTAAACTCAAAATGACATTGGTGTCCTAACAACTGTTTTCTCAATTATTACTTGATGATATTCAACTCTTACATCAAGTTTTGTGAATACGTAGCTCCTCCTAGTTTATCCATAAGATACTTGTTTTTGATAGTTATAGAATTTAAATGCTTGTAATCAATTCCAAACCTCTCGCTTCCATCTTTTTTCTTCATTAGGAGTCTAGGAGTATTGGAGAGGCATAGGGGATTTGGCTTGGTTTGACGATACCTGATTTGAGCATTTCTAATTCCAATCTTTCAATTTTATTCTTCTGGTGATAGGAACACTAGCAAGGTCTGACTTTAAAAAGAGTGGAAATTGGTTCAAGTGGGGGAGGTTGTGATCTAGATTTCTTGGTGAGGGCATGCCCTAGGTTCTTCAAAAATGTAACCAAACTCTTATAGCAATTATTCATTGTATCTCATTGCTCTCTACTGAGACATGGTTACCATGAAGAACGAAATTGGGGACGAGAAATGCTACCAATCGATAGAATGCACAAGGAATCTGAGTTCTTGTACCACGATTTGGAATGGAAGTGCTTGGTACGTGGAACCTATGGGTAATAAGTCCCTGGTAACCCTATCTAGATATTACTTGCTGATCCCAATTTACCCTAGGCTTGGCACTTTACACCATGCTTCTTGCACTTTACACCATGCTTCTTTTGGTGTGAGGAAGAGGAGGGAAAGGGGGAGCATTTCCTAGGGGAAAAGGCAGGAAGTGATTCTCTTTACATGTGGCAACTGAAGAGGAGGGTGAGGAAAGGGGAGTGTAACCAATATTTTGAAATTTAACTAAAATTCCATAATGTAAGCGTGTAAAACTGAAAAAGTGTAGATTTTTGTTTGACTAGCAGCACCGAAATTCCCTAATTTTTCCTTCCACTTTTCTGTCCGCTCTTGCACTATGTTTGTGAGTTTAGGGAGAGAAGAAAAGAAAAGAACAAAAAATTTATGAGAGAAATGAGAGGGAGAGAAATGAGATTTACTTTCATTCCTTTTACTTAAAAGAGTTATTACTGATTTACCCTTATAAGATTGCATTTGAGAACTTTTATAATGATAGTTTTGGTATTTTAATATGTCATCCAAGCCTTTAGTAAATTTCCTTCCAAATCATCCCATGTTTGAGAGGAAATTTTTAAAAAATCTCTCTTTTTTTCTTCCCTCGTAAGAAAACTCAAGGCAAGGGACTTTCCTAAATTTGTCTCCTTTTCCTTTCTTTTCTCTCATTTTTAAAACTCAAACACATTCTTGAGGTTGAAGAGTTTTTTGACCAAGGAAAGGTAGGGCAACATCTTTTACTTCCCTTACCCTTTTCCTTCCTACCGATCACATTTAATATTTTACTTCCACTCCGCTAATCCTCTTCTTTTACTTCCTATCAAACAAAGGACTCTAAGATGATCAGTCTTCAGGCATTAACACTTGAAATGGGGCACTGAATGCTGATGCCTTATGATGGTTGTTTTCCACAAAGTTAAAATATAGTAGATGTGCAAAAATGTAATGAAGTACGTTTTGTCTCTGTTTAGCTGGGCATATTTAATAGCTTATTTGTTTTAAAGTCGTGTCTTTTTATTTTTGGATGTAGCAGTTCTCGAAGACGTCGCTCTCGCTTCTATGACAATTAGGTATGACTGTCTATCCTGAATTTCTTTCATGTAGCTTTGTTTGCATATTTAATGTCCCTTACTTTGAATACGAGCTTCATTTTAATGATTCAATTGATAGCTCAAGTTTTCAGTTACTTGACTAACGGCGTTCTCAATTTTCCTAGCATGCCTTAAACAAATCGGATTATTGCTGTGGAATGACCGCTTGCAGATATTGATCCATTCTTAGTTGAATGCATTGAAAAAGCTGTTGTGTTATTGTTTGGAACTTGCAGAAGCTTTCTGAAGAAAATGTTGTCAGATGTGCCCACTAGACATGGTTTTCAAGTTCATGTGATTATGTTGGGGCTGCTTTCCTTATATTTATATTTTGTCACATCAAGTTGCCTGTTTCGTTTTTTTCCAGGATATAGTTCAATAAAGTGTTTAGAAAGGTTTGTAGATCTGAAATCCTTCAAGTTCTCAATTATTAACCACATTTTGAGTTCAGCTGCATTTCAGATAAACTATTGGTATATCATGGTTTATTGTTTGATACTAGTGTATGACTGCTTGCGTTTATATATACTTAGGCCATGTTTGTACGTAAGGATTATAATCCCAATGCATAAATTATAATCTCAATATTATGTTTATTTGCAATTATTAAATTTGGGATTCAATGTATGGATTATAATTCTAAGATTATATTTATTTGTAAAGATTACACTTGTGATAAGATTAATAATTTTATCTTTGTCTTGTTTGTTTTTAAATTTAGACTTGGATTATTATTTTAGGGATTATAAAATGACTTGATATGAGGGATTTTTTAATACCATGTTCAATAAGGGATTATAATCTTAGGATTATTAAGTTATTTTATAATTCTTGAACTAATAGTTTAAAGTTCAAATTTAAAAATAAATAAGATATTTTTGGGATTAATAGTTTTTATCTTAAGTGTAATTATTATAAATAAATATAATTTTAGGATTATAATCTATATGCCTTTGGGACTATAATCATGGGATTATAATCCTTTAAAAACGTAGCCTAGTGTTCACGTGTGCAGTTAATATATTTTTGAGAAGTTGAGATGATTCACAGCTTCAAGAGTTATTTTTTTCTTTCTTCCGTGAATGTATATACTAGTCCTTACTTGGTGCACGCTATATGATTTAGGAACGAAAGAGAGTAGGAGATAAAAAAAACTGTATTATTTTTTTTAAAAATCACAAGTGTTGCACAGTTTCAAGAAAAGTAGCTCTCTTTTTCTCACTTTATATATATATATATATATATATATATATATATATATATATAAAAGCTTCCGAAAGATTTTCAAAACAAGAGGCATTTTGAATGTGTTTTGGTGTATGGTGTAGGTGAATTGACAAAAATTGCTGTCAGGATATAATGCTGTATTTTAAAATACAGAATTTTGTCCTTAATTTTGGTCATTTATCTATACTATAACATATCAACGACTCATTGTTTTGAAGATTTTCTTAAGAGCTTTCCACTTGTATAGATTTATAATTTTAGATTTATATAATGAATTTTGTTGATTGAAAAGAAGATTTTTTTTTATTTTTAGGATAGGGAAAGAATGTTATGGTTTTTGTAGACACCCAATTTTTGCACTTCTCTACTAACCCTGGCAGGAGGGTAAAATCGTCATTCGACCTGACACGCGAAAAGGGAGGTGGACCCCAACACGAAGTCACCCCAACGATTTACGGTCAAAGCCGCCACAACGGACAACGAGCATCCGATCACTTGAGGCAAGGCAAACAGTCGATCCCGAAACACCTGAGCTGACCACCAAGGACGACTAATGACCACTCCGCTTACGATGTTCGGGGGTCTCGCTCCCCGGTGAGCGAGCGGCTGCCCAGCTCGCCGGTGAGCTGGCGGGGGTGGAAAGGGGGCAGCGCCCCCTGAAAGCCAGGCACAATTATTAAATTCTATATCAAGTCGCAGCCCTCCGAACTAGCCTCCCAGAACAATGTGGCACGTTTCCCAGGGATTTTCGGATTGCAAAAATATAGCCTTCCAAAATAATACCGCAGAAATTGGCGAATTAAGACCGCGTGACACGGAAATCGAGAAAAACAAGCCAGACAGCCGCGGATGCATCTGCGGCCAAACGATTTTCGAGGTTTCGCACGGCTCGAGGAGACGGCACACGGCAGCCGAGGAAGCGGCGCAGGCGGCTTGCCGCCCAGCCGCAGATGGATCTGCGGCCAGCCGCAGATGCATCTGCGGGTGCCTGGAAATGGCTATAGATCGCCATTTCCACCCGAGAGCTGAAGGAGGAGAGAAAAAGTTAGAATTTTAGAGAGAGAAAATCGCGAGGAAGAAGAAGAAGGGGCTCGGGTTGGAGAAAATTTAGGGGAAATCTCACTTTCTTTTGCTAGATAGTTGTATATTCTTGTGGGTTTGATCAATCTTGGAATATAAAGCTTGTTCCGGTGTATTGCAAGGTGAAAATGGGTGTTTGTTTTGAATTTTTCTTGTTTATATAAATGTGATAATATTGTGTTTTGGGTTTGTGTAGTATAGTTGTTGTTGTAATGGTGATGATCCGTGGATTAGGGGTCGTTTAGCGAGGGTTCCATCGGAACGTAATTCCTCCTAACGCCCCGATGACATCCGTACGGTGATTTTTTGCTCGTTGTGGTAATGAGTAATGCGTAGTTTTGATTTGGGTGATATTTGGGTTATGTAGTGCGATATCGAGGTTCAATATTGTTAGATTTGGTTTATTATTGGTTATGTAGCTATTTGGATGATTGTGAGCCTAGGGAGGAGATCCTAGTGGTCGAATCCCGATGATGGACGTTTTGGGTATATGTAATCGTGATATAGGGTCCACGTATGTGTATTTTGTAATATCGGGCCTTAAAACGACACAAAGTCGTGTTCGGGTTAAGGCCCCGTGATAATAATAAAATATGTGATTGTGGGTGTTTGGGGTTGTCTGGATGGCTCACATGCCCATGGATAGCCCCGACACGTTTTGGGATGTTTGTTTTAATTTACGACACAAAAAAATGGTTTTCCAAATAAGGCAAATAATAAAGATCTTCTAAAAAGAATCAAACTAGGATGCTAGATCCACGAGGCTTAAAATTGAGAGTTTTTTGGCAGACTTTAATCCATAATTGATGAAAAGGCTTTAATTGGTTTTAAAATGTTACAAAAAAATGATTTCGTAAAATAAATGAACGTTTTAATTAAACTTTGTGCATAGGGTTAAAGAGTTCTAGAAGTTGCCTTCATTGTATTTATATTAACTGTTAAAAGGCAATGTATAGTCTCGATTCCTATTTGACAAAAGTTTAAAATTGTTTGTTTTCTAAAATGACATCTAATAAAAAACCCTCCTCGGTTCGAAATTAAAATCAATCTTTATTTTAAAACGAAGCCTCGTCATTTGGGTCAAAAAACGTTAAAACGCTTTCCAGATAAAGCACATTTGCCATACAAAAATCCAAACAAAATTCACCACAAGCATTCACCTAGGCACACACGCACACACACGCAACTCACACATTTTAGGATTTAAAAGGATAGGAAAACATCGAGATTGCGGTAACCGTGTTTCACGGAAGTCGGGGGGTGCCTAACACATTCCCCTCGCTTAAGCAAGCCCCCGAACTCTATGAATCTCGGTTTGCGGACCAATTAATTCGGAGTCACATATGAGCCAGCGATTACGAAAACAAAATTCGGATGAGTTGGTACATCCATTTCAAATATACCAACTGGCGACTCTGGTCAATTGGCTCATAAAAATTCGACATTTCAAAACCCCGTCGACACTAAGCCGACCCTTTTCAAAAGTCACATTTTAATCTAAAAGCTAAAATTGGAAAGGGTATTTTAATAATAAAAAACGAAACGACGGAAAATCCCGGCGTCGACAGTTTTTCTAAGTTAAAAATTATTCGCAAGAATTAGTTGTACATATCGTAATAAATTTTTGTGGATAGTTTAAAAAAGATACATTAAATTTGAGCTTTTCTTTTATTTTAGATGGTACGAGATGGGTTGCTACGAATAATCTTAGAGCAAAGGCATGTTGTGGATATATATATGAGACCCAATCCAAGGCTTACGCTAGTCATTAGTACTATTCCTACAAACCCTTATCTGGTCATTCATTGTAAGATCTAATGGGTGAGATTGAATAAGGCATTTTTTTTCGACCGTAGGTCTTAGTAGCGGCCTATGTAACTCCTTCCAGCAACTAGGCCAATTACTAATATGTCCCCATTTTATTAGAGTTTTTTATGCTGGCCGTAGGTCCTACTAGAGGCCAGTCTAAATGTTGTGCCCTGTCGTTTACACTGGCCGCTAGTAGGACATGTGGCCAATTTAATTCAATACCAGATCTGCAAATCTTTATACGACTTACCAAACGTTTGTTGTAGAAACAAACAAAAGAGAAGGAGAAAGAAAGAACTTGGCTTGGCCGCAGCAAGGAATATACTACAAATTTCCACTTTGAGTCAATTAATCTACTCCAAATGTGTAAGAACTTTTAGACCGATTTTTTTTAATATAAATTTTTGTAAATTGGGAAAATTTTACTATTAGCTACATGTATGAAATAATAAATTGGGGTTTATGTGTGTATACTAATTGGGTAGCAATTGTATGACAATGGAAATTTTTTAGACATAGAATATATATATACTAGGGATAACCCATATCTGAAGGCACGGTGTAACTAATATAACAGTTGAGTACTGTATCCAATATTTTTAGATTGAAAAATATAAAACTTTTATGGACTCTCAGTTCCATAATAGAACTGAGAGTCCAACCATTAATATAAAAAGATTGATACTCAATCCAGTCATAGTTTCTTTTTTAGGCAAATATTAGTATGTTACTCATTCCCAACTTAAAATTAGTTATTGGCAGGTTTGAACAATTAAATGATTAACAATAGCGGGCTCAAATCTGTATAATATAGTATTTTCGGGTATCCCACACACCTTTCCTTTAATGACAAAACGGAATGAGAAGTTTGACAGCATTTATTTGCCTCCAGTATCTCTAACCATCGATCAATATGATCCATGAACAATATTTCCTGTGGAAAAAGGGTAGTACTGCAAGCTATTTGGTGGGATTCAATGAAAAAAAAAGATGTAAAAATTCAAAAGAAAGACTTTTGCATATATACCAAAAAGTATAAAATGAGCCATCTAAGTCCAAACAAAAAAATATTATTATAACACAAACTAAATCGCATCACCATAACATTTTTTCCTCTATATTTTTTCTTGAAATTGGACAAAAGATTCTCATACCATGCGTCAGAGCCTACAACAATAGTTGCTCTCGATATAGCCCGCAAAAACACCAAAGAGATGACACGTAATTGCTCGTGCCTAAAGACACGACGTAGATTAAAATTCCAAAAATACTCCATTACCTAAAGACTCTTTGCAACCTAAAATAACTTACAAATCAATTAGAATGAATCTGAACCGTCCCTGTGATTTTCCACCTAAATCAATTTGCATGTGAAAACATAAAGACAACAATACCTGAAGAGGGACTAAATTCGTCAATGGGTGTATGACCTTGTTACAAATTGAAAAAAGTATGCATATAAGCCAATCATATTTGATATGATGTAGCATGTATTTTGCAATTTTATTCATTTATTAATAAAAGTTTATTTATACAAAGACATTTTCTTTATCCATATTTAATAGATGACATTAATTGTGATAAATCCATAGTTGTTGAGCAATTCTTTTATAATCATGATGATCATGCTAATGATATCTAAATTCAAGATAGCTTAAAACTAAAATTATTCCTAGTTGTGGGATTACTAAAATGGGGATTAACAAATCCGGATAGATTGGTACATACTATACTTGCTTTTATGAAAAAGATGATTGGTACATACTATGCTTGCTTTTATGAAATAATAATCTTTACAAATTTATGGTTATTACATTCTCCCCCTTATAAAGATTTTTGTCATCGGAATCAGTATAAGGTTACATAAATAGGTGGGGGTAATCTCTCTTCATCTTGTCTTCTAACTCGCACGTAGCCTCTTCAGCATTGTGGTTATGCCATACTACCTTTACAGAAGATGTAACCTTATTTCTTAGAGTATTTTCCTTCCTATCCACTATTTGTACAGGAATTTCCTTATACGTTAGATCATTTTCTAGTTGAATGGGCTCATAGGATATCACGTGCTTATAATTTGACTTATATAGTCGTAGCACTAAGACGTGGAATATATAGTGAATATGCTCCAGTTTAGGAGATAAAGCTATCTCGTACGCCACTTCGCCTATTCTCTTCAATATCTTGAACGGTCCTATAAACCTTGAATGTAATTTTCCTTTCTTTCCTTATCTGATTTTCCCTTTCCAGTGAGATACTTTCAAAAATACAAAATTATCGAGGTCAAAATCTCGGCTTTGATGATGTAGGTCTACATATTTTTTTAGACGATCTTAAGCTGCAACTAGTCGGACTTTTATTGTCTTCACGACCTCGGCTATCTATTGGACCAACTCTGGCCCCAAAAGTTAATGTTCCTCTACCTTGTCCCAACATAAAGGTGTTATGCATTTTCTTCCATATAGAGCTTCGTATGGTGGTATGCTAATGCTCGCATGGTAACTGTTATTATATGCGAATTCGACAAGAGGTAGGTGTTCGTCTCAGCTTCCCTTGAAATTCATTACACAAGCTCTGAGCATGTTCTCCAAAGTCTGAATAGTTATTTCACTCTGTTCATCTATTTGCGGATGGTAGGTAGTACTCAACCTCAACTGTGTTCCCATTCACCCCTGTAAGCTTCTCCAAAAATTTGACGTGAGGCGTGGATCTCGATCGAAAATAATTGATATCGACACTTCATGTCATGAAATGATCTCCTTTATAAACAATTTTGCTAACTGATTCAGATTAAATTGGACCTTGATTGGCAGAAAGTGCGCGAACTTTGTCAATCTGTCTACAATGACCCATATCACATCATAACCCTTCTGAGTGACTGGAAGTCCCACCACAAAGTCCATTGTAATGTGCTCCCATTTCCATTTCAGTATTTCCAATGGCCGAAGTAGACCACTTGGCCTCTGATGCTCTGCTTTCACTTTCTGATAGGTAAAATATTTGTTGACATACTCTACTACTTCCCCCTCTTCATGTTAGGCCACCAAAAATGTTGGCGAAGATCTTGGTATATTTTTGTGCTTCCCGAGTGAATTGAATACGAAAAATTATGAGCCTCTTGCAAAATCTCCTATTTTACTTGGGGTTCTGCTAGCACCCATGTGACGACCCCAAATCCGGGTTCCATAACCTCGAGTTTGGTTCTCACTATTCAACACATTACCAACAATTAAATACATACATTGCATTTAAATATCGCGGAATAATACATATTGGTTCCCTTCAAAAGGTTACAATACCAGGGTCTATCAACCTTAACATAAAAACAGTTCCTATCATAAGGAATTACAAAAGGTTCTTCAACAATAAATACACATTTAAATAGCTAGTTAGCATGCATAAGCTAACTTAATCTCTGGCTTTTCCTTTTCCCTTATCCTTCTTTGTGCAATCAGGTTTATCTGAAAAATGGTTCATGATATAGCAAGAATGAACAACTAGTTTGCTCAGCAAGTTTAGAACAATCATAGAGATTTAATATATCATGAATGAATGGGAAATATCATCAACGATTCAACAATAGTTATAACAATTGTGAATGAAACAGGATTCAAATTTTTAATAAACAGAAGATTTAAATCTTAAAATGCTGAGCGGTCACTAAGGACCCTGAACTAACGAGGGTATAATAGAGTTTCCTCTGACCCTTTGAGTTGTTTGGTTTTCAAGGGGATCAGCCTATTCAACCCGCTGTATATGCATTACATTTAGTCACTGGCGCCCAAAGTCGGTTTTCCAATACAAAATCCCCTAATTTAAGGTTGTTCAATCCTCAGACTTAATATAAGAAATCCGCACCCAACAATGGTTTGGATAAGCTTTTAAAAGTATTCAAGTATTGAATTTATAAACGTAATGTCTAGCTGAACTATTAGCTTTTGACATTTTTAATACAGTTCATGAATCAAGAACTAATAAGCTTCAAGTGTACTAAGTGCGATTTTATAAACAATATGGATGTGGGATAATTTTAAATAATTAAACCACTTCAAGCTTTGACAATAAATACAAGTATAGAAACTTGTTCAACAATAAATGAGTAGGGTTAGAGAACTTGCTTGTGTGCTCAGCTACAATAAATGTCTAGTTTTAACTAACTTGCTTTGAAAGACCTAACATTAATAAAGTCGGTCTAATAATTAGTACGGCGTATTTGCATAACTATACGCTTAATAATGAACTTATTTACCACACATAAGTACTAACACATAATTTACATTAGTCAAAACAATATTATTAACCTTATAGGCCCTTAATCATTTTAGGTTAATAATTTAATAAGTTAGAAAATATTTTTCTTAAGTGTTGGACACTTATTAAACCCTTAAACAACTTATTACAATTGTTTAATTAAATCATAATTAAATTCAATTTATTTTATTAACTCAATCTCTATTTAATTACTATTTAATCTTGATTAAATATAAATTAATTAATTAACTCTAGTTATTATTTAAAATAAATAATAACTAATTGTACTTACTTATTATTTAATAATAATTAAATAATAAATAATTATTGACTTAATTTTAACCTTCTTTAATTTAATATTAATCAACCAATAATTAACTAAGTAATTAACCTTACTTATTATTTAATTTAAGAAAATTAAATAATATTTTACTAATTTTAATCCTCTTTAATTATTATTTTATGTCAATTAAATAATAATTAATTATTTTATTAATTTTAATTATTATTTAAGGTTAAATAATAATCTATTCATTCTTATTTATTATTTAAATTAAATAATAAATTATTAATCTAATAACTTAATTTCCATTAATCGTTATTTAATGCTAATTAAATAATAATTAATTACTTAATTATCCTTATTTATTATTTAATAATATTTAAATAATAAATAATTAATTTATACGTTTTATCTCTCTTTAATTATTATTTAATAGGAATTAAATAATAATTGCTAATTTAACACCTTTATTTATTATTAACATTTAAAATAATAAATTTATTTAACTTAACCATGATTTAGCTAACTAGATTAATATTTAAAATATTTAAATATTAAACTTAATGAAAAATATCCTCCCCAAAATCATTTTTGTATTATTATTATATTTGTTATAATTTTAAATTAGTTTTTAAATATTTAAACTAATAAAATTTAACCCGAATGGCATTTCTGTAAATAAGTTGAAAACTGATCCGAGGGCAAAATAGTAATTTCGCTGAGAAGAACACGGAGGGACAGAATTGTAATTTCTGCCAAAATCCTTTACCGCGCATTGCGCGTGCATCATTGATACGACTCAAAATGGCACCGTTTTGAGAAGCCGAAAGCGGCTTCCGCGCGTACGCGCAGAGTAATTTTCCATAGACGCCAAACAATGTCATTTGGCTCCGCATTTTTTCAGCCAAATGCCTTGCGCGCATTGCGCGGACTGTTCCCTTTTTTTTTTTTTCCCTTTTAGCAGAATGTGAACAGTGCTCCGGCATACACATTTTAAATAAAAATATACCATCAAGTAAGCTTTAACTCTTCAATAAAAATCCAAAAAAATTACCAATCACCTTATATTAATTTATAACATGAAAAATTAATTTTTCATGATTTAATATCATTATTTTTTTATACATTTTTTTACATCACATAAACTACCACAAATCATAACTTTTTGTGTATAACTCCATTTTGAGTGATTCAAACTTCGTTTTTCTCATGATTTAATGTTCTATAATATTAGAACACTAAACCTAAGGTTTATAAAAGTATTTTTGGTCATAAATTCCAAGACTTGTTTAAACACTTCTAAACACATATTTTAGCATATAAAATACACCAAAATACAAACCAAACATATTAAACTCAAGCATGACATAAATATTACTATCATACATTATTAACTATATTAACATATTTATACACACATGTTAGTTTATTTAATTTAAAAACAAAAATTAGATTTAGAATAACCATTACCTTGATTTAATGACTATCTTCCTTTTTCTTCCAAAATAGGTGATGAGATTTGAAGGCATGAACAAAATGAACTCCTCCTCCTTCTTTATCCTTACTCTTTCAAATATTTTGCTCTCACTAAAATTTCCTCTCCACTCTCTCTTTTGGACTTAGAAAAATAAAATGAAGTGAAATGTCTTACTAATGCAAGTATACTTGAAAATAATAGATACAAAAATTATATCTAAAACTCTAGACCATCATATGCTAGCTATTGGATACTTACACAAGTTAACCACATTAGGTGAAAAGAGGGATGGTGCATGTATTAACAAAAAACCATACAAGCAATCTAATTATTAAATAAATAAGAAAATAAACTAAAATAAAACAAAAATCAATTTTTTTCTCTCTCTCCTCCCAACATGGTCGGCTGATGGACATTGATTTTGTCCCAAAATCATAGTCACTTTCCACTTTTTAAATAATTAATAGTTTAAACAATTTAAATTTCAAGTGGGCTCAAGCTTTGGGTTTTATTTAAAATACCAATTGGGCTCCTATTAAATTGTTTGGGCTACTAATTTGTCAAATTTTATTATTCTTCACTTGGGCTACTAATTGACCCATGTTGGGCTAATTTAATAATTTACACATTAATTATTCAATCCATGATTAATTAAATAATTATATTGAATAAATAATTAAATACTTTAACCCATTAGTATTAAATTACTAAATGGACTAATAAATATTATTATTAATATTTCACATTATTTACATTAATTAATAATTATATTAATTAATTTATTATATTTAATTAACTCATTATATTCAATTTAATTAAATATTTAATTAATTGGAAACTTATCAATTATTTTGATATTAAAACTTTAGGGTTTGTTTACTAATTTAATAACATATTAGTAACCCCCTTTAATTAATTCTAGTAATTAATTACATAATCATTTAATTACGTAATTAATTAATCACATAAAAAGATTTAAATAATCTCGTAAAACTAACTCGTTAGAAATTAAATTAATAATTTAATTAATAAAGACGTGGAAATTCTAGGACATTACAACCCACACTCTTCTTTCAAACCTTAAGATCCCATCCTTGTACAATTGAAATTTCTCTTCCCCATTTTTTGTAATTCTTCTCCTTATTTGTTCACATTCTCCTCATTTTCCTCTCAGGCTTCATTTATTTTATCCAATAACGTTGGATGAGCTTTCATCACAAATAATTTCTCTCTCGACTCGTCGGGATCTCTCACCTCTATTTTTAACTTCGTCATCTCCCTTATAAGCTCTTCCTGACCTGTCAACATTAATAATTTCTCTTTTCCTTTTCGACTTAATGTATCTTCTGCTACATTCGCCTTTCCCGGATGATAAAAGAACTCATAATCATAATCCTTAATCAACTCTAAGCACCTTCTTTGCCGCATATTCAACCCCTTCTATGTGAAGATATATTTTAGACTTTTATGGTTGTTGCCTAATTTCTTCTTAGCACTTTAACACGCAAGTATACGCGTTAGTTTTGTAATAACTTGCAAGCAAAGATATCGTTCCCACGAGAAAATAGATTAATATCTATCAATTACCAATTCTTAACCAAATTAATTCTATTTAAACTATGATTGATAATTGCAGGTTAAACTTGAAATTAATTAAAATTGACTACTAAAGTAATTAACCACAAGAATAAATGCAGATTTGATTGCTTAAGATTACAACTTCCCTTATTGTTTTAATTAAACCAATACACTTTCTCTTCAACTGATTAATTAAATTGAATCGCAAGCCAAGAATTCTTTATAGAATTCATATGCTTCTTCCGAAAGACATATGAACACATCCTCCTAATCTGACCTCAAGGCCACATAATTGCAGGGAACATCCTAATTAATTAATTTACTATATTCATATGTGAAATATGTCAATTAAGATTTAAAGTCCAGATTCTTTTATTGGCCACAAAAGACATACATATATACTTATATCCTATATGCTAATCATATTAATCTTAGCAGAAATTATATGAACAGATGCTATCATACCCGAATTTGAACCTATACTATATTTTCCAATTTTATATAGATTATCACGGTAAATGTTAGCCAGACAATTAAGCAACAAGCACAAGATATGATAACCGATTTGAAAATAGCTAACTTTAATTAAAGAGTAAGTAATCAATTTAAACTACGCACTAAGTTCCATTGCAATCTTAATGTAAATTTAGTTCATGGAGTTTAAGAAGAACATCATCAAATTTATCAATAAAAATATTCCTAAGGTTACAAAGATTTAAGATAAAAGAAGGGAATAAAAGAAACTAGAAGGTTGCTCCCAAACTCTATCTTGATCTTTAGACCTCTGCAATTCTTCTATGTGTTCTCCCTCTTCTCATTTTCTTCCAGATCTATATTTTTCCTTAACTCTGTCTAACTTCCACGTCCCCTCTCCTTGGTAGTTAAATAACCTCACTCTTTTTTTCGTTTGGCTTAGAATTCCTTTCCTTTTCAGAATTTTTGAAGTTTCTCACTGGCTGATTCTGATCATGGACATCTAGACGTTGCCCCTAGTACAAATCTGGGCGTCTAGACACCGTCCAGTGACACCATATTTATAAAATTGTCATTTTTGGATTTTTTCATTCTTTTTCATTACCTTCTTCTCCAAAATTCCATCTACATCCCTCCTACTTCAACCTACAATAGATAAACATAAAAACAAATAAAAAAAACTTAAAAACACTTAAAGATAGCAACTATTAGCTCTAATGATACCCGATTCGTAGGCATAAAACTCACTCATCAAATACCCTCAATCTTGAACTATTATTTGTCCTAAAGCAAACAAAACAAATAAATAAAACTAAATCACAATATCTAAACTAACTACATGAATGCATATGGATGCCCTACTAATTACTTGAGCAATAGATCAACATAATTCATAAACATCCGGCCTCAAAGATTCTTAAATAATAACTCTGTAAAACTTCAAATTCATGCATAATCAAAAATATAACATATAACCAATTTCATCTCATTATTGACCCTTTCGTGTATGTGTGAATCAATATATCAAGCCAGTTGAACTTCCATTCCAATGCATGACTCTGCAATGCTCAATAAAAGATATTTAATCATATATAGCATTTTATTACCCCTCTATACATTTATTTTCACATTTTTTTAATTACATAACGAGTGCATCCTACGCTCTATCTCGTTATTTCTATCATTTTCTTGCTTATTCTTGACTTGTACAATGTTTATTTTTATTAGGCTTTTCAATGTCACCCATGTACCAAACTTTCCACCAGTGACTCCCAAACTGGACGACTTTAGGTCACTAAGTGTAGATATACTTCTAAAGGCTTACTTGTTCGAATGACAAAGGCCACAAAAAAAACTAGCCAAGTGTTGCTCATATCTTTCTAATTTTCTTTATATATATTTTCCCCTTTTTTTTAGAAAAATAAGATAGACATCGAAGCAATTATTTATTAGTTCTTGCTATTTATAAATTTTCATGATCCAATAAGTAATAGAGGTTACCAATATCCTAAATGAGCATCTAATTCACGAATTGAATCACAATACAACCGGCTTAACACATTGAATACGTGCATTTAAAACCAATGGGTCTCAAGTTCAATAAAATTAACAACAGTTACAATCTCAAACTAGCAATCTTTATCTGTCTTACTAACATTATTAGATAATTATTCAAATTTTAATCATTGGCCTTCCTTAAATTTTAAGTATTAGAATACTGCTTAAATGTTCCTAAATGCATTGACATGTTATACTAAATGCTCTTCTTTTTTTTTTTTTTGAAGAAATTATTGACATTGAGTGATACACATAACATGACACGTTTGAACACAACCTAGGGGAAACTAACTATTATACACAAATGATGTAACATATGTATATGCAGGTAGTACTAACCCACCCCCAAACTTAAATTAGGCAATGTCCTTATTGCAAAGAGTAAAGAACTAAAAACTGAGGGCTTCCCTGATTAGGTCAATTGTCGTGATCAACCTCTTCATCATTGTCTTCCTCTTCACTTTCTTCTGCCTCGTCATCAATGTCTAAGTCTGAAGGTGGGTATGCTGTCAAGAGTGGTGGCAGTGGGCAGGGAACAGATCTTAGAAACGAATTTAGCTTGACAAACAATTGTAGCAATGCCTTGTTAACATCGACATTGTACGTATGCATCACATCTTGACGTTTGGCAATGCGGTGGTTTTGATGATCCATCCTCTGAATACTCCACTCCACTTGACTCGTGACCAAGTCAATTTTTCTAATATGATGCCTCAAATCATGACGTAACTCCTCAACAAGGTTGTAGGAATTTTGGCACATAAAAGCATCGGAATTATAACTTTTCAAAATAATTTTCGAAACCTGAAAATAGGATCCATGAGAAAACATATTAATTCAGAGGTTTAGATTTGTTTTACCAATTATTCGAGCTTGAATAGAGACAATAAAAATTCTAGAACAACTTCGAATCTTCAACGCAATCCAATGGAACTGCACCTCTACGGTATCCACACAAACGTCCCGCGAATCGTCACATGATCTGCAGCAAAGAGAGCTACGATACTAGCCACCAAGTTCTGAATTTTTTTTGAAGTTTTTCTCTCTAGTCTCTTTCTAAAAGCGACTAGGGTTTTTGTTTTGATTTTTCCTCTAATCTCTAAAACAGCTAATATACCATATATATATATATATATAGCAGTCAAGAGGAATTAACCAAAACCTAATCTAATTAGAAAAGTAAAATCCGAATTTATATATATTATATCTTAATTAAGTCTTACTTAATTAATATACATATATACAAGTTATCCTATTAATTTAAATTCGTAATTTAAATACTATCAATCATATTGACATATTTAAATCCTTATAATTTAAATTAATTCCCTTTTAATTGCGTTCTAAGTGTGTGACCCTATAGGTTATTATTATGTTGGCAATAATTTTAAAATCATATTTTAAAATTTTAAACAGTGAGTGTCATCTAGTAATGCATCACTGCTGCCCAAGTAATAATAAGATCAGTGATTCGATGCAACCTTTTTGTGACCAATGTTTTAATTTAATTTAATCCTTTTAACCTTGACATCCTAGATTAAACTCGAGACATGGAATGTGTCATACTTTTCATAATTTAATCCGAGTTTTCTTGATCAATTAGTAGACTATATGAAACAAATCACTATTTAAGCATGGTCATGCATTTCATAGTCCTACTCAATTAAGAGGCCTATAAATATCACCCCTTAATATATAGGAGGGTTAAATTCCATCTAGATCATTCATATTCCTCACACGATTCATGATGTACCCAATAATCATCTTTATTATCCACCCTATTAAAGGTGACCTTTGATGATATCAAAGTACATAAATTCTCGTGTAATAATATAGTGATTTCAGGTCAGATGATCATTACATCATTGTCACTATGAGAATTTTTTATGACACTTTGTATAATGCTCCACGTAGAATTCTCATGGTGGGTCTGTCCAGTACATTGTTCTCTAACATTTACCTATACATTGACTCAATATCTCATATATTTATGACCAATGAGATTTGGCCATCAGTCAATCCTCATACTAGTCTCAATGTATCATTGTTGTCCCATTAACAATGATACTCGACTAGGGACATTTAAGAGCAATGGTACTAATTGTAATTATATGATCTCATGCTTTAAGTCACATACTTGAAGTTATATAATTTGTATCACTATTCTAAGGACTTTTATTATGCTAACATTTATATAACGCAGTAAATAAAATCATAATAAAATAATTCATTTATTCAATCAAATATAATATCAAAAATATTAAGAAATTACATCAAATAATTGGCCTCTAGGGCATGAACTCTAACAAAGGTGTGATGGTGGCACATGATTCTCTATATCATTATGACCTGCAACTCCATGCTCATCCATTGTAATGATATATCCGATCCCCTTTAGATGAGATTCTTCACCAGCCCACACCTTCTATCTTAATATCACCGGATGGTCAACCTTTAGTACCAAAATTAAGAGAGGAGATTTTGCAAAAGGCCATAGGACAAGATACTCAATACATCCGAGTAGTACAAAGATGTATTAAGATCTACGTTAGTATTTTTGGGGGTAGTATATGAAAAGGGAGGTTGCAAAATGTATCAACCGATGCCTAACTTGTCAAAGGGTTAAGGTAGGACATCAAAGACCGAACTATTTATTACAGTCGTTAGAGATTCTTGAATGGAAATGGAAACATATCACGACGAATTTTGTGGCAGGACTTCCAGCAACACAAAAAGGTTACGATGCTATATAGGTGATCGTAGATCGACTAACAAAGTTAGCACACTTTTTGTCGATCAAGATTAGGTTTAATTTTGATCAGTTGGCCAAGTTGTACATTAAAGAGATAGTTTCGAGACATAAAGTGCTGATATCAATTGTGTCTGATAGAGATCCACGCATCACGTTAAATTTTTGGAGGAGTCTTTAAGAAAGAATGGGGACACAATTAAGGTTGAGTACAATGTATCATTTACAGACTAATGGGCAAAGTGAAAGAACTATTCAGATGTTGAAAAACATGCTCAAAGTTTGTATGATAGATTTTAATGGTAGTTGGGAGAACTATCTACCTTTAGTAGAATTTTTGTAATAATAACAGTTATCATGCGAGCATAGGCACGCTGCCTTATAAATCATTGTATAGAAGAAAGTGTAAAGCACCCTTATATTGGGATGAAGTAGGGGAACGTCGACTGTTGGGGTCAAAATTGGTTCAGTAGACTGTAAAGATTATCAGAGTTATAAGAGCTCGTCTTGTAGTAGCTCAAGACCGACAAAAGAAGTATGTGCATTGTCAAAAAAGAGATTTTAAAGTTGAAAGTTTTATGTTTTTAAAAGTGTCGCCCTGGAAAAGGAAAATCAGATTTGGGAAGAAAGGAAAGTTGAGTCCGAGGTTCATAGGACCGTTCGAGATATTGAAGAAAGTGGGTGAAGTGGTGTACGAGAAAGCTATATCTCTTGAACTGGAACAATTCAAGATGAGAAAGACTTATCATATAAAAAAATTCATGTCCAAATATTAGATAAGAAAGAGCAAACGAAATTCTTATAAGGATGAGCGAATGTAATGATCATAAATTTTATGTCACATTGTAATTGGAATTAATAACTAATTATCAATGAAGTAATTTTTGTGTGAATTAATTGTTCACTCATGCCATTGAATGAATATAATTATGTATGTGTATATTTATCCATTTATTAAGTGTAACAAGGTTAGAGAGTTAAGGAATGAATTAATTAATAAAGAAGAGACCAAATGATTAAAATCTATGGACTAGCTCTAGAGTTATAATTAAACAAGCCCAACTTAATTGTAATTAAAGGTGTGTTAGTATTTGTAAAATAACCCAACCTAGTAGCCTAAACAAGGTAACAAGACAAGTCTAATTGGATAATATTTTAAGTCCAAAGAAACTATTAAACTAGGTCTAAATGAATTAAATTAGTAGTCCAAGCAAACTAATTAATAAGCTAGTTCAAAAGATATAAAGAGGAGCCCAATTGATTTATTTGATTGTGAGTCCAATGATTATTAACTAGTAGCTCAATTGGGTATGTAAATTGGGTCCATATCTAGTAAAGTAAATGAGCCCAAATGAATGTGAATTTAGACCAATGTGAAGCCCAAAGATGTGACTGTATGTATATATATATTATTGATATAACAATAAAGAAAAATTGATATGAGAATAGGACCAATAACCGGCCAAAGTGGGGCCTATTAGGGGTGGATTTTGAATTTTCTATGTTGCTTGATTTTGGGATTCAAGGGGTACAATAGTTGTTAAACAACTCCTACTAACTCCTTACCAACTCTAGTCTTTGTGTAAGAAAATTCCTAAAACTTAACTTGGATGAGTCTTAAAAGATATGATGATAAGATGAGTTGGGAGATTTTATATAGATATATAAAATGTAGGTATAGATTTTTGGATGATGAGTTGTGCCTATAAATAGCATACCTTAGTTCATTTGCTAAAGTTTGTTCATTTGTGTGTATTTTCAAGTATAGAAGTGTGAGAGAGCTCTAGAACTTTGAAAGAAGAGCTAGAGAACTTTATGAGTGGTAAGAGAGATCACTAAGAGTGTAGATCTAGTAGCCAAATTGGATTCATCAACCTTTGTTTTATACTTTGGAAGGAAAAGAAGAAGAGCATCCAAAACTATAAGGTTGAAAAGGTTTATACTCTTAAAACTCTTTTCATTTTATAGTTAATATTTAAAGTATATTGTTTTTCCATGGTAGGTTGTGGGAGAAAACTTGTATTATGAAAATCATGTAGCGTTTCGAAGGTATAATGATAGATTTTTGATGGAGATCTTGTGATCTATGTATGCTTTGTTGTGTTTTCTACATTCAAAATCTATTTTGATAGTATAATATGTAATTTATGTTGTAAAAATCTATTTTTATACTTTATGATAGTAGATCTATGATATATATATATATATATATATATATATGTATATCTATGGTTAAATATGTTTATTATGTGCATTAACATGCTTGGTATGTGAAAAGGTGGAAGAAAATGCATGAAAGCATATTTACCAGTAAAACCCTAGTTTAAAGTCTAGATCGGTTATGTATAGTTTGAAATGTGTAGGTTAGTTATGTGGTTTATTTAACTTACATGCTAGATCTATGAGTCTTTGAGATAACCTAACTTGAATCATTGAAAAATGTGGTGAAATGAGGAAGTTATGGTCTTTGTACCAAAACATGTAATTTTTAAAACCTTAGTCGTTCGATCATGATTTTTATGTCAAAAATAATTTCAAAAAGTGAATCGATCCATGATTTATTGAAGAACATTAAGTTACGAAGATAATAAAATAAATTTAGAGTCATTTGAATGTGTATAACATGTTTTATTAAAGATTAAGTCAAAATTGTTCAAGTTGGAAAAAAATTCAAAATTGTTTCATGGTCACCAGCGCCGGTTTATAGTCCAAAACCAATGTAGCACTGATCCGAAATTTTTGTTTTTATTTAATTTTCTTTAGGTCGGGTCGGGCCATATAAAACGAGTCGGGTTAGATCTTTTGGGTATAAAATGGGTCAGAAAGTGTAATTTAATATAATATTATTATTAGACTAAAATTAAATAATTAAAATATTATTAAATAGGTAATAATATTAAAAAATTAATAAAATATTATTAAATAATTAATAATATTAAAAAATAAAAAAATATTATTAAATGGTAAATAATATTATAAAAGGAATAAAATGTTATTAAATGAATAAAAATATTAGTAAATGAATAAAATATTATTAAATAAATAATAATATTAGTAAATGAATAAAATATTATTAAATGATTAATAATATTCAAAAATGAATATAATATTATTAAATAATTAATAATATTAGTAAATAACTTAAATATTATTATTTAATTAATAATATTAGACAAAGATTTAAAGAATATTAAATAATTAATATTGGTATTACGTGATCAAAATATTATCAAAGTGATCAAAATATTATTAAAGGATGATAATATTTCTAATTGTTTAATATGTTATTAAATATTTAATTATGTGATTAAATGTTAAATAATCTAGGGTAAGATGTACAAAGATTATTAATATGAGCCGATATGTGAGATGCTAATTAAAAAAGCAACCTTATTAATGTTAGGTTGTTCCAATGGGAGTTAATTTAAATTGTGTAAGCAGTAGACTACAGTACATGCAAGTTTCCTATACCTAAACTTATATTTACTTTTCAAGATCTCTCTCTAAGTGATTTAATTATTGAAAATTAATTCACATCAATATTGTTTATGTATTCACACATAGTGCAATCGAAGTTGTAAAGTTCGTTTTGATTCATGGACTGTTTAAGAAATAGTCTAAGCGAATTGTTTCGGCTAGACAATGCATATATAAATTCAATAACTTGAATATCGTTAAAAGATTACCCAAATCAATAGTTGGTGTAGACTCTTATAGTAAATTTGAGAAAGAACAACCCTTAACAAGGGGATTATTATGTGAAAATCAAACATGCGCAAAATTTCTGAATGTTATGAATATACATAGGGTACAAGAGATTTATCCCCTCGAATACCAAAACAATTAAAGGGTCAGATAAATTTCTAATTTATCTTAGTATTAGTTAATGATCCTTAATAGCCACTCAACAATAAAGACTCAAACATTCATTTGAAATTGAAACTTGATTCTCATTAATTCTCAATCATAATATTGTTAAAATCTCAGAAGTTATTTCTTTTCATTCATGATACATCATTCATATATTTAAATGTTTATTTAAACTTGCTGAGTAAAGTAGTTGCTCGCCCTTATTATATCATGACCTATTTTCAACTAAACCCGAGTGCTCTAAGAAAGATAAGGGCAAGGGAAATGCCAAAGATTATAATTACATGTTATGTAATATATATTTTTTATTATTATAAATCTTTTGTGAACCCTTAAGATATGCATTGATTATGTTAAGGTTAAAAGATCTTGGGTTATGTATTTACTTTTGTAAAGAACAATTATGT
Source organism: Hedera helix (assembly GCA_947179155.2). Lineage (NCBI taxonomy): Eukaryota > Viridiplantae > Streptophyta > Magnoliopsida > Apiales > Araliaceae > Hedera > Hedera helix. The sequence continues at coordinate 26,149,259 of OX359276.1, read as the reverse complement.
ATTATTTCGCTAGATGAATAAAGATTATGTATTTTGATGTCATTTATGTATTACATAGTGAGCACCAAACCCGATGTTCAAGAGATCCGAATTTGGGGGCATCACATTTATCTTATAATTTTCACGTATAAAAGTTTTAAGATTTTTTTAATTCCATACTCGCACAAAAAAAATACTTATATTATAAAGTTAAAAATTGTAGCATACAAATCTAAACTGATATTTATATCTAAAAATTATAGCAAATCCAAAATGATTTTATATTGCATAATTTTGAGCAATTCTAAATTGATATTATCCCAAATTCATGGGTAATTGATGTAAACACGTTTTTTATTCGCCTTATAAATAGTGACTAACACTTTCATTTCAAATCACGCCACAATCAGTTCTCTGCTTTTTGCAATTTTATGCTATACAGTAAAATTAATTTTCTTTTTTTATTTCTCTATTACTATTGCTATTATATTCAGGTTCTTTGCCTCACCCATAAATTTAACTTCAAGGTTGTGTCATTTCATTATATCCCAATATTACAATAATTCTAAATTGATATTATCCAATAATTTAGTTTTTGAATTGTTTATTATCCAATTTTTGAAGATAATTCTGACACATAAATATATGATATTATCTAATAATTTGAAATTTTAATTTTTTTTATTTATAAATAATTTCAGCCACAAAAAATGTAATATTATCACATAATTGGGCTTTTGAACTTTATTTATAGATAATTTTCACATATAAATTTTTTTAATTCCTTACTTACACACAAAAATATAACATTGTTTCATAAATATATCACGGATACAAATCTAAACTGATATTATATCCAAAAATTACAGCAATTCCAAATTGATATTATCCAATAATTTAATTTTTGAATTGTTTTATTATCTCATATTTGCAAATAACTTTGACTCAAAAATATATGATATTATCCAATAATTTGAATTCTTAATTATTTTTACAAATAATTCTCAGGAAAAAAAATATTTAATATTATCCCATAATTGGGATTTTGAGCTTTATTTACAAAAACAGTTCATGCATAATTTTTTTTAAATTCCTTAAATCACACAAAAAAAATGTAACATTATATCACAAAATTGCATAAATTTTAAATTGATATTATATCCCATAATTCCAGTTTGATATTCCCAAATTTATGGGTGATTGATCTAAACACGTGTTTTATTCACCATATAAATAAAGACCAATTCATTTATTCCAAATCACACTAGAAATAATTTTTAATTATATATATATATATATATATATATATATATATATATATATATATATATATATATATATATATATTCAATAAAATGAATAATCTCGCTGCAACGCGCGGAATTGTTTCTAGTTATGTATAATAATTTGCATCCTAACCCGTGGGGATTACTCAAATTTGAAGAGACGGGTATTATCCAAAATCGAAAGTTTTAGTCGCGGGTATAGGTAATATACTATCTATCTCGTACCCGCCTTATATATTTATTGATAATTATTTTAATAATTATACACACACTAATATTTTAATGGTTAGTTATATTTATAAATAATTTATATAATTATATCTATATATTTATACACATTACAACGAGCTTATTTTTTAAATTAAAAAATATCCAAAGTAAATGAACGGTTTAGCTGTGAATACTCACCAGGTATGTAAAACTTAGGCCTAAATTTTTTACATAATTTCGATGAGATCCGTCCATTCTCAATCCTAATGGGTATCTTATTTTTAAATCCTGTTAGAGTTAAGGTTTGGGTGTGCATATACCATCTGATCCCATCTCTTATCTGATTATATGTATATGTAATTGTCTTTAAAATGATTCTTGTGTGTGTGTGTGTGTGTGTGTGTGTGTGTGTGAGGGCATACCAAATACTTACTATGGACTAAAATTGGGCAAATAACATCAAATACGTACAATCTAAGAAGCAACAATGGAGATGAAAAATGACAGTCCTCATCTGCTAGTCATTTTGGCGGATGGTTTGATTAAATGTTTGGGATGGCTTTACTCCTCATCTCTTCAAACGACGTCATATTATGCTATAGCATCCTAGCATAATTAATACTTTCGCTAGCAATACTAGCAGGTGTATATGAAAGTATTATGCACACAAGTCAATCATATTTGATGTGATATTGCATATACTTTGTAATCTTATTCGTTTATAAAAAATATAATTTTATACAACATATTATGGCTAATAATTGTTTTAAACACATACCTATACATATACAGAATCAAATAATTAATAATTCGCTTAAAGTTTGGCTCTTGATGGCACTGTTGATTTGTAATATCTGTTGAACATTGAATGATTAAATTTGATGATTAGAAATAATGTACAAGGGCTGTATTAGATAAGATCAAAGCTGTTAGGTTGATCTTTTATTAATTGTATAAAAGTCTTGTGTGTTGTACTAAGACTTAGATAGATCAAAACTGTTAGGTTGATCTGTTGATGTAATAAAATCGTAGAAAGAACTCTACGATTTGTGTCAAGGAAACTCTACGATTCAAACAGACTCTACGATTAAGGCAACCAATCGTAAAATAGACTCTACGACTGTGATTCCGAAGACTCTACGATCAAGACAACCAATCGTAGAATGGACTCTACGATTGTGGTCCAGAAGACTCTACGACCAACCAGACTGTTCTTTCCGAAAGACCTTAAATTGGACTCTACGATCAACATTCTAACAGTTGAGTAAACTCTACGATGATCAGTAAGAGATGATCCTTTACAGATCAATCACGTAAGCAAGGGTATTCGTAGAATTGATTATATAAGATCGTTGAGCAAAAAGGCAAGAGACATCACGATTCTCAGATCAGGAGCCATTCTATTCAAGTAATTAATCTTCATCAAAGTAACCAAAAAGGAAGCCTCTGCAAATCGATCAAGTCAGAAAAGTCAGGAGTCTGACCCAAGCGCACTATGGAACAGATAGAAGACTTTCAAGGCAGAAAAGTCAGAAGACTGTGTCCTATCAGACCTATAGTTTGGGAAGACCAAACGACTCTATAAAAGTTAGTGGGAACCTACGTCTGACATTTCTGTCACAGAGGAAAAAGGAAAACAACATTGCATGGACTAACAGGTCAGATCAAATAAATATCTCATTAGAGATTTAATGAGCTTTATTAATACAATATTTAGCAGCTTTCCTCTGTGAGGTAACGGGAAGAAATACACGTTCAAACAGATGATCCAACGGGAAGAAATCTGAAGCCCTTACTTCTTAAATACGAAGATCAGCAGAAGAAAAAAAGAAGCACTGCACAAAAAGAAAAACGCAAGAAGTGAAAAAGATTGAACTGATAAGAAAGCTTGCATTGCTACTAAGCCCTTCAAACATTCAAGCTGATAAGCAACTTAGTAGCACATCCAAATATACATCAATCCAGAAGAGTTTTCTGTGAACTGGTATAAGCAAGTCTGTTAGACTTGGAGAGTTCTTTGTGAACTAGTGTAAGCAAGTCTGTTAGACTTGTAAAGTTCTTTGTGAACTAAAATTCCAAGACTGCGGGTCTTGAAGGAATCTTAGTGATTCAGCTATTGTAAAAGTATCCTTAGTGGTTTGCTGCTGAAAGAGCAGAACAGTGGAGTAGGAGTATTGTGTGCTCTGAACCACTTAAAATTCAGAGTCTCTCTCTTTGTGTCTTTCATTTGCTATATCTGTCATATAATTGTTTGTTGATTTATTAATTTAACATTTCAAGAAAAGATTAACTAAATCATATTCCGCTGTGTTAAATTTCTGTTTAAGAATTAATCAAGTGAGATAATTTCAAAGAGAAGAAATTTTAGAAGAATCTATTCAACCCCCCCATTCTAGATTACTATCGTGTCATTGGGAACTAACAATTGGTATCAGAGCAGGTTCTCACATCTAAAGCCTTACAAGCTTGACTAGATCAAATGGCACTCAACAAGAATGGATCGGAACACGGTGGAGGTAACCGACCACCTATGTGTAATAAAGAAAAATTTGCTAACTGGAAAGTTCGTATGTAGGCTTACATGGATGCTATAGATGATGAACTGTTTGAAACAGTGTTGAATGAGCCATTCATACCAATGAAGCTTGCACTATCAACTGAAGATCCAAGCAAGCTAGTAGCAAAGAAAAGAGACGAATGGACAGACAATGAAAAGAAGGATGTTCAAAGAGACAAAAGGGCTAAGAACATCTTGTTTCAATCTCTAGATGATGATCTATTTGAGAACGTTGTCAACTGCAAGACAGCTCAAGAAGTATGGCAAACTCTGTTGATCATGCATGAAGGAACAGAAGAAGTCAGAGAAAATAAGCAATCACTGCTTGTTCAACAGTATGAGATGTTCACTCACATCTCTGGTGAAAACATTACAACCACCTACGAGAGATTTAACTTGCTACTAAACTCTCTCAGATCTTATGGAAAAATCTATCCAAACAGAGATCTTATCATTAAATTCATGAGATCTCTGCCAAGCAAATGGGATGCCAAAACCACAGCCATTCGAGAGTCAAAGAACTTGCACGAGATGACTGTACAACAGTTATATGGAAATCTTCTCACCTATGAGCTGGAGCTAAATCAAAGAGCAGAAAATCTATCTGGTGAAAGAAAGAAGGAGAAAAACATTGCTCTTAAAGCCTCAACCTCAACTCACAGAAGCAATCACAAGGATATCTCTGACTCTGACAAAGATGAATCAAATGATGATGAAGGAGCTGCCATGCTAGTCAGACATTTTAAAAGATTCATCAACAGAAATAGATCTCAGAAGTTCAGAAGCAACAGCCGCAAAGAACAAGCAAATGACCTTTGCTACAATTGCAAGAAGCCAGTTCATTTCATTGCTAAATGTCCAAAACCATTGAGAGAAGAGGTGAAGAGGGACAAATCAAAAGCAAATCCAAAAAGAGAATTCAAAAGCTTCCATAAACAAAAGAAGAAGGACAAAAGCTTCATAGCTGAAGGCTCCTGGAGTGACTCAGAAGAAGAACTAAGCTCTGAGTCAAGTGATGATGAAGAGCCACAGAAGGCCAATCTGTGCTTAATGGCAAATGAAGAAGGAAGCAGCAAAAAGGAATTCATCATAGATGAGGTATTTGATTTCTATTCTCCTGATTTAAGCATTGATGATCTTAGAGAAGGCATGCATGACTTAATGACAGAATTGCACAAATATATAAAATTGTTTAGAAGGTTATCTAAAGATTACTCTCATCTAAAAGAGGATAAAGAAAAAATAAGCATGGAATTAGAAGCCTCAGTTCAAACTGCAAAACTTTACTCTAATCTTGAAACTGAGAATAAAAGACTAAAAGAGATAAATGAGTTGAGCACATATAAAGAATCCTCACTAGTCTCCAAGATTCAGGAACTAGAAAATACTATTTCTATGTGGAACAAGTCTAGTTTGTCTATGGACACCCTGATCTCAAGTCAAAGAGATGTGACTGATAGATCAGGATTGAGATTTGAGAATTTATTCTCAGAACCCAATAAGGAGAAGTCAAAGGAAATAAATGAAGGCAAATCCTTTAATTTTAATAAAGGAATTGTGTTCATCAAATCCTCAGATTCTACCACCCATCCACATTCTGCTAAACCTACAACCAGTTTTAACAAAACTCACACAGGTCTTGGATTCAGAAAATTGAAAAATAAGTCAAGCAAAACTCACTCTACGAATCATGAGAATCGTAGAGTTGTATGGAAGCAGAATGTAGATCAACAAAAGACTATGAGAAGTCATAATCCATACAAGTCCTGGACGAACAAAAAGTCACAAATACACACATATCATTATCGATATCATATTAATCATAGGCACCCTCATAAAAATGATAAATATTTGTTAAGATATCATAAAAGGCAAGGATCTAAAATCAAACAGATTTGGGTCCCAAAAGGTACTAACAAAGCAGGACCCAAACAGATATGGGTACCAAAATGAAGATTGATTTGTTATGCAGGTAAAGAGATCCATCTGGTATCTTGACAGTGGATGCTCACGACACATGACAGGAGATAAGGCTCTTCTATCAGAGTTTAAAGAAAAAGATGGACCTACTGTTATTTTTGGAGACAACAACTCAGGGAAAACCAGGGGTTATGGCTCAACTGGAAATGGTGCAATATCTTTCAGTAAAGTAGCATATGTTGAGGGACTAAAGCACAACTTGCTAAGTATAAGTCAGCTCTGTGACAAAGGACATCAAGTCACCTTCCTCAACAACCAATGTCAAGTTAGAGACTTGAAAACTAATTCTCTAAAGCTGGAAGGAGTTCGAGAAGGAAATGTCTATGTGGTCAATCTTGCTAAATTAAGTTCAGAACAAACTGTCTGTTTTCTTGCTAAAGCCTCTGAAGATATGTGCTGGCTCTGGCATAGGAGGTTATCACATTTTAACTTCAAGAGCATTTCAAAGCTTGCCTCCAAAGATCTAGTAAAAGGATTGCCAAAGTTAAACTTCATTAAAGAAAAGCCCTGCAAAGCTTGTCAGTTTGGAAAGCAAACAAAGACGTCATTCCAAAGCAAATCAGCAAACTCAAATGATAGAACACTTCAACTACTTCACATGGATTTATTCGGTCCAGTATCTACGACCAGCCTCGGAGGAAAGAGATACTCTCTAGTCGTAGTTGATGACTACACCAGATATACATGGGTATTCTTTCTAAGCTCTAAAGATGAAACCATTTCACATCTCATCAAACTCTTCAGATTGATCATGAATGAAAAGGGAGAAAAGATAAAGGCCATCAGAAGTAATCATGGACGAGAATTTGATTTCTCAGAAATGGACTTGTTTTGTGAAGAAAATGGAATAAATCACAACTTCTCAGCCCCAAGAACGCCTCAACAAAATGGAGTAGCAGAAAGGAAGAATAGAACTCTTATTGAAGCAGGAAGAACCCTCTTAGCAGCAGCTTCTCTCCCTGAATATTTCTGGGCTGAAGCCATCAGTACTGCATGTTATACTCAAAACAGGTCACTCATACACTCAACATTGAAGAAAACTCCGTACGAATTATGGAAAGGAAGAAAGCCAAATATAAGTTATTTTCATGCCTTTGGTTGCCTATGTTACATACTCAACAATGGCAAGAAGCATCTAACCAAATTCCAGCCAAAATCAGATGAAGGAATCTTTCTTGGTTATGCAACAGATAGCAGAGCATTTAGAGTGTTCAACAAGGAGTCACTAACTGTTGAAATCTCCATCCACGTCACATTCGATGAATCAGATCCTGAAAAGAAAAGATCACCTTTCAACGAGTTGGCAGACACAAGCTCAACGATCGAAGAACTCAAAATCGTAGAGTCCGACTCTACGGCCATGGAACCAGCGACAGAAATCGTTGAGCTAGGAGAGGAAATCGTAGAGCACACCACATCAGACACTGGAACTCTACAATCAGAACCAGAAGCTGATTTAGAGGAACTCAGACAAGAGGGCACCAGAACAGATGTTCCTAGCAGAATAAAATGAACCAAAGATCACACTCAAGATCTTATTATTGGAGATCCAAACACCGGAATCAAGACTAGAGCTGCAACCTCCAATGAATGCTTTTACCTAAGCTTTCTCTCTCAAGAGGAACCCAAGAAGATTGAAGAGGCCTTAGAAGATTCAAGTTGGATAGAGGCCATGCAAGAGGAGCTAAATCAATTTGAAAGAAGCAAGGTCTGGAGATTAGTGGCCAGGCCTCAGCATAAACCTGTCATTGGCACCAAATGGGTTTTCAGAAACAAGATAGATGAAAATGGTGTGATAACAAGGAACAAAGCAAGACTAGTGGCCAAAGGTTATTCTCAAGAAGAAGGAATTGACTACGATGAAACATATGCTCCAGTTGCCAGATTGGAAGCCATAAGGATTTTCCTTGCCCATGCTGCTCACATGAAGTTCAAAGTCTTCCAAATGGATGTCAAGAGTGCTTTTCTGAATGGGGAACTCCAAGAAGAAGTTTACGTGGAACAACCTCCAGGTTTCATCAATCCAACTTTTTCAAATTATGTCTATAAATTAGATAAAGCACTATATGGTCTAAAACAAGCACCTAGAGCATGGTATGAAACCTTGACTAACTTTCTCATTGAGAAGGGATTTACTAGAGGAAGAATTAATACTACCTTATTTTTGAGAAAACATAAGGATAAGACACTGCTAGTTCAAATTTATGTAGATGATATCATATTTGGTTCCTCTGATGAAAAATTATGTGAAAGATTTGCCAAGCTTATGCAGAGCAAATTTGAAATGAGCTTGATGGGAGAACTCAACTTCTTCCTTGGACTACAAGTGAAGCAGACATATGAAGGCATATTCATTAATCAAGCCAAATATATCAAAGACTTATTAAAGAAATATGGCATGGAATCTGCATCTATCATGAAGACTCCTATGCCACCTGCTACCAAGCTTGACAAAGATGAAAATGGTAAATCCACTGAAATCACTCAGTACAGAGGTATGATAGGTTCATTATTATATCTTACTGCGAGTCGACCAGATATAATGTTTGCTACATGTATATGTGCTAGATTTCAGGCTAACCTCAAAGAGTCACATCTATTAGCTGTGAAAAGAATTTTCAAGTATCTTAAAGGAACTCCAAATTTAGGATTATGGTATCCCAAGGAGTCCTCCTTTGATCTTGTGGGATACTCAGATGCTGACTATGCAGGATGCAAAATAGACAGAAAAAGTACAAGTGGAACTTGTCAGATGCTTGGCAACAGACTTGTTTCTTGGTTTAGTAAAAAGCAGAACTCAGTATCGACATCTACTGTAGAAGCTGAATATATAGCTGCAGGCAGTTGCTGTGCACAAATCCTATGGATGAAGACTCAGCTTGCAGACTATGGGTTTGAGCTAAAATCTATCCCTATATACTGTGATAATACTAGTGCAATTGCCATAACACATAATCCTGTTATGCACTCTAGAACTAAGCACATAGATATAAGATATCATTTCATCAGGGATCATGTACAAAATGGAAATATATCACTTCACTACATCCCAACTAAAGATCAACTAGTAGATGTCTTTACAAAGCCTTTAGATGAATCAAGATTTAATAAACTAATAAGTGAGTTAGGAATGCTAAATCTAGACCCTTAATGTATGTTTTCTTTAGGATACTAACTCTGCAGGAACAAAAGTGTGCAAGAAAAGTAATGGACATACTCAACTTAAGTCAACAATTGTCAAGGATCGTAGAGTATGCTCAAGATCGTAGAGCTCACTCGGCAATCATCAAGCCAAGAATCGTAGAGCTTACTCAACGACTTTCAATCCAAGGATCGCAGAGTATTCCTCAATCGTAGAGACAACCCTACGAAAAACAAAAGAATCGTTGTGTGACTAAGGATCGTAAAGCTCTGAGGAACTAAGGGTAAAATGGTCATCAACCAACTGAAATGAGCCTATCAGAACGTGTCACGTATCTCAGCAAACATAGAGGGAAGTTTTAAATACTTTGAAAACTGCACGTCGTTCATTTCTTCAAAGTTCAAAAATCTATATCTCTCTCTCTCTTTTCTCTCTTAATCCCGAACCCTAAGTTATCATTTCTCAGATAAACCGTTCTTCTCGTTTCAGAAAAACTATCAAATGGCACCTGCTCAAGTTATTTCTGGAAATGAGCTCAACTTTGAAGCCTTCGATACAGCAGATAAGCAGTTCAAAAGAATAATCCAGTTGCTAGATAAAGCTGGACTGCGAGAAGCGTTGGGAACAAATACAAGGATTCTATCAAAGTTTGTTTGAGAGTTCTACGTAAATGGATCCTATGCTAACGGAACTCTAACCACCACTGTAAAAGGGGTTCAGCTCAACCTCACCGCTGAAGAATTCAACCTAGCCCTAGGTTTCAAGCAAGGAGGCCTAACATCTCTAAGTATGGTGAGCACCGAAGAAGGGCTGAGAAGAATGCACCATCAAAAGAATCCAGCACTGAAAGGGTTGAAGAAGAAAGAATTTCCTCAGAAATACGAGTTTTTAGCCGATGTTGTAGGAAAATGTCTCCTCTGTAAAGATTCAGCCCATGACTCAGTCAGTGAGATACAGCTGAAAATAATAACAGCCATAGTCAAAAAGACAAACATCAACTATGGCTCCTTGCTGTTGGAATGGATAGGGAATTGGGTCCTAAATACAGAAAAGGCTAAGGGGACTAGAAAAATGTTCTATGGAAGATTCATCAGCATTCTCCTTAGATCATCATTGGGGGATTTAATTGAGCATGATGAAGGAGAAGCCCTCAATACCAACAAAAGGATTACCCAGAAACTCTTTGACAACTGGAGGAGGAACCCAGTTGAAAATAGGAAACTATCTCGGTCAGGGGATAGTGAAGGTACACAGAGTGGTGCAGGGCCATGACTTCTGAAGAACACTCCTGCTGAAGAAGAATCTCAGGAGGTCAGCAGGCATTCTCCGGGTCTTGTCAGAAGAAGGAAAGGAAAAAGAGCTTTTGAGCTTGAAGAACCTCAAGGATCTTCAAATGAGGCTTCTGTTACTGCTCCTGAAGAAAAGGCTGCCTCAGGAGATGAGAGTTCAGATCTGCGAAGAGAGACTCGCAGCAAATATGAAGCTGAAGAGGTCATTCCAAAGGAGCCAAGGAAAAAGAGAAGAAGGCTAGTAAAGTTAGCCGACAAAAGCTCAGTAGCTAAGGGGGAGCTACTTGAAAGACCTGACCTTACTCCAGGTGAAAAGGAGTCATCTGAAGCAGTTGAGCCTATGGATGCTCAAGCTGAGGGGGAGCTTCCAATTGTTCCTGAGCCAGCAGATGCTCTGGCTGAGGGGGAGACTCAAGATGACATTTCAATCCCTACAGCCACAATGAATGATGATGAAGAGGATGACATTGAAATAGTGGCCGTTGGGAGAAATGAGCAAAGACACCTTAACTTCAACTGCCTGATAAAATTCTTGCCACTAATGCCATTCCACCGAGCTCTGGTCCACAATGCATGGGATCAATTCTTCTGGACCTTCAAAGCATATCCAAATGTGGTGATTATTGCTCAAGGCTATCCTCAGAATCTGTTCTTTGCCCAGAAGCTCATCTCTTGCAGCTCCTTTTCACAAACTTTAGGGAAAAAGGTACATTTTATTCCTATAAACCTCATTCAAAATCATACTCCTTCACAAATGTTCAATAAATTTGAGGAGTCCACAAGTACTCATCCTGCATCAAGCTCTACGACCCACACTTCCCCGATCGTAGAGTCCCCACCATCTACGATTGGTGGTCAAGAAAGCCTACATGATCAAAACGTAGAGTGTCCTCCAGACTCTCCTGAAATTCTGCCTACTCAGCAAACAATTCCTCCGGCTCCATCTTCAAGACTCCTGTTAACTCACGAGGATATTCCCTCCACCTCTGGTCATGAGTACTTTCATATTCCAAGCTCTACGGCTGACCAGGGACAATCATCTCAACTTCTTCAGGAAATTTTAGACAAGGTATCTCGGCTTCCTACATCTGAGGGCTTAACTGACTTGACAAGCCATATCCATACAGAGATACAAAACGACCTAGCATCGAAATCCCACAACCTTCAACGAAGAATGGACGACATCATTGATGCTGCCAATGGCCTCTCTACCAGTCTGAACAACCAATTTTCCACAAGACTGAAGCAGCTAACGGCAGCAGTCTCTGAAAATATCCAAGAAAGGGATAGAATTATTCTGCAAGCCTTGAACTCACATCAGCAGGCCATTGTTATTCTTCAAGAAACAAATGATAAATCTATCACCTTCCTCAGTAATGAAATCATTGCCTTTAAGCACTCTCTCACAGAACAAAAACATCGGTCGAATGACACTTTGTCATTGGTGGAGCAAAAATAAATCATGGCTAACGAAAGACTCCAAGCCCACCAAGATGATGTAGCTGCCACTAAGACCCAACTTCAAGAAATTATTCAGGGCATCCAGCAGCTTTCAGAACAGGTAGCAACACTTAATGATGCCAACAAGGGGGAGAAGAAACTGAGCACAGTAGAGCAAACAAGAACTAGCTCAGATCACAGCAGAAGAGGAAGAGGAAGAGCACCTCAAGGGATGAGGATGGTTCAAACTTCAATATATCCTCCTAGATTCGAAGCAGTATCATCTCGTCCCAGACAGGAGGTAACAACAAGACCTTCTTCCTCAACTATGAGGACTTCTGGCTCACAACAGGAGGTGGTGACAGCAAGACCTTCTTCCTCATCAATGAGACCTTCTAGCTCACAGGAATGGTTTCAAATTAAAGAAGAAGAAGCTGTGTTGAGGGAAGAAGAACTAAGAAAAGCTGAAGAAGAAAGGAGAACATTCTTCAGGCAGAGGGAAGAAGAAGGCAGGAGACCTCCTAGCAGAAGGAGATAAGTTTTTTTTATTTCTTTTTCTGTTGTTTTCTCAATTGTATCATCTGACAAAAACATCAATAAAATTCATAATTTTCTCTAGAAAATACAGCTGCTCACTGTATGATTAGGCATTCAATTACTCTTGCATTTTGCCTATATTAATATGCTCAAAATCACTATCTGATAATAATGTTGTCATCATCAAATTGGGGGAGATTGTTGAACATTGAATGATTAAATTTGATGATTAGAAATAATGTACAAGGGCTGTATTAGATAAGATCAAAGCTGTTAGGTTGATCTTTTATTAATTGTATAAAAGTCTTGTGTGTTGTACTAAGACTTAGATAGATCAAAACTGTTAGGTTGATCTGTTGATGTAATAAAATCGTAGAAAGAACTCTACGATTTGTGTCAAGGAAAATCTACGATTCGAACAGACTCTACGATTAAGGCAACCAATCGTAAAATAGACTCTACGACTGTGATTCCGAAGACTCTACGATCAAGACAACCAATCGTAGAATGGACTCTACGATTGTGGTCCAGAAGACTCTACGACCAACCAGACTGTTCTTTCCGAAAGACCTTAAATTGGACTCTACGATCAACATTCTAACAGTTGAGTAAACTCTACGATGATCAGTAAGAGATGATCCTTTACAGATCAATCACGTAAGCAAGGGTATTCGTAGAATTGATTATATAAGATCGTTGAGCAAAAAGGCAAGAGACATCATGATTCTCAGATCAGGAGCCATTCTATTCAAGTAATTAATCTTCATCAAAGTAACCAAAAAGGAAGCCTCTGCAAATCGATCAAGTCAGAAAAGTCAGGAGTCTGACCCAAACGCACTATGGAACAGATAGAAGACTTTCAAGGCAGAAAAGTCAGAAGACTGTGTCCTATCAGACCTATAGTTTGGGAAGACCAAACGACTCTATAAAAGTTAGTGGGAACCTACGTCTGACATTTCTGTCACAGAGGAAAAAGGAAAACAACCTTGCATGGACTAACAGGTCAGATCAAATAAATATCTCATCAGAGATTTAATGAGCTTTATTAATACAATATTCAGCAGCTTTCCTCTGTGAGGTAACGGGAAGAAATACACGTTCAAACAGATGATCCAACGGGAAGAAATCTGAAGCCCTTACTTCTTAAATACGAAGATCAGCAGAAGAAAAAAAGAAGCACTGCACAAAAAGAAAAACGCAAGAAGTGAAAAAGATTGAACTGATAAGAAAGCCTGCATTGCTACTAAGCCCTTCAAACATTCAAGCTGATAAGCAACTTAGTACCACATCCAAATATACATCAATCCAGAAGAGTTCTCTGTGAACTGGTATAAGCAAGTCTGTTAGACTTGGAGAGTTCTTTGTGAACTAGTGTAAGCAAGTCTGTTAGACTTGTAAAGTTCTTTGTGAACTAAAATTCCAAGACTGCGGGTCTTGAAGGAATCTTAGTGATTCAGTTATTGTAAAAGTATCCTTAGTGGATTTGCTGCTGAAAGAACAGAACAGTGGAGTAGGAGTATTGTGTGCTCTGAACCACTTAAAACCCAGAGTCTCTCTCTTTGTGTCTTTCATTTGCTATATCTGTCATATAATTGTTTGTTGATTTATTAATTTAACATTTCAAGAAAAGATTAACTAAATCATATTCCCCTGTGTTAAACTGCTGTTTAAGAATTAATCAAGTGAGATAATTTCAAAGAGAAGAAATTTTAAAAGAATCTATTCAACCCCCCCCCCCCTTCTAGATTATTATCGTGTCATTGGGAACTAACAATATCCATGAACATACAATCAAATTTTATAAACCATAACCAGGATCGACTTTTATGCACAATTATTAATTAACAAGAAGGAGATAGAGAATTATACCCTTGCAAACACTAGTTTCTACAGGTACGTATTCAATTCCAATTCTTTCAGGTTCTCCTTGAATTCCACCAATTAGATTCATTAGGTCAATGTCAGCCACCCAAGTGTTTGGCATTTAGAGGTGATCCACCAAGTAAGAATAAGAATTAAAGAAGTGAGTAATGACAAACTCTAGTTTTCTTTTTTTTCTAATTTCTTAGATCTATAGAACTTATGAGTATTCTTCTAAAACTTATGAAAGTATATATAACCCTAATCCATAATAAGACTCTTTTTATTTATAGATATAGTCAACCATCCTAACACCTTTAGGAATATGATTTTTTAATCAAACTCATAATCTTATTAGGAACTAATATTAGAGTACTCTCATTAATTAATTCCTAAATCATTTAAGAATTAAATAATAATAATAATAGTAATAATAATAATAATAATAATAATAATAATAATAATAATAATAATAATAATAAGACTCCTCTTATTAATTAATATTTCCAAAATACTAAATAATAAATTTTAAGCTCTTTAATTTAATCTATCACCATAGTATAAATTAAATATATTTAATCTATTATTACGATTATGCCATTTACTTATTAAATAAATATTTTTCTTTTGCGGCGTGACCCTGTAGGTTCTCCATATTAAACCGGTTGTAGAATAAATTAATTAAAATAATTCTAATCTTATTTAAATAAATAAATTAAAATATTTAATTCATTTAAATAAATAATATTTATTTCACAATAAAAGTAAACACCCTTAGGTATTAACGACTTTTTAGATAATATAGATTTCAATATTTAATCATAAAAGAACTTTTAAGTGAATAGTTACCGTACAATTCAATCAGTCTACCATACAATGTCTCAATCAAATATAAAACATGAATTTGCTGTCAAGTCTTATTTTATTTGATCATATGCATTTTAATTCTTAAAGACACAAATCTATTTAATGTAAATTAGAAACTCATTTCTAATTTTCATTATGCCTTAACCAATGACTACTGAGCTGTTATTTATCAAATCCATAGAATATTATCTGTTTTTACTAGAAGTGGTAGATTTTTTGTTGACCATTTATCTATCTCCATGCACAACTTATTATACCCAAGCATATCATTTTATATACCTTAAAGGTCTTAAGAATATGTCAAAGTATAATTCATCATACACAAGATAGTATAATGGTCTCAAGTCCAAGGATCACTTGTACTACTATCACATTAGTTATTCTTATTGACAGGCGAGTAAAACTCTATTAGGTATTCCTTTAACGAGTCATGTTTAGTGAACTTATTCTGTAATAAGCACCTACATACTTACTTTAGTGCCTCTACACAAATGATTATGAGATTGATCATCCTCTTCATAAGAGCAAGCATAGTATGTACTAATCTATCTGAATTCACTAATCCCTATTTTTGTAATTTCACAATTAGGAATAACCTTTGAAACAGACTTGCTTCAATCCATAAATAGACCGTTGTAGCTTACAGACTTGATTTGTTCTAACCTTTGAAACAAAACCCTCTGATTGTATCATATATATATTCTCTTCTAGTTTTTCATTGAGGAATGCCATTTTTATGTCCATTTGCCAGATTTTGTAGTCATGATAAGCTATAATTACAAGTAAAATCCGAATAGACTTGAACATCGCTACTAGTGAGACGGCTCCGTCATAGTCAACACATTGTCTTTGTTTTAAACTTATTACAACCAGTCGGGCCTTATAAGTCTCTACCTTGCCGTCTGCTCCAGTCTTTATCTTAAAGACTCATTTGCAACCAATAGGCTTAATGCCCTTAGGTGGAGTAACCAAAGTTCATACTTGGTTCTCATACATGGAGTCCATCTCAAATTTCATGGTTGTTAGCCATTTCTCCAAGTCTTTACTACTCATTGTCTCTTCGTAAGTTAATGGATCATCATCATCTATGATGTGTACTTCATCATCATCCTCTATGATGAATCCATACATTTCAAGTATCTTCGGTGCTCTTCCAAATTTATGAATAGGTTATGTTACTTGATTAGTACCTCACTTTGACCCATAGTGTTTTGTGGTTCTTGAACTTCTTCATGGTCTATTTTACTCTTACTGACGCCTTCGAGTTTAAACTTATTTTCCAAAGAAAAAAACATGTTTCGCAAAAAGCACCTTTTGATCATTTAGATGATAGAAATAATATCCTAAACTTTTTTTTATGATATCCCACAAATTTGCACTTGTTGGATCATGTCTATAGCTTATCATTCTCAAACTTTTTGACATAAGCTGGATAACCCCAAATCTTAAAATGCTTAAGACTTGATTTTCTCCCTGTCCATAACTCATATGGAGTCTTTGGGATAAATTTAGAAGGCATCTTGTTAAGTAGATATGCAGCCGTTTCTAGGGCATAACCCCAGAATGAAACTGGAAGATCAGTAAAACTCATCATGGAACGAACCATATGTCCAATAATATTCGATTTCTCCTTTCAGATATACCATTCAGTTTTGGCGTGTCTGGTGGAGTCTATTATGAAACTATACCACTTTCTTTGAGATAATTGAGAAACTCATTGCTTAAATATTCACCTCCTCGATCCGATCAAAGAATCTTAATAATCTTGTTGGTTTGTTTCTTTACTTCACTTTTGAATTCTCTGAACTTTTCAAACGATTCAGACTTGTATTTCATCAAATAAACATATACAAATCTTGAATGATCATCAGTAAAAGTAATAAAAAAATGAATACCCTCCTTGTACATTTATTGTCATAGGTCCATATATATCTGTGTGTACTAACTCTAACAACTCTGTAACTCTTTCTCATTTTTCACTAAAAGCAGATTTGGTCATACTTTCCATGAGACAAGATTCATAAATCAGATATGATTCATAATCAGATAACTCCAAAAGCCCATCTTTATGCAACTTGTTTAATCTTGTTTCATTAATATAAACGAGCCTACATTGCCACATAAAGGTATAATTTATATTATCTATTTTTTTCTTAGTTTGTTCAACTTGTAATATATTTTCATGTAATTAAGTCAAGTAAATAAAATTCATTATGCAATTTACCAGTACCATACAAAATATTATCATTATAAATAGAACAACTATTATTCTTAATTATAATATGAAAACCATCTTTGTCCAACATAGGAATAGAAATAATATTTCTAATAAGTTATGGAACATAATATCAATTATTTAAATTGATGGATTTTTTCATAAGCAGTGTTAACCAATAAGTTCCTACGACTAATGTAATAACCTTTGCTCTATTCCCCACACGCAGGACGACTTCATAGTTGTTTAACTTTCTACTTCTGCTTAGTCCCTTCATAGTATTACATATGTGAGAACCACAGCCAGTATCTAATACACAAGTAGAACTTTGACTTGCAGAAAGATTTATTTCAGTCATGAACAAACCTTGATATAAAGTTGAAGCTTCTCCAAGCTTCTTTTACTTTAGATCTGCAAGATACTCCTTGCAATTTCTCTTCCAGTGACTCGGCGTATTGCAATGGAAGCATATTCATTTGCTATTAGGATTAGCTTTCTTATTATCCTTTGCCTTTGTCTTGCCCTTAGCCTTTTTCTTTTTCTTTTTTTCAAAAGAACCGTTGGGCCTCTTCCTCTTCTTGGAAGAATCATCCATCAACAAGACTTGGTCATTCTTGGATGGGAAGTGACCGCCCACAGTTTTTAACATGTTAAGTAACTCGGGTAAGCTGACGTCCAACTTATTCATGTAAAAATCCAAAACAAATTGTGAGAAGGTATCCGGGAGTGATTGTATGATCAGATCTTGGCTCAACTCTCCATCCATCACGAACCCTAACTGTCCAAGTTGTTCGATCAGATTGATCATATTTAGGACATGAGTCTCAACGGTAGTTCCATCAGTCATCCGAGATTGGAATAGCTCCTTAGATATATGATATTTAGTAGTCCTACTTTGCTTACCATAAAGGTCCTTAAGGTGAAACAATATAGTAGGAGCATCCATCTTTTCATGCTGACACTGAATCTCGTTACTCATGGATGCGAGCATAATGCATTGAGCTACGATTACATCATCTTATCATTTCTTAAAAGTAGCATTCTCTTCCTCAAAGGCTTTTTCTGCAACAGTTAAACCAAGTGAACCAAAATGTTAAACCTATGGTGCAAGAGCAAAATTAAATATAACCATAACATTTAAACTCATGCTCCATTAAAAATGGGTCTTCAAGCGCTTCTTGATCCTTGGCTCCAATTCTTCAAACTTCTAACAAATCTATTACAAACTATTTTCATAAAAATAGAAATGTTGCTCAGCAATCAAGAGGAAGTACAGAGGAGGGAGATAGAATTATACACAAGAAAAATTTGAAAGACGAGGTACGCAGACCCCATTTATAAAAACTCATTCATTCATGCATCCACATAAAATAAATCCAATCATATTGGCCAATCCCTTTTATTGTCATACATATCAACATATGTGTCAATAAATAATATTCATCTCATGAAATTAATATATATATATATATATATATATATCATTTAATGGGCAATTTAAAGTTGCATGAAATCCAAATTCATGTTTAAAATAAACTTTTTTATTTTAATTATAAAATCATCTAAAATAAACCTTTTATTTTAATTTTTGAAAAACAACACAAAAAATGAAACATTCTGCAGGCACGGTTAATAATGGATTTTATACCTATTTATTTAATATTTTTAAGTTTAATTAATTGCGAGTTGTTAAGCATTTTAATTGATTTTAGATAATTTATTTAATTTTATGCATTATTAATATTTTAATATTATTTTTAATTATTTTATATTTTATTTTGTAAGAATTAATGAAGGAATGACATAACCATAATATCCGCAGAATGGCGAAAGGGTAAATAAATGAGGCGGTGGCATTACGGTAATTATGCAAACAAGAGAAGCAGGCGCGTTTGGCGCGTAAGGTGCACAAAGTGCAAAACATGGCATTCGTACAACAATTATGTACCAATAAAGAGTTTAGAATAGGACACTTGCCTGATATGTTGATTAGACTTAACTGTTCTAACTTGTTACCAATTTAACCTACATATACCATATCATTGCTTAGTTAATTAGGTATAGCCATGAATCATCGTACATCAAAGTCCTAAGTGTTATACGATCTAGTGATCATATACAAGTCATCTTATCATATATGGTCATATAGTACATGACTCACAACATAAAACATTTACTCATGAAAATTGACTTTGTTAATTATTTTATAACTCTTCTCGTATAACGTAATGACTTCATGACACTCCATTCTTGGTATATATATAACAAACCATCTTTTGAATAAAATATCATAGTTGGAAACTTAATGAATTTCATTCCCGGCTCTTTTTTTTTTCTCAAGTGGTGCGCCCGCGCCATGAACTAGCGTGGCCTCCCCAGTCTCACCGAAAATCTGGAAACCATGCCGGCGCGACTGCCCCCAAAAATACAAAGGGAGCGGCGCGGCCGCGCTACCACTGCAGAATTTTCACAATTAGTTTCTTGTTCCCAGATTTCTCAAACTTTGAGCATACATGATTTTTAGTTCTTCAAAACACAATTTACCCTTATGCAGTGTATGTTTACAACCAATTTATATCCAAAATCACTTGTGAGAACCAAGCTTTCAATGAAATATAGATCAATATAGTTTAAATATATAATTTCATCACATGAAAATGCACCCATTTATTTCAAAGATATCATACGCGTTGCTTTGACATCTAATAACATTTCACACAAATTTTACACAACATTGGTCTAGTCGGATAAAATGGATTAGACCTTCATATGATAATCTAGCTCAAATGTAAAAGAACTTTAATCATGAATAATCTAATACATGAATATTCTGACGAGGTGCACAAAGTGCGAAGCATGGCATTCATACAACAATTATGTACCAATAAAGAGTTTAGAATATGACACTTGCCTAATATATTGATTAGACTTAACTATTCTACCTTGTTATCGATTTGACCTACATATACCATATCATTGCTTAGTTAATTAGATATAGCCATGAATCATCGTACATCAAAGTCCTAAGTGTTATACGATCTAGTGATCATATACAAGTCATCTTATCACATATGGTCACATAGTACATGACTCACAACATAAAATATTTACTCATGAAAATTGACTACGTTAATTATTTTATAACTCCTCTCGAATAACGTAATGACTTCATGACGCTTCATTCTCAGTATATATATAACAAACCATCTTTTGAATAAAATATCATAGTTGAAAATTTAATGAATTTCATTCCAAACTTTTTTTTTCTCAAGTGGCGCGCCTATGCCATGAACTAGCATGGCTGCCCCAATCCCATCGAAAATATGGAAACCATGATGGCGCGGCCACCCTCGAAAATACAAAGGGAACGACGCAGCCGTGCTACCATTGCAGAATTTTCACAACTGGTTTCTTACTCCCAGATTTTCCAAACTTTGAGCACACATGATTTTTATTTCTTCAAAACATAGTTTACCTTAATTTAGTGTATGTTTACAATCAATTTGTATCCAAAATCACTTGTGAAAACCATGCTTCTAATGAAATATAGATCAATATAGTTTAAATATATAATTTCATCGCATGAAAATGCATCCATTTATTTAAAAGATGGCATACGCGTTAGCTTGACATCTAACAACATTTCACATAAAGTTTACATATCCTACAGTGAGCTCGTATAACATCATGTTTACCTAGCTTATGAGTCATAAGAGCACAACACCCAAACTTCCTTAAGGTTCATATGAGTCAACATTTTCCTACAAATAATTTTGTCTACAAATTCAATACATAAATCATCTTAACTTGGGACACGTAACACCCCCTCCTCTTATTCATTTCATAAAATATGCTTCAATTCTTGGTTTAAAATCATTGTGCCATGCTCAATTCTCATAACTCGTACACATAAATTCCTTGAGTTCGAAAACCACACTTTAACCATTAAATATAGAAATTCTCTTCTCTTAGGAATTTTAACAAACACTTGGTATGCATCCTTGTTATAACCATCTAAGCACATAAATCAAAAAATCTTCATTCACATAAATCATCCTTATATCTTCGGGTCTTTCTTGACCCACCATACACAACAAACACCCGTAAGCAAATAATCCAACAATCACCTAAGTGAACATAGTAAAGCTTGAATTTAATGGAGTTTAAAAGAAAGTAGTCATTATACCTTTGCTACTTGGTTGTTGATAGTTAAAAGAAATCTGAGCAGCTTCCTTCTTCTTCTCCTTACTTAGTCGTGCTCTCCCCTCTCTCTATATATTGCTTCCTTCTACTTAGCAAGTGATGATATTCTAGAATGACACAAGGCTGAGTATATAGCTAAATTATCATCTTGTTCCATCAGTTAAAGACCTTTGGTTCATTCCTTATACCACCTACTAAGGCTACCGAGGTGACCTCCATCGCAACCCCTCAAGGATTGCGGTGCCGCTCACCAATAACCGGTCCCCTGAAATCTGGTTCCAGTGGCAATTCTTGTCCCAATTTGAGAGTCACTTAACAAAATGCTACTTGATCCGCACGGTTTGGGCTGGAAATAAAACAAGCATTAGACTCTTCTAATTTAACCATGTTGGGCTAGCAATACATACACTATAATGAAGGGTTTACTTGGACCCACATGCTTGGACTAATTAAATTTTAGTATACCTATGCTAGCTTAGTTAATTTAATTGCTCCATAACCCAAAATGTTAATTAATTGATTGGGTCTCAAAATATTACCCCAATACACTAATTATTCTTATTATTAATTAATATGTTAATTTAGCCTTTAAAGTCTCATATATAAGTTATTATTTATTGACCCAAATTTAATTCATCACTCATATAATTTAATTACACATCATTTCTAATTAATTACATGTTGGCTTTTCTTTTTTTCTTTTTATTTCAAATTTGAGAGTATACCTTCATCTCATTAATTAAAAGAATTTAAATTCTCATACTTTCATTGAAAAAAAATAATGTATTATACAAATTTCTTGGTCATTACATAAAGATTTTGTCCCCAGAATCACAAAGACAAAGTTACACAAAGAGATGGGGATAACTATTCTTCATTTTATCTTCGAATTTCCATGTGGCTTCTTCAGTGCTGTGGTTCCTACAAACTACCTTTACAAAAGGTATTATCTTATTTCTTAAAACTTGTTCTTTACGATCAATGATCTAGACAGGGGCTTCATACATTAGATCTTTCTCAACTTGTATCGGCTAATACGCGATTACATGCTTATAATTTGGCTTGTACGGTCGTAATATTGACACGTGAAACACATTATGAATATGTTCTAGCTCAGGAGGTAAAGCTACCTCATATGTCACTTCTCCATCTCTTTTCAAAATCTCGAAAGGTCCTATAAACATAGGGCTAAATTTTCCCTTCTTCCCAAATCTTATCTTCCCTTTCCAGGGAGATACTTTCAAAAATACAAAACTTTTTACCTCAAATTCTCTACGCTGATAATACAAATCTGCATACTTCTTTAGTCTATCTTGCGCTGTTACAAGCTTGGTCCTTATAGTTTTAACCATATCTGCTATTTGTTATACCATTTTTGGTCCTAACAATTGTTGCTCACCCACCTCATCCCAACATAGAGGTGTCCTATACTTCATTTTGTACAAAGCTTCATAAGGTGGCATGTCTATACTTGCATGGTAACTGTTATTATATGCAAGCTCAACTAAAGGCAAATGGTTATCCCAACTTCCCTTAAAGTTCATCACACATGCTTGTAACATATCCTCCAACGTTTGAATAATTCTCTTGCTTTGTCCGTCCGTCTGAGGATGGTGTGCCGTACTCAACCTCAACTGCGTTCCCATTCATTCTTGAAAACTTCTCCAAAATTTTGAAGTAAATCTCGGGTCTCGATCTAACACTATCGACACTGGAACTCCATGTCTTGAAATAATGTCCTTGACATACAGTTTGGCCAACTAATCCAAATTAAATATGATCTTAATTGGTAAAAAGTGCGCTGACTTAGTTAATTGATCTACTATCACCCATATCGCATCAAATCCTTTTGGTGTAACTAGAAGTCCAACAACGAAATCCATCGTAATGTGCTCTTATTTTCATTTGACTATCTGTAAGGGTTGCAAAAGACCACCTGGTCGCTAATGTTCTGCTTTAATTCTTTGACACATCAGGCATCTGCTCACACATTCTGCCACTCGTTTCATATTTGGCCACCAGAAATGCTGTCGTAAGTCCTGGTACATTTTTGTGCTACCCAAGTGTACCAAATACTTTGAGCTATGAGCTTCTTACAAAATTTTCTCCTTCAACTCAGGTACTAACGGTACCCATACTCTTTCTTCAAATCTGAGGATGTTATCCTTATCCATCATGTATTTAACTTCCCCTCCTTCAACAATTCTCTTTCGTACCTTCCCACATACGTCGTCTTTTTCTTGCACTTCTTTTATTCTGTCAAATAGAGTTGGTCGAACCTCCAATGCTAATAACATCTCTTTTGATCCTTTCAAAAATTTGATCTCTAATTCCAACCTTGCCATTTCTCGAACTTAGTCATCTTGAACAGTCAACATCAACAATTTTTCTCTATCTTTTCTGCTTAACGCGGCAACCACTACGTTGGTCTTTCCCGGGTGATATAAAATTTAACAATTGTAATCTTTAATTAACTCTAACCATCTTCTATGCCTCATGTTAAGTTCCTTCTGGGTGAAAATATATTTCAGACTTTTATGATCTATATATATCTCACACGTCTCTCCATAGAGGTAATGTCTCTAAATTTTCAATACAAAAACCACCCTCGCTAATTCTAAATCATGCGTTGAATAGTTCTTCTCATAATCTTTCAGTTGACGTGAAGCATACGTAATGACCTTACCATTTTGCATAAGAACACAACTAGTTCTTTATGCGTTGCATCACTATATACTACAAATCCTCCTATACTATCTGACAAGGATAACACAAGCACCTGACTCAATCTCTTTTTCAACTCCCTGAAGCTCTCCTCACATTTATTCGTCCAAACGAACTCTACAGTTTTCCTTGTCAGTTTAGTTAACAGAGTTGCTATTTTAGAAAAATCTTGGATAAATCTTCGATAGTAACCTGCTAATCTTAAGAAATTTCGTACTTCAGTTGCAGTCTTGGGCTACTCCCAGTTAATCACCGCCTCTACTTTTGTCGGATCCAC
This sequence comes from Hedera helix, assembly GCA_947179155.2. NCBI lineage: Eukaryota > Viridiplantae > Streptophyta > Magnoliopsida > Apiales > Araliaceae > Hedera > Hedera helix. The sequence continues at coordinate 26,124,693 of OX359276.1, read as the reverse complement.
AGATATTCCTTCTTTATCAATAACATGACCTAAAAATTGAACTTTTTTCAACCAAAATTCACACTTTAAAAATTTTGTGTACAACTTCTCTTTTCTCAGCGTTTCCAATACTACTCTTAGATGTTCTAAATGCTCTTCCTTAGTTTTGGAGTAGATTAAAATATCGTCAATGAAAACCACCACAAACTTGTCCAAATACTGTTTGAACACCCGATTCATCACATCTATAAATGATGCCGACGCGTTCGTCAACCCAAATGACATCACTAAAAACTCGTAATGACCATAACGAGTCCTAAATGTTGTCTTTGGCACATCCTCTTTTCTTACCTTCAACTGATGATAACCAGTTCTTAAGTCTATCTTGGAAAAATACCTTGCTCCCTTCAGTTGTTCAAACAAATTGTCTATTCTTGATAACGGATACTTATTCTTAATCGTGAATTTGTTCAATTCCCTACAATCGATACAAAGTCTCATCGACCCATCATTCTTTTTAACGAATAACACCGGTGCTCCCCACGAAGACACACTCGGTTGAATGTATCTCTTATCCAATAACTCCTGTAATTAGACCATTTATTCCTTCATCTCTACAGGCGCCATACGATATGGAGCCTTCGATATTGGTGTTGTCCCCAGCACTAAATCTATAACAAACTCAATTTCTCGGTTTGGTGGCAGACCTAGTAGTTCATCCTGAAAAACATCTGTAAACTCGCTTACTACAGGTATCTGCCCTATTTCTTTCACCTCCTTCTAGGTATCCACTATACGGCACAAATAACCTACACATCCTTTTCTTAGTAGTTTCTTAGCCTGCATCATTGTCAGACTACATGATTGTCTTGGCGATTTGCTACTATAAAATACTACCTTTGACTTCTTTGGAGTCAACAGGTTTACACACTTCTTCTGACAGTCTATAACCACACCATTGTTGAAAAACCAATCCATTCCTAGGATTACATCAAATTCTCCTAGCCTTATCGGAATCAAATCCACCAACATCTTGTGTCCCCTTATGTTCACGTAAAAATTTATATGCACATACATAAAAGGAATTATTTCTTTGTTTGCTACTTTAATATTCAATGGGGATTCAAGTTTTTCTTGGAGTAATTATAATCATTGCGCAAATTCATCAGATATAAAAGAATAAGTAGCACCTTAATCAAATAAAACTAAAACGTATGCATTTATATCATTGATTGGAATGATAACTGACACCACATCTCTAGAGGTCACCGCATCCTGAACAATAATGTTGAATGTGTGACGACCCCGAATCCGGTTCAACACGAGTATAACATTTTCCTTATCAATCATAACTTATAACAATATTAAAATTGATATATAATCATTTATTTATAATTTTACAACATCTCTTTCTATTACAGAATCGTAATCTTTACAAATTCCTAGTATGTCTCAATATCATACATGATACGACATTTTATTACAATCACTTTGAGTATTTAACACTCATTTTACATACCAACAAATTCTTATTCTACACAAGTATTTTACCTGTCCAATTCGGACTGATATCCACAATAGTCATTTAGACCTTTAGTGAAAGTAATGTGCATTCCTATTCCTTGATCTTTATCAAAAACTTTGACTAACTCGTACTTATCTGAAAGTGTTAATTTTATAGCAAGAGTGAGCACGACGGCTTATCAAGTTTAACAGCTACATATAACACATTGCATGTTTCACATATTAAACACACTCTGCATTTTATACGTATATCATCCTTTTCATGCTTTTTATTTTATGAATGCCTCATACTTCTTATGCATCGCATATAATACACATCTAGCATATATCAAGTCATACTTCTTATTCTGTATATACTTCGGATATAATCATACTTCATGCGTTTCACATAACATAAATATAATCAATATATTCTCATATCAATAATTTAATAACATATGATTGCATAGCAATGCACATAGGAACAATTTCTGAAAAACTTGTCTGGTTTGCTTCTACCATTTACGCTTATTTTGCGTCTTTCGTTCAACCTACAATTTATATATGAAATTGACATCATCATTAGTTACAATGACTATTACTTAGTCTTTATATAAGACTCTAACTTTAAATTATTAACTCTTAAGATGTTTGACAAATGAACCCTTAAGTTCCGAACAAAAATCCTAGTCCAAAATATAATTCAGACATGTCGGGTACGCTTAACCAACTTACGCCTTCACTATACGTTCTTTGTACGACCCGCTTGTAATAAGTTGTTAAATTAGTCACAAATGAACTATTTACATTGATTTAATTCAATTAAACTTTCTTCTTTTATAACTTAATGATTTGGACATTTAATAATGTACCAAATATCTCAAAATATTATCTACCTTTAATAATATACAATTACATTCAAATATTATTAACCATTTAATAATATTTTAATCTCTCACTAATATTATTAACCATTTAATAATATTTTAATTCCTTATTAGTATTATTAACCATTTAATAATATTTTAATCTCTTACTAATATTATTAACCATTTAATAATATTTTAATCACTTTTTAATATTATTAACCATTTAATAATATTTTAATCTCTTACTAATATTATTAATCATTTAATAATATTTTAATCCCTTATTAATATTATTAACCATTTAATAATATTTTAATCCCTTATTAATATTATTAATCATTTAATAATATTTTAATCTCTTACTAATATTATTAACCATTTAATAATATTTTAAACACTTATTAATATTATTAACCATTTAATAATATTTTAATCTTTTACTAATATTATTAATCATTTAATAATATTTTAATCCCTTATTAATATTATTAACTATTTAATAATATTTTAATCCCTTATTAATATTATTAATCATTTAATAATATTTTAATCACTCATTAACTATGTAATGATATTTTAATCATTTACAAATGTTATTAAACATTTTAACAATCTTTTAATCACATACTAATATTATTCACCATTTAATAATATTTTAATATTCTTCAAACAATACCAATAGTTAACTTTTTAATTGTATTAACTTTAGTCTTTATTTTAAACATTTAGCTACCATTTATTCATTAATAGACTCCACATATATTGATTTAGTATTCAAATACATTCATTTTACACTTATTTCAACTTAATTTTTCATAAAAAAAACCTGACTCGGACTGCCTAAAATGTGCTAAGCAGTGAACTCGGGCGTAGCTGCGCCCACCACGAGAGCAGGTGCGCTTGGCCAATTTTTCCAAAAATTACATTTTTGGCCGCACGACCCTCAGTCGCTTTGACAGTCATAACGTCTTCATTTTTAAATATTTTGGGATGATTATTGAGTCCATTATTATCATAATTTCCCCCTCTACAACTTCTCTTTAGATCATAAATTCAATTTTCAAACAGAACTAGACTAAAAACTGCTCATAAGGACAAAGTAAAATCTAACTTCACAAATCATTGGTTTTAATGGTTCAAACTTGAACAAAATAACATCTACACATCCATATAACACCAACTAAGTGTTATTATTTTTCTAACTTCTTGTTTTACAATATTTCATGATTCAATCATATTTTTGAAAAAGTTTTGACAAGAAATTTAAGATCGAATCGTCTAAGGTTTTATTGGTAAATCGTTATATGAACTTTTCTTCTAATTCTTTGCATACCACTCATACAAATACATGTATTAACTATATCAAACCATGAATATACCTATATACCATAGTTTTAGACTTCTAAAATATCAAAATAACTTTTGATCAAATAAAATTTATTTTGATCGTTTAAAACATATATAGACTCTAAAAATAAACTAAAGAAGGTTTAGAACACTTTTGAACCTCTTATACATAGATGCTCTTCTTCTTCTTGATATGAACTTAGCTTAGGACTCCTCCTTGACTATTCTCTAGCACTTTTCCTTGGTTGATTCTCAATCTCATAAAAGTTTGTTTACTTTTCTCTCAAAGAAGCTCTCTCTTTTCTCTCTAGAATTTCTAGACAAATGACTAACATTTGCTAGCTCTTTCTCTCTTCTCTATATATAGAACTTAGGTAAGCTCAATTAACTTCCTTAATCATCTAATGTTAGTCAATTTAACTCTCTAAATCATACTTACTATAGCAAGGAATGACAATATGAATGACAAAAATGAATGACTTCAATCAAGGTTGCTTGTAAGCAACCTTTGGAGTGAAAATGAAGCAATAGGAAGCTACACGCAACATTTTCATGTGGGGCCCCCTCAAAATTCAGGATTTGTTATTTTACTACTCCAATTTGGCTTTATTTTTATGTCATATATCATTATATAAGCATCCATATATATATACACTAATATATGTATACACATTCACCTATACTTGCACAATACTTGCATTTTTCTCATATTTGACCATTAAAATGTCACACATCAACTTGACACATAGATGGTGAAGTGCAACATAAGCAACATAACAGTAACACTTAACCTTGGTCACTAAAACCTTAGTTAAAGCTCATCTTATATATATATATATATATATATATATATATATATCCATGTAAGGTTACTATCTTCTAACAACAAAGGTGAAACTACCAACCTCACATTGGTTAACTCTCTCATCCATCATGTATATATATAATTATGTATCTACACATTTTGCTAGCAACTAACTCATGCATAGCTAAAGGTTTAATTTATTTATCATTTAGGGCTACTCAATTATCTCATCCATAGTTAATTCTCATCATCATTTTTATTTACCTAGCAGTTGACCAATGTTTGGTTAATGCTCTCTCCTTTCTATCAACTAGGGTTATTCAATTAACCCTACATTAGTTAATTCTCTACACTCAACAATACTTGTCAATATTATTTCATTGGACTGATATTAATTACCTCTTGGACTATTAATTAACATAATATTTGAGCTTATTATTTAATTACTCACCTTCATGCAAGTATTCTCATATTGGGCTAACACGTATCATCTTTTTTGGGTTAGTCCATTAATAGTAATTAAATTACTTGAACTCTTCATTAGGCTACATCCTTAAATTTATTTGGACCTCTTTATAATTACCAACATGACTTAAAATAATTAACATATTGGCTTGCTTTAATCTCCACTATTAGACTCTATATAATAACTTAATAATTAATTTAATTATTTAATTAATTAACTTCTTTATATTGTCATTCTAGGCAATATTCTAACTTCTCTACTTGCTAGTCTTAGTTTTAATTCATGACTCGTATAATTAACTTAGTTATTTTTATTACATGACTTTCATTCTTACTCCATACTTAAACTAATTAATTTATTAGTTTTATAGAGTATTAATTTACTCAACTTCTTATTTAGCTAAAAGCACACTATAGGTATATATGTATCAATATAACCACCTTCACTTCTTAATTAAATTTATTTTCTTAATAAATTCTCCACATGCATCCTTATAATATTCTCACATTTAATTCTTAAAAAAAATGTTTACTCATTTTCTACACAACTCACTTCTCCAACTCTAGGTTTTAAACCATAACCTTTAATTAATCTTATCTACAAATCTTGTAAATATCTGGGATATTACATTCACCTATTCTTATAAGAATTTCGTCCCCGAAATTTCATCATACTTATTTCTACTAATTTTTATTCTCTGAGGATATCTCTTTACTCATCAAGTTCTATGACCAACATTTTCTAGGAAGTTCATACTCTAAACTTACAATTTCAAAACATTGGAATATCTTATAGAAGAATAAATTAAAAATTAAAATATTCATTAAAACTTTCATACTATGTTGAAGGGTCATAAAGACCATGAACATCCGAGAGAAGTTATCAATCATCCAATTGAATTCTAAATAAACAATATTTACCCCTGTAAATACTTATAAACAGAATGTTTATCAATCACAAAAACTAAAAACATTCTACAAGTGTACACTAGGTGATCAACCTATTGTACCATACGTCGTGCACAACGTCTTAGACATCAAGCGCCAAGTCGAAGCTATATGCCGACAAAAACATATTTTTTTTTACTGACAGAATATATTTGTTTTTGCATTTATTCACCTCAGACTTACTACAAAATTCTGCACCAGAATAATTTGGATTGAAAATAAAACTTGAACCATTTCTTACCAAAGGTGTCTAGTCAAAATAAATGACATAGACTCACGTCATTAGACTGTTTGTATATTACAAACTAAAAATCATTTTAGATTAATTAAAATAACTTAAATTCATTTATAGGACTTCATGATATCACATCGTCTTGATAGTGTGTTGAGGATTCCGTTATTACTTCATGACTTCATGATACTGCATAGTCTTGACCATACGTTGAGGATTTTGTCCTTTTCATCTCCACACCATGGCTTTAATGGCGTGTGATGATTTTATAAATACATTTTGATATTTTTAAATCAATTTATTTAGCCAAAATAATTAGCATAGATTCTTCTTTAAACGTTTCAAAATACTGAAAATTATTTTAGGTTTTATCATGTCATTGCAGGTAATGATGGACTTCTTCACCTTTCCTGTTACTGCGACTTAATAATAAAACAAGAAACTTCATTTGTCTTTTCATAAGCACAATAGTGCGAATTTGACACGATTTTAAGACTTTCAAAGTCTAGCATAGCTAGAAGATTTGAAATATCTTAACACCTCAAAATTTTCCTCCGCATTCTTTTCCAGCTTAAGAACTACATCTAGTATAGCTTTAATCTTGCTACTTAGCTCTACCCATACTCACTGTTCGTCAAACTTACCACACTTTAGGAGTTCAGAAACTTGCCACAATCATATGGGTTGAGGAACTTATCCTAGTCAGACCAAAATCGTTCATTTGCTGAGGGGTTCCACCATACGATTATGAGTCACGAACTTACCATAAGTATGAGTTTTAAGAACACGCACCTACCTTAACATCATCTACCTATTCGTAATACACATGAGTAAAGAATTACCTTTTCAACATACAAATAACGAATAGCGTGACACCAAGTTTAAATCGATTATCACTATAAGAAGCTAAGTGGTTGTCAAACCAAACACAATCTCCTGTCCATACAAGAATTTGGTCAACTCAGCCACTAATCAATATAGGAAGTTAAGCGATCATTAAACTAAGAACAAGTCTCATGCCCATACAAAGGAATGTTCAACTCCACCACTATATTAATATAGGATGCTAAGTGGTTCTAAAACCAAGCACAAATTTCCCACCCATGCAAGAAATCGTACAACTCAGCCACAACTATGAGTCATCAATTAAAAAACCATAAACCTCTAACTTTCTTCTTAACTTAATACGAATTTCCTTAATCCATATTTTTACATATATAACTCATTACGAGTTCATTTCTCTAGATCATTTCATGACCATATTAGCATTTTCTTTCTGCTTCTCAAAATCTTATTATAAGAAATCTTCTATCATTTCTTCAAATTAGGTACAGCATAACCCTTTTTATTTCTCTTATATCTTCTCAAATCCATCTTTGGATAATCTTATATATATGAATTTTCAAATTCATCTTTTATTACTTAAACTCTACCTGAGTTCATGTGACGCCCCCAAATTCGGGTTCCAAATACCCGAATCCGGTCATCACGATCCAATACAAACATTCACCTCTAAACAACATACAATAACTAAATGCGGAAAAATAAACATATGTTGTTCATTCAAAAGGTGTTACTAGTCCCAAGATATGATAACCTTACACAAAAGTACACAAATACCCGTAATAAAGTACTTAAGGTTTATATTACACAACAAGTAATTTAATTAACTACAAGACTGCATCCTAAAGACTATCACTTCATCTTTCCCTTACCATTGTTCTTCTTCGAAGTCTCGGGTTGCACTGCAATAAGGTTTCATGATATAGCAAGGGTGAGCAACTAGTTTGCTCAACAAGTTTAAATAACAACAAGAAACAATATATCATGAATGAAAGGGAATAGCTGAACAATTCAATAATATGAATAACATAAGCAGAAATAATGATTTGCTTTTAAAATTAAGATAGTCAAATAGACTATGAACTATAAATATCCACTGGAGTCAATAGCAGGTTGACCCAATGGTTACTACCAGAAATATGTACCCGAGGGGATCAGCCTCAGTACAATATGTGTATGCATAACATTTAATTTCTGTATTTTTGTACCTGATCTTAGATACAGGGTACTCCCCTATAATAAAGAGGTGTTCATAATAGTCTAAGAATCCGCATCTTAAATGATTTAGATAGCTTTTAAAATCTTTAACATAAATGTCTAGCCGAACAATAGCTTAGACCTACTTTGAACAGTTCTTTAAACAGTAGAACAATAATTGAGTACAAGTCAAGGATTGTACAATATCAAGTGCAACAAGTGCGAATAACAATAATATCGATGTGGAATAATTGTAAAGTAATTACACCACTCAAAGCATGCTTGGAATTACAGTTCAAGCTTAACTAAATAATTTACTCAATGAAATGAGTTTAGAGATAAGGAACTTGTCTGTCTGCCCAGCTACAATTAATGTCTAGCTTTAACTAACTGGTTTTGAAAGACCTAACATTAATAAAGTTGGTCTAATAATTAGTACGGCGTATTTGCACAATTATATGCTCACTAAGGAACTTATTTATCACATAAGTACTAATACATAATTTACATTAGTCAAAACAATATTATTAACCTTATAGACTCTGTAATATCCCAGATATTTTCAAAATTTTAAATAATATCTTAATTGATTTTATTAAAGGTTAAGGTTTAAAACCTAGAATGTGAGAAGTAAGATGTGTAGAAAATGGGTAAACATTTTTTTTTTAACATAATTTATTTGTTAGAAATTTAATGTGAGAATATTATAATGATGTATATAGAGAATTTATTAAAGAAATAAATTCAATTGAGAAGTGAAGACGGTTATAAGGATATATATACATAGTTATATATTCCTAGAGTTGTGTTTGTTAGCCAAACAAGAAGATGAGTAAATTAATACTCAATAAAACTAATAAATTAATTAGTTTAAATATGAAGTAAGAATGAAAGTCATGAAATATAATTAATTATGTTAATTATATTAGTTATAAGTTAAAGTTATATAAAAACTAGAAAGTTTGTCTAGAATGACAATATTAATAAGTTAATTGATTAAGTAATTAACTTAATTATTAAGTTGTGGTATAGAGTCCAAGTAATTTAATTACTACTAGTGGACTAGCCCAAAAGGATTATATGTGTTAGCCCAATATGGGAATATTTACATGAAGGTGGATAATTTAATAAGAGAGCCCAATGGAAGGTAAACTATGTAGCCCCAAACATTTAAAAGTCCAATGTTGGTCAAAGTGTTGGAAAATATTATTGAGTGTAGAGAATTAACTAATGTAGGGTTAATTGAATAACCCTAGTGGGTAGACATGAGAGAGCATTAACCAAACGTTGGTGAATTGCTAGAAAAAGGAAAGTGGTGATGAGAATTAACTATGGATGAGTTAATTATGTAACCCAAGGTGGTAGAATAAATTAAATCAAATTTAATTGGACTATAATATAAGTCCAAATGAGGTATTAAACTAGGTTAAATTAATTAACCTAGTAGTTCATGTATTTAATTAAGCCTTGATCCAAGTTATAATTAATCAAGCCCAATGCTTGTTTTAATTAAATATACCATAGGGTATTTAATGTTAGCCCAATGTAATAAATAAATTGAGCCCAAACTAATTAAATTGATGACCCCAATATATTCAATCCTAGAGTCCAATGTGGAGCCCAAATGATAGTCAAAATTGGTCAACAATTGATCATATGTGTGTATATATATATAGATGTATATATGTATATTAAATAAAGAAAAAATAAAGAAAAAATGGAGATTAAAAAGGGCATTTTCCTGAGATTTTAGAGGGGCCCACTTGGGGGTGGCTTGTTGCACTTATATTGCTTTTATTTCCCTCAACCAATAGCTTGTAAGCAAACTTGATGCATGTCAATCACTTGGTTAATCAAGCTAGTCATTCAAAGTAATAGTAATCACCAATTTAGCTTCTAATTGCACCAAGGTTGGTTGATTAAGAAGTTAATGAAGTACTCCTAGAGTTCTATAAATAGAAATCACCAACACATGAGCAATGTTGGTCATTTCTATGCTTGGTAATATTTTTAGAGAGATGAAAGAATTCTAGAGAGAAGGGAGAGCATTGTTGGAGATTTCCACCAAGGAAAATTTGCTAGAGGATGGACAAGAGGAGTTCACAAGCCAAGATCATGTCAAGAGGAAGAGGAGCATCCATGATCAAGAGGTTCAAAAGTGATCTAACCTTCACCTATTTCATTTTTATAGTCTATATAAGTTTAATCGGTCAAAATATATTTTTAAATCAAAAGTAATTTTGATGCTCTAGAAGTCTAGATCTATGATATATTGGTAGAATCATGGTTTGATATATTTCAATCATGTTTTGGTATGAGCGGTATGCATAATAATGCAAGAAATGTCTATCTTAAGCTTTACCGGTAAACCCTAGTTGGGGTTGTGATTTATAGCATTTCATTTTGAAAGCTAGAGGTTGTGTTTGAAATTTTCTTCTTTGATATGGTAAATATATAAGTTAAGAACAAAACCTAGTTGGTATAATGTTCATGTGAGTTGTTATAGTCAAGATATGATTTTTAGACCAAAGAATACCATTTTAAGAACTCAATGTGCAAACATTCCACTTTGTGGCTATTTGTCATAACCAAAACTTTTCCAAAAATTTGATCCAATGATGGAATATTGTAGTTTAGGAAGATACGAATCCATCGATACCAATTTGAGGTCATTTGGATTTGTAGATTTCATTTTATTCAAGTTTTAATCAAAGGAGCAAAAGTTGAAAAATCAGAAAATGGCAATTCTGCAGATTCTGCAAGAGGAGGGTCGGGGCCCTTGTTTCCTTTGTAAAAGGAGGGCCGGGGCCCTTGACACTGTTCACGACCAGTGAGTTTTTCGTTCCAGGTCGGGTCGAGCCATTCGGGTCGGGTCGGTTTGGGTCTTTTAAGTCCAAAATTGATAAAATTACTTAAAAATTAATATAATTAATTTGGGACCCAACTTTAATAATTATTTATTATTTATAATAAATAATAAATAAAAACTATTATTATAATTAATTATTATTTAAAGGATATTAAATAGTAATTAAAGAAAGATGAAGTTAATAAGGTAATTATTTATTATTTTAATAAATAAGGATAATTAGTTAATTATTATTTAAATGATATTAAATAATAATTAAAGGGAGATAAAGTGAATAAAATGATCATTTGTTATTTAATGAATATTAAATAATAAATGAGATTAATTAACTAAGAGATTATTATTTAAATAATCATTAAAGGATTTGAGGATTGTTAAAATATTATTAAATGGTTAATAATATTAATAAGTGATTAAAATATTATTAAATGGTTAATAATATTAATAAGTGATTTAAATATTATTAAATGGTTAATAATATTAATAAGTGATTAAAAATATTATTAAATGGTTAATAATATTAATAAGTGATTAAAATATTATTAAATGGTTAATAATGTTAATAAGTGATTAAAATATTATTAAATGGTTAATAATATTAATAAGTAATTAAAATATTATTAAATGATTAATAATATTAATAAGTGATTAAAATATTATTAAATGGTTAATAATATTAATAAGTGATTAAAATATTGTTAAATGATTAATAATATTAATAAGTGGTTAAAATATTATTAAATAGTTAATAATATTAATAAGTGATTAAAATATTATTAAATTGTTAATAATATTAATAAATGATTAAAATATTATTAAATTGTTAATAATATTAATAAGTGATTAAAATATTATTAAAGGGTTAATAATATTTGATTGTAGTTATATATTATCAAAGGTAGATAATATTTTGAGATATTTGGTACATTATTAAATGTCCAAATCATTAAGTTGCGTAAAGAAGAAAGTTTAATTGAATTAAACCAAGGTAAGAGTCCATTGGTGATTAAATATTAGACAACTTATAAAATATAGGTTGTATGAAGAACGCAAGGTATTGGTGAAAGATGGTTAAGTGTACCCGATATGTTCAACTAGGTTTGGGCTAGGGGTTTTGTCCGAAACTTAAGTGTTCGTTTGTCGGACATCTTAAGAGTTAATAATTTAAAGTTAGAGTCTTATATAAAGACTAAGTAATAGTCATTATATCTAATGATTATTTCAATTTCCTATATAAATTGTAGGTTGAACGCAAGACGCAACTAAGCGTAACTGGTAGAAGCGAACCAGGCAAGTTTTTCAGAATGTGTTGCATTATGTGCATGATTTATAAGTTTATTATTAAACTGTGAGGTGCTCATACGTAGTTATGTGCAAATATGTTTTAATGTGCCTTTGTGAAACAAGTTGACTTGAACTGTTAATATGTGGTAGTTGATTTAAGACAATTGTTCTCATTGCACTGTATGTCATGATAGATACTAGACATGAAGCGTAGATTAAATGCGAGGCATGTTATGCATGAAATATGTATGTACTGCAAAGCATAGTATGCATGAAGCATGAAGCATGATTGAACTGTTTTACGTGTTATGTGAAACTATTAGACTTGCTGAGCCGTCGTGCTCACCCTTGCTTAAAATAAAACATTACAGAGTAGCTTGAAGAAGCCGATTACTTCGGTAGAGGCAAAGATGAAGATTGACTAACGAGTCATCAAGATTGAAGCGTAGGTGCTTTCATAGTAAAACCTTGGGGTAGATTACTTCATTTACTTGTGTAAGTATATATGAAGAGTTTATGTTTTGTTGTGCTATAGATTAGCAAAGTTAAAATGTTAAGAGAACATTTACGTTGGTATGTTATATGAGTATTAAATACTCAAATTGATTGTAATAGAATGTCGTATCATGTATGATATTAAGACAGACTAGGAATGTATAAATATTGCGATTCTGGAATAGAAAGAGATTATGTAAAATTGTAAATAAATGATTATTTAGCAATTATAATATTGTTGTAATTCATGAACAATAAGGAAAATGTTGTACTCGTGTTGAACCGGATTCGAGGTTCAAGGAACCCGGATTTGGGGTCGTCACAAGTTGGTATCAGAGCTGATAGGTTAAAAACCTTAGGTAAGAGTACCTTAGGCTATAACCGTAGTAGAAGATAAGTAAAATGATAAATGAATAAACTCCGGAAGAGTTTAAGTAATAAGAGATGAATTTGGAAAATTCATATATAGAAGATTATCCAATGATGGATTTGAGAAGATATAAGAGAAATAAAAAGGGTCATGTTGTACCTAATTTGAAGAAATGATGGAAGATATCTTATAATAAGATTTTGAGAAGCATAAAGAAAATGCTAATAAGGTCATGAAATGATCTAGGGAGGTGAACTCGTAATGAGCAAGATGTGCTAAAATATGAATGGGAGAATTCGTATTCAGTTAAGAAAAATTAATGGTTTGTGGGTTTTTAATTGAGGACTCATATTAGCGGTTGAGTTGTACTTATTATAATTGTTTAATTAAATAAGAATTAAATTCAAATTTATTTTATTACTCCATCTCTATTTAATTACTATTTAATCTTGATTAAATAGAATTAATTAATTAATTTTAGTTATTATTTAAAATAAATAATAACTAATTGTACTTACTTATTATTTAATAATAATTAAATAATAAATAATTATTTATTTAATTTTAACATTCTTTAAATTAATATTAATCAACTAATAATTAACTAAGTAATTAACCACACTTATTATTTAATTTAAGAAAATTAAATAATAAATTACTAATTTTATCCTCTTTAATTATTATTTAATGTCAATTAAATAATAATTAATTATTTAATTAATTTTTATTATAATTTAAGGTTAAATAATAATCAATTTATTCATCCTTATTTATTATTTAAATTAAATAATAAATTATTAATCTAATAACTTAATTTCCATTAATCATTATTTAATGCTAGTTAAATAATAATCAATTACTTAATTATCCTTATTTATGATTTAATAATATTTAAATAATAAATAATTAATTTATAAATTTTTATCTCTCTTTAATTATTATTTAATAGGAATTAAATAACAACTGCTACTTTATCACCATTATTTATTATTAACATTGTAATAATAAATAAATAATAAATTTATTTAACTTAACCATGGTTTAGCTAACTAGATTAATATTTAGAATATTTAAATATTAAACTTAATGAAAAATATCCTCCCCAATATCATTTTTGTATTATTTTTATTTTTGTTATAATTTTAAATTAATTTTTAAATATTTAAATTAATTAAAATTTACCCGAATGACATTTCTGTAAATAAGTTGAAAACTGATCCGATGGCAAAATAGTAATTTCGTCGAAAAACGAACGGAGGGGCAGTATGGTAATTTCGTCAGAAATTTCATTCCGCGCATTGCGCGTGCCTACAGAAAGAACGGCCCAAAACGATGTCGTTTTGAGAAGCCGGAGAAGACTTCCGCGCGTACGCGCGCGGAGTAACTTTTACCGACGCCAAACGACGTCGTTTGGCTCCGCGTCCTTCAGCCAAATAAGCTTGCGCGCATCGCGGCCAGTGTTTTTATTTTTCTTTCCAGCAGAATGTGAACAGTGTTCCGGCAATACATACTTTAATAAAAATTATACCATCAAGTAAGCTTTAAATCCTCAATAAAAATCCAAAAAAAATTTCAATCACTTAATATCAATTTATAACATGAAAATTTAATTTTTCATGATTTAATATCATTTTTTTTATAAAAATTTTTACATCACATAAACTACCACAACTCATAACTTTTTATGTATAACTCCATTTTGAGTGATTCAAACTTTGTTTTTCTCTTGATTTAATGTTCTATAATATTAGAACATCAAACCTAAGTTTTATAAAAAAAAATTTTTGTCATAAATTCCAAGACTTGTTTATACACTACTAAACACATATTTTAGCATACAAAATATACCAAAATACAAACCAAGCATATTAAACTCAAGCATGGCATAAATATTACTACCACATGTTAACGCCGGGAAAAGTCGTTTCGTTATATAATAAATCCTTTTCCAATTTTAGCCTTTTGGATTAAGATATGTTTTTTGGAAAAGGGTCGGCTTGAATGTCGACGGGGTTTGAAAGGTCGATTTTATGATGAGCCAATTAACCAGAGCCGCCAGTTGGTATATTTGAAATGGATGTACCAACTCATCCGAATTTTGTTTTCGTAATCGTTGGCTCATATGTGACTCCGAATTAATTGGTCTGCGAACCGAGATTCATATAGTTCGGGGGCTTGCTTAAGCGAGGGGAAGGTGTTACGCACCCCCCGACTTCCGTGAAAATACGGTTACCGCAATCTCGATGTTTTCTTATCCTTTTTTAAAATTCTAAAACGTGTGTGTGTGTGTGTGTGTGCCTAAATGTTTGTTGTGATGAGAAAACCTGCTTCGATTCTTTAGTAGAAGACGTGTTTTATTTAATAAGTGTTTTGAAACGTCTTTTGACCCAAATGACAAGGCTTTGTTTCCTAATAAACATTGATTTTAAGTTTGAAAATGATGGGGTTTTTATTATGTGTCGTTTTCAGAAAATAAGAGTTTTTAAACTTTTGTCAAATAGGAATCGAGACTATTCATTGCCTTCTAACAGTAAAGTCAAAATAAAAATAAAGGTAACTTCTAGAAGCTCTTTAACCCTATGCACCAAAGTTTAATGAAAACGTTTGTCTATTTTTTATGAAATCATTTTTTATGATATTTCAAAATCGCTTGTAGCCTTTTCGCCAAACAGGGATCAACGTTTGCTAAAAAAACTCAATTTTTAACCTCGCGATTTCTAATATCCTAATTTGATCACTTTTAAAAATCTTGGTCGTTTGCCTTACTTTGAAAAACCGTTTTTCGTGTCGCCAATCCAACCAAGCATACAAAACCGTGTCGGGCTATTCATGGGCATGTGAGCCATCTAAATATCCCCAAACACCCACAATCACATATTTTTACTATTACAGGGCCTTAAACTCGATTACGGTTCGGTATCGCTTTAAGGCCCAATATTTACATATATACAAAATGTACCCTTGCAATGATTACATACACCCAAATTTGTCCATCATCGGGATTTGATCACGAGGATTTCCTCCCTAGGCTCACAATCACCCAAATCACTGCACGAACATACCAAGACAAGCTAAACCATACTGGACTTGTTACTATGCAACGCGAATCAAAAATCACAAGCCCAACACTACGAACTATTCATTACCGCAATAAACTACATATCACCGTACGGATGTCATCGGGACATTAGGAGGAAATTACGTTCCGATGGAACCCTCGCTAATGATCCTTAATTCACGGATCCTCAACAATACACCACAATATTATATCCAAGACAACTCAACAATCAACAATTATAACAATAACATAAGCTAAACTTTAAAGAAAAACACCATTTTAACCTTGCAATACGCCAACAAACGCTTTGTATTTCACTACTTGAACAAAACCACAAGAACGCTAAATCAATCGAACAACAATTAACAATTTCTCATTCAAATTTAATCCACCCGAGCCCCTCTCTCACTTCACGCCACTTTCTCTCTCTAGATTAGGAAAAAAACTTCTTCTTCTCCTTTTTGCAGATCAAAAATGGCATTGTATAGGTGATTGAAGGCAGTCGCAGGTGCATCTGCAGCTGGCCGCAAGTGCATCTGCGATTGCCTGCTGTGACCGCCCGCGCCAAATCCTCGGCTACCGGGTTGTCTCCTCGAGCCGCGAAACCGTCCCCTCTGTCGGTGGCCGCAGGTGCACCTGCGGCTGCCCAGCTTGCTTTTCTCGATTTTCGTGCCACGCAGTCTTAAATCGTCAATTTCTGCTGTATTATTTTGGAAGGCTGTTACCTGATGTATAAATTGCTCTTTGTGCTTGGTAAGCGTAGTGGTCATTAGTCGTCCTTTGTGATCAAATCAGGTTCTTTCTGGATCAGCTGTTTGTCTTGTCTCAAGTAACCTGATGCTCGTTGTTCGTTGTGGCGACTTTGACCGTAAGTCGTTGGGGTGGCTTCGTGTTGGGGTCCACCTTCCTTTTTGTATGTCGGGTCAAGTGACAATTTTGCCCTCCTGTCAGGGTTAGTGAAAAAGTGCAAAATTTGGGTGTCTACACCACACATTATTAACTATATTAACATATTTATACTCACATATTGGTTTATTTAATTTAAAAATAAAAACTAAACTTAGAATAACCATTACCTTGATTTAATGACTATTTTTCTTTTTCTTCCAAAATAAGTGGTGAAAGAAGATGAAATGAACTAGCTTAGAACTCTTTCTCCTTCTCTTGCTCTCTCTCAAAATACTTTGCTCTCAAACTCTCTCTTTTGGAACTTGGAAAAATAAATGAAGTGCAATATTTACCAATGCAAGTATACTTGTAAAATTAATAGATACACATAATATATCTAATAATCTAGACCATCATGCACCTATATGGATACTTACACAAGAAAGCTAGCCAATGACTTAGTTGGTGAAAAGAGAGATGGTGCCCATGACTTAAAAAATAAAACAAGCAATCCATTTATTAAATAAATGAACAAAAACCAAAATAAAACAAACAAATCATTTTTCTCTCTCTCTCCCAAGCACACACAGCTGATGACATTTTTTTGGTCCCAAAATCATTGTCATACTTACTTTTTTAAATAATTAATAAGTTACATAATTGTTTTCTAAGTGGACTCTAGCTTTAGGCTTTATTTAAAATACCAATTGGGCTCCTATTAAATTGTTTGGACTACTAGTTTGTCAAATTTTATTATTCTTCACTTGGGCTACTAATTGATCCATGTTGGGCTAATTTAATAATTTACACATTAATTATTCAATCCATGATTAAATAAATAATTAGATTGAATAAATAATTAGATTGAATAAATAATTAAATACTCTAACCCATTAGTATTAAATTACTAAATAGACTAATAAATATTATTATTAATATTTCACATTATTTACATTAATTAATAGTCATATTAATTAATTTATTATATTTAATTAACTCATTATATTCAATTTAATTAAATATTTAATTAATAGGAAACTTATCAATTATTTTAATATTAAAACTTTAGGGTTTGTTCATTAATTTAATAACATATTAGTGGCCCCCTTTAATTAATTCTAGTATTTAATCACGTAATTAATTAATCTCATAAAAAGATTTAAATAATCTCGTAAAACTAACTCGTTAGAAATTAAATTAATAATTTAATTAATAATGACGTGGAAATTCTAGGACATTACAGTTCATTCCTTTACCATTTTACTTATCTTCTAGTAGTATAGTTATAGCCTAAGGTACTCTTACCTAAGGTTTTTAACCTATCAGCTCTGATACCAACTTGTGACGACCCCGAATCCGGGTCCCTTAAACCTCGAATCCGGTTCAACATGAGTACAACATTTTCCTTATCAATCATAACTTATAACAATATTAAAATAGATATATAATCATTTATTTACAATTTTACAACATCTCTTTCAATTCTAGATTCGCAATCTTTACAAATTCTTAGTATATCTCAATATCATACATGATACAACATTCTACTACAATCACTTTGAGTATTTAACACTCATTTTACATGCCAACAAATTCTTATTCTACACAAACATTTTACCTGTCCAATTCGGACTGATGTCTACAATAATCATTTAGACCTTCAGTGAAAGTAATGTGCATTCATGTTCCTTGATCTTTATCAAAAACTTCGACTAACTCGCACTTATATGAAAATGTTAATTTTATAGCAAGAGTGAGCACGACGGCTCAGCAAGTTTAACAGCTACACATAACACATTGCATGCTTCACATATTAAACATACTCTGCATTTTATATGTATATCATGCTTTTCATTTTATGAATGCTTCATACTTCTTATTGCATCGCATATAATATACATCTATCATATATCAAGTCATACTTCTTATTCTGTACATACTTCGTATATAATCATACTTCATGCGTTTCACATAACACAAATATCATTAATATATTTTCATATCAATAATTTAATAACATGTGATTGCATAGAAATGCACATAGGAGTAAGTTCTGAAAAACTTATTTGATTTGCTTCTACCATTTACGCTTATTTTGTGTCTTTCATTCAACCTACAATTTATATATGAAATTGACATCATCATTAGTTACAATGACTATTACTTAGTCTTTATATAAGACTCTAATTTCAAAGTATTAACTCTTAAGATATTCAGCAAATGAACCCTTAAGTTTTGGACAAAAACCCTAGTCCAAAATATAGTTCGGACATGTCGGATACGCTTAACCAACTTACGCCTTTATACACGTTCTTCGTACGATCCACTTTTAATAAGTTGTCTAAATTACTCATTAATGGACTATTTAAATTGATTTAATTCAATTAAACTTTCTTCTTTTACATAACTTAATGATTTGGACATTTAATAATGTATCAAATATCTCAAAATATTATCTACCTTTGATAATATACAATTACATTCAAATATTATTAATTTAAATACTATTAACCATTTAATAATATTTTAATCACTTATTAATATTATTAATAATTTAATAATATTTTAATCATTTATTAATATTATTATCCATTTAATAATATTTTAATTACTTACTAATATTATTAATCATTTAATAATATTTAATATTTTAATCCCTTATAAATATTATTAATCATTTAATAATATTTTAATCACTTACTAATATTATTAACCATTTAATAATATTTTAATCTCTTACTAATATTATTAACCATTTAATAATATTTTAATCACATTTTAATATTATTAATTATTTAATAATATTTTAATTACTTAATAATATTATTAACCATTTAATAATATTTTAATCTTTTACTAATATTATTAACCATTTAATAATATTTTAATCCCTTATTAATATTATTAACCATTTAATAATATTTCAATCCCTTATTAATATTATTAACCATTTAATAATATTTTAATCTCTTACAAATATTATTAACCATTTAATAATATTTTAATCACTTATTAATATTATTAACCATTTAATAATATTTTAATCTCTTACTAATATTATTAATTATTTAATAATATTTTAATCCCTTATTAATATTATTAACCATTTAATAATATTTTAATCCATTATTAATATTATTAACCATTTAATAATATTTTAATCACTCATTAACTATGTAATGATATTTTAATCATTTACAAATGTTATTAATCATTTTAACAATCTTTTAATCACATACTAATATTATTTACCATTTAATAATATTTTAATATTCTTCAAACAGTACCAATAGTTAACTTTTTAATTGTGTTAACTTTAGTCTTTATTTTAAACATTTAGCTACCATTTATTCATTAATAGACTCCATATATTTTGATTCAGTATTCAAACATATTTATTTTACACTTATTTTAACTTAATTTTTCACAAAAAACCCGACCCAGACCGACCCGACCAGATCCGACCCGGACTACCTAAAATCTGCGAGGCTGTGGACTCGAACGCAGCTATGCCCACCACGAGCGCAGGTGCGCTCGGCCAATTTTTCCAAAAATCAAATTTTTGGCTGCATGACCCTCAGTCGCTCCGATAGTTATAACTTTTTCATTTTAAAATATTTTGGGGTATTTTTGAGTCCATTCTCATTAGAATTTCCCCCTCTAGAACTTCTATTTAGATCACAAATTCAAATTTCAAACAGAACTAGACTAAAAACTGCTCATAAGGACAAAGTAAAATCTAACTTCACAAATTCTTGGTTTTATTGGTTCAAACTTGAACAAAATAACATCTACACATCCATATGACACCAACTCAATGTTGTTATCTTCCTATCTTCTTGTTTTACAATATTTCATGATTCAATTATATTTTTGAAAATGTTTTGACATAAAATTTAAGATCGAATCGTCTAGGGTTTTATCGGTAAATCGTTACATGAACTTTTCTTCTAATTCTTTGTATACCACTCATATAGATACATGTATTAACTATATCAAATCATGAATATACCTATATACCATAGTTTTAGACTTCTAAAGCATCAATATAACTTTTGATCGGTTAAAAATTTATTTTGACCGTTTAAAACATATATAGACTCTAAAAATAAACTAAAAAAGGTTTTGAACACTTTTGAACCTTTTATACATAGATGCTCTTCTTTTTCTTTATATGAATTTGGCTTAGGACTCCTCCTTGACTATTCTCTAGCACTTTTTCTTGGTTGATTCTCAATCTCACAAGAGTTAGTTTGCTTTTCTCTCAAAGAAGTTCTCTCTTTCTCTTAAGAATTTCTAGACAAATGACTAACATTTGCTAGCTCTTTCTCTCTTCTCTATATATAGAACTTAAGTAAGCTCAATTAACTTCCTTAATCATATAAAGTTAGTTAATTTAACTCTCTAAATCATGCTTACTATAGCAAGGAATGACAATATAAATGACAAGAATGAATGACTTCAATCAAGGTTGCTTGTAAGAAACCTTTGGAGTGAAAATGAAGCAATAGGAAGCCACACTCAACATTTTCATGTGGGGCCCCCTCAAAATTCGGGACTTGTTATTTTACTACTTCAATTTGGCTTTATTTTTATGTCCTATATCATTATATAAACATCCATATATATATATATATATATATATATATATATATATATATATATATATATATATATACACACCAATATATGTATACACATTCACTTATACTTGGACAATACTTGCATTTTTCTAATATTTGACCATTAAAGTGTCATACATCAACTTGACACATAAATGGTGAAGTGCAACATAAGCAACATAACACCAATACTTAACATTGGTCACTAAATACCCAACCTTAGTTAAAACTCATCTTATTTATATATACATATTTATATATCTCCTAACAATTAACCATAATGTGGTTAACTCTCTACATTCAAGTATACATATATATTCAATATATTTATATATTTACTAACACTTAACTCTAACATTGGTTGAGATTTTATTTTTATTATCACTTAGGGTTAACAATGAACCCAACAATGGTTAGTTCTCTACAACGTGCAACCCAAGGTTACCTACCAATTCTATCTTGAGAAATTATATACATACATAATTGTATATATAATATTCTTCCACCAATTAACCCATGTAAGGTTACTATCTTCTAACAACTAACCTAAGGTGAAACTACCAACCTCGCCTTGATTAACTCTCATCCATCATGTATATATATAATTATTTATCTACATATTTTGCTAGCAACTAACTCATGCATAGTTAAAGGTTTAATTTATTTACCACTTAGGGCTACTCAATTAACTCATCCATAGTTAATTCTCATCATCATATTCATTTACCTAGCAATTAACCAATATTTGGTTAATGCTCTCTCTTGTCTACCAACTAGGGTTATTCAATTAACCCTACATTAGTTAATTATCTACACTCAACAATACTTGCCAATATTATTTCATTGGACCTATATTAATTGCATTTTGAACTATTAATAAACATAATATTTGGGCTTATTATTTAATTACCCACCTTCATGCAAGTATTCTCATATTGGGCTAACACATATCATCTTTTTTGGGTTAATGCACTAATAGTAATTAAATTACTTGAACTCTTCATGAGGCTACATCCTTAAAGTTATTTGGATCTCTTTATAATTACCAACATGACTTAAAATAATTAACATATTGGCTTGCTTTAATCCATTATTGGACTATATATAATAACTTAATAATTAAGTTAATTATTTATTTAAGTAACTTCTTAATATTGTCATTCTAGGCAATATTCTTACTTCTCTACTTGCTAATCTTAACTTTAATTCATGACTCGTATAATTAACTTAGTTATTTATATTATATGACTTTCATTCTTACTTCATACTTAAATTAATTAATTTATTATTTTTATTGAGTATTAATTTACTCAAACACTCATTTGGTTAAAAGCATACTTTAGGTATATATGTATCAATATAACCACCTTCACTTCTTAATTGAATTTATTTTCTTAATAAATTCTCCACATGCATCCTTATAATATTCTCACATTTAGGTCTTAAAAAAAATGTTTACTCATTTTTTATACAACTCACTTCTCCAACTCTAGGTTTTAAACCATAATCTTTAATTAATTTTATCTACAAATCTTGTAAAAATCTGGGATATTACAGAATGTCCTTGTTGTCGGTCAATTAGGCAGCATCGGTCCTCCGATTGACAACTTGTTGTTACTTCCCCTATTTCCGTCGCTCCTTCCAGATCCTTTCTTCAGACAATTCTTGACTACATGATCCATAGCACCACAAATGAAACGTACTTGGTTCTTCCTTGGTTTAGGACAGTTGGCCGAAATGTGCCCCTCCATCCCACAGTTATAACAGATGTTCTTTCCTTTCATGCAAACACTTTGATGACTCTTACCGCAGTTTCTACATACTGTACTCTTTTTCTTTTCATTTCCTTGATTGTTCCCAGTATTGTTGCTATTATTGTTCCACTTCCTTTTTCCAAAGTTACTTCCCCCGCTGCTGCCTTCACAGTTCACACTATCGCTCTTCTTCCCCTTTTTCTCTTGGTTATACTTTATCAGGGCTTCACTTCCACCCTCAACTATTATCGCTTACTCCAACAGTGTTGAAAATGAGTTGATCTGTAAAACAAAAACTCTGTTATATATCAAAGGCTTTAATCTTAATTCGAATCTTCTCGCCTTGCATTCTTCAGTGTCCACTTGGTGTGGAACAAATCTCGTTGATTCGTTAAACTTGGCAACATAATTAGCTACCGTCATGTTCTCTTGTTTGAACTCTAGAAACTTGGCTTCCATTCTTGCTTGCAAGCTAGTGGGAAAGTAGTTTTCAAAAAATATAGTTCTTTTAAACGATCCCATAGTACCATTCCTTCTCCCTCTCAGTTTTGTTAGCTTTTCACCAGTAGTTAGTTTCCCCCTTCATCATGAAGGTAGCGAAAGCTGTTTTCTGATCTTTACTTATACATACAACCTCGAAGACTTTCTCTATTTCTTCCACCCAGATTTGGGCTTCAATCGGATCTATGGTTCCTTTGAATTCTAGCGGTCCAACAACCTTTAATTCTTTAAAACTAGCTTATGGATTCACTACCGAAGTTGGGTTAGTTACATGAGGTTCTCTCCCTTGCATTGCTCCTACTATACTAGGAGATCTACGAAACATTGCATTGGGCCAACTGGACCTCTCTCATCATTTACTGACTCTTCTTGGTATGCTGGCATTCTCCTTCGTTGCGGCATTTTCTGTTAATTAAAACTTTGTATTATTATTTTTATATTTATCTTCCAGTACTTAAACATTCAAACATTTAATCATCACAAAGCATATTTTTATATTAATATGCCAACAAGTAGTGCATTACACCTTACATAGCATAGCATATTGCTATAAACGTTCATTATCCCACTAAACAAAAGGTGGGATTTACCCAAATATAGCCCCTACTATCACAAAAGTTTGGGGACAATCTAAACATCCCTTAACCATACAAAAGTTGGGATTACATTAACATATAGACATAAATTACTACAGACAGACCAACTATCCAAGCATGCCACGTTGAATGGCATCATCGTATTCCTGTCGACCAATGTGATCCACCAACTGTCGACTCATAGTGTGACTAGTTTGTCCTTCCTCTGTCGGGTACCTGTGCACCTTATTTAACCATATTCCCATAGTCGTGCTGGATGCATAGCTCATAGAATCTATTTTAGCCTTCTTGGCTCAGACTTCTCCCTATAGTTGATCTACTCGCTTGGCATATCTGTTCCACGCCTCCTCAATCCTGATCTTATCAGCAATCTCTAAATCAAATTCGGCCTTCGTGGCCTCATTCTCTACTTGTAATTCGGCTCTCTTCTTCCCAACTTCTTGGCACCTCTCACTCATCTCAGTAATTCCTACCATCAAGTGATGCACTAGTGACTCATACTAACACACTATGTTTTGATACCCATGGTTCTCCTCTTGCAGTTCACGAACTCTATCCTCCAATTCCATGTTCTTATCAATCAACTGATATGTCACTGACTTGTATTGCTCTTCCATATCCTGGTGTGTCTGATTTTCTTCCTCTAAGTGCTTAATCCTCTCCCCCAACTCAAGATTCTCATCTGTCAGTTGCTCTACCCAATAATCTTCCTCTAGTGAAGTATGATACTACACCCCTTCCTCGGCTCCAGATAGAAACTCACCCAAGACAGCTGGCTCCTTCTCGGCTACCAGCTCCTTATCGGCTTCAGCTATGTAATCCTCCTCAGGATCTAACACAGGCTCAACCTCTACTGGTGGTCATATACCCATATGGGTATCCATGAATAGCTCTTCAACAGTCCTACTTAACTCTTCAACTTCTGACATCCTACAACCACCAAAAACAATAATTAGTATCTTGAAGAAATCATGTTATTCTGCCACATAAGTTAATCTTTTGTAAGTTCCCTTTTCGCTGAATTTTCACAATTCAGATCCTAACTCGATGTGAGTTTTACTATCTTCTTACGGTCATACCCCTAAGATTTTTCCCCCAACCTAAGGTTTATAACCTACAGCTTTGATACCAACTTGTGACGCTCTCAAATTCGGGTCCTTATAACCACGAATTTGATACTAACGATTCCTAATAAGCAAAAATAAATATACCCATTTATACGCAAAAACATAAATATTACATTAACTTAACCATTCTTACATTTATCCCAGGTTTCTACAACCTTAAAACAAACGATTCATGAAGCATACAACATAGGTAAACGAAAGCAAATACAAATAAACTAGTCTTGGGCTTTGCCGTTGCCTATATCTTTTTTATTTCCTTCTGGAACCTCAAGCTTAGCTGAAATGGATAACATAAGCAAGGGTGAGCAATTAATTTACTCAACAAGTTTAAAGGATACAATAATGGATTATTATTATTAACAAAGATAAGCTTCTCAATGTTTTCCACAATTTGGACAATAATTGTGGAGTACATGGATAATAACATGCTCTTCAATAACGATAAATAAGTGAGTTTAACATGACAAGTGGTTATAAAGAACCATGAATAATTGTGAGACATGAATAATAATTCTACGGAATATTTAACATTTGCATAAATGAAAAATATTCTCAACAAGTACTTAAGGTAATCAGCCTCTTGTACTTTACAGATATGCATATAGTTTAGTTTTCTACATTGAGTTAACCAATAAAATGTCCCTATATTAGGGTTTTGTGCATCTCAATTTTACATTATGATTCTGCACCACCACAATGTGGTTTGGATTAGCTTTAAAGAATTTATTTGAATTCAATAATTTTTTACAACATTAGTTTAACTGAATCAAATGGATTAGACCTTCATACGATAATCTAGTTCAAATGTATAAGAACTTTAATCATGAACAATTTAATACATGAATATTCTGACGAGGTACACAAAGTGCGAAGCATGGCCTTCGTACAACAATTATGTACCAATAAAGAGTTTAGAATAGGACACTTGCCTGATATGTTTATTAGACTTAACTGTTCTACCTTGTTACCGATTTGACCTACATATACCATATCATTGCTTAGTCAATTAGGTATAGCCATGAATCATCATACGTCGAAATCCTAAGTGTTATACGATCTAGTGATCATATACAAGTCATCTTATCACATATGGTCACATAGTACATGACTCACAACATAAAATATTTACTCATGAAAATTGACTACGTTAATTATTTTATAACTCGTCTCGTATAACGTAATGACTTCATGACACTCCATTCTCGGTATATCTATAACAAATCATCTTTTAAATAAAATATCATAGTTGGAAACTTAATGAATTTCATTCCAAACTTCTTCTTCTTTTTTCTCAAGTGGCGCGCCCGCGCCATAAACTAACACGGTCGCCCCAGTCCCACCGAAAATCTGGAAACCATGACGGTGCGGCCACCCCTAAAAATACAAAGGGAGCGGCGCGACCGCGCTACCATTGCAAAATTTTCATAACTGGTTTCTTACTCCCAAATTTCCCAAACTTTGAGCATACATGATTTTTAGTTCTTCAAAACACAATTTATCCTTATGTAGTGTATGTTTACAACCAATTTATATCCAAAATCACTTATGAGAACCAAGCTTTCAATGAAATATAGATTAATATAGTTTAAATATATAATTTCATCACATGAATATGCACCCATTTATTTAAAAGATAGTATACGCGTTGGCTTGACATCTAACAACATTTCACACAAAGTTTACATATCCTACAATGAGCTCGTATAACATCATGTTTACCTAGCTTATGAGTCATAAGAGCACAACACCCAAACCTCCTTAAGGTTCACATGATTCAACACTTTCCTACAAACAATTTTGTTTACAAACTCAATACATAAATCATCTTAACTTGGGACATATAACACCCCCTCCTCTTATTTATTTCATAAAATATGGTTCAATTCTTGGTTTAAAATCATTATGCCATGCTCAATTTTCATAACTCATACACATAAATTCCTTGAGTTCGAAAACCACACTTTAACCATTAAATATAGAAATTCTCCTCTCTTAGGAATTTTGACAAACACTTGGTATGCATCCTTGTTATAACCATTTAAGCACATAAATCACAACATCTTCATTCACATAAATCATCCTTATATCTCTGAGCCCTTCTTGACCCTCTATACACAACAAACTCCCACAAGCAAATAATCCAACAATCACCTAAGTGAACATAGCAAAGCTTGAATTTAATGAAGTTTAAAAGAGAGTAGTCATTATACCTTTGTTACTTGGTTGTTGATGGTTAAAAGAAATCTAAGCAGCTTCCTTCTTCTTCTCCTTACTCAGTCGTGCTCTCCCCTCTCTCTCTATATTGCTTCCTTCTACTTAGCAAGTGATGATATTCTGGAATGACAACTTAGCAAGTGATGATATTCTGGAATGACACAAGGCTAAGTATATACCTAAATTCTCCTTTTGCTCCATCAGTTAAAGACTTTTGGTTCATTCCTTATACCACTTACTAAGGCTACCGAGGTGACCTCCATCGCAGCCCCTCAAGAATTGCGACGTTGCTCACCAATAACCGACCCCCTGAAATCTGGTTCCAGTGGCAACTCTTGTCCCAATTTGAGAATCACTCACCAACATGCTACTTGATCCTCATGGTTTGGGCTGAAAATAAAACAAGCATTGGACTCTTCTAATTTAACCATGTTAGGATAGCAATACATACACTATAATGAAGGGTTTACTTGGACTCGCATGTTTGGGCTGGTTAAATTTTAGTATACCTATGCTAGCTTAGTTAATTTAATTGCTCTATAACCCAAAATGTTAATTAATTGATTGGGTCTCAAAATATTACCCCCATACACTAATTATTCTTATTATTAATTAATATGTTAATCTAGCCTTTAAAGTCTCATATACAAGTTATTATTTATTGACCCAAATTTAATTCATCACTCATGTAATTTAATTTCACATCATTTCTAATTAATTACATGTTGACTTTTCTTTTCTTTTTTTTTTAATTTCAAATTTGAGTATACTTTCATCTCATTAATTAAAAGAATTTAAATTCTCATAATTTCATTTTAAGAAAATAAAGTGTTATACAAATTTCTTGGTCATTACAGTCGTGCTCACTCTTGCTGTAATCAAATATTTTCAGCGAGGTGCGATGAATTTAAAGATCCCAGTAAACGCAAAGGAAATAATTGAAGTTATTTTTGGGTTATAAAATCTTGTTTTTATAATTGTTTAAATCTCTTGATGTAATATGTTGGGATAATTACAATTTTGTATTATCAAAATCTTGTAATAGTAGTGAAATGAAATTATACATTAAGGCGAGTGCTAATAATATTGAACTCAGTTAGTTAAAAGTAGTCGACAGATAGTCATAGTGACTTATTGTTGAAATGTGAACTTTTGTATACTTACAATGATTGTAATAAACTATGTCATAATTTATAAATGATCTGAGTTGATCTGAGTTTGTAAGATCAGTGTAAAGATTTCGATTCTGAGGCAAAGAAACAAAGAGAATAAAGATATTATAAAAAAAATTAAATTTATTGAATTCTTAGCAACATGTTATTGTATAATATTGTGGCTAATAAAGAGAAGGTTGTACATTAACAACCATGAGTCGCCCGTAGCCAGTACGAGAATTCTCGGGGCGTCATAAAAGCTGTCCCAAAAGTTTGATTAAACCATCCGCCAGAATGATTAGCGGATGAGAACTATGTCATTTTTCATTTCCACCGTTGTTCTTAGATTGTACGTATTAGATGTTATTTGCTTAATTTTGATCCATAATAAATATTTACTATAGATCATTTATATATATAATGTGTCGTTAGTAATAGAAATATTTCATATTGTTTGATTTTGAATTAAAGATAATTATACAAAAGTAATATAAAAAAAGATGTAGCAATTTAATTTGAGAAAAAAAAAATCAAGTGAATAAAGACAAGCTGGGTATGAAGTATTGTTTTTGGAGTTGGGGCAAGTTTGAAGGAGAACTACATATTACGGAACGCCTATCGCGAAGGATCCCACAAACCATACCCGTCTCGTTGTGAGACTCAATAAAACTTGACATTTAATAAATATTATGGTGGATACGGATAATTGAATATACGATCCGACCCGCTACCATACCTACCGAAACACCCTAGCTACTTGGCGTCGACACTTGCGCAAGGCACTGGTCACCTCAAATACGTGTTTTCTTGCACCGCCTCCTTTGATCCTTTTCCCCCATTCTCCATTTCCCTGTCCATAAAATCCCCAAATTACATATCTTTCTCAAGAATTGGAAAAAGCTAAAGAAGACTAAGAAAAAAAATGCCTGGATTAACGTGCAACTCCTGTAACAAAGAATTTGATGATGATTCTGAGCAAAAGCTTCATTATAAGTCCGAGTGGCACCGTTACAACCTCAAACGGAAGGTAAAAATATTTGGTATCTTACATTTTAGCATGTCCCCTTTCTTTCTTATTCATTTTAGGGTTTTTCCTTTTGTTATGATACTGATTTTATAATTGTTTATTGATTCTGATTTGATTTTCAGAATGGAGATTTGGGGTTTTGTTGGTTTGTTGAATGTATGGAATTTTAATAATTCTTCGTTAAGGGGGTTAAATGTTTAAATCTTTGAAAGAATGGGCAAAGTTAAGGAATCTACTCCTTGAAAAAGGGGGGCTAAAGTCTATTGTGTAATAAAAGTTGGAATGTTCTCTCTAAGCCTTTCTTTTGGTATAATTATATGGAATGTTTGCTGGCTGACAGGTGCTTTTACATTTGGTTGGTTGCTGAATACGTGTAAACCAAAGTCGCAGTAATTTTTTTAGATTAAGTAACTTGGTTTTGTATCAATTTGTCAATTTAGTAACACTCTTATAGCTAAGAGTTTGGACTCATATTTTAATTTTTTGATATTCTTACAATATTTGCTATTGTTATATTTTATCGCTTTTAAGTGCATATGGATTTTTGTCTATGCAGGAAATTAGAAAATAGAGAAATAGTAGTGAAGAATAATGCAATATTTTTAAATTAACATTGTCCCTGCTAATTATCTTATGAGGTTGGACGTTGGGAATGGGGGTGAAGTGTGAAAAATTCTTCATCTAATAGTGAAATTCCTTGTGAAGTCTTTGTTTAGAACTTAATATTATCATAAAGTTTACTTTAGCGTTGCTACATAGATTTTGGCATTAGTTCATAATACTCCTGTTTATTTCCTAACAATTTCCTACTCTAAAAACTTTCAACCCCTCACTCCTTCCATATTGTGACTTTTTACTTTATTTGCAGTAATTTGGCTCCTTAATTCTTTGAAATGCTATTTCTCACTTCAAGACTAAAAGCCGTTTGTGAAATTAATAAGGAACTATATTCAGAATATATCATAATATGTACATATTGTTTTTGAGAAATAGCAGAAGTTTAAACAAAACAAACATGCTCTAATATTTAAGGGAAAAAAATAAATTATGCAGGTATACTGATCTGATTTTTATGCATTTGATTGTTTTGCTCCATTATAACTTAAGCTTAAATCATTATGACGATTTTTTGAGGATTTTCCATTATAACTTGAGCTTAAATCCATGTGACGATTTTAATTTTCTTTTTCCCTTTCTAACAGTTTTAATTGAAACATTTTGTGTTCTTGTATACATGGTATATCTCTGTTGATGTTTGTAGTCTAAACCATTACGGTGGGTTCAATATCAATTTACTTCTATTGCTAAATTCAAGTGGTTAGTGTACATTGTAGACTTGTTTTTGCTTCAAGTTATTATAACGCCTTTCTTGAGTAAAATTTTCAATTGCATTAGTGTTCTTTTACCGTACAACTATTTTCATACTTTTATAACTTTCTTTTCATTTCTTATTCCTTCAGATAGAATCTATGGGCTCTAAATTGCTATCGTTTTACACTTTTGTATTAAGTAATCCATGCTTTATATTAGAACCTTAGTTAGAGTGTGTAAATTCCTACTGGCCGGTTGGCACAGAACATGAGTTTCTCTACCACATGCTTTATATTTTTATTTCTTAAATTTTTAGGTTTGTTTCCTTGTTTCTTTCCTTACTTTTCTCTTTTTGATTGTGTTTAGGATGAGATATTAATCCTATCCACTAAAAAATAGTATTATGCAAATGTTAAAAATAATAATCAAATTCCCAGACCGCAAGTGTTCAAGCATGATGTGCCAAAGGTATATGTGGTCCACTTCTCATTATCTGTAACTTTTGTAATAGTTGCAGACATCATATGAAGTACAGAGGTATCTTAGAGTTTCTGATTTTTGGAGTAAAACATGAAACCACTATTCCTGAGGATTCTCAGACATCGTTAGAAGGAAAGGTAAAGAATATCATCAGGTGTTGGTCAAGCCTTTATCGGCTGTTTGATATGATGATTTCTCTAGTCAAACTTGATAGACTGAAGAAGGGAGAGTATCAATTTTGGCTCACTGTCAACAAGTCTTTGAGTAAATATGATTAGCTAACCATAGTTGTCACGGCGTCATGGCAAGACGTGGCTATAGTTGACCGCTAGGACTACAAATCATTATTAATGTGCAATCTATACATTATTTATTTTAGTTCAAAAGTATATTGGACAATAAAATTTTATACGCATTAAAACTCAAAATATAAAAACTAACATTATGGAATACAATTAAAAATACAATTATATGAATACTTAACAATCTAAATTCAAAAATAAAACACTTCACATTGAAAACTAGTAGAACAAGTCAACAAAAGGTACGTAGAAAATAAAGAATCAACTAAGTCAACACCCATCACACATTACAAGTCTAATAATAAATAATAAAATTATATCATATAGCTAATCCATGGGTTATGATGAGTTATAGGTACAAAATGACTTAATCACTAAACTTGGACTAGCTACCAAGGCATGAGGCTTAACGGTTCAGCGTCCAAGGCGTTGTCTTATCCTTCTCTAGGCCAGGATGCCTAATCGTCGCCTAGTTGTCGCCATGACAACTATGTAGCTGGTCTTATGGAGGCCTTTAGACACATGGTCCCCATTTTGCGGCAAGTCAAGTTACTTTTCAAAATTTTGTTATGCCGATGATTATTCGTAACCTGTAAGATATCTTGTTTATGTAATGCTCTTTCTTTTTTATTTTTTTACAAGTATTGTATGATAGTTGCTTGTTTATTCCAAGGGCAAGATAGTTAAGTGTGGAGTTATGAGAATACACCATATGATTTATATCTTCCTATGCGGTCAATATTGCTATAGATGCTTCTTAGAATATGCTTGGATTTTTTTAGCATTTTGATTTTATTTTTTTTTGAATTTCTTCACTATCAGGTTGCAGGGGTTCCAGGGGTAACAGAAGCACTATTTGTAGCCAGACAATCTGCTCTTGATGAAGAGAAAAAAAAGCTAAATGAGAACCCAATGCTTTATAGCTGTGGCATTTGTGGCAAAGGATACAGGAGTTCCCAGGCTCATGCGCAACATCTAAAATCACGGAGTCACATAATTCGCACGTCCCAGGGAATGAATGATCAAGCTGAGGGGACTGCAATAATTAAGCCTCTCCCACCTCGTAGTGTTAACAAGGCTCCCCAAGTAAAACAGCAAGATGATGAAAGTGAAGGAAGTGATGAGTGGGAGGAGGTTGATCCAGACGAAGATATGGTTGGTGAAACTGCAGAATCTTTCACTAATTTGAATGTTAATGATTTAACCTCTAATGATGAAATGAATGATGATGATCTGGTGAATGAGTTGGATCCATTATGTTGCCTTATGTGCGATTTAGAGCATGATACAATTGAAAGCTGTATGGTTCACATGCACAAGCATCATGGGTTCTTCATCCCTGACGTTGAGTATCTGAACGATCCTAAAGGCCTTCTTACTTATCTAGGTCTAAAGGTAATAAGGACATTGCTTATAATATTATTTTCCTCTGTCTATTTTATTTGTGTCAACTATAATGTCGTACTACATTTGTTTTGTTTCCTTTTACAAAGTGGGTTTACTGTGCATTTCTGTTGCGAATTTCAGGTTAAAAGGGATTTCATGTGTTTGTATTGCAATGATAGATGTCATCCTTTCAACAGTTTGGAAGCAGTCAGGAAACATATGGTAGCAAAATCTCATTGCAAAGTACATTATGGTGATGGTGGCGATGATGAAGAAGCAGAGCTGGAAGAGTTTTACGATTACAGCAGCAGGTATTGTTTTTGCCTTCCGTATTTTCTGATACACTAGTCACTTTGCTATATTGGTTTATTATGTTTTTGTTTTCCTTTTGTTATAGTTATGTGGATGTGGATGGGAAGCAGCTGGTTGCATCAGATGACATGAGCAATGGTGTTGAGCTTGGAAATGGTGGATCTGAACTCATTATAACCCGAAGAACTGATGATAAAATATCAACGAAAGCACTTGGATCCAGGGAATATCTGCTTTACTATCGTCAGAAACCTCGGCCATCACATGCGAATGATATTGCCATCTCCGTTGCACTGGCCTCAAGGTTCACCTTGTATTTCCTTTATTGGTCATCTATTATAGAGAAGCTTTCATTTGATTTTGCCCTCAGCCCAATCTAAAAATTTTCCTTACACCACCCTCCATTCAACTTGAACTTGAAAAAATGAAAAATGAAGAGAATTAAGAGTCCTGCTGTGTAATGCGGCAAATATGTACCGAATTACAACTGCGATACATGCCAATAC
The DNA here is from genome assembly GCA_947179155.2 of Hedera helix. Classification (NCBI taxonomy): domain Eukaryota; kingdom Viridiplantae; phylum Streptophyta; class Magnoliopsida; order Apiales; family Araliaceae; genus Hedera; species Hedera helix. The sequence goes on along the minus strand of OX359276.1, from coordinate 26,090,249 downwards.
ATGAATATAAGAGGGCCAACGTTTGACATATGTCTTCAGAAAGATTACAACTAATAGTTATCCACGTAATTGATAATTAAAAGGTCGACACAAACATTCGCAATATATATCATTTTCTTCCAAGAATTAAAGTGAGTAGAATCTGAATGACTAAAAGGAAGTAAAAACAGTACGTTAAGGACTAAAAGTTTCTTTCTTTTTCAGGTATAAGAGCATGGGGTTGACGACTGTACAATCAAGAGAGCATAGGGTAAGGATGAAGGTGATGAAGGAGATGAGGAGATCAGGCGTGGAGGCCATGCGGTCCAAAATTGGCATGAAGAGTAATGTCATCCGTAACCTTCCCAATAATGTTCCGTATTAAGATCGTCATATCAAGTATCCAAGTTTTCCAAGCTTTTGTTTGTTGGCTTAATATTTTTCTTGAAGTATACATTGTTGTTTTGATACTAAACTGATGCATCAGTCTTGGGAATATGATGGAATATTAAGTATTGGTTTGCATATCCCTTTGGGAATTATCGAAAACATGCCCAATTCAGCATCTGGTTTTATTTTTAAATAGATGTTGCAACTCTCAAATTATTAAAACAAACTCCGAGCTGTTTTTGGTTTGTAAAGAATAATACGTCATTTTTTTTCTGGGGTAATGTATAGCTCAGTTTGTATGTCTTAAAAAACTTGAATCTGCATGTGCAGAGGCAATTGAGAAAAGGGTGATGATAGGAGTTTTAAATTTTTAGTCTCAAAAAGTGTCCTAAATGGCGTGTCATCGTAACATTGGTTAGTAGATCTTATATGATGGGTTATATCATAAATAATTATTTAAATATTCAATGTTATGTCATTTGAAACTCATTTGAAACATAAATTTTGAAACTTTTAGCGATACTCTTAAAAAAAATCAGTGATAGTATTATGAAAACCTTATATTCTCTGAAGAAGTTTTACCCCTTCAGGCGAGTAATATTTTTTCATCAGCACAATCTTTAACCGGAGACATCTCAAAGATCCGGAATAAACCCCGAGAAACAGAAAATTGCAATCCTTACAAACCCCACATTTTAGTTCAATTTAGACAAATATAATAAGCTAATTGTGATTTGTGACAATGTGTGAGGGCTATGAACATTCAACTTGGCACCAAGAAATTCCCTACGCTTTAGCTAAATCATTAGAAATAAAAAGACATGGCCTCTACTTTTGGATTAGATATAAGAATGGCACAACACCATAAGAATATCCAAGGAAAGAACATTCTCTTCAACAGAGATCCCATTATGAGATCTCTTCTATTTCTACAGACCGACACCAAAGAGCTGCTTACTGCCGAATTGTTTTGCTCCATTTAAAATTTGGATTGTAACTTTCATTAACGCCGAATAAGGCTGAGCCTAGCCAACATTTGTTTGTAGGTTTAGAGTATGGGCCTAAATTGTCAATCTTAATCAAAAAATAACTGTGTTGTGATCTACAAACTAGACTTGTTTATCCACGTATATGCAGTTATTTACAGTGTGTCGTCGCATCTGGTCCCAGTAAAGTCGTAATGTTTCTTGCAAGCTATAATAGGACCCACAAAGCAAACACAGCAAAAAAATCCGAGAACTAGTAAAGTTACAAAAATAGCCTGAAGTTATGTTAACAGGCTTTCCTGGATAAAAATGCAGCTGTTATTACTGTGACAAACAACGAAACTAAACAATTCTTATGGTGACTCTTGATTAAATTACAGAAACTGTAACAATACATGAATCTCTTAATACTCCGAAAGGACAAGCAAATTACTGAGGAGATACTGCACCTTTGCATTTTCGCCCCGCAACCGAGTTCACTCTAACTACATCTACAAATGCACTACGCGAAGGATCTTTTCTCGTCTAATGTACAATATAAATTATACAGCTACATATAAGAACAAAGTTACACTCATTTCCCCCTGCCCCTGCCCTTTCTCTGGTATCTGCTTGGTTTCTTTTCATGTTGCTTCTCATCCATGTTACCAGTCTTGCCTGCTATACCATGCTTTAAATCTGCTTGACTCGTTTCACGGGTCGACTCCTGAAGGCGAACACCGGAACTGTCCTGGGAGCGAGTGGCAATTCTGTTGATTTCATTTTCAAGTGGAATTTCAACCGAAGTTTTGCTTAGAAAACCACAGATCTCTTCTCCAGTAATGCTGCTGGTCAACTTGTCGTTGATTGAAATAACTGGATGTAAGTTATTCTCATTGGATTGCTTGGGGTTCTGCTCTATATCCACACCTGCAGACAAACTGAGAGGCAACCAGAATTACCGAGATGACTTGCTACAAAAGAAAACATAATAAGAAGGTAGGTGATCAGAGTATCTTTCACCTAGATCTTGAAGATGCTGAACCGTTGGCATTTGGTGCTCCGCAAATTTTAATAACTTCTTTCATAGAAGTACTTCTATCGCCTGATTTTGCATCATTTGCTGCACTAAGATGATTTAATATATGAGCAAGGATAATTAGGATAAATTCTTTGAGAGAGAGAGAAATAAATATCAAGGAAGAGAACCTAAAGTAATAACCAAACTGAGAGCCATATTTACCAGACGGCATAGTTTATGAGACTGCATTGAGCTAGTAATTTATTCAGCCCAACAAAGGCTGTAAATGGTAACCGGAAAATCCGATATTTATTCACAATCATATCCCTTTAAAATGGATATTATACATAATATGTTATGGTTAAAGTAGATATCATCCATTATCCATATATATTCAGTTTAATGACGTCCCTCAATAAACAAATACTACGAATTCGGATATATGGATATAGGCATATCCGAATTCGTTTAACATATTTGTTGAGATATTAGAAAAATAGCAAATATCTAGTATTCGATATTCCTATTCGTTTGTATTAAACTAAAAATATATAATTATATATATTTGTCAATATATTATATAGAAAATTGATAATTTCATAACTAAAGCTGATATCAATATAAGGCTCTATTCATTTAGCAAGTGCTGCATGATAATCTTTCTTAATAAAGAATTAATTTTTTTATCATAAAAATTCATAATATATTGCATTAATATTGAAGATGAAATAGGATGCCCTAACACCTCACACCTATTCTCTTTTGTTATCTAATTAAACAAAATTAAAAATATATATATGCTCTCCCTCTTAAGCAACTCTGTGAATTACTATTTTTTTATTTTAGTACTTTAATTGACATGCTAAAAATAGAAAAAAATTGAATGATTTTTTCCTTCAATCTATACTTACTATAATTAAATAGACAATTTGGTTCGCCCTTCCTTTTTGGTTCTCTTCCTTTTTTTTTTATTCGACCTTTTACATTTCCTACATTTTAGATCAATTTCTATTATTTATCTATCCAAATCAAAAACTAGAATTAGTAACATAATTTTGTAAGGAAATAAAGTATTAGTAAATATAGTTTTATATATAAAAAAAAACAAAATAAGATCATCTTACCTAATATTTATTTGTTACTTTTATTGAAACATACATAATATAGTTTGACAAGGAAACAAAATATAATTATACTTTCGAGTATAAGTAAGATTTTATAATTCTTGAGATACTATAATTTTGGAAGGCAACTATTTTCTTGTGAAAATCACATTACCAAATATTAAACTATACTATTATCAAAATATATATAGGTATAAATAAATTGCACTGACCAATAATATAATTCAATTATTAAATTAATAATTTAAAATTCATTACTCTATTCAATAATATGTATAAAAAAATACGATAAAAAATTTACAATATCATAATTGTACAATAAGACCATTAGGAACAAAGATGCGTAATATAATTTTACAATAAAACAATTATAAGATCATCTTACCTAATATTAATTTGTTGTTATTATTAAAATGTAAGAATAATTATATTCAAATATAAGTAGAATTTATAATTATTATTTATATAAAATAATTTTTAGAAGGAAACTAGAATTAAAAGCACAATTTGGTTCATTCAATTCAACCTATAGTTCTACAAGAAAATAAGACAATTTGGTTCGTACTCACTCGATTCATAAATAAGGATTATATTGTTTTAAAGGAAAATAACCACTCTTTTAAGATTGTGCCACAAATTTCCTTTGCCTTTTGTCCCTACAAATTTGGTTTTATTACAATTTCATCTTTCTTAATTTTTTTATTTTTTACTCTCCAAAATTTAATAAAACTCCTTTTTATCTTTTACGGTAATTGCACACGCAACACGTGTGCCACCAAGACTAGTATTAATATATAAGTAAGATTTATTCCTACTAAGATTATATAGTTTGAGAAGAAAACAATTCACATAAAGATTTTTTTTATTAGAACATAAATATAATTATAATTTCGAGTACGAGTATGAGTAGGATTTTTATTATTACTATATATATAATAACATAAGGAAATAGTTATACAAGAGTCATCTTACCTAATATTAAATGAATTAAAGTTTTATGCACTTTCAATGTATACACAAGCGATGATGTTTGGATCTTGACAAATTATTATGAAGTATTTATGTTGAAGATCATTATTCTTATTTTAATGTCATGATCCTACACTGCTTCTATATATACATTGTCGGTGTATCAAATTTTAACTCATTAAATTGTTACTATTATTAAATTAAAAGTAGATATAAATTAACATAATATATTAATGAACTATATGATTCAATTATTAAATACAAAAATAAAAATAAATTAACCTATCCATTAAGAATTTGCAACAATAAAATTAAAAACATCAACGTCATAATTTTATAACACCCTTCGTTCGGTTCAACCGAGTCAAAAACAAGAATAAATTACAAGCAAAAAATTATAAGATCATCTTAGCTACTATTAATTTGTTAACATTATTAAATAAGATTTTATTACTACTTAGATAATATAAGTTGAGAATAAAAAAAAAATTCACAAAGCTCATCTTACCTAATTTGAATTTGTTACTATTATTAAAATATAAGTATAATTAGATTTCAAGTATAAGTATAATTTTATTATTATTTAGATAATTTTAGAAGGAAACTATTCTAGAAAAGTACAAAAATAATATATTGATCAACCATATGATTCAATTATTAAACAAAAAATAAAAATTAATTAGTTTATGCAATAAAATATTTATGATAAAAAAAATCAACAATATCATAAACTAATATAAGACCCATGAGATTTGCACGGGGTGTACAGGCTAGTTAAAGTTTAAAAGACAATTTATTGTTGCTATGGTAATTGGTAAGTGTTCAAGCATTCAACTTAAAACCAATTGCTATCAAGTGGAGAGACCCTCGAGTATATATAATGAGTTTCCAGGTCTCATTTAATCAATGTGGGACTTAACCCAGTACGACCCCAATGTATCCCCCACGCAGAGACGGCGAACAAAATCTGAAATTTGAGATGTGCACCATTCATGTGGGGGACAGTAATGAAGGGAATAGTAAAAACCTTAGCTTTGATACTTTTTTCTCTGATAAGATCGCTTCACTTTTCAGGTTACCCACCCAATCTAATTCCACGAATTACCTGAACTAAGATTTATTTCTATTAATAATGATTTTTCTTAGCACGTGTAAAATGTCTAAAACATGGTGAAAGCAATTTAAGTTGTCAGAAGATAAAATACTTGCAGAGTAAGAACCTAAGGAAAAGGAAGGCAAAGTACCATCATGCTGCTTATTAGACAAAAGCTCCTGACTGATAGAGTGATGAGAATCAGTGGTAACTCCCTCCTCAAAATTCTGATTGGATTTTGGATCCTGTGCAATATAAAGATAAATCATAAGGCATTTAATACTTGGTCGTAACAGAACTTAGACTGTAAAGTAGGTTTTTATATTCAATAAATTGTTGTTATCATTAGGACAACACTACTAGCACACCGGTTCCTGGGATGAATAAATATATGAAATCATCAGGTACCTGATTAGGTTCAGAAACAATAGTAGGTGGATTGGATGACAACAGTTGAATTTGTGAATTATCTTCTGTCGTACCCAAAGCTGAAGAACCTAAAAAGAGTGTTGTATGTCTTAAATTTTCTACACCACAGTTTTATAATAATAAAAAATGAAAAATAAAATTGACATGGAAAGGATTTGAAGAAACAGATTCGTAGTTTCTCAGGGATGAAAATTAATCACAGGGAAAAAACAATATATTTAACCATGACAAATAAAATTTACCTGGCAAATCATGACAAGTATTCAATCCTGCAGCCAAGTTAACAGATGCATCTACTAGTTCTGTTGGTGTTAAAGAATTTGACACATGCATTCTATCACCATTACCACCTATTATTTTATCAGCCACGAAGGAGTGTTGGAATGTTTTAGGCTCTAAGGCAAATGATGAGAGATCTATTCTTGTGGATGGGAGGGTGCATAGCATATCTTCTGTTGCCTTGGAACGCACTCTTCGTATTTCCTCCTGGATATTCCACGAACCAGCAGAAAAAGTATCCCTTTTCTGCCACGTTGGTAAAAAAAAATTGTTGATAGAAGCCACATTCATATAACATTATGCGAAGTAGCAAACTATTATGGAAATAATCATATAATTCAGCAGGAGATTCGAAGAATAAACATATATGTATTATTTTATCACCTTTTCTTGACAATAAATGTAGTGTCTAGCTTCAAAAATAAATAATAAAATTTCAAGCAAATAAAAGGATCATTAGATCATTAGAATTAAGATTTAAGAATAGGGTAAAAACATGAAACTAACACAAAAGTTTAATTGATGTAAATCTCGGATTTTTACTGGCTCAGTTTAGGAATATAAGATAATTATTAGAGAATATGCAAAACAAGAAAATACTCTTTAAGTGAAATAAATTTAAACTATTACTAGTGAGTTTTGTGCTTTTGTGTTTATAGATATCACTTGCAAGGTTAAGTTTCTCATTCTTCTTCTTTTATTCAAATTTTCTTTTTCTGCACTGCAGGTATTACACTACTCTTATAAACCACCACAGGTAGAGACGAGATATATCACAAACTTCCACCAATCCCTTGTGATGGGGACAAATTTAAGGTTTAGAATTGTAGAGGGAAGTGGGGAAGAAGAAAAAAGGGATTGGGGACAAAGACAGGCAAAGAACACATCACTATATGCATAAAACTCTTCTCGTCACATTGGAATTGAATTTCCGCATCTGGCTGAAGACTTAAAGTACCGATTTCGTTCTATCAACTATAATAAATCTACTACTTCACCTAAATCAACTATGGTTACAAATATGATAATTAAGAAAATCTTCTCCTAACATAAGGAAACAAATCACAATATTACTTTCTTAGACAAATATTGATAAGATCATCAAATAAAATTTGTAGAAACTCTTGTTGGACCCCTTAACCTCTTTGGCATGGGCTTCCAAAGCCTTTTGTATTGGTCCAAGCACTTTATGTGGGCTTGTCATGCATCAGTTCTTCACTAGAAAGAACTCTACCCCGTTGAGTTTGGGGCACGACCAAGAATACCATAAAAAAGAACTACCGACTACGTAGCTGAGTTTGTGGCACAGCCAAAAATACAACTGAAGAGTCGTTCTTGAGCTTCGAACTTGGCACAGTAGCACAAGTAAAAGTATACTTGGTGTTGCCTTTAACAAACGAGCAAGTCCTCGCACTCCCTACATGTTGTGCATCACAATCCCAAACAGTATCACAATTCCAAATCCATGTGCGAGCTAAGCGGATGAAGCATGACATCACACGTGACAATTTCTGTAAACTTACCAACGGAAAAAGTAACTACCAACAAAAAAAGTGATCAAACATCATTTACCAACCCATAGCTTTGTGTTGGTTTTCTACACCATGTCATGGCTCTGAGTGCAATTCAAACTTCCCAAGCTTCTTTACAGCATCTTCTGAAACAGAATCTATACAGCTCTGATTATTAATCATAAGAGAGCACACTAGCTAGTCCCACGCATTTCATCCTTGTTTAAAGCAATTTACCCCGCAACTTGTGTATTATCCATCGGTTACTTGGCAACAAGTAGGGGAAAAAGAATCACTAAGACATGATAATTCACAACTGTGGGATCACAAAGTGCCACATTCAAACCAGCATCCCACTAAGTCGGTATCAGCTTCAGAATCAATAATATTGGTATTGCATTATTCAACATGATAATTCACAATTGTGGGATCACAAAGTGCCTCATTCAAACCAGCATCCCAAATTCGTTTTCTACCACAACCACCTGTTTAGAATGGACAATAATCATGTGTGGGGGATGGATAGTTGAAAGTTATGTGGCCAAGCCAGGACAACTGTAACAACTTGATGTAGGATCAGTACTTTCTCAAGAAGATGGGGAGAGATTAATCCCACCAACTATAGAGCTTGTTGACGATTTATATACCAGTCTGCTTTTTATAGGCTCCACAAACGTGGACTCGTTCCTAGTGATGACTTCCGTTAAGATTTAACTATGTATTCTTTTTCAAGTCATCTTCTTTTTCATTAGCCACCTAAACAACTTTAACCGTCATAAAGAATCTCCAAGAATATAACCCACTAGAAATCCTGTGATTTAGTACATCGAGATTATGACCTCTTCAACCCAAGGGAACTTGGATTGTGTGGCAACACACACAAACTTACTTTGTTTCACTAACTTAAAAAACTAGAGATACCCTCATTGCTTATAATCCAGAGGCATGAATTAACGACTCATAAAAACTTGAATGTCTTTCCATCTCTTTACTGTTTCGCCAAAAAAAAAAGAAGAAAAAAAAAAGTTACTTCCTCTCATCAGTCAAACCATACCAACGAAAGCTGCTTTCTAAACTGGGGATCCAAACCCAGAAAATTAACAGGTTGTAATCTACATGAAAATCTCCAACATCCAGTCTCTGTCTTTGTCAACTAAAGTTAACATAGGATCAGCACCTTGTGGTGGACTCTTCGATAAACTTGAGCTACTATCCTCAATAACTTTCCTTTTTAAGATAAGATCGATACAAGAGCTTAAATATTTGCAGTACATTCTTCGAGGATCGATGATTTTCTTGTTGTCTTCTTCTTGCGCGTGAATAAAAGACAATATTTATGTTCAAGTTTGCAGCGTTCCAAAATCACTAAAGATTACTAATAATAAGAAGAAAACTCTTCTTTTTCCAAACCAATCTTCTGTTTTTATTATATGGCCAATCAAATTAATATTTATTACAGGGAAAAATCTTGAAGAGTGAATGCTTAGGGCTGGGTTTGTAAAAAGTTACCAAACCATGTAACTGTGAGTGGAATTCTAACCAAATATGAGGGAATTAGTTGCTATCGGTATAATAAATGAAATAGAGAACAGCTTAACCTCTGTTCTTTCTCACACACAGTGATGATCAGACTTATGTTCTTTCACATCCTTTGCGCATAGAGGATTCTGAGAGATGGTGATGGTGACGAGACTGACTTTAGTTAACTCCAATGTCAGGTGAGGGTGATAAGTGGTTACGACAAGTGGTGACGACAGGTGGCGCAAGTGACCTTTATAATTTTGTATTCCTCACACCAGCGATGAAAACAAAAAGGAGATCTTGCTGAATAAATAGGGCTTGAGAATAGGGAAATGTGATGCTGAGAGAAACTTGAACCCCAATAAAATAAGTTTAACCAAGGAAAAACTAGTCCCCAAATTCCCATTCCTTCATGGTTGACGAGGCCATTCCACCCCATATACCCCCAACCCCCCCCCCCCCCCCCCCCCCCGCCCCACAAAACACCAAAAACATTCCTTCCATTTATGCAAATTAAAAACCATTACACCAAACATGTAATGAAGATTATGTCTGGAATGACATTCCATTGCCACCATATTACCAATCAATCAGTGTTTAATATAAAAGGTGATCCAACATTTATAAACCTGGTTAAATTTTTTATTTGCAAGCATCATTCTTCGTGCAGGCCTTCAGACCTTGAAGTTGCCGTCATAGTAGTAAACAAGGAATAAGTTCAAACAATTTACATTTTATTTATTTTCTAAAATAAGTAGTCTGAACAGCACCTGAGCAGAGGACAATGAATTGCCACCAACTGAAAATGGTGTTTCTTCTTTAAAATGGTCAGTCGCCATTGGCGATGGGGTTCTTGATCCAGAACGCCTTAAAGAAGGAGAAGCCCAAGGAGTACGAGCCTGCATATATGATTTAGCCATATCCACTGGTGAGCCCACCTTGTGCTTGGTAAGCTGCACTCAATAAAGAAAAATCAGGGGTCACAATACCAACTTCTAATGTCTGTGTTACCAGTTTTTACAATTTCAAGAATAATATGTAGCACAAATGAAGTGTGTGAAGCAATATAAGCAAAATGGCAGTATATAAAATGTTCCAAAGAATATCATAATCTTTCTTTTAATCTTGACCAAACACAATAGAACTTTCTAACCATTCAAAGGAAGTAGTCAGATAAATTCAAAATGCTGCCAGAGGCGGCAGAGTGTATTCCACCTACAAATACATTATTGTAGGACCGGGAAATGTAAAGCACAATTAGACAAGATTAATTAACAAAATGATACTTTCATTAACCATTGATCTCTTTGATGAACTTTATAAGCACAATACTTCCCTATACTATTACACTTCTCTTTGTGGTCGGGTTCGTTGATTGATCGGAGTGAGGCGAGAATTCCACAAAAGCATGCGAGATTGATGGAGTGTTCGATGAGGGGAGAGATCGTAGGCAAACTCTTCAAGGCAATATAGGCAGAACCCTTGTGCTAGGGCTGTGGTGCATGTGTTTGTGGGTAAGGATGTGATTGGGGGACTCAACTCCGTGGAGGTAAGGTCCTTGGAGAGGGTCTTTGGGCTTGTGGAGACCAAGTATGGAACCTAGCCAACAAAAAACCAAGGAAGGCCTCTTGGTGCAAGCAACTTGGTGGAGAGAGGAGCTCTCAAGTTCTCCAAGTTTCTCAAGTTTCTTACCTTGCTTCTAAATTAGAAGGCGGGGGTATTTATAGGCTTCATGGGGGTGCACCCATGTGCCGTGCACATATCCTATGTCACTTATAAATTGTGACTACAATATCAGTTCTAAGTATGAATATTGTCTTATTACCTTTTCGGAGTCTGTTTTGCCCTACGTCTCTCTCTAGCTGTCAGTCCAAGACCCTCACCAAATCCCACTATTAGACGACTTTTCTAACCCTTTGAAGGCTAGAGAGGTCATCCGTTTGCCTGGAGTAATTACCTCTAACAATATTTTTTCATATCAGCTTGATCAGGAATAGTCGGAATGGATCGATTTTCTTGGTATGACATCATGTTATAGTGACGTTGCTCATGACATCAATATTCGTACAAGGAGTATCATTCTTGAAGTCTTGGCATATGCCTTGTGCTCACGGTACTAATTGAAACGAAACAAACCCTAATTACCCTAAATATATTAAAAGACAAAACTATCCTAACTAATTAAAATAAAATACCAATTATCTCCTAAAATATTAAAGGACTAAAATACCATTATTAATAAAATACTATCTATCTCCTAAAATTACAACAATTACATAAATAATTAAATACATAAATAGACGTGGAGTTGAAATTCTAAATCTAGAGCTAATAAACGTGGAGTTGAAGTCTAGCGATTTATGCGCAGCACTAAATCCTAGGTTTTCTATCCATTTATTGTCATTAGTTTCACAATTCCAAAATATGTCCTTCATCACTTCGTGGTTGGGGACATTGGTGTACTTCCATCCTAAACAACAGTGTACAAAGAGAGATCAAAAGATGTTGGGGTCCTACATTGCATCGAGTTGTACCAAGAATTTCAAGTTTATAAGGACAATGCTGTCCTTGACTTGGTGTCACAATGGAATCCAAAGACGTGCATTTTTGTCACTTCTTGGGGAGAGTTTACCTCTACATTAGAGGATGTTCGGGTGTTGTATAAGCTTTATCCTTGGGGGGGGATGTTCCTTGTACTTTAGCTGAACTGACACTGTAGGCCAAGGAGTGTGGTTTATTTGGAGGAGGCGCATTGCAAGGCAAGTAAATGTGCTTGTTGGGACAAAAGGGTGTTGTCTCTTTTAGGATTTGCCAAGTCTTTGGCTCGCGAGTGCCAATTGATAGCTTGGAAGCTTGAGTTGTTGCTCAACTTGTCACCTTCAGGCCTACTTGCTCACTTCTGACATACTTACTTACCTCAGACCTTGCTCACTTCAGGCCTTGTCCTTCTCTTAAAATCTCTTTGGTCAGAACATCTCAAAATTTTGGCCCAAGTGTCGAAACCAGTGGAGAGCCTCACATGAGGGGGAGCCCCCCTTAGGGGCCGACCTTAGGGTGGCCTCCCACCTCATGGTGGCCTTTCTCTTGCTTCTCCATGCCTTGGTCTTCTTTTGCATAGCATCCTTCAATTTACCTAAGTGTTGAGCCTGATATGTGAGGAGAGGCCACTAAAGCAGCCCCCCATGAGGAGGAGTACCCTTTGGGGCCAACCCTAATGGTTGAGATCGACCCTAGGGTGTGCCCCCAACTCATAATGGTTCTTTCCTTGACTTTCCTTCATTTTGATCCTTCCTTGCATGCTTTCTTGAATTTGGCTCAAGTGTTGGTAGCACATGAGAAAACACTAGAACAGCCCCCACCATGAGGGGGAGCCACCTTGGGGCCGACCCTAGGCTGTGCTCCCACCTCATGGTGGTTGCTTTCTTGGTTGCTTCTCACTTTGACTCCTCTTTGCATAGCTTTCTTGAATTTGAATAAGTCTTTGCATAGCTTTCTTGAATTTGAATAAGTTTTGGGGGCAAGACATGGTGTAGGGATGCATGGGCAGCCCCACCATGAGGGGGAGCCACCTTGGGGCCGACCCTAGGGTATGCCCACACCTTGTGGTGGTGGCTTTCTTGTCCAGTTTTGCTTCTTTGGTGGTTTGGTTGCATACCTTCATATTTTGCTTGTTCGATCTTCCATTTCTTCATTCTTTCTTGCTACCCCTATGGGAGTGTGAGGTGTGTACCATGTGGTGGCATAGGGTCTCTTCTCATAGTGGTTCTCCTAGTGAAGTTCTCCATACTTGGTCATTTTCTTGTCGGTTTCCCATACTTGGACAATTTTGGCCAATATGGATGGAAATAGCCAATGTTTTGCCTTGGCTCCTTCTTGAGCACTCATGATAGATAGTGAGGGATGCCAATAAGGGTGCCTAGTCCTTCAGAGCTGATGTGGTCATACGGGTGCCCGTTGGGCGCCATTTTCTGATAGAAGTCATTTTTCTTGATGCCGTCAAATCCAAGGGTTAATTATCACTGATTATAATTTAATTAGGATAATTAACTCCCTAATTTATACCCGGACTACAATTATGTTGTTCAAACTGACTATATTAGTCTTGCTTATGAAATTGAAAGTCAAAAAAGTGTTAAAAATGTTGTGCACACCATTAATTTATCAATGCATTCTATTAAGGGTTCTAACAGTATAAACTAGTAGAGCAATTGTTGATTTTAACATTGTATCATAGCTCTAGGTATATAAGGTCTTGGATTCTAATTCTCGGCCTTCAGTTGGTTCCCTCTTTATGTTTTAAGTGCCATTGCAGTGATGTGCAGTATGTTGTCTCTGCACATGCTAAAGGAAATTGCAAGTGAGGATGAGTTGTAAAGCATGATTTACAAGGGTTTTTCCTCAAAAAGCTAAAGCTTTAAGAGCTGTTGATAACTTAACAATTATCATACTGCAACCAGTCTACAGATGTTTCTTTCTCTTCAACTATTCTCCTAACCGGCTAACCCTATGGTTTACATGCTAACTTGGGATAAGAAGCAAATAGAGATTGAACATCTAAACTCATCAGACACCGTATCACCCATTAGAGTTGTGAGGAAATGAAGCACCCACAGTCCCTGGTATTTTAGGAATGCAGGGTTATGTATATTGAGAAGTTCAATCTCATCCCAACATAAACCCCCCAGCCCTCTCCTTACGATGATTCCAAATCATGGAACCTATGGTCGTACATTATAGGCTAACCGTAGAAGCATTTTGTATGGGGCGGGCCGCTGCTCGATATCTTCACTAGCATCAATATCGTCACTATCATCAATATCGATATCATCAATAAGAAAACCTTTAGGCTTGTTTACCCATTATATGTGCTTCCCTCTTCAAGAGTTAAGCTACTAGACTCAAATCGTTTATAGCATCTCGTATGGCGGGCATTAGGCTATTGATTGAACCTTAGGTCATGCTAGGATGGTTGAGCTAGATAACTTCCTTCCTTACCCTCCCATCCCTAGGTAGAGATTTGTTTAGTCCATCCTATCCTTTTATAATAAATCTTCCCCTGCCCTTGGCTAGGACGCTTATTTGGCTGAATCCCCTTTCCTTCATAGCAAAAATTACACCAGCAGTGGTACCAATGAGCACCTGAGTGCCAATGTACGATTTTTTCTTGGTACTACTTTTCGTCTATTATATAAGAGCTCCTGGTTATTCTATCTTATAATTCTCCTTTTTCATCTAGGAAATTCTGTTTCTATGTAAATAAGTTAAGGTTTATGTCAACCCTCTAATATGAAAATAACAACAATTATATACGACTCATATGACCAAAAAAGATTCATGAACATGGATATGGTCGAATATACATGTCATGTAAACTATTACAGAAATTCTCAAGAAGGTATTTGGTCACTTCTGTCACTCAATTAGAGTTGATGGGGGTGAACTACACAATAAACAAGAAAAGAAAGCTTGATTCCAATACACCAAGGTTTATTAGAAGTATAATCGATGCATTCATGCATCCCAACTACATAAGAACAAGGATATTGTACAACATCAAATATTTGAACCAAGTGCAAAACAGAACAGTAGATGAATACCCATAAAATCATAGGGTAAGCATTAAAAGATCATGTTAAGAGAAACTCACATTCTGTAACGCAATAGTGCTGAAAGCAGAGACTCCCTGGTCCAAATCAGACTTGGAACTTGATCCTATTTTCTTTTCCTCCAACCAACTTTTGGCTTCCATGAGCACTTTACTGCACAGATCAGGAGTATCTGCATATGAAAGATTACATGCACCATCAGAAACAAATATTCAGGGGGTCAAATTGCCAATGTTGTTTCTTGTGTTCAAAATATCAGGAAAGCAATACCACTGTTAAATCTTCTGCTAGGTGTCTCAATTAGCCCAGTAATTTGTCCCTCTTCCATGATGGAACAATCTACAACTCGCGACTTAATAATCTCTATCAGTTTATCACACTCTTCCCTGCTCAAAGTTTAAAATTATTACTAAGTTGAACAATGCAACAGTAGCTACAAAGAAATAAGTGCAGCAGAAAAAACAACTATGGAAGACAATTTATGAATTTAATAATAACTTGCTCAACTACAAGATTAACGAGTAAAATACATGCTGTAAAACACATATCAATATATATCAAACTCATATGCATTCTCTCTAGTTTCTAGCCACTTAATTTGAACGCTACAGATATAGGCCAGATCAGCAACAAATGTTGGGACTTTTATAACAACAGTAGTAGTAAACCTTGCACATTTACGTATCACAAATGTCAATAGTATAAATGCTCAGCTCAACTAAGCCTTAATCCCAAGGCAGTTGGGGCCAGCTAGATGAATCATAGACTTCATAGTATAAATGAGTCTCTTCTTCTTTATGAGGGTTTCAACTGAAGCAACAATTATGGTGAAAATATCTTAATTTTTCAAGTAATTAACTCCTTTCTCGGGTAGCATGATTTCTATAGTAACCTCTTTCGCCATTGACATAGTTCCTTCTATCACCTTTTACAAAAGGATTTGTAATCTAACTATCACTCTCAGGTTCACTGAGGATTTTCATATGATTTAAGGATGGGAAAGCCATAAATATTAACATTTATAAATTTAACATTAAAAAAACAAAAGAGTTAGTTTGAACATATAAACAATATACTGATTTTCACATCATTGATGAACTTGTTCGGCATCACCAAATAAATGAAAACTTCGGAGATCTTCTATTCTCAAGTGTTCTGTACACCACGGTTAAAATTTTCTAAAAATATGAGAAAATAGGCATGTTACCCGCCAATGTAAATGACCTGCTTAGGTACCTCATTAAATTTTACGCCACTCAAAAATATTTCCTATAAAATGGGATGGTAAAAAATTATTAGATGTAACAGAGTTCAATTGAAATGCCTTAACAGATGTTTATGTTGCAACCTACAATGGCATTCAAGGAAATTTATAAAAAGATTCACATACATAAAGTACCAAAGATTAGTACATGAAATTTAGCAGGAAAAAAAAGAAGCATACAATAATAGTAAGCAATTGTGATAACAGAAAACCTAATGACTAATGTATACTAGAAAAGAATTTACCCAAAAGTTAAATAAACTAACTAAATGCCAGTTACCTTGAAAATGTTTCCTGCATAAGGAGCTGTTCAATCACCCATTTAGGTTCACTCTTTCCTAAAAGTAGTTGAGATTCCTTTCTAAAAGATTCGATCATCTCTGATGTAGTCCCATCCTTCTGATAAAACACAAAAACAATTACATGTACTTCATTTTTTTGAAATATTATTTTGCAGCATAATACCTAAAGACCTAAAAGGCAAAATGTATCCCCAGTAATCCTATGAGTGTTCACTGAATCGAAAGCATACAGGTTACAGAATCCAAACAACCAGAGGCTTACCAGTGGGTGTTGCAAGATTTTCATAGTATGTATATTAGTGAGGCATACTTGCACCATATAATGGTGTCATACGTGTAGAAAGTGTATTTATGCGTAGATGTACAGACAACAAAGCATTTGTTTTAATTTAGTTGATTTAGCAGTAAATATGGATACCTTACAATGTGATGCAATATTTCTTTTCAAAAATAATACTACGGGGTCAAGTTTCACGAGGGTACAACCTCATGGTCATCAAAAGGCACTCTAGTACAAGCACTCAGCAACTGCACGATCCTTGAGGTCAAGAGATCACTAGACTCCACTCATGGTAACGTCTTGGTTTTAACTTAGAAAGTTAATTAGAACATTTCGAAGTAGTAATGTTCTAAATATTGGTAGATGGACCTATGTGGCGGAGGGACCTAGGGGACGCCTAGCACCTAGACCTCCTAGGCAGACTAGGTATTTTCTTAGACAGACTTATTTATTTATTTTTCTATTATATATACTATATACTATACAAAGCATATAATAGATATAATTTTTTTAAAATTTACATGAAAAATTACTCATAAAAACAATCTTTTAAGGTTTAAAAAATCATTTAGAGTATTGTAGAGCTTCAAGGCTTTATTAAATAGATGCAATAGAGGTTTGATTATGCTTAGGCAAGAGCTAGGCGCCCAGCCAAAATCAAGACGGTAGAGATCCACCTAGTGCTTAGGCGGGGATTAAGCGGACCTAGACAGGGATTATTAAAACACTTTGAAGTAGCACACTATACAATATATGCAATATATGCGATAACCGACGTTTTTTCCTGCACCAGCTACTTGGGCTTTATACTACAATTTTATTTTATTTTGGGGAAACTTTTTATACTACAGGTATAGCTTTTAATCTTCATGTAATAGGGAAAATATATGAATATAGTATTATAATAATATTCATGATAAATGTTTATTGATGCCAAATGTTAATTGATTTATCATAGTAAATTGGTAACTAATTAGTATAATAAATTGATATTTAATGTACATATTTAATGTATATAAGGAACAATATCAAGATGTCGTATCATATATATAGGGGAGCACTATTTCCACATGTGATTTTAATATTTCTACATGGTTTTCTCTCACATAAATGTGAGACCCACAATATTTTTATGTGAGAGAAGACCATGTGAAAATATAAAAATCACATGTGGAAATATCAGTTCTCTATATATATATAATTTTCATTTGTTTGTTTTCAGTTTTTATTTAATATTTATGTATATATAACCACTTTATATTATACTAATATTAGAACTTATATATATGAAAGTAGGGGTGTGCAACAAAACTAGTAAATCAAGTTTTTTTATTGGTCTTGCCGAATCGTCTAGTTCAGTATATTTTATAATCGGTTCAATAACGGTATTTTTTTCCGACAAATACCGGCTTAGCGAGACCAGTAGCGGTATTATAGTTTTGAATTTTGGTAAAATCGAACTATACCGATCCATGAAATATATAATATAGTATATCCCAAGTCCAACTCTTCTAGCTGTCCACTGACTCGTTTATTCCACCAAACAACGTACATGCAGTATCTTATCTCTTTACACTCAACTCTCACACACACTAGATCACACAAACACATTTATCTCTCTCTCAACACTCATCTCTTCTATTACATTTAATATACGAACACATGCACGAACACAAATATTTCTTCTTTCATAACTAAAACCACATGGATAACAAAAACCTTCAAGAGTCTCTCCACACTAAAAAATTTGTCTTCAAGTTTAATCATTTGATCCCAAAGAAAAGTTGGAGTTTTCTTGTAAAAAGACTTTTTTTTAAGGAGTAGATGGAGACTACGGTAACAACAATCCCTTTTGCAGATCGCACTTTCGTCTTGGAAAGTTTGTTGATTCTCTAGTGAACTTCGACAAAATATGGAGGCCAAGAAATTTTGGATAGAAAGAAATTGTATAAAAGATCATAAGATATTATCCATTTTGGTTCTTAATACCAAATAATGTATGACAAGGTGGAAAGAAAGAATAAGAAACACGTTCACAAAACACTTATTCGACTATCCACGCAGAGAATCAGCTTGAGAAACACACCATAAAAGCAACAAAAAAAATTGATTCATATTCATAATATGAAAAATAATATATATTATAAATAGAAAACCTAAGCTTAATAACCAAGTAAAACCCTAATTTAAAAAGGAAACAACTCCTAGTTATATTTCACTTCTATAATTAGACTTCTAGAAGAATCTCACTAATATAATATACATATAATAACTAATTACAGTATATTTGTCTCTAAAGAACAATATAAAGTAATTAATGTATTAATCTTCTTCCTTTGTTACGCAACAAGATTATTTCAATCATCAATTAGGTGTGGGCCTTGTGGCCCATGTGGGACTAAAAATTTCTCCACGACCCATAAACAATACTATTATGACTATGATGATCAATTCACTCTGGTACACTTGAATCAAAAAAAAAAACATGGGCAATACAAGCATCCTAATATAGTTGTTTGAAAGTATATATGAGAAAGAAGGTGTCACAAACATGAAATACTTGTCCATCAGTAGGAAGAGAAACAAGAAGTAAAGTTACCTCTTTTGATTTACCAACCTCAGAAGGGATATCATAACCAACATCATCACAACTACCACCATCTTCTACCAAAAGTTTTGTGCCAAAGAAGAAAGAGAAAGAAAATCATGTATCAGCGGATTAAAATTATAATTGTAATTATTATAGATAAATATAAAACAGCCTCAAATTCTTCATATATTACCAAAATCAAGAAAAGAATCAGCCACTATGCATTTTTATTACTTTTTGGCTTAATTGCACATTATGTATTCAATATAACTTCATTATACACGTCTTTACATAATTTACCTCAACTATTAGAGCTCTATTGATTCTAGTAAAGCTTGATCGAGTTTTCATACCACGATTAGAAATATATGTTTAGGAGTTAGTGCATGATGTCAGTAGAAGCAGCGATATTTAGAGAAGTCTTTTTACTACTAGAAAAGTTTTAAGTAAAGTGTAATTTTGATAATTCAATTCATGTTTGGTAAATAATGTAAAACAAACTTTTCCAGATATCTTAGGATTCATTTGTGCAATTTCTCAGGATTAAATACAAGGAAATTAAGCAGCGCAAAATTTCAACATTTTAAAAAGCGCACCGAAAAACTATACCTTATACTAACTCTCTTTCAATTTATAAAATCATTATTGACTTTTTGAAAGTAAAAATAATATACTTTCAAACTCAAAATTAGTATAGATTCACTTAAATTTAGGCAATATAATGATGAATATTTTAAACTATCTAAAAAGTACTACTAATTAGACGATTTATTGATTCATAATTTTAAATGAATATATACCAATTTTGCATTTGAAAATCTTTACTTTTAGAAAATCCATAATGATCATACAAATTAGAATAGAGGGAGAATAAGTTACATAATTTTGAAAATTTATTCTTTACCATCTAAAATGCAATTTCAAACCAGGAAATATGAGAAATATTATATCTAAACTTGTCAACAACATGTTTTAAACACTGAGCCATACACATGGTTTTGAAACTGACACTCAAGCTGGAACAGAGGGAGCAGTGCTCTTATGTGACGGCCAGAACATTTTATCCAACTAGAACAGAGCGAGTAGTGCTCTTATGTGACGACCACAACACTTTATCCAACAGATAATTAATTAAAATTGAAAGGATGAAAAGCGACAAAGGTAATGCATTCCGTTAGATACTAGATTTTGGTTCTACTATGATCCTAAATACAACATATCTTATTTATCAAAAAAGATACAGCATATCTTGGGATAGGGGATCAAATTGGATCATCCACATGAGGAATGGGAAACTTGAAGTTTCATTAATTTAGCGGTTCCTAACAAATTATTTGTCGATTTAGAGAAAAAAATGCCCCTCCAAATGAGCTCTTCAGCAATTGAGTAAAACAACATTGAAAAAAATTCCAATGTTATCATGATCCTAAATGGGGCATTTCTCGGGAAACGAGTCCACCTAAAGAATGGGAAATTGGCTCCACTAATCCAGGGGTTTAACTTAGTTGTCATATTAAAGAAAAATTCACTCCCTATGTCCCGCATAGTATCTCCACCTTTCAATGGGGCCTTCCAAATTGGATGTAATGGATGTTGGCACTCAAGTATTCAAAGTATTTTAACCTTCCCTTTTCCCCTCAGTTACATAAGAATACACTCCATCATCTTACAAAGATTATCGCTAATGTTTTATTTCTGTTTTGAAAACATTATTAGTTTTTCAAAAGTCAAAGGAAACTTGATAGAGAGGACCATACACCGGTTTAGTACTAAATTGAGATTTGATGTGAGGCATATTGGTGGGTCCCAACAGTACAAGGACATGCCTGTGGGGGTTAGGGAAACTGGTGGAAATATTTGTATAATAAGTTTACTCACCAAAACTGTATTGCCTAACTTGCATGAGATCACTAAAATGACAATCTTAGTGGAATAGATTCAGCGGACAACTAACACAAGTATAATTATAGGCAGGTTTAAGTTTGCAAAACTCCTCGCCTTCTAGAATGGGAGTACTATTTTATCAACCAACATTATCAATTTACTAATTACGAGAACCACTTTTCACGAAAGAAAAATTCAAAACCAGGTCACAATTGTAGTCTATAAAATGGAGAAAATTCCTTTTGGAAGGCACTAAAAAGTGCAAAGTGAAACTCACATTTTGGGACAGAGGAGATACAAATGTATGCCCACTTGAGCATTCACAATTTGACAGATATCAGGAAATAGAAACATAAACAGGCAATTTGAAAAAGAAAAAAAAAACATATATTGTTCTAATGCACATATATTAGAATTATAACAAAAAATACGAGCTTATATATTAGATACAATTCATTAGTTAACAGAAATGTTAGAATTAAGGGTAATAGATGTACCACTATCTGAAGAGGAGGAGGAGGACGAATTGGTGTCAGTCATGAAGGAGAAGAGTTTTGTTGCACCGCTATAGATCATGCGGGAAGCACCCGGGATAATTAGTCCTGTAAACCAATTATTATTATTGGTGTTTTCGGGAGGCGGAGGAGGAGGGCGGTCATAAGGTGTTTTGGCGGCGTGTTTTCCCCTCTTTCCTAAAATCTTCCCGCCGGATCTGCCACCGGCGGTGGTTTGAGCCCTAGAATTTGTGTCCATAGCGACTTCAGGGGAGAGAGAGCTTTGTTTTATCTTTCGCATCAACCAACGAATCAAATTTTATTCAACACCTGACTTGCCCGTTTGAGGAGCGGTCCAACTGAAAAAAGCACCTATTTTATTTAAGAGAGATAATGGCCCCTCCATTTTTTAATATTAACTTTTTAAAATTCAATTTAAAATATTTTTAAATTTAAAATTAATATAATTTATTTAAATTTTATAATTAGTAGTAAATTTTAGATAATTTATAACATTTATAATTATATTAACATAAATTAAATAAATTAATATTAATTTTGAATTTAAAAATATTTAAAATTAATTTCTAAAAAATTAATATTAATCTTATAATTTATAAAAAAAGAATAAAAAAGAGTTTCATGTACAAAATCTATATTATTAAGGGGAGATAAAAGTTAGTTATTTTTTGGACATTTTGGTCTCTCAAAATAAAAATATTTTTTTAAACTCTAATTTTTAGAACATTTATCACATGTTGTTAAATAAAACTACTTGACAGTTTTAAAATTTTAGTGAAAAAATTACATTTATTATATTTGTGAAAGTTACATTTATTATTTTATCTATTTTCTCTTATATTTGAAAAATAATTTATTATCACACGCCATAGCGTGTGCATGCATTCTTAGATTTTAAAATGTTAAGGTTATATTTTTGAGTTAAAGTTTCATATTTATTACTAAATATAATGAATATTTAGTAGAATAGTGTTGACGTTATTATTAATTTATACTTCTTTTAGTTTAAATTATAAAATCAATTTTGACTTTAAAAAAGTCAATTTGAGATATTTTTAAATATAAAATTAACATGAATTTATTTAGTTTATATCAATATAATTATAAATATTAATTATCATTTACAGCCCCAGTTTTTCACAAAGAAAAATTATAAATCAACTCATTAAAATATTCAAAAGCTTAAAGTTTGATGTCATAAGATCTTTTACCTGTCTCTAGTAATAGAAAAATATAACAGAGACATGTAATAGATGATTAACATATTGAATCAACTAACAAACCTAAGTGAATTTGATGGTTCCCTTCACGTGATTATTAGTAAAATAGGACTCACATTGATGCAAGTAAAATCTTGTGAAAATATCAACAAAAAAAAAAATTGTGTAAATAATAATTCTTTTTTTTTATTATTATTACTGATAATAGTATAGATAACTTATAGACTATAATTCATGCATTTTATTTTCCCTATTTTTTTTCTTTTGTTATGCTAATTTATTTAATTAATATTTTTTATTTTATTTTGTAGGATTTAATATTTTGTTGTTGAAAAGTCAAAATTTTAGTGATCAAGTAATATTTAATACTCCAATTCATCTAAGAAAAGAACCAAGAAGATTCTTACAAAGAGAAGGAAGGAGGTAGAATAATCTTGGTATGCAAGTCAAATCCAATAAAAGGAAAAAAAGTCATCTAAAATATCTTTTTGAAAGAAGTTGATTGCCACTAGAACGTTGACTCCTACTAATAAATTAATTTAAAGCTTATATCTATAAATAAAAGAGTACCAAGAGAGAATTATGTATTAATTAGGCACTAGATTAGTTTTATTATAAATTTTAGGTTAATTAGGAGTAGGGGTAAAATTAAATTATTTCTTTGAATGATCTTCAATAAAAGGAGTTTTCTTCTTCTTGCTCTTATTTATTTTTGTTATCTTATTTATTTAAATGTCTGGCTAATTTTTTAGATCTAGGATGAAGATGAAATTAAATAATTATTCATGATAATATTTTTCATCTCTTCTATTATTTGTATTTTTATTTTAATTGGTTTCACCTTCATGTTTCGTTATTGAAATACCTCCATCCTTACTTCTTACGTGATATTAAATTAATGCAAAGGTTTTGATAGATTATTATTGTTAAAATATGAGTTTTTTATAATCTATGTTTGCTCGAAGAAATTTTGATGGATTATAATTAATTCTTATATTTTTATTGTCTATATTTGCCTAAGTTAATTATAAATTTACTACATAAAAGGGAAGGAGAATCAAAACTATAGGTAATTTTTAATTGGACTTAATTGATTTATTTTTGAATTATGTACACCAAAATAGTGACGTAATTTGAGTTATAAAGACAGAAGAGATTGAATTATTTGTAATGTTTATTATTTAGTGAATTCGGATTTCTAGATTACTTCCTTATTATTAATTTTTATCTTTTAATTAGTTTAATTGTAGTTAATCAATTTTTCATCTTTATTTCGAATTCGTCTAAGATACATATTAAGAATGTTTTAAAATTAATCTAATTTATATAGTTCGACCTATATTTGTCAAGTCTACAATAAACACTGCGCATTTACAGTTATTAATTTTTATCATATCAATAACACAATGTTCTCAATTTTGTCGTTATAATTTTATTATCATGTCACAACTACAAAACTAACAACTTATTATTTTTAAGGATAAACATATTTCAAAACTACATTTTTTATACTAACCAATTTTGAAAACGTGACTCTCTTGTTTTGGAATAGATGGAGTATATGCCAATATTACAACATGCCTAGTGCCACTAAATTTGCACTTGGTGCATAAGCTAATGACATACACATAATCAACAACATTCATGACTAATATTTTCCCTATCATCAACCTTTCCCTTTTCGCTCACAAACACAACATCAAGACTGTATAGCATAGGGACCAAAATAATAGAACACAAGAAAACAAGCACCGGCCCAAATATCCAAAGCAAAACCGGAACCGCAGCATAGAACAATCTGTTCCCCACCGTGTTCAAACTAACTCCTTTCTTCAAAAGCTCCGATATATACTCAACAGTAATTATCGACGACATTACTTCGTCTTGCGGGGTGTTAATGAGGAAGTTCACTTGGTTTATGAACCTAATGGAGAGAGAATGGCACATGAATGAGAAGAGGAAAATGACTATGAGGGTAACGTATTTTAGTGCCATAATGAACTCCCCGTGCCCGCCATAAATGGTGTCGTCGAGGGGCTTTTTTACGCTGTATGTGCTGCTAATGATGGCGGCGAGGCCGGAGGAGAGGAGGATTGAGGTTGTGGCCATTAAGGTTGATCCCATGATGGTGTTGCGGAGCGTTTGGACAGCCAAAATGTTTTTCTTGTCATTGTCCTTCAATAGGAGGCAAAGGCATGATGAGGTAGCTTCCAAGAACAAAAAATTTAAAAAATGATGTGATTTTTGTGCATCAACATACTGTTTAGGGATATGCTTCTGATTTAATAAAGGCATTATCGTGGAGTATGAATCAAAATTATGTTTTAATAATCACTTGAAATGGAGAAGTGTAGAATTTCAAATTTTTTGATCTCACGAAAGTTTGGGTCCAAATCTTCTACGATAATATTTCGATAACAAAAGATTGAATACAAAAAAAAATATACAAAATGATGTGTATGGTCGTAATAATCGATTATAACCACCGATCATTCACTGTTTCATTGCTTGCCGTATATTGTTGACTTTATTTACATATTTATCGTTATATGTTTGTAAATGTATAAGGATTGCCTGAACCAATACATGGGAAAAGGACTAAGAATGAGGCTGGAGATCTGAATTCCATATATTTTTTATGTTTTGATGTTAATTTTGTAATCTTGACCATTTCAACAAACACATTTAATTAAGATCTAAAAATTTAAAACTCAGAACATCACCTATTAAATAATGGCTTAGACCCATGCATACTACTTCTTTGAGGGAAAAACCTAGGATTCAAACGGACTCAATGAGGTACAAAAGTGCTGGCGCCTGACATGGGGGACATCAACCAGGAAGTTTTTTTAAATTAAAAAGTTAAATAAATTATGTTAATTTTAAATTTCACTCGTCCCTCGGAAGTATTGATTATAGTATTAATTGTAAAAGTTATTGTTTTAAAAATTAAAATAAATCATATTAATTTTAAATTTGAAAATGTCTCAAATTGAAATTGTGACACTTTTTTAACAATTTTTCTTTTATTTCTTGTCACTCTAACAAAGGTTTTTAAAATTTTGTGTGTAAACATGATAAAAAGTGACGCATAATAAATTTATAAAAAGAATATTTGCACAAAAAAGGTGTGCTGATTTAATTACTACTTATCGCATAGAAACAAAGAGAAATGATATGAACATTAATTATACACAAAAAATTGTGTATAAATAATATAAAAAGGATATATATTTTTATCTAAATTTTATTATTGATAAATATTTTTTTATGTATAATTTATGCAGATAAGATTATTCAATTACAGATGATCTACCTTCATAAGAGACAATTTCAATCCCCATTCTGTTATTGCCTCTTTTCTCACACCAACACGTGAGATTAAAAAGTAATATACATATTATGTTAGATTCTTTTATCAATAATAATATGGTAATTCAAAAATGATTTTTAAAAGAAAGATACAAAATTGATGTTTATAGTTCTGGTTAGTTATAATTATTAGACTTATCATGTATGATGAATCATCTGATAGTTAAATTTTGACACATCATTTTATAAACTAATTTTTGAAAGAGTTTTTTTATAAGTGTAACAATACTCTTCTTTTATTAGTGTATTATTTTTTGAAGTATATAGTGTATATTTGGTGCGTTTGAAACTTCAAATACACTTGAAAATCTTGTTAGTCTAGTAACAGTTTATTTTAAACGCCGCTTATTTAACTCACGAATATAGTATTTAGACATTCAAACGCATTGTTATTATCGCAAATACTGCAAACGCTCGTAGCCGAATAAACCCATAATAATATACAATGGCGCCTGTCATTAAAAACAATTTATACTCTCTTTATTTTAAAATATAAGATCAAAATTAATATAAAATATTTGTATGAAATATTTTTAAAAGTAAAATTATATGATTTATTTTAAATTACAAAAATTGAAATTACCTTCATCATGGCCGACACCCACAAGCGGCGTCCTCTAGCATTTCTTCCGATGACGGTGGTGAGTGGTAGCGTACGAACTTTGCGCCATAACCACACATGGTAACTCATGGATATTAGAAGCCCCAAGGGTACTAATATCAAATCCAAATAACATTTTTTCCATTCCATTTCTCTTTCTCCCTCGAGCAATGTGTGTGAGTTTCTCAATTCTGTTACACTTACTTTTCCATTGGGGGCAATTTTGCACTAGTATTTATAGAGTAAGAGAAAATGAACATGGACTTTATGGAACAAAAAGAAGTTAAAGCAAAAAAAAAAAAAAAAAGCCAAAATTCCATTTAGATAGTTTGCTTGAGGAATCATGCGCAGTATGAAAAAAAGTAAGAGAAGTTGGAACAAAAGGTTGATGCTCTCTCACCCTTTTTCTGGAAACTAGTGCTCGTTGTCGCACGCACTACGTTTATAAATTATATGAAATTAAATTAGAACTTTAGGCTACGTTTATCTGTAAGGATTATAATCTCAATGTATAAATTATAATCTTAAAGTTATATTTGTTTATAAGGATTACACTTAAAGATAAAACTATTAATCTCAAAAATGTCTTATTTGTTTTAAAATTTAAACTCGGGATTATTAGTCCAGGGATTATAAAATGATATAATAGTCTTGAAATTATAATCCTTGATTGAACATGGTATTAAATAGTCCCTCATATATTAAGTCATTTTATAATTCTTGAACTAATAGTTAAGTTTAAATTTAAAAACAAACAAGACAAATATAGGATTATTAGTCTTTCTTATGACAAGTGTAATCCATGCATTGGGATAGTAATCTCAGGATTATAATTCATACATTGAGATTATAATCTCGGATTATAATATTTGCAAACAAACATAACTTTAGAGAATTGAACTAACCTTATTTTGCCCGAGAAAGGAAATCAAATATGTTTCTCGCTTCTAATTGGAAGGGTCAATATAAAAAAAAAATTTAGATTTATATTGTTGCTGTTGTTGTTGTTTTGTAGTAGTAGAGTGGAGAGAAATAAAATTTCACATGTTTTTTGTGGTGAGAACTCTTTTATTTTAATTGCTAACCTTTTAGGGTTAATATTGAACCATTATTACGAGGGACAATTATTTGAATTTAATTATATATTGTTTGCTAATTTGTTTGAATTTATTTTTTTCAATAAAGAAGATTTATTTAGCTGATAAAAAAAAGTAAAAATTTGTGAATTTTGGAGAATGCATGAGAAAAGAAGGAAAAATTTATGAATTTTTTAGAAGTATATAAATAGTTGTCCAGATAATTTTCTTTATTTTTATTTACACTAATTTTAATTTTTTTTAATTTCCTTTTTCTTTCCATGTTTTAAACATATATAGCCGCGTCGGAGTGCATTACGTTTTACCATTTCCTCCTTTATTCTAATCTATCCTTAATTATTCCATCATTCAATTCAAATGGAATATTTAACCTTTCATTAAGATCATATATCGACTTTTCTCTTATTCATTTGTAATAATAAATGAGAAAAAAAATGTGTTTGATGCACGACGGTGTATCAAGAACTGAACAGGGCTCTTAATTATATAACCCCAATTAAAATGGCATGTTCATTAATTTATTCATGTTATTTTCATCCATATACCATTTTAATTAATTAATTTTAGAATACTTTAAAAGAAAGTGAAAGCAAATGGGTGGCATATGAGTAGTTTGAAGAAATTGGAGGGGTGAGAAGAGAGTGAGAATCTGACTGTGTTGGTTACTAATGATGGGAACAAAAGGTCCGGTGGCCAACCAGCAGCAACCACACAATTATATTCTATCATGAGAAAAAGAACCAACTAACGTATGTATATTAGTATATAAACCATCATCTACCACTATCAGTACATATTAAGCATATACGACTATATCATAATATAACGGAGAACCGTTTCCTCCTCAACTGAATCCTTATTTTAAATAGCTTAAAATGGATAGTTTATTTTGGTAATTTATAGAAATAAATTGTATTTTATATAATAAATAGTTATACTCATATAATACTTGTATAGTAAGGGTCATTTGAAATGTAACTTATTATAATATTCTAGATATTATTATTATTATTATTATTATTAAGTTAAATTGTAAAAGTGTCCCTTCAAGTTATCACCCAATTTTAGTTTAACCTTTTAAATGACAAATTTTTAATAAAACTGATATTTGCATAGAATTTTTTAATATTTTCACATGAAAAATGTCGTTATAGGTCTATAACGACGATTTTGACCGTCGTTATAAATCTATAGCAACAGTTTATATGTGACAAAAATCCTTTGAAAATATCACTTCCCATTTTTAATTGAGTCCTTCAAATTCTCAATTGAGTCTTTGTCAAAGCAATTTAAAAAATATTATTTTATCCGTACTTAAAAAGTCTTAAAATAAATTATTGTGTATGGTGTGACAAAAATACCAATAAAGTGATTAATTAAGTTGCCTAGACACCTCAAAACCAAGATACTATATGATTAAAGTTAAACCAATATTTTTATGGGCATTTTTTTTTCCTAGTAGTTGCTCAACATTTTTTTTATGCCCTATTTTGAAGAGTATAATATAATCTCCTAATTAAGTATATTATCACTATTTTTAATATTTTTACATAAAAAATGTCACTAAAGGTCTATAACGACGATTTTGACCGTCGCTATAGATCTATAGCTACAATTTATATGTGACAAAAACCCCGATAAAAATCACTTCCCATTTTTAAGTGAGTCCTTCAAATTCTCAATTGAGTCTTTGTCAAAGCAATTTAAAAAATATTATTTTATCCGTACTTAAAAAGTTTTAAAATAAATTACTGTGTATGGTGTGACAAAAATACCAATAAAGTGATTAATTAAGTTTCCTAGACACCTCAAAACCAAGAGACTATGTGTAAGACCCCGAATTTTATGAAATACAAAATTTAATTTTTCTTCATATATATTTTTTCTGAAACAGTAAGTGATTAAATTGATAAAGTTAAAAGTTAAGGATGTTATGTGCAAATTTTATTTTGTCGGACAATATTCGTTTTGTCGGGGAATATTCGGGTCGTATGATGGCGCCAAAATAACTAATCATTGGTGGACCCCACAACGGAATATTTGTCGGATATGGAAAACGTCAGAAGTAACATTTTTAAATAAAAATAGTCAACGGTATTATCACTTTTAACTGTTAAAATACCGGTGATAAAAGAATAGTAGCATACGATAATTTATGATATTTTACTGTAGCACACGGTATTCTACAGTAGCACACGGTATTGCACAGTGTCTCATATTATTGATCTGATAACGTGGTCATTGCACAGTATTCATCAATAATTGTTGTTACACAGTATTTTGCATTATTAATTCAATAATTGTCATAACACTGTATTTCATATCATTGAGTCAATAATTGTTGGTGCACTGTATTTTAAAATTATTGAACCAAATAATTGTCACAGTAGCAAATACACAGTAAATTATATTATTAAATTAATAATAATCTGTAACATGTTTATTACATTATTGTTGAATTATTGTTGTAGAATTATTTTATTTTATATGCAGGACCCACAGGAAGAAATATATATATATATATATATATATATATATATATATATATATATAATTAATTTGTACTATTTTGAATAGTAAAACGCGTGGGCCCTCTGTGGGACCCACATGAGAAAATTGAAATTGGAATGTGATTTTGCTGGGAAAGTTGGGCGGCTCACAGCAACTCACCTACCGCATAGTCTCTTTTCTCCTATAAATAGCTTGCTCAGTTGAATAGAAAAATCACACCTAAAATATAAAGTTTTTCTATAAGTATTTTATGAGTTTTCTCTGAGAATAGTAAAATTATCTCGAGTGTTTGAAAGCCAAAAGGAGTGCAGAAAATTTTCAAGTAAATCTTTTATTAAAGAGTAGTAATTGTGACGACCCCAAATCCGGGTTCCATAACCTCGAGTTTGGTTCTCACTATTCAACACATTACTAACAATTAAATACATACATTGCATTTAAATATCGCGAAATAATACATATTGGTTCCCTTCAAAAGGTTACAATACCAGGGTCTATCAACCTTAACATAATAACAGTTCCTATCATAAGGAATTACAAAAGGTTTAACAACCGTAAATACATAATTAAAGATTTAATTAGCATGCATAAGCTAACTTAAGCTCTGACTTTTCCTTTTCCCTTATCCTTCTTTGAGCAATCAGGATTATCTGAAAAATGGTTCATGATATAGCAAGAATGAGCAACTAGTTTGCTCATCAAGTTTAGAACAATCATATAGATTTAATATATCATGAATGAATGGGAAATATCATCAATGATTCAACAATAGATATAACAATTGTGAATGACACGGGATTCAAATTTTAATAAACAGAATATTTGAATCTTAAAATGCTGAGTGGTCACTAAGGACCCTGAACTAACTGGGGTATAATAGAGTTTCCTCTGACCCTTTGAGTTGTTTGGTTTTCAAGGGGATCAACCTATTCAACCCGCTGTATATGCATTACATTTAGTCACTGGCGCCCAAAGTCGGTTTCCCGACACAAAATCCCCTAATTTAGGGTTGTTCAATTCTCAGACTTAATATAATAAATCCGCACCCAACAATGGTTTGGATAAGCTTTTAAAAGTATTCAAGTTATTGAATTTAGAAACGCAATGTCTAGCTGGACTATTAACTTCAGACATTTTTAATACAGTTCATGAATCAAGAACTAACAAGCTTCAAATGCACTAAGTGCGATTGTATAAACAATATGGATGTGGAATAATTTTAAATAATTAAACCACTTCAAGCTTTAACAAATAATACAAGTATGGAAACTTGTTCAACGATAATAATTGAGTAGGGTTAGAGAACTTGCCTGTTTGCTCAGCTACAATAATTGTCTAGCTTTAACTAACTTGCTTTGAAAGACCTAACATTAATAAAGTCGGTCTAATAATTAGTACGGCGTATTTGCATAACTATACGCGTAATAACGAATTTATTTACCACACATAAGTACTAACACATAATTTATATTAGTCAAAACAATATTATTAACCTTATAGACACTTAATCATTTTAGGTTAATAATTTAATAAGTTAGAAAATATTTTTCTTAAGTGTTGGACACTTATTAAACCTTTAAACAACTTATTATAATTGTTTAATTAAATTCAATTTATTTTATTAACTCAATCTCTTTTTAATTACTATTTAATATTGATTAAATAGAAATTAATTAATTAACTCTAGTTATTATTTAAAATAAATAATAACTAATTGTACTTACTTATTATTTAATTATAATTAAATAATAAATAATTATTAACTTAGTTTTAACCTTCTTTAATTTAATGTTAATCAACCAATAATTAACCAAGTAATTAACCTTACTTATTATTTAATTAAGGAAATTAAATAATAGTTTACTAATCTTAATCCTCTTTAATTATTATTTAATGTCAATTAAATAATAATTAATTAATTAATTAATTTTAATTATTATTTAAAGTTAAATAATAATCAAATCATTCTTATTTATTATTTTAATTAAATAATAAATTATTACTCTAATAACTTAATTTCCATTAATCGTTATTTAATGTTAATTAAATAATAATTAATTACTTAATTATCCTTATTTATTATTTAATAATATTTAAATAATAAATAATTAATTTATAAATTTTATCTCTCTTTAAATATTATTTAACAGGCATTAAATAATAATTGCTAATTTATCATCTTTATTTATTATTAACATTTAAAATAATAAATAAATAATAAATTTATTTAACTTAACCATGGTTTAGCTAACTAGATTAATATTTAAAATATTTAAATATTAAACTTAATGAAAAATATCCTTCCCAATATTATTTTTGTATTATTATTATTTTTGTTATAATTTTAAATTAATTTTTAAATATTTAAATTAATTAAAATTAATCCCGAATGGCATTTTCGTAATTAAGTTGAAAAACCGGACCGATGGCAGTTTCGTAAATAATCAGAAAACTGATCGGAGGGCTAAATGGTAATTCTGCCAAGAAAAACACGGAGGGGCATAAATGTAATTTCGCCGAAAAACTAAATACCGTGCATTGCGCGCGTTACAGATTTTCACGGCTCAAAACGACGCCGTTTTTGAGAAACAGGAAACGGCTTCCGCGCGTACGCGCAGAGTGAATTTCCCGCAGAAGCCAAACGACGTCGTTTGGCTCCGCGTTTTTTCCCAGCAAAAGCTTCTGCGCATTGCGCGGACTGTTCCTAATTTTTTTCCTTTTTGCAGACAGTGAACAGTGCTCCGGCATATACATTTTAAATAAAAATATACCTTCAATAAATCTTTAACTCTTCAATAAAAATTCAAAAAAATTACCAATCACCTTATATTAATTTATAACATGAAAAAAAATAATTTTTCATGATTTAATATCATTATTTTTTTATAAAAATTTTTACATCACATAAACTACCATAAATCATAACTTTTTGTATATAACTCCATTTTGAGTGATTCAAACTTTGTTTTTCTCATGATTTAATGTTCTATAATATTAGAACATCAAACCTAAGTTTTATAAAAATATTTTTGGACATAAATTCCAAAACTTGTTTACACACTATTAAATACATATTTTAGCATATAAAATATACCAAAATACAAACCAAGCATATTAAACTCAAGCATGGCATAAATATTACCTCTACACATTAATAACTATATTAACATGTTTATACTAACATGATGATTTATTTAATTTAAAAACAAAACTTTATTTAAAATAACCATTACCTTGATTTAATGGCTATTCTTCTTTTTCTTCCAAAATAAGTTGTGAAGGAAGATGACATGAACCAAGACTCCTTCTATTCTCTTAGTATTTTGCTCTCAAATTTTCTCACACTCTCAAATGCTCTATAGCTCACTCTTTTGGACTTGAAAATAAAAGATGAGAAATGATTTACAAAAACTACTAACTTGTAAGTATACTTGCAATTTTGATAGATACATAATATATCTAATAATTTTAGCCCATCATGCACCTATTGGATACTTACACAAGTTAACCACATTAGGTGAAAAGAAGCATGGTGCATGTACTACAAAAAGAACACAAGCAACCATTTTTAATTAAATAAATGAAAAATCAAATAATAATAATAATAATAATAATAATAAAACACACATTCTCTCTCCTCCTTCTTGCATGCTCTCGGCTGACCTCCTTTTTTTTGTCCCAAATTCAAAGTCACATTTCACTTTTTAAACAATTAATAGTTAATTTAAGTATTTTCCAAGTGGGCCAATCATTGGGCTTTAATTTAAAATACCAATTGGGCTTCTATTAAATTGTTTGGGCTACTAAATTGTCAAATTTTATTATTCCCCACTTGGGCTACTAATTGACCCATGTTGGGCTAATTTAATAATTTACACATTAATTATTCAATCCATGGTTAAATAAATAATTAGATTGAATAAATAATTAAATATTCTAACCCATAAGTATTAAATTACTAAATGGACTAATAAATATTATTATTAATATTTCACATTATTTACATTAATTAATAATCATATTAATTAATTTATTATATTTAATTAACTCATTATATTCAATTTAATTGAATATTTAATTAATAGGAAACTTATCAATTATTTTGATATTAAAACTTTAGGGTTTGTTCACTAATTTAATAACATATTAGTGACCTCCTTTAATTAATTTTAGTAATTAATTACATAATTATTTAATCACATAATTAATTAATCACATAAAAAGATTTAAATAATCTCGTAAAAATAACTCGTTGGAAATTAAATTAATAATTTAATTAATAAAGATGTGGAAATTCTAGGACATTACATTCTCCCCTCCTTATAAAAATTCCGTCCTCGGAATTGTAAAAATAAGGTTACTCAAATAAAAATGGGTAATTTGTCCTCATTTCCTCCTCTAATTCCCACGTAGCTTCCTCAATGGCGTGATTCCTCCAAAGTACTTTGACAGAATGAATTATCTTATTTCTCAGTTTCTGTTCCTTCCTATCGAGTATCTGAACAGGAACTTCTTCATATGATAAGTCCTTCCCGACTTGAATTGGCTCATAGGAGATAACGTGCTTGTAGTCTGGTTTGTATGGCCGCAATACCGACACGTGAAACACATTGTGAATATGTTCCAATTCAGGAGGTAAAGCTACCTCGTATGCTACTTCACCCACTCTTCTCAATATTTCGAACGGTCCTATGAACCTTGGACTCAATTTTCCCTTCTTTCCAGTCACGTGATAAGGTAAGAGATGTCATTTTCTTTCATACTCTTAAACTTACTCCGGTAAGGGATTATCATTCTTTTATTCTTGAAAATAATATCGTTTCTTTCTTACTCATAATATGTATCATTTATTTCCATGTATTAAATTATGGGAATAACCTTACGACGCGGATTACCGCTTGTTAGTGAATAACCTTTCGTATTCATTCCTTAGTAATCTCTGAGAATAACCTTACTGCGCGGATTACCACATGTTTGGTGAATAACTCTTCATATTCAAATTTTATTAAATTGTAGGAATAACCTTACTACGCGGATTACCGCATGTTGGTGAATAACCCTTTGTATTTATTTCTTATTTGTCTCTTGTGAAAATAATTGGTCTATACGATTTATCACATGATGCTTTTATTCCATATTTGTTTGTAATATCATTTTCTTTCATATTCGTAAGTGATATTATTTTTCTTTATACTCATAAGGGATGTCATCTTTTTCATCTTCCATTATTCAAACTTACTATAATAAGGGATATTATTTTTTTTATACTCTTAACTTACTATGATAAGTACTATTTGGTAAAGTTTCCTGAAATGATTATATGTTCCTTAATAGTTTGTGCTTCATCTAATATCATTTCAATTGAACATTCCTATTTTGCTAAATATTTCTATTGAACTGTAACCGTTATTCTGAACTGTGAATCTTGAACATCATTTTTGAATTTCACTCCACATCATGTTGACAATTTGGACATTATTTGAATCTGCACAAAGTAAACCTCCGATACTTATTGTTTATCTTGTTTCTTCTGTTCATCATTTGTATCACTGTTATTTGTACTAATCATCAAGAATCAAGCTGTTGTGAATATCTGTGGTCGGGGGCACAAATGCGATATAATTGTTGAACAGATGATAGGTTAAAGGAGATATAATAGGTTAAAGGCGATACATCTGTTCGGTGTCTTTTATGACATGTGGTGAAAGTTCTCTTTGGCCCGTAGTACAAAAATGAACTGTTGTTTGGTATGATTATGACCAAAGGCTGAATACTGGTATAATCATGACCGTTGGTGTTATATTGAATATCTTTGGCCCGTAGTGCAAAGATGAACTGTTGTTTGCTATAATTAATACTAGTATAATCATGACTATTGGTGTTATATTGAATATTTTTGGCCCGTAGTGCAAAGATGAGCTGTTGATTTGCATGATTATGACCAGGAACTGTGAATTGTTATTATCATAATTAATGGTATTTCAGATGATAAAAGTTAATGATATTTTTCTGAAAAAGAGAAGCGAGTGGACATTATAGTCTGCATTATTCTTCTAATAGATTGCTCATTCCGCTGTTATTATTGATCTGAACGCTGTTCAAGAATTTAACTGCAGTTTTTAATATAAACCTTGTAGTCATTGTATTCTATCAAGAACTCAACTGTTGAAGGCTAATGATAATTTATTCGCCATTATCTTAGTTATGATATTTCTTTACTGAACTATTTGAGCTCACCCTTTCTTTTTGTTCCATTGTTTTTCAACAGGAGATGAGAACGTAACTGGGTCTAGCCGAGGGATAGAGTGAGAGTCAGAGGGATAACTATCATAGCTGTGTCTAAGTGAGGGATAGAGTGAGAGTCAGAGGGATAACTATTGTAGTCTTCACGTAGTGTAAAATAGTGTGGCAATAATAGTGAAGATTTAGTTGTATATTATTATACACTGTATTGTTACACGTTGTACTACCTTGTAATAATTTTGTTGTAATCTTTTGACAACTCAAGTTTGGACTGTGTAGGCCAAGATTTGGGAGTGTCACACTATATGATTAAAGTTAAACTAATATTTTTATGGGCAATTTTTCTTTCTTTCTAGTAGTTAACATTTTTTTTATGCCATATTTTAAAGAGTACGATATAATATCATAATTAAGTATATTATCACTATTACAATATCAATAACTAATCGAACCTCATAAATGAATAAAAAATAACCCACAAACAAGTCTAGATCACATAAAGAGGAAACAAATTTTCATAAAAAATAAAATAAATTCACTTAAGTGAAAATTGAGTCTGAGACTTAAAAGTGACAGTAACTCAATTTTAACCATTAGATTAAGACCTTATCGACAGTTGCTCAACATTGATGAGCATAATAGTGAAATTTAGTCTCTTAGTAACAAAGTGCTAACATTTAAATTTATCTGCGTGTACAAATCAGTAAAAATAGATTATGTGAATATATATACAGACTTTAAGATATATATCAATAACAAATCACTAAGAATAGACCATGCAAATATAAGTAAAAAGTTCTAGATATGTCAATAACGACGAAGAATAGACTCCATGAATATAGAGTAGACTTCGTAGAATATAGTGTCTGACGTATCGTATTGAACGTGTTTGTGTTGTTCTCACTGTTTATGATAAGAAGTCACTGCCAAGATACCCAAGCCGATTAAGAATAGGAGTCATAAATGAAGTTATCTTATAACAGAGTTACCATTTTAGTTAGAATCCTTATTCCATAATTAGCACATGGTACTACACGTATAAATTATGTATATAAAATAAAATAGAGATTTTATAAAATTTAGAAGATTAGATAGAAATACAAAAGGTACAAAATAGTAATATAGCTAAAGTCGTAAGAGCAAAAGAGAGAATAAAAAAAAAAATCCCAAAAGAGACACAATTACGCTTATAGATTCTATTGATAATATATGAATGAGAATCAATTTTATACTGACGGCTATAAACTAGTATTTTTATAGCATTCGATAAGGATCAGACAATTTTATATTTTTAAAAAAAATTAAGGAATTTTGATTCTTTTAACAAATTATGTAATATTATTTATCATGATAAAATTTATTTAATAATTTTAACATAATCAAAACTTTTATATTTTTTTCTCAAATTGTAAAGTTAATAAATTTCTATTGAATAATATAAAAATATTAATTTATAGACAGTCCTTATAAAATTTATTCTCTATATTAATATGCTAACTTTAAGAACAATTAGCCATAATCATGTTGTACTCGTCCTGCCTAAGCCACGTCTAGTTGGGACGTGATAATTGGGCCTGTATCCGTTACCTTATAAGGGCTTTAGTCTGGTTGGACCGTAATATTCGGCCTAACAAATATCCCAACACTAAGTATAAATTAGATGGACTATTTATTGTAACTGTGTTTAATGACAATACTTAACTAGAGTTTATAGCTGACTTTAACTATGATTAAAAGTTCGTTTCATGTAGGAGTGACAATCCTGGCGTGTCAGATAACTCGGATTATATATATTACACTAATAGATGAACACTAATACTATTTATTTTATTATTTTTATCAAGATACTCAACACTAATACTAATATATTTATTAAACGTGTCAACTCGTGTTTAACTGTTTAGTACATAAATTAAAAATTTTAAATTAAAAAAATAAACTCCATTTACTTATTTAATGTAATTTATTCATCATAACAATAGATATTTAATAAAATGTAAGGTAACATTTTTAGAAAAGTAAATAAAAAACTTAAAACTCAATATTTAAGATAATTAATAAGTTAATATCATATTTATTTTAAAATTATTTTAAATAAATGTGTCTAATAATTTTAAATATATTAATTTATTGATTATACGTGTTTAATTTATTTAAATTTTATGTTAAATATATCAATATGTTTGTGATATAAAAATTAGCTATACTCAATATTATATAGTCTTAAAAGTTGTCACCCCTCGTTTCATTGTCACCCCTAGATTCATGGTTAATGATCCTATGCTATGGCACTCCATCATATAGTACTCAATCTAGTTGTCATAGCCAAAGTATTCGATATCTTGCTTAGCATCAGTATAGCTGAACATCATGTTGCTGCTGTTGTGCAACTAACAACTGCTACTGTTGCTGCTGTGCTTGGCAGTTATTGACATTTGCTGATGCTTCTTGTATTCTACACCCTACGTCACCTAAAAATTAGCTTAGTTTGACATTTTTAATTAAATTAACCATTTTTATGATTACAATTTATATTATTATTTTTTTTTTTTGTAAATATAAGTGGAGAAACTATAACCATGAGAAATTATATCAAATTTATTACCTCCTTCAATTTTCATATATTTGAAAATATGAATAAATATGCTTAATTTTTTATTCTAAAATTAATTAATTTGACAAAAAAATGAAACTATAAGCCAATTTTTAATTAAGTCATTCTTCTATTAAAATAGGACTAAAAGTGTATTTATTTATTTAGTAAAATTTTGAGTTTTGAGTGTTTACATATATATTTCAGCATATCAAAAATGGAGAGCAATAATGAAACAACAACAACAACAACAACAATAATAATAATAATAATAATAATAATAATAATAATAATAATACTTAAGATTTGGTTCCTTATATATATATATATATATATATATATATATATATATATATATATATATATATATATATATATAATTTTAACAAAAAAAAATAATAATAATATATTTTCCAGTTAAATATGTTTTATTTATATTTCTTTATTTTGTTATATTATTTCCCTAGACTTAATTCCTAAGACCAAGAATGTATTAAAATTGAGCGTCTCATACAAATTTTAAGGTTAATTTAAACATTGTCATATTTTATAAAATTTTAAATATCTTTAATAAAATTTCCTATATTCTATATATTTCAAACGTATGTATTTGTGCTCACTCAAAAAAGAAAAAAGAAAGAAGAGAGATGGATATTACAACAACAACAGTAATTCTGTAATATCCCAGATATTTTAAAATTTTTATATAAGATCTTAATTGATTTAATTAAAGGTTAATGTTTAAAACCTAGAATTTGAGAAGTAAGATGTGTAGAAAATGGGTAAATATTTTTTTTTAACATAATGTATTTGTTAGAAATTAAATGTGGAAATATTGTAATGATGCAGGTAGAGAATTTATTAAGAAAATAAATTCATTTGAGAAGTGAAGATAGTTATAAGGATATATATACATAGTTATATATTCCTAGAGTTGTGTTTGTTAGCCAAACAAGAAGATGAGTAATTTAATACTCAATAAAACTAATAAATTAATTAGTTTAAATATGAAGTAAGAAGGAAAATCATGAAATATAATTAATTATGTTAATTATATTAGTTATGAGTTAAAGTTATATAAAAACTATAAAGTTTGTCTAGAACGATAATATTAAGAAGTTAATTGATTAAGTAATTAACTTAATTATTAACTTGTGGTATAGAGTGCAAGTAATTTAATTACTACTAGTGAACTAGCCCAAAAGGATTATAGATGTTAGCCCAATATAAAAATATTGGTATGAAGTGGGTAATTAAATAATAAACCCAAATGTTATGTTGATTAATAGTCCAATAGGTAATTAATATAAGTCCAATTAAATTAATTACCTAGCCCAAGTTATAAAGATGTGTGAGTTGTGTTGGGTAGCCCAAATAATTAAATAAGGGAGCCCAATGCAAAATAAACTAGTAGCCCAAATATTGAGTCCAAATTTACAAGTCAAATGTTGGTCAATATATTGGGAAATTTCAAGTATTGATTGAGTGTGGAGAATTAACTAGTGTAGGGTTAATTGAATAACCCTAGTTAGTAGACATGAGAGAGCATTAACCAAACGTTGGTTAATTGATAGAGGAAGGAAGGTAGTGTTGATAATTAACTATGGGTGAGTTAATTATGTAACCCAATGTGGTAGGATAATTAAAGGCAAGTCTAATTGGATTATATTATAAGTCCAATCGATGTATTAAACTAAGTTAAATAAATTAACCTAGTAGTCCATGTAATTTAATTTAAACATTGATTCATGTAATAATTAATCAAGCCCAATGCTTGTTTTAATTAAATGTAACATAGGGTATTTAATATTAGCCCAATGTAATAATTAAATTGAGTCCAACCAAATTAAATGGATGAGCCCAATATATTTAAATCCTATAGTCCAATGTGGAGCCCAAATGGTAGTCAAAGTTGTGATCAATATATATACATTAGTGTATATATATATATGAATACTTATATAATGATATAGGATATAAAAATAAAGCTAAATTGGTGTAATAAAAAGAGAAATCCCGAATTTTGGGGCCCACAAGGATAGAAAGGTTGCTTGTTGGTGAATTTGGAGTGCAAAGTTGCTCAACAACTCCCCACCAACCCTAGTCATTCAAATGGTCAATCAAAATGTCACTCAATTGGTCATTCAAGCTATAGTAAGCTTGATTAACCCTTAAACTCACCAACACTAGTTGATTAGTGAAGGTTGATGATGATTAGGGAGGGTCTATATATAGCATCCATCACCCTCTTGTTATGTTTTGTTAGTTATTTTTCAAGAACTCCTAGAGAGAAAAGATAGAGTATTCTAGAGAAAATCAAGCAAGCTTTGGGAGATTGATGATCCACTAAGGAAAATTACTAGAGAATGATCAAGGTGGAGTCACAAGACAAGACCATGTCAAGAGGAAGGAGAGCATCCATGTCTAAGAGGTTAAAAAGTATTCTAAACCTTTTTAATTTCATTTTTGTTGTTTAAATAAGTTTTAAACGGTCAAAATATATTTTTAACCGATCAAAAGTTATTTTGATGATCTAGAAGTCTAAATCTATGATATATAGGTAGATTCATGGTTTGATAGGTTTAAATCATGTATTGGTATGTGTGGTATGCAAATAATTAGAAGGAAAGTCCATATAACGATTTACCGGTAAAACCCTAAGTGGTTCGATATTTAAATTTCGTGTCAAACATTTTCAAAAATATGATTGAATCATGAAATATTGTAAAACAAGAAGTTAGGAAGACAACAACACTAAGTTGGTGTCATTTGGATGTGTAGAGTTTATTTTATTTAAGTTCAAACCATTAAAACCAAGGATTTGTGATTTTAGTTTTCACTTTGTCCTTGTGAGCAGTTTTTAGTACCCTTCTGTTTGGAATTTGGATTTGTGATCTAAAGAGAATTTGTAGAGGGGGAAATTATGATGAGAATGGACTCAAGAATCACCCCAAAATATTTTAAAATGAAGAAGTTATGGCTGTCGGAGCGTCGGAGGGTCGAACAACCCATTTTTAGGGTTTTGCTTCTTTTTTGGTCGCCCCGGCGCCCAGTTGAGCGCCCCGGCTTTCAAAACAGAATGTGTAAGTTTTCTGGGCTGGGTCGGTTCGGTCCGGGTCGGGTCGGGTCGGTCCGAGTCGAGTTTTGAATGAAAATTTAAGTTGAAATAAGTGTAAAATGAATGGGTTTGAATACTAAACCAATATATGAAGTTTATTAGTAATTAATTGGTAGCTAAATATGTAACAATTAAAAAGTTAACTATTGGTATTATTTGAAGATTATTAAAATATTATTAAATGATCAATAATATTAGTATATGATTAAAAAATTATTGAATGATAAATAACATTTGTAAATGATTAAAATATCATTATATGGTTAATAATATTAATGAGATATTAAAATATTATTAAATGGTTAATAATATTAATAAGTGGTTAAAATATTATTAAATGATTAATAATATTAATAAGTGATTAAAATATTATTAAATGGTTAATAATATTAATAAATGATTAAAATATTATTAAATGGTTAATAATATTAAGAAGTGAATAAAATATTATTAAATGGTGAATAATATTAGTAAGTGATTAAAATATTATTAAATAATTAATAATATTAAGAAGTGATTAAAATATTATTAAATGGTTAATAATATTAATAAGAGATTAAAATATTATCAAATGGTGAATAATATTTGTAAATGATTAAAATATTATTAAATGATTAATAATATTAATAAGTGATTAAAATATTATTAAATGGTTAATAATATTAATATGGGATGAAAATATTATTAAATAATTAATAATATTAATAAGTGATTAAAATATTATTAAATGGTTAATAATATTTGAATGTAGTTATATATTATCAAGGGTAGATAATATTTTGAGATATTTGGTGCATTATTAAATGTCCGAATTATTAAGTTATGTAAAAGAAGAAAGTTTAATTGAATTAAACCAATGTAAATAGTCCATTTGTGACTAATTTAGACAACTTATTAAAAGTGGGTCATACGAAATATGTGTAGTGAATGCGTAAGTTGGTTAAGTGTACCCGACATGTCCAACTAGATTTGGGCTAGGGTTTTTGTCCGGAACGTATAGGTTCATTTGTCGGACAATTAAAGAGTTAATACTTTGAAGTTAAGGTCTTAAGTTAAGACTAAGTAATAGTCATTATATCTAATGATTATTTCAATTTTCCTATATAAATTGTAGGTTGAACGAGAGACGCAAATAAGCGTAATTGGTAGAAGCAAACATGCAAGTTTTTTCAGAACGTGTTGTATTATGTGCATGAATTATAAGTTTGTTATTAAACTGAGATGTATTCATACGTGGTTATGTGCAAAGATGTTTTAATGTGCCTTTGTGCAATAAGTTGATTTGAACTGTTGATATGCGATAGTTTATTTAAGACAATTGTTCTGCATTGTTATATGTCATGATAGAGGTTAGACATGAAGCATAGATTAATGCGAGGCATGATATGCATGAGCAGTAGGTCATAAACTAAAATGCATGAAAAGCATGATGTTAGTATAAATTGCAGATTTTATGTGAAGCATGTAATGTGTTATGTGTAGCTGTTAGACTTGCTGAGCCGTCGTGCTCACTCTTGCCTAAACCAACATTTTCAGATAAGGCTAGTTACCTGAAGTTCTCGATAAAGAACAAGGAACAGAAAAACATATTACTTCCATTGAAGATCTAAATATCTATTGTAGATATCACTCCGAATTGGACAGGTAAATGATTGTGTAGCATAAGACTTAGTTGGTATGTTATATGAGTATTAAATACTCAAATTGATTGTAATAGAATGTCGTATAATGTATGATATTGAGACATACTAGGAATATATAAAGATTTCGATTCTGAAATAGAAAGAGATGTTGTAAAATTGTAAATAAATGATTATTTAGCAATTATAATATTGTTGTAATTCATGAACAATAAGGAAAAGGTTGTACTCGTGTTGAACCGGATCCGAGGT
The DNA here is from genome assembly GCA_947179155.2 of Hedera helix. Lineage (NCBI taxonomy): Eukaryota > Viridiplantae > Streptophyta > Magnoliopsida > Apiales > Araliaceae > Hedera > Hedera helix. The sequence goes on along the minus strand of OX359276.1, from coordinate 26,045,880 downwards.
TAAAGTAACCCGGATTTGGGGTCGTCACAAATTCAGTCAGATTGTGCAGCTCTTCTTCTAAGAGGGATTGCAAAGTTTATTAAATCTAGAATTTCTTAATATGTAAAAACCAAAAAAAAAAAAACGAATAAATAAGAGAGTACAAGAAGTGAGAGATAATTCACGTTTTTGTATAAACTGTCTCTCAAAATATTACTTATTTAAAAAATTACAAAACATCTTTTTGTACATAACATAAGAGAAAATATATTTTTTATATATTTAATTAAACAAAACGACATTGTTTTTGTGAACTTACCCGATCATAAATGTGATGCCACTCACTCACCTTTTACCTATAAAAATGATCTAAATACACTATTACACAATTTATAAAAAAATAAAAGTAGAGAAAATAGTACAAATAAGTTTAAGTTTTATCCATAATTATAAACCTCATGCAAGTACACATTTTTTTAATAGATTAATAGTGTATATACGAGTTGTGTTAAAGATCATGACATTTTATTAAGTTAAGAGAAATTTTGTCTAATATAAATATTTTATTAATGATGTGTCATAATCATAATATAAATAATATATACACTGTTTGTACATAAAATTTTAACTTTTTTTTATAAATAGTAAATCTCGCTTAAGTACTTTTAAAGATAAAAATAAAATTTATATAATATTTATTCTATATTTCAATCATCTTTTATTGGATAGAGGAAATAGGATTTTTTTTTTAATACTTAGCAAGAACCTGATCTCTTATCTCTACATGATTATAGAATAAGTATAGGTACATATATGTATCTCAACTATTAAAACGTGGGGCCTGACACGGGTGGTGTCTGACATGAATTTTGTGTCAGGACTGTGAGGATCCGAATTTTTAGAATTTCTTTAATAATATTAAATGAGAATTTAATTGATAAAATTATCAAGATGGTTTAATTATTATGATATTTTATGTGATTTAAGGTATGTAATGAGATTTAATTAGTAAATTAAATCTGTGCGGAGTTTATGATAAATGATATTGAATTAAAGTAATTGAAAAGTAAATAAATTGTTTAAAAACAATTTATTAAGAATAAGAGAAATTTTAGATAAATGTACATTAATTTGTAAAATTAAATTGTTATGAAAATGCAGAAATTTAGATTTAAAGGAGATTATATGGTAATGTGAGAAGTAAGATTTAAATATGTATATTTATATATGTGAATGCTTAATTGATAGTTATAAATTTAATTAATTATGAAAATAAAGGGATTAATAATTAAATTAATCCAAATTTAAATAAAAAGTGAATGATGGAGTTGGTAAAATTGTAATTATTGATTTTAGATTTTTATCAGAAATTGTGGAGGAAGTTTAGAAATTAATTGAGAAGAAATGTAATTATATAAATTATATAATAATAAATTATATAATTTATATAAGGGAATTAAAATGTTGTATGAAGGAAATAATAATTATATAAATTATATAAGAATAATTATATAATTTATATAAGAAAATTAAATTAATTAAGGATGGAAGAAAATTTTATAAATTGTATTTGTGAAAAATGAAAATTATTTAGAAAGGAATAATGTAATTATATAAATTATGTAATTTATATAAGGAAAGTTAATATGAATATTAAAGAAATTGAATAATAAATAAGAAAAAAGAATGTTTTAAGTTATTAAAATTTTTATTTATGTATAATGGAATTATTATGACTTTTATGAAATATAATATTTCAAAAATGTGAACATGTTAATGTAACATGTTGTGCAAACAACGAAGTAAAAAATTATGAAAAATAATTTTTATATGTCTTATAAATTATTTTATGATTTTTGGATGTATAAATTACCTCAAATAACTACATGCATGTCATTATGCGTGTACAAAATTTGTCAAGTAAAGTAACCAAAAGAGGTATTAAAATTATCTATAAATCATGATACGATTTTTGGTGAATTAAAATAAATATTTTATATACATTATATAAAATATTTATTACACGAAATATTTATGTAATGTGTTTAAAATATTTTTAAGCTTCATTTTTTTTTCCAAATCCGGAAACTTCAAGAAAGTTCAAAGGCGGTGGAAAAATTTTATGCCAATGTGGGAGGGGTTAGTGTTAGTATAAAAAAGAAAAAGAGAAAGAAACAAAAAGAAAAGAAAGAACACAAACAATATATTGTCTTCTCCATTTCTCCTATCCGGCAACACCACCACCACCGAACACCAACCATAACCACCATGACTACCACCAAGAGGGAGAAGAAGAGAAAATCCAAGTATAACAAGCTTCAAAAGGAAGTTTTTTTTGGCTTTGGAAGGTATAAAATTTAATTTATATGATTTATTTTATGTATTTTTGATGATAAATTATTGTTGTGAAAAATTAGAAAATAATTAGAATAATTATTCTAAATAATTATTTGATGTATATGTATGAGTTATAGAATTTTTGGAATGATTTTGTGGTGAAAAAGTGAGCAAAAATAGTGAATTTTGTGATAAGTTGATACACTGTTTGGCTGGGGAAAGAAGAAGAAAACAGGGCACCGCGCATTGCATGCGGCGAAATTTGTCAGAGGCGCGGCCAAAACGACGTCGTTTTGGGACGCGGAAGAAAGGGTCGCGCCATGCGCGGCTGAGTTTTGCCCGTGGCCGTGCCAAACGACGTCGTTTGGCTGTGAAGGGAGGGTGGCCGCGCAATACGCGACAGTCAGTTACGTAGGGAAATTACGATTTTGCCCCTGGTCATTTCCGTTAATACCGAGCGTGTCCCTTGACGCGCGGAAAGTACGAAAATGCCCCTGAACTTTCCGAATAATGACCAGCGTATCCCCAAGGCCATGGAAATTACGAAAATACCCTGGACCTTTTCTGTTAATGCCGGATGGGTCCCTAAGGGCGCGAAAATTACCAAAATGCCCCCAGAAATGATTTTTAATGAAAATAAATGTTTAAAAATTATTTAAAAATCATAGAAAATCATAAAAAAATACTAAAAATATAGAAATGATATTTGGGCATTAAATTTAATATTTTTGATAAATATTAAATATTGGGGATTAATAGTTAAATGTTTAAATATTAATCTAATAAGGTTACAATTTAGAAAATGGTTAAATAAAATTTTCGGACAACCAAATATGTTAAATTTTATCCAATGAGTCGGGTTGTCCGTAGTGAAGGTATTAAATATTAAGTTATGCTAATATTTTAAGGAATGAGGTTATTATAGTTGGCCATATAAATTAATAATTGGCCCAGAGATGATATTAGTTAAGTAAATTAATATCATAAAGAGATAAATAATTATTATTTGATTATTTTATGATCATAGGTTGATCGAGTTAAGGGTTTGAGCTAACAATTTAAATAACTGGACGTCAGGCAAGTTCTTCAGTCCTTTAATGTTAATTGTTGTCTGTTATGATATGTAAATACTTGTTTAAATGCATACAAATTATGTGCTATGTGATACGTGATTAATATGACATAATGCGTACTTTGTGCAACGATATGAGATATATTGCTATAGTAAAAGCACAAACACATGATGTATGACACACACCAAGCATGATAAGGTATGTGCTACGTGAAGTATAACTGTTGAACTTGTTGAGCCATTGTGCTCATTACTTGCTTAATAAACATTTTTGCAGGTAAAGATATAAATTTCAAAAATATCAAATGATATAGAGATGGATAATCACAGAAGGTAGTGATTGTTATTGTTCTATTTTGCTAATGTTATATTGATCTTTCGAATGTACACATATGTGGGATTCAGATAAGATGAACAGAGTTGAAATGTGAACTATAATTGTTCAAGATAGTGGTTGTGCTAGAAATTATTATATGTTTAATCTATGAATGATGATACAAGGAATATTTGTATGGATATGAATGGTATTAAAATTTGAATGCCGAGCTTTATGATACAAGTGAGAGAAAGAAAAAGTAAAGGTTGCGATCCATGGGACTAGGATCGTAATGTAAGGATTTTAAATATCCAAATGTTTTAATACAATGATTAAGTTAAGAAAAAGAAAAATTTATACCGAAAATTGGTAATTGATGATATTGAAATTAAATAATGGATCAATTTAGATGACGAAAGATTTATTAACGGACCAAAATTTGGACGTAAGGAAAATAATGTTTATTAAATACAAGATTTAACGGAATAAAGTGAGTCGAATTTCGGGGTCGTTACAGGTGGTATCAGAGCTAGAGGTTATGAACCTTAGGTAAATGATACCTTAGGCTATAACCTAGATAATAGTACAGTTAGTTGAGTGTTCTGTAAACTCAAGTGTATGGTAAACTCGTGACTCATGATTATATGGTGGAGCCCCTTTAGCGAATGGGCGATTATGACCTGACTAGGACAAGCTCCTCAGCCATATGATTATGGTAAGTTCCTGTGTCCAAATACGTGATAAATTTGATGAACATGAGGGAGATTAAAAATAAAAAGATATAAGTTGCAAAAGACAGTTCTCAGATAATGGCTAAAGTGAAGGGAGTATGAAAGACATAAGATTATAAGGAAGAGATAAGATATTAAGAAAAATCTGAATGAAGGTAATGAATTGAGAAAATTTATAAGTTCAATTAAGAACATATCTGAAAGAATATTTGAAATGATTCAAAGATGAATCTCAAAGATAATCAGGGGACGCCTGATTTAAGCAATAAAGATGACTGTAGACGTCCAAATTTTGCGCCTGTGTACGATGACCACTACGCTTACGATGTTCGGGGGTCTCGCTCCCCGGTGAGCGAGCGGCTGCCCAGCTCGCCGGTGAGTTGGCGGGGGTGGAAGGGGGCAGCGCCCCCTAGAAGCCAAGCACAAAGAGCAATTTATACATCAGGTAGCAGCCTTCCAAAATAATACCGCAGAAATTGGCAAATTATGACCGCGTGGCACGGAAATCGAGAAAAGCAAGCTGGACAGCCGTGGATGCACCTGCGGCCACCGACAAACGGGACAGTGCGCGGCTCGAGGAGACAACCCGACAGCCGAGGATTCGGCGCGGGCGGCTAGCAGCCCAGCCGCAGATGCACCTGCGGCTGCCTGCTGAACACTATAAAGCGGCCATTTCCACCCGAGAAGAAGGAAGGAAGAAAAAAAAATAGAGTTTAGAGAGAGAGAGTTCGCGGGAGGAGAGAAAAGGCTTTGTTCTTGGTTAGATTTGAGTGAAAAATTCATCCTTTCTTGCTAATTAGTCGAGTGTTATTGTGGTGTTGTCCGATTCATGAAATAAGAAGCTTTAATCGACACTTTGCAAGGTGAAAAAGGTGTTTTCTTGGGTTTTTTATTGTTTGTATTGTTAGTATAATTTCGTGTTTTGGATTACTTGATGTAGTATGTTGTCATGATGATGATGATCCATGGGTTAGGGGTCGTTAGCGAGGGTTCCATTGGAACGTAACTTCCTCCTAATGCCCCGATGACATCCGTACGGTGATATATCGTTCGTTGTGTTCATAGATAGTTGTAGTGTTGGCGTTGAGATTTGTGATTCATATAGTACCGTAATGAGTTTAGTATTGTTAGATTTTGCCGTAGTATTGGTCATGCAGTGATTTGGGTAACTGTGAGCCTAGGGAGGAGATCGTCGTGATCAAATCCCGACGATGGACATTTTTGGGTGTATGTAATCATTAGATAGGATTCATGGTTGTACATATGTATTATCGGGCCTTAAAGCGATACCAAATTGTGATCGGGTTAAGGCCCAGGAATAATAAAAATATGTGATTGTGGGTGTTTGGGGTTATTTAGACGGCTCACATGCCCACGGATAGCCCCGACACGTTTTGAATGCTTGTTTAAATTCACGACACAAAAAATGGTTTCCAAAATAAGGCAAACGATTAAGATTTTCTAAAAATGATCAAATTAGGATATTAGATTCACGAGGTTTAAAAATTACTGAACTTTGATCCTTGTTTGACGAAAAGGCTACATTTGGTTTTAAAATGTCATAAAAGATGTTTTCGTAAAAAATAAAATAAACGTTTTCATTAAACTTTGTGCATAGGGTTAAAGAGTTCTAGAAGTTGCCTTCATTTTATTTATATTTATTGTTAGAAGGCAATATATAGTCTCAATTCCTATTTGACAAAAGTTTAAAAACTATTGTTTTATGAAAATGTCATCTAATATCAATTTCGAAATTAAAATCAATCTTTATTATAAAAAACGAAGCCTTGTCATTTGGGTCAAAAGACGTCTAAAACACTTTCTCGATAAAACACATTTGTCATATAAAATCAAAAACAACTTTTATGCAAAAATTCACCACTAACATTCATTTAGGCACACACGCACACATACGCGCGCGCACACACATTTTAGGATTTAAAAGGATAGGAAAACATCGAGATTGCGGTAACCGTGTTTTACGGAAGTCGGGGGGTGCCTAACACTTTCCCCCCGCTTAAGCAAGCCCCCGAACTCTATAAATCTCGGTTCGCAGACCAATTGAATTGGAGTCACATATGAGCTAGCGATTACAAAAACAAAAATTCGGATGAGTTGGTACATCCATTTTCAAATATACCAACTGGCGACTCTGGTCAATTGGCTCATTAAAAAACGACCTTTCGAAACTCCGTCGACACTAAGCCGACCCTTTTCAAAAAATCACATCTTAATCTAAAAGCTAAAATTGGAAAGGGCTTTAATTATTAAAAAACGAAACGACGAAAATCTCGGCGTCGACAGCTGGCGACTCCGCTGGGGACATTAGAGGGCTTAAGTCGCGTTTAAAATCTTGATGTTTTCCTATCCTTTGAAAAATCTAAAAAATGGGTGGTTGCGTTAGTTGCGTTAATCTACCTTTTGTGTGTGAATGAATAAAATATGCGAGTTTTGTGATTGCTTTACGAATGCTTTACTTTATTAGCATCATATGCATACGGTGAGGAACGATGAATGAATGATGAATGTATGTTGAGCAGTTCCTCCTCTTGAGGCAAACCCGTCGGATGTGGATTACTGGACTCAAAGGGGTGCTCCCCGGCGAGGCTCAGGAAAAACATCCACTTAGATCCAATCCAATTTAAAGATCGAATTTATTCCCTTCTAGTATGTTGCGAAGATCTGGGAACCTTCATGCCAAAAAGCCCGCGAGAGTAACTTAGGGTAGGTCAGCCTTAGATAAAACCAAACGCGTAGGAGTTTCTTCATACCCTTTTACGTTTTATGCACATGACATCATGCTTAGTCAAACATTTTGTACCTCCCGCTGTGTCAAAATAAAAGTACTAACCTCTGTTTTACAGGGACAACTTAGAGAGCATCATAACTGCACAAAGTCATGCCTTGATTAAAATAAAGGGATATTGACCCTGTTTTGCAGGAAAAGATTACAAAACCCAAAAACGCCAAAAAAAAAAAAATTGCTTTAGTATGTATCTGGCAGTGTCGTTTCCCGGAACTAAACCTTGGCATATTTTATTTGCAGGATTGCGCCCCAAACCTGTCTCCGATCCAAGAAAGCCAGAAAGTCAACAGTCGAAATGGCTGAGAACCCCAATCCTAACCCAGCTCCCGTGTCTCGGGAAGAATTCGATGCTGTGAAAAATCAAATGACGGAGCTGACCATGTTACTCAAAGAGCATTTTAAGCTAAAATCAGGGCCACAACTCGAGGACCCGCCGGGGCCATCATCGCAAGGGAGCGGGTTGACCCTAGAAACTCCGAAGGTTGAACCGCAGAAGCAAGTTATTATCATCCCAGAAGATGAGGTTGCCAGCAGTGTCAGTAAAAAGATAAAACAGATGGAAGAGGCCATAAAAATTATGAAGGGGATCGGGTCGTATGGCAGTGTTAACTACTCCGATTTATGCATCTTTCCGGGAACCAAGTATCCTGAGAAATTCAAAATTCCCAAATTTGAAAAGTATAACGGGTCAGGGGATCCTTACACACATTTGAAAGTATACATCAGAGAGCTAGGGGGATATGTTGAGGACGAATCATTGAGAATGCAACTGTTCCAGAAAAGCCTGACAGGGGAGGCTAGGACATGGTATGCGAGGTTGGATAATGCTAAGATTCACAATTGGGAAAAATTGGCCCACACCTTCCTAACGCAATACAGCTTTCAATCCCAGATGGCCCCGGACCGATACCAGATGACGAAAATCAGGAAGCAGACCAATGAATCCTTCAGTAACTACGCTCAACGGTGGAGGAGGATGGCGGCCCAAGTAAACCCACCCATGAGTGAGGCAGAGATGGTTATGACATTCATCGATATCCAAGAGGCCCCTTACTATGAAAGGGTGATAGCGGGGATAGGGAAGCCTTTTGCGGAGATGATCAAACATGGGGAGATGGCTGAGATGGGTTTAAAGTCGGGGAAAATCCGAGACTTCACAGCTCTCGAGGCCGTTGCTGAGCAAATCCAGAGTGGAAACTATGACAGTTCTTCCCGGAGACCCCAGAAGAGGAAGGAAGAGGATGTGTCCCTGGTTTTGCAAGGGCTATCTGGGAAAGCAATGACCAGCCCTCCAGTCCGCATGCAAAGAAATGAGGCCCCGTGTCCGTCAAATTTCAACAATCAAAGCTATGAGGGGCGTAGGAAATTCGAAAAGCCACAAGAGAGAGAGTTCACCCCATTGTGGGATTCATTGGAACAAATACTAGCCATATTAGTAAGCCAGAAGAAGATTACAGAGCTGGCACCTCCGTCGGACCCGAAGGGCAAGAGATATGACCCTAGCAAGAGATGCGCCTATCACTCGACATCCCCGGGGCATGACACCCAGGAGTGCTGGTCGTTAAAACACAAAATCCAGAACCTGATTAACAGCGAGGAGATCGTGGTGGAACAACCGGAACCCCCAAATGTAAAGGTCAACCCTCTTCCCGAGCATAGTGGGGGAGACGTGAACGTAGTGGAAACCAGTGGGGTGGAAGGTCCCTTGAAATAGAGATACGTAAGGAGGATAGAAGAAGAGATTACTATGACCAATGCCCAGGAGGGCGCGCAAAATGAGCCTATCAAGTTGGTTGGCGTAACTCGAGATACCAAAAAGGAGCCTATCCGGTTGTCAGCCCCAAGACCCCTTGTTATAGCAGTCAGGTCACAATTATCGATTACCAGTCTGAAGGCTGTTCCATGGAATTATGGGGGAAAGACCGAGGGGGAGGCCAGTTGTGCATTAATCAGTTCCAGGGGAAATCCATTGTATCTACCAAGGCGAGTCCTTGAGAGCACGAAAAAGAAAAACGGGAAAATCTCGGAGGAAAAAGCCTTGGAGTTTTGGGAGAAAATGAATCGCGGCAAGACAGATGTGGTTAAGGCACTTGAGGGGCAACCACCCCTGACATCCATCTTAGACCTGGTATTGGCGTCCACTGAGCATCATCAGGTATTAAGCAAAGTCCTGGAAGAGGCTTATGTCCCCAAGTCAATTAATACAGAGAGATTCGGCCACTTGGTGGGTCACCTGTTGGACAACAATGTAATCTCATTTACCGATGACGATATCCCCGAAGAAGGGAGAGGGCACCGGAGGCCATTACACATTGCGGTCATCTCCTCCGGGTATGTGATGAACGAGGTCTTGATTGATGGTGGGTCAGCCCTAAATATTTGCCCATATAGTACTCTGGAAAAGATGAAAATCAACCCTAAGCGCTTGCGGGCCAGCCAAGTGGTGGTAAGGGCATTCGACGGGTCTAGAAATGATACAGTGGGAGAGATTGAGCGACCGGTGGAGATCGAGCCTTATACTTTTGACATTTCTTTCCAGGTGCTAAATATCACGGCCAGCTACAATATGCTACTAGGGAGGCCCTGGATTCATATGGCAGGGACAGTTCCCTCCACCCTGCATCAACAAATAAAGTTTATCGTTGAGGGGCACTTGGTAACAATTGCAGCAGAATCTGACTACCCTGTTCCCTCTGTAAAAGGCATGCCTGTTATCCATGTGGACGAATCGGCCGAACCAATCAGCTATCAGACATTTAAAATTAGCACCCCTTAGTACAGGCAGTTGGGAACTCCAAATTTAAAGCCTAAAATGTCTCCCGAGCTCACGTTTGTTGCCCGGGAAATGATGGCAATGAACTTCCAGCCGGGACAGGGGCTGGGCAAGAACAGTCAAGGAATCACCGAGTCCATCCAGATACCAGCACAGTCGGGCAAGGCAGGGTTAGGATATCACAGAGATGCAAGGTCGAGGAACTCATACAAGAAAATTCCCGTTCGAATAACCGGAGTCCCGATCCCGAGAACCAATAATGAACACTCCCCGAGGGTAGTCAAGCCTGCATCTGAAGTAGAGGGTAAGGTGGAGGCTCCCCCAGCCAAGGGATTGGCCCAGCCGAGGAAATTCTTGCAGGAAATCATGGAACAGTTTAAGAAAAGTGCCATCTCCCGGGGCAGTCAGGCCCCAATGAAAATGGAAAGGAGAAGATGTCTGAAGGCAATCAGATCATGCCATTTATCAATTGGGCCGGGTTAGAAGTACCCGAGGAAATTGTAAATGAAAGCCGAAGCCAAGTCGCCGCAATCGTTAAAGAGGTGTCAGATACAGAGACCCCCTCCATCACTAGCTATAAAACCGAAGTGATCCCCAGGAATTGGATCGTGCAGCCAGTAGTATCCAGAAAAGGGTAAATGCAGGAGTGTTCGGGAATCTTGTCCAGTAGGGGGATCAAGGGGTTTTTAAGACGGTGTTTTGTTTTATGTATTTGCACGTCTATTTCATATTTTTGTCATGATTATTGAAAAAGGAAGTCATGTACTTAATGTTTATATATATGACAAATATTTTTGTTTCATGTTAGGTGTACCGATTTGAGTCATTCTAGCCTAACAAACGATTTTCCAAATTTGAAAGACGATTATGATTTTGATATAGAACTGAATTTCGATTTGATGGGAATTGAGCAGGACGAAGCAGGTGATAACGACGCTCCCGATGAGATCAAAGAGTGGGTCGAGGATAAACCCAAACCCAACCTAGACCAGACCATCACCATCAACATAGGAACCCCTGAAAACCCCAAAGAGCTAAAAATTGGGGTAGACCTGACTCCCGATCAGAAAACAGAGGTAGCTGAACTATTGAGCCAATATGAGGATGTGTTTGTTTGGTCACACGAAGACATGGTCGGTTTGTCCACGGATATTGTGGTACATTGATTGCCTATCAAGGAGGGTTTTAGGCCAGTTAAGCAGAAGCTGAGAAAATTGAAACCAGAGTGAAGCTTAAAGGTGAAGGAAGAGATAGTCAAGCAATTCAAGGCTGGAATCATCATGGTGTCCACCTACCCAGAATGGCTTTCCAATATAGTCCCAGTGGCAAAGCCCGGAGGAAAGGTGAGAGTATGCGTTGACTATAGGGATCTGAATAAAGCCAGTCTCAAGGATAACTTCCCAGTCCCTTTCATACACATCTTGGTGGATAATACGGCTCAGTATGAAATGTATTCATTTGTCAATTGTTTTGCGGGATATCACCAGATAATGGTGGCGGAAGAGGACCAAGAAAAGACTGCCTTCATCACCCCCTGGGGCACGTTTTGTTATAGACGACTTGCTTTCGGCCTCACAAATGCAGGGGCCACTTATCAGAGGGTAATGATGACCCTATTCTACGACATGATGCATAAGGAAATAGAGGTTTACGTGGATGACATTATAGTGAAGTCAAGGATGGAATCTGACCATGTGACTCACCTCAAGAAGCTATTTGAGCGGCTCAGGAAGTATAATTTGAAGCTCAATCCAGCAAAGTGTGCCTTCGAAGTTCAGTCAGGTAAGCTCCTTAGATTCTTGGTAAGCAATCGAGGCATCAAACTGGATCCGGCTAAGATCAAAGTCATTGTGGATATGCCAGCACCTCGTACAGAGAAAGAGATAAGAGGATTCTTGGGGAGGATAGACTTCATCAGTCGGTTCATATCCCATCTGACAACCACTTGCAAACCGATCTTTAAACTGTTAAGGAAAGATGCATCCCGAAAGTGGAACAGTCAATGCCAAAAGGCCTTTCAGACTATTAAGAAGCAATTAACAGAAGCGCCAGTGCTGGTACCTCCGAAGGACGGGATTCCCCTTTTCCTGTATATATCCGTGAATGATATGGCGATGGGTTGCATGCTGGGGCAGAAAAGCGAATCCGGCAAGGAGCATGCCATTTATTACCTCAGCAAGAAATTCAGCAGCTGTGAACAGAATTACACGCCTATCGAGAGAACATGTTGCGCCTTGGCATGGGCTGCTATGAGGTTACAACATTACCTTCATGGACACACTACCTATTTGATTTCGCAAATCGATCCCTTGAAGTATATATTTGAAAGACCGATGTTGAATTGTCGATTGTTAAGGTGGCAGTTAATCCTACAGCAATTCGATATCCTCTATGTCACCCAGAAAGCCGTGAAGGGGCAGGGAATTGCAGATCAGTTATCAGAGATGCCGACGGGGGGGATGGAGCCTTTAGAAACTTCCTTGCCGGGTGAAGACATATTGTGGGTCCAACAAACGAGGTGTGATGACGAATGACAGTTTTGGAAAATGTATTTCGACGGTGCCATGAATGCTGAAGGGGCTGGAGCTGGAGCGGTCCTGGTCTCCATTACAGGCGAGCAATACCCTGTTCTCACCAAATTACAGTTCAGTAACTCAAACAATACGGCTGAATATGAAGGATGTATATTGGGACTGAGATTCGCCCGCAATATGGGAGTTAAAAGATTAACCGTGTTATTCAGAGTTGGTAATCAGACAGGCAACGGGGGTGTATGGCACTAAGGAGCTTCAGTTACTCCCCTACCATCGGTGTGTAATCCGATTGATGCAAGAATTTGAAGACATAGCCTTCCGACATATTCCCAGGGGGCGGAATGACTTTGCCGATGCATTGGCCACCCTGGCCTCGTTAGTACACGTACTCAAAAGCAAAACCACTCCCCAGATTGAAATAACAGTGCAAAATGCTCCCGCTTACGAAGAACATATATCGGAGTTATCGGAAGATGTGGTTCAGCCAAATCAGCCCTGGTATCATGACATTCAGAAATACTTGAGGGATAGATCCCTCCCCGACCAAGCGAACCGAACGGAAAGGCAGAGAATCCATAAGATGGCGATGAAATTCTATTTAAGCGGAGATTCCCTGTATAGGAGGGATGTGGGCTTGGGATTATTGCGATATGTGGACGAGGCTCAGGCACAGAAAATCATGGGCGAAGTGCACGGTGGAGTATGTGGGCCGCATATGAGTGGACCGATGTTGGCCAAGAAAATTCCGAGAACGGGGCACTACTGGCTATCACTTAAGGCTGACTGTGACGATCATGTCAAGCGGTGTTTCCAATGCCAAGCGCACGGTAACGTGATGCATGCACCTCCTAATGAACTGCACTGTATGACTTCCCCTTGGCCTTTCTCCATGTGGGGTATAGATGTAATCAGACCCGTGGAGCCCAAAGCGAGCAATGACCACCGGTTCATTTTTGTTATGATTGATTATTTCACCAAATGGGTAGAGGCAGCTTCTTTCCCCAAGGTAACGTAGGAAGTTATAGTCAGTTTCATCAGGAACAATGTCATTTGCCGGTATGGACAACCTGAAATTCTGGTGTCCGACAATGCCAAGAATCTGAACAATGCCCTTATGAAGGAGTTATGCGCCCAATTCAAGATCAAACATCTCAATTCTGTCATTTATAGGCCCAAAATGAATGGGGCCGTGGAAGCGGCAAATAAGAATATAAAGAGGATTATGGCGATAATGTCTGCCAATCATCGGGGATGGCCAGATTTGCTGCCCCTCACGCTGTTTGCATATCGAACATCAGTTCGTACGTCTACAGGGGCAACCCATTACGCCTTGGTATATGGGATGGAGGCCGTTTTGCCAGTTGAGATGGAGATGGCGTCCCTCCGAATTTTGCTCGATGCACGGATTGACGAGGAGGATTGGATACAAAATCGGTACGACCAGTTAGCCTTAATAGATGAAAGAAGGGTGGCGGCTATATTACACGGTCAGTTGTATCAGCAACGCATCTCTCAATCGTACGACAAAAAGATTTGGTCCCGAAAGTTCAAGGAAAATGATTTAGTGCTAAAGAGGGTCATGCCCTGTCAAGACGAAGCCAAAGGGAAATTCGCTCCAAATTGGGAAGGACCCTTTGTGATCAAGAAAATCCTATCTGGAGGGGCCCTCATCCTACAAGAAATGGATGGCGAGGTATTTCCGCAGCCCCTAAATTTTGACTCGGTGAAACGGTTCTACGCTTAAAAATAAATAAATAAATAAATAAATTAATCTCCCTTTGTAGCTCGAACTACGTAGGACCTGATCTCCTGACCTTGTGGGAGTACGTAGGCAGCCATCATGGCGCGGTCCTTCCAATACAAAATAATAAATCTTTTTCCTGTACCAAACCCATTTCCAGAAAACCCCGCTACTTTGACAAATACATTCCAAATCTTACCTAAACCTAGCCATATAATCAGCCAGAATCCAAGACTCACTCTGATGAAATCTGAGGGGCATGCGGCAATATCTATGGAGTTCCAATCAAGACTTGAGGAAAGAAATAAGGCAATATATCGAAATCATAATCGGCTGGATAAAATAAGGATCCAATGAAGGGCGACGATGCACCAAAAAGGGAAATGACTAAACCATAAATATTTCTCTCTCTATATACAAAATATTTTGATTACAAGTCTATCTTTTTAATAAAAGTGATGAAACTGACATAGTCCGTACAGGAAATAAAAGCATCTACAGGTCAGAGACCAGCTGGAGCAGGATAGACAGAATAGTCGAGGCATCATAAACCTCCGGCTCACCCGCAATCTACTGTCCCATCATGTTAATCCGAGTCAAAAGGGCAGCAGCCCTACTAACAGTCGCAGAATGGCCCTCCATGACAACTCTGACCTGCTCGATAATACTATCTCTGGCGGAGTAGGCGGCATCACGAGCTAGTACAGCAGCATTCCGCTCAGCGTGGGCGGTATCCCTCTCAGTCTCAGTAGTACTCAAAGCTGACCGAAGCCTGGTACCCTCAATCCTTAGTCTCTGGATCCGATCCGCCAAATCAGGACAAGGGACATGCACCGCAGAAGAAACATCCTCAACATCGGATCTGGGCGCTAACTCTGAAAGCTCCGAGGGAATGACTGCATCTGAACTGGTCTCAACCGGGAAAGATCCTCGAGAACCATCCAATACCCCAATCGGGTCAAAGTCAGCAATCTCAGAATCTCCTTGCAACCATAGCAGATAATCGAGTGTCTGACCGGGGTGACTATCCCCAAACTCGGCCGAGACCCTGTGTGACCAAAGATCGTATACCCTCAGCAGCTCCCTCTCCGTCTGAGGCGATATGAGAAATTGGTAGTCAGCTGCTCCCGCAAAGAAATAAAGATCCTGCATCTGGTCAAACTGTCCCATGACAGCTAAGGGGTGGTAAGTCGTCACCCCCCTCAAACCGAGAAGGGGAAGGAAATCAAGTGGGGGCACGTGAGTCAAGAAGCTCAGGAAGGAGCAATAACCCGAGTAGGGCAGGAGATGGAAGGGCTCCTCAATGGCCGATAAGAACTCCCTCCATGAGGCCGTATCAGTGCATCGCCGGGGACGGAATGAGAACTGCATGGCCAAGCTGTGGCTGAAACAAAACCCGTGTCGACGAAACTGCCCGATGAGTCTGAGGTGGCTCATGAACCATACATATAACAAAATAGAGCTTCTCCTGAATATGCGGCCAGGGAAAGAATGACAATACGAGGCCGACAGGTAAGTCTCTGCTAATATCATGGGAAGGATAGTATGATCCTCCTAAAGGGCCTGAACCGCTACAATAACCAGCATGTCCAGGAGGTCGTCCCCGGCAGGCATGTATAGAACTGATATGACACTGGCCATCAAAACATTCACTCTCAAAGCGCCCCAACGCTCATCAGATACTGAAAAATCACTGGAGAATCGAGATAAGCTATCCACCGAGCCAAATCTGTCAACCAAGAAGGGTAGAGGGACAAGGTGGCTCGAAGAAATCACAGATAGCAGAGCTGTCCTCCGCAAGCCTGTGAAAGTCAAGAACTGACGGCGCATATGGCCTGAAGTAACCTGTGCGCAGGGACCATCCACCGACAAACCGGTAAAGCGAGCATACTCCTCAAGGGTGGGGGTCAGATACTCCAGCCCAAACCTGAAAATATGTCTGTCCGGGATCCAACAACTGAGAATGCCGTTAACAAAGCCAAGCGGCACCTGGAATGACAAAAAAGTCAAGGAGTGTCCCAAAAGACCCTCTGCGATGATCCGGTCAGAGGGTAGCAAACTATCCAGCCACAAGCGGAGCCTGCCAATGATCCCTGAGGGGGCGCGAGGGTCCACGCGAACCACGTCCAGGGATGATATCTGTAAAAGCAGTATCAAAAGAATATACAGGGGTCAATTTCTTTATCCATGTATATAATAAATCATGCATCATACAAGCTATAATGGAATAAATGGATCATCATAAAGAAAAGATTATGCATAAAATAAAAATAATTCTGTACATAATACATGAAATAAAAAATGATGATGATAAATAAAACAAAACATGTCCAAATACAGAGATCCTAGCCTATCAAAAATCTAATCCGTGAAGTCTATGCCGTCAATAAAGGCATCATCCTCAAACTGATCTGCAGGCAAATCCCGGAGAATGGAAGCCTCATCCTCAAAGTTCAGGTCTGGGCAGGAATAACGTGGGATTGGGGCATCCGGTGGACTAGAGCCCGCACCAAAATCGAATCCATGCGGGTCCGCGACATAAGCCTCCTCTGGATCTCGGCCCAGGCTCCGAACAAAAAGGGATAACTGATCCACCTGCCAAGTGAGGGAAGCAATCTGATCCAAATGGGTGGGGGCCCGGACACACTCCATCCAATTCGTCATCATCACCGACCCGTGAACCAGGTCTCCAAGGAAGAAGGTGGCCCGAGTCTGAGGCCCGATGGTGCGGGGTCTCCACCAGGCACTGAAGCTCTCACTCGTGTGAGGACCGGCAGACAGCATATATCCGTCCTCCCCGGCCGTCAGGGCCTCTGGAAGGTGGGCATCCGCAAAGCAAAATCTCTGTGAGGGAGGGGCGAAAGGGATACGAGCCTCCCCAGACACACATTTGATGGCGCGCTCCCCCAGATACAACTCCCATCCACCATAGGTCAGAAATGGAATACGACGAGTGGACAAGGCAAGCTCCAGATCCGCGGCATAACCACCGGCGAGGCCAGCCGCCAAATGTTCCGCCGTGTAGGGAACCCAGATCACATCCGCGGACGAGATCAGCTCTAACTGCGGCCGACAGTGAGCAAAGCTATCTGACACTGGGGTCTCCTCAAGAGTACTATGATGCCATCGACGACCCCTGGGATAAGTCTCCGGACCGAGGGTAGTAACTGGTCGTAGGTAGGGAAGCCGCTCATAGGCCCAGAACTGATAAAACAAGGAAAATGGAACATAAGTATCAGGGACAGCAAAGGAATGAAACAAATGAAAAGCGGTAAAATGAATGGGACTTACCAGCAGAAAGGGATAAAACCCCAGCCAAGCATCCGTCTGCCCCTCTGAGCGAAGGCGAAGGCCGTGGAGGAAATAAGCGAAGGTGAAGGAACCCCAGTCATAGTCCCCTATCCGATCTACATCTCGAGTGGCTCCAACGATACTGAAATGGATGGTCGAGGAGTTGTTCCCCAGAAAACAGCCCCTCATGATAGTCAAGAATAGACGTCGGAGCAGAAAGTCACGAGCAGACCGGTCCTCAGGGAATGGCTCGGAGAGGACCCCTCCAATGATATCGACAGCCAAGGCTCCCGATCGAATGCTGCGGGCCTTAAAGACCTTATCTTGGGGAGAGTATCCCAACAAGGATCGAACAGCTGCGGGGGTGATGTCCGACTCCAGAGGGACCCGGGGTCCAGAGAACTCCACCTAGGTGATATAACGCCAGTCTAGAGGGGTCAACAGCAGCTCACAGTCCAGAAGATGAAGCAACTGTGTCTGGTGGAACTAGCGCTCAGATAGGGCCCTCATATAGCCCCAGGGACACCAACGAGGGGCGATAGTGAAGAAATGTTTGAAACCCCAAGAATCTACCATCCCCCTGTAGTCGGAATGCAGCGCATGGTAGAGAGTGTAGATGCTGAACCAGTTGCCCCGAGATTGGGTAAACTCAGGAACCTGTGACAGCCATCAAAAGTCAAGCATGGTAACCATATGGATTTGAATGAACTACTTAAACGACGGATATACCTCGTTAGCCGCAAGGTAGGCTGAGGGGTGACTGCTGAGATCAGGACCAAGCAGATCTGGTATCCTGGCACGGGCCCCTGGTAAGGTCCGACGCGTGGGGGGAGGAGCCGCTGTGCCCGAGGGACCCGCCTCTGCCGCAGCTGGGGCATCCTCACCAACATTAGGTCGAACCGGGCAAAGGACAGACTCCGCCAATCTACGGGAATGACGGGTCAGGACTGGAGCTGGAGATGAGGTGACCGCCCTACGACGACAGACATCGACCACCCGGGACACTGTGGAGCCACTGGGAGCATCAGGATCCATGACTGAAACGGCATCACGAAAAGGAGGTACATCCTTAGCTCGTTATCTTTCAAAAAAATCTTATTGCATATTGCTAAAAATCATAGGGCAGCATGGCATGTTTATGAATTGAAAATGCATAAATAAATCCCTAGGGGTGCGCTAGATTTCCCGAAATTTCGGCAAAGTTTCGTTTGTAAAATGGACATGCCATGCATGATCAGACATGTTTAATCAAGTCAGGCAACCAACAAATCCCAAATGCAAGTGAAAATGATGCATCATGAGCATAAAATGACTAAAACCATGGTTTTTCAAAGTAAATAAAGCGCGTCTGCAAAACCTATTGTTTATCTATGCTACGTCCAACACAAATATCTCATATAGGCATGCATTGCTAAAATTAAAAACATTTAAACAAGTAAATACATAGCCAAACGAAAGCAAAAATCAAAGAAAAAGGAGTTAAAACGTTACCCAAAGTGTGTAGATTGATTTAATCGGAGCAGATTTTGCCAAAAGATGTCCAAAAGACGAAAAAGTCGGGTGGGGGATGAGGAGAACCGAAAACGAGAGAAAGAAAAAGTGAAAAAGTAAACAGATCGCGGGGGTCGCGATCTGAAATAGGATCCAAGATGCACCTACGGCTGGCCTCGGTGCCCTTTTGCCTCCCTTTTTGGTACCCGGAGTCAACATGTAACTTGTCCCACGTTAAGATACAAGATTTTAGAACCGGATGACCAATTCAAAAAACGACCAGTCAGAAACGATACCTGGCCAATTCGAAAATGACCCATCAGGAACGATACCTGACCAATTCAAAAACGACCAGTCAGAAACGATACCTGACCAATTCGAAAACGACCAGTCAGAAACGATACCTGACCAATTCAAAAATGACCCGTTAGGAACGATACCTGACCAATTCAAAAACGACCAATCAGAAACGATACCTGACCAATTCAAAAACGACCAGTCAGAAACGATACCTGACCAATTCGAAAACGACCAGTCAGAAACGATACCTGACCAATTCGAAAACGACCAGTCAGAAACGATACCTGACCAATTCAAAACCGACCAGTCAGAAACGATACCTGACCAATTCAAAAACGACCAGTCAGAAACGATACCTGACCAATTCAAAACCGACCAGTCAGAAACGATACCTGGCCAATTCAAAAACGACCAGTCAGAAGCGATACCTGACCAATTCAAAACCGACCAGTCAGAAACGATACCTGACCAATTCAAAAACGACCAGTCAGAAACGATACCTGACCAATTCAAAAAACGACCAGTCAGAAACGTTACCTGACCAATTCAAAAATGATCCGCCGGAGACGAGATCCGGGTAGTGTTCATTCGTAACTTTGAAAATAACCTCTACATGAACATATTGAATGTGACATCACATCATCTTAATGTATGTGCGGCATCGTTAAATATGTATTGGCATTCTCATGCATCGGGTGCCTACTTCTTTATCATGTCCATTTCACATTTCATTCCATAAACATGATAAAGAAGGGCAGCTGTAGACACCCAAATTTTGCGCCTGTGTACTAACCCTGACAGGAGGGCAAAATCGTCATTTGACCCGAGACATAAGGGAAGGGAGTATGAAAGACATAAGATTATAAGGAAGAGATAAGATATTAAGAAAAATCTGAATGAAGGTAATGAATTGAGAAAATTTATAAGTTCAATTAAGAACATATCTGAAAGAATATTTGAAATGATTCAAAGATGAATCTCAAAGATAATTAGGGGACGCCTGATTTAAGCAATAAAGATGACTGTAGACATCCAAATTTTGCGCCTGTGTATGATGGCCACTACGCTTACGATGTTCGGGGGTCTCGCTCACCAAGAAATTATTGTCTGACGATGATGCAAGCTAAGAAATTATTGAAGAAAGGTTGTGTAGGGTATTTGGCTCATGTGGTTGATACACAAGTGGTGAGTCCCGAGATGGAGCAAATACCAGTAGTTAGGGAGTTCATGGATGTTTTTTCGGATGTACTGCCAGGCTTACCGCCGAACAGAGAAATAGAATTTGCGATTGATTTAGTACCGGGGACAGCGCCGATATCAAAGGCACCGTATAGAATGGCTCCGGTAGAAATGAAAGAGTTGATGGTGCAATTGCAGGAGTTGTTGGATAATAAGTACATTCAGCCAAGTGTTTCTCCATGGGGAGCACCGGTGCTGTTTGTAAAGAAGAAGGATGGATCGATGAGACTGTGTATGGATTATAGGGAGCTGAATAAAGTAACAATTAAGAACAAGTACCCGTTACCACGAATTGACGATTCTTTCGATCAATTGAAAGGGGCGAAGTACTTTTCAAAGATTGACTTAAGGACTGGTTATCATCAGTTGAAAGTCAGGAAGGAGGATGTACCCAAGACGGCATTCAGAACTCGATATGGGCATTATGAGTTTCTTGTGATGTCGTTTGGACTAACGAATGCGCCAGCCGCATTTCTGGACATGATGAACAGAATATTCAAGCAATACTTGGATAAATTTGTAGTCGTGTTCATTGACGATATTTTGGTGTATTCCAAAACGGAGGAAGAGCATGCTGAACATCTAAGATTGGTGTTGGAGATTTTACGGAAGGAGCAGTTGTACGCTAAGTTTTCAAAGTGTGAATTCTGGTTGGAAAGAGTTCAATTTTTAGATCATGTTATTGACAAGGAGGGAGTTTCGGTTGATCCGACGAAGGTTGAATCAGTAATGAATTGGGAACAACCAAGGACGCCGACAGAAGTAAGAAGTTTCTTAGGGTTAGCGGGTTACTATCGGAGATTCATTCAAGACTTCTCAAAGATAGCAACACCGTTGACCAACTTAACAAGAAAGACGGTAAAATACGTGTGGACGAAGAAGTGTGAGGAAAGTTTTCAGGAGTTAAAGAAAAGACTTAGTGAAGCACCTGTATTGACCTTACCAGACGATACAGGAGGTTTTACGGTCTACAGTGATGCATCGCACAAGGGGCTTGGCTGTGTGCTTATGCAAAACGGCAAAGTCGTTGCGTATGCGTCTAGACAATTAAAAGATTATGAGAAGGGATATCCTACCCATGACTTGGAATTGGCAGCGGTAGTGTTTGCCCTTAAAATTTGGAGGCATTACTTATATGGAGAGAAATGTGAGATATCCACAGACCATAAGAGTCTAAAGTATATCTTCACACAGAATGAGTTGAATATGAGGGAACGGAGATGGTTGGAATTGATCAAAGATTATGATTGTGAAATTCTATATCATCCCGGCAAGGCCAACGTAGTAGCGGATGCTCTGAGTAGAAAGAGCAGGGAGAAATTGTTCATATTGACAGATCAAGAACAATTGGTTCAAGAAATGGCTCTAATGGAGTTGGAGGTGAGAAATTCAAACGAGTCAATAGAAGTCGAGGCGAGCCCAACCTTGTTAGATAGGGTGAAAGAGGCTCAAGACAAAGATGAGGAATGTGACAGAATCCGGAAGAGGATGACCGATGGAGAAGAGGTCAAGTTTAAAATTGATAGCATGGGATTGCTGAGATTTGAAAATCGTGTTTGGGTACCGCTAGTGCCTGAATTACGAGAGGAAATTTTGCAAGAGGCCCACAGTACGAGATACTCGATACATCCGGGGAGTACGAAGATGTATCAAGATCTACGTCAGCATTTTTGGTGGCCGAATTTAAAAAGGGAGGTTGCAGAATGTGTCAGCCGATGCCTAACTTGTCAAAAGGTAAACGCCGAACATCAGAGCCCAAGTGGATTGTTACAGCCGTTAGAAATTCCTGAGTGGAAATTGGAGCATATCACAATGGATTTTGTGGTAGGACTTCCAGCAACACAGAAGGGATATGACGCAATTTGGGTGATTGTGGATCGGCTAACAAAGTCAGCGCACTTTTTGCCGATCAAGATTAGGTTCAGTTTGGATCAGTTGGCCAAATTGTACATCAAAGAGATAGTTTCAAGACATGGGGTGCCAGTATCGATTGTGTCAGACAGAGATCCGCGCTTCACGTCAAAATTTTGGAGAAGTCTTCAGGAGAGATTGGGGACACAGTTGAGAATGAGTACAGCGTATCATCCGCAGACCGATGGGTAAAGTGAGAGAACAATTCAGACATTGGAAAATATGCTCAGGGCCTGCGTGATGGATTTCAAGGGCAGTTGGGAAATCCATCTACCACTAGTTGAGTTTGCATACAACAACAGTTATCATGCGAGCATAGGTATGCCACCTTACGAAGCTTTATATGGCAGAAAATGCAGAACACCTCTATGTTAGGATGAGGTAGGAGAATGCCGACTGTTGGGGTCAGAATTGGTTCAACAGACGGTAGAAATTATCGAGGTAATAAGAGCTCGGCTAGTAGCAGCTCAAGACCGTCAAAAGAAATACGTCGATTTACATCGACAGAAACGAGACTTCGAAGTGGGAAGTTTTGTGTTCATGAAGGTATCTCCCTGGAAAGGGAAGATCAGATTTGGAAAGAAGGGGAAACTGAGTCCAACGTTCATAGGACCGTTCGAAATATTGAGGAGAGTGGGTGAAGTAGCATACGAGATAACTTTACCTCCTGAATTGAAACATATTCACAATGTATTTCACGTGTCAGTATTGCGGCCATATAAACCAGACTACAAGCACGTTATCTCCTATGAACCAATTTAAGTCGGGAAGGACTTATCATATGAAGAAGTTCCTGTTCAGATACTCGATAGGAAGGAACAGAAACTGAGAAATAACATAATTCATTCTGTCAAAGTACTTTGGAGGAATCACGCCATTGAAGAAGCTACGTGGGAATTAGAGGAGGAAATGAGGGCAAATTACCCGTTTTTATTTGAGTAACCTTATTTTACAATTCCGATGACGGAATTTTTATAAGGAGGGGAAAATGTAATGTCCTAGAATTTTCACGTCTTTATTAATTAAATTGTTAATTTAATTTCCAACGAGTTAGTTTTACGAGATTATTTAAATCTTTTTATGTGATTAATTAATTATGTGATTAAATAATTATGTAATTAATTTCTAGAATTAATTAAAGGGGGTCACTAATATGTTATTAAATTAATAAACAAACCCTAAAGTTTTAATATCAAAATAATTGATAAGTTTCCTATTAATTAAATATTTAATTAAATTGAATATAATGAGTTAATTAAATATAATAAATTAATTAATATGATTATTAATTAATGTAAATAATGTGAAATATTAATAATAATATTTATTAGTCCATTTAGTACTTTAATACTTATGGGTTAGAATATTTAATTATTTATTCAATCTAATTATTTATTTAATCATGGATTGAATAATTAATGTGTAAATTATTAAATTAGCCCAACATGGGTCAATTAGTAGCCCAAGTGGAGAATAATAAAATTTGACAAATTAGTAGCCCAAACAATTTAATAAAGCCCAATTGGTATTTTAAATAAAGCCCAATAATTGGCCCACTTGGAAAATACTTAATTTAACTATTATTAATTTAAAAAAATGGAGATGACAATGATGTTGGGACAAGGAAGGAGTCCATCAGCCGAGCAACATGGAAGGAGAGAGAAAAAAAATGAGTTTTGTTTTTATTTTGTTTTATTTTTATTTATTTAATATTAGGTTGCTTGTTTTGATTTTTGGGAAAGTCTTTTCCCACAAAATCCTCACCAACTAAGTCATGGGCTAACTTTCTTGTGCAAGTATCCAAGTAGGAGCATCATGACTTATAGATATAATTTTTGTATCTAAGAATTTGGCAAGTATACTTGAAATTGGTAAATATTGCACTTCATTATTTTTCTCCAAGTCCAAAAGAGAGAGTTTGAGAAAAGCTTTAGTGAGAGCATAATATTTGAGAGACTAAGGAGGAAGAAGGAGAAGTTAGTTTTGTTCATGCCATTCACAACCTATTTTGGAAGAAAAAGGAAGATAGTCATTAAAACAAGGTAATGGTTATTTTAAATGTAGTTTGTTTTTAAATTAAATAAAACAATATGTGAGTATAAACATGTTAATATAGTTAATAATGTGTAGTGGTAATATTTATGCCATGCTTGAGTTAATATGCTTGGTTTGTATTTTGGTATCAATTATATGCTAAAATATGTGTTTAATAGTGTGTAAACAAGTTTTGGAATTTATGTCCAAAAATATTTTTATAAAACTTAGGTTTGATGTTCTAATATTATAGAACATTAAATCATGAGAAAAATAAAGTTTGAATCACTCAAAATGGAGTTATACACAAAAAGTTATGATTTGTAGTAGTTTATGTGATGTAAAAATTTTTATAAAAAAATAATGATATTCAATCATGAAAAATTAACTTTTCATGTTATAAATTAATATAAGGTGATTGGTAATTTTTTTGGATTTTTATTGAAGAGTTAAAGCTTACTTGATGGTATATTTTTATTTAAAATGTGTATGCCGGAACACTGTTCACATTCTGCTTGGAAGAAGAAAATAACACTGGCCGCGCAATGCGCGAAGCATTGTTCACCGCCAGACGCGGAGCCAAACGACGTCGTTTGGCGTATAAAAAAAAATAACCTGCCCGCAATGCGCGGAAGTCGATTTTTGCTGTTTCTAAACGGCACCGTTTTGGGCCCCCGGGATTTGTTAGTCGCGCCATGCGCGGGAGACAATTCCTGAGAAAGTACCAAACTGCCCCTCCGTGTTTTTCTTGGCGAAATTACTTTTCTGCCCTCGGATCAGTTTTCAACTTATTTACGGAAATGACATTCGGGTTAATTTTAATTAATTTAAATATTTGAAAATTAATTTAAAATTATAACAAAAATAATAATAATACAAAAATAATATTGGGGAGGATATTTTTCATTAAGTTTAATATTTAAATATTTTAAATATTAATATAGTTAGCTAAATCATGGTTAAGTTAAATAAATTTATTATTTTAAATGTTAATAATAAATAAAGGTGATAAATTAGCAATTATTATTTAATTCCTATTAAATAATAATTAAAGAGAGATAAAATTTATAAATTAATTATTTATTATTTAAATATTATTAAATAATAAATAAGGATAATTAAGTAATTAATTATTATTTAATTAACATTAAATAACGATTAATGGAAATTAAGTTATTAGATTAATAATTTATTATTTAATTTAAATAATAAAGAAGAATGATTTGATTATTATTTTACCTTAAATAATAATTAAAATTAATTAAATAATTAATTATTATTTAATTGACATTAAATAATAATTAAAGAGGATTAAGATTAGTAAACTATTATTTAATTTCCTTAAATTAAATAATAAGTAAGGTTAATTACTTAGTTAATTATTGGTTGATTAATGTTAAATTAAAGAAGGTTAAAATTAAGTCAAAAATTATTTATTATGTAATTATTATTAAATAATAAGTAAGTACAATTAGTTATTATTTATTTTAAATATTAACTAGAGTTAATTAATTAATTTCTATTTAATCAAGATTAAATAGTAATTAAATAGAGATTGAGTTAATAAAATAAATTTAATTTAATTATGATTTAATTAAACAATTGTAATAAGTTGTTTAAGGGTTTAATAAGTGTCCAACACTTAAGAAAAATATTTTTTAACTTATTAAATTATTAACCTAAAATGATTAAGGGTTTATAAGGTTAATAATATTGTTTTGACTAATGTAAATTATGTGTTAGTACTTATGTGTGGTAAATAAGTTCATTATTAAGCGTATAGTTATGCAAATACGCCGTACTAATTATTAGACCGACTTTATTAATGTTAGGTCTTTCAAAGCAAGTTAGTTAAAGCTAGACATTTATTGTAGCTGAGCAGACAGGCAAGTTCTCTAACCCTACTCATTTATTGTTGAACAAGTTTCTATACTTGTATTTATTGTCAAAGCTTGAAGTGGTTTAATTATTTAAAATTATCCCACATCCATATTGTTTATAAAATCGCACTTAGTGCACTTTAAGCTTATTAGTTCTTGATTCATGAACTGTATTAAAAAATGTCAAAAGTTAATAGTTCAGCTAGACATTTCGTTTATAAATTCAAGACTTGAATACTTTTAAAAGCTTATCCAAACCATTGTTGGGTACGAATTTCTTATATTAATCCTGAGAATTGAACAACCCTAAATTAGGAGATTTTGTGTCGGGAAACCGACTTTGGGCGCCAGTGACTAAATGTAATGCATATACAGCGGGTTGAATAGACTGATTCCCTTGAAAATCAAACAACTCAAAGGGTCAGAGGAAACTCTATTCTACCCTCGTTAGTTCAGGGTCCTTAGTGACCACTCAGCATTTTAATATTCAAATCTTCTGTTTATTAAAATTTGAATCCTGTTTCATTCACAATTGTTATATCTATTGTTGAACCATTGATGACATTTCCCATTCATTCATGATATATTAAATCTCTATGATTGTTCTAAACTTGCTGAGCAAACTAGTTGCTCATTCTTGCTATATCATGAACTATTTTTCAGATATACCCGATTGCTCAAAGAAGGATAAAGGAAAAGGAAAAGGAAAAGCCAGAGCTTATGTAACGACCCCAAATCCGGGTTCCTTGAACCCTAGACTTGGTATGTCACGATACATCATCTTTATACATGTTCTATAACTAATGAGGAATATATAAACATAAATTGTTTGTTTTACAATATTTCTCAAGGTTTCTAACCTTAACTTACATATATATACCTTTTGATTCATAAAAAGGTTTACAAAATTACTTACATCATATAACAATTTAGTTATCATGCATCACACTATAATCTTGTCTTTTGCTTTTGTCTCCGTCTCTCCTCGAATATTCGTATTATTCTGAAATTTGTTATCATGATATAGCAAGAGTGAGCAACGACTTTGCTCAGCAAGTTTAAATACGATAACGAAATATCATGATTGAAAGAAAGAATAAGCTTTTGGATTTTCAACAATATAATAATTGTGAAAGAGTACGAGTCATAATTTCAATAATTGAATGACTGAATTAATTAATGTTGAGTGTCAATAATGACCATGAACAAATGTAACTGAACCTTATGGTAATGAAGGTGATCAGCCTTTCATACCTGATGAACACATGCAACAAGCACTATGTGCGAATCAACAATTTAAAGAGGTAGAATAATTATACAGAATTAAACTATAGCATGCTTGAAACATAATAACTTGAGTTTGAGTTAGGAACTTGAACAATGAAATAATATATCCTGCTCGAATATAAATTGAGTATGTTTTAGGAAACTTGCCTGTCTGCTCAGCTACAATTAATGTTTAGCTTTAACTAACTGGCTTTGAAAGACCTAACATTAATAAAGTTGGTCTAATAATTAGTACAGCGTATTTGTACAACTATACGCTCACTAAGAAACTTATCTACCACACATAAGTACTAACACATAATTTACATCAGCCAAAACGATATTATTAACCTTATAGACCCTCAATCAAATTAGGTTAATAATTTAATAAGTTAGAAAATAATTTTCTCAAGTGTTAAACACTTATTAAACTATTAAACAATTTATTATAATTGTTTAAACAAAAGAGTTAAAAGACATATTCTTTATTTCATTTAATTACTATTTAACATTAATTAAATAGTAAGTAATTAACTACCTTTAGTTATTATTTAATAATAACTTACTAGATTTATTTATTATTTAAAATTAATCAAATAATAAATAATTATATTATATTAAAAATAATCAAATATCTTTAGTTATTATTTAATAATAAATAATAACTAATTAACAAGATTCATTTATTATTTAAAGTTAATTAAATAATAAATAATAAAATTATATAGTAAATACTCAACTATCATTAGTTATTATTTAATAATACATAATAACTAACTGAATTTATTTATTATTTAAAGTTAATCAAATAATAAATAATTAAATACTCAATCTTAGTTGTCTTTAATTATTATTTAATAGTAATTAAATAATAATTAATTAATTTATCATCCTTGTTTATTATTTAATATTAATTAAATAATAAATTCAGAAGATATAATATTAAACTAACTAGATTAATATTTAAAACATTTAAATATTAATCCTAAATATCATTTTTGTATTATTATTATTTTTGTTATAATTTTAAATTAATTTTTAAACATTTAAATTAATTAAAAATATGCAGAATGACAAACTTGTAAATAAGCTAAAAAATCGGACCGATGGCAATTTCGTAATTAAACAGAAATTGAACGGAGGGGCAGTATCGTAATTTCAGGCAAAAATCTGTTCCCGCACATTGCGCGCGCCGACAAAATTATGGTCTCAAAACGGTGCCGTTTTAAGGGCACTGTAGCTGGCGTCCGTGCATAACGCGCGGATGAAATTTTAATCGCTTAAAACGACGCCGTTTTTCGTTCCGCGTCCGACAGTGAACAGGGTCGCGCTCATTGCGCAGCACCTCCTTTTTCCTTCACCTTAGCAGATTGTGAACAGTGCATATTTATATCAATTTATAACATGAAAATATAATTTTTCATGATTTAATTATTAAAAAATTTTATAAAAAATTTTACATCACATAAACTACCACAAATCATAACTTTTTGTGTATAACTCCATTTTGAGTGATCCAAACTTTGTTTTTCTCATGATTTAATTTTCTATAATATTAGAACATTAAATCTAAATATTATAAAAATTATTTTTGGGCATTATTTTGAGACTTGATTTAACACCACTAAACACATGTTTTTATCATATAAATTATACCAAAATACAAACCAAGTATATTAAACTCAAGTATGATATAAATATTACCACTACACATTATTAACTATATTAACATATTTATACTCACATGTTGGTTTATTTAATTTAAAAATAAACTACATTTAAAATAACAATTACCTCATTTTAATAGTTATCTTCATTTTTCTTCCAAAATGGGTTGTGCAACTTGAAGATATGAACCAAGAACTCCTTCTCTACCTTCTCCATGCTCTCTCTCAAAATACTTACTCTCCCAAGCTATTTCTCTCAAACTCTCTCTCTTTTGGAACTTGGAAAAAAAATAAATGAAATGTAATGTCTACAATTTCAAGTATACTTGTAAAATTCTTAGATACAAAATTATATCTATAATTCATGATGCTCCTAACTTGGATACTTGCACAAGAAAGTTTGTCCATGACTTAGTTGGTAAAAGAGGGATGGTCCAAGTACTTGAAAAGAAATAATACAAGTAACCATTTAATAAATAACAAAAAAATCAAATAAAACAAAACCCTCTTGCACTCCATCCAACATCTATGCACGACTGATTTGGGTTGTCCAAAAAGATGGTCATGATGCCCACTTTTTATTAAATAAAAAGTTACACAATTAAATTCCAATAAAATTCCAAGTGGGCTCATGTTTTAGACTTTATTTAAAAATCCAATGGACTCCTAATATGTCACTTGGGCTATTACCTAGTCAAGTCCATTTAATTCATCATTGGACTATTTAATTATAACCCAAATGATTAATTATTAATTTTGTTACACATTAATTATCCAATCCATAATTAAATAATAATTGAATTGATTAATTAATTAAATACTCTAACCCATTAATATTAAATTACTAAATGGACTAATAATATTATTAATAATATTTTACATTATTTACATTAATTAATTATCATATTAATGAATTTATAAAATTTAATTCACTCATTATATTCAATTTAATTGAATATTTAATTAATGACAACTTGTCAATTATTTTGATATTAAAACTTTAGAGTGTGTTCGCTAATAATAATATATATAATCTATATATATTATTTATACACATTACCTTACCTCGAAAATAATTTCACAATAAATTATGAAATTAAAATAAATACAATATATAATTTAATATATATTATTTAGGTCATAAATTAAATTATTTAATACATTTACATTAAATAATTCATTTCTCATCAATTATGGAAATAATTCCATTTACCCGAAAATACATTGAAATAATAATATATTTACTCAATTTCTTATTTAAATAATTTATTTAATTATTTAATTAATATTACACAAATAATTGTATAATTAAATTTCTCACTCTCATAAATCATTTACAATGATTTATTTAATTATAGAATATATTCATTTAATATATTCAATTACTATTTAAAATTACTTAATTAATTTAATCCCTTTATATATATGTACATATATATTTGAAATTAAATGTTGTACATATATACAATTACTAATCTCCCTTAATTAATTCAACTACTTTACATAATTTATAATTATATAATTTACATAATTATTCCTCACAAATAATTTATCAACAATTTGCATAATTGTTGATTAATGAATAAATTAATTCCACAATAAACCTTTTAATTCAATTCGGATTAATTTAATATTAATCTATCTATTTATCACAATTTAATTAACCATTAAATTATGTTACTAAATATGCACGCATATATATATTCATATAAATACATATTTAATTTACACGCAACCACGTCGCATAATTACATAACTGCACTAATTAATTCTCTTAATTTAATTAGACTTGCTGTTAGTCAAGTTTATTGAATTATCACTTTACTTGCTAACTTATCAAAAATTTTGATATCACCATATCTAAGTTAGTCCGTTAAATTTAATTTGGACCTCTATTTATCTATCACTACTAGGTTATCAAACTCCAACCTTTATTAATTATTAAATATTTTATTTCTAATTCATTTAAATATCCGGGATATTACAGCTTAAGTTAGCTTATGCATGCTAATTAGATCTTTAATTATGTATTTACGGTTGTTAAACCTTTTGTAATTCCTTAAGATATAAACTGTTTTTATGTTAAGGTTGATAGACCCTGATATTGTAACATTTTGAAGGGAACCAATATGTATTATTCCGCGATATTTAAATGCAATGCATGTATTTAATTGTTAGTAATGTGTTGAATAGTGAGAACCAAACTCGAGGTTATGGAACCCGGATTTTGGGTCGTCACAAATGTGAACATGTTAATGTAACATGTTGTGCAAACAACGAAGTGAAAAATTATGAAAAATAATTTTTATATGTCTTATGAATTATTTTATGATTTTTGGAGGTATAAATTACCTCAAATAACTACATGCATGTCATTATGCGTGTACAAAATTTGTCAAGTAAAGTAACCAAAAGAGGTATTAAAATTATCTATAAATCATGATACGATTTTTGGTGAATTAAAATAAATATTTTATATACATTATATAAAATATTTATTACACGAAATATTTACGTAATGTGTTTAAAATATTTTTAAGCTTCATTTTTTTTGCCAAATCCGGAAACTTCAAGAAAGTTCAAAGGCGGTGGAAAACTTTTATGCCAATGTGGGAGGGGTTAGTGTTAGTATAAAAAAGAAAAAGAGAAAGAAACAAAAAGAAAAGAAAGAACACAAACAATATATTGTCTTCTCCATTTCTCCTATCCGGCAACACCACCACCACCGAACACCAACCATAACCACCATGGCTACCACCAAGAGGGAGAAGAAGAGAAAATCCAAGTATAACAAGCTTCAAAAGGAAGATTTTTTGGCTTTGGAAGGTATACAATTTAATTTATATGATTTATTTTATGTATTTTTGATGATAAATTATTGTTGTGAAAAATTAGAAAATAATTAGAATAATTATTCTAAATAATTATTTGATGTATATGTATGAGTTATAGAATTTTTGGAATGATTTTGTGGTGAAAAAGTGAGCAAAAATGGTGAATTTTGTGATAAGTTGATACACTGTTTGGCTGGGGAAAGAAGAAGAAAACAGGGCGCCGCGCATTGCGCGCAGCGAAATTTGTCAGAGGCGCGGCCAAAACGACGTCGTTTTGGGACGCGGAAGAAAGAGTCGCGCCATGCGCGGCTGAGTTTTGCCCGCGGCCGTGCCAAACGACGTCGTTTGGCTGTGAAGGGAGGGTGGCTGCGCAATACGCGACGGTCGGTTACATAGGGAAATTACGATTTTGCCCCTGGTCATTTCCGTTAATACCGAGTGTGTCCCTTGACGCGTGGAAAGTACGAAAATGCCCCTGAACTTTCCGGATAATGACCAGCGTATCCCCAAGGCCACGAAAATTATGAAAATACCCCGAACCTTTTCTGTTAATGCCGGATGGGTCCCTAAGGGCGCGAAAATTACCAACATGCCCCTAGAAATGATTTTTAATGGAAATAAATGTTTAAAAATTATTTAAAAATCATAAAAAATCATAAAAAAATACTAAAAATATAGAAATGATATTTGGGCATTAAATTTAATATTTTTGATAAATATTAAATATTAGGGATTAATATTTAAATGTTTAAATATTAATCTAATAAGGTTACAATTTAGAAAATGGTTAAATAAAATTTTCGGACAACCAAATATGTTAAATTTTATCCAATGAGTCGGGTTGTCCGTAGTGAAGGTATTAAATATTAAGTTATGCTAATATTTTAAGGAACGAGGTTATTATAGTTGGCCATATAAATTAATAATTGGCCCAGAGATGATATTAATTAAGTAAATTAATATCATAAAGAGATAAATAATTATTATTTGATTATTTTATGATCATAGGTTGATCGAGTTAAGGGTTTGAGCTAACAATTTAAATAACTGGACGCCAGGCAAATTCTTCAGTCCTTTAATGTTAATTGTTGTCTGTTATGATATGTAAATATTTGTTTAAATGCATACAAATTATGTGCTATGTGATACGTGATTAATATGACACAATGTGTACTTTGTGCAACGATATGAGATATATTGCTATAGTAAAAGTACAAGCACATGATGCATGACACACACCAAGCATGATAAGGTATGTGCTACGTGAAGTATAACTGTTGAACTTGCTGAGCCATTGTGCTGATTACTTACTTAATAAACATTTTTGCAGGTAAAGATATAAATTTCAAAAATATCAAATGATATAGAGATGGATAATCACAGAAGATAGTGATTGTTATTGTTCTATTTTGCTAATGTTATATTGATCTTTCGAATGTACACATATGTGGGATTCAGATAAGATGAACATAGTTGAAATGTGAACTATAATTGTTCAAGATAGTGGTTGCGCTATAAATTATTATATGTTTAATCTATGAATGATGATACAAGGAATATTTGTATGGATATGAATGGTATTAAAATTTGAATGCCGAGCTTTATGATACAAGTGAGAGAAAGAAAAAGTAAAGGTTGCGATCAATGGGTCTAGGATCGTAATGTAAGGATTTTAAATATCCAAATGTTTTAATACAATGATTAAGTTGAGAAAAAGAAAAATTTATACCGAAAATTGGTAATTGATGATATTGAAATTAAATAATGGATCAATTTAGGTGACGAAAGATTTATTAACGGACCGAAATTTAGACGTAAGGAAAATAATATTTATTAAATACAAGATTTAAGGGAATAAAGTGGGTCGAATTTCGGGGTCGTTACAAAGCCCCACATTTTAATAGTTGAAATTCATGTAATGTCCGATTGTAATGTATGTAATAAGACTTTGATTATAATCATGGAAACGGCTGAGACGTCAATGTCATACGTGCATGTATCGAGTCAAAGGAGGGGGAGAGAGAGAGACAAAATTAAATTTTTCTGGGAGAAAAATAATTAAGATTTCTTAATAATTGTATCTTAAAACGTGTAGGAAGAAATAACAAAATTGGAAAAGAACATAAGTTATATAAATTATGTTCAAAATTGACTTGAAAATAAAAACGTTTTGCTTGAATTTTGACTATTATGAAATTTCAATAAATTTTGATCATTTTGTGAAAAATTTAGGGGTCCATCGCAAAAAATTGTGTCCAACTACAGTTGTAAAATACATCTATACAAGAATTTGATATAATTATAAGAATGGCTCATCTTATTACATATTTTTTTAAAAATTATGAGTAATATGTATCTATATAATAAATAACAAAAAAGTTAATACAACAATAGATATTATTTCCCAAATCCTTTTTGTTTCTTCTTTTGAAATAAAATTTTAAACGTTTCGATTGGCTTTCAATTGAAAAGTTTTTAAACTAAAAATCTAGACAAATTTAGTTAAAAAAGAAGAAGAAATACTCTAATAAAATGTATCTAACTAATATATAATATAGAGTTAATACCTCAATTTTTAAAGATTTTTTAACTAAATTCAGTCGCATGTGTATAAAGAATATATAAGAATATTTGGAAATAAAAAAAAGTATACGTTAGTGAACCTGTTGATAACTATATATATATATATATATATATATATATATATATATATATTACTAATTCAGCAGAAATTGTAACATTTTTGCCTTCGCCAGAAATGCATGATGATGGTGAAACTTGCAATCTATCATGTGCCTGAAAAATACTCCTTGCACATGAGATAATTCCAAAGTAAATTGAGTGTGGCTCCCCAGAAAGATCTTCCTTTATGGAATATTAAAGTCGTATCCAAGTTTTGAAAGCATTATTATATATGCTTGCTTGCACTTGAGCTAAACCTTGAAATTATAGTCCCATCTTACTTGAGAATTGTTATTTTTACAAAATAAATTTAACATTTTCACAAACTTCACTAGTATAAATGTGAATCTTATTTACTACTTTTGTAAAAAAATCTTGTGTTATTATTATTTTTTTGAAATATTAATTCTTTAATTATATTAATTGAAACTTCCTGGTTAACAATTTTGTCATGAAGTGAAACAAAGATAAACTTTTATAGCTAAGAATTTTTATAAGAATAATATCAGATGTCTCAATTGTTTTTGTATTAAATATTCTCAAATTTTCAAATACAAGAAAGGTTGCATGATGAAGCCATCTAACTCGACCAATAAATAAGTCAAGAATGCATATAATTACAACACGGTAACATCTGTAAAGTAATGCGTACAACTCGTAAATTTTTTCTTCAAAATAGAATAATGTTAAGCGTCTAAAATAATTGGTATCAAATAATAAATTATAAGAGATATACGTTGTTAATATAATAATATCATGTTATTTGAAAAAAATAAAATCGGGACTCCTAATCTTAACCTTCAGAATAATATATTGTGAAATAAATAAGCGACATTAGCTTGAGCTTAGTATTTTCATGTTCCTTGCAGAAATTATAAGCTCGCCGGGTGAACAATTGCGACCATTATGACATGGTGGTGAATTTTAGTTTGGAGAGGAGCAGCAGGACGGAAAACTAAAAAATTCTTCACAAAAATATTATAAAGAACCTTGTGTTCCGGGTATAAATCGAGAGATTAATTAGCTTAACTAAATTATAATTAGTAATAATTAATCTCCGAGCTTGCTGGTATAAAAAAATGGTCTCTATGAGAAAATATCTTTTATGGGGTTACACTCCGGAGGCCACCTAGGTACCCGTATTACTACATCAGTTTTGGGGGACCCAACGCCTCATTGACATTCCTCATCATCCATCATGGTTGTCCAAGGAGTCAAGGTAAGGCGTTGGCTATTTCCATCCAAAATGGTCAAAATTGACTATGGAAAATTGACATAATATGGAGAACTTCACCAGGAGAGCTACTATGGGGAGGTGTTTTATGTAGTGGTGCACAAAAGGCCTGAGGCCTGTGGCCCGACCTGAAAAAGCTTGACCTGAAAGCCTCAAACAGACCTTACTTTTTAGCTTGTAGCTTGGCATGGTTTTGCCTGAAAAAAGCTTGGGACTGGCCTGGCTTAATGCTTGATACCAACCTGGCTTGCCACCAATGCCCAACCCAGCAGCTTCAGCCCAACGTAGGCCTAGCCCAAACTAAAAAAAGAAAACATAAGAAGGAAAAGAAGTGTAAAAGACTAGCCCACTGCCCAAACCCAAAAAAAAAGGAATAGAGCCCTAAAACACGTTAAACAACCTTCAGTCCTTCACTTCGTCTCTTCCCCTTCGCAGTTAAAGTTTTCCTCGTCCTCGTCCTTCTCCTCCCTCTTCAATTCTAAGCATCGTCACACACACAATCTGTACAAGCTCTTTTTCTTTAGCCTTCTTCAAATCTATGAACATGGACCACAGTAATTGATGATTTAAGGTTCAATTTATGTATAAAGTTCACTTTTTGGGATTTGAGATTCACTTTTTTGGGGGTTTAGGTTTCATTTTTTGGGTTTAGGATTTAATTTTCAGTATTTATAGTTCAAAATTTAGGGTTTATGGTTCATTTTTTTGGGCGTTAAGATTCAATTTTCATGATTTAGGTTTCCATGTTTATTCAATTTTAAGGTTTGGGGTGTTAGTATAAATTGTTTTTGTTATGTTTTTTTTCCTTAGGTATCTTGAATTTTGGTTTGTTTTGCAGAAAGATTGGATCTTTCTGATGCCTGTAATCTGACTTTTTTTTTTATATAGTTACATCATGGTTTTAGATTTGTTTTATGTTTTCTTGATTTGTGTAATGGGTTCTAAATTGCTAATTTTTATGTTTTAGATTTGTTATTTGTATACACAATGCAGATATGTAATGTATATGCGTTTTTTGATTTATTCTTGTAATTATGTGAAGGGTTTCTAGATTAGTTGCACAATGTGATTGATAAGCTGATTTCCATGTTTATATAGTTTTTGGAACAAATTTGAAGCTTATTAAAGTAGGGAAAGTCTGCCCCTGCTAGGACAAGCCATCTTCTTCTTCACTTTAATTCTTCTTGAGAGTGACAAGAGGAAATTATGGCCTAGTCTGGGTTGGCCAGTAGTGTGACACCCCCAAATCTAGGCTCACACAGCTGTGACGCCCCCAAATCTAGGCCCACACAGCCCAAACTTGAGTCGTCAAAAGACTACAACAAAATTATTACAACAAAGCACAACGTACAACAATACAGTGTATAATAATACACAACTAAGTCTTCACTATTATTGCCACACTATTTTACAACACGTGAAGACTACGACAGCTATTCCTCAGACTCTCACTCCATCCCCCGGCTAGACCCTGTTACGTTTTCATCGCCTGTTGAAAAACAATGGAACAAAAGAAAGGGTGAGCTCAAATAGCCCAATAAGAAATATCATGACTAAGATAATGACGAATAAATTATCATTAGCCTTCAACAGTTGAGTTCTTGATAGAATACAATAGACTACAAGGTTTATATCAAAAACTGTAGTTAAATTCTTAAACAATGTTCAGATCAATAATAGCAGCGGAATGAGCAATCTATTAGAAGAATAATGCAGACTATAATGTCCACTCGCTTCTCTTTTTAGTAAAAATATCATCAACTTTTATCATCTGAAATACCATTAGTCAAGATAATACAACTTCACAGTTCCTGGTCATAATCATGCAGATCAACAGTTCATCTTTGCACTACGGGCCAAAGACATTCAATATAACACCAACGATCATGATTATACCAGATTCAGCCTTTGGTCATAATCATACCAACCAACAGTTCATCTTTGCACTACGGGCCAAAGAGAACATTCACCACGTGCCATAAAAGACACCGAACAGATGTATCGCCTTTAACCTAGTATATCGCCTTTAACCTATCATCTGTTCAACAATTATATCACATCTGTGCCCCCGGCCACAGATATTCACAACAGCTTGATTCTTGATGATTAATACAAATAACAGTGATACAAATGATAAACAGAAGAACAGGATAAACAATAAGTATCAAAAGTTTACTTTGTGCAGATTCAAATAATGTCCAAATTGCCAACATGATGTGGAGTGAAATTTAAAAATGATATTCAAGATCCACAGTTCAGAATAACGATTACAGTTCAATAGAAATGTTCAGAAAATAGGAAGGTTCAGTTGAAATAATGAAATTCAACTATTATGGAACATATAATATTTTCCGGAATTATAGAAGCAATAGTTCCATAATAAGTTTCGATTTAGGTGTATGAAAAGAAATAATATCCCTTACCGTAGCAGGTTTGATTAACAAAAGGTGAAGGAAATTAATATCCATTATCATAGTAAGTTTGAATAATGGAAGATGAAAAAAATGGTATCCCTTATGAGTATAAAGGAAAATGATATCACTTACGAATATGGAATAAAAGTGTCATGTGATAATTCGTGTAGACAAATTATTTCCACACGAGACAAATAAAAAGGGTTATTCACCGACAGGCGGTAATCCGCGCCGTAAGGTTATTCCCATCAATTTGAATACGAATAGTTATTCACCAAACAGGCGATAATCCGCGCCGTAAGGTTATTCCCATCAATTTGAATACGAAGAGTTATTCACCAAACAGGCGATAATCCGCACCGTAAGGTTATTCTCAAAGATTAATAAGGAATGAATACAAAAGGTTATTCACCAACAGGCGGTAAATCGCGCCGTAAGGTTATTCCCACAATTTAATACATGGAAATAAATGGCACAAGAAAGAAATGATATTATTTTCGAGAATCAAAGAATGATAATCCTTTCAAGTAAGAAAGAAAATAATATCCATTTATGATGATGAAAAGAGTGATACCCCTTACCGTAGTAAGTTAGAATATGAAAGAAGATAATATTCCTTACCTTAACACGTGACTGGATATTGATTTAAATGAGGTTGATCAACCTATATATTTATAATAAAATTAGTAATTACCACATATGAATTTCAAAGTGTATGATAACCCGTATAATATGAACTATCAAAATTATATATATTTAACATAATTTTTGTAATATAATATAACAACTTTAAAATAGTTTTTAAAATAATATTTCAAAATAAATCTTCCAAATAAAGCTTTTAAAAATGAATCTTCTCAAAGAAGAGTCTTCTAAAGGAAGATTTGTGAATACCGTGAAAAATAAGAATTTATGAAATTACTACTCTTTAATAAAAGACTTACTTGAAAAAATTTCTGCACTCCTTTTGGCTTTCAAACTCTCAAAATAACCTTACTATGCTCAAAATTCTCTCACAATAAACTTATAGAAAAATTTATGTATTTTAGATATGATTTTCTTATTCAGCGAAGGGCCTATTTATAGCAAATGAAGTTACTATGCGTAGCACGCCGGGGAAGGAAAAATTGGGGGCTGCGCCCGCCGGCTGCGCAAACGTTTTTAAAATTTTTCAATACTTGCACAGTAATTTTGCACAGTAACTTTAAAATTTTCAAAATGTGAACAGTATTGAACAGTAACTTTTGTCGGCAAATGAACAGTGACTTTCCCGACATGAACAGTAACTTCCGTCAGTGAATAGTAACTTTTCCGAGAATGAATAGTAAACTCCGGGAGTGAATAGTAATTTTTGAAAAATAATAATATTATTTTTTTTCTTAATAAAACAAAAATACCAATTAGTAATATGACAACTAAAATAATTCTACCACAGTGATAACAATAATTCAAAATAATGCAACGACTACTGTGTCGATTATCAGATCAATAATATGAATTATTATGCATTTGTTACTGTGGCAATTATTGGTTTAATAATGCAACATGTCGTGTAATAACAATAATGCAAAATACTGTGTAGCAACAATTATTGAATTGATAACATAAACTATTATGCAGTGATAATTATTGATGAAATGATGCGCAACAGTTACGGTGTCAATTATCAGACCAATAATATGAGACACTGTGCAATACCGTGTGCTACTGTAGAATACCGTGTGCTACACTGAAATACCATAAATTACCGTATGCTACTATTCTTTTATCACCGGTATTTTAACAGTTAACATCGTTGACTATTTTTATTTGGAAAGGTTACTTCTGTCGTTTTCTATATCCGACAAATATTCTGTTGTGGGGTCCACAAATAATTTGATATTTCGGCGCCGTCGTACGGCACGAATATTCCCCGCCCAAACGAATATTCCCCGACAAAGCGAATATTGTCCGACAAAATAAAATTTGCACATAATATCCTTAACTTTTAACTTTATCGATTTGACCACTTACTGTTTCAGAAAAATATATATATGAAGAAAAATTAAATTTTATATTTCATAAAATTCGGGGTCTTACAACAGCCCAAACTTGAGTCGTCAAAAGACTACAACAAAATTATTACAACAAAGTACAATGTACAACAATACAGTGTATAATAATACACAACTAAGTCTTCACTATTATTGCCACACTATTTTACAACACGTGAAGACTACGACAGCTATTCCTCGGACTCTCACTCCATCCCCCGGCTAGACCCTGTTACGTTTTCATCTCCTGTTGAAAAACAATGGAACGAAAAGAAAGGGTGAGCTCAAATAGCCCAATAAGAAATATCATGACTAAGATAATGACGAATAAATTATCATTAGCCTTCAACAGTTGAGTTCTGAATACAATAGACTACAAGGTTTATATCAAAAACTGTAGTTAAATTCTTAAACAATGTTCAGATCAATAATAGCAGCGGAATGAACAATCTATTAGAAGAATAATGCACACTATAATGTCCAATCGCTTCTCTTTTTTGTAAAAATATCATCAACTTTTATCATCTGAAATACCATTAGTCAAGATAATACAACTTCACAGTTCCTGGTCATAATCATGCAGATCAACAGTTCATCTTTGCACTACGGGCCAAAGACATTCAATATAACACCAACGGTCATGATTATACCAGATTCAGCCTTTGGTCATAATCATACCAATCAACAGTTCATCTTTGCACTACGGGCCAAAGAGAACATTCACCACGTGCCATAAAAGACACCGAACAGATGTATCGCCTTTAACCTAGTATATCGCCTTTAACCTATCATCTGTTCAACAATTATATCACATCTGTGCCCCCAGCCACAAATATTCACAACAGCTTGATTCTTGATGATTAATACAAATAACAGTGATACAAATGATGAACAGAAGAACAGGATAAACAATAAGTATCAGAAGTTTACTTTGTGCAGATTCAAACAATGTCCAAATTGCCAACATGATGTGGAGTGAAATTTAAAAATGATATTCAAGATCCACAGTTCAGAATAACGATTATAGTTCAATAGAAAGATTCAGAAAATAGGAAGGTTCAGTTGAAATAATGAAGTGCAACTATTATGGAACATATAATATTTTCAGGAATTATAGAAGCAATAGTTCCATAATAAGTTTCGATTTAGGTGTATGAAAGAAAATAATATCCTTTACCGTAGCAGGTTTGATTAACAAAAGGTGAAGGAAATTAATATCTCTTACCATAGTAAGTTTGAATAATGGAAGATGAAAAAGATGGTATCCCTTATGAGTATAAAGGAAAATGATATCACTTACGAATATGGAATAAAATGATATTACAAACGAATATGGAATAAAAGTGTCATGTGATAATTCGTGTAGACAAATTATTTTCACACGAGACAAATAAAAAGGGTTATTCACCAACAGGCGGTAATTCGCGCCGTAAGGTTATTCCCATCAATTTGAATACGAAGAGTTATTCACCAAACAGGCGGTAATCCGCGCCGTAAGGTTATTCTCAGAGATTAATAAGGAATGAATACGAAAGGTTATTCACCAACAGGCGGTAATCCGCGCCGTAAGGTTATTCCCATCAATTTGAATACGAAGAGTTATTCACCAAACATGCGGTAATCCGCGCCGTAAGGTTATTCTTAGAGATTAATAAGGAATGAATACAAAAGGTTATTCACCAACAGGCGGTAGTCCGCACCGTAAGGTTATTCCCACAAATTAATACATGGAAATAAATGGCACATCTTATAAGTAAGAAGGAAACGATATTATTTTCGAGAATCAAAGAATGATAATCCCTTCCAATAAGAAAGAAAATAATATCCATTTATGGTGATGAAAAGAATGATACCCCTTACCGTAATAAATTTAAGAGTGTGAAAAAAATAATATTCCTTACCTTAACACGTGACTGGATATTGATTTAAATGAGGTTGATCAACCTATATATTTTTAATAAAATTAGTAATTTCCACATATAAATTTCAAAGTGTATGATAATTCGTATAATATGAACTATCAAAATTATATATATTTAACATAATTTTTGTAGTATAATATAACTATTTTAAAATAGTTTTTAAAATAATATTCCAAAATAAATCTTCCAAAGAAATCTTTTAAAAATGAATCTTCTCAAAGAAGAGTCTTCTAAGGGAAGATTTGTGAATACCGTGAAAAATAGGAATTTATAAAATTACTACTCTTTAATAAAAGACTTACTTGAAAAATTCCTGCACTCTTTTTGGCTTTCAAACACTCAAAATAACCTTACAATTCTCAGAGAAAACTCATAAAATTCTTATAGAAAAATTTTATGTTTTAGGTGTGATTTTTCTATTCAGCTGAGCAAGCTATTTATAGGAGAAAAGAGGTTACTATGCGGGTTGGTAGGTGACTGGCTGCGCACGCCAGTGCTGAAATTCAGCAGCAGGCGGCAGCAGCCTTGCTGCATATTTCAAACTTCTCCAGCCAACACATTTCACATGCTAATTCACACGTGGCCCCCACATAGGGTCCACATGTTACTATTTAGAAAAATAATAATAAATTAATTTTTTTTTTATATATTTATTTTTCTTCCTATGGGTCTTGCATATTAATTAAAATACTGTTATAACAATAATTCAACAATAATGTAATAAACACGTTACAGATTATTAATAATTTAATAATATAAATTATTGTGTATCTGCTACTGTGATAATTATTAGGTTCAATAATTTTAACTACAGTGCACCAACAATTATTGAGTCAATGATATGAAATACAGTGTAATGACAATTATTAAATCACTAATGCAAAATACTGTGTAGCAACAATTATTGAATTGATAATATAAAATATTATGCAGTGACAATCATCGATGAAATGATGCGTAACAGTTACGGTGTCAATTATCAGACCAATAATATGAGACACTGTGCAATACCGTGTGCTACTGTAGAATACTGTGTGCTACACTGAAATACAATAAATTACCGTATGCTACTATTCTTTTATCACCGGTATTTTAACAGTTAACACCGTTGACTATTTTTATTTAGAAATGTTACTTCTGTCGTTTTCTATATCCGACAAATATTCCGTTGTGGGGTCCACAAATAATTTGTTATTTCGGCACCGTCATACGACACGAATATTCCCCGACTAAACGAATATTCCCCGACAAAGCGAATATTGTCCGACAAAATAAAATTTGCACATAACATCCTTAGCTTTTAATTTCGTCAATTTAACTACTTACTGTTTCATGAAAAATAAATATATGAAGAAAAATTAAATTTTATATTTCATAAAATTCGGGGTCTTACAAGTAGGCCACAAGAGGCTGCACATTAGACGTTAGAGCCCGACTTGGCCTGGTCAACGGTCAAGGCCTGACAGACCTAGATCGGGTCAGACCAGGTAGCCTCTTTGTGCACCACTAGTCTTATGTCGTCATCTGATGCACATATCATACTTTCATAAGAAAATAAGAAGGAATGGAGAAAAATAAGTTCAAACAAGCAAAGAACGAAGGAACATAACCAAGCAAAAGAGGAATAAAGCAAGGCAAATGAGGGAGAGAAGCCCTAGGGTCAGCCCGTAGGGACCTCACCCTATGGAAAGGCTGCCCTAAAGTTCATTTCATCATGTCCTACTCTCAACACCTAGTTAAATCTAAGAAAGCAACACAAGGTGGGTTCAAAATGAGAAGAAGGCACCATAAGGTGGAGGACCACCCTAGGGTTG
Organism: Hedera helix; assembly: GCA_947179155.2. Classification (NCBI taxonomy): domain Eukaryota; kingdom Viridiplantae; phylum Streptophyta; class Magnoliopsida; order Apiales; family Araliaceae; genus Hedera; species Hedera helix. The sequence goes on along the minus strand of OX359276.1, from coordinate 26,001,579 downwards.
GCCCATAGGCATTAGGTCGCCCCACGGGGATCTCATCTTATGGATAAGCTACCCCAATATTCCCCCATCATGGCTCACTCTCCCAACACTTAGCCAAATTCAGGAAAGCTATGCAAAAGAGAAGCAAAACATAAGGAAGCAAGAGAAAAGCCAACACAAGGTGGAAGCTCCCAAGGGTTAGCCTGTAGGGAGCAAGTCGGCCCATTGGATCCTCCCCCATGGGGAGCTTCCCCACTCACCTTACCAAGAACCTCAACACTTAGCCAAAATATCAAAATATTTCAACTAAGGAGATTTTAAAAAAAGGACAAGGTAAGACTCTCCATAAAGAAAAAGAAAAGGGATAAAGGGGGAATTTCAGTCTCCAAAGTAGGCCTGAAAGGGAACAAGTAGGCTCGTAGAGAGCAAGTAGGCCCATAGGAAGTAGATCGTCATCAAGTGACTTCTTCCTCCCACACCTCATCATATAGTAAAAGGGAAAGACATGATAAGTTCAACTCCAAAATAGCACTCCTAAAGAATAGGAAACAAGTATAGAAGGATAAAGAAAAGCCTCCAAAAGTCAGACTGTGGGAATCATGTAATGACCACGAATTTCATTAGTCATTGTAAATATACTTAATAAATATTTAGCAATGAATTTAAACTTTTTGTACTAATTAATTGTATTTTAGATAATTAAATAAATGTACTTGTGTATGCGTATATTTATTTAAAGAATTAAAGTAAGGTGTATAATTAATTAAAACAAATCTAATTGGATTATATTTTAAATCCAAATGAGTTGATAAACTAGGTCAAAGATATTAACCTAGTAGCCCATGTAATTAATTTAATTACTAGTCCATGTAATTAATTAAACAAAGCCCAATGCTTGATTTAATTAAATCTAACCTATAATATTTAATGCTAGCCCAATGTGCTAATTAAATGGAGCCCAAACCAATTAAATGGATGAGCCCAATATATTTAATCCTAGAGTCCAAAGTGGAGCTCAATAGGAAGTTAAAATTGGTCAAAATTGTTACATATATGAATATATATATATATATATATATATATATATATATATATATATATATATATATGTATAATTAAAGTAGAAAAATTAAAGGAAAAATGGCTTGGAAAATCCCATTTTGCTGAATTTTTTGAGGGTCCCACTTGGATTGCTTGATTTCCTTGTTGCTTCAATTTTACTCCATGTCATAAGTTGTTCAACCACCCTAGTCATTCACCATGTCCATCACCTAGTCAATCAATGGAATAGTAAGCTTGATTAGACTTTAATTTCACCAACATTGGTGGATTAGCAAGATAATGAAGAGTTAGTTGTTGGCTATAAATAAGACATCCCCCAACCTTGGTGATGTTGGTTAATTCACTTGTAAGAATTCTAGAGAGAAAAATAAGGAGCATTTGAGAGAAAAAAAAAAGGAAAATACACTTAGGTGTTGAGTGAAAAGGCTAGATGAAGGTCTTGGTGAATTTTCACAAGCATCATCACATATTTTGGTAGGAAAAGAAGAAGAGCACACAAGTCACAAAGGTTTAAAAGTGCTCTAGACTTGTTCTTATTTCATTTTTAGGGCCTAGAACGATTTTGAAGGTTTAAAATCTATTTTTAATCGATCAAAACTCGTTTTGATGGTCTAGATGTATTTAACTATGTAATATATGTATATTCATAGCTCTATATGTTTATAACATGATTTGGTATATGAGAAATGCATAAAAGTTGTAGAAATATTCATAACACGTTTTACTGGTAAAACCCTAACGATACATGTTATGTTTAATGTTGTATTTTGAAATGTACAAATCGAAAATTGGATTTTTATGGCTAGAAAGCTAGATCTATGAGTTTTAAAGAAAAACCATTTTTGAACCTTTCAAAAATATTGAATAATAAAGAAGTTATGGATTTTACCGCAACGTAGGTCATTTTGAAATCCTAGATGGTTCAATCTTAATTTTTCGTGTCAAAACATTTTCAAAAATGTGATTGAACCATGAAATATTGTAAAACAAGAAGTTAAGAAGACATCAACACTGAGTTGATGTCATTTGAATGTATAGATGTTATTTTGTTCAAGTTTGAACTAATAAAACCAAGGATTTGTTAGATATCACTTTGTCCTTGTGAGCAGTTTTTAGCCCAGTTCCGTTTGGAATGTGGATTTGTAATCTAAAGAGAAGTTGTAGAGGGAGTAATTATGATGAGAATGAACTCAAGAATCACCCTAAAATATTTTAAAATGAATAAGTTATGGCAGTTTTAGTAAAAAAGGTCCGGACAGCCAAAACGAGCGCCGCCAGCGCTCAGACCTTCTGCTTTGAGCACCTCTGGCTCTATAATAAGCCTATGTCCAGCGCCGCCAGCGCTGACCCAGTTTTAAAAAATCAAAATTTTGATATTTTAAAGTTTTACCAAGTTAGAACTCCGGTTTAACTTATCGGTTAATAAAAAATCTAAACGAAACACCGTTAGAGACTTAAAACCCAAGATAAACTTGTAAAATGAATGTGTATATGGAGTTTATTAATAACTAATGGGTAGCTAAATGTTTAAAATAAAGACTAAAGATAACACAATTAAAAAGTTAACCATTGGTATTATTTGTAATAAAATATTATTAAGTGATAAATAATATTAATATGTGATTAAAAGGTTATTAAATGTTTATAACATTTGTAAATGATTAAATATTACTACATGGGTAATAATATTAATAAATTAATAAAATATTATTAAATAACTAATAATATTAGTTAACGAATAAAATATTATTAAATAATTAATAATATTAGGTAATGAATAAAATATTATTAAATAATTAATAATATTAAATAATTAATAAAATATTATTAAATGATTAATAGTATTAGATAATTAATAAAATATTATTAAATAATTAATAATATTAGATAAAGTAATAGAATATTATTAAATGATTAATAATATTAGAAGGTTAATAAAATATTATTAAATTATTAATAATATTAGATAAGAGTTTGAACTATATTAAATAATTAATATAGGTTTAATGTGATATCATCAAGTGATGATAATATTTTCTAAGTGTTTAAATACCCGTAATTAGATAATTATGTGGTTAAGTATTAGAGATGTAAAATATATAGATATTCTCATATGAATGTGTATATGATACTAATTTAAAGATCAACTTGATTAATTGTTAGGTCTATCCAAAGAGAATTAAATTGAATTGGTTAGCAGTAGACTACGCACGAGGCAAGTTTCTTCTTAACCCTAACTTGTATTTATTGTTGCAAGTATTCTTCAACCTTATTTGCATTGAGCAATTCAATTATTGTTGAGCAAGTATCTACACTCGTAGTTATTTGACAGATCTTTGAGTGAATTAATTATTGAAAATTACTTCACATCATTATTGTATTGTATTCGCATATAATGCCTTTGCAAATGTTATAGTTCAGTAATTTACGAACTGTTTAAGAATGTCTAAACTAATTGTTTCGGCTAGACAAATGCATGTTTAAATTCATCTAATTGAATATTTTAAAAGCTTATCCAAACCATTGGCTGGTGCAGATTCTTATAGTAAGACTGAGAAAGAACAACCCTAGTTAAAGGGGATTTTTATATTGTCGGGTAACCGAATTTGCGCAAGAAAACTAAATGTTATGCATATACATAGGACATGAGAGGACTGATCCCTCAAGTGTCCCGTTATTTTTAACAAGGTGTCAGACATTGTATGTCTGTTCTAGCTTAGTAACAGTTCACGGTCATTAAAGACCACTCAGCAGTAAAGAGTCAATTCATTCTTATATTGAACATTGATTCTTGATATCTTTCACAATTGCTATTATTGAAAACCTTGAAGTTATTTCTCTTCATCATGATATATCTTATGTTGTTGTTTATAAACTTGCTGAGCTATTTAGTTGCTCATTCTTGCTATATCATGACTATATTTCAGCTAAGCCCGAATGTTCTAAATCAGACAAAGGCAAGGAAAAAATAAATGCGTAGATTAGTAGATGCATGCTAGTTTTAAATTACTGTTATGTAATTACTGTGTAATTTTTTTGTATTTCCCTTAAGATATGTAATGTTACGATTAAGGTTAATAGACCTTGGGAAGTGTAGCCATTTGATAAGGAACATGTTGTATTATTCCGCGAAGTTTGAATACAATTTATGTATTTCATTGTTGTTAAGTATTGTACAGTGAGAACCAAACCCGAGGTTAAAGAACCCGAATTTGGGGTCGTCATAAATCATCTCCTAGGGGGAAGCATCTTCCCACAGGCGCCCTTTCCAACATTTAGCCATTTCAAGGGTATTCTGGCAACGGAACTACCGAATCATTCAAGAAGGCAAAGAACAAGTTTGAAATGGATAAGGGAGGAGTACAACTCCTCTAGGCCCTCGAGAGCACTCCATCATCAAGGTCGTCTTCCTCTAGACTTAGCCAAATTCCAAGCCAGTTGAGCAATAACTCAAGCTTTCAAGAAAGATTGACAACATGAGTATAAGGTGAATGTCAAGGCTTCAAGAGCGATGTTTCTTATAATATCCAACCCTTTGAGGTAGAATGATGACATCATTAGTGATGTCACTTGTGTTGGACCAAACTGATGATGTCATGTAACGCCCCCAAAAATCCCCGCGCTTTCGATGCGGCGGACCTTGTGCGTTAATTTCATACATCTATCGACTTAACCAATGATCTCATAATCATATTGGTTGAAATAGTCTTATTTTAGACTATACATTAACAATTTCTCTTAACATTGTCCCTGGATCTTAACTTGATCTCAGTCTCATAAGTATACAAGTATCAACTTGTATTTCATCCGTATAAATGGATAAAACCATATATAACGGTCTAATTTTAACCTTAGGATTTAAATATTCTATATACGTCCACTTGTAACGGTCTCATTCGTACTACAAGTATCAATATACAAAGATATCTCTTCATATCAATAATCCTACTTATATGGTATTCAGAATAGTAATAACGAGTTATACCTGGGTCCGAGGAACCTTAACGATGGATTTGACCAGTCAACATCGCTTAGTCCTGTCTCGGATATACAGCACTCACAAGTTATTTACCGATCCTCATCCAGATAAATAGATCATTATCAATACTATGTTAAGTCTTAACAGTTCTAGGTTATATCAAAATAAAGACATAACAACATTCTGATGATAATTATTTATATCATTCATTCAATATTCGGTTACATGTTTGTTTGTTCGTATTACAACAGTCATTATGACATATACAAATACAATCAATTTACATGAAAACCTAATCTATGCTGCATCTTTAAGTTCATGATCTTCTTAACGTTCATCTTTAATCTGCAAATAAGGTTTTATTCACAAGAATGAGCACGACGGCTCAACAAGTCTAACATACAGCACATACGCAGTTTATGCTTTCATATAAACTTTTAACATGCATTGACTGAACATAATTCTCCATTTAATATCACATACAACTCACGTTCCAACAATTTATATCACATTGACACACAAAGTGCATAAATCATGTTCGTAAATCGTAAACATAAAACATAACAGTTAGAAGGCTTGTAAACATCAGTTAAAGACTTCACATATCATCTATTGCATAATAGCATGACATTACACATCTCATTTAACATTTTAACAATACTACACAAGTAGCACATAGCAAGAGTTAGAAGACTTGCCTTGAAACCATTTTAGGGTTTTCCCGGGAAATCGTTAAACGCCTACAAAAAGGGTTACGCGACCCCGAACGTTAGTTTATCAAATTTTCCTTTTGAATAAGTCTTAGAATAACTCAACTAGACTATTTCCATAGGTGGAATCATTTCGTTAAGTGGCGAACTCAAAATCCTAATTTTAAGTGCTAAAATCCGAATGCCCCTTAAAAATTCAGCTTTGACCTCTTTTACTGCGACAGCCATAACTTTGTCGTAAAGACCAAATTACCCCGACCTTTGATTTTCCTATAAATAGGAAGCTAAACTCATTCATTTCATCATCTTTTTCCAAAAGCTTTTGCAAGAGCAAAATTACTCTCTATATCTATTACTCCTAGTTATAATTCATGTATTGGAAATTGCAAAGAAATAGTTAAAGCTTGCAATAACAAAAGGTACGATTCTTAGTTATTGTAATGTTTATTTTTATCGATGAGGCTCAAGAACATAAGTCGTAGCCATGTACGATTTTTCGTTCTGCGTGTTCCTTATGACTTGAGCAAGTCGTTGTTATGTCAAATTTCATTTCATAGTTTAAAGTTCAAGAACATACGTCGTATCCATGTACGGTTTATCCGTTCTCCGTGTTCTTCGTATGTTCTGTAGTATTATTATAAATTGTTATAATTAAGTAAACAAGTCGTTATAATGACCAAATTTTGTCAATTATAAAGTGTTATAATCACATATGTAAGCAGTTATAATGCTCAAATTATTTCAAGTATGAAATCCAAAAGCTCAAGAACATAAGTCGTTACCATGTACGATTTTTCGTTCTTCGTGTTCTTCGTGTGTTCTTGAGCAAAAGTCATAATTTCTACATAAGTAGGTTTATGATTTGGTAATTTAGTGTTATGGGATGATGAAACATGATGGCCTTGCTAAATAATGCTTGTGGCATCAAGTTTTAGTAGTCGAAACGAAGAACGATGAAACTTTGTTCTTCGTGTTCTTCGATTCGTTCTTCGTGTTCTTGAGAAAAAGTCATAAAATCTTATATAAGTAGGTTTATGATTTTGTTATTTTTATGTTATGAAGTGATACAGAGTGTTAGAACATGTTATCTTAGCAAATTAATGCTTGAGGTATCATGTTTTACCAATCGGATCAAAGAAAGTTAAGCTTAATATACTCGCAGAATATTTTTGCTAAAATCCGAAATTTTAAAGTCTTAATATGTCTTAGTAACCTAAATGAAAGTTGTAGATCATGAAATTCTAAGCAATTTAGACTCAAGAATCACTTCAAAATATTTTTGTACGACAAAGTTATGGCTGTCGCAGTAAAAGAGGTCAAAGCTGAATTTTTAAGGGGCATTCGGATTTTAGCACTTAAAATTAGGATTTTGAGTTCGCCACTTAACGAAATGATTTCACCTATGGAAATAGTCTAGTTGAGTTATTCTAAGACTTATTCAAAAGGAAAATTTGATAAACTAACGTTCGGGGTCGCGTAACCCTTTTTGTAGGCGTTTAACGATTTCCCGGGAAAACCCTAAAACGGTTTCAAGGCAAGTCTTCTAACTCTTGCTATGTGCTACTTGTGTAGTATTGTTAAAATGTTAAATGAGATGTGTAATGTCATGCTATTATGCAATAGATGATATGTGAAGTCTTTAACTGATGTTTACAAGCCTTCTAACTGTTATGTTTTATGTTTACGATTTACGAACATGATTTATACACTTTGTGTGTCAATGTGATATAAATTGTTGGAACGTGAGTTGTATGTGATATTAAATGGAGAATTATGTTCAGTCAATGCATGTTAAAAGTTTATATGAAAGCATAAACTGCGTATGTGCTGTATGTTAGACTTGTTGAGCCGTCGTGCTCATTCTTGTGAATAAAACCTTATTTGCAGATTAAAGATGAACGTTAAGAAGATCATGAACTTAAAGATGCAGCATAGATTAGGTTTTCATGTAAATTGATTGTATTTGTATATGTCATAATGACTGTTGTAATACGAACAAACAAACATGTAACCGAATATTGAATGAATGATATAAATAATTATCATCATAATGTTGTTATGTCTTTATTTTGATATAACCTAGAACTGTTAAGACTTAACATAGTATTGATAATGATCTATTTATCTGGATGAGGATCGGTAAATAACTTGTGAGTGTTGTACATCCGAGACAGGACTAAGCGATGTTGACTAGTCAAATCCATCGTTAAGGTTCCTCGGACCCAGGTATAACTCGTTATTACTATTCTGAATACCATATAAGTAGGATTATTGATATGAAGAGATATCTTTGTATATTGATACTTGTAGTACGAATGAGACCGTTACAAGTGGACGTATATAGAATATTTAAATCATAAGGTTAAAATTAGACCGTTATATATGGTTTTATCCAATTATACGGATGAAATACAAGTTGATACTTGTATACTTATGAGACTGAGATCAAGTTAAGATCCAGGGACAATGTTAAGAGAACTTGTTAATGTATAGTCTAAAATAAGACTATTTCAACCAATATGATTATGGGATCATTGGTTAAGTCGATAGATGTATGAAATTAACGCACAAGGTCCGCCGCATCGAAAGCGCGGGGATTTTTGGGGGCGTTACATGTCACGCCTAGAAGATTGGTCCTTTCCAATTGTACTTGATTGAGTCGATATGAAGAAATACTATCAGAGATAGTTATTTGAGGTAAACAAATTAACTTTTTGGCCTATGGTAGAGAGTTAGAGAGGTCATCTGGAAGTAGGATTTAGTGAAAGTTTTAGACTGGTAGATGGAGACGTAGGGCAAAACGGACTACGAAAAGATAGTATTTACACTTAGAATTCATATTATAGTCATAGTTTATAAGAGACAATTAGGTCATGTACACAATATATGGGGGCACCCAGATGAAGCCTATAAAATACCTCCCTCCTCATTTGTAAGGAGGTTGAAAACTTAAAAAATTCAGAGAACTTAAGAGCTTTTATCTCTAAAACTCAATTTCGCTCTCTAGAATCACAAACACCAAGCTACTAGCACTAAGAGACATACTGTGTTAGCTTGGTTGGCTAAGTTCCATGCTTAGTCTCCACAAGCCCAAGGGATCTATCTAAGGACTTAGCCCTCGTGGAGTTAAGTTCCCAATCACACCTAAACCCACATATACATACACCACGACTCTAACACAAGAATTCTGCCTATATTTCTTTATAGAATTTACCTACGATCTCTCCCCTCATCCAAACCTTCATCGATCTTGAAACGTTCGTGAAATTCTCACCTCAACCCCACTCAATCAATGAACCCGACCGCAACGAGGGGTGTAATAATGTAGGAAACTATTGTATTGTGCTCAACACTTGTAATGATTAATAATTAATGAAAACATCATTTGTTAGTTAATCTTATTCGATTTGTCATTTAATCGCGCTTTACATTTCCCGATTTAACAAACATAAAACTAACAAATAAAACCTAAGGCAAGTTGGGGGAAATAAACTTACATGAGTTGAGGGTAAGTACTATCGTGAAAATAATCATTTCAATATTTTAATTATTGTTTTAGGGATAAAATACGTAAATTAAGAAATTTAATTGATTTTTTGACTAAATAAGTAAAATAAGTATAGTATATCAGTTGTACTATTTTTAAACTCACTAAAAGATGCTGACGGAAAAAAAGGATGGTTATCTTTAAAAGATCAGATGAATTGATAATGTCTTTGTATAATTTTCATTTGATACTATATATATATATATATATATATATATATATATATATATATATATATATATATAGGGTGTTACAAATGACAAGTCAAGTGGATAAATACAATATTTGTTGTTCGAATCGTAGTCGTAGCTTCATAGAGTTATAATCGAAAATTAGTTGAAAAACATGACATGGGTAATCCCTGTTCTTAAGGTCTTTATCGCCCCTACCACGAATAATTTGCTATGAGTTACAGGTGATATACCTCTAGGATATATACCAAGTTTTAGAGTTGAATAATTTTGTGATAGCAATTCACAAAATGTTCTAGTGGAATATTTCTTTATGATAGTTATATGTTTATAGAAAAAACTAAGTGAGAGAAGTAAAAATCTCATGTGCAAGTTTTTCTTCTTATAATGTAAGTATTCTCCATTTTTCATATATGTATATCTCTTCATATATCTACACATATAGATATATATGTACACATTTATAATAATAACAACTATTATTAATTACATTTTAATTATACATTATTATAAATAGGAAACAGATATTTTCACATGATTTTTTGATATTTTCACATGAAAAGTGTCGTTATAAGTCTATAACGACGGTTTTGACCGATGTTATACGTCTATAGCGATAATTTACATGTAAAAATATCAAAAAACCATGTGAAAATATCACTTTATTATAAATATAATGTTGTAAGTTACACATAAGTCATAACGATGTAAGTTACAAATTATTAATAATAATATAATTTAAATAAAGAAATGGAGAGTCACATTAAAAGATTTAAATTAACTAGTTGTCAACCAAAATATATTGAACTTATTTTCTTTAGTTTCATTTAATTAAATAAGATTACATCACTTATGTTTATAAAGCAACTAGTAATCTTTTATTAATCATTATGGAACTAAGACAAACTAATTTTTACAAACAACTTGCACCTTATCAAATGTTTCACTTAAGTCATTGATAAACACAAGTCATATGATTCCAACTTGAACCAAATGAATTACTCTTATTATCCACATAGAAGATATTAAGTTATATACACTTTTTATACTTACTTAAATTATGTCTATAAATGACTTTTATCAAACACAAGTATGACAAATAATAAGTCACAAAAGTATAAAATAAGTTGCCACATATAACAATATTCAAAAACTAAACTGAATAGCAACTAACTAGATAGACCATTCAAATTCAAATTTTGTACCAAATGTGACTTAGCGGGATTTATCCTTAATAATCTTATTCAAGCAAAACTAGTTGGACGGATGAAAGAGAACTAAATTTGTTCGTAATGTTTAGGCTACATTTTTTAGTAAAAATGATAGATATGTCTTTAATCAGGCTTCTGTCGCCCACTTCTTTATCATTTGGTAACTTGCTCCCGTGTTCCGCTTCTTAATCATCATGTCATCAATTTCCTTAATTTATTTAAACTACATTTATTAGTAAAAATTATGGATATGTCTTTAATCAGGTTTCGTCGCCGCTTCCTTATCATTAGGTCACCAACTTCCTTAACCGTTTGATATTGGGTACGTGTTATCTCATACATGATCTGTACGACTTTATAAAAATCTATAAAGAGTAATATTATTTGTATTAATTTAACATCATTAAGACTATTTCATAATAATTAGTCCTTTATTTAATCTCATGAACTATTTATTATCATTTCAAAGATTATTTAATATCTTAAAAGGAAAATTATATAATATCACCATTTCACTTGGAATTATAAATTATCATCATATGGTCTTACAATAATAAAATATAGTACTTGAGATTAAATTAATAACTAGTTATTAGTAAAATAATTTTTAATAATGTTAAATTAGTACATATATTCATATCTCCTCCATTACTATTATAAACAAATATAGCCTTAAATACTAATTTGTACTAAATAAATCGGGTAAACGTTAAAAGACATTAACATATTTTCTTTCTGAATGACTAATTATAGTCTTAAAATATGCTAATGCTATAACATACATCCTGCAGATTCAGAGTAAACTCCCTCCGAGATTTAGATTACTCGAAGTTGACATTGTAGGAAGTTCAAAAAACTCTAATTAAAAAAATTACACACACACACACACACACACACACACACACATATATATATATATATATATTAGCACAAAGTTGTATTACAATTTTAATAATATTAAATAATGGCAGGTTGGTAATGTTTACTATTTACACGAAGAAATTTAGATATTTCTGCAACGCTTTATTCACACATGAATGTGAGTTATGAGACCAAAAATAATAGTGTAGTAATAAAGACATCTCTTATTACTGTGCAATGTCACAAGTTCGAGTTTATCTTTCAACAAAAAGTCAGAATTCAATAAACAATAATAAGTTTTCCCTAATTCCTCTCTTGCATGTTCATATAAAATATTTGTTATTCATGTGAGAAAAATCTTATAAAATTCTCTTGTAAAAATATCAATTCACTTTCACCAATAAAGAAAAAAAAAATACAAACCTCCCATACTTCCCAAAATCTCAATTTTCCTGCAATATCACCAGAGTCCAACCAAAGGAAATGTGAGATGAAAACCAATGTGGTTTTTTTCCGACTCATTTCCATTTCCCAACTCTCTTTTTTCTCCCTTTCAAACTAAACTGACATTGTCACATGAAATTCTCTTGAAATCTTAACTATGAAGTCAAGCCACGTCCCTTTAGGCAACTAAGATGAATAAACTAACAAGTTTAAGAATTCGAGTAAAAACTATTAAATGCTGTAAGGACCACATGATCAGGACTGTTGATGCATTTTTTTATCTCAGAAATCAATCCAATGCACCCATAGAAATAACCGAATTCAAACAAGAAACTGAAACCTAAAAGGAACTACTAGTTAACTCCTTAGAATTATTTATTTATTTATTTTTCTTTTGAGAATATGTTTTTATTATAATTTAATTTTAAGCATACATTTCATCCTAGGTACCTAGGGAGGAACTTGAGGAAGGGGTCAGGAGGAGAATTAAGTGAAAAATCTAGGGAAAACTTACCCCGTTCATGTAGGCGTCTTAATTAATTCCGACTTTTTTTAACTTCTGATGAGAGGCACTTGTGATTTTGTGCAGTAAAAGGAGATGCCTCTACCGGTAGACTATCATATTTTGTCTCTCTCCTTAGAATCTTAGTCCTACACAAATACATTTGAAACAAAACTACCATTGATATTTTTTAAAGGTAACCACCCCCTTAATAATTACGAACCTAATAATGAGAGAGCGAACGACGAGTAATGAGTTATATTATATACTAAATCTAAAGATTCCCATTTTCATAGACCTGGAAGGCATTCATTACAGGGATTATCTTAAGTTAACTAATGGCTTTTGCTTACATTATAATCACATAGTACATCTCAATACGTATTATTTAAGACACAATCTCAATGACCCAACTTCTAAAAATTTCAAGACAGATCACATATCAGATTGACATCAGTAATAATTCCAAAAGAGAAGAAGCCTAATATATACACTAATTGATTCCAAGATGTCCAACAAGATCTGTGAGATTGTTAAGCTTCAGCAAATCCTAAAGAAGTGGAGAAAAATTGCAAATTCAAAGAAAAGCAGCAGCAATAAGCAAGTGAATGCAATTACCAATGGAGGAAAAAGCATCAAGTTTTTCAAGAAAACGCTTTCCTTCTCCAATAACAACAACGTGCAAGGGATCTCAAGGTACGCTACTGTCCCTAAAGGATCCCTTGCTGTTTGCGTTGGTGAAGAAATGAAGAGATTTATCATCCCAATGGAGTATTTGGGGTGTCAAGCATTTGACATTCTGCTTAAAGAAGCAGAAGAAGAATTCGGGTTCCAGCAAGAAGGCGTTTTAAGGATTCCCTGCGAAGTTTGTGTGTTTGAGGAGATACTAAAGCTGTTGGAGGAGAAGAAAGATGCAGATTTCATGCATGAGTATGTGTTTGCTGCAGGCAATACAATGGCATGTAGCTTGGCAGAAAGTCAGCTAAATAATTCTCACCAATCACAAAGCCCGATATGCACATGATTTTTTGAGTTCAAAGTTTAAACGTAGCAATTTTTTTAATCTTTTGATGAAGCAATGAGAGGCAGATGATAATCATGTTCAACAATTTTTATGTTTTCCCGTATATATATATATATATATATATATATATATATATATATATTGAATTTGATTTGTACTGTATACAATAATAAGAGATCAGGCAATGTTTGAATCATACCAGCAGTCTGTTTTCAGAGAAAACTTTGTATCATATATCAGTTTGATTCATATTATTTTTGCATCAAAACAGGGTCAAATCAGCTCACTTTTGAAGGTAAATTTTGACAGCCCTTACTATAATCTTGAAACCTAAGTATTCAAGAACCATTTCTTTTCCTTATTCATCTCCAATAAAAGTTCTTATGAATTGTGAACCGGGAACTATCGTTCCGCGTTCCAAATCGTGACACGGGAACATAGATACCTTTTGTATTTCACTAATAGGTAACGTTAATCGATCCATGTAACCATAGTCAAAGGGATCTCAATACAGAGTAATCAGAAACTTAAGTCCTATCTTAGTGTATCTACAAAGCTTCAATAGGCAAAAGCTACAAGCAAGACAATTAGTATATTCTTCCTCCACCACATTGAATTGGCACTTTCAGGGAACTAAAACGGATGCCTAAGAGCAAAAAGAAGATTTAACCAAGTTGCAAATTTGCAATATGATTCAATATGATAGGATGCAGTTCAATCTTATGGTGATTTAGAGTCCGAAAGGAAGAAATATTCCTAAATTACTAGGCTCACGTTTCTTGTGTCTGTACAGAATCATTTATATGCTTTATCTCACAATTAATTGGTCTGGTAAAAATTTTAAACTTATCAAAGGATCACAAAAAGAAAGCCATATCTCATAATTATATTGGTTCCTATACCACCTTTGCATTCTATCTAAGCTGTAAGCACCAGAAGTCTCAGATGTTAATCTAAAATTAGAAACCATATGGGTACTCTAAGATTTATGGAAACTTGGGCTACATGCATTCTAATGAAATACAATCCTTAGGAAACAACATAAAACACCACACAAAGTTCACTTCCCATTCTGCTAGATCTTTAATAACCATATTTACAATAAAAGTCAAGACTTGGACTAAATTTCCATGGAGAAATTTGAGCTAGCTCTAGGAGACCTGAACTTGGTTATACGAAAGAGGCAAGACATAGTGTATGTTTGATTACTCAGCATTTGTAGTGTTTGGTAAGTTTAGAGTGTCTGATAGTCCAAACACTTAAAAATCTTGTTCGTATAGAAGTAATTTATTTCAAACACAATTTATTTAACTTACAAACACAGCGTTTGAAACTCAAACGCAACGCACCAAAATTGATGCGGTGCGTTTGAAGGTCCAAATGCTATAAATGCTGCAAAGCTGCAAATGCTAGTGCCACAAACGTTGGTAGCCGGAACAAACCCATAGAAGTTAACTCATGTCCAAAAATGAGAATATGTGGATTATTGATATCATTATTATTTATGCACTTTAGTGTTTATCATAAACACATCTAGATATAATTTTCTCAATTATTATTTCCTAAGCAAATTTGGTTAAAGAAACAGTTTTTTTTTTTTTTTTGATAAAGCTATGTCCAAGCATGTGTATGATAAACCGTACTATGCATTAAAAATTGAAAGCTAAATAAAGATCTCACTTTGTAAAGATGAAAGTACTGCAAGTATTAAGTTTGGATACTATATTAATAAACAGTTACGAAATAGTCCTTTTGTCAACGTCTCTAAAAGTTAATACTTTGAATAGAAGTGACGGCAACATGTTACAATAAATTGTTTATCCTATCAAGATCAATGAGTGATGCATATAAATGTACAATCCGTAAGTGCAGCATCAAATGAATTTGACTAATAACACATAGTATAATGAAGCTAATTGCACTCTAAACAAGATTAAATATATGTTACATGAATAAGTTTACTTACACAACCAACCAAACACAAACTCCATTTTACCATTAAAAAGTGGGGTCTGACGCGAAAATCCATGCACTACTTTTTAATTGTTGAGATGGAGTTTGTGTAAAAGTTTGTATTTTATGTTTGTGTGTAGAGTTGTCCATGTTATATTTCAGTTCGCATGCACTCACATATGGTATCTAAAAGTACTATTATAATTGTCACGACGCCACGGTGAGTCATGGTGGTAGCCAACCACCAAGACACCTAGGCGACAAGACAACCGCCATGACGTCTGTATGGCGATAAGTCGTTTACAATGTACAATTTATATATTATTTATTTATTTCACAAGTATATTGAAAATAAACTTTCATATACATTAAAACTCAAAATATAGTTCTTTGGAATACTATTAAAAGCACAATTATGTAAATTATGTTTTTATCATAATTCTATTTATTCATACGTATCATTATATTCAGCTTCAGAATTTATCAACTGATCATACTTATCTAATTCTAACTTCTATGTGGTTATTCAAATTGAAAAGTGCTGGAGCCTTGTGCAGAAGCAGCTAGAATTAGAAAAATCAGTAAGTGTTGGTATATAATTATTTCTGTAACTACTATTGTTATGCATATACTGTTAGGGGTGCTATTTTATATTTAAAATAGTTGATTTTGTAATGTAATTAGACAATTTGTTTCCTTGTAAATTTGAATCACACTTGAACATGTATATCTATTTTTATGATGATGGCGGAAAAAGAGTGTCATGGTTGATAGTTTTGGTTGATGTTATTCAATTTCATTCTATTCACTTACTCAAGTATTGATGAAGAGGTAAATTTGTTACGATAAAATTTCTGAAAAATACATTTGATAATCCGGAGAACTATTAGCTTTAAGTTTAGTGTTTTGGTCCAATTTGTAAAGAGGGTAATGATATTAAATAATAACAAAAAATATTAGTTAACTTGTTATATCTCTTGATGTATAATATTCTCAAAGTTTCTAGCTAAAATTATACTATCAAGAACAAGAATTGAATTGGATTGAATTGTTGTCAAAATAGAATTGGATGGAATTTATAAACATTAAGAATTGGATTGAATTATTGAAATTCTAAGTTTTATTAATTTTTTTATGCCTAGTCAATATATGTGGATTAATTAAAAGGATCAAGCTCATATTACCGTTCTAAGTCTCTTTTCTTTTGCATTGCAAAAATTCTGAAATAATACTTAATAACAACTTTGTTTATGAACCCAAAACATATTTAGTGAGTAAATTTTATATACATTAAAACCCAAAACAATGAAATTTTATATGCATTAAAACCCAAAACTTATTTACTGAGTAACATTAAAAGTGCAAATATATCAACAGTTGTAAAAAGAACTTGTAACACCTGTGTGTTTTTTTTTAAATAAAAAAAAACAAGGGGGCCTACCTAAAAGACAAATACGCAAACAGTGTGAAATTTATAAAGTACAAAACTTAAGGGCTAAACTTAATAGATTACCAAACTATGGGAGACTTCAATGAAATTTTGCATAGATGATAAAAACAGATTTTTATTTCGCTTCGTACATTAAAGGGGAAGCAGTCAGCCCTTCGTACATTAATGGGGAAGCAATCGGCAAAGACAAAAACGAAAAAATATCTCAACTTAGATTTGGCTTTTTCATGTGGCGATGTGGCGGCAGCGGAGGCTTAAAGCTGACATCTTTAGTCTTCTTCTTCTTTTATTGTTTTGATGTTGTCGATGGCTTATCACGGCTTAGATTTGTTTTGTTCAAGCAAGTTTGAATAATTGGGTGGGATACAAAATTAGAAGAAAAGTCGCCGCACATTGGCCATTAGTCGTCCATAGCGTCGCCAAGTTGCGAAGGCGAAGACTAGTTCCTTTAGGCGTGCGACTTTCTCAGATGCAGCTAGGCGACCACTCGACTTGATGCGGCAGCAGCAACAGGACGCTTTGTCGTCGCCTAGGAGACGCCGTAACAACCATGAATACTGCTAGTAGTGGCACATATTCAAATAGGTTCACATTATAAATTCTTGCTCAGTCAAAGTCAGAATGCCATCCTACGATTAAATTTGAGAAGTTCTAACATGGAAACTGTACTAGTACCCATGTGTTATCTAAAGGATGCAAGCAAATAGCACAAAAAAATAATATATTAATATGAATTAACATGCAGTTACCTTGTTTAAGTATCTCGAGGTGGACAAAAAGAAGCCTGAAAAGAACTAAAAATACCATCTCAAATATTTCTTAATGGAACATATCCGTACTATTTGTTTAGGCTTTAACAGTTTATGGAGTGTTTAGTGCGTT
The DNA here is from genome assembly GCA_947179155.2 of Hedera helix. Lineage (NCBI taxonomy): Eukaryota > Viridiplantae > Streptophyta > Magnoliopsida > Apiales > Araliaceae > Hedera > Hedera helix. The sequence continues at coordinate 25,983,784 of OX359276.1, read as the reverse complement.
TGTAGTTTCAACTGTATTTGAGAATCTTATTTGTCTAAAAACAGCTTATTTTAAATGCAATGTTTGGAACTTAAACGAACCGTACCATTTTTGGTGCTGTGTCCAAATACATTAAACGCTGCCATTGTAGAACATATCCTATATGATGGGAGAGTAAAAAAAAAAACTTTTAGATTTTCCATTCGTAAAATGAATGCAAGAAAATAGAATGGAAGTAGATAGTTACCTTTATAGTCTGACCTGCAATGAGAACTTCCAGGTAAGTTTAGTAATGCCTCCGTCTCAATATGAGAGTCTCATTAGTCACTTCCCTTCTTTGTGCATCTTACAATAATAATCCCTACTAAAAATAGACTAACAAGGTATGATGATATTCCATATTTATACAAACTAAAAAAAATCGTTAACCCTAGCTCTTATTTTATATCAGTACTGTTACATTGTCACTTAATATGGGATTCTCAGTTTGGGATGAAGTGTTTGCCTTAGTTATGATATGAAAGAACATTAAAATCATACAGATATCTATAAAATGTCACATACTCAGCTTACTGTTTCAGATGCAAGAACTATTATTGTTACTGTTTTAACTCTTTGACAGACATATCGCAGAATATCCTTGTAAGCATTACCAATGTAACTAGCACTTTATAAAATACAATTACGACAACTCTGTATCTACTCCTAGCCTTTAACTACTCAGAAAGTCTTCTCAGAGAAATTATAGAGACGGATAATTTCTGAAAGAAAATATCTCCAGAAGATACAAACTACCCTTTAGAGAAGAGATGCCCATTCATCGTCAAAAACTTTGATCCAATATAAGTCAGAAAGATTCCAAATAAAATGTCAAGCCATAACGAATCAATCACACTATGCAACAAGATTTCAGGTGTTACAAGTAGTTATATAACTGTTAAAATTCCTCTTTATAACATGCAATAAGACTTTTATCCAAAAGCAGCAAATGAAGTGTAAAGACGGAAATTGATAGAAATATAGGTACTGAAGGACATCAACCACATTTCAGGTGTTAGAGTGCCAACATTAAAAACATTAAGATACTTGAATATCATATACATTGCTCGACCCGTTCTCTGACACCCCAAAATTTTAAAGCAATTTGTAACTTTATTTTATATTAGCAAGTATAATTTCATTCACATGTAAGGCATAACGACCACACTAGCTTGCTCTATGCAACCTAATATAATTTATTTCAGTTGTTCAGAAGTTGCACCACACATTAGGAAGCATATTATATATAAACCATGTGGCCTTCACTCATGGCCAAATTGTTTTTAGCTGAATGCTACTACAAAGACATACTGAAAAAGCAATCTTGAAAGTTGCAAATTAGCATAATATATGCATAAGAATGATAAGTCAAGTTTCTTTAGATTAGGTGATGAGAATGCAGTTATTCATAAACTTGAACCCCCCCCCCCCCCCCCCCCCCCCCCCCGAATAAGGAAAAAGTAACTAAGAAGGAAATTAGAGTAATGAAATATCACCTCCTAACCTACAAAAAGAAGCAACTAAGAAGAAAACTGTTGTATCTCAAAGAATTAGGACTATTTATCTTGGTCACCACTATTATGGACCTAACTGGTTTTTTTCAGGCTTGAAATTCGTATTTTTCCTAGTCATTCTCCGTTTTTCTTTTCTGGATTTTCATGCAAGGAAATTAGCTGAACCCATGGGATCCACCTGAAAACTTTCATTACTCCTAGTGAAAAGCTATTTACCATCAAAATCTCTTCCAGGAATTTGTTCATTTACCCTGTTTTACCTTTTGGAGCTTCCACGAAATTAAGGAAGCTCTAAAGGTGATGAAAGTTCATGTCTTGTTTAGTTGTTCTTTACCTTTTCCAACATTTTTCCCTCCCTTCTTCACTTATTTGACAGGCTTAAAATCTCCTTCGTAAACCTGTTCCACAGTCCTCGGCTCCAGAAGTTCACGTGATAATCTTCTTTACTTCTCTCCATTTGCAGCCATTACTTTCCACTCTTACCTATCAACAAGCCACTGGCTTCCCTTTTGCTTCAAGTGATATCCTCTATTAACACACTTCTATTGCAATAATGAAACTACTAATTAGCACAAACTTGTTATATCCCCTACTCTGCTTGGCACACACTCCAGTGTGTGCTTATTAATTTAAAATAGGAAAATTTCACAATAGTAGGATAACTTCTAAAGTAGTGAGCGAGTTAGTTATAAAAATTAACAAAAACTACTTACCATTTTAGTATAAAATAGAAAAAGTGGGATTATATGGAGAGAAAATAGGGGATGAGAGAGTAAGGGATGGAAGTTTTTATTTTAAACACACAAACCCCTCCTCCTCTTTATGTAATAGATATCTAAAATAACCTGCCTCCAAAATAACTTGAACAACTAGCCTTGGTTAGAACCGATAAAATCTTACTGCTCATTTGCTGGTTGTTACGTTTGGTAAATTGGCATTCCAAAGAGCAGCTGACTAAGTCTTCCAAAAAGCTTAAAGACTAACTTTATAGCTAACTGTAAATACATAGGAACAGTCAATCAAATGGTAATGTGCATGAAACCTATTAGCTACATGAGTTTATACAATAGGGCACATGGAAATTTAACTATTCAAATTATCGCATATCGATAATGTTCAATCAAACCAGTTTACTTTTCGGTCTGTTTTTTAGACGGAAAAAGATATTTTATTAGATGAAAAGAAAGAAGACAAGAATAGGGGGGACAAGAAATCCACCCACCCTACAACAAGTAGAAATAAAAACAAACACTCAAAATAGGGAAACTCTCCAATCTCTACAAAGACCAGACATAGAAGAAAAAAAATCTATATTGTAACAAAGAGAAATATAATTTCATCTTTTAAACATAGTTACTGGAATGATAATATCAAAGATTTACAATGGGTCACAATTCACAAGTTATTTATTTATCCATCGTCTCAATGAAAGAGTACACTTCAGAGAAGATAAGACTTGAATGAAAAAGCTCAACAATCAGATTAACCTCCACCTTGATAGTTGGATGAATCGTAGCTACCAGCCTGCTAATGCCATGTGTGGAATTGACATTTAGGCTCCTTAGTTTAGGTCCTCTCCATCAGTAGAATTAGGAAAGGTAACACATTTGTAAACTTTGCAATTAGAGCACAATAAGTATCCAACCTGCAGCCAAAATTAGTCAAATCTACTTGATTTGTGCCTTATTTATTAAATGCGTCAATATCAACAAAAGAAAAAACTACTATAAACAAAACTGGACTATCCAATCATATGAGATGTCCTAGTGACTTGCCTTTTGACAATAATCAGAAAACAACTAACATGTAATTCATTTTTTTGGATGATATGAAAACTTTGGAAATTTGATATATCATGGCGCACACTCCAGACCCTGGCTTGGAATAACCTTCTGTACATGATAAACTTTCATTTTAAAATCTCTCTATTCTCTACCATAGTCCAACCCAGGGTCCTAAAAAGATTTCCTATCTGGAACATTCAACCGCAATCATGGATCCTTCTGTTTCGGATCAGACAAGCATGCTCTCCAAAAAATAATGCAGGGTCGCTTATCGATATCTATCCCTATATCTAAAAGCACCATATTCAATTGAGTGAGTTAATTTGGTTGGTCGAGTTGACTCAAACGAGTTGATCTTTCATTTTTTATTCCACTAACTTCATCTCTCAATACCAATTTTTCTTCTTCTTCCTTTTCCCTTTCTTATTGGATAGGAAAATCCAAAAAAGGTCTTAAGACCTTTAAACTTCATCATCACATACATTCACAGTTTTAATAGTATACACTGACATTCACATTTTCAAATTCATATAATTGGATCTTTTCCTCTACACTATTTATACATATTCACCATCACAAAATCTGCTTATATTCAATATTTCTCAACAACATACGTATAAGTTAGTTGACTTCGTTGGTACATGGATTCATTGGAGTGGTCCTTCAATCCACTTAATTATGCTTGGGGATTATAAATCTTAGATAAAAGTTGTGCAATCAAAGATGGTTTATGAATTTTAACAAAAAACATTGATAATATTTCCCAACTTTACTCAAGTCTAATAATGTCCGGATACATCAATATATGGCGAGACACTTCATATTATTCATAAATTTCGTGGTGTGTGTATGAGTGAATATATATTACACATGTTCTAAAATTTACAATTATAATGTTTAGATAAATATTACATACTAATATTCAAATAGACTCATGCCTCACAGTGCCTTACACGGGTTCACCTATTAGTAATCTTAATTGAACCCTCATTCAGAGTTCAATCATTCCACTAGAAGTCCGTAAACATTTATCTTTTTCCTTTGCTTTGTAAGAACTGCATGTTATGAGCAGCATTTATCTACTCTCTTTTTCATTTTTGAGTGCAATAAATAGGGATCATCTTCTACAACCACAAAAGAGTCTATTGGCTACGTAGCAGCTCACAAATTAATAAACAAACTATCAAAATAATTACAACTATATATCACAAGTGCTTCTAATTAATAATAAAGGCATAGAACTCATGAATCCTAAGTAGTATTTTAAGAAAATGACAAAATATGATCTTTGAAAAGAATCACAAATTCATCAATTTCCTAAAATACTTTTGATTTATCATCTCTTTTTTTATTCAAGGCCAGTAGAAAATAAAATAAAGGATCATAAATGTAGCATATTTTTCTTTTCTTTCCAAAGGGTATACTTAAGTGCTCTTTCTTCAAGTCATCTAGTTCTCCGCAAAAGGATATCTTATATGGAATCAACTCTCTCCCCCCCCCCCCCCCCCCCCCCCCCCCCCCCCCCCCCCCCCCCCCCCCTTCTCTGAAGAAATCAAATGTTAATAAATGATGAACATTGAACAGATAGATTTAAAGATGCCGATTACATTACACTGAAATAATCCATTTCGTCACTGCAAGAAGGATTTTGAAAGTAACTTGGACTTGAATCGATGCCCACTTTTTTGGGCTTTTGCATGGAGAATGACTGGAATCACTAGATGCTCCACGTTGTTAAAGAAACGTTGAAGTACTTGAATTATTCGTGAAATGTCAAAGTTGCTGAATGAGAGGGTGAGTTCTCTTCATTAAAGGATTCAAAGCATACATGATGTTGGTGAAACTTCAATCCAAAGCCCAGGTGAAGAATCATTGGGAACCATAGACAGACGTGCTAGAAGTTAAGATTTTTTCAAAGCACTATGTGGTAATAGAATTCCTTAGACACCTCCTTTGAACGTTGAAGTGTTAATCCTCCACGAAATCTAGCTCCTCTAATCTCACAAAGGGACCAATCCTTGTGTTGTCTTTGGATCAACATCCTACTTCTTCAGTGACCCTTCCCCTGATATTTTCTTGAAATTCCATTGACATGTTCCTCTAATCATCTTAACATTCATGTTTTTATGTCCGTGATTTCAAATAACTGTTCAAGTGGACTTTCGAGTTACCAGGGTAAGAAAAAAAAAGTTGGGCTTTGAGTTGAAGGTACACGGCATCCTGTAAGCTTCAAATCTTCGATAAAGAGGACACAACTTGTCTTTCAGCATCTTCAATTTTTTTCTGAAAATTTGTTCAAGGTCTTCACAGAGTTTTAAAAAGCCAGTCATCTCACAATTTCAATGTTTATCCCTGCTTGAGTATGCATGTGGACCATAGTTGTCAAATCGTGAAACGTATCGTGTATCGAAAACCCCCGTATCGTGTTTCATGTATCGTATTGTGAATCGTATCGTAAGATGCGGAAACAAATATAGTAATATATATTCAAACATATAAAACACAAGCTTGACTATATATAAAAGTAGTCAAGTAAATATTATTATAAATTAAAAATAAATTTTAAAGTTAAACAACAGTCAAAATACTCTAAATTGATTTATTAGATATTATTTCAGTAATCTTTATAGAGTAACAAGAGAAAACAGAAATTCAGATTCACCTTTAATCTATAAAACAAAATACAATAATTCAAATTAACAAGTATAGATTTATATATCTGCTTATAGAAAGTGACGTGGAAAAAATAGAGTAACATTTTCAATTAGATATAATACTCTAAAAAATGATTAAAGGCTCATGACGCTATATAGAATATGTTTGTGCTAGAAAACCTCTTCAATTGAAATGTTAAAAAGCTTAAAAGTTTTGTTTTTAGTCTTTTGGATCTACAAGAAAACTTTTTCAAGTTGATTACTTTTAAAAGTATCGTGCATTGTATCATATCGTAAGAATCGTATCAAATCGTAATTGAATCGTAACATACGGTATCATTTTAGATTCACCATACGATACGTATTGAATTGTCTCCCTATTGTATCGTAAGATACGTATCGCTTATCGTAAGATTCTGACAACTATGATGTGGGCATAGATTCAGACATAAGTACTAACAAATACAAGAATGCTTACATTGTCAACATTTGACACTGACACCTCCACAATTCCTTCCACAAGTTACACCTTTCAAAATCACTTCATCAATCAAACTTTCTACATGCAATCATGGTTATAAAGTTGTCGCTTAGGCGACGCTAACTTGTCGAGTCGCTTGGGATAGTGCAAGTCGTAGCAACACTTTATTAGCAGCCTTCCAAGTCGTGCGTTCAGACTGGCAGGTCGTCGCCTTTGGCGACTTGAGGACGACTTGGGCCTAAGTCCATCGACTTTTTACCGGTCAGCTACTAACTACCCAAGTCGACGTAAACAACAATTTGGTGTGTTTTTTTAAAAAAAAACAACAAAAGAAAAAGCATCAGCGACTTTGGCGACCAAATCCCTAATTTGCTAAACCTAAAGTCGAGCGAGAGAATAGTTCGATATCGGCAACGACTTTGGCGAGAAGCATCGGCGGCGTAAATCACAGGTAAGTCTTCTTCTTCTTCTTTTTCTTCAGCTGCTTCTGCTGCTTCTTTTTCTTCTTTTTCCTTTTTCTTCCGCTGCTTCTTTTTCTCTTTTCTTCTGCCACATCTTTAACTTCCGAGGTTACAGAGAGGAACAAAGAGAGAGCTGCTCCCTGCTTCTTGCTTTTTGTTTATTTAATGGGTTACCCACCGACAAGACCCACCACTTAAAAAATAACATGTGGGCCATGTCTATCCATTCATGTTCATGAGACGTGTTTCTCAGCAAACTAACTAACACAAAGTGTGTTGTACACCAGTAATGTACCAACTACCAAGTATTATATATTTTATAAATACAATAAATTACAGCACATGATTTATACTAATATTATAGTATATGCTTGATAAATAAATATTAATATTATATATACAACACAATAAATTAGTATTATATTATTTTGTTATTATGCTTTATTAGTATAATATTATATTTATTTTTTATTTATATAATAATATATTTATTTATTATTCATGAAAAATAAATTTAATATAATCAATAAATATTTTAACTTTTAATTTTAAAATTGTTATAAGTAATTTATTTTTTCATTTTTTTATTTTGCTATTGAAGTTAAATTTGCCTACTTGCTGTTTTTAATTATTATTATTTTTTTTAGTATATGTTTTGATCCAATGAATTATAATGTAGTGTTAATTATATATAATATACTTGTGAGTAATATTTTATATTTAGTGTACTAGTGAATTGAACTATATATATATATATAATGTACACTTTAAATAATTTATCGCTTTATGGACGACTAGTTGGGCGCCTAGTCGACTAGTTGCCTAAACGGTCGACCACCGACTTGCCTCGACTTAGCGCCTTAACAACTATGCATGCAATCAATTTTTTTCTTTTTACTTGGAAATCACTTGCATCCACCAAAACTATCACCACTAACAGCGTTCCCCAGAAATTCAGTATCATGATCATTTTCATTTTCTTAAACACTATGATTCCATGTCTTCAAATTCATTTGCTGAAGGGATATCAATAACATGTATTTATTTTTCATGTGTCATTATGTTCAACGACGTGCACATTTTTTTTTTTGGAGAAAGACAGTTGTAATTTTTAGCTTTATAGCCGTTAAACCTATATGAACTTGGGAAAGAAAAAAAAGGGTGATGACGTTAAATCTCCTGTACTTTTTATATGAATACAAAATAAAGAAAAGATGATAAGTCAAATAAAACTTAGAGAACGGATGAATGTGCCTATTTTTATGGATGAATGTGCCTATTTTTATGGTCTTTGCTTTAATGTTTATCAATAAACATCAGATTTTCTAGAGGTTGGGTATATTTGGGATTCAAAAGAGTCTAGTTTCTTTAATATGAACTATGAGTCACTACAATATATAAAATTTTCAGTTGCTATCTATCAAATACATTCGAGAATAACTTAAAGGACAATAGACCCTCTTGCAACAAAAAATAACAAAATTGATCCGTGCACCCAACAACAAAAATCGGCGGTCACCTCCCCCCCCCCCCCTCCCTCCCTCCCTTAATCTTCTATGTTGTGCTGTATTCATGACCTATAAAAGAAGACACAAGACATTCATACTAACAAAACAAGTATCAGGTGATTTCTCCCTCTCCCTCTAACAAACAAGCATCTGGTGATTTCTCCCTTCCGTCCTCCCTCCCTCTCTCTCTCTCGCTTGCCTTCCCGCCCTCTCTCCCCTTTTCTATCCCTCTTTCCCCCCTATCCCTCCCTCCTCCCTCCTCCCTCCCAACCTCCCTCCACAGAGTCCCTCCCGCCATACCTCCATTCGCCGTTAGAGTTTTTCTAATGGAATGCAACCTGCTCTAGTTTGTAAAGGAAATAGTCCTCTCTCCCTACTTCTATTTTACGTTAAGAGTTTTTTAATGGAATGCACATAAATAAAATAGTCCTATGATTTTGATAATGCATTCCAAGTTGGGGGTACAGTTAATTTAGGGTAACTACGACATGCATATATGTTTAAAATATGGCTGCTAAATACCATTCTGTGATTTCAAAAAATCAGTTTACACTATCAATTTGAACAAGCCTACCCCTGTTGTACTGTTGGTAACTTATTTACAATTTTCCAGTTCCCCTAACTGAAAAAATTCAATTTTCCAGAAGCCTATGTCAAAATGCTGTAGTGCAAAGTGTTCTTTGTTTTTCTTTTAAAGCTCAATATTAAACTAAAACTTTGTTTACTCATTTAAAGATTGAGCTACATTCATTGATTTAGTTGACTTATTCTAATTAAAAAATGAGGTGCACAAAGAGAATACTTACAGCTCTGCAAGATGGACAGCGGCGGTAGATCCTTTTGTTTTCAGCTTTCACATTGGTCTTCTGCCCTTTACAAAAATCACAAAGTAACCATCCTCTGCCATTGCAAGGTTCACATAAAATTCCTCCGTCAACCTTTCAAATTGATAAATATGGACGAGTTAGAGAAAGGGATTAATTTTTTTTTAAAAAAATCTAGGGCTAGACAAAGGAAAAAATTCATCATAGTGAATTTTACTTGAACTTTTACATGTCCAGACAAAGCAAGTGAACTGGAGTATATGAATGTTTATGTATACATGCACATTTCATCATGTAGCCCATACTGGATTAGAAATAACGAACAAGTCCTTTCCTTAGAAAGGAGATTGGGGATGAGAGCCGAATATAAATTATATACTGTAATAATCAATTCCATAGTCTCTATATCTAGTAGAATGGTTTTATTTTAATAGAAAGGAAAACAACATAGTCTTGTCCTTGTTTTTAGAAATTGAGCAAATAGAAAGCGACTAATCAACCTATGTCACTAAACCTAGTGGCTGCATAATTGTGATATCTTGTGGAGGATGTGTGGGTCAAACCTAGAAAATGGTACTTTGAGAGGGTTAAAATAATCTAAAAACAAACATAAAGGGTGAATGATGCCAAATAATAAATTCAAAATAAGATTTCAAAGAAGACACATGTGAAGAATTCAAGGATCACAATCTCCTCTTCGGGGAGGAAGAAAGGATTGAAACAAGAGGGGAAACAACCTCAGCCCCTCTGTACTTCAGTCTACGAAATAAATGGACAAGAAACAGAGATTCTCATCCTGCAAGTTAATTCAATGACATGAGCGTCAAGTAAGGAACATGTGATACAGTTTAGGAATGGTCACAGAAAGAGAATATCCCCAACCCAAACATCCTCCCAAAACCATAAGTGCCCCATATCCCCAGCTGTCTTTTAAATCAGAGACAAAAAGGAGGGAAGACATTTGATTTCCCTCCAAAATATGTCAACAACAGTAGACATCACTATAGGCAACCAAAGGAAGCTTCGAGTGGGTACCAAATTATCATGATTCAGGAAGCAAAATCAAAGTTCACGAAATATGTAATGTCCTACATTGTTTCTATCCACGTGATTAAATACATCCCAAGTTGATGAACTAGTGAACCTCAATCAATTGATCCATGTTGATGCAACACATGAAAAGGAAAAACAAATTCTTTTGTTGTTCTCGTGTTTTCCCCAAGCTCATATGACTGTCATATCTACAATCAACCATATTTAAGCTGTATACGGGCGGAGTACCAACTGAACAAAATCTTTTCCTGATTGCTTAAGGTCTCATACATAGTTATTGTTTTTGTTTTTTGTTTTTTTTGATAAAAGAAGAAATTTTATTAACATAGTTACTTTGTCCAGTGTAGGGTAATATCATAGATTAATTGTAATTTCGTTAAACTCTTCATTCGGTATCAGAAGTATAAGTTGATAATAAGATACACCGGAGTTACGTTCATACTTAACAGTTAACAAAGTGAATTAAAGTTGTACTAGTAATGTCATACTAAATCTATCTTGTTCCCTTTAAACATTAAATTTTTAAGTAGTGATTAAACTTGCCTTTGGTTATATTCTGACCTCTAATTGTCACAAGCTCTTGACATACTGAAAAGTGAAAATTTCATTCCATGTACCGATTTCTACTGTTCATCTTCCTTTCTCTTCTTTGTTTTCTCCTCAAAACTTGTCATTTAGTCCCACTATAGTTTGCGCCTTTCATTCTGCAACAAAGTTTTCCTTACTTCAAAGCTTCAAGAACCTATTAAGATAGTTTTTCCATGCAAGCAGGAATTTTTTTCTACATAATATCTCATTTTTTTGTTAGTTAATTGTTTTGTCTGCCATATTTAAGTTTTAGGCGTATACAATCTTTTTTCAGCCTTAACTGCCTTTTAGAACACAACAAATGCCAATATCTTTTTGAAAGGTCAAGGTCTCTAAGTAGTGACATGTTAATACAACCATATTTTTTAGTTAAGAATAACGCTATATAACTATTATATGGTCCAATTTGAAAGTAAGTAAATGTTAATTTCTCTTCTTAAAATGTGTACTAGTATGTTATCTCATGAGAGCTTTTTATGCAAGTTACACTAAAATAATAACTCACTATGGCACCTGGGAGAAGCTTTCCACCATAATTCCTATCTCCTTGTAAATGATCATCACATCCCCTGCACGATGTTTACCTACATGACAATTTAAGTCATCATGATATAATTTTCCTTTATCTCAAACTAAATTAGTCATATGTTTCTGAAACATTCTCTCATGTGTTCTGCTCATCATAATTATGTGCACAAACATTTTAAACACTCTCTCATGTATTAATATGCCTTGAACAAACTTAGCTTTACTGTTACTGCTTATCAAATTAACTTCCTCATTGTTAAATATCTTATAAACTTTCATTACTGACTGACCAAAGCAAGAAGATATTCCCTTACAATGGATGAGACAACCTAGAATATAGGTGTATGAAGCCCATATTTTATTTTGGTTAATGCAAGGGGTCTTAAATTTTTGTATCTCAGATGTGTCACAAAACACGTCATCATTGGGCTCAACATGATGGTGGATCCTAAGTATTATTGCTGAAGCCTAATCCAAACTTTTATTCAGAGGTGATTGTAAGGTTATCCAAAAGTTAATTGGGCCAGAATCCGGACCTCAAATTTCGAGTTTAAGGTGAAATAGGGTTACTTATATTGCGTTATATAAGGAGAGAATCCTGTAATGTATGATGCATGAATTGTTTAAGAGATAATGAAACTGGCAGCCGCCGACCATGACTTAGCACAAACATTTTGGGTGAATCATATAAATTTTGTGTCTTGTGATTGTTTTTTCTTTTCTTTTTTCTGTGCTATTGTTTTTGCTGCGTTGTTATTCTCTAACACTAAGCAATCATTATATACCTATACAACGATGATATGCGTATTTGAGACACGTTTGTAATCCAAAATTTGATACCCCTCGCATTATTCTGTTTCCCCTTCTTTCACTCTCTAAAAACTCGACCTTAGTTCTTGAAGAACTTTCACAAGATTTCATTGTTTATAAAGCTCAACTCATGCAATTATTGGTCTCCTCAATACACATGCTTAGACAACTTAGATTTCTCCTTAGTTCCACTCATTTGCTATGTCCCTCCAGCATGACTGTAGTTGAAAATTTGATCAATATACACTTATCTCAAACAAGTTCCAAGCCATTTTCGCTGCACCGTCAGGAGGCCTCGACATTCCATTTTTTCCTTCTCTCTTGGTTGATAAAATATGCAGGGAATATAAAAATGTAATTATAAATTAATAACTACACACCAAATGACAATTCATTTTCTCTAGAGTTTGGCTTGAACACTGAAATTGCCGGATACATAAATGCAGAGGAGACTATTATTAAATGGTCCAAATTTTCCCCCCATTTTGCTTATTCATGCTCATTCTACTCATGCAATATAGATACACAATTAGTTAAAGACAGACCTTGTATAACAATTATTGACATACAGTTCAGTAATGCAATTCCAAAGACTTCAATACCTGTTCTTGGAGGGGTGTGCAACGCAGAGGCTTCAACTGTTGCCTAGTCGACGGTCGAATCTGGAAAACTTGTAGAAATTTGAGCTTCTCAGGGCCAATACTCATAGACATGGCCATTATAGTCTTTCTATGTTTTACGCAGTGATAGCCATCTTCTATCACACTATCCAAATATGATAATCCAAATATGATAAGAGAAAGCACAAGTCAATAACAGTAACCCCTGAATTTTCGATAAATTACAAGGTTGCCACTATCAACTCAATATCAGGACTAATATCAGATATTCTCCACAAACAGCAGTTCATTCCCCTGGCGCACGTTAGTGAGCTCCCTATATCTGACACAACTCGCCGGAATCCAACCACCGGTGAACTACAAAATCCCCGGAATCCACTGAGCTGAGAGCTCTCCCGGCGCACGCTAGCCTTCAGCACAACCACGAGGCAATGACAAACCAACATCCTCTCTCCTCCGTTGTTTTCCTGGTGACGATGCTATCATGCGCCCGTCATGCTTTCTCCCTCCGACCACAAACCACCTCAAACCCATGCGACCCCAAAAACCTGCGTGACCCGAAAACCCTCCGATCAGATCAAATGACCGTTCTGATCAACGGCTACTCCGAGTCCCGCATCCCACTCCTCCGCTCGATCGCCGCCAAATACGCAGCTTCCCAGTCGGTAGCCGCCGTACTGGTTTTATGGGGAAACCCCAATACCTCAACCAAAACCCTAATCCTACTCTCTCACAACCTCTCGATCTCATACACCGGCGGCGCACCAATCACCATCGTCCGTCAACATTCCGATAGCCTCAACTCCCGTTTTCACCCGCGGCCGTCAATCACAACTCGTGCGGTTTTAATCTGCGACGACGACGTCGAAATCGACCCAAAATCCGTCGAATTTGCATTCAAAATCTGGACCTCAAATCGCAACCAATTAGTCGGATTCTTCGCCAGATCGCACGACATTGATATCATAAAAAAAACATGGATTTACACGGTCCACCCGGATAAATTCTCTATTGTGCTAACCAAGTTTATGATCATGAAAACCGAGTATTTGTACAAGTACAGCTGCGAAGGCGAAACAGAAATGGCGGAGGCGAGGAATGTGGTGGATAAAATGCGGAATTGTGAGGATATTCTGATGAATTTCGTGGTGGCGGAGGAGGGTAATTCCGGGCCGGTGCTGGCGGAGGCGGAGAGGGCAAGGGATTGGGGAGATGCGAGGAATGAAGGGATAAAGCGAATGAAGGAGGTGGGGTTGAGTAGTAGGAAAGGCGATCATAGGAAGAGGAGAGGGGAGTGTATAAGGGAGTTTCATAGGATATTGGGGAGGATGCCATTGAGGTATAGTTATGGGAAGGTTGTTAATTCAGTCGGGGAGCAAGGTTTGTGCGAGAAAGGTGGGAAATTGGTGCTATGTGATCATTAGGATTTCAAAATAGTTGTTGCGTAACAATACTGAAGTGGCGTCTTAAATGAAAAAAAATATTTTATTTATAATTTATACTTGCATCGTGTCTACCCAATTATAAATAATTAAAATATCAAAATAAATTAAAATTTACAATAAAAAAATAAAATTAAGTGTTAACACTAAATTTTGTACCGCTCATTTTAAATAACCAAACAACGAGTAAAAAATGCATTAAACACACAAAATATTGCTGAAATTTAAAATAAAAATACAAGAATTTTACGTGAAAACCCAATTGAGAAAAAATCACGTGAAGAAATAAGAAATCCACTATGAAAATAATATAAGGAGTATAAATTGTATATTTCTCTCTTCCTCATACTCACACTCCGTATCTCCACTCTTCTCTATTGTGTTGTATCTTCTGTAGTGTATATCAACCCCTTGCTTATGGTTGTATTTATAGATGTCATGTTTATTCGAAACTAATTAGGAGTAGGAATCTTTCTCCTTATAATTGCAATTAATTATTGACAGATTCCCTTCAAAATTAGATTTTCCTATCTTCCAAATAAGGAAATATAATCCTATTTTAATAAGGATTCTCCTACTATGCAAGTTATCAAAATAAATGTATACGAACCAAGACCGGATTTGGGCCATTTAAATAAAGTAGGTTGAACCATACCCGGGCCCAAATAATTATATCCTAAAATTGCCCCACACTTTCTTAATTTTAAGAATTTAAATACGAGAGTATCCAAAAAGTCCACCATACCCTCCAACTGCCATGACTACAAAACTGCCAAGCCTTTTACCTAAACTGCCGAAGTCACTGAACCTTCTACTAAAATTGCCTAATCGCTTTACTAAAATTGTCGTACCCACCAAACATACTGTAAAACCCAAATTGCCAAACCTAAACTGCCAAAACTACCGAAATCGCCAACCCTTTATTTAATATTGTCCAACAAGACATGGGGCTGCCGAGGAAAAGAGTAGCTGAGACACGAACCCATCGAGGAGAAGGGCCGTCGGGACACGAAGCCGTCGAGGTGTAAGGCCTTCAAGACACGAAGCCGTAGAAGCGAAGGACCGTCGGGACATGAAGCTGTCGAGGCGAAGGGTCGTTAGGACACGAAGCCGCTAAGGCGAAGGGCGTCGAGACACAAAGCCGTCGAGACATGAAGCTGCCGAGGCGAAGGGTCGTCGTGACACGAAGCCACCGAGGCGAAGAACCGTCGAGACACGAAGCCGCCGAGGCGAGGGACCGTCGAGACACGAAGCCGTCGAGGAATAGGGTCGTTGGGACACGAAGCCGCTGAGTCATACAATCTGCTGTGTCGTTGTTCAGTTACGTGGTGTAGTTCTACCTCACCACTTCAAAATCATGATCTGCGTTGCTGCCTCTGATTCTGTAATATATTTTGTTTCATATAATCTGTTTTGTTATTGTTTTCCTTAGTATCATGATCTACTGATGATCTCTCTCCTATTTCTTTCGGTACTGCTGTTGGATCTCCGATTCTATTTCAACAGTTGTGTTGGACGTTACTTTGCTTCCCTGTTGCTTCTAAGTTATGTTCTACTTCCACCATTCTGACTCATTTCTTTTGTTGCTATTTTTCTGCCGCCAATTTGCATCACCTCCTAAGTTATGTCGCTAATTTGCTATACTGTAGCAATTCTGCTATTTTTCTCGTTTCCGTCGTGATAGCTTCTCTACTTTGCAACTGTAATATGACCTCCACTGCTTTGATCTACCGGCGTGTTTGAACTTTGATTCTGATTTTGTAACTTCATTGGATCACTATTTTACTTCACCGCATTATGATTTTGCTACACCGTTGCGCTGCCACTGTACTATTCCCTCACTTTATTTTACAATGAAATGAGGTGGGTCGTTGCAATCTACTTCGGAACTCCTGCTTTACTGATGTTGAATCGCTACTGCAATCATGCCCCTTCTCTAACATTTTGTTTCTGCAATTGTTGCCACAATTTGTAGCGAATCTCTTCTGATGTGGTAAATCTGTTGTGACGAATCTGTCTTGTGAAAAAATTGCTTCTATAATTTTTGTAATATGCCACTGATCCTTTGTCAACATTGGGACAAACTGGAATTCATCTTGCCTCGTGAGCCCCTCTTGCTGCTGTTAAGAATTTTGTTCGCTGATACTTACTATAAACATTTCGTCGAGGTTAGAAATAAGGACTTCGTTTTTTGCTACGATAATAATTTTTGAACCTGCTACTAAAACTGTTGCAGTTGTTAAAGCAGGTACACTGAAGATGGTGGGGGCAATTAGTGATCCTGGTGACCCATATATTTTGAGTCGAAAATGATTTGGATTTGATGATGCCGAGTCGGGAAGTAGAGCATTATGAAGGTATAATAATTGTCGAAGATGATGGGGCTGCTCTGATAGCTTCTTCCTCAAAGTTGTTTCACAAACTTTCTACAGCTTCGTTAATTTGTTGTATTCTAATCGGAGTCGGTCATGGACCCATGAGTAGGAACCATAGAAGAAAGTGGTGTCTAAAGCCAAAGTCAGATGTGGTATTGTTTTGCCAAGAAATTGTAGTACACCAAGGCGGTATTTGATATGATAAAGCTATCAAACAATACGAGGGCCATCTGTCTATTTTTTAATTAGAATAACACCCGCATAGTCTCCTTAATCTAGGGAGACCAGGACCTCCAAGAAATAAAGAAAAGTGCCAGCCTCTTCTTCAATTATGTTATAGACTTAAAAATAAAGTATATGGGCATAACTATTAGCATATGGGCACGGGCCCACGAATTTCTCCAAAACATCTTTTGTTAGCAGAACATCGAATTTCTTACTTAACTAATATTCAAAGTGAACAGGTGTACATATATCACATGAACACAAACACTATAATTATATTATAATATTTAATAAAAGGAAATAACTTAGCTTTTATGTAATTTGCTCATTTGATCGGATAATTGATCCGTCATAAAATCATTTGGAAAGAATTTGGTGATTTTGAATCTTTCCCACAGGCGGCGCCAATGTTAACACCAAAAATTGTACCACTCGTTTTAAATCACCAAACGACGAGTGAAAAAGGCATTAAACACACAAAATATTACTGAAATTTAAACTAAAAACATAAGAATTTTACGTGGAAACTCAATTAGGAAAAAATCACAGGGAGAAATAAGAAATCCACTATGAAAATAATATGGAGAGTACAAATTGTATATTTCTCTCTTCCTTATACTCACACTCCCTATCTCCTCTCTTCTCTATTGTGGTGTATCTTCTATAGTGTATATCATCCCCTTGCTTGTGATTGTATTTATAGATGTCATGTCTAGCTTAAACCATTTAGGAGTAGGAATCCTTCTCCTTGTAACTGCAATTAATTATTGACATATTCCCTTCCAAATTAGATTTCCCTATCTTCTAAATAAGGAAACATAATCCTATTTTAATAAGGACTCTCCCACTATGCAAGCTGCCAAAATAAATGTATATGAACCAACACCGGATCATGGCCATTTAAATAAAGCGGGTTGAACCATACCCTGGCCCAAATAATTATATCCTAACATTGTCCCCCACTCTCCCATTTTTAAGAATTTAAATATGAAAGTATCCAAAAAGTCCACCATACCCTCCAACTGCCACGACTACAAAATTGCCGAGCCTTTCATCGAAACTGCCGAAGTCACTGAACCTACTGAAATTTGAGTGTCTACAATTATTTACACCTAAATTCCAAAATTTTAGTTTTGGTTTAATTAATTTTCAAATAAGTGTTTGATTCAATTAATTAGACATGACTTGGAGCACTAGGGTTAATTGATGGTGTTCAGACAAATGCATCCAGTTAGCCCGAATATTAAGGAAATGTTTAAAGACGTATTTAAGGCAGTTAAGGCATGGAAACCCACGTTTAAGTACCTGATGCACTACTAGTTAAAAGATGGGTTAGTGGGCTGAATTTTAAGGAGAATGTGGTTAAGTGGATAGTTAGGTCGGTATAACAGCTTCCCAGTAACTTTATAAATAAAAGAAGTCCATTTTGCGAGCAAACACACACATCTAGTCCAAAACTCTAGTTTTTTTTCTTTAATTTTCTAGTAGTTCTGGGATTAGTTTTGTAACAATTAGCTTGTTACGCCAATCTTTAACTTATTTGTTGTAATAGTTAGTTTTATTAGATTTGCAACTTGTTACGTGTAGTTGGATTTAGTTGTATATTAAATATTGCTTGTTTATTTACATCCAGATTGTTATACGGTGTTGTTGAATTGCTCTGCACTTTACTAGCAATGTATTTGATCTTGGTGGTAGAGTTTACAACGTATCCAATAGTTATATTCAGGTTTTTAATTGCTGACTAGTCTTGGCTAAATAGTTGGCCAATATTGAAAGACATCGTTAACTGAATAGTATCTTACTAGTTAGACAAACACTATCTTACATTGAGTTTAAAAAACTCTAGTACACCTGCACACAAAATTATTCAAGCACAATAACAATGCACCATAAGCCCATATCTCCAACCAACCAATAATTAAATAGGCAAAGTCTTGTCTTGGGTTTAAGAGCTAGTCATTGAAAAGAAAAATAAAAAAGAGAAAGAAGAAGATAAAAAGGTTGTTGTACTGCTATCGTGTCACCGATGCATTATCATTCTTGTACCACCGTTGTCTTGTTGTTTATCAACAATTCACTACATTACTTCCTTTTTAAGTTACTACCGTTATATGTTTTGTTGAAATAAAGGGAGGTAACCTTAATCCTTTGTGTGTTTACAAAATATCTATAAAAAAAATCTATCCAAACCAAGTAATTAGCATACTCTTCACTTTTTACCTACCCACTCGACATATATAGGTTATGATGTCATAAGCTTAACTTTGAAAATAAAAGTGTAATCTCATTTAAAACCTATTTTAATAATTCTAATCTTGATTACATAATACGTTAAAACTTATTATTACGCTCTAGCCATCGTTGATGTCCTATATAACAAAACTTATTGTCATGCTTTAGCCAATGAGATTATGCCAACCGTACTTTAGTGCTCTAACAAATCAAATTAGCCAAGGCATGAAAGTCATTTATTGTCCGTAATAGAGTTGCATGAAATTTAAAGTTTGTAATACTTGAAGCATGTAAGCATCAACTCCATTAACCTACATTTCTTTCAATTCATCTACTAAATATTGTAAATACACATCAATCTTATCTCTTGTTCCGCCTGGACCATCAATTTATGTAGTTATGTTGCTTTATGTATAGCCACGGAGGTATGTTCAATTATATAAGCACATCATGCCATGTAGCCAAGGAAATCGTAACTTGATAGGGTTTTGTGTTGATTGAGGAGGAGAGAAATTCACGAAGAGTACATAATCGATTGAGAGATTGAAGAGAGGAGAAAAACGGGTGAACGATTACTAAAGTAACACGTGACAGAACTTTTAGGGTCCAAGAGAATTCTTAAGTGTCTAAGAGTCTTTCAAGTGTTTCAGGTCTTTAATAATGGGATTATATACTTAATTATTGAATATTTTTAGACTTAATTATTTGTGAGTTTTTAAGTATTTTAGGTAATTTATTTATTATTATGCGTTTTTATTATTTTTATTTATTTTTAATTAATTTATATTTTCTTTTGTAGGAAATTAAACCTTGGTAGCAATCTTATAATTTTGCAGCATAAGGAATGGCATAATGGTAATTAATTGCAGCAAGGGCCTTATCGTAATTAACAGGGACTGGCAGTCAAGTGCATAAGGCGCGCATGGTTTAGAAATAAAGCTACAAGGTCACACGGTGTCGTTTTGGTGTTTGGTAGCGTCAGGAAAAAGGCACCACCAGCGCAATGTGCGGGGGCTTGGAAATCGGCTGGCACGGCGTCGTGTCGCTAAGCATGAAGAAGGAATCAGTGTACAGCGCATGGTGCATACGATCAGACAAGGCAACTGTTGTGTCAAGGACACGAGAGCCGCGTTTGGCAGACGCATTAATGCACATAACAAATTGTTTTTAATATTTTTATTCCTAATTAATTTTTAATTCCAATTTAGCTTATGATTTTTATTGTACTCCTACAAATACACTATTAGAGTAATGTTTTCTAGAATTAACAGAATATTAGAATACATTAACAGATTATTAACATAAAATTAGAATAAAGTAGATTAATTTTATTAGTTTAGAAGCAAATATTCAATGCGAAGGATTCGAGAATTAAAGTTGGAGCTTGGGAATTGAAGACTGTGATCCGAGTGATAGACGTATATCAAAACACATATTTGATTTTTTTTTTTTTTTTTTTTTTTGTAATTATGAGATATTGAATTATTTGTGGATAATTTATTATTTAGTTGTGAGCTAATCTTTAATTAAGATTGCAATTGAACCTAATGTGTAGTTTATATTAATTTGTTTTCTTTTTAATAATATTGATTATATATGAGTTGTTTATCATATTTTGTACGTTCAAGTATTAATTAACTACAGTAATTAATTATGATATCTTAGATGGAATTGTAAGAGGAAGTCTTGGATTAGATCCGAATATGATAACATGTGAATTTTTTTTATTCTTTTTAAGAAGAGTAGCATGATAGTGTATAGGATAAAAATATCTATATACCACATGTAACTTTATTAGGAGCTTATACTTAATGAATCTATTTTATGTGTTTTGCATGAACATAGCAACATAACTGAAATAGGTCTTTTTATTAATTATTGAAGAAGGTTAATAAATAGTTAAGCATTCTCAGTTAATAATTTTATATAATTAATTAATTAAAAAGAGAATGAAGAGATTTAACTGAAGCATTGAGAGAAATTATAATATTAAATATTTTTAATCTGATTTCAATCCTTGTTATTTAAATTAATTTAGTTAATAATTTTAATTAGATTTTATTTTATAATTTTATTGCGTTTGTTTAAATAAAATTAATTTGATATAAAATTAGTAATTGGTATTAATTATTTTTACTTCTCTATGGGTTCGACACTCGACTTTATCACTTTATTACTTGTGGGCCGGGTATCCTTGCGTGTTAATTGCTAATTAAAAATTAGTCAAACCATATTGAGAAAATCCAAAGTTCTCCAAAAGTCCTTTACTTCTAAAATGGAGGGGGTTATTTATAAGGTTTTCCTAGCAGGTGGTCATATGACTTCAGAAAAATTCCACGAATACCCTTAGCTACCCGAGTAATGCCCAAATTATCTTGTCCTTCTAGCCGCCAATTCAATCCCTCAACCAATTTTCAAAATGAGCCTCTACAAGACTTTTGCCTCTGGACTCGTGGAGGCCCCTCTCAAGTCTCGTATTTCAAGGCTTTTGCTGCTCAATCCCGAACATCTTGTCGTTCAATTTCACCGTCGCAAACCTTGAGAAAACTCGCCACAGAGTGGGAGAGGGCCAACCTTAGGGGGCCAAACCCTAGGTTAATACCTCTTTCAGTCATCTTCGTTCGTCTTGCCTTTTCTTGCTTAGTTTTCATTATTTTCTCTTGATTCTTGGCCCTGAGAGAAACTTATCTTGCCGTGAAGGATTCTAGACCCTCACAAGTTCTATGGCTTTCTTTCTATGGCCCGAGCTCGATATTCTATCATTGCATCGCTTAAAGCTCATCCAAAGCATTTTTCGAGAATATGAAATGGGGTGCCCCTAGGTGGCCATCCCTAGTGTGACCGAACCCTAAGGTGACCTAGGGGAGAACCTCATTTTTGTTTTCTTTCTTCGTTCGTTTTCCTTGTTTTATCCTTGTTTCGTTTCAATAGTTCAAATCAAGTTCAATCGGGGAAGACATTGTTAGAACTTATCTCGAGGTAGGTCCACCTAGGGGTGGCCGAACCTTAGGGGCGATCGAACCCTAGGGAGTCGAATCCTAGGGGCTAATCCCTTGGTGTTCCCTAAAAGTAGTATGCCTTCAAGACAATTACATTTGATGTGATAAAGTATTTACTTTGTAATCTTATTCATTTATTAATAAGAGAATAATTCATTAAAGGCATTTTTTTATTTATGATTAATTGGTTGAATTGATTAAATGGATAAACCCATAGTTTTGAGTGATACTTTTAAAATTATAATGTTGATTATGCTAATGAGATCAAAATTCAAGATTGCTCAAAACTAAAATATTCATAATCGTGGGATCACTAAAATGGGGATTAGTGAATCCTGATGGATTAGTACATATTATGCTTACTCTTTTGAAGAGAATAATTGATCTAATAATCATTTGTGGGGAGACACTAAATCAAGTATGTAGATGCTTATTGGAGAATAAGCTCACTAATCGTGACTCGCTTAAGAAACACCTAATAGAGTTTTACTTACCTGTCAATAGGAGTTCCTAATGTGATAATAGTACATGTGATCTTTAGACTTGTGATCATCATAGTATCTTGTGTATGATGAGGTATATTTTGCCATATTCCTTAAGACTATTTGGGTATAACAAATGATATGTTCGGGTATAATAAGTTGTATATGGAGATAGGTGAATGATCAATAAATGATCTACAACTTCTAGTAAAGGGAGAGATTGTCCTATGTAATTCGATAAATAACAGCTCAGAAATCTTTGGCCAATGTGGAATGAAAATTAGAAAGGAGTTATAATTTACATTAATATGAGTTGTGCATTTGGGAATTGAAATGCATATGATCAAATAAAAATAAGACTTGACAGAAATTTTATGTCTTATATTTGATTGAGATATTGTGTGGTAGAAGGATTGAATTGTACAGTAATTGTTCGTGGAATAGGTTCTTTGTGATCAATTGTTAAAATTCATATTATCTGAAAAAGTCGTGAATTGTAAAGGGGACTGACACTTATTTTAGAATAAATATATTTATTTATTTTGAATTAAAGAAGTTTAATTCATAATAAATAATATTAGAATGATTCTAATTTATTTATTTTACAATCGGTTTAAAATGAAGAACTTAAAAGGTCATACCATAAAAGAAAAATATTTATTTGAGAAGTAAATGACATACTGATAATAATAAATTAAGTATAATTAATCTATACTATGGTGATAGAATAAATTAAATAGTTTCATATTTATAATTAAGTATTTTGGAAATACTAATTATAAATTAATAAGAGGAGTTATTATTTAATTTTTAAATGGTTTATGAATTATTATTATTATAATAAATTAATTTAGTTCCTAATTAGATTAAGAGTTAAGTTAAAACTCTACTTCTAAAGAATTTGGAAGGGTTGAGCAAATCTATAAATAATACGAGTCTTACTATAGATTGGTGTTACTCACTTTGTTGTAAGTATTATAGAATACTTCATATTTTCTCTACAATGTAAAGAACTAGAAGAGAGAAAATTAGGGTTAGTCACCCAAGGTTTGAAAAAACTTAAATCTATTTCTTTAATCCATATTATCTCTTGGTAGATCACCTTTAGTGGTGGCACACTTGGGTAGTTGATAAGTAGGTTTTATACCTACTATTTCGATGCCAACTTGCTTTAACTTTCGTTAGTTCTCATTAGTTTTTATTACTATTCATGCTTTTATGTCTCTTTTGTAGGTTTCATGCTCCATAGCTCATTGTTGGCCTGTTCCGTCTACTTGTGGACAAACGGGCTTGTTTTGGACTAGAACCTGTGCGGGGAGGAAAAGTACAATATTTCAGGACAAAATTGGTTCGATGTGGGTGTGATTTGCACGAAGATCGGATGCTGCAGAATACTGTGCACATAATGCATGACTGGTGCACGGCGCAGCTGCGCCCCTTTCCTTTGCAAAAACAACGCAGCTGCGCCCTTCCCCTGCATCTCTGCCTCTGCCGTACCGCGCAGCTGCGCGCCCATGAAGAACAAAATCGGCGCAGCTGTGCCCTTGCTTCTGACCCTTTTCTGCCTGCCGTCAGGCGCAGCTGCGCTCCATCTCAGTACAAAAACGGCGTAGCTGCACTGGTCCTTCGCACCAAATTCCTGCTATGATTTTTTTAAACGGGCCAATCAAAAGCTACTTGCTACAGTGATCGAAAAGAAGCGACTTGAGGCCCTATATATCAGTAGTATCAGTCTAAGGCTTGGATTTAGAAAAAAGTTAGGTCACAAGGAAGAGGGGAAAGCTTCTTGTTCATTCTTAGTCATTGTTTTCTTTGTTCTCTCTTGTTCCTCGTGATATATCTAGAGTAGTTAAGCTTAGGGTTGGACTTTGGAAGTTTGAAGCATTGTGTCAACCTTGGAACTCCGGATTTGAAGAAGAGAAACCGAGCTTTGCATTTCTTAACCTTTGTTTTCTCTTTCTTTTCATTTGTAGCTTCAATATATGAACATTTGTGGATGATGGTTGTTATTTCTATTATGAACTAACTTCTTTTATGGGATTATAATGAAACCTAGGGTTTAGTTCAATTTGTTATGCTTCCTTATTGTGGCTAAATGATTATGTATGGATTGTCTAATGTGGTTTATTTTAATTGTTTAATTGCTTGATCACCAATTACCATGTTAACTCTCACGGAACCGAGATGGGGAGTGTGAGTTTAGAACCGACCATGTCAGCTTGTGTTCATGATTTCACATGACGTTGGATTGTATGATTAGTGCTAAGGAAAGACATTTACCAAAGCACCACACGTAGTCTTTTGAAAACTTGTGCTTAAACCTATTTTTCTCTAGGTCACATAGAAATATAGTGATTTAATTAACTTGGGTGTTCTTTCCCGTTCTGTTGCCCTTTGGGTCGGATCTGGGTTGGATATGGGTATGATGCAACGAGAGTTGGTCACGCTTTAGTTTTGTGTTTTCGACTAATAATCCGAGATAATCAATTAGGTCTAATAGGAAGTAGCGCAGTTGAATGACACCCTAGGTGAAGTTATAATCCCATACCTCCTTTGTTTACTTAAATCGTTTATTATTTAATTGTCTTTAATTTTCACAACTTAGATTTAATTCACAATTCCTTGATTTGCTTGACCACTGTTTAAAGAAACCAAAATAGTTATAAAACTGCCGCTTGATAGTGTAGCAACGATTCATAGTCCTCGTGGGAACAATACTTTACTTATTCTATATTACTTGTTGACCACGTGCACTTGCGTGTAAGTGTTGATTTGTCATGCGTACGGTTTGGCACCCAACAAGTTTTTTGGCACTGTTGCCGGGGACTTTGAGTAGTTTTTATTACTTTCATCATCAATTTAAATTATATTGGTTTAGATAAATAATCTTTTCTTACCTCAATTCTTTTTATCTATTTCTTTGGTTTCAGTTACTTGTGACTTGTGCATGCTAACTCGATCAAAGAAACGTAAGCTATTGGCTCACAACGACAACATTAATATACGAGTTCAACAAGTGATTGAGGTTAGCTCTGACAGTCAAGAGGGATTTGAACCGCCAGAAATCATGGCGGGAGAACAAGAGGCGCCCAAGCCATTAAGAGACTATGCAACGCCGCAAATAAATGAATTGCAAGCAAGTATCACAAAGCCGGTAATCACAACTCTTTCCTTTGAAATTAAACCGAGTACCATTCAAATGGTGAAAAATTCAGTACAGTTTGGGGGAATGGCTAATGATGATCCGAATGATCACTTGCTGAGTTTTTTGGAGATTTGTGATACGTTCAAATTCAATGAAGTAACGGATGATGCAGTGAGACTTAGACTCTTCCCATTTACACTGAGAGATAAGGCAAAGAGTTGGCTTCACTCATTACCTTCGGGGTCGATTACTACGTGGGAAGATTTGGCGCAGAAATTTTTGAAGAAATTCTTTCCTCCTGCAAAGACCAATAAAATGAGAAACGACATTTCTATGTTTGCGCAACAACATGGAGAGTCATTATATGAAGCATGGGAGAGATTTAAAGAGTTGCTCAGAATATGCCCGCATCATGTACTACCCCAATGGATGCAAATGAACACTTTTTACAGTGGTTTGAGTGGTAACACTCGGACTAGCATTGATGCAGCATCTGGAGGGGAATTTATGGCAAAGAATTTTGATGAGGCATACGAGCTGCTTGAAACTATGGCTGCCAACAATTATCAATGGTCTACTTCTAGGCTAAATCAACCAAAAGTGGCTGAGGTTATAGAAGTAGATGCTATCACAGCCTTAGCAACTCAATTATCAGTAATGTCCAAGAAGATTGATGCTATTGCGGATAATAAAGTGCAGCAGGTGGCTTATATTTGTGAGCTATGTGCAGGGGAACATCCTACAGAGCAATGTGCTATCAACTCGGAAGTAGTACAGTTTGTGAGTAGCTACCAGAGACAACCGAATCAGTATCAGAATACTTATAACTCTGGAGCTAGGAATCACCCAAACTCGTTGTGGAGCAATAATCAGAACCATCAATAAGCTCCAAGACCACACTATCCTCCGGGATTTCAGAGTCACCAACATGTAGCACAACCGTCCCAACCAGATAAAAAGCCAGATTTAGAAGAGTTAATGCTGAAATACATGGCTAACACTGATGTGTTGATAAAGAGTCAGTCTGCATCCATCAAAAATTTAGAGAACCAAGTGGGCCAAATGGCCAATTTGCTGGCAAACAGACCTCAAGGATCTCTTCCAAGCAATACAGAAGAAAACCCACGAAGAGAGGGAAATGAGCACTGCAAAGTTGTCATAACTAGAAGCGGAAAATAATTTTTGCCAACTGGCGCGAATGAGCCGGTAGAAGAAAGGGAAACAACGCAGTTGCGCCCTGCCTCAGACTCAGTTGGTGCAGAAAGTTCTAAGGAGAAAGAGGAAGGTGTTGTGGAGACGGAATCAGGAAATAAGGATCAACCAGAAAAAAGCCTCCAGTTACTCACACACAAGTCTATCCCCCAATACCTTTTCCACAAAGGCTTCAGAAACAGAAAATGGACAAACAGTTCGCTAAGTTCCTTGAAATTTTTAAAAAGCTGTAAATAAACATATCGTTTGCAGAAGCTTTAGAACAGATGCCGAGCTATGCTAAGTTCATGAAAGGAATTCTGTCCCGAAAGAAGAGATTGGAAGACTTTGAGACTGTGGCTTTAACTGAGGAATGTAGTGCGGTCTTACAAAGAAAACTACCTCATAAACTAAAAGATCCGGGTAGTTTCACCATTCCATGCGAGATAGGGAGTGTGTCTTTCAACAAATGCTTATGTGACTTAGGAGCAAGCATTAACCTCATGCCATTGTCAATTTACACACAATTGGGACTTCCTGCACCAAAGCCCACAAACATATCCCTACAGCTCGCAGATAGATCTATCACATATCCAAGAGGGATTGTGGAGGACATTCTAGTTAAAGTTGACAAGTTCATATTCCCCGCGGACTTCATTATCCTAGACTATGAAGAGGACAAAGATATTCCCATCATTTTGGGGAGACCATTTTTAGCCACGGGGAGAACTCTCATCGATGTACAAAAGGGAGAATTAACAATGAGGGTCTAGGACCAAAGAATAACTTTCAATGTGTTCCGGGCAATGAAGTTCCTTACCGATGAAGAAGAATGCTTCCGAATGGATGTGGTAGAAAGGGTGGTGGAAGATGAGTTTCTTAAAATTGCGAGTAAGGATCCGATGGAAACTACCTTGGTGAAGGATAGTGACAGTGACAATGATGAGTCGGGGATGGATGACTGTCTCCAAGAGCTGGAGGCATTACCACAGGTGAACACATGCAAGATACCTGTTGAGCTAATAGAAAATGCAGAAGAACCTCCAGATCGTTTGAAACCATCTTTGGAGGTACCTCCTACTCTTGAGCTTAAACCGCCATCACATCTCAGGTATGGTTGGGTGAATCAAATACTTTGCCTGTGATTATTGCATCTGCACTAACCCATTTACAGGAAAATAAGCTGATAAGAATCTTGAGAGAATTCAAGGAAGCTATCGGATGGACAATCGCCGACATCAAGGGCATCAGTCCGTCCTTTTGTATGCACAAGATTCTAATGGAAGAGGACAACAAACCGACTATGGAGCATCAGAGAAGGCTCAACCCCATTATGAAAGAGGTTGTTAAGAAGGAGATTCTGAAATTGCTAGATGCTGGGATCATATATCCTATCTCCGACAGTGCATGGGTGAGCCCCGTCCAATGTGTGCCCAAGAAAGGAGGGATGACAGTCGTGAATAATGAGCATAATGAGTTGATACCAACAAGGACAGTGACTGGTTGGAGGGTGTGTATGGATTACAGAAAGCTAAACAAAGCAACAAGAAAAGATCACTTTCCATTGCCGTTTATTGACCAAATGTTGGACAAATTGGCGGGTCATGAGTACTACTGTCTCTTGGATGGCTACTCGGGGTATAATCAGACAGCTATTGCAACTGAGGACCAGGAAAAGACAACCTTCACTTGCCCCTACGGGACGTTTGCGTTCAGACGAATGTCCTTTGGGCTTTGCAATGCGCTAGCAACATTTCAAAGGTGCATGATGGCCATCTTTTCGGGCATGGTGGAACATAATGTGGAAGTCTTCATGGATGATTTTTTTGTATTTGGGGATTCCTTTGAGTTGTGTCTAGAGAACTTGATTCTTGTGTTGAAACGCTGTATAGAGACAAATCTGATTCTAAACTGGGAAAAATGCCATTTCATGGTACAGGAAGGAATTATCCTTGGGCACAAAGTCTCAAAAAAAGGATTGGAGGTTGACAAGGCAAAACTGGAGACAATTGAAAAATTGCCACCACCTACAACTGTTAAAGGGGTGCGTAGTTTTTTAGGTCATGCGGGTTTTTACAGACGATTTATCAAGGACTTCTCCAAAATATCCAAGCCTTTATGCAGCCTATTAGAAAAGGAGGCCCAATTCAAATTTGACGAAGACTGTTTAAAGGCCTTTGAGCTGTTGAAGACAAAACTAATATTGGCACCCGTAATTGTAGTATCGGATTGGTCTACACCATTCGAATTGATGTGTGATGCTAGCGATTATGCAATTGGGGCAGTGTTGGGTCAGCGCAAGGAAAATATCTTTCATGCTATCTACTATGCCAGCAAGACCTTAACAGATGCTCAGCTAAACTACACCATCACTGAGAAAGAACTATTAGCAGTTGTATACGCTTTCGACAAATTTAGGTCATATCTCGTTGGAACAAAAGTTGTGGTTTATACTGATCATGCGGCTATTATATATCTAATTTCCAAGAAAGATGCAAAGCCTAGACTTATCAGATGGATTCTTCTTCTCCAAGAGTTTGATCTGGAAATTTGAGACAAGAAGGGTTCAGAAAACCAAGTGGCAGATCATCTTTCGAGATTAGAAAATCTGGAGCAGGATAGGAAGGACGAGGCGGATATAAATGAGTATTTTCCTGATGAGCAGCTCTTCACTGTGACCTCAGAGATTCCTTGGTACGCTGACTTTGTCAATTATATAGTAAGTAATGTTCTCCCACCAGAGTTAACTCGCCAGCAAAAGAAGTTTTTCCATGAAGTGAAGAGTTACCTGTGGGATGAACCTTTCTTGTTCAGACAGTGTGCAGATCAGATAATTCTCAGATGCATCCCTCACAGTGAGACGACCAATATACTGCATGCATGTCATTCTTCTCTCTATGGAGGTCATTATGGGATGGAACGAACTGCAGCTAAAGTACTTCAAGCAGGGTTCTATTGGCCGACTGTCAAAGATGCCCACCAGTTTGTAAAAAACTGTGATCGATGTCAACGAGTGGGTAACATTTCCAAACGAAATGAAATGCCTTTAAATTCAATTATGGAAGTGGAGATATTTGATGTTTGGGGAATCGACTTCATGGGCCCATTTCCATCATTGTCCGACAATCTGTATATTCTCTTGTCAGTTGATTACGTCTCAAAGTGGGTAAAAGCCAGTGCTCTACCTTCCAACGATGCCAGGGTTGTCCTGAAATTCCTTCAAAGGAACATCTTCACTAGATTTGGCACTTTTCGAGCAATCATCAGTGATGGAGGGAGCCATTTCTATAATAGACTCTTCACAACATTATTGGCCAAATATGGAGTAAAGCACAGAGTAGCCACAACCTACCACCCCCAGTCGAGTGGCCAAACGGAAGTTTCTAATCGGGATGTGAAGAGATTTCTAGAAAAGATGGTAAATCTGTCACGGAAGGATTGGTTAATGAAACTTGACGATGCATTATGGGCATACAGGACAGCCTATAAGATTCCCATTGGCATGTCGCCTTTCAGATGGTTTATGGCAAGGCATTTCACCTCCCAGTGGAATTAGAGCACAAGGCTTACTGGGCCATCAAGAAGCTGAATTTCGATCTCTCAGCCGCAGGAGAGCAGCGACTGCTCCAACTTAATGAGTTAGACGAATTTCAATTGCATGCTTTATGAGAATATGAAATTGTACAATGAGAAAGTGAAACGATGGCATGATCGAAAAATTATCGAAAGGAAGTTCTGTAATGACCGAGAAAATTACGAACCCAATTTTTTTTTTAATTTATTTAATTATATCCATAAGAAAATATGAGGTATGAAGTATGTGTATATAGGATAAGTTGTATGATGAGATGTATTAAATTAGTTAATTAAATTAATTAACTAAAGAAGGAAAAAGATTGCAAGAGAAGCTTATGTGATGAGATCACAAAGCTTGAATGTTGGCCTTGAATGACAAATAAGAAGTTTTATAATAAACAAGTTAATTACTTGTATGAATAATGCGAAAGAAAAAGCAAGTGAATTATTTGAGATAATCTAACGAGGGAATAATTGTTTGTGTACGGTTAACTATTTTATAAACCCAATTTGATGATAGGGGTTAGTGAATGAATTAAAT
The DNA here is from genome assembly GCA_947179155.2 of Hedera helix. Taxonomy (NCBI): domain Eukaryota; kingdom Viridiplantae; phylum Streptophyta; class Magnoliopsida; order Apiales; family Araliaceae; genus Hedera; species Hedera helix. The sequence goes on along the minus strand of OX359276.1, from coordinate 25,952,730 downwards.
TAATCAAGTCCAATGTACTTATATTAATACGTATTAGGGTATTATTAAAAGCAAACCCAAGATTTTTCAATTAATAGTGTTATTTAATTAAGGAGTCCAATAGACTTATAAATAGGAAATCTAATTGGATTATAATTTAAATCCAAATGAGTTGTTAAACTAGGTCAATTAAGTTTACCTAGTAGCCCATGTAATTAATTTAATTACTAGTCCATGTAATTTATTAAATAAGCCCAATGCTTATTTTAATTAAAGATAGCATAGTTATGTAAATGCTAGCCCAATGTGTGATATAAATTGAGCCCAAACAATTTAATTGAATGAGCCCAATAGAATTTAATTCTAAGATCCAAAGTGGAGTCCAATAAGTTTGTATAGGTGAATATGTATACATATATTGATGTATATATATATGGATACTTATATAATTATATAGGACTTAAAAATAAAGTCAAATTGGATAAATATTTGGTCAATCCCGAATTTTGGGGCCCACATGGATATAAATGTAGCTTGTTGGTTGATTTTGGAGTGTAAAGTGGTGCAAGTAAGCCCCAACCACCCTAGTCAATCAATGGGTCAATCAAAGAGTCCATCAAGTAGTCATTACATGCATAGTAAGCAAGATTAAGCTCCTAATTGACTAGCATTGGTTGATTAGTAGATGTTAAGAAAGTCTAGGGAGGTTCTATAAATAGAATGCTCCATTCATTTGCTAGGTTTGTTAGTCAATTTGTAAGAACTCCAAGAGAGAATAGAGAACATTCTAGAGAAAATAGAGAAAGTTCTTGAGAGTTGATTTTTCACCAAGGAGATTGTTAGAGACTTATCAAGGAGGAGTCACCAACAAAGTTTCTAGCCAAGAGTAGAAGAACATAAGGTTCAAAAGTGTTCCATCTCATCTTTATTTCATTTTTGTAGGCTATATATGTTTTATATGGTCAAAATATATTTTTAACCGATCAAAAGTAGTTTTGATGGTCTAGAAGTCTTAAGCTATGATAAATTGGTAGATACATGGTTTGATATGCTTAAATCATGATTTGGTATGTGAGAAATGTATAAAAGTTGTAGAAATGTTCATAACACATTTTACCGGTAAAACCCTAAACGTTACATGTTGTGTTTAAGGTCGTAGTTTGAAATATACAAGTTGGAAAATTAATTTCTATGGCTAGAAAGTTAGATCTATGAGTTTTAAAGAAAAGTCCAACTTGAAGTTTTCAAAAATATTGAATAACGAAGAAGTTATAGCTTTTACTGAAAATGATGTCGTTTTTAGACCTAGATGGTTCGATCCGTAATTTTCGTGTAAAACGCTTTCAAAAAGACGATCGAACCATGGAATATTGTAAAACAAGAAGTTAGGAACACATCAACACTGATTTGGTGTCATTTGGATGTGTAGATTTCATTTAATCAAGGTTTGATCAAAGGGTATCAAAACTGTCAAAAATCAAAAATTTGGATAACATTCTGCCACACTGCGCCGGGGCGCAGTGTGTAGTGTAACACACTGCGCCGGGGCGCAGTCCACTGTTTAGGAAAAAAATAAATAATCAAAACCGGACCGAGTCGGGTCCGTACGGATCCGAAAATGGAAAATGTCCCAAAAAAATTATGATATTATTTTTGGACTTAATAAATATATTTTTTAAAATTAAATATAAGTGATTTAATAGATAAAAAGAGTTAAATATTATTAAAGGTTTAATAATATAATTAAGTTAATAAAATATTATTATTAATATAATAATATTAGAAAATCATTGAAATATTATTAATGTATAATAATATTATAAAGTGAGTAAAATATTATTAAAGAGTTAATAATATTAAATAAATAAAATATTACTTAAATGATTAATAATATTAGTTAATAAATAAAATATTATTAAATGATTAATAATATTAGATACTTAATAAAATATTATTAAATAGTTAATAATATTAGATAATGAATAAAATATTATTAAATGGTTAATAATATTAGTATGTTAATAAAATATTATTAAATGATTAATAATATTAATAAATGATTAAAATATTATTAAATGGTTAATAATATTAGTAAGTTAATAAAATATTATTAAATGATTAATAATATTAGTAAGTTAATATAATATTATTAAATGATTAATAATATTAATAAAGGATTAAAATATTATTAAATGATTAATAATATTAGTATATTATTAAATGATTAATAAAGGATTAAAATATTATTAAATGGTTAATAATATTAGTAAGTTAATAAAATATTATTAAATGATTAATAATATTAATAAAGGATTAAAATATTATTAAATGGTTAATACTATTACAATATGAATAAAATATTATTAAATAGTTAATAATATTAGATTATGAGAAGAATATTATTAAATGATTAATAATATTATAAAGGGAATAAAATATTATTAAATGATTAATAATATTAGATAATGAGTAGAATATTATTAAATGATTAATAATATTAATGAATTAATAAAATATTATTAAATGGTTAATAATATTAGTAAGTTAGTAGAATATTATTAAATGATTAATAATATTAATAAATGATTAAAATATTATTAAATGGTTAATAATATTAGTATGAGGATAAAATATTATTAAATGGTTAATAATATTAATGAGAGAAGAAGATATTATTAAAGGATTAATAATATTAGTAAGATGATAAAATATTATTAAATGGTTAATAATATTTATAAATGATTAAGATATTATTTGATAAATAATATCCTTGGGAATAGTGTAAAACATTATTTAGTTATTAATAATGTTAATAAGTGTTGAGATAATGAAGAGATTAAGATGATTATTAGATGGTTAATAATATTGAGGAACTAGATGATTTATTATTGAAATAATAAATGGTTAAAATAATATTATACGATTAATAATATTATTTGTGGTATTTATATATTATCAAATGTGATAATATTATAAAGCAATGAAGTGATAGTTATGTGATTTAAAATATTATCAAGGGATTGATAATATTATTAAGAGATGTAAGGTTATGATTAAGTGATAGATGATTAAGACATATATGGTAAGGTTATTAATGTTAAATAAACCTATATGTGTTATGCTAATTGGAGGATCAATGTTGTTGAATATTAGGTCACCCAAAGGAAGTATTTTTAAGTTGAATAACAGTAGTCGGCGGAACAGGCAAGTTTCTCTGAACCTTAACTTGTATTTATTTGGCAAGTTATTTATGTAGAAATTGGAATTTATTTCTAATGCATGATGAAATAATTATTAAGAATTATTTCATATCTATATTGTTATTGACAATCGCACTTAGGTGCATTTGCTTGACTGTTCACGTTATGAACTGTTTAAAGAGAAATATCTATGCTATTTGTTTCAGCTAGATATTGCATGTTATATTATGATTGTTCTTGTTATGGACTGTTCTAAGTGAGGGTTCTATGCCAATTGTTTCGGCTAGACCATGTACGTTTTAAATTCATTAATCTGAATATTATTGAAGTTAGTCCAAACCATATTGTTGTGGTGCGGGATCTGATGGGATAAGCTGAAATGAACAGAGCAAAGTAAGCAGATAAGCTTACGGTCGAATGGAACATTCCCGATCAAAACGAACTAGATGGTTATATTGTGCACTCTATAAACGTACGATAGGCTGATCACCTAGAGTACCCATCACCGGATATGTCAATCGAAATGATTGTTAATATTCAAAACGAACTGACAGTTTACTGTCTACAGGGTATTGTAAATACTCAAAACGTGTGTTCATGGTCTTGTGACCCTTTCAGCATGATGAAGCAGTATGTTATATCAATTGAATTATATTATTCAAAGTTGCATGTCTTCACAATTATTGTATATTGTTGAAGTTTTCCAGAGCTAAATCTTTTTCATTCATGATATACCTTTTATTGTGTATTTAAACTTGCCGAGCAAAGTAGTTGCTCACTCTTGCTATATCATGAATTATTTTCAGTTAAGCCGAGTTATCTAAGGAGTATCACGGCAAAGGACAGATGAACGAATAGACGTAGTTAGTCCGTACTTTTTGTGTAAACCTTTTGTATTATAAGGTAATGATGATGTATTAAGGTTAGTGGAACCTGGGATTAAAGGTACGTTTTGTAATGAAATGATGTATGATTTCCGCGAGTTATTGAAGTTATATTTTATGAATGTTTGACAAGTGTTGAATAGTGAGCACCGAACCCGAGGTTCAAGGGACCCGGATTTGGGGGCGTCACAAGTTCGAGCCGGGACAAGCAGTATTGTTATTCAATTCCAGGCTTCGATTTTTCCCGGGCAAACTTAAGTCTCGATGGTCAGGACCATTCACAATCAAAACTGTCTATCTTCATGGCGCCATCGAAATTGTGGGAAAAGAGCATGAACAACACTTCAAGGTCAATGGACAGCGTCTGAAACATTGTTGGGGAGGCGACTTTGATCCCCAACAGTCCTCAATTGCCCTCGAGGAGACAGAACGAAGAACAGTCGAGCTACGACTATAACTAAAGCGCTTGTTGGGAGGCACCCCACTTTTTTTCTAAATCTCCATTTGATTAATCTTTGAATTATGATATTGTTAAGCTTAACGTTTGAAATACTCTTAGAGATTTGAATTTTGTTTTTGTGATTTCTTTCAGGAAGAGTTGGTTCAGAATTAGCATGTTGGATCAGAGAAAAAGAAGACTCTCAGTTTTGGGCTGACTGGCAGACGGCGCAGCTGCTCCTGTTTTACACTACCCAGAGGCGTAGCTGTGCAGGGTAGCAGTGCAGATTTTTTAAACCAGGGGAAGGCGCAGCTGCGCCGTTTTCCCTTGCATTTTTGGCGCAACTGCGCAGGACGCCAGTTTTAGTTTTTGAGGAGTGTTTAAAACCCGACCGATTGACTTCCCTATCCTCCTTAAATCATTTCAGTTCCCTATTTCTTTCCACCGCAGAGCTCGAGAGTTATCACAGATTTTCAAACCCTAATTTCCCTCACCCATTTCCTATCACACCTTTGCCCAATCATTTCCATCCATAGAATCCTCATTTCACACCATTGTCTCTCTCCTATTCGAGCAAATAATCAGATTACTAGCAATAGGGTTGTGTGAAGCAAGTTTAGGGGTTCTTCAAGGTTGAGAACTGCTTTTTACAAAGAAACTACATCAAGCCCTAACATTTTCAAAATGCCGAAGCGCATTCGTATCCCATCTTCTTCGTCGGCTAGTAGTGATGCGGGGGGAGATGGTGATGACAGAAACACGCTAGAGGTATCCAGGTTTGTCAACCTTTCTGCATAACATTATTATTAGGACGTCATGATTACTAAGTTGTTTGTGTTAGAAAGGGGCCTCAAGCCCAGTTATGAGGATGGAGGGCTGTTGCAGCAGATTAGGAGTCGTGGGTGGGTATTGCTTGTGGAAACGCCTGTAGCTGCGCCAATGTCAATTGTGAGGGAGTTCTATGCTAATGCCCGAGAGACTCAGAATGGGATTTCATATGTGCGTGGCAAGCAAGTAGACTACTCCCCTCGAGCCATAAACGAACTGTTCAAGATGCCGGCCCTGACTACTGAGGCAATTCGGTGGACGCAAGAACTACGATTCCAAACTGATTTAAACACCCTGATGGAGGAGATGTGCAGGCCCAGTGCGGAATGGAAGACTAGGCCAGGCACAGATAGAAAGGTGCATTTCCCTCAAACGGCTTTGAGCAGGTATGCCAAGGCTTGGTACAGTTTCATATGCGGAAGCATACTGCCTACGACCCACCATCAGGACGTGACTAAGGAAAGGGCGGTGATTTTATATGGCATTTGCAAAGGTCAAAGTATGGATGTAGGATACATCATCCATCACTCCATGCTTAAGTTCATGAGGGCCAGTACTTCGAGCGGAATCCCGTATGCCTCCATCATTACACAGCTATGTCGAGCAGCACAGGTGGAGTGGGGCGAGGAGACCTCTCAGTTGCCGATGAGGGATATTGATCATGTCGCCATTGAGAAGTTCACGGTCTGGAAGGGTATGAGATCGCATTCAAGGGGTCTCGGTTTTATAAGGGAAGAGGTTCCTGAGGAGCAGGGTGTGGCAGCTGATGAGCCACAGGCCGGAGGGCTTCCTCCTGATTTTATTGCTAGGCATGATAGAGAGATGTGTCGCTTGCAAAGGCGTATGGATGCTATGCACACGGACTTCAGATCATATACAGCCGACTTTTCAGCGGCATTATCTAGTGCATTCTCTCAGCTAGGTGCTGACGCACAATTCCTGACCTTCGGGCAGAGAGGCTTGTACCCACCGCCAGATTCGCCACCTGAGGCCTAGGGGAGTTTTCTCTCTCACCCATATCACCAATGAGAACATTGTGACATTTAAGTTTGGGGGTGTTGGGTGCATGCCATGTTTTGTTATGTCATATTTATTATTCTATTTTGCTTGTCATTTAAATTAAGTTTATGTTTAGTTGCATTGCATTTAGTTTAATTTGAAAAAAAAAAAAAAAATTTTTTTTTTTTTGCATCATATTCATTTCTCGTACTGCATTTAGATTAATTGCATCTTATTGCATGAATCCTAGCGTCTTGTTCGGTCGAAGTCATATTGGCCTATGATGATACTCGATTTTGCTTGATCTTGTAACGGGGTTGAAAATCGAGTCATAGTCTTAGTGTCACGTTGATTTATGATTCCTAACTTGTTTGACTCTGATATAACCGGATAACACTTTATGTGTAATTGTTTTGTTTGGTGTAATCTAAATATGTACATAATTGTGTTCTGGCGGAATTTTTTTCTTAAAACAATAGAAATTTGGTGAATGGGTTGTGGTGGCTATGACAACACAGAAATCAAGTTTGGGGGATAAGAGAGCTCAAAAAAAAAAAAATAGTAATAAGCACGTTGGCTAGTTTAGTTCTGTGGCCGTTGATACTCGAGTTAATAGGCCCTTAGGGGTGTCTTTACACCTAGCGCCCTAAAGCCGATTGGTTTGGGAGTTGTTGGTCGAAAGCTCGCTATATGGGTATCTTCGAAGCCTAATAGAACTAGGCATTGCACAGCCGGGTGTAAACGCGAGAAAGAGCAAATATTGCCTTCGTGGTTGTATATAAAGTTGGTTAATTCCGAATAACCCTGATATTGGTTGATGTGAAGTCGTAGCTGACAGTTTTCCTGTTTATCGTCTTTCTTTAATTAGAACTGTGATTTTCCCTCTAAGAAGCGCATTACGACAATATTTGCATTATATCAACCTTAATGGTAGCCAAGCACACTACACACTGTATCAGTAATAATAGGTTGTGGAATTGTCGATTGATATGATCTACTGACTGTTTCTTGGTTGGATGCTATGTTTATTGATCATTGCAACTCCTCTGAGGCAGCTCAATTAAACTTTGTACTGGCTGACGTGGATTCGTAGACATATAGCGTAGATTGCATTGTTTAGCTTAACTTGCATTTCAGATTGCTTGTTCAGTTTCCTTATTGTGTAGCTTGAGGGCAAGCAACGGGTTAAGTTTGGGGGTATTTGATAAGTAGGTTTTATACCTACTATTTCGATGCCAACTTGCTTTAACTTTCGTTAGTTCTCATTAGTTTTTATTACTATTCATGCTTTTATGTCTCTTTTGAAGGTTTCATGCTCCATAGCTCATTTTTGGCCTGTTCTGTCTACTTGTGGACAAACGGGCTTGTTTTGGACTAAAACCTGTGCGGGGAGGAGAAGTACAATATTTCAGGACAAAATTGGTTCGATGTGGGTGTGATTTGCACGAAGATCGGATGCTGCAGAATACTGTGCACATAATGCATGACTGGTGCACGGCGCAGCTGCGCCCCTTTCCTTTGCAAAAATAACGCAGCTGCGCCCTTCCCCTGCATCTCTACCTCTGTCGTACTGCGCAGCTGCGCGCCCATGAAGAACAAAATCGGCGCTGCTGCGCCCTTGCTTCTGACCTTTCTCTGCCTGCCATTAGGCACAGCTGCGCTCCATCTCAGTACAAAAACGGCGCAGCTGCGCCGGTCTTTCGCACCAAATTCCTGCTATAATTTTTTTAAACGGGCCAATCAAAAGCTACTTACTACAGTGATCGAAAAGAAGCGACTTGAGGCCCTATATATCAGTAGTATCAGTCTAAGGCTTGGATATAGAAAAAATTTAGGTCACAAGGAAGAGGGGAGAGCTTCTTGTTCATTCTTAGTCATTGTTTTCTTTGTTCTCTCTTGTTCCTCGTGATCTATCTAGAGTAGTTAAGCTTAGGGCTGGACTTTGGAAGTTTGAAGCATTGTGTCAACCTTGGAACTCCGGATTTGAAGAAGAGAAACCGAGCTTTGCATTTCTTAACCTTTATTTTCTCTTTCTTTTCATTTGTAGCTTCAATATATGAACATTTGTGGATGATGATTGTTATTTCTATTATGAATTAACTTCTTTTATGGGATTATAATGAAACCTAGGGTTTAGTTCAATTTGTTATGCTTCCTTGTTGTGGCTAAATGATTATGTATGGATTGTCTAATGTGGTTTATTTTAATTGTTTAATTGCTTGATCACCAATTACCATGTTAACTCTCACGGAACCGAGATGGGGAGTGTGAGTTTAGAACCGACCATGTTAGTTTGTGTTCATGATTTCACATGACGTTGGATTGTATGATTAGTGCTAAGGATAGACATATACCAAAGCACCACACGTAGTCTTTTGAAAACTTGTGCTTAAACCTATTTTTCTCTAGGCCACAAAGAAATATAGTGATTTAATTAACTTGGGTGTTCTTTCCCGTTCTGTTGCCCTTTGGGTCGGATCTGGGTTGGATATGGGTATGATGCAACGAGAGTTGGTCACGCTTTAGTTTTGTGTTTTCGACTAACAATCCGAGATAATCAATTAGGTCTAATAGGAAGTAGCGCAGTTGAATGACACCCTAGGTGAAGTTATAATCCCATACCTCCTTTGTCTACTTAAATCATTTATTATTTAATTAACTTTAATTTTCACAACTTAGATTTAATTCACAATTCCTTGATTTGCTTGACCACTGTTTAAAGAAACCAAAATAGTTATAAAACTGCCGCTTGATAGTGTAGCAACGATTTATAGTTCTCGTGGGAACGATACTTTACTTATTCTATATTACTTGTTGACCACGTGCACTTGCGTGTAAGTGTTGATTTGTCATGCGTATGGTTTGACACCCAACAGTAGTTAACATTGATCCGTATATTATAATCGGTGAATTTGAAGAATAACGCGAAGGATCAAGGGAGGTGAACTTGAAGCTGTTCAAGACTTGAATCTATAAAGGAATAATCTCTTATCCTTCCCAATTAATAAGTAACGCATAAGAAAGATCCTGAAATTTAATTTGTAGAAAAATTTAAAATACAATTTATTGCATGTTTCCGCTGCGATATACAATTTGATTGTATGTATATATATTTTTTCTTGCACCCTAGGTTTGACCTTTTGGTTCACTTGGTGGCTCGAGTGAACCAAACTAGAATAAAGTCCATAATTAATCCAAGTAGAATATAGTATTCTGTATGTGCATACTAGTTATGTATATATATATATATATATATATATTATATATTATCAAACATGCATCACATGTTAAATAATATAACGCGTATTATATATATATATATATATATATATATATATATATATATATATATATATGTGTGTGTGTGTGTGTGTGTGTGTGTGTGTGTGTGTGTGTGTGCGTGTGTGTGTGTGGTGCGTGTGCACTTAATGTAATATCCCAGATAATTTCAAGATTTTAAATAATATCTTAATTGATTTTATTAAAGGTTAAGGTTTAAACCTAGAAGGTGAGAAGGAAGATGTGTAGAAAATGGGTAAACATTTTTTTTAACATAAATTATTTGTTAGAAATTAAATGTGAGAATATTTTAATGATGCAGGTAGATAATTTATTTAAGAAAGAAATTCAATTGAGAAGTGAAGGTGAATATATTAATATTTATATATATACACCTATAGTTGAGTTTGTTAGTCAAACAAGATGATGTGTGAAGTAAATTAAATACTTAATAAAACTAATAAATTAATTAGTTTTAGTATGGATTAAAAAGAAAAGTCATGTAATATAATTAATTGAATTAATTATATAAGTTATGAATTAAGGTTATGAGTAACAAGTAGGGAAGTTGAATATTGCCTAGAAGGACAATATTAAGAAGTTAATTAATTAAGTAATTTACTTAATTAATAAGTTGTTATAGATGTAAGCCCAATATGGAGATATTTGCATGAAATGGGTAATTAAATAAGAGAGCCAATAAAAAGTAAGTTATGTAGCCCAAACCATTAAAAGTCAAATGATGGTCAATGGTTGGGAGAAGCATTTCAAGTATTGATTGAGTGTAGAGAATTAACTAGTGTCTAGTTAATTGAATAACCCTAGTTGGTTGACAAGAGAGATAACATTAACCAATCATTGGTTAATTGCTAGATAAATAAATGTGGGGTTAAGAATTAACCGTGGATGGGTTAATTAAGTAACCCAATGTGGTAGAATTAATTATAGCAAATCTAATTGGATTATATTATAAGTCCAATTGAGGTATTAAACTAGGTCAAATTAATTTAACCTAGTAGTCCATATAATTTAATTTGAACATGGATTTATGTAATAATTAACCAAGCCCAATGCTTGTTTAATTAAATGTAACATAGGGTATTTAATATTAGCCCAATGTAGTAATTAAATTGAGCCCAAACAAATTTAATTGACGAGCCCAATAGAAATATTAAATTGATCCAATGTGGAGCCCAAATGGTAGTCAAAGTTATGGTCAATATATATACATTGGTATATATATATATATTGATACTTATATAATGATATAGGATATAAAAATAAAGCCAAATTGGTGTAATTTATTGGCAAATCCCGAATTTTGGAGGGGGCCCCACATGAAAATGTTGAGTGTGGCTTTATTTTGCTTGTTTTACACTCTAAAAGTTGCTTCCAAGCAACCTTGATAGGAGTCATTCATCCTTGTCAATCATCTTGTCCATCCAAGCTATAGTAAGCATGAGTTTAAGCCTTAAATGTCCAAGTGTTGGTTGATTAGTAGGAGCTAATGGAGATTAAGGAAGTACTATAAATATAGTGCTTCACCAATTCATTGTGTTGGTTAGCCATTTTACAAAAATTTCAATAGAGAAAAGAGAGAGAACTCTAGAGAAAAAGAAAAAGAAAGTTAGATCTTGTAAGCATTGATAGTTGGATGATCTTGGAGCAAGGTTTAAAGATGGAGGTCTCATCAAGAGGAAGCTATCTATGTAAGAAGATTGATCTTCCAAGCCTTTTCAAAGTTCTAACAAAGAGGATAATCAACAAAAGGTATAAAACATTCTAGCTTGGTATTGTTCTTTGGGTACTATGTAATTTCTTTGGTAGAAAACTAATTTTCAAAATCTAAAAAGGTAGAAACATGCTAGATTGATATATCTAGGGTTACATGGGTTTAATATGAATTTTTGGGTGTATTTATGTGGAAAGATTTCATCAAAATCATCAAATAAGTTTTTACCGACGAAAACCAAGTAATCAAAATCATGGCAGTCACTCCCGAAATTTCTGGGCATGATCCGTAAGTCGGATTCATGATTCGTAAATTTCTGGTGTTAGATGCGTGGGATATGAAGATTCTCCAAGTGGAATCACTTCGATCCGATTTAAAATGAGCAAGTTATGATTTTTCAACCAAAACACACCCACTGTTTTAGGGCTGTGCACAATAGTCCGGTTTGGAGCCAATTTCCGTGACCAAAACAAATCCAAATTTGATGTTTGATGACAGAAAAATGTAGTTCGGGAAGTTACGAATCCATCGATACCAAATAGGCCTCAATCGGACTTGTGGATTTCATTTTATTCAAGTTCCCGTCGGAGACCCCAAGTCTGGAAAACTCAAAAAGCAATCTGCCTATTTTTTTAAAAAAACCGGCCGGTTCGGTTTTTTTCGGTTTTTCATGATTTCTAGGTAGGGCCAGTTCGGGCATTTTTAGGCCGGTTCTTGGGTTGGTTCCAAAAGAGAAAATGCTTATAATTTTATAAAGAAAATTATCAAAATTTAAAATCCGAATTTGTTTGTAATTTGGTATTTATTAGAATTAATGGTGGATTAAAACTTACTAAATTGCTAATAATTATGGGAAAATTATTTTTAATTTCAGAAAAATAATATTTGACCTATTGGCATGCTAGTTAAGTGTTATAAAATAAAATTTGAAATTATTGGAGTGATTGACTATATATTAGCTATTTATTAGTGTATAAATAGGCTAATAATCTAATTAAATATTATTTAATAAATATTAAATAATATATGAAGTTATGTAATTAATTAATTATGATTTAATGAATATTAAATAATAATTAAAGGATGTTAAGATGAATAAGTTAGTTATTTATTATTTAATTGCACTTAAATAATAAGTAAAGTTAAATAAATAATTAATTATTATTTAAATTAATATTAAATAATAATTAAAGAATATTAAAGTTAGAAAGCTAATTATTTATTATTTAATTAATATTAAATAATAAGTAAGGTTAATTAAGTAATTAATTATTATTTAATTAATATTAAATAATAATTAAAGGATAATTAAGGTTAATAAACTAATTATTTATTATTTAATTAATATTAAATAATAAGTAAGGTTAATTAATTAATTAATTATTATTTAATTAATATTAAATAATGAGTTCAGATAATTAGTTAATTAATTATTATTTAATTCATATTAAATAATAATTAAATGGTAATTAAGTGGAATAAATTATTACTTAATCGAAAGAAGATTATTAAGTAATTAAAATATATTGATAATATTATTGACTAACTATTAAATTGTAAGACCCCAAATTTTATGAAATACAAAATTTAATTTTTCTTCATATATATTTTTTTTGAAACAGTAAGTGGTTAAATTAACAAAATTGAAAGTTAAGGATGTTATGTGCAAATTTTATTTTGTCGGACAATATTCGCTTTGTCGGGGAATATTCGTTTGGTCGGGGAATATTCGTGCCGTACGACGGCGCCGAAATAATAAATTATTGGTGGACCCCACAACGGAATATTTGTCGGATATAGAAAACGACAGAAGTAACATTTTTAAATAAAAATAGTCAACGGAACTGTTAAAATACCGGTGATAAAAGAATAGTAGCATACGGTAGTTTATGGTATTTTCTGTAGCACACGGTACTCTACAGTAACACACGGTATTGCATAGTGTCTCATATTATTGGTCTGATAATTGACACCGTAACTGTTACGCTTCATTTCATCGATAATTGTCACTGCATAATATTTTATATTATCAATTCAATAATTGTTGTTACACAGTATTTTGCATTATTGATTTAATAATTGTCATTACACTGTATTTTATATCATTGAGTCAATAATTGTTGTTGCACTGTTTTTAAAATTATTGAACCTAATAATTGTCACAGTAACATATGCACAGTAATTCACATTATTGAATCAATAATTGTCATTACACAGTAACGTATGCTTTATTTTACATTATTGTTATCTCTATTATGATGTTATTTAAACAGTTGTATTTCATTAATTTATTGACTTGATATCTAAGAGCTAACTATACTGTATTTATAACAATTAGTCATAATAATTGAATTGATAAAGTTATTTGTTTATAATATAAAGTTAGGTGATTATTAGGTGATATGAAATGAATGGTGTAGATTAAAGTGTGAATTATTGTTGAATAATTGAATTGATTTGTTTATAATATAAAGTTAGGTGATTATTAGGTAATATGAAATGAATGGTGTAGATTAAAGTGTGAATTATTGTTGAATAATTAAATTGATTTGTTTATAATATAAAGTTAGGTGATTATTAGGTGATATGAAATGAATGGTGTAGATTAAAGATAATATAATATTTGAAATGGATGGTGTAGATTAAAAGATGATCTTTAAATGAATGGTTTAGATTAAATGAATGATAAGATTTTTGGCTATAAATAGAAGCCTTAATTTAAGGATTTTTCATAAACTTCCTTACTTGTTCTTTCTTTCTCTCTCTAAATACTTCTTGTGAAAGTTCTCTCTAAGTGTGCTTAAGTCATCTTGAGTATTTGTGAAGATCTATAAGTATACGTGCACTGTTCAAGTTAATCAACCTCATTTAAATCAATATCCAGTCACGTGTTGAGGTAAGGGATACCATCTTTTTCATCTTCCATTATTCAAACATACTATTGTAAGGGATTATCATTATTTGATTCTCGATAATAATATTGTTTCTTCCTTACTCATAAGACGTGCCTTTTATTTCCATGTATTAAATTGTGGGAATAACCTTACGGAGCGGATTGCCGCCTGTTGGTGAATAACCTTTCGTATTCATTCATTATTAATCTCTGAGAATAACCTTACGGAGCGGATTGCCGCCTGTTTGGTGAATAACTCTTTGTACTCAAATTCTATTAAATTGTGGGAATAACCTTACGGAGCGGATTGCCGCCTGTTGGTGAATAACCTTTCGTATTCATTCATTATTAATCTCTGAGAATAACCTTACGGAGCGGATTGCCGCCTGTTTGGTGAATAACTCTTTGTACTCAAATTCTATTAAATTGTGGGAATAACCTTACGGAGCGGATTGCCGCCTGTTTGGTGAATAACTCTTTGTACTCAAATTCTATTAAATTGTGGGAATAACCTTACGGAGCGGATTGCCGCCTGTTGGTGAATAACCCTTTGTATTAATTTCCTTCACCTTTTGTTAATCAAACCTGCTACGGTAAGGGATATTATTTTCTTTCATACTCCTAAATCGAAATTTATTATGGAACTATTGCTTCTATAATTCCTGAAAATATTATATGTTCCATAATAGTTGAACTTCATTATTTCAACTGAACCTTCCTATTTACGTGAACCTTTCTATTGAATTGTAACCGTTATTCTGAACTGTGGATCTTGAATATCATTTTTAAATTTCACTCCACATCATGTTGACAATTTGGACATTATTTGAATCTGTACAAAGTAAACTTCCGATACTTATTGTTATCCTATTTCTTCTGTTCATCATTTATATCATTCTAATCATCCAAAAATCAAGCTGTTGTGAATATCTGTGGCCGGGGGCACATATGTGATATATTTGTTGAACAGATGATAGGTTAAAGGCGATATAATAGGTTAAAGGCGATACATCTGTTCGGTGTCTTTTATGGCACGTGGTGAATGTTCTCTTTGGCCCGTAGTGCAAAGATGAACTGTTGTTTGGTATGATTATGACCAAAGGCTGAATCTGGTATAATCATGACCGTTGGTGTTATATTGAATGTCTTTGGCCCGTAGTGCAAAGATGAACTGTTGATCTGCATGATTATGATCAGGAACTGTGAATTTGTATTATCTTGACTAATGATATTTCAGATGATAAAAGTTGATGATGTTTTTCCTAAAAAGAGAACCGAGTGGACATTATAGTCTGCATTATTCTTCTAATAGATTACTCATTCCGCTGCTATTATTGATCTGAACGTTGTTTAAGAATTTAACTGCAGTTTTTGATATAAACCTTGTAGTCTATTGTATTCTATCAAGAACTCAACTGTTGAAGACTAATGATAATTTATTCGTCATTATCTTAGTCATGATATTCTTTACTGGGCTATTTGAGCTCACCCTTTCTTTTGTTCCATTGTTTTTCAACAGGAGATGAAAACATAACAGGGTCTAGCCGGGGAATGGAGTGAGGGTCCGAGGAATAGTTATCATAGTCTTCACGTTTTGTAAAATAGTGTGGCAATAATAGTGAAGACTTAGTTGTGTATTATTATACACTGTATTGTTGTACGTTGTGCTTTGTTGTAATAATTTTGTTGTAGTTTTTTGACGACTCAAGTTTGGGCTGTGTGGGCCCAGATTTGGGGGCGTCACAGTTGGCATCAGAGCTTAGGGATATGGTCTTTAATGGAGATCTGGGGTAGAACTAGGAGGGGAGAGACGAATAGAATCAGTCACTAGTGTGTCCTACCTAAAATAGATTTTATTATCTAATGAGTCGATTTGAATGTAGGAACATGAAGTGATGAGTCAGTTTATTTGAACTAACATTTATTTTGTGACCACAGTTAGGTATGGCATCTGGAAATCAAGAGGTTAACTATGGAATGCCTGAAGCAAATGTAGCCGAGAATCAAGAGGCCCCAAACAATCCTCCTGCCAACTCAGGAAATAATGTTCCTGATAACATGATGAACGATGGATTCTTTAGGAATTTCATGCAGTTCATACAGAATCAAGGAAGAGGAAATCCAGTCAATAATAACGGTAGAAACGCTGGCAATTTGAGGATGGTCACTGTTAAGCAATTTAAAGAATTAGGACCACCTGAATTCCACGGGAAGCCTGACCCACTCAAAGCGGAGGCATGGCTAAAGCAGACGACAAAAATACTTGATGTCTTACAATGCGCTGATGATCAGAAGGTGCCATTTGCCACTTTTATGTTACGAGGTGAGGCGGACCATTGGTGGGAAGCGGTAAAACGTATCCAACCTTCAGCACTCGAAATGTCTTGGACAGAATTCGAAGAACTGTTTAACGAGAAGTATTTCCCAGAAAGCATCCGCCATATGAAAGAGGTGAAATTCATTAAGCTGGAGCAGGGAAACATGACAGTCTCCCAATATGAAGCCAAGTTTGCCGAGTTATCTCGTTTTGCCACCCATCTTGTGGATGACGAAGCACGAATGAGTCGGATGTTCCTAAGAGGTTTGAGATTCAAAATTCGTCAACAACTTAGCTCTCATAAATTTAGTTTGTATTCAGATGTTGTAGATAGGGCTCAAAGGGTGGAGCAAACAGATGAAACATTGCAGCCAAGAGTTAATGATCAGCATAGAGAAAGGAGTGACAACAACCACAGGAACGAGAACCATCGAGGAGGTAACCAACACTTCGGTGGTAATTTCATACCAAATAACAGAAGAGGAGAATCTAGTGGGAACAATTTCAAAAGAAAGAGATTCCATAATAATTATGGAAGGGCACCAGCACCAGTACCAACACCAGCACCGACCCCAGTTTCAAGGGGAGAAGATCGACCACCAGTGAGATGCTATAGGTGTGGTCAGGAAGGTCACATCAGCCCAAACTGTACACTGCAGTCCAAAAAGTGCTACAGTTGTGGGAAAGAGGGTCATCTTGCGCGGTTTTGTCCTGCCACAAAATCAAGTCCAGCTGCAATGATGATACCAAAAGCTAGCGCGGATAAGGGAAAATCTGTAGTTCAAGGGAGAGCTTTTGTTGTGACATCCCAAATGGCACGAAACTCGAACGAGGTGATAACCGGTAAGCTATTCATAAATTCTCGTGAAGTCTACGTTTTGTTAGATACTGGCTCTACCCATTCTTTTATCTCACCTGCATGTGCTCAGCGTTTAAACTTAACTCCTGAAAACTTGGACTTTGACTTATCAGTTGAAACCCCATTAGGAGAAATGACCATTACATCTACTGTCTATAAATCTTGCCTAGTTCAAATCAACAACCTCACATTACCTGTTGACCTTATTTCTTTGGAGATGCATGAATTTGATGTGATTTTAGGAATTGATTGGTTGACTACCCATCATGCTAAAATTGATTGTTTTCATAAGATTATTAGTTTTCATATTCCTAATCAACCTGTCATGCAAATTCAAGCAACTAAACCATTGAAATCTATAACTGTTATTTCTAGCCATAAAGCCATTCGTTTATTGAAAAACGGATGTCAAGCCTTTTTAGCTCATGTCACTGATTTGAACAAAAATACGTCAAACTTAAATGATATTCCCATTGTTAATGAGTTTCCTGACGTTTTTCCTGAAGAACTTCCTGGCTTACCCCCAAACCGTGAAATTGATTTTTATATTGATCTTGAACCCGGTACCAAGCCCATTTCCAAAGCTCCCTACCGAATGGCTCCCATTGAACTTCAAGAGTTAAAAGTCCAACTACAGGAATTGTTGGATACCGGTTTCATTCGTCCGAGTGCATCACCTTGGGGTGCTCCTGTTCTATTTGTGAAGAAGAAAGACGGGAGTATGAGATTGTGCATTGACTACCGAGAATTGAACCATGTCACCATCAAGAACAGGTACCCGTTACCTCGGATTGATGACATGTTTGATCAATTGCAAGGCGCTCAACATTTCTCAAAGATTGATCTCCGTTCTGGATATCATCAGTTAAAGGTTAAAGCTGAGGACATTCCAAAGACTGCTTTCAGAACTCGTTATGGGCATTATGAGTTCTTAGTCATGCCTTTTGGACTAACTAATGCTCCTGCAGCTTTCATGGACATGATGAACCGGATATTCAAGGAACATTTGGATCATTTTGTGGTTGTCTTTATTGATGACATCCTCATATACTCCAAGAGTCGCGAGGATCATGAACAACACCTGAGATTGATACTACAAAAGCTCCGTGAAAACAAATTATATGCCAAGTTGAAGAAATGTGAGTTCTGGCTTGAGGAGGTCGCGTTTCTTGGACATGTGATTTCTAGTCAAGGAATATCAGTCGATCCTGCGAAGATTGAAACGGTACTAAATTGGGAACAACCCAAAACAGTAACCGAAGTCCGAAGTTTTCTGGGTCTAGCTGGTTATTATCGGAGATTCGTAGAAGGATTTTCTCGAATCGCCACTCCATTAACGCAGCTTACTCGGAAAAGCACAAAATTCATATGGAGCGAGGAATGCGAGAAAAGTTTCCAAGAACTCAAGAAGAGACTGGTTTCAGCTCCTGTTCTGACCATACCATCAGGATCAGGAGAATTTGTTATCTACAGCGATGCTTCTGGCAAAGGTCTAGGCTGTGTCCTTATGCAACATGGAAAGGTTATAGCCTACGCCTCTCGACAACTCAAAGATTATGAGAAAAATTATCCTACTCATGATCTAGAGTTGGCAGCAGTCGTTTTCGCGTTGAAGATCTGGAGACACTACTTGTACGGAGAAAAAGTGGATATCTATACGGATCATAAAAGTCTCAAGTATTTCTTCACCCAGAAGGAACTCAACATGCGACAACGACGTTGGCTTGAGCTGTTAAAGGATTATGACCACACAATCCAGTATCACTCGGGAAAGGCGAACGTTGTAGCTGACGCTTTGAGCAGAAAATCTTATGCAAGTACAAGTGCACTGCTGACAACACAAAAGTGTATTTTGTACGACTTGCAAAAGATGGAGATAGAGCTAAAGACACCAGGGACCCACTCGAAGATTGCTCACGTGCGAGTAGAACCAACTTTAATCGATAAAATTAAAGCTGCTCAAGCTACCGATCCGGAACTGATAAACATGATAAAGAAAGTACAAGAAGGTGTCATTCCCGAAGCAAGAATCGACGAGAAAGGAATACTTCGAGTCAACTCTCGACTTTGTGTTCCTAACGATCCTGAATTAAAGCATAAAATCATGATGGAGGCACACAACACGCCGTTTGCAATCCACCCAGGAGGTACCAAGATGTATCGAGATATTCGACATACATTTTGGTGGAACAATATGAAAAGAGAGATTGCGGAGTTTATCTCAAGGTGCCTAACTTGTCAACGTGTCAAGGCAGAACATCAAGTTCCTAAAGGTCCATTACAATCACTTGAAGTTCCCGAATGGAAGTGGGAACACATCAATATGGACTTCGTGACGGGTCTTCCAAAAGTTTCTCAAGGCTTAGATGCAATTTGGGTGATCGTAGATAGATTGACCAAATCTGCTCATTTCTTGCCTATACGAGAAAACTTTTCACTTGAACGTCTTGTCGGTATGTACATAAATGAGATCGTGAGATTGCATGGCATGCCAGTTTCCATAGTTTCTGATCGAGATCCTAGATTCACTTCACGCTTTTGGATCAGTCTACAAAAAGCTATGGGCACTGAACTACGTTTTAGTTCTGCATACCATCCTCAAACGGACGGACAATCGGAAAGGACGATCCAGACCCTCGAAGATCTTTTGAGACTTTGTGTATTAGACTTCAAAGGAAGTTGGGATAAGTACTTGCCATTGGTGGAATTTTCTTACAACAACAGTTACCAAGCAAGCATAGGCATGGCTCCATTCGAGGCTTTGTATGGAAGGAAGTGTCGCTCTCCAATATGTTGGAATGAGGTAGGAGAAGCAAAATTGTTGGGACCCGAGTTGGTACGCTTGACGACCGAAAAGATCCAAATGATCCGACAACGAATACAGACCGCACAAGAACGACAAAAGAGTTATGCTGATCTTCATCGGAGAGACGAAAGTTTCAACGTCGGAGATCATGTATTCTTACGTGTTTCTCCATGGAAAGGGGTTACGAGATTCGGAAAGAGAGGAAAGCTCAACCCTCGATTTATTGGCCCATTTGAAATCCTCGATCGAATAGGAACCGTAGCCTACAGACTAGCCCTACCACCAAGTATGTCTCGCATCCATAACGTTTTTCACATATCTATGTTACGTAAATATGTGAAGGACCCAAACCACGTCATTGAGTTAGAACCAGACGTTATAGCAGAGGATTTAACATACGAGGAGGTACCTGTTAAGATCCTGGATAAGAAGGAGCAGATCCTACGCTCAAAGGTTATACCTCAAGTTAAGGTTTTATGGAGGAACCAAGATACTGAGGAAATGACCTGGGAGCTAGAATCTGAGATGAAATCTAAGTATCCTTACCTCTTCGATATGTCAGGTACGTCAATTTCGGGGACGAAATTTCATAAGGAGGGGAGGTTGTAAGACCCCAAATTTTATGAAATACAAAATTTAATTTTTCTTCATATATATTTTTTTTGAAACAGTAAGTGGTTAAATTAACAAAATTGAAAGTTAAGGATGTTATGTGCAAATTTTATTTTGTCGGACAATATTCGCTTTGTCGGGGAATATTCGTTTGGTCGGGGAATATTCGTGCCGTACGACGGCGCCGAAATAATAAATTATTGGTGGACCCCACAACGGAATATTTGTCGGATATAGAAAACGACAGAAGTAACATTTTTAAATAAAAATAGTCAACGGAACTGTTAAAATACCGGTGATAAAAGAATAGTAGCATACGGTAGTTTATGGTATTTTCTGTAGCACACGGTACTCTACAGTAACACACGGTATTGCATAGTGTCTCATATTATTGGTCTGATAATTGACACCGTAACTGTTACGCATCATTTCATCGATAATTGTCACTGCATAATATTTTATATTATCAATTCAATAATTGTTGTTACACAGTATTTTGCATTATTGATTTAATAATTGTCATTACACTGTATTTTATATCATTGAGTCAATAATTGTTGTTGCACTGTTTTTAAAATTATTGAACCTAATAATTGTCACAGTAACATATGCACAGTAATTCACATTATTGAATCAATAATTGTCATTACACAGTAACGTATGCTTTATTTTACATTATTGTTATCTCTATTATGATGTTATTTAAACAGTTGTATTTCATTAATTTATTGACTTGATATCTAAGAGCTAACTATACTGTATTTATAACAATTAGTCATAATAATTGAATTGATAAAGTTATTTGTTTATAATATAAAGTTAGGTGATTATTAGGTGATATGAAATGAATGGTGTAGATTAAAGTGTGAATTATTGTTGAATAATTGAATTGATTTGTTTATAATATAAAGTTAGGTGGTTATTAGGTAATATGAAATGAATGGTGTAGATTAAAGTGTGAATTATTGTTGAATAATTAAATTGATTTGTTTATAATATAAAGTTAGGTGATTATTAGGTGATATGAAATGAATGGTGTAGATTAAAGATAATATAATATTTGAAATGGATGGTGTAGATTAAAAGATGATCTTTAAATGAATGGTTTAGATTAAATGAATGATAAGATTTTTGGCTATAAATAGAAGCCTTAATTTAAGGATTTTTCATAAACTTCCTTACTTGTTCTTTCTTTCTCTCTCTAAATACTTCTTGTGAAAGTTCTCTCTAAGTGTGCTTAAGTCATCTTGAGTATTTGTGAAGATCTATAAGTATACGTGCACTGTTCAAGTTAATCAACCTCATTTAAATCAATATCCAGTCACGTGTTGAGGTAAGGGATACCATCTTTTTCATCTTCCATTATTCAAACATACTATGGTAAGGGATTATCATTATTTGATTCTCGATAATAATATTGTTTCTTCCTTACTCATAAGACGTGCCTTTTATTTCCATGTATTAAATTGTGGGAATAACCTTACGGAGCGGATTGCCGCCTGTTGGTGAATAACCTTTCGTATTCATTCATTATTAATCTCTGAGAATAACCTTACGGAGCGGATTGCCGCCTGTTTGGTGAATAACTCTTTGTACTCAAATTCTATTAAATTGTGGGAATAACCTTACGGAGCGGATTGCCGCCTGTTGGTGAATAACCTTTCGTATTCATTCATTATTAATCTCTGAGAATAACCTTACGGAGCGGATTGTCGCCTGTTTGGTGAATAACTCTTTGTACTCAAATTCTATTAAATTGTGGGAATAACCTTACGGAGCGGATTGCCGCCTGTTTGGTGAATAACTCTTTGTACTCAAATTCTATTAAATTGTGGGAATAACCTTACGGAGCGGATTGCCGCCTGTTGGTGAATAACCCTTTGTATTAATTTCCTTCACCTTTTGTTAATCAAACCTGCTACGGTAAGGGATATTATTTTCTTTCATACTCCTAAATCGAAATTTATTATGGAACTATTGCTTCTATAATTCCTGAAAATATTATATGTTCCATAATAGTTGAACTTCATTATTTCAACTGAACCTTCCTATTTACGTGAACCTTTCTATTGAATTGTAACCGTTATTCTGAACTGTGGATCTTGAATATCATTTTTAAATTTCACTCCACATCATGTTGACAATTTGGACATTATTTGAATCTGTACAAAGTAAACTTCCGATACTTATTGTTATCCTATTTCTTCTGTTCATCATTTATATCATTCTAATCATCCAAAAATCAAGCTGTTGTGAATATCTGTGGCCGGGGGCACATATGTGATATATTTGTTGAACAGATGATAGGTTAAAGGCGATATAATAGGTTAAAGGCGATACATCTGTTCGGTGTCTTTTATGGCACGTGGTGAATGTTCTCTTTGGCCCGTAGTGCAAAGATGAACTGTTGTTTGGTATGATTATGACCAAAGGCTGAATCTGGTATAATCATGACCGTTGGTGTTATATTGAATGTCTTTGGCCCGTAGTGCAAAGATGAACTGTTGATCTGCATGATTATGATCAGGAACTGTGAATTTGTATTATCTTGACTAATGATATTTCAGATGATAAAAGTTGATGATGTTTTTCCTAAAAAGAGAACCGAGTGGACATTATAGTCTGCATTATTCTTCTAATAGATTACTCATTCCGCTGCTATTATTGATCTGAACGTTGTTTAAGAATTTAACTGCAGTTTTTGATATAAACCTTGTAGTCTATTGTATTCTATCAAGAACTCAACTGTTGAAGACTAATGATAATTTATTCGTCATTATCTTAGTCATGATATTCTTTACTGGGCTATTTGAGCTCACCCTTTCTTTTGTTCCATTGTTTTTCAACAGGAGATGAAAACATAACAGGGTCTAGCCGGGGAATGGAGTGAGGGTCCGAGGAATAGTTATCATAGTCTTCACGTTTTGTAAAATAGTGTGGCAATAATAGTGAAGACTTAGTTGTGTATTATTATACACTGTATTGTTGTACGTTGTGCTTTGTTGTAATAATTTTGTTGTAGTTTTTTGACGACTCAAGTTTGGGCTGTGTGGGCCCAGATTTGGGGGCGTCACATAAATGATAATAGTTAAGAATTAAATCATTATTCAATAATTAATAATGATATGTAATTAATTTAAAATATTATTAAAGGATTAATAATATTATTTAGCATTTAATTAACTATTAAATAATAATAGTTAAGAGTTAAATCATTATTAAATAAATAATAATGATAAATAAAGATTTAGAATATTATTAAAGAATTAATAATATTGTTTAACAAGTAATTAACTATTGGGTAATAATAGTTAAGGGTTGAATCGTTATTAAATAATTACTAATGATACGTGAGGATTTCAAATATTATCAAATGATTGATAATATTGATGAACAATTAAATTATTATTAAAATGATTGATAATAATGAGAAGTCAATTAAAATATTATTAAAGGGTAATAATATTAGCAAGCAATTAAATTTATTATTAAAAGATTAATCATAATGATTAAGGTAAACTATTATTAAAAATAAATTAATAATAGTAATGATTATTTAAAGTGTTATTTAACAATTAAACAACGTTATAAGTTATTACTAATTGATAGTAAAATTTAAAATATTATCCAAGGTGGGTAATATTATGATAAGTATCGAGATAAATGATGTGATTAAGTTAAACCAAGGGTATGGTCCATTAGTGATTAATTGGTGGATCGACCTAAATAAATATAGGGTCCAAGTTTTAATGCAGTGACATTAATAAATGTCATAATTGCATAGTTTCGAACAAAAGATTTGTAACGACCCCGAAATTCAACCCACTTTATTCCTTAAAATCTTATATTTAATAAACATTATTTTCATTACGTCCAAATTTCGGTCCGTTAATAAATCTTTCATCACCTAAATTAATCCATTATTTAATTTTAATATCATCAATTACCAAATTTTCGGTATAAATTTTCTTTTTTTTTTTTTTTTTCCAACTTAATCATTACAATTAAATTGTACACTTTATTGTACCTTTGCTTGAAATTTCTTTTTTTTTTTTTTTTTCATAAATTGTTTTTAAACAATTTATTTACTTTTCGATTATTTTAAATTAACACAATTCGTCATGATCTCGGTATAGATTTAATTTACTAATTAAATCTCATCAAATAAAATATCATAAATAATTTACACCATCTTGATAATTTTATCAATTAAATTCTCATTTAATATTATTAAAGAAATCCTGAAAATTCGGATCCTCACATTCTTCCCCCCTTAACAGGATTCCGTCCTCGGAATCATAATTGTCGTACTAATCATACGTATTTTATTCATAGCACATTACTATTCATTTATCTTAATAAATAACAATTTAATTCGTAATAATCATATCTTTCCTCATTAATTTTCATAGCTCACATGGATAACACCATAAAATCATAATTGTCAGAATATTCAAGTCTTAAATCACATTCACAATTTCCTTGTGACTATAAAGCTTTAGCTTTTTCCTTGATGTATTTATCAAGATATTTTCTCATTTTTCGAAAACTTTCTTTTTTCTCTAATCGTACTTATCCTTACTTAACCAACTTATTTCATACCTTCTATTATATCTCATTTAAATTCTGCACATTCCTCCTTCTCTTCTTAACTCATATTAATACACTATCTTCACATTCCATTTCACTTTATACTTTTATCATTCAACATTATGTTTTAAATACTAACCTTTACTTAATTTATCATAATCCTTATTTAAAATTATTTCAAAAATCCTGGGTGTCACATTCACCCCTCCTTCATAAAATTTCGTCCTCGAAATTTCTATGTACTCGTACTTCACAATTTCTTTACATTTATTCCACATATCTTTATTTCATTCTCGTAGTCATTATACATCACAATTTTCTAATCCATCACATTTCATACTTTCTTTACTTCATCATTATTGCTTTCATTATTACTCACATTTACATAATACTACCCCATCCTACCATCCAATCTTCGTAAGAGTAGAGGAATTCAAAATTTTTATTTTGGAAAACTTTCATGTTATGCTGAATGAACATTTATCCCGGTTTACAGTACTTCGCTCCCCGAGTACTTCATACTGCAAACCCTGACAGTGGATCAATCTGTCATTAAAGTGATGGATGTTTCACCATACATTGGCACGCCAGATGATCAGTCTGCAATGCCTGTGTCTTTCTATGTCAGGTGACCATTCGATCAACCTGCAATATTCCTAATCTTTTTGTTCATCTCAGCCTTAGAATCCATTCAAAAATAATTCGATTGATTATAACTTTCAAAGAATTATGAATTCAATAAATATTTTTCAAAATTTGTCTAGCTGAACCAATAGCTCAGACTTATATTTCTTCAACGCTTGTCTAGCCAGATCAATTAGCATAGACTTACTTTTAACAATTTATAATTCGCAGAAATTTTCAAAACATTCATCATGTCAAAACTTTTCAAAACGTCTAGCCGAGTCAAATGGCAATGACTTATAGCTTTGACATACTTTTATAAATCAAGATCATTTATGACTTCATGTTACCGCATCATTTTGACAGTCCGTTGAGGATTTCGTCGTTAATAATTCCTACACCATAAACCGTACTTTATGGTGTTGAATCATCTTATAACGAAATAGTACCGCACCGTCTCAACAACACGTTGAGCATTCCGTCATTCATCACATCTGCACCGGGCTAAAAGGTGCGTGGATGATTCTTTTGAAATACATTTTGATGTAAAAACATTTTTCGTCTAGCCGAAACAAGTAGCATAGACACTTTTTAAATCGCTTAAAAAATTTCATTTATATTTTTCAAAGCACACACGTGCCAAATCAACTTGAGGCCAAAATTTTCGAAATCTAGCAAAGCTAGAAGAATGGGAATATCCTAAATTCCCTAACGTTCACCTTCTACTTCTTTACTTTAAATAGTAAATTTATTGCTAGGACTATTATTCTTTATCATATTAAAATTTCTATCTACTCCAACTTTTCTATACCCCCGTATAGTTCATCAAACTTACCACACATTATGAGTCCAGGAACTTACCATAAGAATATGAGTTTTAAAGCTTGTCCTAGCAATATGTAGTCTAAGAACAAATCAAAGACTATCCATATGCTGAGGGGCTCAAAACATACCATACGATTATGAGTCATGGACTTACCACATGCATGAGTTTTAAGAACTCGTGCCTAAACTTAATATTATCTATCTATCAGAAATTCTTAGCGCGACTCTAACATTTCAATGATTATCACATAGTAACTAAGTAAACACAAATCCCCCGCCCATACAAAGGATTGTGCAACTCAGTCACCACATGAGTCCTCAAATGAAATTTCGTACCCAAGTTTCCTGCCCCTTATCATAACTTTTCTGTTATTCATGTCTCATCATTCTCTGAATTCTTCTTGCACTATTTCATAGTACCATATCTCTTTATAACATTAAACTATACCTTTTTGACCATTAACATATCTTTCTATTATTTCATATTCTCACTTGATTCCATCATGACCTTGCTTCACAATCTACTTCTTACTCGCTTCCCTTATCTCGTGATCGTATCGTAGTACTATCTTCTTACCATTCCTGATCATGTTATTATGATCTCTTACTATGCTCTTTAGGTTTCCTTTCATCTTTATTACTGTAACGACCCCGAAATTCAACCCACTTTATTCCTTAAAATCTTATATTTAATAAACATTATTTTCATTACGTCCAAATTTCGGTCCGTTAATAAATCTTTCATCACCTAAATTAATCCATTATTTAATTTTAATATCATCAATTACCAAATTTTCGGTATAAATTTTCTTTTTTTTTTTTTTTTTTTTTCAACTTAATCATTACAATTAAATTGTACACTTTATTGTACCTTTGCTTGAAATTTCTTTTTTTTTTTTTTTTTTCATAAATTGTTTTTAAACAATTTATTTACTTTTCGATTATTTTAAATTAACACAATTCGTCATGATCTCGGTATAGATTTAATTTACTAATTAAATCTCATCAAATAAAATATCATAAATAATTTACACCATCTTGATAATTTTATCAATTAAATTCTCATTTAATATTATTAAAGAAATCCTGAAAATTCGGATCCTCACATTCTTCCCCCCTTAACAGGATTCCGTCCTCGGAATCATAATTGTCGTACTAATCATACGTATTTTATTCATAGCACATTACTATTCATTTATCTTAATAAATAACAATTTAATTCGTAATAATCATATCTTTCCTCATTAATTTTCATAGCTCACATGGATAACACCATAAAATCATAATTGTCAGAATATTCAAGTCTTAAATCACATTCACAATTTCCTTGTGACTATAAAGCTTTAGCTTTTTCCTTGATGTATTTATCAAGATATTTTCTCATTTTTCGAAAACTTTCTTTTTTCTCTAATCGTACTTATCCTTACTTAACCAACTTATTTCATACCTTCTATTATATCTCATTTAAATTCTGCACATTCCTCCTTCTCTTCTTAACTCATATTAATACACTATCTTCACATTCCATTTCACTTTATACTTTTATCATTCAACATTATGTTTTAAATACTAACATTTACTTAATTTATCATAATCCTTATTTAAAATTATTTCAAAAATCCTGGGTGTCACAAGATTTATGGTGTTGAATATGAAACACTGAGTCAAGTCAAAGAGAGACTAAAATATGAAATTAACCTTATTAAATAAAGGGGATGATAAGAAGAAATAAATATCTTTAAAATAAGATTTAGTATTGAGTCAAACTTTGACTGATATTGTGCACCGTTGATCTCACATACCGTGTAGGTGGTGCAAGGAACGTGAAAGATTAACGTAAGCTGGTTATACAAGTTCGGGCAAGTTTTTCAGAATGTGTTGTATTATGTGCATGAATTATAAGTTTGTTATTAAACTGAGATGTGCTCATACGTGGTTATGTGCAAAGATGTTTTAATGTGCCTTTGTGCAATAAGTTGATTTGAACTGTTGATATGCGGTAGTTGATTTAAAACAATTGTTCTGCATTGAACTATATGTCATGATAGAGGTTAGACATGAAGCATAGATTAAATGCGAGGCATGATATGCATGAGCAGTATGTCATAAACTGAAATGCATGAAAAACATGATGTTAGTATAAATTGTAAATTTTATGTGAAGCATGTAATGTGTTATGTGTAGCTGTTGAACTTGCTGAGCCGTCGTGCTCACTCTTGCCTAAACCAACATTTTCAGATAAGGCTAGTTACCTGAAGTTCTCGATAAAGAACAAGGAACAGGATAATATATTACTTCCATTGAAGATCTAAATATCTATTGTAGATATCAGTCCGAATTGGACAGGTAAATGATTATGTAGCATAAGACTTAGTTGGTATATTATATGAGTATTAAATACTCAAATTGATTTTAATAGAATGTCGTATCATGTATGATATTGAGACATACTAGGAATGTATAAAGATTTCGATTCTGGAATAGAAAGAGATGTTGTAAAATTGTAAATAAATGATTATTTAGCAATTATAATATTGTCGTAATTCATGAACAATAAGAAAAAGGTTGTACTCGTGTTGAACCGAGTTCGAGGTTCGGGGGACCCGGATTCGGGGTCGTCACACTTAACAAGATGATACAATTAATAGCAAACTTCTCAAGGTAAATATATTAAGTTGTAATGTTCAAAGACATTTGAAATGTCGAATGTGGTCTTCTAGCATAATAAAATGATAGAGCATCAAATGCTAAATATGACTTTGTTGTGCATACATAACACTTGTATTAATTATTTGAGATGTTATTTTATTACATAGTTGATGTTTATAAGGAATTGAATGATACTGTTTTGTTGTGTACACACAAGGACAATATTTTTTTCTTCACTTATATGAAAATTCTAGGTCAGACTTAACTTGGATAATTTCGATTCGAATGTGTACACACTTGATCATAATATTCTAAGAGGAAAAATAAAAAGGAGTTACATGTTAATGTTATTGATAAGCAGTTGTCTACTTATTGAATAAACTATAGTTTGTTGTGCACACATAAGGCTATACTTATGTCGATAACATTCTTATCTTACTAGCGAATCTTTAACTAGATTTGTCAAACTATATAAAGTGGGTAATGTAGTTTTATGAAAATAGTGGGAGATAACATTTTAAATAACGATTTTCGTTGCTAAAGGTACCAAATTTCGTTGCAAAAGATCTTTAGCAACGCTTTTCTTGTCGTTGCACCTTTCGTTGCGCAATGAGCGTTGCTAATTGTTACGTAACGAATGTATTTTGTTCATTACTGAAAGTGATACATTTTGTAACGAAAGTTGGCTTTTGTGCAAAAGTATGGATCCTTTAGCAACGAAATTTATTATTGCAGAATCAATATTTTTTTTTTTTACTAAAAATCACCTTTTGTTGCAAAATCCTACTAATTGGCAACAAAATGAATTTTTTTTGCAACGAACATGTGCTTTCGTTGCAGTTGGTTCACTTTTGCCAACGATACGTTTAGTTGCAGAAAAGCATGAAAATTGTTGCCTAAACTTATTTTCGTTGCTGATTGTATACTTTTTAACAATGTTGTTCGTTGCTGATTATACTATTTTGCAACAACATTATGATTAATCAGCAACAATAATGTTTGTTGCGGGTTATTTTTCAGTAGCAACGAAAGTTGTTGATTAGCAACGACACTATACGTTGCAGTTTCTTTATATGTGCAACGAAAATTGTTATGATTTGCAATGCTATAAATGTTGCATTTTTATTTGGGTATAGCAACAATATCCTACCCGTTGTTATTAGGTTACTTTTTCGTTGCCAAAAATTATATTTTAATTCCATTAGCAACGAAAACTTATTACTAAATGTATAAAAAGTTGTTGCTATATCCTTAATTATACAATGCTTTGGTAACGAAATAACCATTTACTGTATTGTTGCTAAATCAAAAATTGACAATCTTGTTATGTACCTAACTGGCTCAATGACCCCATAGCAAATAATGGCAAAAATAAAACAACTAAAATATTATGAACTTAATAAAATCATCCAGTACATAATCATTCATCATCTTTACAATCAACCATCTAAGGCTACCGCCGTTCTTCAATCAAATATATATTTACATATATAGAGAGTACACTTCTTATTTTGTCCCTTTTCTTCGGTAAACATAGCGCATCATATATAGGAAATTTGGTACCCAATATTGTAAAGTAGATAGAAGTAGTCTTCATGCATATATTTAAAAATAATAGCAAGTCATAGTTATAGAAAAATAAAGCAAATAGGTCAGCAGAGGCATATAGTGCCAAAATCAATACATAAAGACAATAGAGCTGCAGCGTGGTACTAATATACACCATATTGCATATAAGCATAAAAAGGCAAATAGGCAATCACAATATCCTACAAATTATTAAAAAATTACCCTTAAGAAAATACACAAGTTTGATAATATTAATGTTCTCCTGTCAATTATTAGAAGATATGATCAATGTTTATTATTATTACCTATTCATGAAAGCCAAGTTTAATTTGAGTCAAGATTTTCGCAACGCTTATGAATGGATTGCATACCTGAAGGAATTGCCAGTGTAAGAACTCTTTTCTTTGCTTCTGCCATCCTGTATCACTAGGTAAAAAAAAGCAATAAAATATACTCCACTTTTTGGCCATAAGCATCTGCTAGTAAATTAACATAGTGGTTTCATCATTGTCATATATCAAGTATTTGAATTCATTTACACGTAACAAAAGTCACAAAGTCTACATATATTGAAAATCTAGACCTTTTTCTTTGTATGTTCACGCTCACAAGAATAATGAGACATCAAATTAGGTACAGAATAAAGTTGTGCTGGGTAAAAAATCAATGAGCTAGAAATTCACCATAGAGAAAAATAAATGACAAGTCAATCATGTTATACGTCGCAAAAGGATTTATCCATTTCACAAAACTTGATGCCAAAGTAAAATCAAAATGTAAAGGTCTTCCCTTATATGTGTTTGTTAATATAAGGTTGTCCATGTATCGTTGTACTGCCATGAGGGGCAAGTTATTACAAGATAGCAAATATGTCTACTCTTTTGCTTTTAAGTGGCTGAGGATGGGAAGTGGGAGATGAGGATGGCCCATGCATCTCCTCCTCACTCTGCCCTTAAGACCTACTTATGCACCAACTAAATTTCCATAAATAATTTAATTGGAGGACAAAAAAGTTATTATGCTATGAACTCGACAATTACACTTTTTACTGAAACCCCGAGACTTTATTTGTAGATACACCACAAACAGTGAAATGCACAACAAAAAGATGTTGAAAACTAACCTCAAATCGTAAGCCTTCGCCCCTGCGCATGAGATCTAAGACATTGCGAATCTGCTACACTCAAAACAAAACTGTTAGCCACAATTTTAAGCCAACATATTTTTTTCCATTTTTTTTTTCATTCAACCAGTACAATAACCAAAAAATAAATAAATGTTTGCAGAAATTAGGAAAACAAAAGAAACAAGAAGCACACAGACCAAAAAAATTTCTTTACAAGTTTTTTTAAAGGAAAAAAACATATAGTGAACATAATTTTCTTATTCAGAAATGAAATGGCATAATGTTGAGATCCATCTATTCTTTACCAGATCGGCTCAATTTCAGCTTAAATTGCTAATTTTAAACCAAAACAGGCAATAAATAAATACTCCTGAAATCCCATTCAAAACTACTACTACACATTTGCAAGAAGGTTGGAGATTGTTTATGGCTTCATCAACACAGAGAAACTGATTCATTGGGTTACCCAAAGAATCAAATACACCACAGGAAGTCCAAAACCAATATTTAGCTTGAGGTGACTATATCAGGATTCACCCTTGTAGTTATTTAGGCTCAAGGTTCACATGACCAAACTACATCGAACGGGGTGAGCAACTGAGATCACAAAATAGGGAAACATGAGGAAACAAGATGAGAGGAAATGCAATTATTTTTTAACACAAAATATAGAGATTAAATTAAAATAGATAAGAGTTTTATGCTTTGTGTCTTCAGGTTAAACAAGAAACTCATTATTAAGTTATACGTTCATCAAATACATGAAGACTAATGGAGAAGGTGAAGGGCGGAGTATCAAGTGTAGAATAATTCAAAGGCCTTTTTGGATTTTTGAGTAAAATAGGTTACTCTTACAAAACTCTATCCCGTCTTCAATAATAACTGTGTAGACACACATTAGTTTCCCCAAAATAAAATATTATTTTGTCCTTATGTTTCACGTTCTGAATAATAAAGCAGTTCTATAGAGAAATTTAGCTAATGGTCCCAGTTTTTGTTGAACCCCATCTCTTCTTTTCCTTTCCTATATTAATTTTGTAGAGTATAAAGCTGAATTTAAACCCCTTATCTTGCAAACAAAAATTATGTCTTACAAAAACAATATAATTTACAAGGGAACACAACACGATTTAGTTACATAGGTAACAAAAACCAACTCTTGTTGGAAACGTGTAGTAAATGTTAAGCAATTCAAACCTCGGTCATTGTATAAAGAACATTTTTTCTTGCTTATAAGATCTTGTAATAGTTGGTTGCTTTGAATTTAATACCTTAACCAACAAGTATCCCAACCATCTCATGAACCATATACAAATAAAGAGTTGAGAGATTCCTTTTTATCAATAAAGCAAAATAAATAAGGCCTATAGAATAGCTTTGACAATGTAAAAAAGATTCCTTTTTATCAATAAAACAAAAGGAGTAGAAAACTATAAATAAAGCAGAAGATGAAACCTTGCTACTTAATATTACAAGACTAAAGGAAGAATTTAACTGAAATAGCTAAACAAAATCAAAAAGCATTGACATATTGTTGATGAATTATTTTTAAGTAGTCTATCCCCCTCCATACAGTTAGATCGTGTCACATCAATTATTTCAAAAACTGAAGTATTAGTTTATAACAAAAAAAGACTTACACTGCATCAAATAATTAGTTTATTAGCATACCTTATTTGATGCTAGTTCTCATCATCTTCCCCATTTATACTTTGTTCTTCCTCGCTATGATACTCCACAATTGTTTCATCCTCACTATACCCCTCCACATCAAATTTTTCCTCCTCAAAATCATCTATGTCTTCATCAATTAAGATATTGCGTTCTATGTTAGTTTGTTGAGTTTTTTTTTTGTCTTAAGCTGCTGTTATTTATTGTTTCTGGATCAATGTTAACTCTAGCCATTTGTCCTATTTCGCGGTCCTCAACAACAATTTCGATATCGGGTGAGTCATCAGCAAGGTTAACAACATCATCAAGTGTCGATTCGTTAATCTCATCCATTTCATCCTCTAGAACATCAAATACATGTCGGTGGTTAAACCTTTGAACAATTTTCTAGTTTTTGCCTAATTTCAAAATCATCCACAAAAAATACAAGTTTTGCTTAAGAAGATAATATGTATGGGTCATTTTTATACCATGTGCCACTTACATTTACACTTGTAAAGTGCATATCCTTCCTAATACCCTTTTGCCGATTAGCTAAATCAAACCACTCAAAAGAAAATATGAACACGTTATTGTTGGTTTGAAAAAATATGGCATACATATAATCAAATTATATAAGCACAACGGAAGCAAGAAAAATCAGATTTTAAAATTTTTGTACAAACCAATAACCCGGATCTTTCTTATGCGACTATTATTAATTGAGGAATGATAAAAGAATTTATACCTTTGTAAAATTAAGCTTCCACGGGTACAAGTTCATCTCCCTTTAGTACTTCACGTTCTTCTTCAAATTCACCGATTAGATTCCACGGGTCAATGTTAGCTCCCCAAGTGTGAAACCTTTAGAGGTGATCCACCAAGAGATCTATAAATTAAAGAAGTGGATTATGGTTTCTCCAAACCATGGGTGACTAGCCCTAATTCTCTCTCTCTCTAACTCCTTAGATGTAGAGAATTATGGAGTACTCTCTCTATTCTAATGAAAGAGTGTGTAACCTTAATCTATGATTATACTCATCTTATTTATAGATATAGCCAACCCTCTTAAACTATGTAGGATTAGGGTTTTAATTTAATTAAGAACTAAATTAATTAATTACAATTCCTAAACCATTTAGGAACTTAATTATTTAATAATGAGAGTATTTCTTATTAATTAATTACTAAACCATTTAGTAACTTAATTAATTATTATAATTACAATTCCTAAACTATTTAGGAAATTAATTATTTACAACAATACTACTACTTATTAATTAATTCCTAAATCATTTAGGAACTAAATAATAATACTAGTAATAATAATAATAGTAATAATAATAATAATAATAATAATAATAATAATAATAATAATAATAATAATAATAATAAGACTCCTCTTATTAATTTATAATTAGTATTTCTAAAATAATAAACTATAAATATGAAGCTATTTAATTTATTCTATCACCATAGTATAAATTGGTGATAGAATAAATTAAATATACTTAATTTATTATTACGGTTATGTCATCCACTTCTAAAATAAATATATTACTCTTTTGCGGTGTGACCCTTTAGGTTCTCCATATTAAACCTGTTGTATAATAAATAAATTAGAACAATTCTAATTCATTTATTACGAATTAACTCTTTAATTCAGAATAAATAATTAATCCACAATAAGGGTAAACCCCCTTAGCGATTAGTCGACATTCTGGATAATATAGATTTCAACATTTGATCGTAAAAGAACCTTTTAGCAAATAGTTACCGTACAATTCAATCATTCTACCATACAATGTCCCAATCAAATATAAGACACGAAATTTTTGTCAAGTCTTATTTATTTGATGATATGCATTTCAATTCACAAATGCACAACTCTAGTTAATGTAAATTAGAAACTCCTTTCTAATTCCATTCAACCCTAACCAGGGATTTCTGAGTTGTCACTTATTAAATCGCATAGGACATTCTCTCCCTTTACTGGAAGTGGTAGATCATTTGTTGACCATTCATCTATTTCCATGTGTACCTTATTATACCCAATCATATCCTTTGATATACCAACAAGTCTTAAGGAATATGTCAAAGTATAACTTAGTACACACAAGATACTAAGATGATCTTAAGTGTAAGGATCACTTGTACGACTATCACATAAAGAACTCCTATTGACTGACAAGTTAAACTCCATTAGGTGTTCCTTGAGCGAGTTACGTTCAGTGAACTTATTCTCTAATAAGCACCTACATACCTGCTTTAGTGTCTCTACACCAATGATTATGAGATCAATCATTCTCTTCATAAGGGCAAACATAGTATGTACCAATCTATCCAGGTCTACTAATCCCCTTTTTAGTGATCCAATGATTAGGAACAATTTTAGTTTTGAGCTATCTTGAATTTAGATCTCATTAGCATGATCCTCATCATGGTTCTAAAAGCATTGCTAAAAAACTATGGGTTTATCTATTTGATTAATTCAAGTAATTAATCATGTATAAAGAAATGTCTTGATACTTTTATTAATAAATAAACAAGATTACAAAGTATATGTTTATCACATCATATGTGATTGGCTTGAGGGCATACTACTTTCAATCTCCCACTTGCACTAAAGCTAATCGCCCTTTGGTATCCCCATACCATTCTTCTCTAAGCGGTGTACAAATTGCTTAGTAAATGCTTTAGTTAATGGATCTGTAATGCTATTCTGAGAGTCTACCATCTTTATGGTGTCATCTCCTTTTCAATGATTCATCTAATCATATGAAAGTGCTGCAACACATGTTTGGATTTCAGATAAGACTTAGGTTCCTTGGCGAATTAAATTCCTTTAATGTTAGGAACCATTATAAGTTCTGTAATGAACTTGTAGAACCAAACAATCACCTTTACAACTTCACTTATAGTTATTTACTACGTCTTTGTCACTAAATCAGCAACTCCTTGCTGTTTAAAACTTTTCAACTCACTGCAGTACCGTTCAAGGTAATCATATTACCTGAAACGAATATGTTGTTATCTTGGTTAGTTTGAACAAACTTGAGTTTGTTAAACCCTCTAGTTTTATATCAGACCCATCATTAGAAACTCTTTTATAATGTTCTTCTCCAGAATTGAATTGATATCTGCTTATCATACATAAGTAATATCAAGTCTAGTACATATCAACGAATTAATGTACGTTCCTTGGGTCAAACCGAGCATCCTTTATGATCTATCTTTATAGAACTTTATCCTGAATAGAATGTTAGGATGCTTCACCCAAGTCCTTAAAAGAGAAGTTTTTAGACAACCACATCTTTACTGATTGTAGCATCGGTATGTCATTCCTTATCGATATTATATCACCATATAATACTAGAAATGTCAAAGTGCTCCCACTAACCTTTGTACACACTTGGTTCATCCTCGTCTTTGATAAAATCAAACTCTTTTGATTATCTCATCAAAACGGATGTTCCATCTTTGAGAAATTTATTTCAGTCAATAATTGGATCATTGTAACTTACATACTTGAATTGCTCCATTTATATGGAGACAAATCCTTGTGGCTGTATCATACATACATCATTTTGTATAGTAAGCTGCAACTACAAGTAAAATCCGAATAGATATATGCATTTTTAGTAGTGAAAACTTTCATCATAGTCAACTCATTGACCTTGTTTGAAATCTTTTTACCACTAGTCTTGTCTTATAGGTCTCCACCTAGCCATCTGCTTTAGTCTTTCTCCAAAAACCTATTTCGGATTTTATGGTCATTGACCATTTCTCTTGAGTATCTAATACTCATAACTCATCGTATTTATCTAGATCATCATCCACTATGATGTGTACCTTATCATCATCATCTATGATTAATCCATACCATTTAGGTATCTTCGGTACTAAACCAGATTTATGACTTGGTTGTGGTACAATAGGTTTATCTACTTGTACAGATTCCTTCACTTGATCTGTTGTATTTTGTGGTTCTTGAACTTCTTCAAGATCTATTTTACTCCCACTAACCCTTTAAGTAAAAACTTCTTTTCTTATAAGGCAGCGTGTTTCAACAAACATCTTTTAGTTAGTCGGATTATAGAAGTGATACCCTAAACTTTCTTTAGGATATCCCACAAGTTTACACTTATCAGATCTTGTCCTTAGCTTATCATGTCAAACATTTTTGACATAAGCTGAACAATCCAACTTTTAACATGCTTAAGACTTGGTTTCCTCCCTATCCATGACTCATATGAAGTCTTAAGGACAGAATTTGAAGGTACCTTATTTAGTAGATATGCGATCGTTTCTAGAGCATAACCCTAGAAGAATACTGGAAGATCAGCAATACTCATTATGGATCTTCATCATGTTCATTATGTGAGAATACCATTTTGCTTGACATGATCTAGAAACTTACTGCTTAAATATTCCCTTCTCGATCTAATCAAATAACTTTAATACGTTTGACCTTTAGTTTTTATACTTCACTTTTGAATTCTTTAAACGTTTCAAACGATTTGAATTTGTATTTCATCAAATACATATATCGAAATCTAGAATAATCAGTGAAAGTAATGAATGAATACCCTCCTCTTGCATTTGTTGTCATAGGTCCCACACACGACTGTGTGTACCATCTCTAACAACTCAGTAACTCGCTCTCCATGTCCACTAAATGGAGATTTAGTCATATTGTCCATGATACAAGATTCACAAGTTGTATTTGATTCATAATCAAAAAGCTCTAAAAGCCTATCTTTATACAACTTGTTTAGTCTTGTTTCATTAAATGACTGAGTTAACAGTATTGTATTAAGGTATGATTCATATCATCTCTTTGCTTTTAGTTTGTTCAAATTGGAATATTTTTCATGTAAGTCTAGTATACAAAATCCATTAAGTAATCAACCAGTTCTAAATAAAACATTATCATTATAAATAGAACAACGATTGTTTATTATTATAATGTCAAAAACCCTTCCTTGTCATCACATGGAGCTGAAATAATGTTTCTAAGAACTGAAACCTAGTAACAACTTACTAACTTAATAGGCTTGCCCGTAGGCAGTGCTAAATTATAAGTTCCCATGGCTAATGAAGCAACCTTTGCATCATTCCCTAGCACATGATTACTTACCCTTTGTTTAGCTTTCTATTTTTGATTTGTCTCTGCAACGACTTGCATATGTGAGACCACCATCCAGTATCTAATACCTAAGTAGAACTTGACTTATAGAAAGTTCTATTTCATTATGAACAAATCTATATCTGTAGTTGAAGTTTCACTAAACTTCTTCTACTTAACTACTGCAACTCTATTGCAATTGTTCTTCCAGTGTCCCAGCTTATCGCAATGAAAGCAAACTCATTTGCCCTCAGGATCATATTTATTTATGTCATTTGTTTAGACTTTCTTTTACCTTCTACTCTTTCTGACTCCTCAGAAATACCTTTGGCTATCTTCCTCCGCTTAGAAGATTCATCTACGAATAAGACTTGGTTTTTCTAGGAAGGAAAGTGACTCTCAACAGTCTTCAACATATTTAAGCAAATCAGTTAAACTGACTTCTAGATTATTAATGTTTGAAGTTCACAACATATTGTGAATTAGAGTCAGTGAGTGACTGCAAGATTGAATCTTGACTCAACTCTCAATCCTTGAGAAAACTGGTTGTCCTAATTGATCAATCCAATTGATCATCTTTAGGACATGTGTCTTTTATTGTAGTGTCATTGGTTATTATAGATTGTAAGAGCTCCTTAGATATCTTATATCTATTTGACCTACTTTGCTCACCATACAACAATTGAATGTGCAGCAATATAGTAGGTGTATCCATTTTCTCGTGTTGACGCTGTAACTCGATACTTATGGATGCGAGCATGATGCATTGAGCCACATTTGCATCATCTTGCCATTTCATAAAATAGCAATCTCTTCCTCTGAGGCTTAGTCTATAACGTTTGCAGGAATAGACAAATTAAGGGCATTTGCTAGCTTTTCAGCATTGAGAACTATTCTAAAATTTGTTTAATCAATCCGAACAATTCGGTTCGATTAATTGTTAGCATACATTATGCTATACAGTGTTAGTGAATTAAACATAGCAATATTCTTTAAGTGAATTAATAACAACATTAACATGCATTTGTTTTATTAATTACCAAAATAAATTAGGTCTTTATTTAAAATGGTGTCTCCCACTATTTTCTTCAAACTATATTACCCTATTTATATAGTTCGGCAAATCTAGTTAAAGATTTGCTAGTGAGAAAAGGATCCTATCGACATAAGTACAACCTTGTGTGTGCACAACAAACTATAGTTTATTCAATAGGTAGACAACACCTTGTCAATTACATCAACATGTAACTCCTTTGTATTTTGCCTTTTAGATTATTATGATCATGTGTGTGCACATCCAAATCAAAATTATCTAAGTTAAGTCAAACCTAGCACTTCCATATAAGTGAAGAGAAAAATACCGCCCTTGTGTGTGCACAACAAAATAGTAATGTTCAATTCCTTTATAAGTATTAAATGTGATAAAACAACATCTCAAATAATCGATATGAGTCTTGTGTGTGCACAACAAACTATATCGAGTATTTGATACTCTATCGTTTTATTATTCTAGAAGGCGACGTTCGATATTTTTAATAAATATCTTTGAACGTTACAACTTAATATTATGAGTAAAAGAATAAATAAATTAGAATCATTCTAATTTTATTTAATTGAATCAAACTCCTTTATTTCATAAATTAAACATTTTAATTTATTTTATAAATAATATTTATTTTACATCATGAGGGGTTTGTTAATTTTAATTGTCTCATCTTGTTTAGCGCACATACACATATATATATAAAATACGCGTCATATTAATTAACATGCGAAGCATGTTTGATAATATATATATATATATATATAAATAAGCATGCACATATAGAATACTATATTCTACTTGGATTGATTATGAACTTTTATTCTAATTTGGTTCACTAGAGCCACCAAGTGAACCAAAAGGTCAAACTTATGGTGCAAGAATAAATTAAATTACATATAACTATTACATTTAAATTCAGGCTCTATTACAAATGAGTCTTCATGCGCTCCTTGCTACTTTGCTCCAATTCTTCAAAATAATTCTAACTAATCATATTACAAAACTATTTACAATAAATAGAAATCTTGATCAACAGTCAAGGGGAAGTACATAGGAGGGAGATAGAATCATACATAACAAAAATTAGAAAGACGAGGTACGTAAACCCCATTTATTAAAACCCATTCATTCATGCATTTAATTAAAATTAAATCCAATCATATTGGTCAATAGTCCATAATCAATCTCATTTATTATCATATATATCAACATATATATTAATAAATAATATTCATCTCATGAATTAAATAAATCATTCCATATATGTATTGGTATCATTTAATGGCCAAATCTCGTTTGTATAAAATTCAATTTTATGTTCAAAATAAACTATTTATTTTAATTTTAAAATTTTCCAAATAAACCTTTTATTTTTAATTTTAAAATTGCATAAAATTGGAGCAAACTGAAAATTCTTTAAAACCCGTGTCGCAACTTTTCCGAAAAGCAGTGTTGTGATTTTGAAAAGAGGATTTCCATTGATTCGGTAATCCAATAATATATATATATATATATATATATATATGGATTACTCACAGTTCATATGAATGATGCCAGTATGAATGATGCAAGGGGATTATTGGGAAAGGGACCTCACAGTTGAATATAATAACTGAAATTAAATTATACGTATAGATATAAACCGACCATATAGGCGGTATAGATGCAGATGCAAATGAAGGGAATAGGGGAAGGGACCTTCAGTTGTATATCATATGCAAGATTTATGCTCTGGCCAACAGATGCCAGTCCAATGCAAAACAAATAAGTTTACTAAAATAATTTCTTTGATTACTTTGAAAATAATTACAAAGATTAACTTAAGAAATAAGAAGAAGTAATAGAAACTGAAGATTAGTCAGAAAAGGAATTCTGAGTCTTCTTAGGTTTCTTACCAAAACTATCCTATGGGTTCGCAGTCTGCCTAAACAAATGAGTTCGGGTTCCTTTTATAGAATAAGGAACGAACTGTTACATGATTGCGAATATTTACTATTACAAAAGCAAACGAATACAGACGCAAAACTTTTATAAAAGTAAATTATTACAGACACTTTACTTTTCTGAACAGTGACTCTTGTCGGAGCATCTTCACTTTTGGCTACTTTTGGCAGAAAAAGCAGCAGCATGTGACTAAAAGCACGTCGGGTGCGTCTTTTGGCTAAAAATAGGGTAATTGAGAGGCTGGCGTGGGCCAGGAATAAATTTTGACAAGATTCCCTGCAAATGGGTCAAGCAAACGGATCTTGAGCATCTTGGAGGGAAATGGATCCATATGGATCTTTACTTGAAGAAGCTTGACTGGAAGCTGACGCCGTTTCAGAACTGTCATCTTCATCCCTTTGCTGGTATAACTCAGAGACTCTGGCTTTAATAGCATCAGCCATTAATTTTAATTCTTTGACTGAACAACTGGACAAATCAACGGAGGCAGAAGGGCTTGATTTTTCCTTTTTAACTTTGGAAGTTCCAGGGATTGAAGATGAAATTGGTTTAACCGGAGTAGGAGGGAATTCAGTTTGGACTTGTTTGACAATTCTGTTGACATCAAACTTATCCCACCATTTAACAAAGAAAATTCTGGTTACTACAGGAAGTTGACTGGACTGAGGAAGGTTATACTGCCATTTTAAAATCCAAGGAATTTTATATTTACTAACAAAGCGGAGCAGTATGGGGATACCTTCATTTTTTGAATTAAATGGGGAGTTATTACTATAATGGTTGACTTGAGAAAGAAGGAGTTCAGGAAGAATAGAACTCAGAGGACCATATCTGGACCACTAAATGGTAAACCAGAAAGGAATTTGACTTTTAAATTTGTGGTCGAATTGGAGGAACCACGAATGACTGAAAGAAGGATTCTGGTATAGGAAAACTCTATGTCAGGCTTCCATGTAATCATAGTAATTAAAATAACTTTCATCTTTAGTAATCACAGGGTTACTAGGATTAGTAAGAGGACAAAGATGAGAGAGATGCTTTCCCCAAGGTGGAGAAATTTGTTTAATATAAATAGAATGGTAAAGAACTTTGGTTGAATAATCTCGAGCATAAATAGGCTTAATTGCAACTGATTCAGTTTGGAGAAGAATATCTTTATAAAAGGTTAATGACTTATGGGGAGCAAAAGGGACAGAATGCCATCCAGGGGGAAAAAATTGGGTGGCGAGTTTAATAGGGTCATTTTTAGGGTTCATTGAGGGTTCAACATAAAACAGGTTAACTTCATAGTTGGAATTATATTCAGCTTTGAGGTAAGTTGGAATGGTTGGCTGAACTTGGCTTTCGAAGGGGTCGAAAGATTTAGGTTGACTGGCCAAGGCTGAACTGTAAGGTTTAGGAATTTGACCTAAAACCTGAAATTTGGTTAAAGGTAACTGAGGAGGATAACTTGGGTGAGGAACTATTGTCCCTGTTACTGGAGAAAGGGAAGAAGAACTTATTGCAGTTTTACTTTTGCCACCACGGCTGGAAGATGCACTACCTCGCACACTCATTGGGAAGGAGATATGGGTTTGTTTCCTGAATTGAGAAATTCTCTAGTTAGGAAATCAGGGATAGAATTATTACTTCCTTTAATATATTCAATATTAAATTCAAAAATACTTAATAAGGCTTGCCATCTAGCAAAAATCTGTTTAGAGGCAATATTTTTAACATCTTTTTCTAAAACATATTTTGCTTATTTGCAATCTAATCGGACTAAAAACTTTTGATTTAATAAATCACTTTGAAATTTATTAATGCATAAAACTAATGACAAAATTTCTTTTTTAATAGTAGAGTAATTGAGTTGAGTAGAATCCCAAGCATGAGAATAGAAAGATACAATTTGCTCAGAAGAAGTAAGGGTTAACTTTTGTTTGAGAATAC
The DNA here is from genome assembly GCA_947179155.2 of Hedera helix. Lineage (NCBI taxonomy): Eukaryota > Viridiplantae > Streptophyta > Magnoliopsida > Apiales > Araliaceae > Hedera > Hedera helix. The sequence continues at coordinate 25,908,821 of OX359276.1, read as the reverse complement.
CACCAAATCCAATAACGGAGGCATCGGTTTCAACAATTTTGAATGCATTATGATTGGCGATTCCAAGACAAGGTAAAGTCTTGACATGTTTTTTAATATTTTGGACTATGGAAGTATGAACGTTAGTCCAAGGAGGAGGATTTGACTGTAATCTTTCAAATAGGGGTTTACACTGTTTTCTCAGATCTTTATAGAATTCACCAATGTAATTAAGAGATCCTAAAAATCTCTGAAGTTGAGTTTGATTAAGGATTTTATCAGGAAATTTATCAGCAAATTGAATAGCACGAATAACAGGCTGAATAGTTCCATATTGAATATGATAACCAAGAAATTTGACTTTTGTTTGGAACAAACTGAACTTTGTAGAAGATATGACTAAACCATTGGTTTTGACTGTCTGGAAAAATGAATTCAAATGTTTCCAATGCTCCTCAATAGAATTGGAAAAGATAAGGACATCATCAATGTAAACAATAACAAAATGACTGAAAGGGTTTAGAATATCATTCATAATATTCTGGAATTCACTAGGGGCATTCTTAAGACCGAAAGGCATGACATTCCAATCATAATGACCAAAAGGAGTATTGAAAGCGGTTTTGTAACGATCTTTCTCATTAATTTGGATTTGCCAGAATCCACTCTTAAGGTCAAATTTACTAAAAACGACAGCTTGACTTAGCCTTTTAATCAGATCCTTTTTATTAAGTAATGGATACCGAATCCATTCAAGAACTTTATTAAGAGGTTTATAATTTATGACTAACCTGGGGACTCCTCTTTCTATTTCAGAATTCTTATTAACATAGAAAGCAGGACATGACCAAGGGGATTTACTCTTTCTAATTAATCCCTTTTTCAATAAATCATTAATTTCTTTTTTACAATGTTCCATCTGTTCATGGTTCATTTGAATAGGTCTAGCCTTAGTAGGAATTAAATGTTATTTAAATTCCTTAGCATAAGGTAGCCTAACAATATGTTTCTTCCTTGCCAGAAAGCATGGGGAAGATCAGAACAAACAGAATCAGTTAAAACTTTTGTAAAAATTTTTATTTGTTCTTGTAACTTATTATTTTTTAAACGTTCTTCAACTTTCTTGTACCTAATTTCATCATTTAGGTATTTTAAATGATTTGTCTTATTATTTAAGATATTCAAATTTTTGGAAATTGACTCATCTTGAATTATCCTTAAATCTTTGCTTTTAGGTTTATTAATAAACGGAAATGTTACCTCTTGCCCTAAATGTTTACTAGTTAAACCATCTGTATTAGTAGTAAAAGGGTACAATAAATATATAAATGGTAATCCTAAAATAATCTTATCTGTCATGTTTCGTATTAAAACAAAAGATTTTTCAAAACAAACATTATCTTGACAGATATGAGCTTTAGGTAATTTATAATTTATATCCATTTTACTTCCATTAGCAGATGTCATTCTTTCAGTAGTTTTCACATAATACCTAGTTGGGATAAGACCTTCTTGAATGCAATTTAAGTCAACACCAGTATCAACTAAGGCTGGGATTTCTAAAGTGAAAGTTTTGTTAATAATTATAGTGACTTTAATGTACCATTTTTGAATGGTAAGAGATTTTAATATACTTAAAGACAATCCTTGTTGATTAAGGGTTTCATTATCACTATCTGGGTTATTAACTTTAGAAGTTTCAGTTTCTTCATTATCTTCACTATCAGAGGAGCTGTTAACTAACAATGTATCATTTTCTTTTAGTTTATTAATTTCATTTCTTAACTCAGGAATTTCTGATTTTAATTTAGAAATTTCTCGTTTTAAATTATTAACTTCTTGGTTTAATTCAGGCAAAGTTATTTCTCTTACTGGACTTTTAAATCTTTCTAAAGTCTTATTAAGGCTGAAAATAGGTTTTTCTTTTAATTTATTAATTTTATTAGCGGGGGTATCTTTATTAAAAAGATCTTTCAATTGTTTAGTATATTGTATTTTTAATTGGGGATAAGAAATTTTACTAATTAGATCAATTAGTAAGCCTTGTTCTTCTTCTTGTTTACTTAAAACGTTTAGGGATTTATTACAGCAAATATCAGTACATCCTAAAGTTATTTTAGGACTTTCATTACCAGAAGTTGAATTATTAGTTTCACTGGAAGACTGAGAATAATAATCTTCATGTTCATTATTACTAGAATCATTTTCTATTTTCATTAACTCAATTATCTGGTTACTATCTTCTTCAGATATTTTTAATTGTTTTAATTTTTCTTTTACTTTGCATTCATTTTTATAATGTTCAGATTTACCACAATTATGACAAATTACTTTACTTTTATCAAATTTTTTATAATTTTTCTTTTTATAGGGTTTTTATAACCTGTATTTTTAGGAGATTTTTTATAATAACTTTCATTGTTATTGTATTTATGTTTTCTAAATTTATATTTTTTATCTTTTTTATGGTGACTTTTCTTTCTAGAAGGAGCAATAGGGGGCAGACCATATTGTTCACAGAAAGAGCCTAACTCATATTTAGCTTTGTTTTTATCTTTATTGGCTTGTTTGCTAATTTTAAAATTAATACACATTTTAAGTCCTATTTTTTGTATTTGACTAATTATATCACCATAGGTTAAATTATCATAATCTATAAAACCTAAATTTTTACTTAATTCTTCACGGATTTTATAGGCAAATAAATTAGGTAATCCATTAACAAATTTTTCTTTCCAAAAGGGTTTGTTACTATCATCACGCATCATAACTCTAGAGGTAAACACATCTTTGTACCATCTGAAATCACTTAAAGTCGGGCAAGACAAATTACTTAACTGGTCATGAATTCTATCAGTTATGTTACTAGGTGTTCCAATAAAATGTTTAATTATGGTGTAAATTAATGTGTTAACTCCATCAGAAGGGGCAAAAACCTTCTTCATTAAATATAGGGTTACCTTCTTGATCAGTTTGAACGGCATGAATAATATTATACCAAGAGTCTTCAGTTAGGTGTTTTTCCCACCAAGACCTAAGTATTCCTGTAAAACCACTAGCCAGTAATTCAACAATGTCTGGCTGGGTTAGAGCAGTATAGTTGGTTAAATAACTATTTGCTACCATGGACATGTGATTTAATTTATTTAATAATTCTTGTTCACTTAGACCATCTATGTTCCATTCATAAATTTTATTTGCAGAAACAGAAAATTGATTATCTAAATTCCTTTCTTCAAACTGTAAGTCTGGAGGGGTTGGTTTAGAATACCAATTTTTTGTCTGAGTGGTAACAGTTGGGTTTTTAAAAGTTAATTTCTTGAATTGATTTTCAATTTCTTCAATAGTTGAATTACCTGTGGTGGTAGACTCACTATTACTAGAATCTTCGCTTTGGCTATCATATTTTTCAATGACAGCTAAAGACTTAGATCCACTAGACTCAGCAGTAGCATCTAGATTTTTAAATAACTTATCCAAGGTTTTAACTAATTGTTTATCAGAACTAGGTAATCCTAGACCTTGCCTATTTTGGGGTAAGTTTAACAAAGGTTTTTCAATTTTATCATCTTGACTGATAATTTTATCTTCAAACTTTTCTTCAATTTTATCTAACTGTTTTCCTAGAGTTGCTAAATATTGGTTAGTGAAATTATTTTGTTCAATAATCTTCTTTTCATTAATATTAGTTCCTTCAGTAATCTTGAAAGGACTAGCAGTGACAGAAGTGTTTTGAACTTTTATTATTATTGTTTCTAAAGGAGGATGACTAAACGAAACTTTAGTTTTATCTTCCTTTACCCATGTTTTTTTTGTTATAACATTACATTTTCCATAATATCTTTCATACCATGAATAAAATGTAATATTTATCTTTTCTTTTATTACAAATTTTTTCCATTTTTTAATTACCTTTTCTCTATCAATTTCATTATGGTTTTCTCGAAATTGATGTCTTTTATTTTTATTTTCTTTTGAATTAAAATCATTAGTTAATCTTTTTCATTTAGGTTTAAACTCTTTACTTAAAACTCTAAGTTGATGGTTAATTGCTTCAAAATCAGACTGTGTAGGTGATAATTGTTGTTCATTATCTTCATCCTGACTAACAGTTTCATTATTATAGCAGGGTTGACTAGTCTGTCCTTCATTGATAACTCCTTTTAGCTTAATATTTTGAAGTGTATTTTTACTTAATAACTCTGGATCTTTCCTAGAAGATGCTATAGTATTACTGACAGAAGGTGTTATAGTACTATTGACATCTTCAATGACTAAGGATCGTCCAAGTCTTGAATCATCAAAACTTATCCGAACAGTTCCATCTAAGTATTGTTTAATATTTTCTAAATTCATTATGTTATTATTAACTGGTCTCTGGGGCATTTCATTTTCTAATATCCATTGCCTCGGGAGATTTATATCTCTCCAAAGGATAGTCTTTGGAACTTGGATATTAGCATCACTGGTGCTACTCTGAATAAGAATAGTTTTATCTTTAGGACTTTTACTTAACGCTTTCACATTTAAATTAGTTTTCATAGTTTTATAATAAATTCTAAATATCAAAGCAAGAGCCTGAGATCCCTCAATCATTTGGGTGATTTCTCCAGCCGTTTTGATATTTAAAGTTAATGCTTTTAACAAATGTGGGTCATTTAGACTTAATGTAAAATCTGGAAAGTAGTTAAAATGGACAGGTCCATTATGCAAACTAGATTCCATTATGCCTAAGATGCTGGGCACATAATTTAAATATCTAGCATCACGCAGACATAAAAGTATGCTAGAATTAATACCTTTAATGCTTAGGGGTTTAACAACAACTTGAATTAGACCTATGTGAATAAAATTATATCCTTTAAGTCTATGTTTTTTAATAACTTCATTAGTTAATAAAGAGCAATTTTCATGTTCTTTATTAATAGCATAAACCTTTTCAACAGTTTTAACATTATAATCAGACTTAAAATTATCAGAAAAAGTTGACTTGTAAATTTCTTTGGGTGAAACATTAGGTGTGTTCTTCCTAGTTGATAAAATCAGGAATAGAAGAAAGGCTTGACATATGACTAGCTGAAGAGTTAGATCTGAACAGTCTACTCATATTTTGAATACTGTTCTCAAGGCACTAAGACACTTTCTGCAAAAGGGTAGGCAAACAAGAGGCAAGATTGAACACGAACTAACTAATAAATTGAATCTGGGTCAACAAATATGACAAAGGGCTCTAACAATCTCTTGCTAACAACTATTTCTTAGACCCATACCTTCTTACCTAAGCAGACGCATACCATAGTGAAAAATCCTTACGCCTACACTGCTCCCACTCTGGAGACTTACTACGGCTATGGGATGAAGACAAGGTGGTCAAACAGTAAGATATGTGTTCTAAGAATAGTTAAGCAAAGATAGATTGTTGAAAGGTTTAATCATAAAGTTGAAAACAGATAGCAAGCTATTCATCTCATATGTAAAGGCAATTCGGTAATATATATCGGTAATACCCAATTCTTGAATTACCTTATCCGTAAATCGGCAACTATGTTCCGCGGATTAAATAATTTTTCATAAAAATAATTTTAAACAATAAATTATACCCAATAAATTATTTTAAATATATACCCATACATATATAAAATCAAAACAATTAATAATTCATATAAGTTTAGCTCTTGATGCCACTGTTGATTTGCAAAAATATGGCATACATATAATCAAATTGTATAAGCGCAACGGAAGCAAGAAAAATCAGATTTATAATTTTTTGTACAAACCAATAACTCGGATCTTTCTTATGCAACTATTATTAATTGAGGAAGGATAAAAGAATTTATACTTTTGTAAAACTAAGCTTCCACGGGTACATCATCTCCCTTTAATCCTTCACGTTCTTCTTCAAATTCACCGATTAGATTCCACGGATCAATGTTAGCTCTCCAAGTGTGAAACATTTAGAGGTGATCCACCAAGAGATCTATAAATTAAAGAAGTGCATTATGGTTTCTTCAAACCATGGGTGGCTAGCCCTAATTCTCTCTCTCTATAACTCCTTAGATGTAAATAATTATGGAGTACTCTTTCTATTCTAATGAAAGAGTGTGTAATCTTAATCTATGATAATACTCCTCTTATTTATAGATATAGTTAACCTTCCTAAAGTATTTAGGATTAGGGTTTTAATTTAATTAAGAACTAAATTAATTAATTACAATTCCTAAACCATTTAGGAACTTAATTATTTAATAATGAGAGTACTTCTTATTAATTAATTACTAAACCATTTAGTAACTTAATTAATTATTATAATTACAATTCCTAAACTATTTAGGAACTTAATTATTTACAACAATACTACTACTTATTAATTAATTTCTAAATCATTTAGGAACTAAATAATAATAATAATAATAATAATAATAATAATAATAATAATAATAATAATAATAATAATAATAATAAGACTCCTCTTATTAATTTATAATTAGTATTTCTAAAATACTAAACTATAAATATTAAGTTATTTAATTTATTCTATCACCATAGTATAAATTAAATATACTTAATTTATTATTACGATTATGCCATCCACTTCTAAAATAAATATTACTCTTTTGCGGTGTGACCCTTTAGGTTCTCCATATTAAACCGGTTGTATAATAAATAAATTAGAACAATTCTAATTCATTTATTACGAATTAACTCTTTAATTCAGAATAAATAATTAATCCACAATAAGGGTAAACCCCCTTAGCGATTAGTCGACATTTCAGATAATATAGATTTCAACATTTGATCGTAAAAGAACCTTTTAGCAAATAGTTACCGTACAATTCAATCCTTCTACCATACAATGTCCCAATCAAATATAAGACACGAAATTTCTGTCAAGTCTTATTTATTTGATCATATGCATTTCAATTCACAAATGCACAACTCCAGTTAATGTAAATTAGAAACTCCTTTCTAATTTCATTCAACCCTGGTCAGGGATTTCCGAGTTGTCACTTATTGAATCGCATAGGACATTTCTCCCTTTACTGGAAGTGGTAGATCTTTTGTTGACCATTCATCTATCTCCGTGTGTATCTTATTATACCCAATCATATCCTTTGATATACCAATAAGTCTTAAGGAATATGTCAAAGTATAACTTAGTACACACAAAATACTAAGATGATCTCAAGTTTAAGGATCACTTGTACGACTATCACATAAGGAGCTCCTATTGACAGACAAGTAAAACTCTATTAGGTGTTCCTTGAGCGAGTCACGTTCAGTGAACTTATTCTCTAATAAGCACCTACATACTTGCTTTAGTGTCTCTACACAAATGATTATGAGATCAATCATTCTCTTCATAAGAGCAATCATAGTATGTACCAATCTATCTGGATTTACTAATCCCCTTTTTAGTAATCCAACGATTAGGAACAATTTTAGTTTTGAGCTATCTTGAATTTAGATCTCATTAGCATGATCTTCATCATGGTTCTAAAAGCATTGCTCGAAAACTATGGGTTTATCCATTTGATTAATTCAAGTAATTAATCATGTATAAAGAAATGTCTTGATACTTTTATTGATAAATGAACAAGATTACAAAGTATATGCTTATCACATTAAATGTGATTGGCTTGAGGGCATACTACTTTCAGTTATACCATTTTTCGTACTTAATTTTGATAATGCCATTTAGTAAGCTGTAAAAGTCAATACCTTTTCCATCGTGTTCTCCTTCACATGTTATTCCACTATTTTGACTTTTCCTACGATTGTCACGATCTTTGACAAGAAACCTCACTCCATTGATGATGCATCCTTTATATTTCCATAGTCGTAAATTTGGACGACATGCTAACGCAAATAGTTGATCGCTAATGACATTTGATGTGGTATTCCAAAGAAGATGAATCTATTATAGAAAAAATTAAAATTAATCGTTACATTTAAATTCCAACAAACAAGTATAAAAGAATAATAAATCATATTTTACCTTATTTTTAAACCATTGAGGAAATATGTTTTCCAATTTGATGTTGTTTTGGTCATCACGTTTCAATTCCTTCTCGCATTTCCTACAAGAATAGTTTTAGTTTTTAAAAAAAAACTTACAATGAAGTAATAATTATTATTATAATAAAATGATATAATGTTCAACTTACTCAATATAAGGTTGCACCTCTTCACAATTATTCAAAACATACCAATGAATCATTTGAATTTCATTAGAATCACCATAATAAAAAAGAAAACCACCTACTGGTTTAACATTTTGAGTAAAGACAAAAGAACATCTTTTATAATTTTTTCATCTGGATTACATTCCTTTCTATTGAACTTGCTTTCACCTCCTGGTAAGTACGAGGAACAAAATGTTAAACATTCATTAGTGATATATCTTTCAGCAATTGATCCTTCTAGATGTGCTATGTTCCTTACATATTTTTTCAGAGTGCATAGATACCTTGAAAAAAAATACACAATTAAGTATAAAACAACTATAGAGTTCATACATAACAAGAAAGATGTAGTTATGTACCTTTCAATTGGATGCATCCATGAATAGCATATAGGGCCTGTAAACATTGCTTCTTGTGATAGATGAACAGTTAAGTGAACACAAATATCAATGAAGGCCGGTGGATATATCCTCTAAATCTTGCATAAGATAATTACAATATCCTTCTCCATTTTCCTTAGGTCATCCACTTTGAGTGTCCTAGAACATAAATTCTTGAAGAATGCTCCTAACTCAGTTAACATTGTTGCCACATCGTCATTAAGATTCCCTCGAACACCGAACTCTAGTAGGGATTAATCTTTGTAAAAGAATATGGCAGTCACACGTCTTATATCCCTACATGGTACTGTCATTTGTATTGACGCATCTAGCAATATTAGATGCATATCCGTCTGGGAGATTGACAGAACGTATAAAAGATAAGAATTTATCTTTCTCTTTCTTGGAAAAATAAAAGGCTGGTTGTGGTTTGCCAAATTTATCTCCCCGTGGTCTCAAGTGCAGCTCTTTATGTATATTCATATCCTCCAAATCTTGTCTAGCCTTGAACGTATCCTTGTTTTTACCTTCAATCTTAAGTAATATCCCAAGTATGTTATCACAAATATTCTTCTTGATGTGCATTACATCGAGCTTATGCCTCAGTTTCAAATCTTTCCAATATGGTAGGTTGAAAAAAATAATTTTCTTTGTCCAATTGGAATTAGATGGAGATGCTGTCCTCTTTCGTTTTCTCTATCTATTCTTACTTACATTATTCGGATGCTTGACAAAATCCCCAAAATTTATTGATTCTAGTTGTTGTAGCATTTGTACCCCACTTAGGACCTTAGGTGATCTACAGAGTTCCTCCTTTCCATCGTACTCTAAACTCTTTCTCCACCTATAAGGGCAAGAAAGTATAATATCAAGTAAATTATTAGAAAACAATAATGTTGAACTTAAATTAAATTACTTTCTAAAAAATGATCTGAATATTATTAATACCTATGATTGGGACCGAGGAAGACACGATGTCCCCCATAAGAGATTTTACTCCTCAACCTAGTTGAGCGTGTATCTACATTGCAGGTTGGACAAGCCATGTAACCTTTGGTACTTCATCTAAAAAGATTTGCCAATGCAGGAAAATCGTTAATGGTCCACAAAACAGAAACATGCATGTTGAAATTGCACCCACTATAAGAGTTATACGTTTCAATTCACTATTCCCATAAATCAACAAGATCATCTATTAAAGGACGTAAATAAACATCGATTTTATTACCTGGTGCTTTTGGTCCAGGAATCAAAAGTGACATTATAAAAAAGGGCTCCTTCATGCACATCCATGGGGGAAAATTATAAGGAGTAAGTATTACTGGCCACATGCTGTATGAACAACTCATATTTCCAAATGGATTGAATCCATCGGTTGCTAGTCCGAGACGAATGTTTCTTGGATCATCCAAAAACCATCCGTACTTTCTATCAAACTACTTCCACGATATAGAATCTGCTGGATGTCTTAGCTCAGCTTCAATTGAAACATGTTTTTTCTTGTGCCAACACACGTTTTTTGTAATTTTTTTTAACATAAATAGTCTTTGCAGTCGCGGTTTTATAGGAAAGTGTCTTAAAATTTTATGTGGGATTTTCTTCCCCTTCTTATCATTAACTTTCTATCTTGATTCTTGACATTATGGACATTCATCTAAATCCTTATTTTCTTGCCAAAAAAGGACACAATCATACCTTCAACAAAAAGGAGAAAGATTAACTATTTATATTAAAAATTTATAATAATAAATTATTGATATATGATGGAGCTTACTTGCATGCGTCAATTTGAACATATCCAAGACCAATTTCACGTAACATTATTTTTTCCTCATAGTATGATTTCGGCAAGGAATTACCATCAGGAAGAACATCTTTAATCAACCCAAGCAACATGTTTATGGACTTATTTGTCTAATGGTCAAAAACCTTCAAATGCAGCAATTTAATAACAAATGACAAAATGGAGTACTTCTTGCATCCCGAATGTAACTCTTTGTTTAACGTATGAACCATTTTTTCGAATTTGGTATAGTTTTGATTTTGGAAGGTATCTTCTTCATTCCCTTCAATAGTAAAGGTTCCTCGGTTAATATCTTACATTAGTATTTCAAATTCATCCTCATGACCATCTGAATCATAATCCATAAACTCCTCATTTTGAAAGTCAATATACTGATAATGTTCATTAGTTTTATGTGGAATGTCTTCGCCGTGGTAAATCCACTTATCATAACTAGGCATTATCCCATTTATGCATAAATGTGCACACACCTCTTCTTGGGGAATAATGTACAAGTTCAAACACTTAATGCAAGGACATCTAATGTTAATTGTTGGGCCCATTGTTGCACGTACATGAGCAATGAAGCTTTTGACCCTATTGTGATAAATCGCAAATATACGCTCATGATGAGTCCAGCTCTCATCCATGAAATTATGTTCAACCTGCAGTCTCAATTCAGGTTGAGAATAATAATAAGTTTAACGTTATAATTCAAGTAGAGAAGAATAATAAGTTTAACCTGCAGTGTCAATATTAAGGTAGAGAAGAATAATAAGTTTATCCTGCAGTGTCAACTTTATTTCTTTAGTTTGTATCGACAATGAGAGGAATAACAGAGGTATTTTTCCAAACTAATGCTATCAACTACTATATCACATTGGTTTAACAAAACTAAAAAATAAAATAAAAATGTCTTTATAAAATTTGTTACAGAAAACACCCAAAAGAAACTGAAAATTAATACATTAATCAAAATTCAACAATTAAATGAAATTATAGGAAAATAATGAACAAGATCAGGAATATGTATATCACAAGGCAAGAAGTACAAATATTTAAGACATACAACTTCATGTCCAAGAATAAAGAGTATCGAACGTAGTTCATTGACTATGCATCAGAGGTCTCAATAAGGTGTTTGGGGGTAGGTAGGAGGAGCCTGTTTGACAATGCTTACAATGAAACTAAAGCATGCTTCCACTATGGCACTAAATTAGCATAAGAGTGCCCCTGGCAAGCAGGCATGTTTCTAGAAAAGGCAAACAAGCATGTTTCTAGAAAAGTTTACCCCTGGTTATGAGATACCTGAGACTTCTCCTGGATGCAGCAGAAATTAGTGATCCTATGATTTGTTCACACATGCATCTAAATGATGTTGGCTAGAACCACCTTATGTTACTATAATGACCTCTATAAAAAATAAGATAAGAGGATGAAAGTCATGAAACACATCATAGAACAATTTTAATATAACCATTTAGCTTAATGATGAAATTATACAAATAAAAGTCTGCAGGCAACATAAATGGTGTGATGTCGCAAGCACCCAAAAATAAAATCTTACTTTTGAAAAATATTAATGTAGTAGTGTAAGCAAGAGTCGATCCCACAGAGAATGATTAATTTAATTTTATGTTTTTGTAAACTAAAATTGGGGGGTTTTTAATTGAATAAATAATTTAAATAAAATTAACTAAAATAAATATGCAAGAAATAAATAAGAAGAAAAAGCCTTGGTTTAAGTTAACATCTACCATCAAGAATTTACAACTGATCACTGATGCAAGAATAAATCAATTTATATTTTAAATATTCAACGTGGAATAATTACTCCCATTCGAATAATTTTCCTATCTCTCCTTAATTTTAGTTAAGCAGAAACAAGCGATCTAAATAACCCTTACTACTAAATAATCTCAGACAAGCGCTAAAGATTTAACCTAGTAGCAGCATAAAGAAATAGAGAGATCGTTGAACTAAACAACACAATCAAAGCGTCTGCATTTAATTTAGATGAATATTTTTCCTAAGATAAAATAATATTTTGATAAGCAAAATAATTATTAAACTTAGTTGCTTCGCAAATTAAAGTGACCAAACAATTACGGATTTGATATTTAATTTAGCAGTAGATTTCAACGAATAATAAACTAGTATGCATCCTAGCAATTAAACGAATTAATCATAAAATTAAACACAGAAAAATATTCAATACTCAAAATATAAATTGAACAATTAAAATAAATTAGATCTCACAGTGTATAAATCTTGATGGCTTCAATCACTTAAACCAAGAAAAAGAATTTAGCTACTCATAATTGTAGAGAACACTAAAAAATAGAAGAGAGAATTTTTATTCTAATAAAAGTTGTGTCTTACGTTGTGTATCAAGCCCTCTATTTATAGGTTCGAAAATCCTCCTAAAACTAGTAGGATTTATAATTAAAAATAAAAGAAAAGTAAAATAATTATTTTCCTAACCCTAATTGGAATTAAAATCCAATTTAGAATCAAAAAGTAGCAAAATTCGCGAAATAATCCCGTTTCTGGAATTAACGCGCAGCCAAACACTGCCTACGCCCCTTGACCGGTCAATTCACGCGCGTCCGCGCATTGCGCGCGGCACAGAAGACAAAACGACGTCGTTTTCTTCATTTTCCTCGGTCTGCTGCTCGGCCGCGCATTGCGCGGAGTCTGTTCTGCCGCTCAAAACTAAACGGCGTCGTTTCTTCTTTATGCGGCCGGTTGACCCTATGCGCGCATGGCGCGACACACCATTTGCTGGAATTTACGGTTCTGCCACCGGTCTTTGCTGATTTTACAGTTTAGTCCCTCAAGCTTTGCTAAAATTACAAAAATATCATCAGACTTTTATTTCCCTACAAAATCAAATATAAAATAAATAAAAATAATATAAAAATACTAAAAATCCTAAAAACACATAATAATAAATAAAACACCTAAAACACTAAAAATAAATAAAAACACATAAATAAAAATAAATATAAAATTACTATAAAATTACCTAAATTAACATAAATTAACAAAAATCCTATAAAACTTATTAAAGCCAAAATAAACTAAATAATTAAACATTTAAGCGCACAATAAATATAAAAACTAAGTATTAGGGAGTAAAAATATCATATAATTCAACCATATCAAATTCCCCCACACTTAGCTTTTTGCTCGTCCTCGGGCAAAACAAAAATAAAAATTATAAAAATAAAACTAATAAGCAAACAATTTACTTGAGCAACAGATCAATATAAATTTCAACATCAGTCTCAAAGATTTTTTTAAATGATAACTCAAAGAAAATTTTAAAATTATGCAAAATCTAGAATTTCAACATATTTATTAATCTTACTTACTCATGACCCTTTTGTGTGTGTGTGAATCCAACTGTATCAAACTAATTAAAACTCAGATAAATCTAGGTTATTAATTACCTTATAAAAGACATACAACAAAACTCAATATACTTATTTTTCACATCACTTTCAGCTAATACAGACAAATATAAATCAGAAGATCAAAAGGCTTCAAACAATTAAGCATACTAGGATTATTAATATCAATTTTTCAAATATTTTTTCATGTTTTTTCTCTTTTAATGGGTGCATTTTATGCTCCATCCCATTTTTTCTCTTTCTTTCTTTTTTATTTTTTTTTTCACGGTGAGTGCATTTTATGCTCCATCTCACCAGCGAGTGTGTTTTACGCTCCATCTCGCTTTTTCATGTGTTTATGAGTGAGTGCGTTTTACGCTCCATCTCAACCCACCACATAATTTTTTCCAATAATAATCCTAGAAAAATTACCTAAATCATCTCCTCCAAATTATATTTTGTCTTATATTTCACTTCAAATAATGATCAAATAAGATATAGAGTTCAAAAATATCTTTCATAAGCATTTAACCATTTAAACTTTCTCTAAATTAAAATTAGCTCAAACAAATGGATATAAGTGCATAAAAATTTAAAGGATCTCAAACAAAGTAATAATAAATAAAAAGTTAAAAATTCAAATTAAGCAAAAATTTATTCATTTTTCCAAGAGTTATTAAATAAAAATCAAAAATTTTATCATTGGCTAAAAATTTAAAATTCAATTAACTCATTGCTCAAGTAACACATCCTAAAAATAAAAAAAAAATCAAAAATCAAAAATCAAAAATAAAAAAACTACCCCATTTTCGTAGGAAACACGGTTACACTTAGCATGTGTAACAAGCCTTTAAACCCCAAGGTTACCTCAAGTGGACGAGTTTTGTCTCGTGAAGGTTTGCAGTGAATTTACCCACAAAATTCAAAAATTCAAAATTTTTAAAATTTCCTAAAATTATCAAAAAATATGACCTAAAAATAACAAAAATCCTAAATCCCTTCCCCCACACTTAAAATTTACATTGTCCCCAATGTAAAATAAAATGCAAAGAAAAAGGCAAAAATAACTATAAAAAGAAAAAGGAAGAGAAATGCAAATCTGTTTTCTTGAGTTGCCTCCCAAGCAGCGCTTTTGTTTATTGTCATTGGCTCGACAGCAGGCCAAAGTACTACGTTACTCCAACTTCTTGAATTTTGAGTACCCCATCCATCACGTTATTTTTCATTGGTAGATTCAGTCTCCCTTGCACGTGACATAAACGTTTTACTCCCTCTTGAAGTAAGAAATTTTTGAGATGGCTAGGGAGATTTTTTAAATCTGGAATGGGAACCTGCAAAACAGAAGATAAAAATTTGTTATGAGTAACAGACAATGGAATGGAAGTAATTGCATTATTAGCAAAAATCATTGGCAAAGAATTTAATGGAGCTTCATCCTCCTCCAAATATTGTTTCAACTCAATTGTTTTTTCTTCCTCTAACTCCAAATTGTTGGTAATTGCCATCTCTAACTTTTCTTTGTTTATCTCCTCAACAACTTCCGCCACCTTAGTCATGTCAGTATCCAAAATAACATCATCGTCTACATGAACACTGTTCGCTTCATTGATGTTATTTTCTTCATCTTGCTTTGACGATGGAGATATTGTCTTTTCTGGATCGTCTTCATCGTTACCACTGCTTAACATTTGTGCACTTGTATTCTTCATTGGATTATCCATCGTTTGAGAAGGTACTTGCTCAAAACTTTGCTCCTCCAATTGATCGATTGTCGTTTGTCCCATTGGAATACCCAAACGCTCAATAATTGCATTATTTTCTTGAATTCGTGCCTGCATGTCTTGTTGAAATTGCAAATTAGCCTGTCGAAATTGTAAAGTGTTAGCTTCCATTAATTTAAGCATATCTTCTAAAGACATATCAGAATAAAGTGATTGGCCCTGTTGTTGTTGGGGATATGGCTGCATGTATTGTTGATAACTTGAGGAATGCTGATTTGTGGGCGGATGCATTTGTGGATTCTCATAGCCAAAATTAGAATGATCCCTCCATCCTGAATTATACGCGTTTGAATAGGGATCATATCTCCATTGAGGTTGACCATGGAAACCACTTGCTGTATTGATTTGTTCATAGGACTCTTCTCGAAGAATGGGGCACATATTAGTCGGATGTCCTACCACCGCACAAATTCTACAAGCTTCCATTGGTTGTGTACGATCTGCAACCATTTGATAAACAAGAGAAGTTAGATCATTAATTTGTTGCTTAAGAGAAGCAATTTCTACCTCCTCAACATAATTAGAGGCTGTCATGACTTCCTTCCTTAACCTGCACAACTAAATTAAATTATGAAAATCTAAAAAAAAACTTAAAAAAAAAAAAATTACTAAATTAAATACATATTTACAAAAGCACAAAATTAAATTAAAATCATTCCCCGGCAACGGCGCCAAAATTTGGTGTGATGTCGTAAGCACCCAAAAATAAAATCGTACTTTTGAAAAATATTAATATAGTAGTGTAAGCAAGAGTCGATCCCACAGAGAATGATTAATTTAATTTTATGTTTTTGTAAACTAAAATTGGGGGGCTTTTAATTGAATAAATAATTTAAATAAAATTAACTAAAATAAATATGCAAGAAATAAATAAGAAGAAAAAGCCTTGGTTTAAGTTAACATCCACCATCAAGAATTTACAACTGATCACTGATGCAAGAATAAATCAATTTATATTTTAAATATTCAACGTGGAATAATTACTCCCATTCGAATAATTTTCCTATGTCTCCTTAATTTTAGTTAAGCAGAAACAAGCGATCTAAATAACCCTTACTACTAAATAATCTCAGACAAGCGCTAAAGATTTAACCTAGTAGCAGCATAAAGAAATAGAGAGATCGTTGAACTAAACAACACAATCCAAGCGTCTGCATTTAATTTAGATGAATATTTTTCCTAAGATAAAATAATATTTTGATAAGCAAAATAATTATTAAACTTAGTTGCTTCGCAAATTAAAGTGACCAAACAATTACGGATTTGATATTTAATTTAGCAGTAGATTTCAACGAATAATAAACTAGTATGCATCCTAGCAATTAAACGAATTAATCATAAAATTAAACACAGAAAAATATTCAATACTCAAAATATAAATTGAACAATTAAAATAAATTAGATCTCACAGTGTATAAATCTTGATGGCTTCAATCACTTAAACCAAGAAAAAGAATTTAGCTACTCATAATTGTAGAGAACACTAAAGAATAGAAGAGAGAATTTTTATTCTAATAAAAGTTGTGTCTTACATTGTGTATCAAGCCCTCTATTTATAGGCTCGAAAATCCTCCTAAACCTAGTAGGATTTATAATTAAAAATAAAAGAAAAGTAAAATAATTATTTTCCTAACCCTAATTGGAATTAAAATCCAATTTAGAATCAAAAAGTAGCAAAATTCGCGAAATAATCCCGTTTCTGGAATTAACGTGCAGCCAAACACTGCCTACGCCCCTTGACCGGTCAATTCACGCGCGTCCGCGCATTGCGCGCGGCACAGAAGACAAAACGACGTCGTTTTCTTCATTTTCCTCGGTCTGCTGCTCGGCCGCGCATTGCGCGGAGTCTGTTCTGCCGCTCAAAACCAAACGGCGTCGTTTCTTCTTTATGGAGCCGGTTGACCCTATACGCGCATGGCGCGACACACCATTTGCTGGAATTTACGGTTCTGCCACCGGTCTTTGCTGATTTTACAGTTTAGTCCCTCAAGCTTTGCTAAAATTACAAAAATGCCATCAGACTTTTATTTCCCTACAAAATCAAATATAAAATAAATAAAAATAATATAAAAATACTAAAAATCCTAAAAACACATAATAATAAATAAAACACCTAAAACACTAAAAATAAATAAAAACACATAAATAAAAATAAATATAAAATTACTATAAAATTACCTAAATTAACATAAATTAACTAAAATCCTATAAAACTTATTAAAGCCAAAATAAACTAAATAATTAAACATTTAAGCACACAATAAATATAAAAACTAAGTATTAGGGAGTAAAAATATCATATAATTCAACCCTATCAATAAATTATAAAGATCTAGTAGTCAATGAAATGTGCTGAATATGATCTTATAAAGTGGAGGAAGAAAAGGGTGGGGGGAATCAAATACAGTATTGTTCAATCATAGCAGAAACTGCAGCTTTCAACTATCAATACATATACATATTACAACTGATATAATAAGATTTGTAACTCATTTAACTAATGTAGATGAACATTTTTTAGCAAGTGGATAGTATTGGTATTGGTAAGTAATTTACTTGTTGTTGCTGATTGAAAAATAAATAGAATGAAAGTTGCAGATATGTATGTATGTGAAAGTAATAAAGTATCATGTTATTGGGCATATACTAACAATTAGTCACTAATTCAAAAACAGAACAAGTAAAAAAATACCCAAAATGCAGTTTACAGAAATTAATTACTTCTAGATCAGTAAAATACGGTTTCCCACCACTCTTACAAATTGTCTCAACGAAATTTTCCTCTGTTATGCATATATCTTAAATCCCAGGCAGTTATAAAATTTAGAATCAATATAGTTACAAAATAGAGAGGTTGTATAGAATTGATCAATTTAATATCTGGATTCACCGAGTCATACCACTAACAAGTAAAGCACAAAAATTTTAATTTATAGAGAAAGTAGAATACCTTGTTTCTAAACTGATTCAACGATTTAGGGGGATTTTTGGTCCCGATCCCTTTAAGGGCTTCTAGGTTTCTATCACTTTCTCAATTAGTGTTGATCATAATCGGCGAGTATCGATCGCTTTCTTAGTTTTCTCCACCATATTCGCTATGGATCCTTTAAGGGTTTCTAAAGATGTGTTACGTACTGTTCGATTGATTTAGTATATCATACTAGACGAATGTTTTTTATTTTCTTTTATATTTTAATCGTTTGCTTTTCTTTTTCAATTCATAATGTAGTTCATATTTATAAAGAAAAATAAAAATAAATTTATTATTTAGGTAAACATATGAAATTGTATTTATAATTTAGTATGTCATAAATTAACGATGAACAAACCCAATAAAATTATTTTGTAAAATTGACGAGTTTTTCACAATTATTTATAAGAAATTTATTACTATATTTTCATTGATTTTATTTCTTTTAATTATTCTGTGGGTCTTAGATTCTTATTTTTGTGGTATTCGTAATTATATAATGATGCAAAACATGGTAATGAATTATTGATAATGTAATACATTCAAAGTTAAGTATTGGTTAAGCAATATTGAACCCTTTATTGGTTTGGGCAAAACAGGGCCCAGTCAAACCGCAATGGAAAGTATCGATTGTGTTCTAATGTAGTGTGCGTAAGTGAATAAGAAATTACAAATCAAAAACTCGTTGATTCTAACCAAAGAATACCGAGCAATTGAAACCAAAATAGAGATTTATTTCATCTTAAACTGTCTAGCCATAAAACGCTTTGTAAACTATTTATAGTGAAACCAGACAAGCAGTAAAATTTAATAAAATTTTGAAAATACCCCTAACTTATTGAAAAATTGCAAAAAATGCTACTGAAAACTGAATAAAATGTCATTTTGTCCCTTTAAACAATGGACTTTGGCTAAAATCACGTGGGTGCAAGATTTTGCGTTTTGGTCAGAAGGTTGTCGCCACCCAAAACTTATTATGCTTTTGTCAAAACGGACATAGTTAACTTTCTGGTCAAACTTGGCCTTTTTTGCCTTAGGCTAATCTCGTCGGGCCTAGAAATCCCATTTCGGTTGCATTGCATCACATTCCATGCTAATAGAACCATGGTTTGCAAACAAGTGAATTTAAGCTTGGTGAATTTAATCTGAATGATGAACTAATAAATGCTATCGGTGTATTCTTATATTTGCATCCGAACTGTGGGTGCACCACACTTAAAGGTGCAAACGAATTGATTCAAGTCGAATATTAAATTACTTAGATTTGGTTCATTAAAATTTTCTAATATGAAATAAAGTTTGATTGAGACTCGAGTATTTATTGAATTTTAAACTTTACTCATATTTGACTTGTTTATATTTCGAATGGAGCTCGAATCAAACTTTTTGTTGAATGGGTACAAATTGAGCTCGATCCGTTTGTTTCATTTTTTTAGCCTTAACCACAATTATTGAAGAATGGATGATTTAATAGATTGGTCTTTTATAATATGTTAACTTGTTTTACTACAAATTACCATTATGCCATAATAACTATTATGCAAAAAAAAATTATAGTATAATTTATTAAAATTATAATAATTTATGTTATTAATTATTTTACTACATAACAATTATTCTACTTTAAAGCTTCGTTTGGTTAAAACATAAAGGAAAAAACAAATAATAAGAAGATGATTTTTTTTTTGTTAATTTTAAATTTTTAATTGTTAGAAAAATAAAATGAAGGAAAATAATATAAATTGATTATGAGTTGCCTTAAAATATTATCATAATATTTAACTAAAATAATCATATTTTACGATCCCAAATTCTTTAAAAAATTACCTTTAATTTGTTTTACTATGAGATAACAAGATTACATAACACAAGATTATAATAGTGAAGAGAACATTATGTCAATACACACATATTTCAGTTTATTTAAGTAAACAAAAAATGGCCAAAATATATTTGATGTTACGTCGTTTGGTATAAGGATGTTGAAGTCCAAAGCATAGATAATAACAAAATCGTCCAAAACTCTCCAACTCCTCTATTTATTTTCATCCAATTTTTCTCCCTCTAGAATTTTCGCTCCATCAATTTGGTTAGTATTACAATCTTTGTCCCGCCTCTTGAATATCGAAGGGGATTTAACTCCTAAAACTAAAACCCCCCAATTTCATAAACCCAATAGTATGTGCATCAAGCCTTCTGACTTCTAGGGTTTGAAGTATTCGACTTTCGAACCGCTCGTTGTGAAGGCTAAGCTCATGTCGAAGATTAAAGAAGCGGTAGAAAGGATCTCCTTACTTCTTAAGGTTTGAAGGTTGATTATATTGGCCGGATGCAAACAATTTGTTTAAAACATTTATGTATTTGCATATTTGTCTATATTTAAGTGTCAGATCAAATAGAAAAATTATCTTTTTTTTAATTTATAAAAAAGTTTGTGTATAAAATTTAGACTATACTTACTTTGCCTTGTGATAAATTGGATTTAAGATGTATGTTTGATTGTGTTACTGTTTGGTTTTTTGATTTTTGTGGAACTTTTAAGATATCAGAAATTGATTTTTGATGAATTTTTTTTCGTTTTTCCAAGGCTTTCTATATAAATAGTAAATGTGTTTTATTGCACTACATCTGAGGAAGAACTTTGTGGATACATTCATAACAAATTTTGGTTTGTTATGAATTTAACTGCTGTATCTTTTTTTATTTGACGTGATTTCTTGTGATAAGAACACTAATTTTTCTCCTCCTTGTTAGACTTATCTCATTAAATGCCACAGATGAACACGAAAGTAGAGTTCTAGATTGTCATTTGTTTTATTCTTCCAAAAACCTCTTAGTTTCATTCCACCTTGAACAACACTTGAGACATAATTACACTATTATTTCGAGTAGAAACATGATAGTGCTTTCTAATTTTCTTTTCATTCCTGTATATGAAATATGATTGTTTATTTTACTAGCTGCAATAATCTATCTATGTTTTCTTTAAAAAAAGAGAGGCTATTATGCAACCACTTTGAATATATGGATGTAATATATCATGATGAGTGCTTTATATGGTTGTTTGAGATGAAAATATTAATTTATTTCATTTGACTTTAGAAGGTATCTTAGGGTCTGATCGACTAATAAATTAAATTGTATCGTGTATGGTAGGTAAGTTACTGGAAGTAACTTGTAGTATGCGTGGGGCCTTTGGACAGGATTCTCATTTCACTTACTATCATTTGAAAATTCTAACTCAAGGAAATTACCAAGAGAAAGAATAACCAAAAACAACAATTAGCAAGGTAAACTCATCAACATTCTAATGCCTTAATAGCCTGCAAAAGAACATTCTAATGAATATTTTTACCCAGTACTACTCCAGTTAGATCCTTAAAAGAACATGTTTTATATCATTAGTTGAAATAAAAGAAGATAACAAAACAAAGAATGAATGAAACACTAGCTAGTCGATAACAAAGGTTCTTGCTATATGCCTTTATCTATCACACTACTGTCACTTACTAACAATTTATCTTTTTTAACTTGTTACAAGGTGAAAATGACTAGCCCTGGAATGAAAAGAAAAGGAACAACCTAAACCAGAGGATACGTAGCTTCACAAAATACTGAGTTCCCTGTCGATAACTCAACCGAAGGGTCATGTGACACCCAGAATTTTTAGAATAATTCCAAATAAGAATTATGATAAATTAAGCAAAGGTTAGTATTTAAAACCTAGTGTTGAATGATAAAAGTATAAAGGGAAATGGAATGTGAAGATAGTGTATTAATATGAGTTAAGAAGAGAAGGAGGAATGTGCAGAATTTAAATGAGATATAATAAAAGGTATGAAATATATGGATTGAATAAGGGTATGTATGATTAACGAAAGAATTTTTTTTTCAAAGAATGAGAAACTATCTTGATAAGTACATCAAGAAATGAGTTCAAGTTTTATTAATAAAATTTTTAGAGAAATATGAAATGTAATGTTACAAAGAAATTGTAAAGTGAATTAAGAAGTGAATATTCTGACAATTATGATTTTTATGGAGTTATCCAAGTGAGTTGTGGATATTAAAAAGGTAAAAATATGATTATTATGGAATTGGTTCTTATTCAACAAGGTAAAAGTATAGCAAGATGCTATAATACAATACATAAGATTATTACGGCAATTATGATTCCGAGGACGGAATCCTGTTAAGGGGGGAAGAATGTGAGGATTCGAATTTCCAGGATTTCTTTAATAATATTAAATGAGAATTTAATTGATAAAATTATCAAGGTTGTTTAAATTAATTATTATATTATGTGATTTAAGGTAAGGGATTTAATTGATAAAATTAAATCAGTATAGAGATGGTGATAATTGATGTTGATTTAAATCAAATGAAAAGTAAATAAATTGTTTAAAAATAATTTATAAAAAAAAATAAAAGAAATTATATGTAAATGTAAAATAAATTGTACGATAAAATTATTGTAAAGGTGCAGGAATTATTATTTAAATAATGTTATTAGATATGAATATATATACATTTATGTTATGTCTAATTGTGATTATTATAAATGTTATTAATTATGGAAGTAAAAAGGATTCATAATTAAATTAATCCAATTTTAAATGAAAAGCGAATGAGAAAGTTAATAAAATTGTAATTATTGATTTTAGATTTTATCAAGAATTTTGGAAGAAGTTTAGAAATTAATTGAGAGGGAAAGGTAATTATATAATAATAAATTATATAATTTATATAAGGAAATTAAAATAAGGTATGAAGAAAATAATAATTATATAAATTATATAAGAATAATTATGTAATTTATATAAGGTGATTAAATGGAATAGGGTTGGAGGAAATTAAGAAATTATTTAAGAAAAGGAGAATGTGAATATATAAATTATATAATATTAAGTTATATATAATTTATATATATAAAGAAATTATTGTAAATATTAAAGAAATGGAATAATAAATAAGAAAAAGGAATATTTTAAGTTATTAAAAAATATATTTAGGTATAATGAAATTATTGTGACTTTTATGAAGAATAATATTTCAGAAACGTGAACATGTTAATGTAACATGTTGTCCAAATAACAAAGTGAAAAATTATGAAAAATAATTTTTATATGTCCTATGAATTATTTTATGATTTTTGGAGGTATAAATTATCTCGTTTAATTACGTGCATGGCGTTATGTGTGTGCAAAATTTGTCAAGAAAAGTACCCAAAAAGGGGTGTTAATATTATTTATAAATCATAATATGAATTTTAGTGAATTAAAATAAATATTTTATATTTATTATATAAAATATTTATTACACGATATAATTACGTAATGTATTAAAATAATTAATTATACATGTTATTTTATTCCGAAAAGCTCCAAAGTCAGCCGTGGCATGCATGATAAGGCCGTGGAATTGTTTTGCTCTAAAATTTAGTTAAATGTTTTGGTTATAAAAGAAATAAGGCAAAGCAACAAAGAAGGAAAAGAAAAAGAAAAGGAAAGGAAGAAGATACTCTTCTTCTCTCCACCCGTAACCACCACCATGACCACCATAAAACCTCCATAGCCACTAAGAGAAAGGGGATGTTGGAGGCTTTCTAGAGGAAGAATTAAAAGCTTTGAAAGGTATAAATTAGTTTATTGAAATTATTTTATGTATTTATGATGATAAATTATTTTTTGTGGAAAAATAGAAAATAATTAGAATAATTATTTCAAATAATTTTAGGATGTATATCTATGAATTTCATGATTTTTGAAGTTACTTTATGGTGAAAAAAATGAGCAAAAATGGTGTATTTTGTGCTAAATTGGTGTACTGTTGCCGGAAAAGAGGAAGAAGAAAAGAAAAGGCTGCCGCGCATGGCGCGACAACAATTTTTTTTCTAGACGCGGCAGCCATTTTTTTTCCGGACGCGGCTTAAAACGGCGTCGTTTTGGGGCAGTAAAGGGGGGTCGCGCCATGCGCGTGCGGAAGTTTCCGGAACCAAGGGTAAACGACGTCGTTTTGAACGATCGGGGGTCGGTCCGCGCGATGCGCGGCCGACGAAATACGATTAAATTACGATTGTGCCCCTGGGCTTTTCCTGAAATGCCGAGCGTGTCCTTGACCCTCTGTAAAGTACGATTTTGCCCCTGAACTTTCCGAAAAATGACCAGTGTGTCCCAAAGACGCGCGAAAATTACATAATTGCCCCTGGACTTTCCGAAAAATTTTGGATTTGTCCTTACCGTTACTGAAATTACGGTTATGTCCCCAGTCTTTTTAGAAAATACCGGTTATGTCCCTAAGGGCGCGGAAATTACCAAAATGCCCCCAGAATTAGTTTTTAATTGAAATAAATGTTTAAAAATTGTTTAAAAATCATAGAAAATTATAGAAAAATACTAAAAATATAGAAATGATGTTTGGGCATTTAATTTAATATTTTTGTAAAAATATTAAATATTGGGAATTAATATTTAAATATTAATCCATTAAGTTTAAAGGTTAGAAAGTGAATAAATGAAAATTTGGACAACCGGATATGTTAAAATTTATCCGATGAGTCGGGTTGTCCGTATGGAGCATGTTTTATATTAAGTTAAATGAATATATTAAGGGAAGAGGTTAATGTAGTTAACCGTATAAGTTAAACATTAGTCCGAAAATGATATTAATTAAATAAATTAATATCATAAAGAGATGAATAATTATTATTTGATTATTTTATGATCATAGGTTGATCGAGTTAAGGGTTTGAGCTAACAATTTAAATAACTGGACGCCAGACAAGTTCTTCAGTCCTTTTTATGTTAAATGTTGGACTGTTATGATATTAATTCTTGTTTTAAATGCATAAAAATTATGTGCTATGTGATACGTGATTAATATGACCACAATGTGTACTTTGTGCAACGATATGAATATATATGAGATATATTGTTATGGTAAAAGCACAATCACATGATGTATGACACACACTGAGCATGTTAAGGTATGTGCTATGTGAAGCATAAACTGTTGAACTTGCTGAGCCGTTGTGCTTATTACTTGCTTAATAAACATTTTTGCAGGAAAGAAATGAAATTCAAGAATATTGGATTATGTTAGAGATGAACTGCCTAGAAGGTAGAAAACGTGATTGTTATATTGTTAATATTATAATTCAATGTGAGAAATTTGTTGATTTACTGTGATGAACTGTATGTATATATAAGTTGGATCTGAATATGATAGAAGTTCAATTATGAACTGTGATTGATCAGGATAATTGTTACGTTAGAGGTTATTATATGTTGAATTATGATGTATGATACAAAGAATATTTGTATGGACATGGATGATATTAAAATTTGAATGCCGAGCTTTATTATACAAGAAAGAAAAGAATAAGTAAAGGTTGCGATCCAGTTGTAAGGATTTTAAATATCCAAATGTTTTAATACAATGATTAAGAAAAGTGAGAAAAAGAAAAATTTATACCAAAAATTTAGTAATTGTTGATTTTAAATATCAGATAATGGATCAAATAAGATGGTTAAAGATATATTAACGAACCGAAATTTGGACGTTAAGGAAATAATGTATAATAAATACGAAAATTAAGGTAATAAAGTGGGTCGAATTTCGGGGTCGTTACAGGTCACAACTTAATGTACGAAGAATAATATTTATTCGTCAACTCCTCCAAGGAGCCCTATGACTATATCACAATCTAGACGTCATCAAGGTTCACCTGTGCGCTTAACACAAAAAATATGTGAGATAATTGCACGTTCACTGAATGCGCGTCAAATGGAAACTCCCGTTGCTACCCCGACACAACGTAGTCATGAAACTATAATTGGAGAAAACTTAACCTAAAATGAAGAAGGCTCTTCACAAGAAACTGGACCATGTGAGTTTGGTATTTGCTATTTTTAATAAAACTGATAAAATGAAATTTGCATACATGTTTTATTTTTATTTTTTATATATATTAAGTTTATATAATCTTAAATTTATCTGTAAGCTAGAATCTTTATAACTTTTTTCTGTTCCCTTTACTTTTTCACATCTATTTTTTTCTTGTTGAATAGGTTCATCTTCTGCAAATAAAATTCACAGACCAACTCGCGGTATTGGCCTTGAGAAGCTCAGCAAGGCCGAAGGAAAGAAGTTGGTTATCAATATGTCACCGAGTAAAGGGAGGCTCACTGATCCTATAGAATCTGCAAAGTTATCGTTAGAGATAGGATTGATGGTCCGCCACCACCTCCCAAACAATACCAAATTCAAGGATATCACATAGGGAATAGTGGAAGAATCATTGTCAAGGGTTGAAGTAAGTTGTAGAAAAATAAAATATATAATATTTGTTTTTATGTCAAAAATAATACACTAATTATTTATTTATTTCTTTAGGCTCACTTTGATATAGACCTTTCTCAGCCATATGTTAAGCGTTTTGCGCTTGGAATAATGAAGGATAGACACAGAAGTCAGATGTGCAAGCTCAACAAGTACTTTAAATCTTTTCCAACACCCGAAGAAGCTGGGAAAAACCCTCCACATAGTATTGATATTATCAAATGGAATGAGATGTGTGATTATTGGACAACTCCGGAATTTGTTGTATGCTAATTCTAATATTTAATCAGTTAATGTATTTGCATATTACTAGATTTTTAATATTTCTTCATTGATTTGTTTATTTTTTAAAATATTTTTCCAGCATCGCTCAAAAGTGAACAAGAAAAACTGAGGGAATAAAGCCATTCATACTGGAGGGTCAAAACCCTTTGTTGTTCATCATGCAGAAAAGGTATGTATGTATTACAAAATAACTCAAGAATGTTTGATAATTGTTTCAGTTTAATTTAATTGTTCTCACTCGTAATTTTTCTTGCTTGTTGTCTATGTAATATAAGGAGTGTTAATCTTTTAATGGTTGTTTGTGTTTTTTATTTGTTCTGTGAAATTGTGACGTGGGTATTTGGGATTTATCATTCTTACGCAACATGATGATGTCTCTTTGGTTAAATATTCTAGATATTGCTTTAAATGAAGTGCGTATGCAAAAAAAAAAATGAATTCTTTTGTGTTGAAGAATGATCTATGCATTAATTTTCTTTTTGGTAGGAGCTAGATCTTTATAGTGTTATTGTTTATATGATGCTTAAGGTTGATCGCATATTCTCTGATGTGTATCATGCTATCTAATATGGTTATTCATCAGGTCTCTTTACAGTATTCAGTTGTTTTCTAAAAGACTTGAATATTTATGTTGATTGTGTTTTTTGCTGACTACCAAATCTCTCTCCCCTTTGATATGTATATAGCTGTTTTCGATTAGTGTTGATTACTGTACTCTGAATGTCATAGTTTCTTTGCTCTTTTAAAAAGATACAAGATACTATACTACCGAAAAAAGATATTATCAAAAAGAAAGAAATAGGAAAACAAGGTGTTTGTGAATACCCAAAACTAAAGTACTAAGATTTGAGTCATCTTCAATTAGAATATAGGCATAACCTGGTTGAGAGACGCCCAATTCATGAACTTCAAAAAAATTATTTCTTGTTTAGAATTTTGGCAGGCTAGAAAAAATATCAAATTTTCGAATCTTAAAGATGGTTATAAACTTTTAAGTTGACTTTGTATTTCCTTTTTCACATTACAGTGTTTAGGCTAATGAGAACTAATGAAATAGGCAGTTAACTAATGGAAACCGATGCCTCATCTCTGGAGGAGGTCATCGTTCGTGATGCTTCCATACTTGAGCCAACATTGTAGTGTTGGTTTCCTCCTTGATCTGAGGGGCCTGGCGAGAAATAACCTCTACTTCCAGAAGGTTTATAATAGTTTCTTGGGGTCCAATCTTTGTTTATTGATGGATTTATAAGACTTTCCATGGCTGATCCAAGCCTTAAGTAAGAAGAATCTCTCTGCAATACAAGTGTAAATCTATTTAAGAAGTTGGCATGATTTGTATGCATATTGCTAGATATAGAAAGAAGTCGTAAGTTTGGTCCAGAGGTAGTTAGGATTTTGTAGTGGTACCTAGGGTAGTTAGTCTTTTAAGGATATACTTCAGAATCCATCCATAATTTATTTAGTCTTGAAGAATTTACTTTAGAGTTCATTCTTCAGAATTTAGTTCACATTTGCTTGCTTAAAGTTATATTAGAATAGACTGAAGACTCAAAAAGCATTTACTGGTATAAAAATTGACAAAGCATAAAATATATGAATTAGTGATATATAAGGACTGCAAAATTTTCATATCATGGACTTTTATCAGAGCTTTATCTGACAAAAGAATGTCTAATTTTAAGAATATACTATTGATTTAGAATCTATAACAGTCTCCGAACAAGATCAGTAAATAATGTCTAGTTTCTTTTAAATTGGTTAATCTGTCCTTTCAATTGTTATGCCCTGACATAATATGGAATATAATTAATATGAATTCTGAAATTTTCTGATTGTGGTAATGATTTCATTTTTAGGGAGATCCAATTAAAGGTTACAAAAGCACACATCAGAAAAAAGAGACAAAGGAGTGAATCCAACCTGAAAATGAATCTGTATACGTAAAATAAAACTATTATTTTGTTATCTGTTCTTAATACATTACCTGCTTTTGTTCTTAATCTTGCATTTTGACTTTACTTATGGATGTTGTTATGTTAAATCAACAGTTTTGTATATGAGATTATCTCTTAATTACTTGTATTTGTTGTCAATTTTGCAGAACAAAATGAAAACACTCAAGAATGAATGCATCTCTGAGACGGATGTAGAATCTGAAAATTTTGACAATAATGACAAAAGTGAAATTATGACTCAAGTGTTAGGAAAGAAGGCAGGTAGATTGCTTGGTTTTGGATTTGGTCCAAGACCAAAAAAATCTTCATTTAGCGACAAAGAAAAAGCTTTGGCAGCAGAGTTGGAAGCGTCTCGCTCCAAGAATGAAGAAATGCAATCAACCATTCAGGCTCAAGACCAACGAATTAATAATCTAGAGAATATGATGAACAAGTTGGCTGGCATTCCAGAGTTCCTACAATTGATTCAAACCAACACCAGTTCAGTAACAGGAACAACCGACAACTAAACTGATGGAATGAAAGATAAGTTATGATGATTTTGTTTGCAATGTAAAATTTTCACCCCTTTTGACCCCCTAGAAAGACAACTGTTTAAGTTTTTGGATGCACTTGTAATATTAAAGTAATACTTTAGTTGTTCAGTGTGATTAGATTGATGATTTCCTCTGACTTTAGACCCTGGTGTAGAGGTCTTTTGTTCAAGTTAACAAATTTTAAATATAATGGTTATTTTTTATGCATCCTTTAAGTCCTTGGTTTAGTTGTTCAGTGTGATGCATCCTTTTGTTTGTTGGTTTATTAGTTCAAGTTGAGAAATTTTAAATATGATGGTTATTTCATTTACTTAAGTCTGTTAATTGAGTTGGAGAGTATTATTTTGTGATATGATAGAGGTCCTTGTCTAATGAGAAACCAACTAGGACTAGTGGAATATCATTCGAAAGTTCTAGTTCAGCTTTACTATTGTGTGATCATTCTAGATTCTGATCTATTTTGATTACTAATTTATTTACTGTTTTGTTGGTCGGCTGCTCTACAGTGTTATTGAAGTCCAATGATGTGCCTATTTGCTCTGTTTTGGCCTTATGCTCTTGTATTTTCTTAGAATCTGAGCTTCACGGTTTGTTATGTTAAGTTCCCTTGACATTTTGTATCGATCTAGGGAATGCCCTCAAGTATATGTATATATTTTCTTTTATATACATTTAAATATAGAAAAAAAATATGAAACAATTTATATGTGCAATTTATACACAGTTTATATGTACAATTTATATTAGTAAATTTTAATTGCTTTTTATTATCAATTATAAATGATGTATTTTATATGTCTCCCATTTATGATATGTATTTTTTAAACTTTAAATGATTGTGATTTATGAGTAATTGGTTAATATTTTTTTATTTTTACTTTTTATAAATAAATTATGTATTAGGTGATTGATATTCGAATTCAAATAATTTTTTATTCAAATAAAAAACAAAAAAGAATATGTTCCGTATTTAGACATAATTTTCAAATACTAAATACGAATATTTTTTGACAATTCTCGGAATACTGAATATGGTTTTACAAAACATGTTTATTGGGATTATCTTAATTTAGAACAGTATTTTAATAGTCGTTGCAAAAAGTTGTATAAGATATGCAACGTAAAAAAAAAAATATTGCCAATGAATCTGGTCCATATTAGGTAACGAAATATAGTAACAAAAACAATTTTGTTGCCCACGATGAGGAGAAATCAAGTGGTCAAAAATTTTGCAACGACATTCTAATGATTTTTTCCTGCCAATTAATTGGCAACGAAATTTTGCAACGACTTATGAATTTCGTTGCAAAAAACGAATGTCTTTCCTAATGTGAAATGAAGTACAAAATTTGTTGCTAAGAATACACTTTTAGCAACGACGTTATAAGTTATTGCCCAAAAAATCATTGCTAAAGCCCCATTTTTTTGTAGTGTTAATTTCTAAATGGTTTAAGAATTGTTATTATTATACTAAATTAATTTAGTTTCTAATTAGATTAAGAGTTAAATTAAAATCCTACTTTTAAAGAATGTGGGAGGGTTGAACAAGTCTACAAATAATAGGAGTCTTACTATAGATTGGTGTTTCTCACTTTGTTGTAAGTATTATAGAATACTTCATATTTTCTCTACAATATAAATAACTAGAAGAGTGAAAATTAGGGCTAGCCACCCAAGGATTGGAAAAACTTAAATCTATTTCTTCAATCCATATTATCTCTTGGTAGATCACCTTTATAGGCCACTTGGGTAGCTAACGTTGATCTGTATATTCTAATCGGTGGATTTGAAGAATAACGCGAAGGATCAAAGGAGGTGAACTTGTAGCTGTTCAAGACTTGAATCTACAAAGGTATAATCTCTTATCCTTCCTTAATTAATTGTGTCGCATAAGAAATATCCTAAAATTTGATTTGTAAAAAAATTTAAAATAAAATTTTTTGCATGTTTCTATTGCGATATACAATTTGATTGTATGTATATATATTTGTTCTTGCACCCTAGGTTTGACCTTTTGGTTCACTTGGTGGCTCGAGTGAACCAAACTAGAATAAAATCCATAATCAATCCAAGTAGAATATAGTATTCTATATGTGGATACAAGTTATGTATATATATTATATATTATCATACATGCGTCGCATGTTAAATAATATAACGCGTATTATATATATATATATATATATATATATATATATATATATATATATATATATATATATATATATATATGTATGTATGCATGTGTGTGTGTGTGTGTGTGTGTGTGCTTAACAAGATGATACAATTAATAACAAACTCCTCAAGGTAAATATATTAAGTTGTAATGTTCAAAGACATTTGGAATGTCGAATGTGGTCTTCAAGTGTGAGGATCCGAATTTCCAGAATTTCTTTAATAATATTAAATGAGAATTTAATTGATAAAATTATCAAGGTTGTTAAAGAAATTATTATTTTATGTGAATTAAGGTATGTGATATGATGTAATTGATAAATTAAATTTGTACGGAGATGGTGACGAATTATGTGAATTTAAAATAATTGAAAAGTAAATAAATTGTGTAAATACAATTTATGAAGAATAAAAGAATTTTAGGTAATTGTACAATAAATTGTACAATTAAATTATTATGAAAATGCAGAAATTATGATTTAATTGAGGTTACGTGGTAATGTGAAATATATTAAATTAGATATGTATATATTTATATATATATATATATACATTTGTATATATATAAATATATATGTTTAAGTGATAATTATAAAGGTTATTGATTATGGAAATTAAGGGATTAATAATTAAATTAATCCAAATTTAAATGAAAAGCGAATGGGGAAGTTAATAAAGTTGTATTTATGGATTTTAAATTTAATTAAGATTGATGGTGGAAATTTAGAAATTAACTGAGAAGGAAAGGTAATTATATAAATTATATAATAATAATTATATAATTTATATAAGGAAATTAAAATAAGGTATGAAGAAAATGATAATTAAATAATAATTATATAAGAATAATTATGTAATTTATATAAGGTGATTAAATGGAATAAAGTTGGAGGAAATTAAGAAATTATTTAAAAGGAGAATGTAATTATATAAATTATATAATATTAAATTATATAATTTATATATAAAGAAATTAATATGAATACTAAAGAAATTGAATAATAAATTAGAAAAAGGAATGTTTTAAGTTATTAAAAATTATGTTTATGTATAATGGAATTATTATGACGTTTATGAAAGATAATATTTCAGAAACGTTAACATGTCAGTGTAACATGTTGTCCAAGTAACGGAGTGAAAAATTATGAAAAATAATTTTTATAAGTCATGTGAATTATTTTATGATTTTTGGAGGTATAAATTACCCCAGATAACTACATGCATGTCATTATGTGTGTACAAAATTTGCCAAGTAAAGTATCCAAAAGAGGTATAAATATTATTTATAAATCATGTCATGATTTTTAGTGAATTAAAATAAATATTTTATATATATTATATAAAGTATTTATTACATGTAACAATTACGTAATGTAGTAAATTAATTAAATTGCATGTGGCTTATCCTAAAATTTAAGTCGGTGGTGGCATAAGTTGAATAAGTCGGTGGACTTATTAAGTTGACAAATTTTGGTTAAGCATCTTTGGCTTATAAAAGCAATAAAAAGAAAGAAAAGAAAAGCAACAAAAACACTATCTTCCTCTCCATTTCCTTTCTCTTCCACCGAAGCCTCCATGATTATCCGAACACCACCTTCACCGAGAACTCCATGGCCACCATAAGAGGGAGAAATATTAGAGCCACCAAGAGGGAGAATTTCAAGCTTAAGGGAAGGTATAAAATGAATTTATTTGATTTATTTTTATAATTATGGTGGTAAATTAATTTTATGAAAAATTAGTAAATAATTAGAATAATTATTCTAAATAATTTTTGCATGTATAGTTATGAATTATGTAATTTTTAGAATGATTTTGTGGTGAAAAATTGGAACAAAAATGATAAATTTTTGTTTGGTTTGTACTGCTGCCGGAAGAAAACTGGGAAAAAAAAGGGGGGGGGGGGCTGCCGCGCATTGCGCGGCAGCTATTTTTTTGCATGCGCGGGGGTGAAACGGCGCCGTTTTGGGGCCGCACGGACGAGGCAGCCGCGCCTTGCGCGGAGGCTTCTGGAAACGGAAGGAAACGACGCCGTTTTGGCGCCTGAAGCGAAGGGCCGCGCGCAATGCGCGGCCGACGACACGCTGGAAATTACCAGCGTGCCCCTGCTCTTTTCGGTTAATACCGACCGTGTCCCTTGGCCCTGTAAAATTACAGCCGTGCCCTTCAGCTTTTCCAGAAATACCCAACGTGTCCCCAAGGCCGCGGAAGTTACAGAATTGCCCCTGGACTTTCCGGAAAATTCCGGATTTGTCCCTAACGTTGCCGAAATGACGGAAATGCCCCTGGGCTTTTCGGGAAATACCGAATGAGTCCCTATGGGCGCGGAAATTACCAAAATGCCCCCAGAATTAGTTTTAATTGAAATAAATGTTTAAAAATTGTTTAAAAATTCTAGAAAATTATAGAAAAATACTAAAAATATAGAAATGATGTTTGGGCATTAAATTTAATATTTTTGTAAAAATATTAAATATTGAGGATTAATATTTAAATATTTTAAATATTAATCAAATGGGTTTATAGGTTAGAAAATGTTTAAATAAAATTTTTGGACAACCAGATATGTTAAATTTTATCCGATGAGCGGGGTTGTCCGTATAAAAGGTATTAGATATTAAGTTAAACGAATATTTTAAGGAACGGGGTTAATATAATTGGCCATATAAATTAATAATTGGCCTAGAGATGATATTAATTAATTAAATTAATATCACAAGGAGTTAAATAATTATTATTTGATTATTTTATGATCATAGGTTGATCGAGTTGAGAGTTTAAGCTATCAATTTAATAATTGGACGCCAGGCAAGTTCTTCAGTCCCTTTTATGTTAAATGTTGGAACGTTATGTTATGAAATTCTTGTTTTAACTGCATACAAATTATGTGTTATGTGATACGTGATTAATATGACCACAATGTGTATTCTGTGCAACGATATGAATATATATGAGATATATTGCTATAGTAAAAGCACAAGCACATGATGTATGACACACACCAAGCATGATAAGGTATGTGCTACGTGAAGTATAGCTGTTGAACTTGCTGAGCCATTGTGCTCATTACTTGCTTAATAAACCTTTTGCAGGAAAGAAATGAAATTCAAGAATATTGGATTAAATTAAAGAAGAATTGTCTAGAAGGTGGGAAAATGTATTGTTTTAATTTCCATTCAACATGGATGCATGTGTTAAGTTTATCATGATATTTCGTATGTACGTACATGTCGAATCCAGACAGAATATGTAAAGTTAAATTTTGAATGGTAATGGTACTAGATAGATATTACGATAGAGACTATTCAATGGTTAATTATGAATTATGAAACAAAGGAATAATTATGGATTTATAATCAACATTAAATTTGAAATGTTGAGAAATATGATACTGGTAAGAGAAAGAAAAAGTAAAGGTTGCGATCCATGGGACTAGGATCGAAATGTAAGGATTTTAAATATCCAAATATCTTAATACAACGATTGAATCAAGAAAAAGAAAAATTTATACCGAAATTTTGGTAATTGATGATTTTAAAATCAATTATTGGATCAGTTAAGGTGGTTAAAGATATATTAACGAACCGAAATTCGGACGATACGAAGATAATGTATCTTAAATACGAAAATTAAGGGAATAAAGTGGGTCGAATTTCGGGGTCGTTACATCAAGCATAATAAAATGATATAGCATCAAATGCTTAATATGAGTTTGTTGTGCTCACACAAGACTTGTATTAATTATTTGAGATGTAATTTTATTACATAATGGATGTTTATAATGAATTGAACGATATTGTTTTGTTATGCAAACACAAGGATAATTTTTTTTTCTTCACTTATATAGAAATACTAGGTTGAACTTAACTTGGATAATTTTGATTCGGATGTGTATACACTTAATCATAATATTTTAAGAGGAAAAATAAAAATGAGTTACATGTTAATGTAATTAATAAACAATTGTCTACCTATTGAATAAACTATAGTTTGTTGTGCACACACAAGACTATACTTATGTCAATAACATCCTTATCTTACTAGCGAATCTTTAACTAGATTTGTCGAACTATATAAGGAGGGTAATATAGTTTTATAAAAATAGTGGAAGATTCCTTTTTAAATAAAGAACTAATTAACTTGATGATTAATAAAATAAATACATGTTAATGTTATTATTAATATTCACTTAAAGAATTTTGCTTTACCTAATTCACAAACACTACATAGCATATTTGATGCTAACAAATCAATCGAACGAAATTGTTCGGATTGGTTAAAGAAATTTGAGAATAGTTCCCAATATTGAAAAACAACCAAATGTCCTTAATTTTTCTATCCTTGCAAATGTTGTAGATAATTCATTTGAGGAAGAGATTGTTACTTTTATGAAGTAGCAAGATGATACACAGGCGGCTCATTGCATCATGCTCATATCCATAAGTATCAAGTTACAACGTCAACACGAGAAAATGGGTGTGCCTACTATGTAGCTTCACTTTCAACAGTTGTATGGTGAGAAAAGTAGGCCAGTTAGATATAACATATTTAAGGAGCTCTTTAGATCTAAAATAATCGATGACATTACAGTAATGGCTCATGTTCTGAAAATGATTTATTGGATTGATCAATTGGAACGATTGGGTTTTCTCATGGATGAATAGTTGAGTCAATATTTGATCTTGCATTCACTCACTAACTCCTTTTCATAATTTGTTATGAACTTCAATATTAATAATCTATACGTCAATTGTAAGACCCCGAATTTTATGAAATACAAAATTTAATTTTTCTTCATATATATATTTTTTTGAAACAGTAAGTGGTTAAATCGATAAAGTTAAAAGTTAAGGATGTTATGTGCAAATTTTATTTTGTCGGACAATATTCGCTTTGTCGGGGAATATTCGTTTGGTCGGGGAATATTCGTTTGGTCTGACGGCGTCGAAATAACAAATTATTGGTGGACCCCACAACGGAATATTTGTCGGATATAGAAAACGACAGAAATAACCTTTTTAAATAAAAATAGTCAACGGAACTGTTAAAATACCGGTGATAAAAGAATAGTAGCATACGGTAGTTATTGGTATTTTCTGTAGCACTCGGTACTCTACAGTAACACACGGTATTGCATAGTGTCTCATATTATTGGTCTGATAATTGACACCGTAACTGTTACGCATCATTTCATCGATAATTGTCACTGCATAATATTTTATATTATCAATTCAATAATTGTTGTTGCACTGTTTTTAAAATTATTGAACCTAATAATTGTCACAGTAACATATGCACAGTAATTCACATTATTGAATCAATAATTGTCATTACACAGTAACGTATGCTTTATTTTACATTATTGTTATCTCTATTATGATGTTATTTAAACAGTTGTATTTCATTAATTTATTGACTTGATATCTAAGAACTAACTATACTGTATTTATAACAATTAGTCATAATAATTGAATTGATAAAGTTATTTGTTTATAATATAAAGTTAGGTGATTATTAGGTGATATGAAATGAATGGTGTAGATTAAAGTGTGAATTATTGTTGAATAATTGAATTGATTTGTTTATAATATAAAGTTAGGTGATTATTAGGTGATATGAAATGAATGGTGTAGATTAAAGTGTGAATTATTGTTGAATAATTAAATTGATTTGTTTATAATATAAAGTTAGGTGATTATTAGGTGATATGAAATGAATGGTGTAGATTAAAGATAATATAATATTTGAAATGGTTGGTGTAGATTAAAAGATGATCTTTAAATGAATGGTTTAGATTAAATGAATGATAAGATTTTTGGCTATAAATAGAAGCCTTAACTTAAGGATTTTTCATAAACTTCCTTACTTGTTCTTTCTTTCTCTCTCTAAATACTTCTTGTGAAAGTTCTCTCTAAGTGTGCTTAAGTCATCTTGAGTATTTGTGAAGATCTATAAGTATACGTGTACTGTTCAAGTTAATCAACCTCATTTAAATCAATATCCAGTCACGTGTTGAGGTAAGGGATACCATCTTTTTCATCTTCCATTATTCAAACGTACTATGGTAAGGGATTATCATTATTTGATTCTCGATAATAATATTGTTTCTTCCTTACTCATAAGACGTGCCTTTTATTTCCATGTATTAAATTGTGGGAATAACCTTACGGAGCGGATTGCCGCCTGTTGGTGAATAACCTTTCGTATTCATTCATTATTAATCTCTGAGAATAACCTTACGGAGCGGATTGCCGCCTGTTTGGTGAATAACTCTTTGTACTCAAATTCTATTAAATTGTGGGAATAACCTTACGGAGCGGATTGCCGCCTGTTGGTGAATAACCCTTTGTATTAATTTCCTTCACCTTTTGTTAATCAAACCTGCTACGGTAAGGGATATTATTTTCTTTCATACTCCTAAATCGAAATTTATTATGGAACTATTGCTTCTATAATTCCTGAAAATATTATATGTTCCATAATAGTTGAACTTCATTATTTCAACTGAACCTTCCTATTTAAGTGAACCTTTCTATTGAATTGTAACCGTTATTCTGAACTGTGGATCTTGAATATCATTTTTAAAATTTCACTCCACATCATGTTGACAATTTGGACATTATTTGAATCTGTACAAAGTAAACTTCTGATACTTATTGTTATCCTATTTCTTCTGTTCATCATTTATATCATTCTAATCATCCAAAAATCAAGCTGTTGTGAATATCTGTGGCCGGGGGCACAGATGTGATATATTTGTTGAACAGATGATAGGTTAAAGGCGATATAATAGGTTAAAGGCGATACATCTGTTCGGTGTCTTTTATGGCACGTGGTGAATGTTCTCTTTGGCCCGTAGTGCAAAGATGAACTGTTGTTTGGTATGATTATGACCAAAGGCTGAATCTGGTATAATCATGACCGTTGGTGCTATATTGAATATCTTTGGCCCGTAGTGCAAAGATGAACTGTTGATGTGCATGATTATGATCAGGAACTGTGAATTTATATTATCATGACTAATGGTATTTCAGATGATAAAAGTTGATGATGTTTTTACGAAAAAGAGAAGCGAGTGGACATTATAGTCTGCATTATTCTTCTAATAGATTGCTCATTCCGCTGCTATTATTGATCTGAACATTGTTTAAGAATTTAACTACAGTTTTTGATATAAACCTTGTAGTCTATTGTATTCTATCAAGAACTCAACTGTTGAAGGCTAATGATAATTTATTCGTCATTATCTTAGTCATGATATTTCTTACTGGGCTATTTGAGCTCACCCTTTCTTTTGTTCCATTGTTTTTTTCAACAGGAGATGAAAACATAACAGGGTCTAGCCGGGGAATGGAGTGAGGGTCCGAGGAATAGTTATCATAGTCTTCACGTTTTGTAAAATAGTGTGGCAATAATAGTGAAGACTTAGTTGTGTATTATTATACACTGTATTGTTGTACGTTGTGCTTTGTTGTAATAATTTTGTTGTAGTCTTTTGACGACTCAAGTTTGGGCTGTGTGGGCCCAGATTTGGGGGCGTCACATCAATGTACTTGATTTGCTTAACATGTTGAAGACTGATGAAAGTCACTTTCCTTTCAAGAAAGACCAAGTCTTACTGGTAGATGAATTTTCCGAGCAGAGGAAGAGGGTCAAAGATGTTCCTTAGGAGTCAGAAAAAGATAAAAGGCAAAAGAAAGGCACTAAACAAATGATATAAATAAGAGTGATCCCGAGGGTAAAGAAGTTTGTTTTCACTATGATAAATTGAAAAACTAGAAAAGGAACTGCAAGGAGTATCTTGTAGCGGTTAAATAGAAGAAGCTTGGTGAAGCTTCTACTACAGATATAGATTTATTTATAACGAAATAAAATTTTCTATAAGTCAAGTTCTATTAGGGTATTAGATACCAGCTGGTGGTCTCACATATGTAAGTCGTTGCAGAGACTAAGCAGAAGTAGAAGGCTAAACAAAGTAATCATGTGCGTAGAAAATGAAGTAAAAGTTGCTGCATTAGCTATATAAACTTACAGTTTAGCATTGTCTATGGATAAATCTATTAAGTTAGTAAGTTGTTACTATGTTTCGGTTCTTGAAAGAAATATTATTTTGTTCCATGTGTAGATAAGGAAGGTTTCGACATTATAATAAAAAAATAATCATTGTTCTATTTATAATGATAATATTTTATTTAGAACTGGTTTATTACTTGATAGACTTTGCATACTTGACTTACATGATTTTTTTTTTTCAAATTGAACAAATTAAAGGCAAAGAGATGATGTGAATTATACCTTCAAATTGCAATTTAGACTCATCATATTAATGAAACAAGACTAAATAAGTTGAACAAAATGAGTTTTAGAACCATTTGATTATGAATCATGTACAACTTGTGAATCTTTTCTCATGGTTAACATGACTAAATCTCTATTTAGTAGACATGAAGAGAGAGTTGCAGAGTTATTAGAGTTAGCACACACAGTTGTGTGTAGGACCTATGACAACATATGCAAAAAGAGGGTATTCATTCATTACTTTCATTAATGGTCATTCTAGATTTGGATATATGTATTTAACAAAATATAAATCCAAATAGTTTAAAATGTTCAAAAAAATTAAAAGTGAAGTAGAGAAATAAATAACCAAAATTATTAAAGTTCTTCGATAAGATCAAGAAGGGGATACTTAAGCAGTGAGTTCTAGATCATCTCATAAAGAATTGGTATTTTCTCACAATGGACATGGTGATAATCCATGATGAGTTTTATTGATATTTCATTATTATTCTGGGGTTATCAACTAGAAACGACAACATATCTATTAAATAAGACACCTTCAAAATTCGACCCTAAGACTTTATATAAGTTATGGATACGGAGAAAGCCAAGTCTTAAGCATGTTAAGATTTGGGGTTGTCCAGCTTATGTCAAAAGGTTTGAAAATGATAAGCTTGGGACAAGATCTGACAAGTACAAATTTGTGGGATATCTTAAAGAAAGTTTAGGATATTACTTCTATAATCCTACTAATTAAAAGGTGTTTGTCAAAACACGTTATTTTATTGGAAAATGAGTTTATTCTTGAAGGGGTTAGTGAGAGTAAAATAGATTTGGAAGGAGTTTAATAACCACAAAACACTATAGATCAAATGAATGAATCTGTTCAAGTAGATAAACCTATTGTACCACGACCGAGTCATAAATCTGGAATAGTACCAAAGATGTTTGAAATGTATGAATTCGTCATATATGATGATGATGAGGGCGCATCATAGTGATGATGATCCAGTTGCAAACGATGAGGTATAGATAGTAAAGACTCAATAGAAATGGCTGATAACCATAAAATTCAAAATGGACTCCATGTATGAGAACCAAGTGTGGACTTGGGTTACTCTACTATAAGGCAATTAGCCTAGAGGATGAAAATGGGTCTTTAGATAAAGACTAAAATAGATGAAAAGGTAGAGACCTATAATGTGAAGCCCCCCCCCCCCCCCCCAAATCCGGGTTCCATAACCTCGTGTTTAGTGCTCACAATCCAAAACATAATAACAACTAAATACATAGTCTTCATTTAAACTTCGCGGAATAATATATAAATATTCCTTTTAAAAAGGACTACAATCTCAAGGTCTACTAACCTTAATATAAACAATACATATCTTAAAGGATTACAAAAGATTTACAAACTCTAATTATATATTAAACAAATAATATGTCTAACATGCAATAATCTAATCTAAACCTTGGCTTTTGCCTTGTCCTTGTCCTTGTCCTTCTTGGAGCATTCGGGTTTAGCTGAAAATGGTTCATGATATAGCAAGGGTGAGCAATTAGCTTGCTCAGCAAGTTTAAGAACAATAAATATAAGATTTGATATATTATGAGTGAGTGAGAATAACTTCAAAGTTTTCAGCAATATATAACAATTGTGAAAGAACAAGAATCGAATTTCAATGAAAAGAAATAATTGAGTCTTTACTGCTGAGTGGCCTCGAAGGACCATGAACTAATACTTAAGGTAAATTAGATATGTATTTGACCCTTTTATTATTTTGCACTTTAGGGGATCAACCTCTTATACCCCATGTACATGCATAACATTCAAACATCTTGCGCAAAGGTTGGTTTTCAGAAATATAATCCCCTTATTTAGGGTTGTTTGTTCTCAGTCTTACTATAAGAATCTACATCAACCAATGGTTTGGATAAACTTTTAAAAAGTATTCAAGTTAATGAATTATACATGCAGTGTCTAGCCAAAACAATTAGCTTAGACATTCTTAAACAGTTCATG
The DNA here is from genome assembly GCA_947179155.2 of Hedera helix. Classification (NCBI taxonomy): domain Eukaryota; kingdom Viridiplantae; phylum Streptophyta; class Magnoliopsida; order Apiales; family Araliaceae; genus Hedera; species Hedera helix. The sequence continues at coordinate 25,866,755 of OX359276.1, read as the reverse complement.
AATCAAAGAACTATAAAGCTTCAAATGCATTCTGTAAGACCCCGAATTTTATGAAATACAAAATTTAATTTTTCTTCATATATATTTTTCCTGAAACAGTAGGTAGTTAAATTGATAACGTTAAAAGTTAAAGATGTTATGTGCAAATTTTATTATGTCGGACAATATTCGTTTGGTCGGAGAATATTCGTTTTGTCGGGGAATATTCGATTCGCACGACGGCGCCGAAATAACAAAATAACTGTGGACCCCCACAACGAATTATTGTCGGATATAGAAAGTGACATACGTAACCTTTCTAAATAAATATAGTCAACGGTACTATCACCTTGAACTGTTAAAATATCCGGTGGTAAAGGAATAGTAACATACGGTATTACATAGTAGCACACGGTATTGCACAGTAGCACACGGTATTGCACAGTAGGACACGATATTGCACAGTAACACACGGTATTGCACAGTGTTTCATATTATTAAACTGATAAAGTGGTTATTGTACTATATTGACTTTATTGAACCAATAATTTTCACATGCATATGTCACAGTAGCATATGCACAATAATTCACATTACTGAATCAATAATTGTCATTACACAGTAACGTGTTATTTTCTTATTTATTTTTAACATTATTATTATCTCTTTTATGATATTGATTAAACTGTTGTATTATATTATTAGTTGATTTTTCTGTTTATCTAACTCAAAAAGCCAACTACATTGCATTTACAACAATTGGTCATAATAATGAATAATTATGAATTATTGTTGAATAATTGAATTGATAAAGTTATTTTTTTTTATTATGATAAATTATATAAAGTTATTTATTTTTATATATAAAGTTAATTGATTTATTTAAAGTTAGTTGTTTTATATATAAAGTAAATTGAATGGTATAAATTAAAAGATGATCTTTAAATAATGGTTTAGATTAAGGAAATCTTAAAATATGAAATGAGTGGTATGGATTAAACATTATCTTGAAATATACGGTTTGGATTAAATTAGGAAATCTTGGTGATGATAAGATTTTTGCTATAAATAGAGGCCTTAACTTAAGGATTTTTTTATAAAAAACTTCCTTGCTTATTCTTTCTTTCACTCTCTAAATATTTCTTTGTATAAGTTCTCTTTGAGTGTGCTAAAGTCATCTTGAGTATTTGTAAAGATCTGTAAGTATACGAGTACTGACCAAGTAAGTCTTTTTATAAAAGTTATATAAGTAACCACACATATCACACGATGTTTATAAATCTTCCTTTAGAAGACTCTTCATTTGGAAGATTCATTTTGAAAAGCTTCATTTGGAAGATTTATTTTGAAATATTATTTTCTTCAAAAACTATATTGAAGTTAGTCTACTTTATTTTATTAAATCACTTTTGATGATTTCATACGAATTGGTATACAACATAAAATTATATATGATAGTTACTAATTAAATTATAAAAATATAGATTGACCAACTTCATATCCAGTCACGTGTTAAGGTAAGGGATACCATCTTTTTCATCTTCCATTATTCAAACTTACTATGGTAAAGGATTATCATTATGTGATTCTCGAAAATAATATCGTTTCTTTCTTACTCGTAAGATATGTCATTTATCTCCATATATTAAATTGTGGGAATAACTTGACTACGCGGAGTACCGCATGTTTGGTGAATAACCTTTCGTATTCATTTCTTATTAATTTGTGAGAATAACCTGACTACCGCATGTTTGGTGAATAACCTTTCGTATTCATTCCTTATTAATTTGTGGGAATAACCTAACTACTCGGACTACAGCATGTTTGGTGAATAACCTTTCGTATTCATTCCTTATTAATCTCTGAGAATAACCCGACTACGCGGACTACCGTATGTTTGGTGAATTACTCTTCGTATTCATTTCTTATTTGTCTCTTGTTAGTAAAGTTTCCTGAAATGATTATATATTCTTTAATAGTTTGCGCTTCATCTAATATCATTTCAACTGAACCTTCCTATTTTTCTAAATCTTTCTATTAAACCTTAATTGTCATTCTGAACTGTGGATCTTAAATATCATTCTTGAATTTTAGTCCACATCATGTTGACAATTTGGACATTATTTTAATCTGTACAAAGAAAAATCATAAACTTTCGATATTTATTGATCATACTGTTTCTTCTGATTCATCATCTATATCACGATTGTTATTCAAATCATTAAGAACCATGTTGTTGTGAATATTTGTGGCCTGGGGCATAGATGTTAGGATAAAGACGATATAATTGTTGTGTCTTTTAGGGCACGTGGTAAATATTCACTTTGGCCTGGGGCAAAGATGAACTGTTGTTGGTATTGTTGGTTTGCAAAAATATGGCATACATATAATCAAATTATATAAGCGCAACGGAAGCAAGCAAAATCAGATTTTAAATTTTTTATACAAACCAATAACTCGGATCTTTCTTATGTGACTATTATTAATTGAGGAAGGATAAAAGATTTTATACCTTTGTAGAACCAAGCTTCCACGGGTATAAGTTCATCTCCATTTAATCCTTCACGTTCTTCTTTAAATTCACCGATTAGATTCCACGGATCAATGTTAGCTCCCCAAGTGTGAAGCCTTTAGAGGTGATCCACTAAGAGATCTATGAATTAAAGAAGTGGATTTTGGTTTCTCCAAACCATGGGTGGCTAACCCTAATTCCCTCTCTCTCTCTCTCTCTCCTTAGATGTAGAGAATTATGGAGTACTCTCTCTAATCTAATGAAAGAGTGTGTAACCTTGATCTATGATAAGACTCCTCCTATTTATAGATCTAGTCAACCCTCCTAAACTATTTAGGATTAGGGTTTTAATTTAATTCCAATGTAATTAAGAACTAAATTAATTAATTACAATTCCTAAACCATTTAGGAATCTAATTATTTAATAATGAGAGTACTTCTTATTAATTAATTACTAAACCATTTAGTAACTTAATTAATTATTATAATTATAATTCCTAAACCATTTAAGAACTTAATTATTTACAACAATACTACTACTTATTAATTAATTACTAAACCATTTAGTAACTTAATTAATTATTATAATTATAATTCCTAAACTATTTAGGAACTTAATTATTTAATAATAATATTACTACTTATTAATTAAATCCTAAACCATTTAGGAACTAAATAATAATACTAGTAATAATAATAATAAGATTCCTCTTATTAATTTATAATTAGTATTTCTAAAATACTAAATTATAAATATTAAGCTATTTAATTTTGTAACGACCCCGAAATTCGACCCACTTTATTCCCTTAATTTTCGTATTTAAGATACATTATCTTCGTATCGTCCGAATTTCGGTTCGTTACAGTTGGTATCAGAGCTAGAGGTTATAAACCTTAGGTAAATGAAACCTTGGGCTATAACCTAGCGTAAGAAAGAGTATGGTTAGTTGCGTGTTCTGAAAACACAAGCGTATAGTAAGCTCGTGACTCATGATTGTATGGTGGAGCCCCTTTAGCGAATGGGCGACTAAGGCCTGACTAGGACAAGCTCCTCAACCATATGATTATGGTAAGTTCCTGAGCCCAGATACGTGATAAGTTTGATGAACATGGGGGAAATTAGAATGGAAAAGATGTAAGTTAAGAAATGCAGATTTCAGAAATTGATTAAAGTAAAGGAAATATGAAAGAGATAGGATTATAAGGAAGAGATAAAAATGTTAAGAAAGATTTGAATGAAACGAATTAAGAAAATTTATAAGTTCAATTAAGAAATATATCTGAAAGAATATTTGAAATGATTCAAAGATGAATTTCAAAGATAATCAGGGGACACCTGATTTAAGCAATAAAGATGACAAGGTAATCCAAAACGTATAGGAAGAGATCATAATAATATGATCAAGAACAGTGAGAGGATCGTACTACGATACGATCATGAGATAAGGGAAACGAGTAAGGAATGGATTGTAAAGCAAGGTCATGATGGGATCTAATGAGACTGTAAAAGAACAGAGAAACATGTTAATGGTCCAAAAAGTATAGCTTGATGCTATAAAGAGATATGGTACTATGTAATAGTACAAGAAAAATTCCGAGAATGATGAGACATGAATAACAGAAAGGTTATGATAAGGGGGTAGAAAATTTGGGTACGAAATTTCAATTGAGGACTCATGTGGTGACTGAGTTGCACAATCCTTTGTATGGGCGGAGGATCTGTGTTTACTTAGTTACTGTGTGATAATCATTGAAATGTTAGAGTCGCGCAAGCAGGTTTGATAGATATATAATATTAAAATTAGGCACGAGTTCTTAAAACTCATGCATATGGTAAGTCCATGACTCATAATCGTATGGTATGTTTTGAGCCCCTCAGCATATGGATAGTCCTTGATTTGTTCTTAGACTACATATTGCTAGGACAAGCTTTAAAACTCATATTCTTGTGGTAAGTTCTTGGACTCATAATGTGTGGCAAGTTTGATGAACTATACGGGGGTATAGAAAAGTTGGAGTAGATAGAAATTTTAATATGATAAATAACACTAGTCCTAACAATGAATAATATAATTAAGTGAAAGAAACTGAAGGAATGTTAGGGAATTTAGGATATTCCCATTCTTCTAGCTTTGCTAGATTTCAAAAATTTTGGCTTCAAGTTGATTTGGCACGTATGTGCTTTGAGTAATATAATGAAATTTTTAAGCGATTTAAAAAAATGTCTATGCTACTTGTCTCGGCTAGACAAAAATGTTTTTACATCAAAATGTATTTCAAAAGAATCATCCACGCACCTTTTAGCCCGGTGCAGATGTGATGAATGACGGAATGCTCAACGTGTTGTTGAGACGGTGCGGTACTATTTCGTTATAAGATGATTCAACACCATAAAGTATGGTTTATGGTGTAGGAATTATTAATGACGAAATTCTCAACGGACTGTCAAAATGATGCGGTAACATGAAGTCATAAATGATTTTGATTTATAAAAGTATGTCAAAGCTATAAGTCATTGCCATTTGACTCGGCTAGACGTTTTGAAAAGTTTTGACATGATAAAGGTTTTAGAAAAATTTCTGCGAGTTATAAATTGTTAAAAGTAAGTCTATGCTAATTGGTCTAGCTAGACAAGCGTTGAAGAAATATAAGTCTGAGCTATTGATTCAGCTAGACAAATTTTAAATTATATTTATTGACTTCGTATTCTTTGAAAGTTATAACTAAGTAAATTTCTTTTGAATGAATTCTAAGGCTGAGATGAACAAAAAGATTAAGACTATTGCAGGTTGATCGAATGGTCACCTGGCATAGCGAGACACAGGCATTGCAGATTGATCATCTGGCGTGCCAATATATGGTGAAACATCCATTACTTTAATGACAGATTGATCCACTGTCAGGGTTTGCAGTATGAAGTACTCGGGGAGCGAAGTACTGTAAACCGGGATAAAAGTTCATTCAGCAAAGTATGAAAGTTGCTCAAATAAAAATTTTGAATCCTTCTACTCTTATGAAGATTGGATGGTAGGATGGGGTAATATTCTTTAATTGTGAGCGATGATGAAAGCAATGATGGTGAGGTAAAGAAAGTATGGAATGTAATGGATTAAGAAAGGGTAATGTGCAATGACTGTGAGAAAGAAAGGACAGAAAAATATGTGGAATAAATGTAAACAAATTGTGAAGTATTAGTACATAGAAATTTCGAGGACGAAATTTTATGAAGGAGGGGTGAATGTGACACCCAGGATTCTTAAAATAATTTTAAATAAGGATTATGATAAATCAAGTAAAGGTTAGTATTTAAAATCTAATGGAGGTATTAAAGAATAAATTATGAAATATGAAGAAGATTATGAACGTGAATTAAGAAGAAAATGATGAATGTACAGAGTATATATGAGGTGTAATAGAAGGTATGAAATAAGTTGATTAAGTAAGGATATGTACGATTAGAGGAAAACAAAGTTTTCGAAAAATGAGAACATATCTTGATAAATACATCAAGGAAAGAGCTAAAGCTTTATAGTCACAAAGAAATTGTGAATGTGATTTAAGAATTGAATATTCTGACAATTATGATTTTATGAGGTTATCCATGTAAGTTAAGAATATTAAAGAGTAAAATATAATTATTATGGAATGAGTTGTATTCACCAAGATAAAGATATTGCAAGGTACTATAAATAAATTACGTATGATTATTACGGCAATTATGATTCCGAGGACGGAATCCTGTTAAGGGGGGAAGAATGTGAGGATCCGAATTTCCAGAATTTCTTTAATAATATTAAATGAGAATTTAATTGATAAAATTATCAAGGTTGTTAAAGAAATTATTATTTTATGTGAATTAAGGTATGTGATATGATGTAATTGATAAATTAAATTTGTACGGAGATGGTGACGAATTATGTGAATTTAAAATAATTGAAAAGTAAATAAATTGTGTAAATACAATTTATGAAGAATAAAAGAATTTTAGGTAATTGTACAATAAATTGTACAATTAAATTATTATGAAAATGCAGAAATTATGATTTAATTGAGGTTACGTGGTAATGTGAAATATATTAAATTAGATATGTATATATTTATATATATATATATATACATTTGTATATATATAAATATATATGTTTAAGTGATAATTATAAAGGTTGTTGATTATGGAAATTAAGGGATTAATAATTAAATTAATCCAAATTTAAATGAAAAGCGAATGGGGAAGTTAATAAAGTTGTATTTATGGATTTTAAATTTAATTAAGATTGATGGTGGAAATTTAGAAATTAACTGAGAAGGAAAGGTAATTATATAAATTATATAATAATAATTATATAATTTATATAAGGAAATTAAAATAAGGTATGAAGAAAATGATAATTAAATAATAATTATATAAGAATAATTATGTAATTTATATAAGGTGATTAAATGGAATAAAGTTGGAGGAAATTAAGAAATTATTTAAAAGGAGAATGTAATTATATAAATTATATAATATTAAATTATATAATTTATATATAAAGAAATTAATATGAATACTAAAGAAATTGAATAATAAATTAGAAAAAGGAATGTTTTAAGTTATTAAAAATTATGTTTATGTATAATGGAATTATTATGACGTTTATGAAAGATAATATTTCAGAAACGTTAACATGTCAGTGTAACATGTTGTCCAAGTAACGGAGTGAAAAATTATGAAAAATAATTTTTATAAGTCATGTGAATTATTTTATGATTTTTGGAGGTATAAATTACCCCAGATAACTACATGCATGTCATTATGTGTGTACAAAATTTGCCAAGTAAAGTATCCAAAAGAGGTATAAATATTATTTATAAATCATGTCATGATTTTTAGTGAATTAAAATAAATATTTTATATATATTATATAAAGTATTTATTACATGTAACAATTACGTAATGTAGTAAATTAATTAAATTGCATGTGGCTTATCCTAAAATTTAAGTCGGTGGTGGCATAAGTTGAATAAGTCGGTGGACTTATTAAGTTGACAAATTTTGGTTAAGCATCTTTGGCTTATAAAAGCAATAAAAAGAAAGAAAAGAAAAGCAACAAAAACACTATCTTCCTCTCCATTTCCTTTCTCTTCCACCGAAGCCTCCATGATTATCCGAACACCACCTTCACCGAGAACTCCATGGCCACCATAAGAGGGAGAAATATTAGAGCCACCAAGAGGGAGAATTTCAAGCTTAAGGGAAGGTATAAAATGAATTTATTTGATTTATTTTTATAATTATGGTGGTAAATTAATTTTATGAAAAATTAGTAAATAATTAGAATAATTATTCTAAATAATTTTTGCATGTATACTTATGAATTATGTAATTTTTAGAATGATTTTGTGGTGAAAAATTGGAACAAAAATGATAAATTTTTGTTTGGTTTGTACTGCTGCCGGAAGAAAACTGGGAAAAAAAAGGGGGGGGGGCTGCCGCGCATTGCGCGGCAGCTATTTTTTTGCATGCGCGGGGGTGAAACGGCGCCGTTTTGGGGCCGCACGGACGAGGCAGCCGCGCCTTGCGCGGAGGCTTCTGGAAACGGAAGGAAACGACGCCGTTTTGGCGCCTGAAGCGAAGGGCCGCGCGCAATGCGCGGCCGACGACACGCTGGAAATTACCAGCGTGCCCCTGCTCTTTTCGGTTAATACCGACCGTGTCCCTTGGCCCTGTAAAATTACAGCCGTGCCCTTCAGCTTTTCCAGAAATACCCAACGTGTCCCCAAGGCCGCGGAAGTTACAGAATTGCCCCTGGACTTTCCGGAAAATTCCGGATTTGTCCCTAACGTTGCCGAAATGACGGAAATGCCCCTGGACTTTTCGGGAAATACCGAATGAGTCCCTATGGGCGCGGAAATTACCAAAATGCCCCCAGAATTAGTTTTAATTGAAATAAATGTTTAAAAATTGTTTAAAAATTCTAGAAAATTATAGAAAAATACTAAAAATATAGAAATGATGTTTGGGCATTAAATTTAATATTTTTGTAAAAATATTAAATATTGAGGATTAATATTTAAATATTTTAAATATTAATCAAATGGGTTTATAGGTTAGAAAATGTTTAAATAAAATTTTTGGACAACCAGATATGTTAAATTTTATCCGATGAGCGGGGTTGTCCGTATAAAAGGTATTAGATATTAAGTTAAACGAATATTTTAAGGAACGGGGTTAATATAATTGGCCATATAAATTAATAATTGGCCTAGAGATGATATTAATTAATTAAATTAATATCACAAGGAGTTAAATAATTATTATTTGATTATTTTATGATCATAGGTTGATCGAGTTGAGAGTTTAAGCTATCAATTTAATAATTGGACGCCAGGCAAGTTCTTCAGTCCCTTTTATGTTAAATGTTGGAACGTTATGTTATGAAATTCTTGTTTTAACTGCATACAAATTATGTGTTATGTGATACGTGATTAATATGACCACAATGTGTATTCTGTGCAACGATATGAATATATATGAGATATATTGCTATAGTAAAAGCACAAGCACATGATGTATGACACACACCAAGCATGATAAGGTATGTGCTACGTGAAGTATAGCTGTTGAACTTGCTGAGCCATTGTGCTCATTACTTGCTTAATAAACCTTTTGCAGGAAAGAAATGAAATTCAAGAATATTGGATTAAATTAAAGAAGAATTGTCTAGAAGGTGGGAAAATGTATTGTTTTAATTTCCATTCAACATGGATGCATGTGTTAAGTTTATCATGATATTTCGTATGTACGTACATGTCGAATCCAGACAGAATATGTAAAGTTAAATTTTGAATGGTAATGGTACTAGATAGATATTACGATAGAGACTATTCAATGGTTAATTATGAATTATGAAACAAAGGAATAATTATGGATTTATAATCAACATTAAATTTGAAATGTTGAGAAATATGATACTGGTAAGAGAAAGAAAAAGTAAAGGTTGCGATCCATGGGACTAGGATCGAAATGTAAGGATTTTAAATATCCAAATATCTTAATACAACGATTGAATCAAGAAAAAGAAAATTTTATACCGAAATTTTGGTAATTGATGATTTTAAAATCAATTATTGGATCAGTTAAGGTGGTTAAAGATATATTAACGAACCGAAATTCGAACGATACGAAGATAATGTATCTTAAATACGAAAATTAAGGGAATAAAGTGGGTCGAATTTCGGGGTCGTTACAAATTTATTCTATCACCATAGTATAAATTAAATACACTTAATTTATTATTGCAATTATGCCATCCACTTCTAAAATAAATATTACTCTTTTGCGGTGTGACCCTTTAGGTTCTCCTTATTAAACCGGTTGTATAATAAATAAATTAGAACAATTCTAATTCATTTATTACGAATTAACTCTTTAATTCAGAATAAATAATTATTCTACAATAAGGGTAAGCCTCATTAGCGATTAGTCGACTTTCCAGATAATATAGATTTCAACATTTAATCGTAAAAGAACCTTTCAGTAAATAGTTACCGTACAATTCAATCCTTCTACCATACAATGTCTGTGACGACCCCAAATTCGGGTTCCATAACCTCGAGTTTGGTTCTCACTATTCAACACATTACTAACAATTAAATACATACATTGCATTTAAATATCGCGGAATAGTACATATTGGTTCCCTTCAAAAGGTTACAATATCAGGGTCTATCAACCTTAACATAAAAACAGTTCCTATCATAAGGAATTACAAAAGGTTCTTCAACAGTAAATACACATTAAATATCTAATTAGCATGCATAAGCTAACTTAATCTCTGGCTTTTCCTTTTCCCTTATCCTTCTTTGAGCAATCAGGTCTATCTGAAAAATGGTTCATGATATAGCAAGAATGAGCAACTAGTTTGCTCAGCAAGTTTAGAACAATCATAGAGATTTAATATATCATGAATGAATGAGAAATATCATCAATGATTCAACAATAGATATAACAATTGTGAATGAAACAAGATTCAAATTTTTAATAAACAGAAGATTTGAATCTTAAAATGCTGAGCGGTCACTAAGGACCCTGAACTAACGAGGGTATAATAGAGTTTCCTCTGACCCTTTGAGTTGTTTGGTTTTCAAGGGGATCAGCCTATTCAACCCGCTGTATATGCATTACATTTAGTCACTGGCGCCCAAAGTCAGTTTCCCGACACAAAATCCCCTAATTTAGGATTGTTCAATTCTCAGACTTAATATAAGAAATTCGTACCCAACAATGGTTTGGATAAGCTTTTAAAAGTATTCAAGTATTGAATTTATAAACGTAATGTCTAGCTGAACTATTAGCTTTTGACATTTTTAGTACAGTTCATGAATCAAGAACTAATAAGCTTCAAGTGCACTAAGTGCGATTTTATAAACAATATGGATGTGGAATAAATTTTAAATAATTAAACCACTTCAAGCTTTAACAATAAATACAAGTATAGAAACTTGTTCAACAATAAATGAGTAGGGTTAGAGAACTTGCCTGTCTGCTCAGCTACAATAAATATCTAGCTTTAACTAACTTGCTTTGAAAGACCTAACATTAATAAAGTCGGTCTAATAATTAGTAAGACGTATTTGCATAACTATACGCTTAATAATGAACTTATTTACCACATAAGTACTAACACATAAATTACATTAGTCAAAACAATATTATTAACCTTATAGACCCTCAATCATATTAGGTTAATAATTTAATAAGTTAGAAATATTTTTCTTAAGTGTTGGACACTTATTAAACCCTTAAACAACTTATTACAATTGTTTAATTAAATCATAATTAAATTCAATTTATTTTATTAACTCAATCTCTATTTAATTACTATTTAATCTTGATTAAATAGAAATTAATTAATTAACTCTAGTTATTATTTAAAATAAATAATAACTAATTGTACTTACTTATTATTTAATTATAATTAAATAATAAATAATTATTGACTTAATTTTAACCTTCTTTAATATTAATCAACCCATAATTAACTAAGTAATTAACCTTACTTATTATTTAATTTAAGGAAATTAAATAATAGTTTACTAATCTTAATCATCTTTAATTATTATTTAATGTCAATTAAATAATAATTAATTATTTAATTAATTTTAATTATTATTTAAGGTTAAATAATAATCAAATCATTCTTATTTATTATTTAAATTAAATAATAAATTATTACTCCAATAACTTAATTTCCATTAATCGTTATTTAATGCTAATTAAATAATAATTAATTACTTAATTATCCTTATTTATTATTTAATAATATTTAAATAATAAATAATTAATTTATAAATTTTATCTCTCTTTAAGTATTATTTAATAGGCATTAAATAATAATTGCTAATTTATCATCTTTATTTATTATTAACATTTAAAATAATAAATAAATAATAAATTTATTTAACTTAACCATGGTTTAGCTAACTAGATTAATATTTAAAATATTTAAATATTAAACTTATTGAAAAATATCTTCCCCAATATTATTTTTGTATTATTATTATTTTTGTTAAAATTTTAAATTAATTTTCAAATATATAAATTAATTAAAATTAACCCGAATGGCAATTTCGTAAATAAGTTGAAAATTGATCCGAGGGCAAAATAGTAATTTCGCCAAGAAAAACACGGAGGGGCAAAATTGTAATTTTTTGGAAATTCCCTACCGCGCATGGCGCGGGTTACAAATTTTCCGACCCAAAACGACGCCGGTTTTGAAAAGCCGGATACGGCTCCCGCGCGTACGCGCGAAGTAACTTTTTACGGACGCCAAACGACGTCGCTTGGCTCCGCGTTCTTGAGTGCACAGTGGTCCGCGCATTGCGCGGAAATCTTAAAATTTTTTTCCTTCCCAGCAGAGTGTGAACAGTGACCGGAAATACACATTTTAATAAAAACTATACCATCAATTAAGCTTTAAATCATCAATAAAAATCAAAAAAATTACCAATCACTTAATATCAATTTATAACATGAAAATTTAATTTTTCATGATTTAAAATAATTATTTTTTTATAAAAAAATTTACATCACATAAACTACCACAAATCATAACTTTTTGTGTATAACTCCATTTTGAGTGATTCAAACTTTGTTTTTCTCATGATTTAATGTTCTATTGTGACGACCCCAAATCCGGGTTCTTTAACCTCGGGTTTGGTTCTCACTGTACAATACTAAACAATAATGAAATACATAAATTGTATTCAAACTTCGCGGAATAATACAAAAGGTTCCTTAATCAAAAGGCTACACTTCCCAAGGTCTATTACCTTAATCTTAAACATTACATATCTTAAGGGAAATACAAAAGATTTACAACAGTAATTACATAACAGTAAACTAAACTAGCATGCAACTACTAAAATTAAACATTCCCTTTCCCTTGCCTTTATCCGATTTAGAGCTTTCGGGATTGGCTGAAATAAAGTCATGATATAGCAAGAATGAGCAACTAAATGGCTCAGCAAGTTTATAAACAACAATCATACGATATATCATGATGAAGGGAAATAACTTCAAGGTTTCAACAATAACAATTGTGAAAGATAACAAGAATCAATGTTCAATAAAAGAAGGAATTGACTCTTTACTGCTGAGTGGTCTTTAATGACCATGAACTGCTACTAAGGTAGAACAGACATACAATGTCTGACTCCTTGTTAAAATAACGGGACACTTGAGGGGATCAGTCCTCTCATGTCCTATGTATATGCATCACATTTAGTTTTCTTGCGCGCTGTCGGGTCTCCGACAAATAAAAATCCCCTTTAACTAGGGTTGTTCTATCTCAGTCTTACTGTAAGAATCCGCACCAGCCAATGGTTTGGATAAGCTTTTATAATATTCAACTAAATGAATTTAACATGCATTTGTCTAGCCGAAACAATTAGCTTAGACGTTCTTAAACAGTTTGCAAAAGCACTATGTGTGAATACAATAATCAATAACGATGTGAAGTAATTTTCGATAATTAATTCACTCAAAGGTCTGTCAAATATCTACGAGTGTAGATACTTGCTCAACAATAATTGAATTGCTCAAAGTAATTAAAGTTGAATAATAATTGCAACAATAAGTACAAGTTCAGGGGTAGAAAACTTGCAATAAGAATTGCAAGTTAAAGTTAGGAAAACTTGCCTCGTGCGTCGTCTACTGCTAATCAAATTAATCTAACAATCCTTGAACGGACTTAACAATTAAATCAATTTGATCTTAAATTAGTATCATATATTTGTAAGTATAATGACCTTTATAAACCTTACGAATCCACATAATTGATTAATTATGGGTAATTAAACACTTAGGAAATATTATCATTATTTGATAATATTTCAAACACAAAGAACTTATATTACTTGTTTAATATAGTTCAAAATAAATATCTAATATTATTAATCATTTAATAATACCTTATTGAGTATCTAATATTATTAATCATTTAATAATATTTTATTCATTCCCTAATATTATTAATCATTTAATTTAATTTTATTAAGTAGCTAATATTATTAATCATTTAATAATATTTTATTAAGTATCTAATATTATTAATCCTTTAATAATATTTTATTAATTATCTAATATTATTAATCATTTAATAATATTTTATTAAGTTTCTAATATTATTAATCATTTAATAATATTTTATTAATTATCTAATATTATTAATCATTTAATAATATTTTATTAAGTTTCTAATATTATTAATCATTTAATAATATTTTATTAATTATCTAATATTATTAATCATTTAATAATATTTTATTAAGTTTCTAATATTATTAATCATTTAATAATATTTTATTAATTATCTAATATTATTAATCATTTAATAATATTTTATTAATTATTTAATATTATTAATTATTTAATAATATTTTAATATATATCTAATATTATTATTCCTTTAATAATACTTTATTGATTAGCTAATATTATTATTTCTTTAATAATACTTTATTGATTATCTAATATTATTAATCATTTAATAATATTTTATTGACTTTATAATATTATTATACACTTAATAATATTTTAATAATTTTCTAATATTATTATTTATTTAAATAATATTTTATTACCCTTATTATATTATTATTTCAATAATAATATTTATACACCTTTAAATCAATAAATCAATTATATATATATTTAAAAATATATTTATTAAGTCCAAAAATACTAAAATGATTTATGGAACATTTTTCATTTTCTGACCCGAACCAGACCCGACCCGACCCGGTTGGCTCGGCCCGGTCCGACCCGACCCGGTTCGGGTTTTTATTTTTATTTATTTATTTATTTTTTTCCAAAACAGTGGACTGCGCCCCGGCGCAGTGTTTTGTTCTACACACTGCGCCCCGGCGCTGACTCACAGAATACAAACCCTAATTTTGATTTCTTGACAGTTTTGATACCCTTTCATCAAACCTTGATTAAATGAAATCTACACATCCAAATCACACCAAATCAGTGTTGATGTGTTCCTAACTTAATGTTTTACAATATTTCATGGTTCGATCGTCTTTTTGAAAACGTTTTACACGAAATTTACGGATCGAACCACATAGGGTTGAAAAACAACATCCTTTTTGATAAAAGTTATAACTTCTTTGTTATTCATTATTTTTGAAAACTTCCAAAAGGTTTTATCTTTAAAACTCATAGATCTAGCTTTCTAGCCATAAAAATCCAATTTTGGATTTCTACATTTCAAAATACAACATCAAACATAGCATGCATGGTTAGGGTTTACCGGTAAAATTGTGTTACACATATTTCTTTAGCTTCTATGCATTTCTAATCTACCAAATCATGTTATAAACACATAGATCTATGAATATACATATATTACATAGTTAAATACATCTAGATCGTCAAAACGAGTTTTGATCGGTTAAAAATAGATTTTAACCGATCAAAAGCTTTCTAGATTACAAAAATGAAATGAGAAGGTTTTTAGAGAACTTTTAAACCTTAGTGATTTGCTTGCTCTCCTTCTCTTCCTACCAAAGTAAGTTATGAAGCTTGAGGACATCCACCAAGATCTTCCTTAGCTTTTTCACTCAACACTTGTGTGTATTCTCTCTTTAGCTAACAAAGGTTCTCTCTCTTTTCTCTAGAAAAGTCTAGCAAATGAACTAACAACCTTAGACCCAATGTGGAGTCTCTTATTTATAGTCAACCACTAATCTAGCATTAACTCACTAATTCTCCCATGTTGGTCAAATTAAGTGCTAAACTAGCTTACTATTTCATGGATTGACTAGTTGATTGACTAGGTGATTGACTAGAGTGGTTGAGCAACTTATGACATGGCTTGATTTTGAAGCAACATGAAGCTCACAAGCCACCCCCAAGGGGCCCCACATGGGCCGGCCAAATGGCCCTTTATTGGCCATTTTTCCTTTTGTTTTTATTGCTTAAATGTTCAATTATACACACACACACACATATATATATATATATATATATATATCTATACATTGTTTCAATTGTTGACCAATTTTGACTTCCTATTGGGCTCCATGTTGGACTTAGGAAATTAATATATTGGGCTCATCCATTGAATTGGTTTGGGCTCAATTTAATTAACACATTGGGCTAGCATTTAAATAACTATGCTACATTTAATTAAATCAAGCATTGGGCTTGTTTAATTAATTACATGGGCTAGTAATTAAATTAATTACATGGGCTACTAGGTTAATATCTTTAACCTAGTTTATCAACTTATTTGGATATAAAATATAATCCAATTAGATTTGCTTTAATTAATTATACACTTTGCTTTAATTCTTTAAATAAATATACAGGCACATAAATACATTTATTTAATTATCTAATGCACAATTAATTAATGAGAAAAATTTAAATTCATTGCTAAATATTTATTAAGTATATTTACAATGACTAATGAAATTCGTGGTCATTACATCTATAATATTAGAACATCAAACCTAAGTTTTATAAAAATATTTTTGGTCATAAATTTCAAGACTTGATTATACACTATTAAACACATATTTTAGCATACAAATGATACCAAAATACAAACCAAACCTATTAAACTCAAGCATGACATAAATATTACAACTACACGTTAATAACTATATTAACATGTTTATACTAACATGATGATTTATTTAATTTAAAAATAAACTACATTTAAAATAACAATTACCTTGTTTTAATGGCTATCTTCCTTTTTCTTCCAAAGTAGGTGATGAGGTTTGAAGGCATGAACCAAGAACTCCTTCTCTTGGTATTTTTGCTCTCAACTATATTTTTTCTACACTCTCAAATGCTCTCTAGCTTGAAAAATGGAAGAAGAAGAATGACTAACACAAGCTCCTAAATTGTAAGTATACTTACAATTTGGATAGATATAAAATCTATATCTATTAAAATTGCCATCACGAGATAACAAGGATACTTGCACAAGAAAGTTAGCCAATGACTTAGTTGGTGAGGATTTTGTGGGAAAAGACTTTCCCAAAAATCAAAACAAACAACCTAATATTAAATAAATAAAAATAAAACAAAATAAAAACAAAACTCATTTTTTTCTCTCTCATTTCATGCATGGTCGGCTGATCCAAATTTGGTTGTCCCAAAATTGAGTCACTTTCCACTTTTTAATTAATTAATTAGTTATTTAATTGTTTTTCCAAATGGGCCAAGTATTGGGCTTTAATTTAAAATACCAATTGGGCTTCTATTAAATTGTTTGGGCTACTAAATTGTCAAATTTTATTATTCTCCACTTCGGCTACTAATTGACCCATGTTGGGCTAATTTAATAATTTACACATTAATTATTCAATCCATGATTAAATAAATAATTAGATTGAATAAATAATTAAATATTCTAACCCATTAGTATTAAATTACTAAATGGACTAATAAATATTATTAATAATATTTCACATTATTTACATTAATTAATAATCATATTAATTAATTTATTATATTTAATTAACTCATTATATTCAATTTAATTGAATATTTAATTAATAGGAAACTTATCAATTATTTTGATATTAAAACTTTAGGGTTTGTTCACTAATTTAATAACATATTAGTGACCCCTTTTAATTAATTTTAGTAATTAATTACATAATTATTTAATCACATAATTAATCAATCACATAAAAGGATTTAAATAATCTCGTAAAACTAACTCGTTGGAAATTAAATTAATTATTTAATTAATAAAGACGTGGAAATTCTAGGATATTACATTCTCCCCTCCTTATAAAAATTCCGTCCTCGGAATTGTAAAATAAGGTTACTAAAATAAAAACGGGTAATTTGCCCTCATTTCCTCCTCTAATTCCCACGTAGCTTCTTCAATGGCGTGATTCCTCCAAAGTACTTTGATAGAATGAATTATCTTATTTCTCAGTTTCTGTTCCTTCCTATCGAGTATCTGAACAGGAACTTCTTCATATGATAAGTCCTTCCCGACTTGAATTGGTTCATAGGAGATAACGTGCTTGTAGTCTGGTTTGTATGGCCGCAATACTGACACGTGAAACACATTGTGAATATGTTCCAATTCAGGAGGTAAAGCTACCTCGTATGCTACTTCACCCACTCTCCTCAATATTTTGAACGATCTTATGAACTTTGGACTCAATTTCCCCTTCTTTCCAAACCTGATCTTCCCTTTCCAGGGAGATACCTTAATGAACACAAAACTCCCCTCTTCGAAGTCTCGTTTCTATCGATGTAAATCGGCGTATTTCTTTTGACGATCTTGAGCTGCTACTAGCCGAGCTCTTATTACCTTGATAATTTCTACCGTCTGTTGAACCAATTCTGGCCCCAACAGTCGGCGTTCTCCTACCTCATCCCAACATAGAGGTGTTCTGCATTTTCTGCCATATAAAGCTTCGTAAGGCGGCATACCTATGCTCGCATGATAACTGTTGTTGTATGCAAACTCAACTAGTGGTAGATGGATTTCCCAACTGCCCTTGAAATCCATCACGCAGGCCCTGAGCATATCTTCCAATGTCTGAATTGTTCTCTCACTTTGCCCATCAGTTTGCGGATGATACACTGTACTCATTCTCAACTGTGTCCCCAATCTCTCCTGAAGACTTCTCCAAAATTTTGACGTGAAGCGCGGATCTCTGTCTGACACAATCGATACCGGCACCCCATGTCTTGAAACTATCTCTTTGATGTACAATTTGACCAACTGATCCAAACTGAACCTAATCTTGATCGGCAAAAAGTGTGCTGACTTTGTTAGCCGATCCACAATCACCCAAATTGCGTCATATCCCTTCTGTGTTGCTGGAAATCCTACCACAAAATCCATTGTGATATGCTCCCATTTCCACTCAGGAATTTCTAACGGCTGTAACAATCCACTTGGTCTCTGATGCTCTGCTTTTACCCTTTGACAAGTTAGGCATCGGCTGACACATTCTGCAACCTCCCTTTTTAAATTCGGCCACCAAAAATGCTGACGTAGATCTTGATACATCTTCGTACTCCCCGGATGTATCGAGTATCTCGTACTGTGAGCCTCTTGCAAAATTTTCTCTCGTAATTCAGGCACTAGCGGTACCCAAACACGATTTTCAAATCTCAGCAATCCCATGCTATCAATTTTAAACTTGACCTCTTCTCCATCGGTCATCCTCTTCCGGATTCTGTCACATTCCTCATCTTTGTCTTGAGCCTCTTTCACCATATCTAACAAGGTTGGGCTCGCCTCGATTTCTATTGACTCATTTGAATTTCTCACCTCCAACTCCATTCGAGCCATTTCTTGAACCAATTGTTCTTGATCTGTCAATATGAACAATTTATCCCTGCTCTTTCTACTCAGAGCATCCGCTACTACGTTGGCCTTGCCGGGATGATATAGAATTTCACAATCATAATCTTTGATCAATTCCAACCATCTCCGTTGCCTCATATTCAACTCCTTCTGTGTGAAGATATACTTTAGACTCTTATGGTCTGTGAATATCTCACATTTCTCTCCATATAAGTAATGCCTCCAAATTTTAAGGGCAAACAATACCGCTGCCAATTCCAAGTCGTGGGTAGGATATCCCTTCTCATAATCTTTTAATTGTCTGGACGCATACGCAACGACTTTGCCGTTTTGCATAAGCACACAGCCAAGCCCCATGTGCGATGCATCACTGTAGACCGTAAAACCTCCTGTATCGTCTGGTAAGCTCAATACAGGTGCTTCACTAAGTCTTTTCTTTAACTCCTGAAAACTTTCCTCACACTTCTCCGTCCACACGTATTTCACCGTCTTTCTTGTTAAGTTGGTCAATGGTGTTGCTATCTTTGAGAAGTCTTGAATGAACCTCCGATAGTAACCCGCTAACCCTAAGAAACTTCTTACTTCTGTCGGCGTCCTTGGTTGTTCCCAATTCATTACCGATTCAACATTCCCCGGATCAACCGAAACTCCCTCCTTGTCAATAACATGACCTAAAAATTGAACTCTATCCAACCAGAATTCACACTTTGAAAACTTAGCGTACAACTGCTCCTTCCGTAAAATCTCCAACACCAATCTTAGGTGTTCAGCATGCTCTTCCTCCGTTTTGGAATACACCAAAATATCGTCAATGAACACGACTACAAATTTATCCAAGTATTGCTTGAATATTTTGTTCATCATGTCCATAAATGCGGCTGGCGCATTCGTTAGTCCAAACGACATCACCAGAAACTCATAATGCCCATATCGAGTTCTGAATGCCGTCTTGGGTACATCCTCCTTTCTGACTTTCAACTGATGATAACCAGTCCTTAAGTCAATCTTTGAAAAGTACTTCGCCCCTTTCAATTGATCGAAAAGATCGTCAATTCGTGGTAACGGGTACTTGTTCTTAATTGTTACTTTATTCAGCTCCCTATAATCCATACACAATCTCATCGATCCATCCTTCTTCTTTACGAACAGCACTGGTGCTCCCCATGGAGAAACACTTGGTTGAATGTACTTATTATCCAACAACTCCTGCAATTGCACCATCAACTCTTTCATTTCTACCGGAGCCATTCTATACGGTGCCTTTGATATCGGCGCTGTCCCCGGTACTAAATCAATCGCAAATTCTATCTCCCTGTCCGGCGGTAAACCCGGCAGTACATCTGGAAAAACATCCATAAATTCCCTAACTACTGGTATTTGCTCCATCCCGGGACTCACCACTTGTGTGTCAACCACATGAGCCAAATACCCTACACAACATTTCTTCAATAATTTCTTGGCTTGCATCATCGTCAGACAAGAAGACTGTCTTGACGACTTGCTGCCATAAAATACAACCTTAGACTTATTTGGTGTCTTAAGGTGTATGCACTTCTTCTGACAATCAATTATCACCCCGTGGTTAAACAACCAATCCATCCCAAGTATTACATCAAATTCCCCCAGACGTATTGAAATTAGATTCACATTTAATTTCTGACCCCTGATTTCAGCACAACAATTTCTATGTATGTACTCTACCGGAATCACTTCTTTATTAGCAACTTCTATGTTCATTGAGTTTTCTAGTTTGTCCCTAGGCAACTCTAATCGTCTAGCGAAATCATCAGACACAAATGAACAGGTAGCACCCGAATCAAACAATACATATGCATTTATATTATTGATCGGAATAATACCTGACACCACGTCTTTTGACCCCACGGCATCCTGTACCGTCATATTGAAAGTCCGGGCTGTCGGCTTGTTCTGTGGTATCGGTCCCTCGATAGCCAGTTTGCTGTTATTGCCCTTGTAGCCGCTACTCCCGTCATTCTTCTTCTTAGGGCAATCTTTTATCATGTGGTCAGATGCTTCGCAAGAAAAACATCTCACTTTCTTTGGGAGGGGACAATTTGGAGAAATATGTCCCACCTGACCGCAATTGTAGCATGTATTCTTCCCTTTCCTGCACTCCCCGAAGTGGTTCTTTCCACAAATATTACACGTCGTCTTCTTCTGGGTATTTCCTTGCTGATTTCCTGAGCTCTTGTCATTGTTGCTGTCCCATTTACGCTTGTTACTATTATTATTGCCTCCACTGTTGTTGTTCTTGCTTCCCCCTTCATTTTTCTTCTTGTTTCTCTCCTGGTTGTACTTGGTTAATGCGTCGCTTTCTCCTTCAGCAATGATTGACTTCTCTAGCAAAGTTGTGAACGAGTCAATCTGCAGTACTGCTACCTTGTTGAATATCCAAGGTCTCAGTCCATTCTCAAATCTTCTGGCCTTGCGTTCCTCCGTGTCTACCTTGTAATATCCCAAATATTTCAAAAGTGATCTAACAAGATCTAAGCAAGGTTGTCAATTCAAAACCTAAAGAAGGATTTCTCAAGCTTACCTTGAGTTATCTGAAAGAATATATACGACTCGAAACTAAGATCGTATACAACTAAGAGGTTAAAATCTTTAACCTAAACTATATGTTATGTGATTAGTAAAGCTTGAATTGAGCTTTTAAATGTGCTGTATGAATTATCTATGTGTAGGATTTTGTGTTTTGGTTTGAGTAGTTAACCTTAACACTTATTAAAAATCAGAAGTCAATTTAGAACAAAAACCTAAATTGGAAAAAAAGTTAAAACCTAAACCCTAACCCTAGGGTCTAAACCCTAGAAAATAACCTAGGCCCTTAAGCAAAATGTGAAGGTCAAATTGACATTCCGTTTAATGATTCAACCTTCCCACGATTTGAAAACACGTAACAGTCAATAAAAGTTTTTTCTCGAAAAACGTGTAAAAGCACTATTCACGAAGAAACGTTTTTCATTCGTTTGATCGTTTCTTTCATCTGTAGGACTTCTTGTATTTCACGACATAGTGATAATATGAGGTTTAGATGCCAGAGAACCAATAAAATTTTCTGGAGAAAAAGACGAAAATGTCACGATTTACGAGAAAACATTTGTCGTCTTTTTGACTGTTCTTTTCGATATTTTGATATATCGTATTTCACGAAATAGCATTTATATGAAGTATAGATATTAATTAGCCAATAAAAGTTTTACTCGAAAAGCGTGTAAAACACTATTCATTTGGAATTTTTTCTTCCGAATTTTGAAAATTCACATTCCTGAATAGCATTTTTATTGACAGTAGATGCATTTTGACCAATAAAATTTTTACCCAAAATAATTTATGGAGATTACTATTCACGTATACGGGATGAATACGTAGCGAATACGGAAGGAATACGAGAATAATAAAAGTATATTGTAATGTATAATACGAGGATTATACGAAAGATTATACGAGATTAATACGAGAATAATACGAGGTATCATACCAGTAGAATACGAATATTATACGATGTATTATACGGAAGAAATACGTATAAATACTAATGTATTATACTATTTAATTAATTAGTTGAAATCAAACTAGGTTATGTGTAACTAAGTTAGTGTAACTAAACTAGGGAGAACTAGCACGATTACACTAACTGAAAAAGAACTAGCACGATTTGTTTTGAACTAAATCCAAGTGAAAATGAATGGACCAATTAGAAGAAGGGTGATGTAAGCGATGATGCAAGCGCTAGGGAGAAAAGACTAAAAGGCCCTTGGTCTTTTAAACTAATGACCAAACTACCCCGACCCTTGGTTTTCCTATAAATAGAATGCTTAAGTTCATTAGTTCTTTACCATTTTGAAAGCTAAAGAGCAAATATAGAGAGAGTTCTTGTGAGACAAGAATCGATTGCAAAGAAATAGTTAAAGCTTGCAATAATAAAAGGTACGATTCTTAATCGTTATTATGCTTAAAGTTTTATTTTATCGATGAGGCTCAAGAACATAAGTCGTAGCCATGTACGATTTTTCGTTCTCCGTGTTCCTTATGACTTGAGCAAGTCGTTGTTATGTCAAATTTCATTTCATAGTTTAAAGTTCAAGAACATACGTCGTATCCATGTACGGTTTATCCGTTCTCCGTGTTCTTCGTATGTTCTGGAGTATTATTATAAATTGTTATAATTAAGTAAACACGTCGTTATAATGACCAAATTTTGTCAATTATAAAGTGTTATAATCACATATGTAAGCAGTTATAATGCTCAAATTATTTCAAGTATGAAATCCAAAAGCTCAAGAACATAAGTCGTTACCATGTACGATTTTTCGTTCTTCGTGTTCTTCGTGTGTTCTTGAGCAAAAGTCATAATTTCTACATAAGTAGGTTTATGATTTGGTAATTTAGTGTTATGGGATGATGAAACATGATGGCCTTGCTAAATAATTCTTGTGGCATCAAGTTTTAGTAGTCGAAACGAAGAACGATGAAACTTTGTTCTTCGATTCGTTCTTCGTGTTCTTGAGAAAAAGTCATAAAATCTTATATAAGTAGGTTTATGATTTTGTTATTTTTATGTTATGAAGTGATACGGAGTGTTAGAACATGTTATCTTAGCAAATTAATGCTTGAGGTATCATGTTTTACCAATCGGATCAAAGAAAGTTAAGCTTAATATACTCGCAGAATATTTTTGCTAAAATCCGAAATTTTAAAGTCTTAATATGCCTTAGAAACCTAAATGAAAGTTGTAGATCATGAAATTATAAGCAATTTAGACTCAAGAATCACTCAAAAATGTTTCTGTATGACAAAGTTATGGCTGTCGCAATAAAATAGGTCAAAGCTGAATTTTTAAGGGGCATTCGGATTTTAGGGCTTAAAAATGAGTTTTTGAGTTAGCCAAATTTTCAATTAATTCCACCTATGGAAATAGTCTAATTAAGTTATTCTAAGACTTATTCAAAAGAAAATTTTGATAAACTAATAATCGGGGTCGCGTAACCCTTTTTGTAGGCGTTTAACGATTTCCCGGAAAAACCCTAAAACAGTTTCAAGGCAAGTCTTCTAACTCTTGCTATGTGCTACTTGTGTAGTATTGTTAAAATGTTAAATGAGATGTGTAATGTCATGTTATTATGCAATAGATGATATGTGAAGTCTTTAACTGATGTTTACAAGCCTTCTAACTGTTATGTTTTATGTTTACGATTTACGAACATGATTTATACACTTTGTGTGTCAATGTGATATAAATTGTTGGAACGCGAGTTATATGTGATATTAAATGGAGAATTATGTTCAGTCAATGCATGTTAAAGTTTATATGAAAGCATAAACTGCGTATGTGCTGTATGTTAGACTTGCTGAGCCGTCGTGCTCATTCTTGCGAATAAAACCTTATTTGCAGATTAAAGATGAACGTTAAGAAGATCATGAACTTAAAGATGCAGCATAGATTAGGTTTTCATGTAAATGGATTGTATTTGTATATGTCATAATGACTGTTGTAATATGAACAAACAAACATGTAACCGAATATTGAATGAATGATATAAATAATTATCATCAGAATGTTGTTATGTCTTTATTTTGATATAACCTAGAATTGTTAAAATTTAACATAGTATTGATAATGATCTATTTATCTGGATGAGGATCGGTAAATAACTTGTGAGTGCTGTACATCTGAGACAGAACTAAGCGATGTTGACTGGTCAAATCCATCGTTAAGGTTCCTCGGACCCAGGTATAACTCGTTATTACTATTCTGAATACCATATAAGTAGGATTATTGATATGAAGAGATATCTTTGTATATTGATACTTGTAGTACGAATGAGACCGTTACAAGTGGACGTATATAGAATATTTAAATCCTAAGGTTAAAATTAAACCGTTATATATGGTTTTATCCATTTATACGGATGAAATACAAGTTGATACTTGTATACTTATGAGACTGAGATCAAGTTAAGATCCAGGGACAAAGTTAAGAGAAATTTTTAATGTATAGTCTAAAATAAGACTAATTCAACCAATATGATTATGGGATCATTGGTTAAGTCGATAGATGTATAGAATTAACGCACAAGGTCCGCCGCATCGAAAGCGCGGGGATTTTTGGGGGCGTTACAGTTGGTATCAGAGCAGTGGATTATAGTTTCGAGGTAACAAGTACTTTGGAGTATAATCTGATGGATTAAAAAGAAATGGACTTGTGAAGAGTCCGTAAATAATTAAAAGATATGCATAAATCTTATTAAATCTTAATACATAAAAATTATTATGTGAACAGAATATAATGAATAAAGATAAACTCTTTACGAGAATATCTGAAGTTAAATAAACTCATAAAGAGTTCTCAAAGCAAGCAATAAGATAAAATAATCTTATTGGTTTTTATGTGAAACTATTTCATAAAAATGAAATGGTATGTTTGGTATGTTGTGTAATTATACCTAAGAAAAGAGATGAGTAAACTCATAAGGAATGTAAATGATGAAGGAATTAATTAAGAAAAGAAATTCCTAAGATAGTTAAAGAACGATTAGGGATTTCAATTGAAAACTCATATTAGTAAAACTGAGTAGAACGACTCTCTTGTATGGGAAAGGGTTTAATATGCTTTAGAGAACCGATCTAACTACACTATTGGTATGAATGATTCATGGTCAGTGTTCTCAAAGCGGGTTACACACTGAATGAAATCATTTGAGGATAGTGTTGATGAGACGGGGAACTGATTCATTAGTTCTTGGGTGGAGGAATAACTCAGTTTGCTATATTGATAAGTAAATTAAAATCTTATGTCAAACTCTTCTTTGTATATATTTTGAGAAGGTGATTCTTTTCTCATATGTATATTGACTAGTTAGTAGTTGTTACGTCATAACTATAGTTTTAAAAATATTTGTATGTTAGTTACTGAGCGAACGAACCTTGTTATGGACTTGGGCTATGATATGTTAGTCGAACCGACTTGTGAGATGCGGCTACGATTTGTCTATTCAGTGCGATATTGATCAGTACCAATATGCGCTGAGACATTTCAATTCCGTGTTGATGAGAAGGGGAACTAATATATTTGTTTGTACTTGGTTTAATACAACCAATCAGTTTACTATATTACTATATATTTGAAAAACTTGTGTTATGGTTAGAGAATAATGGAAAAGATAGAGGATTGAGGGTATTTCAAAAAAAAATCTTCTAGCTATGCTAGATCTTCATGGTTATATTCGCACTTGTGTGCCTTTGAAAAGAGTGGTTCACTAGTTGAACTGGAAAATTTTGTTAGTTCTTCACTAGCTATGTTATTCATATGTCTATGCTAATTGTTTTGGCTAGACGGATTTAATGCGAAGAATAAAAATGATTTATTCATCAACACCCCATTTAACCTGGTGTGAAGATGATACATGATGAGTCATCAACGCACTTTGCAAGGTGCGGTATACAGTCATAAAATTGCTTTTCAAAAAGTTTGAATGGTTTAAATATGAGTCAATGCCAATTGTTTCGGCTAGACACTTTTGGTTATGAAAAAAGAACGGACGTAGGAATTCGATAGACGCAATAAACCACGTCTTTAAAGATAATATGGTACGACAGGTTGATCACCTAAAGTACAACGTATGTATGTTCTCGATCTTAATTGATTGTTACACAATGTATGGTGTTCTCAATCTTAATTGATTGCTACACAAAGTATGAAGTGTTCTCAATCTTAATTGATTGCTACACAATATATGGTTTTCCAGTCCGGATGATGATTTAAAAAAAAATTATGGGTTATATAGTATTCATAGTTTTTGAATAAGGTAAAGGTCTTGATTGACCGCTGTATAAGTGAGAAGCATCCAAGATAAAGGAAGAATGAGACAGAATGTCGAGTATGAAAAGAGGTTTAAAACCTAGAGTTATGAAAGGAAATGTGTAGAGATAAGTGAACATTGTTCAGACCTAATCAAAGTATTAGAGGTTTAATGTGAGTAAAAGATGAATTTAGAAAATTCATATTAAAAAGTAAATTGGAGATGATTATATTATAATTTCGAGGACGAAATTTTGATAAGAAGGAGATAATGTAATATCCTGAATATTTATAGCACTTATAAATATGATATTAAATGACTAAAGTAATTGTAAAGTTAATTTCGAGGACGAAATTCCTGTAAGTTGGGTTGAATGTAATATCCCAAATATTTCAAAAGTGATCTAACAAGATCTAAGCAAGGTTGTCAATTCAAAACCTAAAGAAGGATTTCTCAAGCTTACCTTGAGTTATCTGAAAGAATATCTACGACTCGAAACTAAGATCGTATACAACTAAGAGGTTAAAATCTTTAACCTAAACTATATGTTATGTGATTAGTAAAGCTTGAATTGAGCTTTTAAATGTGCTGTATGAATTATCTATGTGTAGGATTTTGTGTTTTGGTTTGAGTAGTTAACCTTAACACTTATTAAAAATCAGAAGTCAATTTAGAACAAAAACCTAAATTGGAAAAAAAGTTAAAACCTAAACCCTAACCCTAGGGTCTAAACCCTAGAAAATAACCTAGGCCCTTAAGCAAAATGTGAAGGTCAAATTGACATTCCGTTTAATGATTCAACCTTCCCACGATTTGAAAACACGTAACAGTCAATAAAAGTTTTTTCTCGAAAAACGTGTAAAAGCACTATTCACGAAGAAACGTTTTTCATTCGTTTGATCGTTTCTTTCATCTGTAGGACTTCTTGTATTTCACGACATAGTGATAATATGAGGTTTAGAAGCCAGAGAACCAATAAAATTTTCTGGAGAAAAAGACGAAAATGTCACGATTTACGAGAAAACATTTGTCGTCTTTTTGACTGTTCTTTTCGATATTTTGATATATCGTATTTCACGAAATAGCATTTATATGAAGTATAGATATTAATTAGCCAATAAAAGTTTTACTCGAAAAGCGTGTAAAACACTATTCATTTGGAAATTTTTCTTCCGAATTTTGAAAATTCACATTCCTGAATAGCATTTTTATTGACAGTAGATGCATTTTGACCAATAAAATTTTTACCCAAAATAATTTATGGAGATTACTATTCACGTATACGGGATGAATACGTAGCGAATACGGAAGGAATACGAGAATAATAAAAGTATATTGTAATGTATAATACGATGATTATACGAAAGATTATACGAGATTAATACGAGAATAATACGAGGTATCATACCAGTAGAATACGAATATTATACGATGTATTATACGGAAGAAATACGTATAAATACTAATGTATTATACTATTTAATTAATTAGTTGAAATCAAACTAGGTTATGTGTAACTAAGTTAGTGTAACTAAACTAGGGAGAACTAGCACGATTACACTAACTGAAAAAGAACTAGCACGATTTGTTTTGAACTAAATCCAAGTGAAAATGAATGGACCAATTAGAAGAAGGGTGATGTAAGCGATGATGCAAGCGCTAGGGAGAAAAGACTAAAAGGCCCTTGGTCTTTTAAACTAATGACCAAACTACCCCGACCCTTGGTTTTCCTATAAATAGAAGGCTTAAGTTCATTAGTTCTTTACCATTTTGAAAGCTAAAGAGCAAATATAGAGAGAGTTCTTGTGAGACAAGAATCGATTGCAAAGAAATAGTTAAAGCTTGCAATAATAAAAGGTACGATTCTTAATCGTTATTATGCTTAAAGTTTTATTTTATCGATGAGGCTCAAGAACATAAGTCGTAGCCATGTACGATTTTTCGTTCTCCGTGTTCCTTATGACTTGAGCAAGTCGTTGTTATGTCAAATTTCATTTCATAGTTTAAAGTTCAAGAACATACGTCGTATCCATGTACGGTTTATCCGTTCTCCGTGTTCTTCGTATGTTCTGGAGTATTATTATAAATTGTTATAATTAAGTAAACACGTCGTTATAATGACCAAATTTTGTCAATTATAAAGTGTTATAATCACATATGTAAGCAGTTATAATGCTCAAATTATTTCAAGTATGAAATCCAAAAGCTCAAGAACATAAGTCGTTACCATGTACGATTTTTCGTTCTTCGTGTTCTTCGTGTGTTCTTGAGCAAAAGTCATAATTTCTACATAAGTAGGTTTATGATTTGGTAATTTAGTGTTATGGGATGATGAAACATGATGGCCTTGCTAAATAATTCTTGTGGCATCAAGTTTTAGTAGTCGAAACGAAGAACGATGAAACTTTGTTCTTCGATTCGTTCTTCGTGTTCTTGAGAAAAAGTCATAAAATCTTATATAAGTAGGTTTATGATTTTGTTATTTTTATGTTATGAAGTGATACGGAGTGTTAGAACATGTTATCTTAGCAAATTAATGCTTGAGGTATCATGTTTTACCAATCGGATCAAAGAAAGTTAAGCTTAATATACTCGCAGAATATTTTTGCTAAAATCCGAAATTTTAAAGTCTTAATATGCCTTAGAAACCTAAATGAAAGTTGTAGATCATGAAATTATAAGCAATTTAGACTCAAGAATCACTCAAAAATGTTTCTGTATGACAAAGTTATGGCTGTCGCAATAAAATAGGTCAAAGCTGAATTTTTAAGGGGCATTCGGATTTTAGGGCTTAAAAATGAGTTTTTGAGTTAGCCAAATTTTCAATTAATTCCACCTATGGAAATAGTCTAATTAAGTTATTCTAAGACTTATTCAAAAGAAAATTTTGATAAACTAATATTCGGGGTCGCGTAACCCTTTTTGTAGGCGTTTAACGATTTCCCGGAAAAACCCTAAAACAGTTTCAAGGCAAGTCTTCTAACTCTTGCTATGTGCTACTTGTGTAGTATTGTTAAAATGTTAAATGAGATGTGTAATGTCATGTTATTATGCAATAGATGATATGTGAAGTCTTTAACTGATGTTTACAAGCCTTCTAACTGTTATGTTTTATGTTTACGATTTACGAACATGATTTATACACTTTGTGTGTCAATGTGATATAAATTGTTGGAACGCGAGTTATATGTGATATTAAATGGAGAATTATGTTCAGTCAATGCATGTTAAAGTTTATATGAAAGCATAAACTGCGTATGTGCTGTATGTTAGACTTGCTGAGCCGTCGTGCTCATTCTTGCGAATAAAACCTTATTTGCAGATTAAAGATGAACGTTAAGAAGATCATGAACTTAAAGATGCAGCATAGATTAGGTTTTCATGTAAATGGATTGTATTTGTATATGTCATAATGACTGTTGTAATATGAACAAACAAACATGTAACCGAATATTGAATGAATGATATAAATAATTATCATCAGAATGTTGTTATGTCTTTATTTTGATATAACCTAGAATTGTTAAAATTTAACATAGTATTGATAATGATCTATTTATCTGGATGAGGATCGGTAAATAACTTGTGAGTGCTGTACATCTGAGACAGAACTAAGCGATGTTGACTGGTCAAATCCATCGTTAAGGTTCCTCGGACCCAGGTATAACTCGTTATTACTATTCTGAATACCATATAAGTAGGATTATTGATATGAAGAGATATCTTTGTATATTGATACTTGTAGTACGAATGAGACCGTTACAAGTGGACGTATATAGAATATTTAAATCCTAAGGTTAAAATTAAACCGTTATATATGGTTTTATCCATTTATACGGATGAAATACAAGTTGATACTTGTATACTTATGAGACTGAGATCAAGTTAAGATCCAGGGACAAAGTTAAGAGAAATTTTTAATGTATAGTCTAAAATAAGACTAATTCAACCAATATGATTATGGGATCATTGGTTAAGTCGATAGATGTATAGAATTAACGCACAAGGTCCGCCGCATCGAAAGCGCGGGGATTTTTGGGGGCGTTACAGTTGGTATCAGAGCAGTGGATTATAGTTTCGAGGTAACAAGTACTTTGGAGTATAATCTGATGGATTAAAAAGAAATGGACTTGTGAAGAGTCCGTAAATAATTAAAAGATATGCATAAATCTTATTAAATCTTAATACATAAAAATTATTATGTGAACAGAATATAATGAATAAAGATAAACTCTTTACGAGAATATCTGAAGTTAAATAAACTCATAAAGAGTTCTCAAAGCAAGCAATAAGATAAAATAATCTTATTGGTTTTTATGTGAAACTATTTCATAAAAATGAAATGGTATGTTTGGTATGTTGTGTAATTATACCTAAGAAAAGAGATGAGTAAACTCATAAGGAATGTAAATGATGAAGGAATTAATTAAGAAAAGAAATTCCTAAGATAGTTAAAGAACGATTAGGGATTTCAATTGAAAACTCATATTAGTAAAACTGAGTAGAACGACTCTCTTGTATGGGAAAGGGTTTAATATGCTTTAGAGAACCGATCTAACTACACTATTGGTATGAATGATTCATGGTCAGTGTTCTCAAAGCGGGTTACACACTGAATGAAATCATTTGAGGATAGTGTTGATGAGACGGGGAACTGATTCATTAGTTCTTGGGTGGAGGAATAACTCAGTTTGCTATATTGATAAGTAAATTAAAATCTTATGTCAAACTCTTCTTTGTATATATTTTGAGAAGGTGATTCTTTTCTCATATGTATATTGACTAGTTAGTAGTTGTTACGTCATAACTATAGTTTTAAAAATATTTGTATGTTAGTTACTGAGCGAACGAACCTTGTTATGGACTTGGGCTATGATATGTTAGTCGAACCGACTTGTGAGATGCGGCTACGATTTGTCTATTCAGTGCGATATTGATCAGTACCAATATGCGCTGAGACATTTCAATTCCGTGTTGATGAGAAGGGGAACTAATATATTTGTTTGTACTTGGTTTAATACAACCAATCAGTTTACCATATTACTATATATTTGAAAAACTTGTGTTATGGTTAGAGAATAATGGAAAAGATAGAGGATTGAGGGTATTTCAAAAAAAAAATCTTCTAGCTATGCTAGATCTTCATGGTTATATTCGCACTTGTGTGCCTTTGAAAAGAGTGGTTCACTAGTTGAACTGGAAAATTTTGTTAGTTCTTCACTAGCTATGTTATTCATATGTCTATGCTAATTGTTTTGGCTAGACGGATTTAATGCGAAGAATAAAAATGATTTATTCATCAACACCCCATTTAACCTGGTGTGAAGATGATACATGATGAGTCATCAACGCACTTTGCAAGGTGCGGTATACAGTCATAAAATTGCTTTTCAAAAAGTTTGAATGGTTTAAATATGAGTCAATGCCAATTGTTTCGGCTAGACACCTTTGGTTATGAAAAAAGAACGGACGTAGGAATTCGATAGACGCAATAAACCACGTCTTTAAAGATAATATGGTACGACAGGTTGATCACCTAAAGTACAACGTATGTGTGTTCTCGATCTTAATTGATTGTTACACAATGTATGGTGTTCTCAATCTTAATTGATTGCTACACAAAGTATGAAGTGTTCTCAATCTTAATTGATTGCTACACAATATATGGTTTTCCAGTCCGGTTGATGATTTAAAAAAAAAATTATGGGTTATATAGTATTCATAGTTTTTGAATAAGGTAAAGGTCTTGATTGACCGCTGTATAAGTGAGAAGCATCCAAGATAAAGGAAGAATGAGACAGAATGTCGAGTATGAAAAGAGGTTTAAAACCTAGAGTTATGAAAGGAAATGTGTAGAGATAAGTGAACATTGTTCAGACCTAATCAAAGTATTAGAGGTTTAATGTGAGTAAAAGATGAATTTAGAAAATTCATATTAAAAAGTAAATTGGAGATGATTATATTATAATTTCGAGGACGAAATTTTGATAAGAAGGAGATAATGTAATATCCTGAATATTTATAGCACTTATAAATATGATATTAAATGACTAAAGTAATTGTAAAGTTAATTTCGAGGACGAAATTCCTGTAAGTTGGGTTGAATGTAATATCCCAAATATTTCAAAAGTGATCTAACAAGATCTAAGCAAGGTTGTCAATTCAAAACCTAAAGAAGGATTTCTCAAGCTTACCTTGAGTTATCTGAAAGAATATATACGACTCGAAACTAAGATCGTATACAACTAAGAGGTTAAAATCTTTAACCTAAACTATATGTTATGTGATTAGTAAAGCTTGAATTGAGCTTTTAAATGTGCTGTATGAATTATCTATGTGTAGGATTTTGTGTTTTGGTTTGAGTAGTTAACCTTAACACTTATTAAAAATCAGAAGTCAATTTAGAACAAAAACCTAAATTGGAAAAAAAGTTAAAACCTAAACCCTAACCCTAGGGTCTAAACCCTAGAAAATAACCTAGGCCCTTAAGCAAAATGTGAAGGTCAAATTGACATTCCGTTTAATGATTCAACCTTCCCACGATTTGAAAACACGTAACAGTCAATAAAAGTTTTTTCTCGAAAAACGTGTAAAAGCACTATTCACGAAGAAACGTTTTTCATTCGTTTGATCGTTTCTTTCATCTGTAGGACTTCTTGTATTTCACGACATAGTGATAATATGAGGTTTAGAAGCCAGAGAACCAATAAAATTTTCTGGAGAAAAAGACGAAAATGTCACGATTTACGAGAAAACATTTGTCGTCTTTTTGACTGTTCTTTTCGATATTTTGATATATCGTATTTCACGAAATAGCATTTATATGAAGTATAGATATTAATTAGCCAATAAAAGTTTTACTCGAAAAGCGTGTAAAACACTATTCATTTGGAAATTTTTCTTCCGAATTTTGAAAATTCACATTCCTGAATAGCATTTTTATTGACAGTAGATGCATTTTGACCAATAAAATTTTTACCCAAAATAATTTATGGAGATTACTATTCACGTATACGGGATGAATACGTAGCGAATACGGAAGGAATACGAGAATAATAAAAGTATATTGTAATGTATAATACGAGGATTATACGAAAGATTATACGAGATTAATACGAGAATAATACGAGGTATCATACCAGTAGAATACGAATATTATACGATGTATTATACGGAAGAAATACGTATAAATACTAATGTATTATACTATTTAATTAATTAGTTGAAATCAAACTAGGTTATGTGTAACTAAGTTAGTGTAACTAAACTAGGGAGAACTAGCACGATTACACTAACTGAAAAAGAACTAGCACGATTTGTTTTGAACTAAATCCAAGTGAAAATGAATGGACCAATTAGAAGAAGGGTGATGTAAGCGATGATGCAAGCGCTAGGGAGAAAAGACTAAAAGGCCCTTGGTCTTTTAAACTAATGACCAAACTACCCCGACCCTTGGTTTTCCTATAAATAGAAGGCTTAAGTTCATTAGTTCTTTACCATTTTGAAAGCTAAAGAGCAAATATAGAGAGAGTTCTTGTGAGACAAGAATCGATTGCAAAGAAATAGTTAAAGCTTGCAATAATAAAAGGTACGATTCTTAATCGTTATTATGCTTAAAGTTTTATTTTATCGATGAGGCTCAAGAACATAAGTCGTAGCCATGTACGATTTTTCGTTCTCCGTGTTCCTTATGACTTGAGCAAGTCGTTGTTATGTCAAATTTCATTTCATAGTTTAAAGTTCAAGAACATACGTCGTATCCATGTACGGTTTATCCGTTCTCCGTGTTCTTCGTATGTTCTGGAGTATTATTATAAATTGTTATAATTAAGTAAACACGTCGTTATAATGACCAAATTTTGTCAATTATAAAGTGTTATAATCACATATGTAAGCAGTTATAATGCTCAAATTATTTCAAGTATGAAATCCAAAAGCTCAAGAACATAAGTCGTTACCATGTACGATTTTTCGTTCTTCGTGTTCTTCGTGTGTTCTTGAGCAAAAGTCATAATTTCTACATAAGTAGGTTTATGATTTGGTAATTTAGTGTTATGGGATGATGAAACATGATGGCCTTGCTAAATAATTCTTGTGGCATCAAGTTTTAGTAGTCGAAACGAAGAACGATGAAACTTTGTTCTTCGATTCGTTCTTCGTGTTCTTGAGAAAAAGTCATAAAATCTTATATAAGTAGGTTTATGATTTTGTTATTTTTATGTTATGAAGTGATACGGAGTGTTAGAACATGTTATCTTAGCAAATTAATGCTTGAGGTATCATGTTTTACCAATCGGATCAAAGAAAGTTAAGCTTAATATACTCGCAGAATATTTTTGCTAAAATCCGAAATTTTAAAGTCTTAATATGCCTTAGAAACCTAAATGAAAGTTGTAGATCATGAAATTATAAGCAATTTAGACTCAAGAATCACTCAAAAATGTTTCTGTATGACAAAGTTATGGCTGTCGCAATAAAATAGGTCAAAGCTGAATTTTTAAGGGGCATTCGGATTTTAGGGCTTAAAAATGAGTTTTTGAGTTAGCCAAATTTTCAATTAATTCCACCTATGGAAATAGTCTAATTAAGTTATTCTAAGACTTATTCAAAAGAAAATTTTGATAAACTAATAATCGGGGTCGCGTAACCCTTTTTGTAGGCGTTTAACGATTTCCCGGAAAAACCCTAAAACAGTTTCAAGGCAAGTCTTCTAACTCTTGCTATGTGCTACTTGTGTAGTATTGTTAAAATGTTAAATGAGATGTGTAATGTCATGTTATTATGCAATAGATGATATGTGAAGTCTTTAACTGATGTTTACAAGCCTTCTAACTGTTATGTTTTATGTTTACGATTTACGAACATGATTTATACACTTTGTGTGTCAATGTGATATAAATTGTTGGAACGCGAGTTATATGTGATATTAAATGGAGAATTATGTTCAGTCAATGCATGTTAAAGTTTATATGAAAGCATAAACTGCGTATGTGCTGTATGTTAGACTTGCTGAGCCGTCGTGCTCATTCTTGCGAATAAAACCTTATTTGCAGATTAAAGATGAACGTTAAGAAGATCATGAACTTAAAGATGCAGCATAGATTAGGTTTTCATGTAAATGGATTGTATTTGTATATGTCATAATGACTGTTGTAATATGAACAAACAAACATGTAACCGAATATTGAATGAATGATATAAATAATTATCATCAGAATGTTGTTATGTCTTTATTTTGATATAACCTAGAATTGTTAAAATTTAACATAGTATTGATAATGATCTATTTATCTGGATGAGGATCGGTAAATAACTTGTGAGTGCTGTACATCTGAGACAGAACTAAGCGATGTTGACTGGTCAAATCCATCGTTAAGGTTCCTCGGACCCAGGTATAACTCGTTATTACTATTCTGAATACCATATAAGTAGGATTATTGATATGAAGAGATATCTTTGTATATTGATACTTGTAGTACGAATGAGACCGTTACAAGTGGACGTATATAGAATATTTAAATCCTAAGGTTAAAATTAAACCGTTATATATGGTTTTATCCATTTATACGGATGAAATACAAGTTGATACTTGTATACTTATGAGACTGAGATCAAGTTAAGATCCAGGGACAAAGTTAAGAGAAATTTTTAATGTATAGTCTAAAATAAGACTAATTTAACCAATATGATTATGGGATCATTGGTTAAGTCGATAGATGTATAGAATTAACGCACAAGGTCCGCCGCATCGAAAGCGCGGGGATTTTTGGGGGCGTTACAGTTGGTATCAGAGCAGTGGATTATAGTTTCGAGGTAACAAGTACTTTGGAGTATAATCTGATGGATTAAAAAGAAATGGACTTGTGAAGAGTCCGTAAATAATTAAAAGATATGCATAAATCTTATTAAATCTTAATACATAAAAATTATTATGTGAACAGAATATAATGAATAAAGATAAACTCTTTACGAGAATATCTGAAGTTAAATAAACTCATAAAGAGTTCTCAAAGCAAGCAATAAGATAAAATAATCTTATTGGTTTTTATGTGAAACTATTTCATAAAAATGAAATGGTATGTTTGGTATGTTGTGTAATTATACCTAAGAAAAGAGATGAGTAAACTCATAAGGAATGTAAATGATGAAGGAATTAATTAAGAAAAGAAATTCCTAAGATAGTTAAAGAACGATTAGGGATTTCAATTGAAAACTCATATTAGTAAAACTGAGTAGAACGACTCTCTTGTATGGGAAAGGGTTTAATATGCTTTAGAGAACCGATCTAACTACACTATTGGTATGAATGATTCATGGTCAGTGTTCTCAAAGCGGGTTACACACTGAATGAAATCATTTGAGGATAGTGTTGATGAGACGGGGAACTGATTCATTAGTTCTTGGGTGGAGGAATAACTCAGTTTGCTATATTGATAAGTAAATTAAAATCTTATGTCAAACTCTTCTTTGTATATATTTTGAGAAGGTGATTCTTTTCTCATATGTATATTGACTAGTTAGTAGTTGTTACGTCATAACTATAGTTTTAAAAATATTTGTATGTTAGTTACTGAGCGAACGAACCTTGTTATGGACTTGGGCTATGATATGTTAGTCGAACCGACTTGTGAGATGCGGCTACGATTTGTCTATTCAGTGCGATATTGATCAGTACCAATATGCGCTGAGACATTTCAATTCCGTGTTGATGAGAAGGGGAACTAATATATTTGTTTGTACTTGGTTTAATACAACCAATTAGTTTACTATATTACTATATATTTGAAAAACTTGTGTTATGGTTAGAGAATAATGGAAAAGATAGAGGATTGAGGGTATTTCAAAAAAAAATCTTCTAGCTATGCTAGATCTTCATGGTTATATTCGCACTTGTGTGCCTTTGAAAAGAGTGGTTCACTAGTTGAACTGGAAAATTTTGTTAGTTCTTCACTAGCTATGTTATTCATATGTCTATGCTAATTGTTTTGGCTAGACGGATTTAATGCGAAGAATAAAAATGATTTATTCATCAACACCCCATTTAACCTGGTGTGAAGATGATACATGATGAGTCATCAACGCACTTTGCAAGGTGCGGTATACAGTCATAAAATTGCTTTTCAAAAAGTTTGAATGGTTTAAATATGAGTCAATGCCAATTGTTTCGGCTAGACACCTTTGGTTATGAAAAAAGAACGGACGTAGGAATTCGATAGACGCAATAAACCACGTCTTTAAAGATAATATGGTACGACAGGTTGATCACCTAAAGTACAACGTATGTGTGTTCTCGATCTTAATTGATTGTTACACAATGTATGGTGTTCTCAATCTTAATTGATTGCTACACAAAGTATGAAGTGTTCTCAATCTTAATTGATTGCTACACAATATATGGTTTTCCAGTCCGGATGATGATTTAAAAAAAAATTATGGGTTATATAGTATTCATAGTTTTTGAATAAGGTAAAGGTCTTGATTGACCGCTGTATAAGTGAGAAGCATCCAAGATAAAGGAAGAAGGAGACAGAATGTCGAGTATGAAAAGAGGTTTAAAACCTAGAGTTATGAAAGGAAATGTGTAGAGATAAGTGAACATTGTTCAGACCTAATCAAAGTATTAGAGGTTTAATGTGAGTAAAAGATGAATTTAGAAAATTCATATTAAAAAGTAAATTGGAGATGATTATATTATAATTTCGAGGACGAAATTTTGATAAGAAGGAGATAATGTAATATCCTGAATATTTATAGCACTTATAAATATGATATTAAATGACTAAAGTAATTGTAAAGTTAATTTCGAGGACGAAATTCCTGTAAGTTGGGTTGAATGTAATATCCCAAATATTTCAAAAGTGATCTAACAAGATCTAAGCAAGGTTGTCAATTCAAAACCTAAAGAAGGATTTCTCAAGCTTACCTTGAGTTATCTGAAAGAATATATACGACTCGAAACTAAGATCGTATACAACTAAGAGGTTAAAATCTTTAACCTAAACTATATGTTATGTGATTAGTAACGCTTGAATTGAGCTTTTAAATGTGTTGTATGAATTATCTATGTGTAGGATTTTGTGTTTTGGTTTGAGTAGTTAACCTTAACACTTATTAAAAATCAGAAGTCAATTTAGAACAAAAACCTAAATTGGAAAAAAAGTTAAAACCTAAACCCTAACCCTAGGGTCTAAACCCTAGAAAATAACCTAGGCCCTTAAGCAAAATGTGAAGGTCAAATTGACATTCCGTTTAATGATTCAACCTTCCCACGATTTGAAAACACGTAACAGTCAATAAAAGTTTTTTCTCGAAAAACGTGTAAAAGCACTATTCACGAAGAAACGTTTTTCATTCGTTTGATCGTTTCTTTCATCTGTAGGACTTCTTGTATTTCACGACATAGTGATAATATGAGGTTTAGAAGCCAGAGAACCAATAAAATTTTCTGGAGAAAAAGACGAAAATGTCACGATTTACGAGAAAACATTTGTCGTCTTTTTGACTGTTCTTTTCGATATTTTGATATATCGTATTTCACGAAATAGCATTTATATGAAGTATAGATATTAATTAGCCAATAAAAGTTTTACTCGAAAAGCGTGTAAAACACTATTCATTTGGAATTTTTTCTTCCGAATTTTGAAAATTCACATTCCTGAATAGCATTTTTATTGACAGTAGATGCATTTTGACCAATAAAATTTTTACCCAAAATAATTTATGGAGATTACTATTCACGTATACGGGATGAATACGTAGCGAATACGGAAGGAATACGAGAATAATAAAAGTATATTGTAATGTATAATACGAGGATTATACGAAAGATTATACGAGATTAATACGAGAATAATACGAGGTATCATACCAGTAGAATACGAATATTATACGATGTATTATACGGAAGAAATACGTATAAATACTAATGTATTATACTATTTAATTAATTAGTTGAAATCAAACTAGGTTATGTGTAACTAAGTTAGTGTAACTAAACTAGGGAGAACTAGCACGATTACACTAACTGAAAAAGAACTAGCACGATTTGTTTTGAACTAAATCCAAGTGAAAATGAATGGACCAATTAGAAGAAGGGTGATGTAAGCGATGATGCAAGCGCTAGGGAGAAAAGACTAAAAAGCCCTTGGTCTTTTAAACTAATGACCAAACTACCCCGACCCTTGGTTTTCCTATAAATAGAAGGCTTAAGTTCATTAGTTCTTTACCATTTTGAAAGCTAAAGAGCAAATATAGAGAGAGTTCTTGTGAGACAAGAATCGATTGCAAAGAAATAGTTAAAGCTTGCAATAATAAAAGGTACGATTCTTAATCGTTATTATGCTTAAAGTTTTATTTTATCGATGAGGCTCAAGAACATAAGTCGTAGCCATGTACGATTTTTCGTTCTCCGTGTTCCTTATGACTTGAGCAAGTCGTTGTTATGTCAAATTTCATTTCATAGTTTAAAGTTCAAGAACATACGTCGTATCCATGTACGGTTTATCCGTTCTCCGTGTTCTTCGTATGTTCTGGAGTATTATTATAAATTGTTATAATTAAGTAAACACGTCGTTATAATGACCAAATTTTGTCAATTATAAAGTGTTATAATCACATATGTAAGCAGTTATAATGCTCAAATTATTTCAAGTATGAAATCCAAAAGCTCAAGAACATAAGTCGTTACCATGTACGATTTTTCGTTCTTCGTGTTCTTCGTGTGTTCTTGAGCAAAAGTCATAATTTCTACATAAGTAGGTTTATGATTTGGTAATTTAGTGTTATGGGATGATGAAACATGATGGCCTTGCTAAATAATTCTTGTGGCATCAAGTTTTAGTAGTCGAAACGAAGAACGATGAAACTTTGTTCTTCGATTCGTTCTTCGTGTTCTTGAGAAAAAGTCATAAAATCTTATATAAGTAGGTTTATGATTTTGTTATTTTTATGTTATGAAGTGATACGGAGTGTTAGAACATGTTATCTTAGCAAATTAATGCTTGAGGTATCATGTTTTACCAATCGGATCAAAGAAAGTTAAGCTTAATATACTCGCAGAATATTTTTGCTAAAATCCGAAATTTTAAAGTCTTAATATGCCTTAGAAACCTAAATGAAAGTTGTAGATCATGAAATTATAAGCAATTTAGACTCAAGAATCACTCAAAAATGTTTCTGTATGACAAAGTTATGGCTGTCGCAATAAAATAGGTCAAAGCTGAATTTTTAAGGGGCATTCGGATTTTAGGGCTTAAAAATGAGTTTTTGAGTTAGCCAAATTTTCAATTAATTCCACCTATGGAAATAGTCTAATTAAGTTATTCTAAGACTTATTCAAAAGAAAATTTTGATAAACTAATATTCGGGGTCGCGTAACCCTTTTTGTAGGCGTTTAACGATTTCCCGGAAAAACCCTAAAACAGTTTCAAGGCAAGTCTTCTAACTCTTGCTATGTGCTACTTGTGTAGTATTGTTAAAATGTTAAATGAGATGTGTAATGTCATGTTATTATGCAATAGATGATATGTGAAGTCTTTAACTGATGTTTACAAGCCTTCTAACTGTTATGTTTTATGTTTACGATTTACGAACATGATTTATACACTTTGTGTGTCAATGTGATATAAATTGTTGGAACGCGAGTTATATGTGATATTAAATGGAGAATTATGTTCAGTCAATGCATGTTAAAGTTTATATGAAAGCATAAACTGCGTATGTGCTGTATGTTAGACTTGCTGAGCCGTCGTGCTCATTCTTGCGAATAAAACCTTATTTGCAGATTAAAGATGAACGTTAAGAAGATCATGAACTTAAAGATGCAGCATAGATTAGGTTTTCATGTAAATGGATTGTATTTGTATATGTCATAATGACTGTTGTAATATGAACAAACAAACATGTAACCGAATATTGAATGAATGATATAAATAATTATCATCAGAATGTTGTTATGTCTTTATTTTGATATAACCTAGAATTGTTAAAATTTAACATAGTATTGATAATGATCTATTTATCTGGATGAGGATCGGTAAATAACTTGTGAGTGCTGTACATCTGAGACAGAACTAAGCGATGTTGACTGGTCAAATCCATCGTTAAGGTTCCTCGGACCCAGGTATAACTCGTTATTACTATTCTGAATACCATATAAGTAGGATTATTGATATGAAGAGATATCTTTGTATATTGATACTTGTAGTACGAATGAGACCGTTACAAGTGGACGTATATAGAATATTTAAATCCTAAGGTTAAAATTAAACCGTTATATATGGTTTTATCCATTTATACGGATGAAATACAAGTTGATACTTGTATACTTATGAGACTGAGATCAAGTTAAGATACAGGGACAAAGTTAAGAGAAATTTTTAATGTATAGTCTAAAATAAGACTAATTCAACCAATATGATTATGGGATCATTGGTTAAGTCGATAGATGTATAGAATTAACGCACAAGGTCCGCCGCATCGAAAGCGCGGGGATTTTTGGGGGCGTTACATACCTGATGTGGAGAGAACCTGGCCAGCTCATTAAATTTTGCCGCGTACTCCGGTACCGACATGTTCTCCTGTTTCAGTTCTAGAAACCTTACCTCCATCCTACTTTTCATACTTTTCGGGAAATAATTCTCGTCGAATATTTCCTTAAATTTTGTCCAGGGCACCACAGCATCCCCAGCCCTATTCTGATTGGCTTCCCACCATAAATTGGCTTCGCCCTTCATCATGTAGGTATCAAAGACTGTCTTTTGCTCCTCAGCTACTCTTGCGATAACAAACGCTTTCTCTATCTCCTTTATCCATGATTGGGCCTCTATCGGGTCCGACGTTCCCCTAAACTCTGGCGGTCCCACCGCTTTAAAGTGTTTAAAATTCGCCAGCTGATTTGGTGGTGGTGGCGGATTTGCTACTACAGGGTGGCGGTTTTGCATTGCCTCTGCTAGCATGTCGACGAAGTTTTGCATAGGGTCTACGTTGTGTCCCCCCGCGTCGTTGTTAACTGACTCTTCTACCCCCTGGTTCCTTGGTGGTTGTCTACGTGGCGACATTTTCTGTTATAAACAAAAAATTACATTATTATACTGTTTACATCTTTTTCATTTCATTATTTTTTATCTTAGGCAATGTTTAGCTAACATACAAGTAATTATTTCAACACGCATATAACATAAATTCAACTGCATTTATATTCATATGCTAAAACAGTAGTGCGTAGCACTTTACATCAAAAGCATACTGCTATAAATTCTTCTATCCCAGAGAAGCTACAAAAGATGGGATCTGACCTATCCTACAACTTCCTAGAGTTGGGATTTAGTGACATATTAACCCTCTAATAAAACAAAAGTTGGGTTCTACTGCATCTATTTACATACGAAATTAGAAAACAACTACTACTACTGAATGCGCATCCCCCTACGGATCGCGTCGTCATACTCCTCATCCCCGATGGCCATCACCACACTCCTGCTGATGGTGTGCATAGACTGGCCCTCCTCAGCTGGGTAGTAGTGCACCCTGCTCTGAAGCCTACCATATGAAGATCGGTAGACATAGCTAAGTCTATCCGTCCTCACCCGCTTCTCGCGCATCTCCTCCTCTAGCTCAATCATTTGACCATGAGCGGCATCCCGCTATCTCTCCATCTCTATCCGGTCCTCTATCGCCTCCTGCCAGTGTGCACGGATGGCGGCCTTCTCTGCCTATACTTGCTGAACCTTCAGCTCAGCCTTTGCCAACCTAGTCTCAGCCACTGCCAATTTAGCCTGCAACTCTACATCCTGCTCTACCAGCTGATGAGTTAGCACCGCAAAGTGCTCCACTGAATCCTCGTACTCCTGTACCTGATCCTCCAGTCCTACAATCCTCTCCTTCAGCTCTGTGTTCTCGCCAGAGAAATGATAAGACACATCCCTATACTGATCCTCCATGTGCTGGTGGGTCAGATTCTGCTCCTCTAGATGCTGGACCCTTGCCTCCAGCCCCTC
This sequence comes from Hedera helix, assembly GCA_947179155.2. Taxonomy (NCBI): domain Eukaryota; kingdom Viridiplantae; phylum Streptophyta; class Magnoliopsida; order Apiales; family Araliaceae; genus Hedera; species Hedera helix. The sequence goes on along the minus strand of OX359276.1, from coordinate 25,822,600 downwards.
GTTCCTATCGGTCAGTCCCTCTATGATGTCTACGGCAGTGGTGCCCATGCCATCAGCTGACTCCTCCTCCTCAGACTCCTCTGACTTGGCCTCATCCTCACTGTAAGGCCTCACGACTCCGCCCCAGACGGGCTCCACGCGATCCCCCTCCTCAGGATCCGACTCTGGCTCCTCTACGGGTGCAGCCACCAGCGGCTGTGCAGTATCCATATGGATATCAATATAGTCCTCCTCAGCAGTGCGACTCGACTGTCCGATCTCTGCCATCCTATATCATAAAAAAATAACACACGTTAGTACAACAATAAAATATATTCATTGATGAAATGAAATGATATTTTATCATGTACATCTCGGCTCGATGGATTTTCTCAATCCATCTCCAAAAATACACAACATGATGAATCTCCCCGATTCATCTCCTAACGCACTCGATATGAGTTTCATACTAAGGTTATAACTTAGGTTTCGCAAATCCTAACGTTTCTAACCTACGGCTCTGATACCAACCTGTGACGACCCCAAATCCGGGTTCCATAACCTCGAGTTTGGTTCTCACTATTCAACACATTACTAACAATTAAATACATACATTGCATTTAAATATCGCGGAATAATACATATTGGTTCCCTTCAAAAGGTTACAATACCAAGGTCTATCAACCTTAACATAAAAACAGTTCCTATCATAAGGAATTACAAAAGGTTCTTCAACAGTAAATACACATTAAATATCTAATTAGCATGCATAAGCTAACTTAATCTCTGGCTTTTCCTTTTACCCTATCCTTCTTTGAGCAATCAGGTCTATCTGAAAAATGGTTCATGATATAGCAAGAATGAGCAACTAGTTTGCTCAGCAAGTTTAGAACAATCATAGAGATTTAATATATCATGAATGAATGGGAAATATCATCAATGATTCAACAATAGATATAACAATTGTGAATGAAACAAGATTCAAATTTTTAATAAACAGAAGATTTGAATCTTAAAATGCTGAGCAGTCACTAAGGACCCTGAACTAACGAGGGTATAATAGAGTTTCCTCTGACCCTTTGAGTTGTTTGGTTTTCAAGGGGGTCAACCTATTCAACCCGCTGTATATGCATTACATTTAGTCACTGACGCCCAAAGTCGGTTTCCCGACACAAAATCCCCTAATTTAGGGTTGTTCAATTCTCAGACTTAATATAAGAAATCCGCACCCAACAATGGTTTGGATAAGCTTTTAAAAGTATTCAAGTATTGAATTTATAAACGTAATGTCTAGCTGAACTATTAGCTTTTGACATTTTTAGTACAGTTCATGAATCAAGAACTAATAAGCTTCAAGTGCACTAAGTGCGATTTTATAAACAATATGGATGTGGAATAAATTTTAAATAATTAAACCACTTCTGTAATGTCCTAGAATTTCCCCGTCATTATTAATTAAATTATTAATTTAATTTTCGACGAGTTAGTTTTACGAGATTATTTAAATCTTTTTATGTGATTAATTAATTATGTGATTAAATGATTATGTAATTAATTACTAAAATTAATTAAAGGGGGTCACTAATATGTTATTTAAATTAGTGAACAAACCCTAAAGTTTTAATATCAAAATAATTGATAAGTTTCCTATTAATTAAATATTCAATTAAATTGAATATAACGAGTTAATTAAATATAATAAATTAATTAATATGATTATTAATTAATGTAAATAATGTGAAATATTAATAATAATATTTATTAGTCCATTTAGTAATTTAATACTTATGGGTTAGAATATTTAATTATTTATTCAATCTAATTATTTATTTAATCATGGATTGAATAATTAATGTGTAAATTATTAAATTAGCCCAACATGGGTCAATTAGTAGCCCAAGTGCAGAATAATAAAATTTGACAATTTAGTAGCCCAAACAATTTAATAAAAGCCCAATTGGTATTTTAAATTAAAGTCCAATGATTGGCCCACTTGAAAAATACTTAATTAAACTATTAATTATTAAAAAGTAAGCAATGTGACATTAAATTTGGGACTAGTAACACCTTTTGAATGAACAACATATGTTTATTATTCCGCATTTAGTTATTGTATGTTGTTTAGAGGTGAATGTTTGTATTGGATCGTGATGACCGGATCCAGGTATTTGGAAACCCGAATTTGGGGGCGTCACAGGTTGGTATCAGAGCTGTAGGTTAGAAACGTTAGGATTGCGAAACCTAAGTTATAACCTTAGTATTAAACTCGTATTGAGTGTTAGGAGATAAATCGAGGAGATTTATCCTATGTGGTTTTGAAGAATTGGGGAATTCATCGAGTCGAGTCGTACCCAATGAAATATAATTTCATTTCTTCAATGAATATATTTTATTGCTGTACTGATGTTAGTTTTCTGTTGTGTTGTAGGATGGCTATAGGCGAGACGAGCGGAGCTCGAGAGGACGTGGTATTCATTGATATACCAGTGGATACGCAGCAGTTGGTAGGGTATGCACCCGTTGCACCTGTAGCACCAGTAGGAGAGTCCGATCCGGAGGAGGATGATAGTAGGGATACCGCGGAGCCCGTCAGGGGTGGGGTGATGAGGCCCTATAGTGAGGAGGAAGCCGAATCTGAGGATGAGGCCGATTCTGAGGATGACGAGCAGGAGGAGCCAACAGAGTATGCTGATGGCATGGGCACTACTGCCAATGACATCATCGATACTTTGACTACGACTAATGATGAGCTAGAGGAGAGGGTTCAGCACCTAGAGGAGCAGAACCAGATTCACCAGCAGACTGAGGAGCAGTATAGGGACGCAGCTTACATGTTCTCTGGTGAGAACATGGAACTTAAGGAGAAGATGGCCGATTTACAGGCCAAAATTCAGCAGTTGGAGAGCGCTGCACCTCCGTTGGGTCCTACTGTGCAGCAGCTGATGATCCAGAATAGTCAGCTGAGGTAGACGGTGGAGAGATTGGATGCTAGGGAGATGGCTAGTCAGACAGTTCTCCAGACAGTCAGGGCTGAGCTTGATAGGGAGAGAGCTGCTAGGGTCGACACCTTAGAATATGCTCTTGGCACTTCGTTTGATCGACTGAGGCGTCGGGTTAGGAGACACCCTAGGGAGGCGGGTAACAGCAGACGCTGGATTCGTCGTCGTACGGTGGAGCCCAGCAGGCTTTACGCAGGGCTATTCGTAGGACTGTTCACCGCAGCAGACGGTGATTTATTATTGTTATCTTATTTGTACCTAGAAGTAGCGAGTCCCACATTTTGTTTCTATTAGGGATGTTTCAGCTGTTGTAAGCCTTTATATTTTGATGTATTCATAGGATGTCAGTTAGACCCCAACTTTTGTTCTGTTAGGGGGGTTGATGGTTGTGAATCCTCACTTTTGTTCGTCAGAGGATAGTCGTTATTAGGTAACTTGTGCCTTGAGCGTTTGTAGAAGTATGCCACTTGTTGAGTCTATACTAAAACATTGGTATATGAATATAAATGCAGTTATTTTCTTGTTTAAATCAAATATGCTTGATATATAGTTTAAATTTAAATGTTAATTTGGCTAACATAATGTGTAGAACTATAAGCATAAGTCTAAGATTTGCTCTTTAGCAGATCATGCCGAGAGGTAGACCACGCAATCAACGTATCCCAGAGTCAGTGAGTGAGGTTGGGGATCAACCCAATCCTATGAGGATGTTTGCAGAAATGCTGGCGGAAGCCATGCAAACTAGACCCCCACCAGTGGTAGTACAACCAGCACCGCAGCCAGCGCCGCACTTGGCAAACTTTAAGGACTTCAAACTGGTTGGACCACCGGAGTTTCAGGGAACTCTAAACCCGATCGAAGCACAGACTTGGATCGAGGAAATGGAGAAGGTGTTCGAAGTCGCTAGGGTGGCCGAAGCACAAAAGACTAGTTTCGCTACCTTCATGATGAAGGGGGAGGCGAACTACTGGTGGAAGGCCAACAAGGGTCGTGCGGGAGAAGGTGTCATCACCTGGGCACGCTTTAAGGAAATGTTTCTGGAAAATTACTTTCCAGAAAGCATGCAACAAGAAATGGAGGTGAAATTCCTCGAGCTAAAACAGGGGAGTATGTCTGTGGCCGAGTATGCGGCCAAGTTTAATGAGTTGGCAAGGTTTGCAACTCATCAAGTGGATACGGAGGCTAGGAAGGCTCAGAGGTTTGTGCTGGGACTGAAGCCGTGGGTGTACCGTTCTGTAGCGGTATTAAAAATCAAGAGCTTTGCAGAACTATTGGAAAGGGCAATCATTGCAGAGGGTGGCAGTGAGGCCCTGGCTAAATTCAACCAGGAGAGGAAGAAAGGTCATGAAGGACAGAAGACGGGGAGCAGTGGAGGCAGCAACCCCAATAAACGAAAGTGGAATGAGAGTCAATCGTCCGGAGGTAACAAATCTGGAGGAGAGGCTAAGAAAGTGGGCAAATGCAACAATTGTGGTAAGAACCACACGGGCGAATGCTTGAAAGGGAAGAGTGTTTGCTATAGCTGCGGACAGCCAGGGCACATGGCTCCACAATGCCCGAAGAAGATGAAGGGAGTATGTTTTCCTGTGGAGCAACCGATCATCATGCCAATGACTGCCCAAAGAGGAAGGGAGACGCTGGGAGTGGCAACAGAGGCAACAGCAACAACAACAACAGCAACAACAACAACAACAGGCTGAGCATTGGAGGGCCAGCCAGTCAGGCCAACCGACCCACAGCGCGCACCTTCAACATGACTGTGCAGGATGCAGTCGACTCCAAGGACGTGGTGTCAGGTATCATCCCGATCAATGATATTAATGCATATGTATTGTTTGATTCGGGTGCTACCTGCTCATTTGTTTCTGAAGATTTTGCTAAGAGATTAGATTTACCTCAAGAAAAGCTAGAACACCCTATGAACGTAGAAGTAGCAAACAAAGAAATCATTCCCGTAAACTACATTCATAGGAACTGTTGTGTTGAATTACGAGGGTTTAGACTTAACGTAGATTTGATACCGATTCGTCTGGGGGAGTTTGATGTAATCCTAGGGATGGATTGGCTATCGAGTCACGGGGCGGTTATTGACTGTAAGAAGAAGTGTGTGCACTTAAAGACTCTGAATAAGTCTAAAGTTATATTTTACGGTAGTAAATCGCCGAGACAATCAAGTTGTCTGACGATGATGCAAGCACGAAAGTTGCTCAGGAAAGGGTGCGTAGGTTATTTGGCTCATGTGGTCGATACTCAACGTGTCGAGGGTGAACTGAGTCAGATACCTGTTGTACGGGAATTCGCTGATGTTTTCCCAGAAGAGATTCCGGGGTTACCGCCGGACAGAGAAGTGGAGTTTGTTATTGATTTGGTACCGGGGACCGCACCGATATCAAAGGCGCCGTATCGTATGGCACCAGTAGAAATGAAAAAACTGATGGTTCAGCTGCAGGAACTGTTAGATAAAGGTTACATCAGACCAAGCGTGTCACCATGGGGAGCGCCGGTTCTGTTTGTAAAGAAGAAGGATGGTTCGATGAGGCTTTGTATTGATTACCGGGAGTTGAACAAGGTCACCATTAAGAACAGATATCCGCTGCCCAGAATTGATGATCTGTTTAATCAACTTAAGGGAGCGAAATACTTTTCGAAGATAGATTTGAGGACGGGTTATCATCAACTGAAGGTGAGGGAGGAGGATATCCCGAAAACGGCATTCAGAACTCGTTATGGTCATTTCGAGTTTTTAGTGATGTCATTTGGACTGACGAATGCACCAGCGACATTCATGGATATGATGAACAGAGTGTTCAAACAGTACTTGGACAAGTTCGTGGTCGTATTCATTGATGACATATTGGTGTATTCGAAGACGGAGGAAGAACATGCAGAACACTTACGGATCGCATTGGAGGCTTTGAGAAGGGAGAAGCTGTACGCTAAGTTTTCGAAGTGTGAATTTTGGTTGCAGAGGGTGCAGTTTCTTGGTCATGTTATCGACAAAGACGGTGTTTCAGTGGATCCAGCGAAGGTGGAGGCAGTTATCAATTGGGAACAGCCGAAGACGCCGACTAAGATCAGGAGTTTCTTAGGGTTAGCGGGGTATTATCGGAGATTCATTCAGGATTTTTCGAAGATAGCATCACCGTTGACCAATCTTACCCGAAAGACTGTGAAGTTTGTTTGGTCGGAGAAGTGCGAGGAAAGTTTTATGGAGTTGAAGAAGAGGTTGAGCCAGGCACCAGTGTTGGCTTTACCAGACGACACGGGAGGGTTCGTAGTGTACAGTGATGCGTCACACAAGGGTCTTGGTTGTGTGCTAATGCAACATGGCAAGGTCATTGCGTATGCGTCACGTCAGTTAAAGGATTATGAGAAGGGTTATCCGACTCATGACCTGGAGTTAGCAGCGATAGTTTTCGCCTTAAAGATTTGGAGGCACTACCTGTATGGCGAGAAGTGTGAGATATATACAGACCACAAAAGTCTGAAATATATCTTCACTCAGAAGGAGTTGAATATGAGGCAGCGCCGATGGTTAGAATTGATCAAAGACTACGACTGTGAGATTCTGTACCATCCGGGCAAGGCCAATGTAGTAGCAGATGCCTTGAGTAGAAAAGGCAGGGAGAAGTTGTTGAAGCTAACAAATCAGGAAGAGTTGGTGAGAGATTTCGAACGTTTGGAGTTGGAGATCAAATATCCGATGGAGGCAGACGAGAAGTTATTTACAGTAACAGCAAGCCCGACCTTATTAGACAAGATCAAAGAGGCTCAGGAAAAGGATGAAGATTGTGATAATATTAAGAAGCGACTTGCTGAAGGCGAGGAGCTTAAGTACAAGATTGATAGCACAGGGTTGCTAAGGTTTGAAGGGAGAGTCTGGGTACCGTTAGATCCGGAGCTTCGGGAAGAGATTCTTCAGGAAGCTCACAGTACAAGGTACTCAGTACATCCCGGGAGTACGAAGATGTATCAGGATTTAAGGCAATATTTTTGGTGCCGAATATGAAGAGGGAAGTGGCAGAATGTGTCAGTCGATGTCTGACATGTCAGTGGGTTAAAGCAGAGCATCAGCGGCCGAGCGGACTGCTTCAACCACTAGAGATTCCGGAGTGGAAGTGGGAGCACATCACGATGGATTTTGTGGTGGGTTTGCCACCGACACATAAAGGTTTGGACGCCATCTGGGTAATAGTGGATCGTCTGACCAAGTCAGCTCATTTTCTACCTATCAGAATACGGTACAATCTGGAGCAGTTAGCGAAGCTCTATGTGAAGGAGATAGTGTCACGACATGGAGTGCCAGTATCGATTGTGTCCGACAGAGATCCGCGCTTCACGTCAAATTTTTGGAAAATTCTGCAAACAAGGATGGGTACACAGTTGAGGTTAAGCACAGCGTACCATCCTCAAACTGACGGCCAGAGCGAGCGAACGATTCAGACCTTGGAGGATATGCTCCGAGCGGTCGTGATGAACCTAAAGGGCAGTTGGGATGACCATTTGCCACTGGTGGAGTTCGCTTACAATAACAGCTACCACGCTAGTATCGGTATGCCACCATACGAAGCGCTTTATGGAAGAAAATGTCGAACACCGTTGTGTTGGGACGAGGTCGGTGAACGAAGAATGCTTGGACCTGAAATGGTGCAGCAGACTGCAGACATAATACAACTTATCAGGAATCGACTGGTAGCAGCTCAAGATCGTCAAAAGAAGTACGCAGATTTGCATCGCCAAAAGCGGGACTTCGACGTGGGCAGTTTCGTATTTCTGAAGGTATCTCCCTGGAAGGGGAAGATCAGTTTTGGTAAGAAGGGCAAGTTGAGCCCTAGGTTTATAGGACCGTTCGAAATCTTGAGGCGAGTCGGTGAAGTGGCGTACGAGGTAGCATTACCTCCTGAACTGGAGTACATTCACAACGTGTTTCATGTGTCAGTGTTACGGCCATATAAACCGGACTACAAGCACGTTATCTCCTATGAACCAATTCAAGTCGAGAAGGACTTATCATATGAAGAAGTTCCTGTTCAGATACTCGATAGGAAGGAACAGAAACTGAGGAATAAGATAATTTATTCTGTCAAAGTACTTTGGAGAAATCACGCAATTGAAGAAGCTACGTGGGAACTAGAGGAAGAAATGAGAACGAATTACCCGTTTTTATTTGAGTAACCTTATTTTACAATTCCGAGGACGGAATTTTTATAAGGGGTGGAGAATGTAATGTCCTAGAATTTCCACGTCATTATTAATTAAATTATTAATTTAATTTCCGGCGAGTTAGTTTTACGAGATTATTTAAATCTTTTTATGTGATTAATTAATTATGTGATTAAATGATTATGTAATTAATTACTAAAATTAATTAAAGGGGGTCACTAATATGTTATTTAAATTAGTGAACAAACCCTAAAGTTTTAATATCAAAATAATTGATAAGTTTCCTATTAATTAAATATTCAATTAAATGGAATATAATGAGTTAATTAAATATAATAAATTAATTAATATGATTATTAATTAATGTAAATAATGTGAAATATTAATAATAATATTTATTAGTCCATTTAGTAATTTAATACTTATGGGTTAGAATATTTAATTATTTATTCAATCTAATTATTTATTTAATCATGGATTGAATAATTAATGTGTAAATTATTAAATTAGCCCAACATGGGTCAATTAGTAGCCCAAGTGTAGAATAATAAAATTTGACAATTTAGTAGCCCAAACAATTTAATAGAAGCCCAATTAGTATTTTAAATTAAAGCCCAATGATTAGCCCACTTAAAAAATACTTAATTAAACTATTAATTATTAAAAAGTAAGCAATGTGACATTAAATTTAGGACTAGTAACACCTTTTGAATGAACAACATATGTTTATTATTCTGCATTTAGTTATTGTATGTTGTTTAGAGGTGAATGTTTGTATTGGATCGTGATGACCGGATCCGGGTATTTGGAAACCCGAATTTGGGGGTGTCACAACTTCAAGATTTGACAATAAATACAAGTATAGAAACTTGTTCAACAATAAATGAGTAGGGTTAGAGAACTTGCCTGTCTGCTCAGCTACAATAAATGTCTAGCTTTAACTAACTTGCTTTGAAAGACTTAACATTAATAAAGTCGGTCTAATAATTAGTACGGCGTATTTGCATAACTATACGCTTAATAATGAACTTATTTACCACATAAGTACTAACACATAAATTACATTAGTCAAAAAAATATTATTAAGCTTATAGACCCTCAATCATATTAGGTTAATAATTTAATAAGTTAGAAATATTTTTCTTAAGTGTTGGACACTTATTAAACCCTTAAACAACTTATTACAATTGTTTAATTAAATTCAATTTATTTTATTAACTCAATCTCTATTTAATTACTATTTAATCTTGATTAAATAGAAATTAATTAATTAACTCTAGTTATTATTTAAAATAAATAATAACTAATTGTACTTACTTATTATTTAATTATAATTAAATAATAAATAATTATTGACTTAATTTTAACCTTCTTTAATATTAATCTACCCATAATTAACTAAGTAATTAACCTTACTTATTATTTAATTTAAGAAAATTAAATAATAGTTCACTAATCTTAATCCTCTTTAATTATTATTCAATGTCAATTAAATAATAATTAATTATTTAATTAATTTTTATTATTATTTAAGGTTAAATAATAATCAAATCATTCTTATTAATTATTTAAATTAAATAATAAATTATTACTCTAATAACTTAATTTTCATTAATCGTTATTTAATGCTAATTAAATAATAATTTATTACTTAATTATCCTTATTTATTATTTAATAATATTTAAATAATAAATAATTAATTTATAAATTTTATCTCTCTTTAAGTATTATTTAATAGGCATTAAATAATAATTGCTAATTTATCATCTTTATTTATTATTAACATTTAAAATAATAAATAAATAATAAATTTATTTAACTTAACCATGGTTTAGCTAACTAGATTAATATTTAAAATATTGAAATATTAAACTTATTGAAAAATATCCTCCCCAATATTATTTTTGTATTATTATTATTTTTGTTAAAATTTTAAATTAATTTTCAAATATTTAAATTAATTAAAATTAACCCGAATGGCATTTTCGTAAATAAGTTGAAAACTGATCCGATGGCAAAATAGTAATTTTGCCAAGAAAACACGGAGGGGCAAAATTGTAATTTCTCGGAAATTCCCTACAGCGCATGGCGCGCGTTACAGATTTTTCGGCCCAAAACGACGTCGTTTTTGAAAAGCCGGATACGGCTCCCGCGCGTACGCGCGAAGTAACTTTTTACGGACGCCAAACGACGTCGTTTGGCTCCGCGTTCTTGAGTGCACAGTGGTCCGCGCATTGCGCGGAAACCTTAAATTTTTTTTCCTTCCCAGCAAAGTGTGAACAGTGACCGAAAATACACATTTTAATAAAAACTATATCATCAAGTAAGCTTTAAATTATCAATAAAAATCAAAAAAATTATCAATCACTTAATATCAATTTATAACATGAAAATTTAATTTTTCATGATTTAAAATAATTATTTTTTTATAAAAATTTTTACATCACATAAACTACCACAAATCATAAGTTTTTGTGTATAACTCCATTTTGAGTGATTCAAACTTTGTTTTTCTCATGATTTAATGTTCTATAATATTAGAACATCAAACCTAAGTTTTATAAAAATATTTTTGGTCATAAATTTCAAGACTTGATTATACACTATTAAACACATATTTTAGCATACAAATGATACCAAAATACAAACCAAACCTATTAAACTCAAGCATGGCATAAATATTACAACTACACATTAATAACTATATTAACATGTTTATACTAACGTGATGATTTATTTAATTTAAAAACAAACTACAGTTAAAATAACAATTACCTTGTTTTAATGGATATCTTCCTTTTTCTTCCAAAGTAGGTGATGAGGTTTGAAGGCATGAACCAAGAACTCCTTCTCTTGGTATTTTTGCTCTCAACTATATTTTTTCTACACTCTCAAATGCTCTCTAGCTTGAAAAATGGAAGAAGAAGAATGACTAACACAAGCTCCTAAATTGTAAGTATACTTACAATTTGGATAGATATAAAATCTATATCTATTAAAATTGCCATCACGAGATAACAAGGATACTTGCACAAGAAAGTTAGCCAATGACTTAGTTGGTGAGGATTTTGTGGGAAAAGACTTTCCCAAAAATCAAAACAAGCAACCTAATATTAAATAAATAAAAATAAAACAAAATAAAAACAAAACTCATTTTTTTCTCTCTCATTTCATGCATGGTCGGCTGATCCAAATTTGGTTGTCCCAAAATTGAGTCACTTTCCACTTTTTAATTAATTAATTAGTTATTTAATTGTTTTTCCAAATGGGCCAAGTATTGGGCTTTAATTTAAAATACCAATTGGGCTTCTATTAAATTGTTTGGGCTACTAAATTGTCAAATTTTATTATTCTCCACTTGGGCTACTAATTGACCCATGTTGGGCTAATTTAATAATTTACACATTAATTATTCAATCAATGATTAAATAAATAATTAGATTGAATAAATAATTAAATATTCTAACCCATTAGTATTAAATTATTAAATGGACTAATAAATATTATTAATAATATTTCACATTATTTACATTAATTAATAATCATATTAATTAATTTATTATATTTAATTAACTCATTATATTCAATTTAATTGAATATTTAATTAATAGGAAACTTATCAATTATTTTGATATTAAAACTTTAGGGTTTGTTCACTAATTTAATAACATATTAGTGAACCCTTTTAATTAATTTTAGTAATTAATTACATAATTATTTAATCACATAATTAATCAATCACATAAAAGGATTTAAATAATCTCGTAAAACTAACTCGTTGGAAATTAAATTAATAATTTAATTAATAAAGACGTGGAAATTCTAGGACATTACAATGTCCCAATCAAATATAAGACACGGAATTTCTGTCAAGTCTTATTTATTTGATCATATGCATTTCAATTCATAAATACACAACTCTAGTTAATGTAAATTAGAAACTCCTTTCTAATTCCATTCAACCCTGGCCAGGGATTTCTGAGTTGTCACTTATTGAATCGCATAGGACATTCTCTCCCTTTACTGAAAGTGGTAGATCATTTGTTGATCATTCACCTATCTTCATGTGTATCTTATTATACCCAAGCATATCCTTTGATATACCAATAGGTCTTAAGGAATATGTCAAAGTATAACTAAGTACACACAAGATACTATGATGATCTCAAGTCCAAGGATCACTTGTACGATTATCACGTAAGGAACTCCTATTGACAGACAAGTAAAACTCCATTAGGTGTTCATTGAGCGAGTCACGTTCAGTGAACTTATTCTCTAATAAGCACCTACATACTTGCTTTAGTGTCTCTACACAAATGATTATGAGATCAATCATCCTCTTCATAAGAGCAAGCATAGTATGTACCAATCTATCCGGATCTACTAATCCCCTTTTTAGTGATCCAACGATTAGGAACAATTTTAGTTTTGAGCTATCTTGAATTTAGATCTCATTAGCATGATCCTCATCATGGTTCTAAAAGCATTGCTCGAAAATTATGGGTTTATCCATTTGATTAATTCAAGTAATTAATCATGAATAAAGAAATGCCTTGATACTTTTATTAATAAATGAACAAGATTACAAAGTATATACTTATCACATCAAATGTGATTGGCTTGAGGGCATACTACTTTCAATCTCCCACTTGCACTAAAGTCAATCGCCCTTTGGTATCCCCATACCGTTCTTCTCTAAGTGGCATACAAATTGCTTAGTAAATGCTTTAGTTAATGGATCTGTAATGCTGTTCTGAGAGTCTACCATCATTATGGTGTTGTCTCCTTTTCAATGATTCATCTAATCATATGAAAGTGCTGCAACACATGTTTGGATTTCATATGAGACCTAGGTTCCTTGGCGAATTAAACTCCTTTAATGCTAGGAACAATTATAAGTTCTGTAAAGAACTTGTTGAACCAAACAATCACATTTGCAGCTTCACTTATAGTTATTTACTACGTCTTTGTCACTAAATCAGCAACTATTTGCTGTTTGGAACTTTTCCAACTCACTGCAACACCGTTCAAGGTAATCATATTACCTAAAACGGATATGCTGTTATCTTGGTTAGTTTGAACAAACTTGAGTCTGTTAAGCCCTCTAGTTTTATATCAGACTCATCATTAGAAATCTTTTCTAATGTTCTTCTCCAAAATTAAATTGATATCTGCTTATCATACATAAGCAATATCAAGTCTAGTATATATCAACAAATTAATGTACGTTCCTTGGGTCAAGCCGAGCATCCTTTATGATCTATCTTTATAGACCTTTATCCTAAATATAATGTTAGGATGTTTCTCCTAAGTCCTTAAAGGAGAAGTTTTTAGACAACCACATCTTTACTGATTGTAGTATCGGTATGTCATTCCATATCGGTAGTATATCATCATATAATAATAGGAATGTCACAGTGCTCCCACTAACCTTTGTACATACTTGGTTCATCCTCGTCTTTGATAAAACAAGCTCTTTTTGATTGTCTCATCAAAACGAATGTTCCATCTTCGAGAAAATTGCTCCAATCCATAATTGGATCATTGTAGCTATCATACTTGATTTATTCCATCATTATGGAGACAAATCCTTTTAGTTGTATCATGCATACATCTTTTTGTATAGTAAGCTGCAACTGCAAGTAAAATCCGAATGGATATATGCATTTTCACTAGTGAAAAATTTCATCATAGTCAACTCATTGACCTTGGTCGATTTTTTTTTACCACTAGTCAGGTCTTATAGGTCTCCACCTAGTCATCTGCTTTAGTCTTTCTCCAAAAACCCATTTCGAATTTTATGGTCATCGACCATTTCTCTTGAGTATCTAATACTCATACCTCATCGTATATATCTAGATCATCATCCACTATGATGCGTACTTTATCATCATCATCTATAATGAATCCATACCATTCAGGTATCTTCGGTACTAAACCAGATTTACGACTTGGTTGTGGTACAATAGGTTTATCTACTTGTACAGATTTCTTCACTTGATCTGTTGTTTTTTGTGGTTCTTGAACTTCTTCAAGATCTATTTTACTCTCACTAACCCTTTAAGGAAAAACTTCTTTTTCTTATAAGGCAACGTGTTTCAACAAACACCTTTTAGTTAGTCGGATTATAGAAATGATACTCTAAACTTTCTTTAGGATATCCCGCAAGTTTACACTTATCAGATATTGTCCCTAGCTTATCATGTCAAACCTTTAGACATAAGCTGAACAATCCAAATCTTAACATGCTTAAGACTTGGTTTCCTCCCTATCCATGACTCATATGAAGTCTTAGGGATAGAATTTGAAGGTACCTTGTTTAGTAGATATGCGATCGTTTCTAGAGCATAACCCTAGAAGGATACTGGAAGATCGGTAATACTCATTATGGATCATCACCATGTCCATTCTGTGAGAATACCATTTCGTTTGAGATGATCTAAAAACTTACTGCTTAAGTATTCACTTCTTGATCTAATCGAAGAACTTTAATACTTTTGGCCTTTAGTTTCTATACTTCATTTTTGAATTCTTTGAACGTTTCAAATGATTTGGATTTGTATTTCATCAAATACATATATCGAAATCTAGAATTATCAGTGAAAGTAATGAATGAATACCCTCCTCTTGCATTTGTTATCATAGGTCCCACACATGACTGTGTGTACCATCTCTAACAACTCCGTAACTCGCTTTTCATGTCCATTAAATGGAGATTTAGTCATATTGTCCATGATACAAGATTCACAAGTTGTAATTGATTCATAATCAAAAGGCTCCAAAAGCTTATCTTTTACAACTTGTTTAGTCTTGTTTCATTAGCATGACCGAGTTAACAGTATTGCATGAAGATATGATTTATATCATCTCTTTGCCTTTAGTTTGTTCAAATTGAAATATTTTTCATGTAAGTCAAGTATACAAAATCCATTAAGTAATCAACCAGTTCTAAATAAAACATTATCATTATAAACAGAACAACGATTGTTCATTATTATAATGTCAAAAACCCTTCCTTGTCATCACATGGAACTGAAATAATGTTTCTAAGAACTGGAACCTAGTAACAACTTACTAACTTAATAGGCTTGCCCGTAGACAGTGCTAAACTATAAGTTCTCATAGCTAATGCAGCTACCTTTGCTTTATTCCCCAGCACAGGATTACTTATCATTTGTTTAGCTTTCTACTTCTGCTTAGTCTCTGCAACGACTTGCATATGTGAGACCACCATCCGGTATCAAATACCTAAGTAGAAACTTGACTTATAGAAAGTTCTATTTTATTATGAACAAATCTATATCTGTAGTTGAAGTTTTATAAAACTTCTTCTACTTAACTACTACAACTCTCTTGTAGTTATTCTTCCAGTGTTCTAGCTTATCGCAATGAAAGCAAACTCATTTGTCCTTGGGATCACTTTTATTTATGTCATTTGTTTAGCCTGTCTTTTGCCTTCTACTCTTTTTGACTCCTCAGAAATACCTTTGGCCATCTTCCTCCGCTTAGAAGATTCATCTACGAGTAAGACTTAGTTTTTCTATGAAGGAAATTGACTCTCAACAGTCGTTAACATATTTAAGCAAATCAGTTAAACTGACTTCTAGCTTATTAATGTTTGAAGTTCACAACATATTGTGAATTAGAGTCAGTGAGTGACTGCAAGATCGAATCTTGACTCAACTCTCCATCCTTGACAAAACATGTTTGTCCTAATTGATCAATCCAATTGATCATCTTTAGGACATTCGTCTTTTACTGTAGTGTCATTGATTATTATAAATCGGAAGAGCTCCTTAGATATCTCATATCTAGTTTACCTACTTTGCTCATCATACAACTATTGAATGTGCAGCAATATAATAGGTGCATCCATTTTCTCGTGTTGACGCTGTAACTCGATACTTATGGATGTCAGTATGATGCATTGAGTCACCTTTGCATTATCTTGCCATTTCATAGCAATCTTTTCCTTAGAGGCTTAGTCTACAACGTTTGTAGGTATATGCAAATTAAGGACATTTGCTAGCTTTTCAGCATTGAGAACTGTTCTCAAATTTGTTTAATTAATCCGAACAATTTGGTTCGATTAATTGTTAGCATCCAATATGCTATGCAGTGTTAGTGAATTAAACATAGCAATATTCTTTAAGTGAATTAATAACAACATTAACATGCATTCGTTTTATTAATTACCAAAATAAATTAGGTCTTTATTTAAAATGGTGTCTCCCACTATTTTCTACAAACTATATTACTCTCTTTATATAGTTCGACAAATCTAGTTAAAGATTTGCTAGTGAGAATAAAGATCCTATTTCAAATATATATAGCCTTGTGTAACACAACAAACGATATATAAATAAATAGGTAGACAACTCTTGTCAATTATATCAACATGTAACTCCTTTTATTTTGCCTCTTAGATTATTATGATCATGTGTGACACATCCAAATCAAAATTATCCAAGTTAAGTCCAACCTAGCATTTTCTTATATTAGAAGAGAAAAAGACTGTCCTTGTGTGACACAACAAAACAGTGCTGTTCAATTCTTTTTATAAACATCAAATGTGATAAAACAATATCTCAAAAAATTAATATAAGCCTTGTGTGACACAACAAACTTATAATAATTATTTGATACTCTATCGTTTTACCATGCTAGAAGGCGACGTTCGATATTTTTAATAAATATCTTTGAACGTTACAACTTAATATTATGAGTAGTATAATAAATAAATTAGAACCATTCTAATTTTATTTAATTGAATTAAACTCCTTTAATTCATGAATTAAATATTTTAATTCATTTTATAAATAATATTTATTTTACATCATGAGGGGTTTATTAATATTAATTATCCCATCTTGTTTAGCGCGCATGTACACATATATATAAAATACGCGTCATATTAATTAACATGTGAAGCATGTTTGGATAATATATAATAAATATATATTAAGCACGCACATATAGAATAATATATTCTACTTGGATTGATTATGAACTTTTATTCTAGTTTGATTTATTCGAGCCACCAAATAAATCAATTGGTCAAACCTAGGGTGCAAGAATAAATTAAATTAAATGTAACTATTACATTTAAATTCGGGCTCCATTACAAACGGGTCTTCATGCGCTCCTTGCTTCTTTTCTCCAATTCTTCAAAATAATTCTAATTAATCCTATTACAAAACTATTTACAATAAATAGAAACCTTGATCAACAGTCAAGGGGAAGTACATAAGAGATAGATAGAATTATACATAAGAAAAATTAGAAAGACGAGGTACGCAGACCCCATTTATTAAAACCCATTCATTCATGCATTTAATTTAAAATTAAATCCAATCATATTGGTCAATAGTCCATAATCAATCCCATTTATTATCATATATATCAACATATATATTAATAAATAATATCCATCTCATGAATTAAATAAAACATTCCATATATGTATTGGTATCATTTAATGGACAATTTAAAGTTGCATGAAATCTAATTTCATAATTAAAATAAACCTTTTATTATAATTATAAAATCAAGTAAAAATAAACTATTTATTTTTAATATATTTTGTAATTTTTTGGATTTTTAAAATAACCTAAAATAAACCTTTTATTTTTTTAATTTTAAAAATCTGCTTAAAAATACAAAAATAATAAAAAATCTGAAAGTTGTAATATTTACGGAAATGCCACTGTGCACAACCCGCGCATCGCGCGCAGCAGTCTACCCCGCGCAATGTGCGTTGTTCTTCGCCGCGCAATGCGTGACTTTGTTAAGCGCCCGCGCCATGCGCGCCCGGTGCTACCGCGTCCATGTAATGCGTCAGCCGTGTACGTGCGGTGCGCGTGGTGAACAATTACTGTAGCAACACGGGATTTTTTTTTAAAAACAATTTTCTTTTCTTTTCAAAACACGATTTTTGCAATTGATTTTCAAAACCTATGATTCTATTCAACAAATTATGCCCAATAAATTATTCTAAACACATACCCATACATATATGAAATAAAATAATTAATAATTCGCATAAGTTTGGCTCTTGATGCCACTGTTAGTTTGCAAAAATATGGCATACATATAATCAAATTATATAAGCGCAACGAAAGCAAGAAAAATCAAATTTTAAATTTTTTATAGAAACCAATAACCCGAATCTTTCTTATGCGACTATTATTAATTGAGGAAGGATAAAAAAATTTATACCTTTGTGGAACCAAGCTTCCATGGGTATAAGTTCATCTCCCTTTAATCCTTCACGTTCTTCTTCAAATTCACCGATTAGATTCCACGGATCAATGTTAGCTCCCCAAGTGTGAAGCCTCTAGAGGTGATCCACCAAGAGATCTATGAATTAAAGAAGTGAATTTTGATTTCTCCAAACCATGGGTGGCTAGCCCTAATTCCCTCTCTCTCTCTAACTCCTTGGATGTAGAGAATTATGGAGTACTCTATCTAATCTAATGAAAGAGTGTGTAACCTTGATCTATAATAAGACTCTTCTTATTTATAGATCTAGTCAACCCTCCTAAACTATTTAGGATTAGGGTTCTAATTTAATTCTCAATGTAATTAAGAACTAAATTAATTAATTACAATTCCTAAACCATTTAGGAATCTAATTATTTAATAATGAGAGTAATTCTTATTAATTAATTACTAAACCATTTAGTAATTTAATTAATTATTATAATTATAATTCATAAACCATTTAGGAACTAAATTATTTACAATAATACTACTACTTATTAATTAATTACTAAACCATTTAGTAACTTAATTAATTATTATAATTATAATTCCTAAACTATTTAGGAACTTAATTATTTAATAATAATATTACAACTTATTAATTAATTCATAAACCATTTAGGAACTAAATAATAATACTAGTAATAATAATAATAAGATTCCTCTTATTAATTTATAATTAGTATTTCTAAAATACTAAATTATAAATATTAAGCTATTTAATTTATTCTATCACCATAGTATAAATTAAATATACTTAATTTATTATTACAATTATGTCATCCACTTCTAAAATAAATATTACTCTTTTGCGGTGTGACCCTTTAGATTCTTCATATTAAACCGGTTGTATAATAAATAAATTAGAACAATTCTAATTCATTTATTACGAATTAACTCTTTAATTCAGAATAAATAATTATTTCACAATAAGGGTAAGCCCCATTAGCGATTAGTTGACTTTCCAGATAATATAGATTTCAATATTTAATCGTAAAAGAACCTTTCAGCAAATAGTTACCGTACAATTCAATCCTTCTACCATACAATGTCCCAATCAAATATAAGACACGGAATTTCTGTCAAGTCTTATTTATTTGATCATATGCATTTCAATTCATAAATACACAACTCTAGTTAATGTAAATTAGAAACTCCTTTCTAATTCCATTTAACCCTGGCCAGGGATTTCTGAGTTGTCACTTATTGAATCGCATAGGACATTCTCTCCCTTTACTGAAAGTGGTAGATCATTTGTTGATCATTCACCTATCTTCATGTGTATCTTATTATACCCAAGCATATCCTTTGATATACCAATAGGTCTTAAGGAATATGTCAAAGTATAACTAAGTACACACAAGATACTATGATGATCTCAAGTCCAAGGATCACTTGTACGATTATCACGTAAGGAACTCCTATTGACAGACAAGTAAAACTCCATTAGGTGTTCATTGAGCGAGTCACGTTCAGTGAACTTATTCTCTAATAAGCACCTACATACTTGCTTTAGTGTCTCTACACAAATGATTATGAGATCAATCATCCTCTTCATAAGAGCAATCATAGTATGTACCAATATATCCGGATCTACTAATCCCCTTTTTAGTGATCCAACGATTAGGAACAATTTTAGTTTTGAGCTATCTTGAATTTAGATCTCATTAGCATGATCCTCATCATGGTTCTAAAAGCATTACTTGAAAACTATGGGTTTATCCATTTGATTAATTTAAGTAATTAATCATGAATAAAGAAATGCTTTGATACTTTTATTAATAAATGAACAAGATTACAAAGTATATGCTTATCACATCAAAAGTGATTGGCTTGAGGGCATACTAATTTCAGGTATGATTATAACCAAAGTCTAAAAACTGGTATAATCATTACCGTTGGTATTATGTTTGAATATCTTTGGCCCGTAATGCAAAGATGAACTATTAACTAGCATGATTATAATCAGGAACTAGAAATTTATATTATCATGACCATTGGTGTGTTGATGATATTTTTCTTAAAAAGAGACGCGAGTAGACATCATAGTCTACATTATTCTTCTAATAGATTGTTTTCCGCTGCTATTATTGATATAAAGCTTATTGTCTATTATATTCAATTAGGAACTCAATTGTTGAAGGCTAATGATAATTTATTTGTCATTATCTTAGTCATGATATTTCTTACTGGGCTATTTGAGCTCACCCTTTCTTTTGTTCTATTATTTTTCAGAAAATGAGAGAGTAGCCGGGTCTAGCAGGGGAATGGAGTGACGGTCCGAGAGATAGCTATTGTAGTCTTCACATGTTGTATATAGTGTTGCAATAATAGTGAAGACTTAGTTGTGTATTATTGAGTTCTGTATTTCTGTTCTATGTACTATTTGTATTAGAAATTGTGTATTTTATGGCGTCTCAAATTGGGCTATGTAGGCCTAGATTTGGGGGCGTCACATTTGGTATCCGAGCTTAGGGATATGATCTTTAATGGAGATCTAGGATAGAAGTAAGAGGAGAGAGATGAATAGATTACGTCACTAGTATGTCCTACATAAAATTTTGTTATCTAATAAGTTGGCTTGAATGTGGGGACAAGAAGTGACGAGTCAGTTTGTTTAACTAACCTTTATCTTATGACCGCAATTAAGAATGGCTTCTGAAAATCAGGGAATGAATTATCCACTGCCCGAGGCGAATGTAGCTGAGAATCAGGAAGCTACAAACAATCCTCCTGCAGCTTCAGAAAATAATGTTGGTGATCATGCAAATCAGAATGGTTTCTTTAGAAACTTCATGCAATTTATCCAAAATCAGCCGAAGGGAGGTCGTAATGATGAAAACGCTGATAATTCAAGGATTGTCACCGTTAAGCAATTTAAAGAGTTGGGACCACCTGAATTTTTCGGGAAGCCTGAAGCACTCAAAGCGGAGACATGGTTGAAGCAAACGACAAAAATACTTGATGTCCTGCGATGTGCAGATGATCAGAAGGTGTCATTCATCACCTTTATGTTTCGAGGGGAGGTAAACCATCGGTGGGAGGCGGTAAAACGCATCCATCATTCGGCTCTCGAAATGTCTTGGCTGGAATTCCAAGAGCTGTTCAACGAAAAGTATTTTCCAGAAAGCATCCGTCATATGAAGGAGGTGGAGTTTATAAAACTAGAGCAAGGAAATATGTCAGTTTCACAATATGAAGCTAAGTTTGCTGAACTATCTCATTTCGCGACTCATCTAGTGGATGACGAAGCACGGATGAGTCGGATGTTCTTACGAGGTTTGAGATTCGAAATTCGTCAACAACTTAGCTCTCATAAATTGACTTTATATTCAGATGTTGTCGATAGGGCTCAAAGGGTAGAGCAAACAGATGAAAAATTGCAGCCAAGAGTCAATGATCATCGTAGAGAGAGAAATGACAACAACCATATGAACGAGAACCATAAGGGAGGTAACCAACACTTCAGTAGTAATTTCGCATCAAATAATAGAAGAAGAGAATCCAATGGGAATAATTTCAAGAGAAAGAGATTCCATAATGATTATGGAAGAGCACCGACACCAGTACCAGCACCGGCACCAGTACCAAGGGGAGGAGATCGACCACCGATAAGATGTTACAAGTGTGGTCAAGAGGGCCACATCAGCCCAAACTGTACTCAACAGTCCAAGTTGTGCTACAATTGTGGAAAAGAAGGTCATGTGGCTCGATTTTGTCCTATTTCAAAATCAAGTCCAGCTGCAATGATGGTACCAAAAGCTAGCACGGATAAGGGAAAATTTGTAGTTCAAGGGAGAGCTTTTGTTGTGACATCCCAAATGGCACGAAACCCGAACGAGGTGATAACCGGTAAGCTATTCATAAATTCTCATGAAGTCTATGCCTTGTTAGATACTGGTTCTACCCATTCTTTTGTCTCACCTACGTGTGCTCAACGATTAAACTTAACTCCTGAAATTTTGGACTTTGACTTATTAGTTGAAACCCCATTAGGAGCAATAGCCATTACATCTACGGTATATAAATCTTGCTTAGTTCAAATCAATAGCCTTATATTACCCGTTGGCCTTATCTCTTTCGAAATGCATGAATTTGATGTGATTTTAGGAATTGATTGGTTGACTAATCATCATGCTAAAATTGATTGCTTTCAAAAGATTATTAGTTTTCATATTCCTAATCAACATGTCATATAAATTCAAACCATCAAACCATTGAAATCCATAACTGTCATTTCTAGCCATAAAGCCACTCGTTTATTGAAAAACGGATGTCAAGCCTTTTTACCTCATGTCACTGACTTGAACAAAGATGTGTCAAACTTGAATGATATTCCTATTGTTAATGAGTTTTCTGATATTTTCCTGATAAACTTCCCGGCTTACCTCGAAATCGGAAAATTGAATTCTGTATTGATCTTGAACCCGGTACCAAGCCTATTTCCAAAGTCTCATACCGAATGACTCCTATTGAACTTCAAAAGCTAAAGGCAAACTACAGGAATTGTTAGATACTGGTTTCATTCGTCCGAGTGCATCGCCTTGGGGTGCCCCTGTTCTTTTTGTTAAGAAGAAAGATGGGAGTATGATATTGTGTATTGACTACCGAGAGTTGAATCATGTCACCATCAAAAACAGGTACCCGTTACCTCGAATTGATGGCATGTTTGATCAATTGCAGGGTGCTCAACATGTCTCAAAGATTGATCTCCGCTCTGGATATCATCAGTTAAAAGTTAAAGCTGATGACATTCCAAAAACTGCTTTCAGAACCCGCTACGGGCATTATGAGTTCTTAGTCATGCCTTTTGGACTAACAAATGCTCTTGTAGCTTTCATGGACATGATGAACCGGATATTCAAAAAATATTTGGATCATTTTGTAGTTGTCTTTATTGATGACATTCTCATATACTCCAAGAGTCATGAGGATTATGAACAACACCTAAGATTAATACTCCAAAAGCTACGTGAGAACAAGTTGTATGCCAAGCTGAAGAAGTGTGAGTTTTGGCTTAAGGAAGTCACGTTCCTTGGGCATGTGATTTCCAGTCAGGGAATATCAGTTGATCCTGCAAAGATTGAAGCAATATTAAATTGGGAGCAACCTCGGTCAGTAACTGAAGTCCGAAGTTTTCTGGACTTAGCTGGTTATTATCGGAGATTCGTAGAAGGATTTTCTCAAATCGCCACTCCATTAACTCAGCTGACTCGGAAAAGCACAAAATTCATATGGAACGAGGAATGCGAGAAAAGTTTTGAAGAACTTAAGAAGAGACTTATTTTAGCTCCTGTTCTGACTATACCATCAGGATCAGGGGAGTTTGTTATCTACAGCGATGCTTCAGGCAAAGGTCTAGGCTGTGTACTTATGCAACATGGAAAAGTTATAGTCTATGCCTCTCGACAACTCAAAGATTATGAGGAAAATTATCATACTCATGATTTAGAGTTGACAGCAGTTGTTTTCGCATTGAAAATCTGGAGCCACTACTTGTACGGGGAGAAAGTGAAAATCTTCACGGATCACAAAAGCCTCAAGTATTTCTTTACCCAGAAGGAACTCAACATGCGGCAATGACGTTGGCTTGAGATGTTAAAGGATTACGACCACACCATCTAGTACCACCCAGGAAAAGCATGTTGTAGCTGATGCTTTAAGCAGAAAATCTTATGCGAGTACAAGTGCAATGCTGACTACGCAAAAATATATTTTGTACGACTTACAAAAGATGGAGATAGAGTTAAAGTCACTAGGGACCCACATGAAGATTGCGCACGTACAAGTAGAACCAGCTTTAATTAATAAAATTAAAGTTGCTTAAGCTATTGATCCGGAAATGATGAGTATGATGAAGAAAGTACAAGAAGGTACTATTCCAGAAGCAAGAATCGACGAGAAAGGAATACTTCGACTCAACTCTCGACTTTGTGTTCCTAACGACCCTGAATTGAAACATAAAATCATGATGGAGGCACACAACACACCGTTTGCAATTCACCCGCGAAGTACCAAAATGTATTGCGATATTCGACATACATTTTGGTGGAACAATATGAAGAGGGAGATTGCAGAGTTCATCTCAAGATGCTTAACTTGTCAACGTGTCAAGACAGAGCATCAAGTGCCTAAGGGTCCATTGCAATCACTCGAAATTCCAGAATGGAAGTGGGAACACATCACTATGGACTTCGTGACAGGTCTTCCCAAAGTTTCTCAAAGCTTTGATGTGATTTGGGTCATCGTAGATAGATTAACGAAGTCCGCTCATTTCTTGCCTATAAGAGAAAACTTTTCACTCGAGCGTCTGGCCGGTATATACGTAAATGATATTGTAAGATTGCATGGCATGCTAGTTTCCATAGTTTCTGATCGAGATCCTAGATTCACTTCATGATTTTGGATTAGTCTACAAAAAGCTATGGGCACCGAGCTACGATTTAGTTCTGCATACCATCCTCAAACGGACGAATAATCTGAAAGGACGATTCAGACTCTCGAAGATCTTTTGAGACTTTGCGTGCTAGACTTCAAAGGAAGTTGGGACAAGTACTTGCCATTGGTTGAATTCTCCAACAACAACAGTTACCAAGCAAGCATAGGCATGGCTCCATTTGAGGCTTTGTATGGACGAAAATGTCGCTCTCCAGTATGTTGGAATGAGGTAGGAGAAGAAAAATTGTTGGGACCCGAGTTGGTACACCTGACAACAGAAAAGATCCAAATGATCCGACAACGAATACAGACCGCGCAAGAACGACAAAAGAATTATGCTGATTTTCATCGGAGAGATGAGAAATTCAACGTCGGAAATCATGTATTATTACGTGTTTCTCCATGGAAAGGAGTTACAAGATTCAGAAATAGAGGAAAGCTCAACCCTCGATTTATTGGCCCATTTAAAATTCTCGATCGAGTAGGAACCGTAGCCTACAGACTAGCCCTACCACCAAGTACGTCTCGCATCCATAACGTTTTTCACATATCTATGTTACGTAAATATGTGAAGGACCCAAACCACATCATTGAGTTAGAACCGGACGTTATAGCAGAGGATTTAACGTACGAGGAGGTATCTGTCAATATCTTAGGTAAGAAGGAGCAGGTCCTACGCTCAAAGGTTATACCTCAGGTTAAGGTTTTATGGAAAAACCAAGATACTGAGAAAATGACCTGTGATCTAGAATCTGAGATGAAATCTAAGTATCCTTATCTCTTCGAAATGCCAGGTACGTCAATTTTGGGGACGAAATTTCATAAGGAGGGGAGGTTGTAAGACCCCGAATTTTATGAAATACAAAATTTAATTTTTCTTCATATATATTTTTCCTGAAACAGTAGGTGGTTAAATTGATAAGGTTAAAAGTTTAAGATGTTATGTGCAAATTTTATTATGTCGAACAATATTTGTTTGGTCGGAGAATATTCGTTTTGTCGGAGAATATTCGATTCGTACGACGGCGCCGAAATAACAAAATAATGGTGGACCCCCACAACGAATTATTGTCGGATATAGAAAAAGACATACGTAACCTTTCTAAATAAATATATTCAACGGTATCACCTTGAATTGTTAAAATACCCGGTGGTAAAGGAATAGTAACATACGGTATTGCACAGTAACACACGGTATTGCACAGTAGCACACGGTATTGCACAGTAACACATGGTATTGCACAGTGTTTCATATTATTAAACTGATAAAGTGGTTATTATACTATATTAACTTTATTGAACTAATAATTGTCACATGCATAATAATTCATATTATTGAGCTGATAATTGTCACAGTAGCATATGCACAATAATTCACATTACTGAATCAATAATTATCATTACACAGTAATGTGTTATTTTCTTATTTATTTTCAGCATTATTGTTATCTCTTTTATGATATTGATTAAACTGTTGTATTCTATTATTAGTTGATTTTTCTGTTTATCTAACTTGAAAAGCCAACTACATTGCATTTACAACAATTGGTCATAATAATGAATAATTATGAATTATTGTTGAATAATTGAATTGATAAAGTTATTTGTTTTTATTATGATAAATTATATAAAGTTATTTGTTTATATATATAAAGTTAATTGATTTATTTAAAGTTAGTTATTTTATATATAAAGTAAATTGAATGGTATAGATTAAAAGATGATCTTTAAATGAATGGTTTAGATTAAAGAAATCTTAAAAGATGAAATGGGTGGTATGGATTAAACATTATCTTGAAATATACGATTTGAATTAAATTAGGAAATCTTGGTGATGATAAGATTTTTGCTATAAATAGAGGCCTTAACTTAAGGATTTTTCATAAAAACTTCCTTGCTTATTCTTTCTTTCACTCTCCAAATATTTCTTTGTATAAGTTCTCTATGAATGTGCTAAAGTCATCTTGAGTATTTGTAAAGATCCGTAAGTGTATGAGTACTGACCAAGTAAGTCTTTTTATAAAAGTTATATAAGTAACCACACACATCACACGATGTTTATAAATCTTCCTTTAGAAGACTCTTCCTTTAGAAGATTCATTTTGAAAAGCTTCATTTGGAAGATTTATTTTGAAATATTATTTTCTTCAAAAACTATATTGAAGTTATTCTGCTTTATTTTATTAAATCACTTTTGATGATTTCATACGAATTGGTATACACCATAAAATTATATATGGTAGTTACTATTTAAATTATAAAAATATAGATTGACCAACTTCATATCCAGTCACGTGTTAAGGTAAGGGATACCATCCTTTTCATCTTCCATTATTCAAACTTACTATGGTAAGGGATTATCATTATTTGATTCTAAAAAATAATATCATTTCTTTCTTACTCGTAAGATGTGTCATTTATCTCCATATATTAAATTGTGGGAATAACTTGACTACGCAGACTACCGCATGTTTGGTGAATAATCTTTCGTATTCATTTCTTATTAATTTGTAGGAATAACCTGACTACGCGGACTACCGCATGTTTGGTAAATAACCTTTCATATTCATTCCTTATTAATTTGTGGGAATAACCTAACTAAGCGGACTATCGCATGTTTGGTGAATAATCTTTCTTATTCATTCCTTATTAATCTATGAGAATAACCCGACTACGTGGACTACCGCATGTTTGGTGAATTACTCTTCGTATCCATTTCTTATTTGTCTCTTGTTAGTAAAGTTTCCTGAAATGATTATATATTCTTTAATAGTTTGCGCTTCATCTAATAACATTTCAACTGAACCTTCATATTTTTCTAAATCTTTCTATTGAACCTTAACTGTCATTCTGAACTGTGGATCTTAAATATCATTATTGAATTTTAGTCCACATCATGTTGACAATTTGGACATTATTTGAATCTGCACAAAGAAAAATCATAAACTTTCGATATTTATTGATCATACTATTTCTTCTGATTCATCATCTATATCACGGTTGTTATTCAAATCACTAAGAACCATGTTGTTGTGAATATCTATGGCCTGGGGCACAGATGTTAGGATAAAGGCGATATAATTGTTATGTCTTTTAGGGCACGTGGTGAATATTCTCTTTGGCCTGGGGCAAAGATGAACTATTGTTGGTATGATTATGACCAAAGGCTGAAAACTGGTATAATCATTACTGTTGGTATTATGTTTGAATATCTTTGGCCCGTAATGCAAATATGAACTATTAACTGGCATGATTATAATCGGGAACTGGAAATTTATATTATCAAGACCAGTGGTGTTTAAGATGATAAGAGTTGATGATATTTTTCTTAAAAAGAGACGCGAGTAGACATCATAGTCTATATTATTCTTCTAATGGATTGCTTTCCGCTGCTATTATTGTTATAAAGCTTATTGTCTATTATATTCAATTAGGAACTCAACTGTTGAAGGCTAATGATAATTTATTTGTCATTATCTTAGTCATGATATTTCTTACTGGGCTATTTGAGCTCACCCTTTCTTTTGTTCCATTATTTTTTAGAAAATGAGAGAGTAGCCGGGTCTAGCAGGGGAATGGGGTGACGGTCCGAGAGATAACTATTGTAGTCTTCACATGTTTTATATAGTGTGGCAATAATAGTGAAGACTTAGTTGTGTATTATTGAGTTCTGTATTTCTGTTCTATGTACTATTTGTATTAGAAATTGTGTATTTTATGGCATCTCAAATTGGGCTATGTAGGCCTTGATTTGGGGGCGTCACACATTATGTACGAATTCATAAACAATATGGATGTGGATTAACTTTCAATAATTAAACCACTTAATGTGACGACCCCGAATCCGGGTTCCTTGAACATCGGACCCGGTTCAACACGAGTACTACTTTTCCTTATTGTTCATGAATTTTAACAATATTATAATTGCTAAATAATCATTTATTTACAATTTTACAACATCTCTTTCTATTCCAGAATCGAAATCTTTATACATTCCTAGTATGTCTCAATATCATACATGATACAACATTCTATTACAATCAATTTGAGTATTTAATACTCATATAACATACCAACTAAGTCTTATGCTACAGAATCATTTACCTGTCCAATTCGGACTGATATCTACAATAGATATTTAGATCTTCAATGGAAGTAATATATTTTCCTGTTCCTTGTTCTTTATCGAGAACTTCAGGTAACTAGCCTTATCTGAAAATGTTGGTTTAGGCAAGAGTGAGCACGACGGCTCAGCAAGTTCAACAGCTACACATAACACATTATATGCTTCACATAAAATTTACAATTTATACTAACATCATGTTTTTCATGCATTTCAGTTTATGACATATTGCTCATGCATATCATGCCTCGCATTTAATCTATGCTTCATGTCTAACTTTTATCATGACATATAGTTCAATGTAGAACAATTGTCTTAAATCAACTACCGCATATCAACAGTTCAAATCAACTTATTGCACAAAGGCACATTAAAACATCTTTGCACATAACCACGTATGAGCACATCTCAGTTTAATAACAAACTTATAATTCATGCAGATAATACAACACGTTCTGAAAAACTTGCCTGAACTTGTATAACCAGCTTACGTTAATCTTTCACGTTCCTTGCACCACCTACACGGTATGTGAGATCAACGGTGCACAATATCAGTCAAAGTTTGACTCAATACTAAATCTTATTTTAAAGATATTTATTTCTTCTTATCATCCCCTTTATTTAATAAGGTTAATTTCATATTTTAGTCTCTCTTTGACTTGACTCAGTGTTTCATATTCAACACCATAAATCTTTTGTTCGAAACTATACAATTCTGACATTTATTAATGTCACTGCATTAAAACTTGGACCCTATATTTATTTAGGTCGATCCACCAATTAATCACTAATGGGTCATACCCTTGGTTTAACTTAATCACATCATTTATCTCGATACTTATCATAATATTACCCACCTTGGATAATATTTTAAATTTTACTATCAATTAGTAATAACTTATAATGTTATTTAATTGTTAAATAACACTTTAAATAATCATTACTATTATTAATTTATTTTTAATAATAGTTTACCTTAATCATTATGATTAATCTTTTAATAATAATTTAATTGCTTGCTAATATTATTACCCTTTAATAATATTTTAATTGACTTCTCATTATTATCAATCATTTTAATAATAATTTAATTGTTCATCAATATTATCAATCATTTAATAATATTTGAAATCCTCACGTATCATTAGTAATTATTTAATAACGATTCAACCCTTAACTATTATTACCCAATAGTTAATTACTTGTTAAACAATATTATTAATTCTTTAATAATATTCTAAATCTTTATTTATCATTATTATTTATTTAATAATGATTTAACTCTTAACTATTATTATTTAATAGTTAATTAAATGCTAAATAATATTATTAATCCTTTAATAATATTTTAAATTAATTACATATCATTATTAATTATTGAATAATGATTTAATTCTTAACTATTATCATTTAATAGTTAGTCAATAATATTATCAATATATTTTAATTACTTAATAATCTTCTTTCGATTAAGTAATAATTTATTCCACTTAATTACCATTTAATTATTATTTAATATGAATTAAATAATAATTAATTAACTAATTATCCGAACTCATTATTTAATATTAATTAAATAATAATTAATTAATTAATTAACCTTACTTATTATTTAATATTAATTAAATAATAAATAATTAGTTTATTAACCTTAATTATCCTTTAATTATTATTTAATATTAATTAAATAATAATTAATTACTTAATTAACCTTACTTATTATTTAATATTAATTAAATAATAAATAATTAGCTTTCTAACTTTAATATTCTTTAATTATTATTTAATATTAATTTAAATAATAATTAATTATTTATTTAACTTTACTTATTATTTAAGTGCAATTAAATAATAAATAACTAACTTATTCATCTTAACATCCTTTAATTATTATTTAATATTCATTAAATCATAATTAATTAATTACATAACTTCATATATTATTTAATATTTATTAAATAATATTTAATTAGATTATTAGCCTATTTATACACTAATAAATAGCTAATATATAGTGAATCACTCCAATAATTTTAAATTTTATTTTATAACACTTAACTAGCATGCCAATAGGTCAAATATTATTTTTCTGAAATTAAAAATAATTTTCCCATAATTATTAGCAATTTAGTAAGCTTTAATCCACCATTAATTCTAATAAATACCAAATTACAAAACAAATCGGATTTTAAATTTTGATAATTTTCTTTATAAAATTATAAGCATTTTCTCTTTTGGAACCAACCCAAGAACCGGCCTAAAAATGCCCGAACCGGCCCTACCTAGAAATCATGAAAAACCGAAAAAAACCGAACCGGCCGGTTTTTTTAATAAAATAGGCAGATTACTTTCTTAGTTTTCCAGACTTGGGGTCTCCGACGGGAACTTGAATAAAATGAAATCCACAAGTCCGATTGAGGTCTATTAGGTATCGATGGATTCGTAACTTCCCGAACTACATGATTCTGTTATCAAACATCAAGTTTGGATTTGTTTTGGTCACTGAAAATAGCTATAAACCCGACTGTTATGCACAGCCCTAAAATTAGTGGGGTGTTTTGGTAGAAAATCCATATCTTGCTCATTTTAAATCGGATTTTAGTCATTCAACTTGGAGAATCTTCATATTTCATGGATCTATCACCCAAAATTGACGGATCATAAATCCGACTTACGGATCGTGAACAGTAATTCCGTGAATGGGCTGCTATGATTTTTGTTACTTGGTTTTCGTCGGTAAAAACTTATTTGATGATTTTGATGAAATTTTTCATCACAAACACATATAAAAATCCATGTTAAACCCATCAAACTATGAATATACATATATTACATAGTTAAAGACTTCTAGACCATCAAAACAAGTTTTGATCGGTTAAAAATATATGTTAACCGTTTAAAACTTATTTAAACAACAAAAATGAAATTAAAAAGGTTTGGAGTACTTTTTAACCTCTTAGACATGGATGATCTCCTTCCTCTTGCTAGGAGCTAGGCTTGTGACTCCACCTTGATCATTCTCTAGCAACTTTCCTTAGTGGATCATCCATTTCTCAAAGCTTGCTAGCTTTTCTCTAGAATACTCTCTCTTTCTCTCTAGGAGTTCTTGAAAACTAACTAACAAACATAACAAAATGTTGATGGATGCTATATATAGACCCTCCCTAATCACCATTAACCTTCACTAATCAACTAGTGTTGGTGAATTTAAGGGTTAACCAAGCTTACTATAGCTTGAATGACCTATTGAGTGACATTTTGATTGACCAATGGAATGACTAGGGTTGGTGGGGAGTTGTTGAGACATTTTACACTCCAAATTCACCAACAAGCAACCTTTCATGTGGGGCCCCCTCCAAAATTCGGGATTCCTCTTTTATTACATCACTTTAGCTTTATTTTTACATCTTATATCATTATATAAGTATTCATATATATATACACCAATGTATATATATTGACCACCACTTTGACTTCCATTTGGGCTCCACATTGGATCAAATTAATATTTCTATTGGGCTCATCAATTAAATTTGTTTGGGCTCAATTTAATTATTACATTGGGCTAATATTAATTACCCTATGTTACATTTAATTAAAACAAGCATTGGGCTTGGTTAATTATTATATAAATCAATGTTCAAATTAAATTATATGAACTACTAGGTTAATTTAATTTGACCTAGTTTCATACCTCAGTTGGACTTATAATATAATCCAATTAGATTTGCTATAATTAATTCTACCACATTGGGTTACTTAATTAACCCATCCACGGTTAATTCTTAACCCCACATTTATTTATCTAGAAATTAACCAATGATTGGTTAATGTTATCTCTCTTGTCAACCAACTAGGGTTATTCAATTAACTAGACACTAGTTAATTCTCTACACTCAATCAATACTTGAAATGCTTCTCCCAACCATTGACCATCATTTGACTTTTAATGGTTTGGGCTACATAACTTACTTTTTATTGGCTCTCTTATTTAATTACCCATTTCATGCAAATATCTCCATATTGGGCTTACATCTATAACAACTTATTAATTAAGTAAATTACTTAATTAATTAACTTCTTAATATTGTCCTTCTAGGCAATATTCCACTTCCCTACTTGTTACTCATAACCTTAATTCATAACTTATATAATTAATTCAATTAATTATATTACATGACTTTTCTTTTTAATCCATACTAAAACTAATTAATTTATTAGTTTTATTAAGTATTTAATTTACTTCACACATCATCTTGTTTGACTAACAAACTCAACTATAGGTGTATATATATAAATATTAATATATTCACCTTCACTTCTCAATTGAATTTCTTTCTTAAATAAATTATCTACCTGCATCATTAAAATATTCTCACATTTAATTTCTAACAAATAATTTATGTTAAAAAAAAATGTTTACCCATTTTCTACACATCTTCCTTCTCACCTTCTAGGTTTAAACATTAACCTTTAATAAAATCAATTAAGATATTATTTAAAATCTTGAAATTATCTGGGATATTACATTCACCCCTTCTTATAAGAATTTCGTCCCCGAAATTATCTCATACACAATTCTACCAATTTTCATCACTGAGAATATCTCTTTACTCATCAAATTCTATGACCACCCTTTTCTAGGAAGTTCATACTTCTAAACTCATAATTCCAGAACAATGGAATATCTTGCAGAAGAATAAATTGAAAATCAATATCTTACAGAAGAATAAATTGAAAATCAAAATATTCATTAAAACTTTCATAATATGCTGAGGGGTCATCAAGACTGTGAACATCCGAATGGAATTAACTGAATTCCGAATAAATAGTATTTATCCCTATAAATACTTATAAACAGAGTGTTTATCAATCACAAAGACTGAAAATATTCCATAGGTGTACGCTAGGTGATCAGCCTATTGTACCATACGTCGTGCAGAACGTCTTAATTTTTAGGCGCCAGTCGGAGCTATATGCCGACAAAAATATATCTGCTTTAGCCGACAGAATATATTTGTTTTTGCACTTGTTCACCTCAGACTTACTACAAAATTCCGTTCCAAAATAATTTGGATTGGATAATAAACTTGAGTCAATTCTGACCAAAAGTGTCCAGTTAAAATAAATGACAAAGACTCCCATCATTGAACTGTTCGTATATTACGATTCAAAAATTCATTTCAGATTAGTTAAAATAACTAAAATTCATTTATAGGACTTCATGATACCGCATCATCTTGACAGTACGTTGAGGATTCCGTCATTAATTCATGACTTCATGATACCGCACATCTTGACAGTACGTTGAGGATTCCGTCCTTTTCATCCCCACACCATGGCTTTAATGGCATGTGATGATTTTATAAATACATTTTGATATTTTCAAATCAATTTGTCTAGCTGAAACAATTAGCATAGACTATTCTTTAAACGTTTTAAAATACTGAAAATCATTTTATGACTTTGTCATACTACATCATACCATAGTGGGCTTTAAACAACCAACACTAGGTTACTCTGCATTGATGACTCCATCGTTTATCATCTCTGCACTAAATGCATTAATGATTTCTAAAATACATTTGTCTTTTCAAAAGCACAAAAGTGCGAATTTAGCACGATTTTAAGAATTTCAAAGTCTAACATAGCTAGAAGATTTGGAATGTCCTAAAACCTCAAAATACCTCAAATTTCTCCTCCGCATTCTTTTCCAGCTTAATAACTATATATGGTAAAGCTCTAGTCTTACTACTTAACTCTACCCATACTTATTGTTCATCAAACTTACCACACATTAGGAGTTCAGGTACTTGCCACAATCATATGGGTCGGAGAACTTATCCTAGTCAGACCAAAATTGTCCATTCGCTGAGGGGTTCCACCATACGATTATGAGTCACGAACTTACCATCAGTATGAGTTTTAAGAACACGTATTTATCTTAATATTCTCTACATATCCAATATATTATGAGAAAAGAATCACCTTCTCACCATATATACATCGAATAGCATGACATCAGGTTCAAATCGATTATCACTATAGGAAGCTAAGTGGTTGTCAAACCAAACGCAATCTCCTGCCCCTACAAGAAATTGGTCAACTCGGCCACTAATCAATATAGAAAGTTAAGCGGTCGTTAAACCAAGAACAAATCCTCTGCCCATACAAAGAACTGTTAAACTCAACTACTATATTAATATAGGAAGCTAAGTGGTTCTAAAACCAAGCACAAATCCATATAAGGAATCGTACAACTCAGCCACTAATATGAGTTCTCAATTAAAAACCCACAAACCTTCTAATTTTCTTAACTGAATACGAATTCTCTCCATTCATATTTTAGCACATATGTCTCATTACGAGTTCATTTCTCTAGATCATTTCATGACCTTATTAGCATTTTTTTTTTATGCTTCTCAAAATCTTATCAAAAGATATTTTCTATCATTTCTTCAAATTAGGTACAACATGACCTTTTTCATCTCTCTTATATCTTCCTAAATCCATCTTTGGATAATCTTCTCTATATGAATTTTCCAAATTCATCTTTTATAACTTAAACTCTTCCGTAGTTTATTCATTTATCATTTTACTTATCTTCTACTACGGTTATAGCCTAAGGTACTCTTACCTAAAGTTTATAACCTATCAGCTCTGATACCAACTTGTGACGACCCCGAATCCGGGTTCCTTGAACCTCGGACCCGGTTCAACACGAGTACTACTTTTCCTTATTGTTCATGAATTTTAACAATATTATAATTGCTAAATAATCATTTATTTACAATTTTACAACATCTCTTTCTATTCCAGAATCGAAATCTTTATACATTCCTAGTATGTCTCAATATCATACATGATACGACATTCTATTACAATCAATTTGAGTATTTAATACTCATATAACATACCAACTAAGTCTTATGCTACAGAATCATTTACCTGTCCAATTCGGACTGATATCTACAATAGATATTTAGATCTTCAATGGAAGTAATATATTTTCCTGTTCCTTGTTCTTTATCGAGAACTTCAGGTAACTAGCCTTATCTGAAAATGTTGGTTTAGGCAAGAGTGAGCACGACGGCTCAGCAAGTTCAACAGCTACACATAACACATTATATGCTTCACATAAAATTTACAATTTATACTAACATCATGTTTTTCATGCATTTCAGTTTATGACATATTGCTCATGCATATCATGCCTCGCATTTAATCTATGCTTCATGTCTAACCTTTATCATGACATATAGTTCAATGTAGAACAATTGTCTTAAATCAACTACCGCATATCAACAGTTCAAATCAACTTATTGCACAAAGGCACATTAAAACATCTTTGCACATAACCACGTATGAGCACATCTCAGTTTAATAACAAACTTATAATTCATGCAGATAATACAACACGTTCTGAAAAACTTGCCTGAACTTGTATAACCAGCTTACGTTAATCTTTCACGTTCCTTGCACCACCTACACGGTATGTGAGATCAACGGTGCACAATATCAGTCAAAGTTTGACTCAATACTAAATCTTATTTTAAAGATATTTATTTCTTCTTATCATCCCCTTTATTTAATAAGGTTAATTTCATATTTTAGTCTCTCTTTGACTTGATTCAGTGTTTCATATTCAACACCATAAATCTTTTGTTCGAAACTATACAATTCTGACATTTATTAATGTCACTGCATTAAAACTTGGACCCTATATTTATTTAGGTCGATCCACCAATTAATCACTAATGGGCCATACCCTTGGTTTAACTTAATCACATCATTTATCTCGATACTTATCATAATATTACCCACCTTGGATAATATTTTAAATTTTACTATCAATTAGTAATAACTTATAATGTTATTTAATTGTTAAATAACACTTTAAATAATCATTACTATTATTAATTTATTTTTAATAATAGTTTACCTTAATCATTATGATTAATCTTTTAATAATAATTTAATTGCTTGCTAATATTATTACCCTTTAATAATATTTTAATTGACTTCTCATTATTATCAATCATTTTAATAATAATTTAATTGTTCATCAATATTATCAATCATTTAATAATATTTGAAATCCTCACGTATCATTAGTAATTATTTAATAACGATTCAACCCTTAACTATTATTACCCAATAGTTAATTACTTGTTAAACAATATTATTAATTCTTTAATAATATTCTAAATCTTTATTTATCATTATTATTTATTTAATAATGATTTAACTCTTAACTATTATTATTTAATAGTTAATTAAATGCTAAATAATATTATTAATCCTTTAATAATATTTTAAATTAATTACATATCATTATTAATTATTGAATAATGATTTAATTCTTAACTATTATCATTTAATAGTTAGTCAATAATATTATCAATATATTTTAATTACTTAATAATCTTCTTTCGATTAAGTAATAATTTATTCCACTTAATTACCATTTAATTATTATTTAATATGAATTAAATAATAATTAATTAACTAATTATCCGAACTCATTATTTAATATTAATTAAATAATAATTAATTAATTAATTAACCTTACTTATTATTTAATATTAATTAAATAATAAATAATTAGTTTATTAACCTTAATTATCCTTTAATTATTATTTAATATTAATTAAATAATAATTAATTACTTAATTAACCTTACTTATTATTTAATATTAATTAAATAATAAATAATTAGCTTTCTAACTTTAATATTCTTTAATTATTATTTAATATTAATTTAAATAATAATTAATTATTTATTTAACTTTACTTATTATTTAAGTGCAATTAAATAATAAATAACTAACTTATTCATCTTAACATCCTTTAATTATTATTTAATATTCATTAAATCATAATTAATTAATTACATAACTTCATATATTATTTAATATTTATTAAATAATATTTAATTAGATTATTAGCCTATTTATACACTAATAAATAGCTAATATATAGTGAATCACTCCAATAATTTTAAATTTTATTTTATAACACTTAACTAGCATGCCAATAGGTCAAATATTATTTTTCTGAAATTAAAAATAATTTTCCCATAATTATTAGCAATTTAGTAAGCTTTAATCCACCATTAATTCTAATAAATACCAAATTACAAAACAAATCGGATTTTAAATTTTGATAATTTTCTTTATAAAATTATAAGCATTTTCTCTTTTGGAACCAACCCAAGAACCGGCCTAAAAATGCCCGAACCGGCCCTACCTAGAAATCATGAAAAACCGAAAAAAACCGAACCGGCCGTTTTTTTTTAATAAAATAGGCAGATTACTTTCTTAGTTTTCCAGACTTGGGGTCTCCGACGGGAACTTGAATAAAATGAAATCCACAAGTCCGATTGAGGTCTATTAGGTATCGATGGATTCGTAACTTCCCGAACTACATGATTCTGTTATCAAACATCAAGTTTGGATTTGTTTTGGTCACTGAAAATAGCTATAAACCCGACTGTTATGCACAGCCCTAAAATTAGTGGGGTGTTTTGGTAGAAAATCCATATCTTGCTCATTTTAAATCGGATTTTAGTCATTCAACTTGGAGAATCTTCATATTTCATGGATCTATCACCCAAAATTGACGGATCATAAATCCGACTTACGGATCGTGAACAGTAATTCCGTGAATGGGCTGCTATGATTTTTGTTACTTGGTTTTCGTCGGTAAAAACTTATTTGATGATTTTGATGAAATTTTTCATCACAAACACATATAAAAACCCATGTTAAACCCATCAAACTATGAATATACATATATTACATAGTTAAAGACTTCTAGACCATCAAAACAAGTTTTGATCGGTTAAAAATATATTTTAACCGTTTAAAACTTATTTAAACAACAAAAATGAAATTAAAAAGGTTTGGAGTACTTTTTAACCTCTTAGACATGGATGATCTCCTTCCTCTTGCTAGGAGCTAGGCTTGTGACTCCACCTTGATCATTCTCTAGCAACTTTCCTTAGTGGATCATCCATTTCTCAAAGCTTGCTAGCTTTTCTCTAGAATACTCTCTCTTTCTCTCTAGGAGTTCTTGAAAACTAACTAACAAACATAACAAAATGTTGATGGATGCTATATATAGACCCTCCCTAATCACCATTAACCTTCACTAATCAACTAGTGTTGGTGAATTTAAGGGTTAACCAAGCTTACTATAGCTTGAATGACCTATTGAGTGACATTTTGATTGACCAATGGAATGACTAGGGTTGGTGGGGAGTTGTTGAGACATTTTACACTCCAAATTCACCAACAAGCAACCTTTCATGTGGGGCCCCCTCCAAAATTCGGGATTCCTCTTTTATTACATCACTTTAGCTTTATTTTTACATCTTATATCATTATATAAGTATTCATATATATATACACCAATGTATATATATTGACCACCACTTTGACTTCCATTTGGGCTCCACATTGGATCAAATTAATATTTCTATTGGGCTCATCAATTAAATTTGTTTGGGCTCAATTTAATTATTACATTGGGCTAATATTAATTACCCTATGTTACATTTAATTAAAACAAGCATTGGGCTTGGTTAATTATTATATAAATCAATGTTCAAATTAAATTATATGAACTACTAGGTTAATTTAATTTGACCTAGTTTCATACCTCAGTTGGACTTATAATATAATCCAATTAGATTTGCTATAATTAATTCTACCACATTGGGTTACTTAATTAACCCATCCACGGTTAATTCTTAACCCCACATTTATTTATCTAGAAATTAACCAATGATTGGTTAATGTTATCTCTCTTGTCAACCAACTAGGGTTATTCAATTAACTAGACACTAGTTAATTCTCTACACTCAATCAATACTTGAAATGCTTCTCCCAACCATTGACCATCATTTGACTTTTAATGGTTTGGGCTACATAACTTACTTTTTATTGGCTCTCTTATTTAATTACCCATTTCATGCAAATATCTCCATATTGGGCTTACATCTATAACAACTTATTAATTAAGTAAATTACTTAATTAATTAACTTCTTAATATTGTCCTTCTAGGCAATATTCCACTTCCCTACTTGTTACTCATAACCTTAATTCATAACTTATATAATTAATTCAATTAATTATATTACATGACTTTTCTTTTTAATCCATACTAAAACTAATTAATTTATTAGTTTTATTAAGTATTTAATTTACTTCACACATCATCTTGTTTGACTAACAAACTCAACTATAGGTGTATATATATAAATATTAATATATTCACCTTCACTTCTCAATTGAATTTCTTTCTTAAATAAATTATCTACCTGCATCATTAAAATATTCTCACATTTAATTTCTAACAAATAATTTATGTTAAAAAAAAATGTTTACCCATTTTCTACACATCTTCCTTCTCACCTTCTAGGTTTAAACATTAACCTTTAATAAAATCAATTAAGATATTATTTAAAATCTTGAAATTATCTGGGATATTACATTCACCCCTTCTTATAAGAATTTCGTCCCCGAAATTATCTCATACACAATTCTACCAATTTTCATCACTGAGAATATCTCTTTACTCATCAAATTCTATGACCACCCTTTTCTAGGAAGTTCATACTTCTAAACTCATAATTCCAGAACAATGGAATATCTTGCAGAAGAATAAATTGAAAATCAATATCTTACAGAAGAATAAATTGAAAATCAAAATATTCATTAAAACTTTCATAATATGCTGAGGGGTCATCAAGACTGTGAACATCCGAATGGAATTAACTGAATTCCGAATAAATAGTATTTATCCCTGTAAATACTTATAAACAGAGTGTTTATCAATCACAAAGACTGAAAACATTCCATAGGTGTACGCTAGGTGATCAGCCTATTGTACCATACGTCGTGCAGAACGTCTTAATTTTTAGGCGCCAGTCGGAGCTATATGCCGACAAAAATATATCTGCTTTAGCCGACATAATATATTTGTTTTTGCACTTGTTCACCTCAGACTTACTACAAAATTCCGTTCCAAAATAATTTGGATTGGATAATAAACTTGAGTCAATTCTGACCAAAAGTGTCCAGTTAAAATAAATGACAAAGACTCCCATCATTGAACTGTTCGTATATTACGATTCAAAAATTCATTTCAGATTAGTTAAAATAACTAAAATTCATTTATAGGACTTCATGATACCGCATCATCTTGACAGTACGTTGAGGATTCCGTCATTAATTCATGACTTCATGATACCGCACATCTTGACAGTACGTTGAGGATTCCGTCCTTTTCATCCCCACACCATGGCTTTAATGGCATGTGATGATTTTATAAATACATTTTGATATTTTCAAATCAATTTGTCTAGCTGAAACAATTAGCATAGACTATTCTTTAAACGTTTTAAAATACTGAAAATCATTTTATGACTTTGTCATACTACATCATACCATAGTGGGCTTTAAACATCCAACACTAGGTTACTCTGCATTGATGACTCCATCGTTTATCATCTCTGCACTAAATGCATTAATGATTTCTAAAATACATTTGTCTTTTCAAAAGCACAAAAGTGCGAATTTAGCACGATTTTAAGAATTTCAAAGTCTAGCATAGCTAGAAGATTTGGAATGTCCTAAAACCTCAAAATACCTCAAATTTCTCCTCCGCATTCTTTTCCAGCTTAATAACTATATATGGTAAAGCTCTAGTCTTACTACTTAACTCTACCCATACTTATTGTTCATCAAACTTACCACACATTAGGAGTTCAGGTACTTGCCACAATCATATGGGTCGGAGAACTTATCCTAGTCAGACCAAAATTGTCCATTCGCTGAGGGGTTCCACCATACGATTATGAGTCACGAATTTACCATCAGTATGAGTTTTAAGAACACGTATTTATCTTAATATTCTCTACATATCCAATATATTATGAGAAAAGAATCACCTTCTCACCATATATACATCGAATAGCATGACATCAGGTTCAAATCGATTATCACTATAGGAAGCTAAGTGGTTGTCAAACCAAACGCAATCTCCTGCCCCTACAAGAAATTGGTCAACTCGGCCACTAATCAATATAGAAAGTTAAGCGGTCGTTAAACCAAGAACAAATCCTCTGCCCATACAAAGAACTGTTAAACTCAACTACTATATTAATATAGGAAGCTAAGTGGTTCTAAAACCAAGCACAAATCCATACAAGGAATCGTACAACTCAGCCACTAATATGAGTTCTCAATTAAAAACCCACAAACCTTCTAATTTTCTTAACTGAATACGAATTCTCTCCATTCATATTTTAGCACATATGTCTCATTACGAGTTCATTTCTTCTAGATCATTTCATGACCTTATTAGCATTTTTTTTTATGCTTCTCAATATCTTATCAAAAGATATTTTCTATCATTTCTTCAAATTAGGTACAACATGACCTTTTTCATCTCTCTTATATCTTCTTAAATCCATCTTTGGATAATCTTCTCTATATGAATTTTCCAAATTCATCTTTTATAACTTAAACTCTTCCGTAGTTTATTCATTTATCATTTTACTTATCTTCTACTACGGTTATAGCCTAAGGTACTCTTACCTAAAGTTTATAACCTATCAGCTCTGATACCAACTTGTGACGACCCCGAATCCGGGTTCCTTGAACCTCGGACCCGGTTCAACACGAGTACTACTTTTCCTTATTGTTCATGAATTTTAACAATATTATAATTGCTAAATAATCATTTATTTATAATTTTACAACATCTCTTTCTATTCCAGAATCGAAATCTTTATACATTCCTAGTATGTCTCAATATCATACATGATACGACATTCTATTACAATCAATTTGAGTATTTAATACTCATATAACATACCAACTAAGTCTTATGCTACAGAATCATTTACCTGTCCAATTCGGACTGATATCTACAATAGATATTTAGATCTTCAATGGAAGTAATATATTTTCCTGTTCCTTGTTCTTTATCGAGAACTTCAGGTAACTAGCCTTATCTGAAAATGTTGGTTTAGGCAAGAGTGAGCACGACGGCTCAGCAAGTTCAACAGCTACACATAACACATTATATGCTTCACATAAAATTTACAATTTATACTAACATCATGTTTTTCATGCATTTCAGTTTATGACATATTGCTCATGCATATCATGCCTCGCATTTAATCTATGCTTCATGTCTAACCTTTATCATGACATATAGTTCAATGTAGAACAATTGTCTTAAATCAACTACCGCATATCAACAGTTCAAATCAACTTATTGCACAAAGGCACATTAAAACATCTTTGCACATAACCACGTATGAGCACATCTCAGTTTAATAACAAACTTATAATTCATGCAGATAATACAACACGTTCTGAAAAACTTGCCTGAACTTGTATAACCAGCTTACGTTAATCT
The DNA here is from genome assembly GCA_947179155.2 of Hedera helix. Classification (NCBI taxonomy): domain Eukaryota; kingdom Viridiplantae; phylum Streptophyta; class Magnoliopsida; order Apiales; family Araliaceae; genus Hedera; species Hedera helix. The sequence goes on along the minus strand of OX359276.1, from coordinate 25,779,200 downwards.
TTCACGTTCCTTGCACCACCTACACGGTATGTGAGATCAACGGTGCACAATATCAGTCAAAGTTTGACTCAATACTAAATCTTATTTTAAAGATATTTATTTCTTCTTATCATCCCCTTTATTTAATAAGGTTAATTTCATATTTTAGTCTCTCTTTGACTTGACTCAGTGTTTCATATTCAACACCATAAATCTTTTGTTCGAAACTATACAATTCTGACATTTATTAATGTCACTGCATTAAAACTTGGACCCTATATTTATTTAGGTCGATCCACCAATTAATCACTAATGGGTCATACCCTTGGTTTAACTTAATCACATCATTTATCTCGATACTTATCATAATATTACCCACCTTGGATAATATTTTAAATTTTACTATCAATTAGTAATAACTTATAATGTTATTTAATTGTTAAATAACACTTTAAATAATCATTACTATTATTAATTTATTTTTAATAATAGTTTACCTTAATCATTATGATTAATCTTTTAATAATAATTTAATTGCTTGCTAATATTATTACCCTTTAATAATATTTTAATTGACTTCTCATTATTATCAATCATTTTAATAATAATTTAATTGTTCATCAATATTATCAATCATTTAATAATATTTGAAATCCTCACGTATCATTAGTAATTATTTAATAACGATTCAACCCTTAACTATTATTACCCAATAGTTAATTACTTGTTAAACAATATTATTAATTCTTTAATAATATTCTAAATCTTTATTTATCATTATTATTTATTTAATAATGATTTAACTCTTAACTATTATTATTTAATAGTTAATTAAATGCTAAATAATATTATTAATCCTTTAATAATATTTTAAATTAATTACATATCATTATTAATTATTGAATAATGATTTAATTCTTAACTATTATCATTTAATAGTTAGTCAATAATATTATCAATATATTTTAATTACTTAATAATCTTCTTTCGATTAAGTAATAATTTATTCCACTTAATTACCATTTAATTATTATTTAATATGAATTAAATAATAATTAATTAACTAATTATCCGAACTCATTATTTAATATTAATTAAATAATAATTAATTAATTAATTAACCTTACTTATTATTTAATATTAATTAAATAATAAATAATTAGTTTATTAACCTTAATTATCCTTTAATTATTATTTAATATTAATTAAATAATAATTAATTACTTAATTAACCTTACTTATTATTTAATATTAATTAAATAATAAATAATTAGCTTTCTAACTTTAATATTCTTTAATTATTATTTAATATTAATTTAAATAATAATTAATTATTTATTTAACTTTACTTATTATTTAAGTGCAATTAAATAATAAATAACTAACTTATTCATCTTAACATCCTTTAATTATTATTTAATATTCATTAAATCATAATTAATTAATTACATAACTTCATATATTATTTAATATTTATTAAATAATATTTAATTAGATTATTAGCCTATTTATACACTAATAAATAGCTAATATATAGTGAATCACTCCAATAATTTTAAATTTTATTTTATAACACTTAACTAGCATGCCAATAGGTCAAATATTATTTTTCTGAAATTAAAAATAATTTTCCCATAATTATTAGCAATTTAGTAAGCTTTAATCCACCATTAATTCTAATAAATACCAAATTACAAAACAAATCGGATTTTAAATTTTGATAATTTTCTTTATAAAATTATAAGCATTTTCTCTTTTGGAACCAACCCAAGAACCGGCCTAAAAATGCCCGAACCGGCCCTACCTAGAAATCATGAAAAACCGAAAAAAACCGAACCGGCCGTTTTTTTTTAATAAAATAGGCAGATTACTTTCTTAGTTTTCCAGACTTGGGGTCTCCGACGGGAACTTGAATAAAATGAAATCCACAAGTCCGATTGAGGTCTATTAGGTATCGATGGATTCGTAACTTCCCGAACTACATGATTCTGTTATCAAACATCAAGTTTGGATTTGTTTTGGTCACTGAAAATAGCTATAAACCCGACTGTTATGCATAGCCCTAAAATTAGTGGGGTGTTTTGGTAGAAAATCCATATCTTGCTCATTTTAAATCGGATTTTAGTCATTCAACTTGGAGAATCTTCATATTTCATGGATCTATCACCCAAAATTGACGGATCATAAATCCGACTTACGGATCGTGAACAGTAATTCCGTGAATGGGCTGCTATGATTTTTGTTACTTGGTTTTCGTCGGTAAAAACTTATTTGATGATTTTGATGAAATTTTTCATCACAAACACATATAAAAACCCATGTTAAACCCATCAAACTATGAATATACATATATTACATAGTTAAAGACTTCTAGACCATCAAAACAAGTTTTGATCGGTTAAAAATATATTTTAACCGTTTAAAACTTATTTAAACAACAAAAATGAAATTAAAAAGGTTTGGAGTACTTTTTAACCTCTTAGACATGGATGATCTCCTTCCTCTTGCTAGGAGCTAGGCTTGTGACTCCACCTTGATCATTCTCTAGCAACTTTCCTTAGTGGATCATCCATTTCTCTAAGCTTGCTAGCTTTTCTCTAGAATACTCTCTCTTTCTCTCTAGGAGTTCTTGAAAACTAACTAACAAACATAACAAAATGTTGATGGATGCTATATATAGACCCTCCCTAATCACCATTAACCTTCACTAATCAACTAGTGTTGGTGAATTTAAGGGTTAACCAAGCTTACTATAGCTTGAATGACCTATTGAGTGACATTTTGATTGACCAATGGAATGACTAGGGTTGGTGGGGAGTTGTTGAGACATTTTACACTCCAAATTCACCAACAAGCAACCTTTCATGTGGGGCCCCCTCCAAAATTCGGGATTCCTCTTTTATTACATCACTTTAGCTTTATTTTTACATCTTATATCATTATATAAGTATTCATATATATATACACCAATGTATATATATTGACCACCACTTTGACTTCCATTTGGGCTCCACATTGGATCAAATTAATATTTCTATTGGGCTCATCAATTAAATTTGTTTGGGCTCAATTTAATTATTACATTGGGCTAATATTAATTACCCTATGTTACATTTAATTAAAACAAGCATTGGGCTTGGTTAATTATTATATAAATCAATGTTCAAATTAAATTATATGAACTACTAGGTTAATTTAATTTGACCTAGTTTCATACCTCAGTTGGACTTATAATATAATCCAATTAGATTTGCTATAATTAATTCTACCACATTGGGTTACTTAATTAACCCATCCACGGTTAATTCTTAACCCCACATTTATTTATCTAGAAATTAACCAATGATTGGTTAATGTTATCTCTCTTGTCAACCAACTAGGGTTATTCAATTAACTAGACACTAGTTAATTCTCTACACTCAATCAATACTTGAAATGCTTCTCCCAACCATTGACCATCATTTGACTTTTAATGGTTTGGGCTACATAACTTACTTTTTATTGGCTCTCTTATTTAATTACCCATTTCATGCAAATATCTCCATATTGGGCTTACATCTATAACAACTTATTAATTAAGTAAATTACTTAATTAATTAACTTCTTAATATTGTCCTTCTAGGCAATATTCCACTTCCCTACTTGTTACTCATAACCTTAATTCATAACTTATATAATTAATTCAATTAATTATATTACATGACTTTTCTTTTTAATCCATACTAAAACTAATTAATTTATTAGTTTTATTAAGTATTTAATTTACTTCACACATCATCTTGTTTGACTAACAAACTCAACTATAGGTGTATATATATAAATATTAATATATTCACCTTCACTTCTCAATTGAATTTCTTTCTTAAATAAATTATCTACCTGCATCATTAAAATATTCTCACATTTAATTTCTAACAAATAATTTATGTTAAAAAAAAATGTTTACCCATTTTCTACACATCTTCCTTCTCACCTTCTAGGTTTAAACATTAACCTTTAATAAAATCAATTAAGATATTATTTAAAATCTTGAAATTATCTGGGATATTACATTCACCCCTTCTTATAAGAATTTCGTCCCCGAAATTATCTCATACACAATTCTACCAATTTTCATCACTGAGAATATCTCTTTACTCATCAAATTCTATGACCACCCTTTTCTAGGAAGTTCATACTTCTAAACTCATAATTCCAGAACAATGGAATATCTTGCAGAAGAATAAATTGAAAATCAATATCTTACAGAAGAATAAATTGAAAATCAAAATATTCATTAAAACTTTCATAATATGCTGAGGGGTCATCAAGACTGTGAACATCCGAATGGAATTAACTGAATTCCGAATAAATAGTATTTATCCCTGTAAATACTTATAAACAGAGTGTTTATCAATCACAAAGACTGAAAACATTCCATAGGTGTACGCTAGGTGATCAGCCTATTGTACCATACGTCGTGCAGAACGTCTTAATTTTTAGGCGCCAGTCGGAGCTATATGCCGACAAAAATATATCTGCTTTAGCCGACAGAATATATTTGTTTTTGCACTTGTTCACCTCAGACTTACTACAAAATTCCGTTCCAAAATAATTTGGATTGGATAATAAACTTGAGTCAATTCTGACCAAAAGTGTCCAGTTAAAATAAATGACAAAGACTCCCATCATTGAACTGTTCGTATATTACGATTCAAAAATTCATTTCAGATTAGTTAAAATAACTAAAATTCATTTATAGGACTTCATGATACCGCATCATCTTGACAGTACGTTGAGGATTCCGTCATTAATTCATGACTTCATGATACCGCACATCTTGACAGTACGTTGAGGATTCCGTCCTTTTCATCCCCACACCATGGCTTTAATGGCATGTGATGATTTTATAAATACATTTTGATATTTTCAAATCAATTTGTCTAGCTGAAACAATTAGCATAGACTATTCTTTAAACGTTTTAAAATACTGAAAATCATTTTATGACTTTGTCATACTACATCATACCATAGTGGGCTTTAAACATCCAACACTAGGTTACTCTGCATTGATGACTCCATCGTTTATCATCTCTGCACTAAATGCATTAATGATTTCTAAAATACATTTGTCTTTTCAAAAGCACAAAAGTGCGAATTTAGCACGATTTTAAGAATTTCAAAGTCTAGCATAGCTAGAAGATTTGGAATGTCCTAAAACCTCAAAATACCTCAAATTTCTCCTCCGCATTCTTTTCCAGCTTAATAACTATATATGGTAAAGCTCTAGTCTTACTACTTAACTCTACCCATACTTATTGTTCATCAAACTTACCACACATTAGGAGTTCAGGTACTTGCCACAATCATATGGGTCGGAGAACTTATCCTAGTCAGACCAAAATTGTCCATTCGCTGAGGGGTTCCACCATACGATTATGAGTCACGAACTTACCATCAGTATGAGTTTTAAGAACACGTATTTATCTTAATATTCTCTACATATCCAATATATTATGAGAAAAGAATCACCTTCTCACCATATATACATCGAATAGCATGACATCAGGTTCAAATCGATTATCACTATAGGAAGCTAAGTGGTTGTCAAACCAAACGCAATCTCCTGCCCCTACAAGAAATTGGTCAACTCGGCCACTAATCAATATAGAAAGTTAAGCGGTCGTTAAACCAAGAACAAATCCTCTGCCCATACAAAGAACTGTTAAACTCAACTACTATATTAATATAGGAAGCTAAGTGGTTCTAAAACCAAGCACAAATCCATACAAGGAATCGTACAACTCAGCCACTAATATGAGTTCTCAATTAAAAACCCACAAACCTTCTAATTTTCTTAACTGAATACGAATTCTCTCCATTCATATTTTAGCACATATGTCTCATTACGAGTTCATTTCTTCTAGATCATTTCATGACCTTATTAGCATTTTTTTTTTATGCTTCTCAATATCTTATCAAAAGATATTTTCTATCATTTCTTCAAATTAGGTACAACATGACCTTTTTCATCTCTCTTATATCTTCTTAAATCCATCTTTGGATAATCTTCTCTATATGAATTTTCCAAATTCATCTTTTATAACTTAAACTCTTCCGTAGTTTATTCATTTATCATTTTACTTATCTTCTACTACGGTTATAGCCTAAGGTACTCTTACCTAAAGTTTATAACCTATCAGCTCTGATACCAACTTGTGACGACCCCGAATCCGGGTTCCTTGAACCTCGGACCCGGTTCAACACGAGTACTACTTTTCCTTATTGTTCATGAATTTTAACAATATTATAATTGCTAAATAATCATTTATTTACAATTTTACAACATCTCTTTCTATTCCAGAATCGAAATCTTTATACATTCCTAGTATGTCTCAATATCATACATGATACGACATTCTATTACAATCAATTTGAGTATTTAATACTCATATAACATACCAACTAAGTCTTATGCTACAGAATCATTTACCTGTCCAATTCGGACTGATATCTACAATAGATATTTAGATCTTCAATGGAAGTAATATATTTTCCTGTTCCTTGTTCTTTATCGAGAACTTCAGGTAACTAGCCTTATCTGAAAATGTTGGACTTATAATATAATCCAATTACCCATTTCATGCAAATATCTCCATATTGGGCTTACATCTATAACAACTTATTAATTAAGTAAATTACTTAATTAATTAACTTCTTAATATTGTCCTTCTAGGCAATATTCCACTTCCCTACTTGTTACTCATAACCTTAATTCATAACTTATATAATTAATTCAATTAATTATATTACATGACTTTTCTTTTTAATCCATACTAAAACTAATTAATTTATTAGTTTTATTAAGTATTTAATTTACTTCACACATCATCTTGTTTGACTAACAAACTCAACTATAGGTGTATATATATAAATATTAATATATTCACCTTCACTTCTCAATTGAATTTCTTTCTTAAATAAATTATCTACCTGCATCATTAAAATATTCTCACATTTAATTTCTAACAAATAATTTATGTTAAAAAAAAATATTTACCCATTTTCTACACATCTTCCTTCTCACCTTCTAGGTTTAAACATTAACCTTTAATAAAATCAATTAAGATATTATTTAAAATCTTGAAATTATCTGGGATATTACACTTAAACTCTTGCAAAAATAAATACAAGTTTAGATATAGGAAACTTGTCTCGATTGTTGATTACAACTAACCAATACAACTTAATATCATTAGAAAATACCTAACAATCAATCAAGTTGATCTTTCAATTAGTATCATCTCTAGGTTCATATAATAATTTTTGTACATTATAATTTCTAACGCTTAATCACATAATTAAATAATTAAGGATATATTAAACTTAGAAAATATTATCATCATTTGATAATATTTTAATCACATAAAAGCTATATTATTCATTTAATATAGTTTAAGCTTCTATATAATATTATTAACTATTTTATAATATTTTATTAATCTCATAATATTATTAATCATTTAATAATATTAAACTTATGGTATTATTAATTATTTAATAATATTTTATTTATTTCCTAATATTATTATTCATTTAATAATATTTTATTCACTTGCTAATATTATTATTTATTTTTTAATATTATTACTCATTTAATAATATTTTATTGATTTCTTAATATTATTAATTATTTAATAATATTTTATTTATTTTCTAATTTTATTATTCATATAATAATATTGTATTCATTTTTTAATATTATTATTTATTTAATAATATTTTATTTATTTTTTAATATTATTATTCATTTAATAATATTTTATTCATCTTCTAATATTATTATTCATTTTATAATATTTATTCATTTCTTAATATTATTATTCATTTAATAATATTTTATTAATTTCTTAATATTATTAATTATTTAATAATATTTTATTCATTTTATAATATTATTATTTATTTAATAATATTTTATTAATTTCTTAATATTATTAATCATTTAATAATGTTGTAATTTTTTAAAACTTGTTAAATATTAATGTTATATAAAATTACCTTTTCTGACCCATTTCATTTTCAAAAGATCCGACCCGACCCAGTTAATAAACAATTAATTTTTAAACATTCTGGACCACTACTGCGGCGAAGAGGACCACCGCTGTCGTGGTGACTCGCAGAGTGTTTTACCACTGCGGTGGTGAGACCTACTTCTGCGACAGTAGTTCTGTTTTTCAAACCCTAATTTTTTTAACTTTGATTTCTTTGGTTCAATATTTTATAAAATGAAACCTACAGGTCCAAAATACACTAACTCAGTTTTTTTTTTTTTTTTTTTTTATCTTCCTAACTTCTTTTTTTCCAACATTTCATGGTTCGATCTCATTTTCGAAAACGTTTTCTGACATAAGATTCGAGATCGATTGCTCTAAGGTTTCAAAACGACATAGTTTGTGATAAAAGCCATAAGTTTCTCATTTTTCCATATTTTTGAGAGATTCAAGTTGGGTTATCTTTATAACTCATAAATATAACTTTTTAGCCATCAAAATCAAATAACCAACTCAAACATTTTAATCTACCATAATATATAACACATAGCTAGTTAGGGTTTTACTAGTAAAGCTTTATATGCACATTTCTTCTAATTATTTATATACCAAACATATTAGTTAACATATTAAACATACTAACTCATGAATTTTCATATATATCCAAGATCTAGCATTATGGAACATCAAAATAGGTTTTGAACCGTTAAAAACATATTTTGATCATATAAATTATATTAAACATATATGGACATCTACATACACATATTCACCCATAGATCTCCATCCTTATACCTTCGAGCTCATCATAACTCCATCAAACATAAATTTCTCCCACAACTGACCATGGTAAACATTTCTACAACAATTATAAACCATAAAAATGAAGAGATATAAATAAGAGAACACTTTTTAAACCTTCTAAGCTTGGATGCTCTTCTCCTTCTTCTTCCAAAGTAAGCCATAAAGCTTGAATGCTCCACCTTGGCTACTATACACACCCTCTAGATGATCTAGCTCACTACTCATAAAACTCTCTAGCTTTTCTTTTAAAGCTCTAGAGTTTCGTCTCTATTTTTCTCTCTAGAAAATATAGCAAATGATTAACCAATCTAGCAAAGCCTAATGAAATACTTATTTATAGCCCAAGGCTATCATCCAAAATGTATACTTATACAAGCTATATCTATACAAAATCACCAATCTCATCTTATCTTTTATATCAAATTAGTTAGAATTTAGGAATTTTCTTACATGAGAGGACTAGGATTAGTAGGAGTGGTTCACCAACTATTGTACCCTTGGACTGAAAATCACAACACATGAAATTTGAAATCCACCCCCAAGTGGGACCCCATGGTGATCGGCCAAATGGTCATTTTCAAGCCATTTTTTGTTTAATTTTTATTGCAATTATATACATATATACATCTATACATATATATACACTCATATATATATATATATATATATATATATATATATATATATATATATATACATTGACCTAGTTTGGGCTCCACTTTGAACTTAGTAATTAATTCTATTGGGCTCATTCATTTAATTTGTTTGAGCTCAATTTATTCATTCCATTAGACTCTTATCAACTAACACATGTTACATTTAATTAAAATAAGCATTGAGCTAGTTCAATTATAACAAAGACTAATAATTAATTATCTTCATAAACTTACTAGGTTAATTTTATTGAACCTAGTTTAATAATTCATTTTGGACTTAAAATATAATCCAATTAGATTTGCTTTAATTAATTATACCAACTTGCTACATTATTAGATTAATATATATATATATATATATATATATATATATATATATATATATATATATATTCATTCAATCATGTAAATGCTCAATCAATTGATACAAAAAATTTTAATTCATTGATAATTATTTAATAATCATCATTACAATGAACTTAGAATTCGTAGTTATTACATTCTCCCCCTTTATAAGAATTTTGTCCCTGGAATTACAAATTTAAAGCTACTAAAAAAGATTTGGATAATTATTTCTCATATTTTCTTCAAGTTCTCACGTAACTTCCTCAACATTGTGGTTCCTCCAAAGCACTTTAACGGAAAGTATAACCTTATTTCGTAACGTTTGTTATTTCCTATCTAATATTTGGATAGGAATTTCTTCATATGATAAATCTTTTTCCACTTGAATCGGCTCATAGGAGATGACGTTCTTGTAATCAAGCTTGTATGGCCGCAACACTGAGACATGAAACACATTATGAATATGCTCCAGTTCAGGAGGTAGAGCTACCTCGTACACTACTTCACCCACTTTCTTCAATATTTTGAACGGTCCTATAAACCTCGGACTCAGTTTTTCTTTATTTCCAAATCTAATTTTTCCTTTCCAGGGAGACACTTTCATAAATACAAAACTTCCTACTTCAAAATCTCGCTTCTGTCGATATAGATTTGCATACTTCTTTTGTCGGTCCTAAGCTATTACTAGCCGAGCTCTTATTACTCTGATAATTTCTATAGTCTGTTGAACCAATTCCAGCCTCAGCAATTAGCATTCTCCTACTTCATCCCAACATAGAGGTATTCTACTTTTTCTCCCATACAATGCTTCATAGGGTGGCATGCCTATGCTCGCATGATAACTGTTACTGTATGCGAATTCTACTAAATGTAAATGGTCCTTCCAACTGCCCTTGAAGTCCATCACACAGGCTATGAGCATGTCTTCCAATGTCTAAATTGTTCTCTCGTTTTGCTCATCAGTCTGCGGATGATATGTTGTACTCATTCGTAACTACTTCCCCATTCTTTCTTAAAGACTCCTCCAAAATTTTGAAGTGAAGCACGGATCTCTATTTGACACAATTGACACACTCTATGTCTTAAAACTATCTTTTTTATGTACAACTTGGCCAACTGATCCAAATTGAACTTAATCTTGATCGACAAAAAGTGTGTTGACTTTATTAGTCGATCTACAATCACCCAGATAGCGTCGTATCCTTTCTGTGTGGCTGGAAGTCCTACCATAAAATCCATTGTGATATGCTCCCATTTCCATTTAGGAATCTCTAACTGTTGTAATAACTCTTTTGGTTTATGATGTTCTACCTTTACCCTTTGATAAGTTAGGCATCGACTGAAACATTCTGCAACCTCCATTTTCATGTTCGGCCACCAAAAATACTGACGTAGATCTTGATCCATCTTCGTACTACCCAGATGTATCGAGTATCTCGTACTGTGGGCCTCTTACAAAATCTCCCTCCGTAATTCAGGCACTAGCGATACCTAAACCCGATTTTCTAATCTTAGCAATTCTTTGCTATCCACTTTAAACTTGACTTTTTCTCCATCAATCACTCTCTTCCTTATTCTAACACATTCTTCATCTTTATCTTGAGCCCCTTTCACCTTATCTAATAAGGTTGGACTCGCTTCCATTTCTATCGACTCCTTTGGATTTTTCACCTACAACTCCATTTGAGCCATTTCTTTTACCAGTTCTTCCTAGTCCATTAATACAAAAAACTTCTCTTTGCTTTTTCTTCTTAGAGCATCAGCTACTACATTGGCTTTACCGGGATGATATAAAATTTCACAATTGTAATCTTTGATCAATTACAACCACCTCCTCTGCCTCATGTTCAACTCCTTTCGCGTGAAGATATACTTTAGACTTTTATGGTCTGTGAATATCTCAAATTTTTCTCCATATAAAAAATGCCTCCAAATTTTAAGGGCAAACACTACCGCTGCCAACTCTAAGTCATGGGTAGGGTATCCATTCTCATAATCTTTTAATTGCCTTAACGCATACGCAATGACCTTGTTGTTTTGTATAAGCACACAACCTAGTCCCTTGTGCAATGCATCACTATAGACCTTAAAACCTTCCGTGTCGTCTGGTAAAGTTAACACAAGTGCTTCACGAAGTCTCTTCTTTAACTCCTAAAAACTCTCCTCACACTTCTTTGTCCATACATATTTCACTGTCTTTCTTGTCAAATTTATTAATGGTGTAGCTATCTTCGAAAAATCCTTGATAAATATATGATAATAACCCGTTAAACCTAAGAAACTTCTAATCATCGTCAGCGTCATTAGTTATTCCCAATTAATCACCGCTTCCACTTTTGTAGAATCTACTAAAACTCCTTCCTCGTCAATAACATGACCAAGAAATTGAACTCTCTCAAACCAGAATTCACACTTCAAAAATTTGGCATACAACTGCTCCTTCCTTAATATCTCTAACGCCAATCTTAAATTTTCAGCGTGTTCCTCTTCTGTTTTGGAATAAACCATAATATCATAAATAAACACAACTATAAATTTATCTAAGTACTGCTTGAATATTCTATTCATTATGTCCATAAATGCGGCTGGCACATTCGTCAGTCCAAACGACATCACCAGAAACTCATAATGGCTGTAACGAGTTCTGAATGTCGTCTTAGGTACGTCTTCCTTCCTTACTTTTAACTGATGATAACCAGTCCTTAAGTCAATCTTTGAAAAGTACTTCCCCCTTTTTAGTTAATCAAATAGATCGTTAATTCTTGGCAACGGATACTTATTCTTAATCGTTACTTTTGAAATATAATGTAAGCACACTTAGAATGGGGGGTTGAATAAGTGTGGGAGAATCTATGTCCAATTTTGGTATTAATGAAACTATTTGTAAAACAGTATGCTGAATATATAAAACAATCTGCTGGATAACCAAAACAGTATGCTGAATCGGTTACTGTTTTGATACAGATTATATCTGGTAACTTGTTTGGTGCACAATTTATATATGTTCACAAGAAAACCAGTTAAATCAAACCACACGATAATCAATCACACAAACACTGAGATTTTTACGTGGTTCGGCCCTAACCCACTAGTCTAGTGGCCTACTCCACGTCCAATACCAACTAATATTGGAGACTTCTTTTATCGATAAATTTACTTCATAATTTATGCTATTTATAATTCAAGTTCACTTTCTTTTTGAGGACTTATCCTCCCAAGCACTATATGCTTACTGTTGCACCCTTGTGCTCCTTTGAGTTCCTTGACTCACCAAGCTCCTAAGCTTCCCTGTGAACTAATTGTAATCCCTCTGATTAGATAGAATGAAATGGATAAAATAATGCAAACAGTCCTATGATCAAAGCAAGAGTGATAAAACAATACAAGGCCCACTATATGCAATGATCAATAATGAAACAATATTACCGAGATAGGATATGATCTTGATTAAGTATTTTCATAACTTGCTTTGAGATCTTCACACTACCAGATTGCTTGCTTGCTAACAGATGATGAATAGAATAACCTTTTTCAGAATTACTCGAGTATATTTTCTATTTTATTTTATTTTTTAGTGAGGAGCCATATATTTATATACCCAAGACTGGTAAAGATGATTTCCAAAAAAAGTATGTTATCGTTATGGGATGAAACACTCAGCATAATATATGGTGATTGATAGCATCAATCATGACAGAAACAGGTTTTAACAATTTGAGGTTTTTCTGAAAACCATATTTTCGTATAAAAGAAAACCCTGATTTAACCCTTTGATTGATATGTAATATCAATAACTATGATGTCCATCAATCATGACTAACCAATATTATCATTTAGAAAGATATGTGATACACAGGTATGCACGGGTAATCCCAGAAATTAAGTCACTGATTGATATATGTTTTCAAACCTAAAATGCCAATCAACCCAATGTTTAACATGGAAGGTTTGCACCTTACCAGTTTTGATATTTCCATCAAACCCATCAATCAATCTACCTTTTTATATGAAGACAAGTTATTTCTTTATCAGATTTGATTGATTCATTATATATAAGGAAGGATTTTATAATCATACCCATCATGTGTTATTTATGGTAATCCCGGAATATATTGACTATTATAATTATATATGGCACTGGTCATATTAAAACAGTGCAACCTCTATTTTAGTACTACGACAAGGAGGAATTTAATTAATGTTACCATGTATGCAATGCAATCTAGAAGGCCTTGATTGAATTAACTACTCAAATTAAGATCTTACATTGAACTAAGATCACGCCTGAGATCCTTTCAGCTCTAATACTTTTGCAATCCCAATCCAGCTTTGGTATGTGGCATACTGAATAGACAAATTGTGTTCATGCACCTTCCTAGACAGTTTAGCAGAATGGCATTTTAATCCAGTTTAGTAACCAACTTGCTGTATTGATGCAGAATTCTATTTTTCTCCTTCAGGATGCAATTAAGCTTGCTGTAAGGTTAATAAATAAAGCAATATATATTATTATATCATGTCATCATCAAAACATAGGGATGGATGGAGTGTGAGCAAGTCAACAACTTTGTTCAATTCTTTATAGTCTATACAAAGTCTCATCGATCTATCATTCTTCTTTACAAATAGCATAGGTGCTCCCCATGGAGAAACACTAGGCTGAATGTACTTCCTATCCAACAATTCTTGTAACTGAACCATCAACTCTCTCATCTCTACCGGAGTCATCCTATATAGTGCCTTTGATATCAGTGTTGTCCCCAATACTAAATCAATCACGAATTCTATCTCCCTATCTGGCGGAAGACCTGACAATTCATCTGGGAAAACATCCATGAACTCTTTAACTATAGGTATCTGTTCCATCTCAGGATTCACCATTTGTGTATCTACTACATATGCCAGATATCCTACACATCATTTCTTTAACAACTTCTTGGCCAGCATCATCGTCAAACAACATGATTGTTTTGACGATTTGCTGCCATAAAATACAACCTTAGACTTATTTGGTATCTTAAGGTGTATACACTTCTTTTGAAAATCAATTACCGTTTCGTGGTTAAACAACCAATTCATTCCAAGTATAACATCAAACTTCCCCAAACGTATCGAAATTAAGTTCACAACCAACTTCTGACCCCTGATTTCAGCACAATAATTCCTATGTATATACTATATAGGAATCACTTCTTTATTTGTAACTTCTATATTCATAGGGTATTTTTAACTTTTCTCTAGGAAATTCTAAACGTCTAGTGAAATCATCAGACACAAATGAACAGGTAGCTCCCGAATCAAATAATACGTAAGCATTTATATTATTGATTGGAATAATACTTGACACCACGTCTTTCGACTCCACGGCATCTTGCACAGTCATGTTGAAGGTTCGTACTATTGACTTGTTCTGTTGTACCAATCCCCCGATAGTCAATCTGCTATTATTACTTTTGTTGCCGCTTCCTCCATCATTCTTCTTTTAAGACAATCCTTTATCCTATGATCAGCAGCTTCGCACTAGTAGCATCCTCCCTTCTTTGGGTGGGGACACTTTGGAGAAATGTGTCCTTCCTGTCTACAGTTGTAGCATATGTTCTTGCCCTTCATGCATTCCCCAGAATGGTTCTTTCCACAGTTGCTGCATGCCTTCTTTTTCTGAAAATTTCCTTGTTGATTTTCCGAACTCTTATCATTGTTGTTGTCCCAATTACGCTTATTGTTGCTGCTGCCACCACTGTTACTATTCTAATTTCCACCTTCGCTTCTCTTTTTGTTCCTCTCTTGGTTATACTTGGATAACGCCTTATTCTCTCCTTCAGCTATGATTGACTTTTCCAGCAGAGTTGAGAATGAATCAATCTGTAGCACTACCACCTTGTTAAATATCCATGGTTTTAAACCATTCTCAAATCTTCTCGCCTTACATCCCTCTTTGTCCACCTGAGGTGGAGCGAACCTGGCCAACTCATTAAATTTTGCCACATACTTGGGTACTGACATATTCTCTTGCTTCAGTTCTAAAAATCTAACCTCCATTCTACTCTTCATACTTTTTGGAAAGTAGTTCTTATCGAATATCTCCTTAAACCTTGCCTATAACACCTTTTATAGCCCTATTCTGATTGGTTTTCCACCAGAAATTGGCCTCTCCCTTCATCATGTAAGTAGCAAAAATAGTCTTTTTCTCCTCTGCCACTGTTGCAATAACAAATGCATTCTCTATCTCCTTTATCCATGACTGGGCTTCGATTATGTCTGCTGTTCTCCTAAACTTCGGCGGTCCAATTGGTTTGAAGTCTTTGAAATTAGCCAACTAATTCGGCGGCGGTGGTGGATTTCCTACCACTGGATGTCAATTCTGTTAGTTTGCAAAAATATGGCATACATATAATCAAATTATATAAGCGCAACGGAAGCAAGAAAATCAGATTTTAAAATTTTTGTACAAACCATTAACCCGGATCTTTCTTATGCGACTATTATTAATTGAGGAAGGATAGAAGAATTTATACCTTTGTAGAACCAAGCTTTCACGGGTACAAGTTCATCTCCCTTTAATCCATCACGTTCATCTTCATAATTCACCGATTAGATTCCACGGATCAATGTTAGCTCCCCAAGTGTTGAGCCTCTAGAGGTGATCCACCAAGAGATCTATGAATTAAAGAAGTGGATCTTAGTTTCTCCAAACCTTGGGTGGCTAGCCCTAATTCTCTCTCTCTCTCTAACTCCTTAGATCTAGAGAATTATGGAGTACTCTCTCTTTTCTCATGAAAGAGTGTGTAACATTGATCTATGATAAGACTCCTCTTATTTATAGATCTAGTCAACCCTCCTAAACTATTTAGGATTAGGGTTTTAATTTAATTATGAACTAAATTAATTAATTACAATTCCTAAACCATTTAGGAACTTAATTATTTAATAATGAGAGTACTTCTTATTAATTAATTACTAAACCATTTAGTAACTTAATTAATTATTATTATAATTATAATTCCAAAACTATTTAGGAACTTAATTATTTAATAATAATATTACTACTTATTAATTAATTCCTAAACCATTTAGGAACTAAATAATAATACTAGTAGTAATAATAATAATAGTAATAATAATAATAATAAGACTCCTCTTATTAATTTATAATTAGTATTTCTAAAATACTAAATTATAAATATTAAGCTATTTAATTTATTCTATCACCATAGTATAAATTAAATATACTTAATCTATTATTACGATTATGCCATCCACTTCTAAAATAAATATTACTCTTTTGCGGTGTGACCCTTTAGGTTCTCCATATTAAACCGGTTGTATAATAAATAAATTAGAACAATTCTAATTCATTTATTACGAATTAACTCTTTAATTCAGAATAAATAATTATTCCACAATAAGGGTGTAGTCGACTTTTCAGATAATATAGATTTCAACATTTAATCGTAAAAGAACCTTTCAGCAAATAGTTACTGTACAATTCAATCCTTCTACCACACAATGTCCCAATCAAATATAAGACACGGAATTTCTATCAAGTCTTATTTATTTGATTATATGCATTTCAATTCACAAATACACAACTCTAGTTAATGTAAATTAGAAACTCCTTTCTAATTCCATTCAACACTGGCTAGGGATTTCTGAGTTGTCACTTATTGAATCGCATAGGACATTCTCTCCCTTTACTGGAAGTGGTAGATCCTTTGTTGACCATTCATCTATCTCCATGTGTACCTTATTATACCCAGCCACATCCTTTGATATACCAATAGGTCTTAAGGAATATGTCAAAGTATAATTTAGTACACACAAGATACTAAGATGATCTCAAGTCTAAGGATCACTTAAGGATCACTTGTACGACTATCACATAAGGAACTCCTATTGACAGACGAGTAAAACTCCATTAGGTGTTCCTTGAGCGAGTCACGTTCAGTGAACTTATTCTCTAATAAGCACCTACATACTTGCTTTAGTGTCTCTACATAAATGATTATGAGATCAATCATCCTCTTCATAAGAGCAAGCATAGTATGTACCAATCTATCCGGATCTACTAATCCCCTTTTTAGTGATCCAACGATTAGGAACAATTTTAGTTTTGAGCTATCTTGAATTTAGATCTCATTAGCATGATCCTCATCATGGTTCTAAAAGCATTGCTCAAAAACTATGGGTTTATCCATTTGATTAATTCAAGTAATTAATCATGAATAAAGAAATGCCTTGATACTTTTATTAATAAATGAACAAGATTACAAAGTATATGCTTATCACATCAAATGTGATTGGCTTGAGGGCATACTACTTTCAAATTCTGCATTACCTCTGCTAGCATATTGACAAAGTTCTGCATTGGGTCTATATTGTGTCCTCCCTCGTCGTTATTAACTGATTATTTTACTATTTGGTTTCTTGGTGGTTGTCTACATGACACCATTGTCTGATTAAAGAGAAAAGAAAACTTCTAAGTTATTATTATTACTAAATCTTATTCTTTTATCTTTTAAACATTAACTATTACATGTAAAGATTTAACCAATCAAAACACATAATCACAAAATATAACTGCATTTATATTCATATGCTAAAACAATAGTGCATAGCACCTTACATCACAAACATACTGCTATAAATGCCTCTATCCTTGAAAGGCTATAAAAGATGGGTTCTAATCATAAACATATATCACAAACTTCCTAGAGTTGGGATTTATAACATACTAACCCTCTGTGAAAACAAAAGTTGGGTTCTACTGCATCGATATACATATAATGGCATAAAATAACTACAACTAATGATTGCGCATCCCTCGATGAACCGCATCATCATACTCCTCATCCCCTATAGCCATCACCAAGCTCCTACTGATAGTCTGCATAGACTAACCCTCCTCAGCTGGGGAATAGTGCACCCTGCTCTGAAATCTGCCTAATGAAGAACGATAGACATAACTGATCCTATCAATCTTCACCCTCTTCTCTCGGACCTCGTCCTCTAGCTCAAGCATCTGCCCTTGTGTTGCATCTCTTTGGATCTCTATCTCGATCCTCTCCTGTATTTCCTCCTACCAGTGGGCCTTTCTCTGTACCTGCTGAACCTTTAGCTCAGCTTCTGCTAATCTAGTCTCAGTCGTTGCTAAATTTAGCATGTAGCTTGGCATCCTAATCGACCATCTGATGGGTTAACCCAATGTGCTCTATAGAGTCCTTATACCCATGCACCTGCTCCTCTAACTCAGCTATCTGGTCCTTCAGCTTCGTGTTCTCACCAAAGAATTGGTAAGCTATAACCTTATACTGATCCTTCATATGCTGACAGGTCAGATTCTCCTCCTCCAAATACTGGACTCTACTCTCTAGCTCATCGTTCCTAGTGGTTAGCCCCTCGATGATGTCACTGACAGTAGTGCCCATGCTATCAAAATACTCGGTTGACTCCTCTTCCTCTGACTCAGCCTCATCCTCACTATAGGGCCTCATCACCCCACTTCTGAATGGCTCCTCTTTATCCCCCATCTCTGGATCCTCTATCAGTTCAGCCACCAGGAGTTGTACAGTATCCATATTTATATCAATGAAATCCTCCTCAGCTGTGTGACTAGACTGTCTAATCTCAGGCATCTTACAATCATACAAATAAAATGACATCAGTATCGTAATAAAATATATTCACTGATGAAATGAAAGAATATTTAATTATGTTACTATTCGACTCGGTGAATTTCCTCAATTCATCTCCTATAACTCTAAATGAGTTGACTCTTCTAAGGTTATATCCTAAAGTTTCGTAACCTAAAGTTCTATAACCTATAGCTCTGATACTAACCTGTGACGCCCCTAAATTCGGGTTCCATAACCTTGTGTTTAGTGCTCATAATCCAAAACATAATAACAACTAAATACATAGTCTTCATTTAAACTTCCCAAAATAATACATAAATGTTCCTTTTAAAAAGGATTATAATCCCAAGGTCCTCTAACCTTAACATAAACAGTACATATCTTAAGGGATTATAAAAGATTTACAAACTGTAATTACATATTAAATAAATAATCTATCTAACATGCAATAATCTAATCTAAGCTTTGGCTTTTCCCGCGCCCTTATCCTTCTTGAAGCATTCGAGTTTAGCAGAGAATGGTTCATGATATAGCAGCGGTGGGCAACTAGCTTGCTCAGCAAGTTTAAGAACAGTAAATATAAGATTTGATATATCATGAGTGAGTGAGAATAACTTCAGAGTTTTCAGTAATATATAACAGTTGTGAAAGAATAAGAATCAAATTTCAATGAAAAAAAATAATTGAGTCTTTACTGCTGAGTGACCTTGAAGGACTATGAACTAATACTTAAGGTAAATCAGATATGTATCTGACCCTTTTATTGTTTTGGCACTTGAGGGGATCAGCCTCTTGTACCCTATGTATATGCATAATATTCAAACATCTTACGCAAATGTTGGTTTCTTGAAATATAATCCCCTTATTTAGGGTTGTTCGTTCAGTCTTACTATAAGAATCCGCACTAACCACTGGTTTGGATAAGCTGTTAAAAAGTATTCAAGTTAATGAATTTATACATGCAGTGTCTAGCCGAAACAATTAGCTTTGGCATTCTTAAATAGTTCATGAATCAAAGAACTATAAAACTTCAAATGCATTATGTGCGAATTCATAAACAATATGGCTATAGATTAATTTTTAACAATTAAACCACTTAAACTCTTGCAAAAATAAATACAAGTTCAGATATAGGAAACTTGCCTCGATTGCTGATTACAACTAACCAATATAACTTAATATCTTTTGAACAGACCTAACAATCAATCAAGTTGATCTTTCAATTAGTATCATCTCTAGGTTCATATAATAACATTTGCACATCTTAATTTCTAACGCTTAATCATATAATTAAATAATTAAGGGTATATTAAACACTTAGGAAATATTATCATTATTTGATAATATTTTAATCACATAAAACCTATATTAATCATTTAATATAGTTTAAGCTTCTATCTAATATTATTAACCATTTAATAATATTTTATTAACCTCATAATATTATTAATCATTTAATAATATTTTATTTATTTTCTAATATTATTATTTATTTAATAATATTTTATTCACTTGCTAATATTATTATTCATTTAATAATATTTTATTCATTTTCTAATATTATTATTCATTTAATAATATTTTATTAATTTCTTAACATTATTAATTATTTAATAATATTTTATTTATTTTCTAATATTATTATTCATTTAATAATATTTTATTCATTTTCTAATATTATTATTCATTTAATAATATTTTATTCATCTTTTAATATTATTATTCATTTTATAATATTTTATTCATTTGTTAATATTATTATTCATTTTATAATATTTTATTAATTTCTTAATATTATTAATCATTTAATAATATTATAATTATTTAAAACTTGTTAAATATTATTGTTATATAAAATTATATTTTTTGACCCATTTTATTTTCAAAAGATCTAACCCGACCCGTTTTATTTGGCTCGACCCATCCCGATTAATAAATAATTAATTTTCAAACATTCTAAACGATCGCAGCAGCGGTGAGGACCACCGCTGCCATGGTGACTCACGTATATATATATATGTGTGTGTGTGTGTGTGTGTGTGCGCGCGCGCGCGCGCGCACTAAACAAGATGAGACAATTAATAACAAACCCTTCAACGTAAATATATGAAGTTGTAACATTCAAAGATACATAGAATATCAAACGTCGCCTTCTAGTATGATAATACAATAGAGCATCAAATAATCAGTATATGTTTGTTGTGTCACACAAGGCTTATATTAATTATATTATATGTTATTTTATTACATAGTAGATGTTTATAAAGGAATTGAACAATACTATTTTGTTGTGTCACAAAAGGATAATATTTTTCTCTTCATTTATATAAAAATGTTAGGTGAGACTTAACTTGGATAATTTTTATTCGGATGTATCATACATGATCAAAATAATTTAAGAGGCAAAATACAAGGAGTTACATTATGATATAATTGACAAGAGTTGTCTATCTATTTATATATATATAGTTTGTTGTGTCACACAAGACTATATACATTTGAAATAGGATCTTTATTCTTACTAGTAAATATTTAATTAGATTTGTCGAACTATATATTGAGGGTAATATAGTTTGATGAAAATAGTGGAAGACACCATTTTAAATAAAGATCTAATTAACTTGGTGATTAATATAATGAGTGCATTTTAATGTTGTTAAAAATTATGCTATGTTAATTCACTAACACTGCATAGCATATTGGATGATAAAAATTTAATCGAACCGAATTGTTCGGATTGGTTAAAAAAAATTGAGAATAGTTCTCAATGTTAAAAAGCTAACATATGTCCTTAATTTACCTTTCACTGCAATGTTGCGGATAATACCTCTGAGAAAGAGATTGATACTTATGAAATGGTAAGATGATGCAACTATGGCTTAATGCATCATCCTCGTATCCATGAGTATCGAGTTATAATGTCAACATAAGAAAATGGATACACCTACTATACTGCTACACTTTCTTGAGTTGTATAGTGAGCAAAGTAGGACAGTTAGATATAAGGATCTTCTAATTTATAATAATCAATGACACTACAGTACAGACACATGTCCTAAAGATGATCATTTGGATTGATCAATTAGGACTACTGAATTTTGTCAAGGTTGGAGAGTTGAGTCAAGATTTGATCTTACAGTCACTCACTGACTCCTTTTCACAATTTGTTGTGAACTTTATCATTAATAAGCAAGACATCAGTTCAACTGATTTGCTTAACATGTTGAAGACAATTGAAAGTCATTTTCCTTCTAAGAAAGGCAAAGTTTTACTGGTAGATGAATCTTTTAAGCAGAGGAAGATGGCTAAAGGTGTTTCTGAGGAGTCAGAAAAATAGAAGGCAAAAAAAGACACTAATTAAAGGATATAAATAACTGTGATCCCGAGGGCAAAGGAGTTTGCTTTCATTGTGATAAGCCTGGAAACTGGAAAAGGAACTGGAAGGGATATCTTGTAGTGACTAAGTAGAAGAATCTTGGTGAAGTTTCTACTATAAATATAGTTTTGGTCATAATGAAATAGAATTTTCTATAAGTCATAGTTCTACTTGGGTATTAGATACTGGTTGGTGGTCTCATGAATACAAGTCATTACAGAGACTAAGCAAAAACAAAAGGCTAAACAAAGGACAAGTAATCCTATGTGTAGGGAATGGAGTAAAGGTTCCTACATTAGCCATAGGAACTTACACTTTAGCATTTCATACCGGCAAGTCTATTGAAATAGTAATTTATTACTATATTCCAGTTCTTGGAAGAAACATTATCTCCATTCCATGTGTAGACAAGGAAGATTTTGGCATTATAATAAAGAACAATCGTTATTCTACTTATAATGATAATATTTTATTTAAAACTGATTGATTACTTAATGGACTTTGCATACTTGACTTATATGATTTTTTTTTAAAATTGAACAAACTAAAAAAAAAGATGATATGAATCATACCTTCATATGACATTGTAAACTCGGTCATGTTAATGAAACAAGAATAAATAAGTTCTATAAAGATGTGCTTTTAGAGCTTTTTAATTATGAATCAAACACAACTTGTGAATCTCGTCTCATGGGTAATATGACTAAATTTTCATTTAGTGAAGATGGAGAGAGAGTTACAGAGTTGTTATAGTCGGTACACACAGTTGTGTGTAGGACCTATGGTAATATATGTAATAGGAGGGTATTCATTCATTACTTTTACTGATGATTCTAGATTTCAATATATGTATTGATAGAATACAAATCCAAATCGTTTGAAAGGTTCAAAGATTTTAGAATTGAAGTATAGAAACAAAGGGCCAAAAGTATGAAAGTTCTTTTATTAGATCGAGAAGGGAGTATGTTAGTTCACAATGAGACGAAAGATATCTAGAAAGGGGGTTGAATAAATTCTTTAAAACTTTTTCTTTATTTGGCTTTAATAAAGAATGAATTATAAATCAAATAGTTTACCACAGTGGAATATGATTTAGTTACCCCTTCTTGATATGTTAATGTAATAATTCAACAAGCAGTTATAGCAGTTAATAAACACAAGATAAAAGACACTAGTTTTTGAGTGGTTCAGAATTCACAAGACTCCTACTCCACTATTCTACTCCTTGAGCAGTAAATCTACTAAGGATACTTTTATAATTTATGAATCACTAAGATTCCTTCAAGACCAGTAGTCTTGGAATTTTAGTTCACTAAGAACTATACAAGTCTAGCAGACTTAGATACTCTAGTTCACTAAGAACTCTTCTCGAGTAGTGTAGATTTGGGTGTGGTACTAAATTACGTTTAGCATAAGTTTCTGAAGAACTTAGTAGCGATGTAAGATACTTTTGCTTTTGATCTTTTTCAACTATTGCGTATGTTTTTCTTTCTTGTGTGTTGCTTATCTATCTTCTTGTGTATTGAATCTGGGCTTCTCATATAGGAGCTTCAGATTTCTTCCCGTTTAAAATTTACCTTTTTCTTCAATTTCTACCCGTTACCTCATAATGTAGAGCTGCTAAATATTATATTCATTTAGCTCATTAATGCTCTGACGAGGTATTAATATACCTGCAAACACTGTCCAAAAAGGTGTTTTCTTTTTCCTTAGGACAAGACATGATAGTCGTAGGTTTCTACCAACTTTCATAAAGGCGTTTGGTCTTCCATAGAAATATGGCTGATAGGACACAATTTTCTGACCTTACTACCTTGAAAATCTTCTCTCTGTTGCATAGAATGCTTTGGTCAGTCCTCTGATATTTCTGACTTTAAGCTCTTGGCAGAGGTTTATCTGACTCATTGACGTAGATTGTTCTTCTCAACGAAGTTGCTTATGTCCTTTAGGATAAGAGAAGAATCATCAGATAATTTAGGATTTGATCGTAGAGTTGCTTAAATGTCTCTTTCTTTTGCTTAACTCTACGATTTTTCTTTCTACAGTGACTGCTCTGTGATAAGGCAATTTACCTTGAGATCGTAGAGTTTTATTCTACAGCTACTCTGTTAGTCGTAGAGTCCGTTTTACGATCACTTCTTTTTTGGTCATAGAGTATGTTCCTTTGCTTTGACCAAATCGTAGAGTCTTCCTGGCGCGGAATCGTAGAGTCCACTCTACGAACAGACTGAATCATTGAGTCTTCTTTGTGCGGAGTCGTAGAGTTCATTCTACGATCAGACTGACTAAAGAGATATAACACAAGATCAACCTAACAGATTTGATCTTTTCATAAACTAAGTCCGTGAACATAACACAGGACTTTACAACTCAATATATTCATATCCAAAAGATCAACCTAACAGATTTAATCTTTTCATAAACTAAGTCCGTGAATATAACACATGACTTTACAACTCAATACATTCATATCCAAAAGATCAACCTAACAGTTTTGATTTTATCTAACTAAGTCCTTGTACATCATGAACAATCAAAGGACTTTACAACTCTACTATTGAATGCATTTATCACCTTAATTCTTATCATCAAATCAAACATGCAATGTTCAACAATCTCCTCCTATTTGATGATGACAACACTAATAGCAGAAAGTAATTTAAATAACTTAATTAAGCAAATGCATTTAAATGATAGAATGCCTAATATACAGTGAGTAGTTGTATTTCTAATGAAAAAATATGAATTTTATTGATGTATAGTTAGTTGAACAATGAGTGTAAATAAAATACATAAAAATTTGAAAAAAAAACTTATCTCCTCCTACTGGTAGGTCTCCTTCTCTCATCTTCATGCCTTTGCCTAGGAGACCTTCTTCTCTCATATTCCCGCCTTTGTCTGAAAAGTGCTCTACTTTCCTCTTTTGCTCTTTTCAGTTCCATTTCTTCCCTTTGCATAGCTTCTTCTTCTTTAACTTGGAGCCATGCTTGTGAGCTGTATAGTCCCGCAGTTGAGTCCTATATGTGATGAATTGGTACTACTTCAAACCTAGGAGGTTGAATTGACGTTTGAACTAATCTCATCCCTTGAGGTGCTCTTCCTCTTCTGCTTTGTTCTATGCTCATACTCTTACTCTTCTCCCCCTTGTTGGCATCTTAATTTTGGCCACTTTAGTCGCAAGCTACTGCACACCCTGAACAAGTTCTTGAAGTTGAGTCTGGGTGACAGCTACATTGTGATGATCTTGAAGTCGTTCTTCAACTAGCACCTGTTTCTGCTCCACCACTAACAGAGTTTCAGCTGTTTCATTAGCTTGTTCTCTGAGGGATTTCTTCATTTCAAAAATCTGCTTAGTGAGGAGGGCTATAGATTTTGCATTGGTTTCTTGAAGAATGTCGATGGACTTCTGATGGTTGGCCATTGCTTTTATAAACTTTTCGTCCATTTCCTTGAGATTGTCAGAAACTGCTACAATTAACTCCTTCAGTTTTGAGGAGATTTTGCTTCCCAAATTTTGAGAAAGGTTGTTTGGAGCAATAACAACATTGTTTAAACTCTGTTGAATGTTGTGGGACTTAGATGCCAGTTCGTTTTGTATCTCTGCTTGCATATAGCTTGTAACGTCAGTTAAGCCCTCAGTTGTAGGAAGCAGAGATATCTTTTCCAGATTTCGTTGAGGAGTCGAGTTGTTTACCCTGATCATCCATGTAGCTTGGAATGTGGAAGTATTCATGACCAGAGGTTGAGGGAATGGGTTTGTGTGTGACCAGGAGTCTTGATGGTTGGGAAGGTTGAGCAGTAGGCATTGTTTGAGTATAGGGCAAGATTTCAGGAGAGTCTTGAGGGCACTCTACGTCTTGAATATCTTGACCACTAGTCTTAGAGGGTGGGAACTCTACGACTGGGGCAGAGTTGGACGTAGAACTTATCTCAGGGTTTGCATTAAATAGCTCCTCAAATTTTGTGAAGGTTCAATAAGGTGTATGACTTTGTATGAGGGCTAGAGGAATAAAATGTACATTTTGCCCTAATGAATGTGAGAATGAGTTGTTTGAGATTAGCTTTTGAGCAAAGTGAAGGTTTATAGGGTAGTCTTGAGCCAAAATACCACGTTGGGATATGCTTTGAAGGTTCAAAAGAGCTGATCTCATGCATTGTGCACCAGGGCTCGGTGGAATGGCATTAGTGACAAGAACTTCAGCAAGCAGTTGTAGTTGAGGTGCTTTTGTTCATTTCTTCCTACTGCCATTATCTCAATTTCATCCTCTTCAGCAGTATTTATTGTGGCTGGAGGGATTATTAAGTCTTCTATAATCCTACTGATTAAAAGGTGTTTGTCAAAACACGTTGCCGTCTAAGAATTTTTTTGTATCCTTGAAGGGGTTAGTAGGAGTTAGATCTTGAAGAAGTTCAAGAACCACAAAATATTATAGATCAAGTGAAGGAATTTGTCCAAATAGATAAACCTATTGTACCACAACCAAGTCGTAAATCTAATTTAGTACCGAAAATACTTGAGAGGTATGGATTCATCATAGATGATGATGATGAGGTATGTATCATAGTGGATGATGATCCAGTAACATACGATGAGGTATGAGTAGTAGAGAATAAAAAAAAATAACTTATGACCATAAAATTCGAAATGGGTCTTTGGAGAAAGACTAAAATACATGGCAAAGTGGAGCCCTATAAGACCTGACTAGTGACAAAAATGTTTCAAACAAAGTCAAAGCGTTGACTATGATGAAACTTTTCACTAGTGAAAATGCTTAGTCCATTCGGATTTTACTTGTAGTTATAGCTTACTATACAAAATCTGATAAATAGATGTGTAGACGCCCTTCCTCAATAGAGGATGTATGTATAATTCAACTAGAGGGATTTGTAATGTCCTAGAATTTTTTCGTCATTATTAATTAAATTATTAATTTAATTTCTAATGAGTTAGTTTTACGAGGTTATTTAAATCTTTATATGTGATTAATTAATTTCGTGATTAAATGATTATGTGATTAATTGCTAGCGTTAATTAAAGGGAGTCACTAATAGTTTAATTAAATTAGTGAACAAACCCTAAAGTTTTAATATCAATAGAATTGATAAGTTGTCATTAATTAAATATTCAATTAAATTAAGTAACCAATCATTGAGTTATATTTAATGGCTAGTGTTAAATTAAATGGACTTGATTAAATAATAGTCCAAGTCATTTAATAAGAGTCCATTGGGTATTAAATGAAGTCCAAAGCACGAGCCCACTTGGAATTAATTGTGTAATTTATTATTTATTAAAAGAGTTAACATGTGACAACCTTTTGGGACACAAATCCCCAAACCTGTTGTGGAATAGGAGGAGAGAGAATAGCTAATTGAGTGTATGGGTTGCTGGGCAGTTAAGTCAGTATATTGTCCCAAATCAGAGATAACCTGGCATGGAGTCCTTTACTGTTAACGGTTAATCTAATAAATTATCTTTGCGTGTGTGTATAATCTGTCGAGCTCAGTCAGCGACCCTACTCTGCCGAGTACAACCTAAAGTGGTGATTCCTGGGTATGGCTAAAAGATGGGTTGGTAAAGTTTCCACCTAAACCTCAATAACCAATGGGTAATGATTTCTTATAAATAGAGACCATGTTTTCTCTTGGAAAAGCTTGCTGAGTTATTCAATACTGATGCAAGAGAGTCATTGCGAGCTCCGAATTATAGAGGGAGTGTAGTGAGTGAGAGATATAGCAAGGAAGCCATCGGGAAGTTGTGAGTAAAGTATCCAGTGGTGGTAACTGTGAAGTGGATGTCCTCGGATTACATCACCTACTTCAAGAGAAGAAGAAGAACAGCAACTAGGAACCCATTTCGTTTCAAACCAGCTTTAAGGTATAAATAATTTTGTTTAATATCTTAAGGAAGTTAGTTATTGTTCCATATTATGTTAAAATGGGTTGTTGTGGTTACTTGCTGTTGGGAGGAATTTATTATGAAGAACCATGACGAGTCCAATATATATAAACTGTATAATGGATGTGAAGTAGCCTGTGTTCATGTCAACTTATTAAAGAAACTAGTAGAATCACCAAATAATGATAAACTGTCTAAATGAATCAGAAGGGTTAATATGTTCACTATTGTGTTTAAAATTGAAATCTGATAGCCTTCGGCTATCGTAGTGTGGCCTCGGCCAAAGCCTTCGGCTATCGTAGAGTGGCCTTCGGCCACGCCTTCGGCTAGCGTAGAGTGGCATCGGCCAAAGCCTTCGGCTATCGTAGAGTGGACTCCGGCCAGAGCCTTCAGCTATCGTAGAGTGGCTTCGGCCAGAGCCTTCGGCTATCGTAGAGTGGCCTCGGCCAGAGCCTTTGGCTATCGTAGTGTAGCCTCGGCCAGGTCTCGGCCATTACAGAGTGGTCGTAAGGTGAGATCACTCCGGTCGTAGAACTGCTTTTGATCGTCGACTAAGTTGCTGAGGCAAACCATTTGATTCGTAAAGTAAGTCTACTAAGGCAGACTGTACAAATCGTTGAGTGACTATTCACCCGACGATAGGAAAATAGAAAACTTTTGATTTTGGTTATCAATGACAATCCAAAATAAATAAGATTTATCTTTTAATTAATTGTCATTTAATTAACCATTAAATAAAAACTAAAGATAAATAAAGTTAATAATTTAATAATTTATTATTTATTTATATTAAATAATAAATAAGGATAATTAGGTAATTAATTACTATCTAATTAATATTAATGAAAGAGATGTAAGGTTAATTAATTAATTAATTATTATTTAATTAAAATTAAATAATAATTAAAGAAGATTATAATAAAAGTAAATAATTAATTAGTATCTAAATAATCTTAAAAAGCATTAAAATAAATAAACTAATTACTTATGTTAGACTAATTAGTTATTATTTATAATTAAATAATAACTAAAGGTAGTTAATTAATTACTATTTAACTAAGAACAAATGGTAATTAAATAAATAAGAGTTAATTAAATATAACGTACTTAATAACTCACTAATTCTACAATTGGATTAAATTGTTTAAAGGTTCCTTAAGTGTTTAATACTTATGATGAATACTTATAAGTTATTAAATCATTAACCTAAGTGTGTTTATGTAGGGATTATGTTAGCATATCGAATGATGTGAATTATGTGTTAAACTTATTTTTTGATAAGTTCATAGTAAGCGTACAAACATGTCAGTATACGTAGTACTAATTGTTACACCGACTTGATTAATGTTAGGTCCTTCAAAGCCATTTAATTAAAGCTAGGTTATTGTAGCTGAGCAGACAGGCAAGTTTTCTAACTTCGAATTTTATTTTGCGCAAGTTGCTTATCTCTAAACGTATTTCATTAAGCAAGTTATTTATTTAAGCTTGAATTATAATTCCAAGCATGTTTTAAGTGGTTTAAATTACTTTACAATTATTCCACATCGATATCATTGTTATTCGCACTTGGTGCACTTGATCTTGTACAGTCTTTGACTTGTACCTTATTTAATGTTCTACTGTTTAAAGAACTGTTCAAAGTAGGTCTAAGCCATTGTTCGGCTAGACATTTATGTTAAAGATTTTAAAAGTTATCCAAATCATTGAAGATGCGGATTCTTAGACTATTATGAACACGCCCTATTATAGGGGAGTACCCTATATCTAATATCAGGTACAAAACATGAAAATTAAATGTTATGCATACACATATTGTACTAAGGTTGATCCCCTCGGGTACATATTTTTGGTAGTAACCATTGGGTCAACCTGCTATTGACTTCGGTGGATGTTTATAGTTCATAGTCTATTTGACTATCTTGATTCTAAAAACAAATCATTATTCCTGCTTATGTTATTCATATTGTTGAATTGTTTCAGCTATTCCCTTTCATTTATGATATATTGTTTCTTTTGTTATTTAAATTTGTTGAGCAAACTAGTTGATCACCCTTGCTATATCATGAACATTATTGCAGTGAAACCCGAGACTTCTGGGAAGAACAAGGGTAAGGGAAAGATGAAGTGATAAACTTCAGGATGCAGCCTTTTAGTTAACTAAATTACTTGTTATGTAATGTAAACCCTAAGAGCTTTATTAAGGGTATTTATGTACTTTTATGTAAGGTTACCGTATCTTGGGACTAGTAACACCTTTTGAATGAACAACATATGTTTATTATTCCGCATTTAATTATTGTATGTTGTTTAGAGGTGGATGTTTGTATTGGATCGTGATGACCGGATCCGGGTATTTGAGACCCGAATTTGGGGGCGTCACAGGTTGGTATCAGAGTCGTAGGTTAGAAACGTTAAGATTGCGAAACCTAAGTTATAACCTTAGTAGTAAACTCGTATTGAGTGTTAGGAAATAAATTAAGGAGATTTATCATATGTGGTTTTGATGAATTGGGGAATTCATCGAGTCGAGTTGTACCCAATGAAATATAATTTCATTTCTTCAATGAATATATTTTATTGTTGTACTGATGTTAGTTTTTCTGTTATGTTGTAGGATGGCTATAGGCGAGACGAGTGGAGCTCGAGAGGATGTGGTATTCATTGATATACCAGTGGATACGCAGCAGTTGGTAGGGTATGCACCCGTTGCACCTATATCCCTAGTAGGAGAGTCCGATCCGGATGAGGACGATAGTAGGGATGCCGCGAAGCCCGTCAGGGGTGGAGTGATAAGGCCCTATAGCGAGGATGAGGCCGAATCTGAGGACGAGGAGCAGGAAGAGCCAGCAGAGTACGCTGATGGCATGGGCACCACTGCCAGTGACATCATCGATGAGCTGACTACGGCGAACGACGAGTTAGAGAATAGGGTTCAGCACCTAGAGGAGCAGAACCAGATTCATCAGCAGATCGAGGATAAGTATAGGGACGCAGCTTACATGTTCTCTGGTGAGAACATGGAGCTAAAGGAGAGGATAGCCAATTTGCAGGCCAAAATTCAGTAGTTGAAGAGCACTGCACCTTCATTGGGTCCCACAGTGCAGCAATCTATGATTCAGATCAGTCAGCTGAGGCAGACGGTGGAGAGATTGGACACTAGGGAGATGGCGAGTTAGATAGTTCTTCAGACCATCAAGGCTGAGCTTGATAGGGATAGAGTTGACAGGATACAAATGCAGGAGGCATGACTCAAGGCCACTAGGAGGGTTGGTAGCCTGGAGAGAGAGGTTAGAGTTAGATCTGTTACGATCAACACCTTGGAGTATACCATTGATACTTCGTTTGAGCGACTGAGGCATCGTGTTATGAAATACCCAAGGGAGGCGGGTAACAGCCAACGCTGGATTCTGTTGGTTTGCAAAAATATGACATACATATAATCAAATTATATAAGCGCAACGAAAGCAAGAAAATCAGATTTTAAAATTTTTGTACAAACCAATAACCCGGATCTTTCTTATGCAACTATTATTAATTGAGAAAGGATAAAAGAATTTATACCTTTGTAGAACCAAGCTTCCACGGGTACAAGTTCATCTCCCTTTTAATCCTTCACGTTCTTCTTCAAATTCACCGATTAGATTCCACGGATTAATGTTAGCTCCCCAAGTGTTGAGCCTCTAGAGGTGATCCACCAAGAGATCTATGAATTAATGAAATGGATCTTGGTTTCTCCAAACCTTGGGTGGCTAACCCTAATTCTCTCTCTCTCTCTAACTCTTAGATCTAGAGAATTATGGAGTACTCTCTCTAATCTAATGAAAGAGTGTGTAACCTTGATCTATGATAAGACTCCTCTTATTTATAGATCTAGTTAACCCTCCTAAACTATTTAGGATTAGGGTTTTAATTTAATTCCCAATTTAATTAGGAACTAAATTAATTAATTACAATTCCTAAACCATTTAGGAACTTAATTATTTAATAATGAGAGTACTTCTTATTAATTAATTACTAAACCATTTAGTAACTTAATTAATTATTATAATTATAATTCCTAAACTATTTAGGAACTTAATTATTTAATAATAATATTACTACTTATTAATTAATTCCTAAACCATTTAGGAACTAAATAATAATACTAGCAGTAATAATAATAATAAAAAATAATAGTAATAATAATAATAATAAGACTCCTCTTATTAATTTATAATTAGTATTTCTAAAATACTAAATTATAAATATTAAGCTATTTAATTTATTCTATCATCATAGTATAAATTAAATATACTTAATTTATTAGTACAATTATGCCATCCACTTCTAAAATAAATATTACTATTTTGCGGTGTGACCCTTTAGGTTCTCCATATTAAACCGATTGTATAATAAATAAATTAGAACAATTCTAATTCATTTATTACGAATTAACTCTTTAATTCAGAATAAATAATTATTCCACAATAAGGGTAAGCCCCCTTAGCGATTAGTCGACTTTCCAGATAATATAGATTTCAACATTTAATCGTAAAAGAACCTTTCAGCAAATAGTTACTGTACAATTCAATCATTCTACCATACAATGTCCCAATCAAATATAAGACACGGAATTTCTGTCAAGTCTTATTTATTTGATTATATGCATTTCAATTCACAAATACACAACTCTAGTTAATGTAAATTAGAAACTCCTTTCTAATTCCATTCAACCCTGGCCAGGGATTTCTGAGTTGTCACTTATTGAATCGCATAGGACATTCTCTCCCTTTACTGGAAGTGGTAGATCCTTTGTTAATCATTCATCTATCTCCATGTGTACCTTATTATACCCAATCACATCCTTTGATATACCAATAGGTCTTAAGGAATATGTCAAAGTATAACTTAGTACACACAAGATACTAAGATGATCTCAAGTCTAAGGATCACTTGTACGACTATCACATAAGGAACTCCTATTGACAGACGAGTAAAACTCCATTAGGTGTTCCTTGAGCGAGTCACGTTCAGTGAACTTATTCTCTAATAAGCACCTAGATACTAGCTTTAGTGTCTCTACACAAATGATTATGAGATCAATCATCCTCTTTATAAGAGCAAGCATAGTATGTACCAATCTATCCGGATCTACTAATTCCCTTTTTAGTGATCCAACGATTAGGAACAATTTTAGTTTTGAGCTATCTTGAATTCAGATCTCATTAGCATGATCCTCATCATGGTTCTAAAAGCATTGCTCGAAAACTATGGGTTTATCCATTTGATTGATTCAAGTAATTAATCATGAATTAAGAAATGCATTGATACTTTTATTAATAAATGAACAAGATTACAAAGTATATGCTTATCACATCAAATGTGATTGGCTTGAGGGCATAGTACTTTCAGATTCGTCGCCATACAGTGGATGAGTTGCCCCAACAGGCTTTACGTAAGGCTATTCGTAGGACAGTTCGCTGCAGCAGACGGTGATTTGTTGTTGTTATCTTATTTGTACCTAGTAGTAGTGATTCATACCTTTTGGGTTCTATTAGGGACATTTCAGCTGTTGTAAATCCTTATGTTTTGGTGTATACATAGGATATCAGTTAGACCCTAACTTTTGTTCTATTAGAGGGGTTGATGGTAGTGAATCCTCACTTTTTGTTCATTAGAGGATAGTTGTTGATAGGCAATTTGTGCCTTTAGCGTTTATAGAAGTATGTCACTTGTTGAGTTTGTACTAAAACATTGGTATATGAATATAAATGTAGTTATTTCTTTGTTTAAATCAAATGTGCTTGAGATATAGTTTTAAATTTAACTATTAATTTGGCTAAACTAATGCGTAGAATTATAAACGTAAGTCTAAGATGTGCTCTTTAGCAAATCATGCCAAGAGGTAGACCACGTAATCAACGTATTGCAGAGTCAGAGAGTGAGGTTGGGGATCAACCCAATCCTATGAGGATGTTTGCAGAGATGTTGGCGGAAGCTATGCAAACTAGACCCCCACTAGTGGT
The DNA here is from genome assembly GCA_947179155.2 of Hedera helix. Classification (NCBI taxonomy): domain Eukaryota; kingdom Viridiplantae; phylum Streptophyta; class Magnoliopsida; order Apiales; family Araliaceae; genus Hedera; species Hedera helix. The sequence goes on along the minus strand of OX359276.1, from coordinate 25,744,471 downwards.
AGTACAACCAGCACTGCAGCCAGCGCCGCACTTGGCAAATTTCAAAGATTTCAAACTAGTTGGACCACCGGAGTTCAAGAGAACTTTAAACCCGATCGAAGCACAGACTTGGATCGAGGAAATGGAGAAGGTGTTTGAGGTCGCTAAGGTGGCCGAAGAACAAAAGACTAGTTTCGCTGTCTTCATAATAAAGGGGGAGGCAAACTACTGGTGGAAGGCCAACAAAGGTCGTGCGGGAGAAGGTTTCATTACCTGGGAACGCTTTAAAGAAATATTTCTGGAAAACTACTTTCCAGAAAGCATGCAGCAAGAAATAGAGGTGAAATTATGCCAAGAAAACAGGGAAGCATGTATGTGGCCGAGTATTCTGCCAAGTTTAATGAGTTAGCAAGGTTCGCAACTCATCAAGTCGATATTGAGGCTAGGAAGGCTCGGAGGTTTGAGCTGGGACTGAAGCCGTGGGTGTACCATTCTGTGGCGGTATTGAAGATTAAAAGTTTTTCAGAACCGTTGAAAAGGGCAATCATTGCAGAGGGTGGCAGTGAGGCCCTGGCTAAATTCAATCAGGAAAGGAAGAAAAGTCATGAAGAGCAGAAGGCGGGAAGCAGCAGAGGCATCAATCCCAATAAACGGAAGTGGAATGAAAGCCAATCGTCCGGAAGTAACAAATCCGGAGGAGAAGCTAAGAAAATTGACAGATGCAACAATTGTGGTAAGAACCACACGGGCGAATACTTGAAGGGCAAGAGTGTTTGCTATAGTTGCGGACAGCCAGGGCACATGGCTCCACAATGCTCGAAAAAGATTAAAGGAGTATGTTTTTCCTATGGAGCAACCGATCATCATGCCAAGGACTGCCTAAAGAGGAAGGGAGATGCTGGGAGTGACAACAGAGGCAACAACAGCAGCAGCAGCAGGCTGAACATTTGAGGGTCAGCCAGTCAGGCTAACCGACCCACAGCGCGCACCTTCAATATGACCGTGCAAGATGCAGTCGACTCTAAAGACGTGGTGTCAGGTATCATCCCGATCAATGATATTAATGCAAATGTATTGTTTGATTCGGGTGCTACCTGCTCATTTGTTTCTGAAGATTTTGCTAAGAGATTAGATTTACCTCAAGAAAAGCTAGAACACCCTATGAACGTAGAAGTAGCAAACAAAGAAATTATTCCTATAAACTACATTCATAGGAACTGTTGTGCTGAATTGCGAGGGTTTAGACTTAACATGGATTTGATACCGATTCGTCTGGGGGAGTTCGACGTAATCCTAGGGATAGATTGGCTATCGAGTCACGGGGCGGTTATTAACTGTAAGAATAAGTGTGTACACCTAAAGACTCCTAATAAGTCAAAAGTTATATTTTACGGTAGTAAATCACCAAGACAATCAAGTTGTCTGACAATGATGCAAGCACGAAAGTTGCTTAGGAAAAGGTGCGTAGGTTATTTGGCTCATGTGGTCAATACTTGACGTGTCGAGGGCGAACTGAGTCAGATACCTGTTGTATGGGAATTTGCTGATGTTTTCCCAGATGAGATTCTGGGGTTAACGCCGGACAGAGAAGTGGAGTTTGTTATTGACTTGGTATCGGGGACCGCACCAATATCTAAGGCGCTGTATCGTATGGCACCAGTAGAAATAAAAGAATTGATGGTTCAGTTGCAGGAACTGCTAGATAAAGGTTACATCAGACCAAGCGTGTCACCGTGGGGAGCACCGGTTCTGTTTGTAAAGAAGAAGGATGGTTCGATGAGGCTTTGTATTGATTACCGAGAGTTGAACAAGGTCACCATTAAGAACAGGTATCCGCTGCCCAGAATTGATGATCTATTTGATCAACTTAAAAGAGCGAAATACTTTTCGAAGATAGATTTGAGGACGGGTTATCATCAATTGAAGGTGAGGGAGGAGGATATCCCGAAAATGACATTCAGAACTCGTTATAGTCATTTCGAGCTTCTAGTAAGTAGTAATGTCATTTGTGTTAGAGTTTATGCCCTAGAGGCTAATTATTTGATGTAATTGCTTAACATTTTTGATATTATATTTGATTGAATAAATAGATTATTTTATTATGATTTCATTTACTGCGTTATATAAATGTTAACATAATAAAAGCCCTTAGAATAATGATACGAATTATATAGCTTTAAGTATGTGACTTGAACATGAGATTATATAATTATAATTAGTATCATTGCTCTTAAATGTCCCTAGTCGAGTATCATTGTTAATGGGACAACAATGATGCATTGAGACTAGTATGTGGATTGACTGATGGCCAAATCTCATTGGTCATAAATATATGAGATATTTGAGTCAATGCATAGGTACATGTTAGAGAACAATGTACTGGACTGACCCACCATGAGAATTCTACATGGAGCATTATGCAAAGTGTCATAAGAAATTCTTATAGTGACAATGATGTAATGATCCTTTGACCTGAAGTCACTATATTATTACACGAGAATTTGTGTACTTTGATATCATCAAATGTCACCTTTAATAGGGTGGACAATAAAGGTGATTATTGGGTACATCATGAATCGTGTGAGGAATATGAGTGATCTAGATGGAATTTAACCCTCCTATATATTAGGGGTGATATCCATAGGCCTCTTGATTGAGTAGGACTATGAAATGCATGGCCATGCTCAAATATTGATTTGTTTCATATAGTCTACTCATTGATCAAGAAAACTCAGATTAAATTATGAAGAGTATGACACATTCCATGCCTCGAGTTTAATCTAGGATATAAGGTTAAAAGGATTAAATTACATTGAAACATTGGTCACGAAAAGGTTGTATCGAATCACCGATCTTATTATTATTTGGGTAGCAGTGATGCATTACTAGATGCCGCTCACTGTTTATAATTTTATAATATGATTTTAAAATTATTGCCAACATAATAATAACCTATAGGGTCACACACTTAGAACGTAATTAAAAGGGAATTAATTTAAATTGTAAGTATTTTAAATATGTCAATATGATTGATAGTATTTAAAAATTACGAATTTAAATTAATAGGATAATTTGTATATATGTATATTAATTAAGTAAGACTTAATTAAAATATAATATATATAAATTCGGATTTTATTTTTCTATTGATTTTAGGTTTTAGTTAATTCCTATTAACTACTATATATATGATATATTAGTAGTCTAAAAGTCACGTAAGGAAAAACTAAAACCCTAGCTGCTTTCAGAAAGAGGCTAGAGAGAAAAATAGGTTAGAAATCCTGATCTTGGTGGCTAGTACCGCGGTTCCTTTTGCTGCAGATCGTGGGACGATTCGCGGAGCGTTCGTGTGGATACCGTAGAGACGTAGTCACTAGATTGCGTTGAAGATTCGAAGCCGTTCCAGAATTCCATCGTCTTCTCAACATCTCAGATAATCGGTAAAATAATCTAAACCTCTGATTAATCTGTTTTCGCATGGATCCTTTCTTAGGGTTTCGAAAAAATTTTAAATTCCGCTGCTTTCACTGTGTCGAAAACCTAACAATTTGGACTGACGAATGCACCAGCGGCATTCATAGATATGATGAACAGAGTGTTCAATCAATACTTGGACAAGTTCGTGGTCGTATTCATTGATGACATATTGGTGTATTCGAAGACGGAGGAAGAACATGTAGAACATTTACGGATCGCATTAGAGGCTTTGAGGAGGGAGAAGTTGTATGTCAAGTTTTCGAAGTGTGAATTTTGGTTGCAGATGGTGCAGTTTCTAGGTCATGTTATCGACAAGGACGGTGTTTCGGTGGATCTAGCGAATATGGAGGCAGTTATCAATTAGGACCAGCCGAAGACGCCCACTGAGATCAGGAGTTTCTTAGGGTTAGCGGGGTATTATCGGAGATTCATTCAGGATTTTTCAAAGATAGCATCATCGTTGACCAATCTTACCCGAAAGACTGTGAAGTTTGTTTGGTCGGAAAAGTGCGAGGAAAGTTTTATGGAGCTGAAGAAGAGGTTGAGTCAGGCACCAGTGTTAGCTTTATCGGACGACACGGGAGGTTTCGTAGTGTACAGTGATGCGTCACACAAGGGTCTTGGTTGTATGCTAATGCAACACTATAAGGTCATTGCGTATGCGTCATGTCAGCTAAAAAATTATAAGAAGGGTTACCCGACTCATGACCTAGAGTTAGCAGTGGTAGTTTTCACCCTGAAGATTTGGAGGCACTACCTGTATGGCGAGAAGTGTGAGATATATACAGATCACAAAAGTCTGAAATATATCTTCACTCAGAAGGAGCTGAATATAAGGTAACGTCGATGGTTAGAATTGATCAAAGACTACGACTGTGAGATTCTGTACCATCCGGACAAAACCAATGTAGTAGAACATGCCTTGAGCAAAACAGGCAGGGAGAAGTTGCTGAAGCTAACAAATCAGGAATAGTTGGCAAGAGATTTCGAACATTTGGAGTTAGAGATCAAATATCCGATGGAGACGTACGAGAAGTTATTTACAGTAACAGCAAGCCCGACCTTATTAGACAAGATCAAAGAGGCTCAGGAAAAGGATGAAGATTATGATAGTATTAAGAAGCAAATTGTTGAAGGCGAGGAGCTTAAGTATAAGATTGATAGCACAGGGTTGCTAAGGTTCGAATAGAGAGTCTGGGTACCGTTAGATCCGGAGTTGCGGGAAGAGATTCTTTAGGAAGCTCACAGTACGAGGTACTCAGTACATCTCGGAAGCACGAAAATGTATTAGGATCTACGGTAATACTTTTGGTGGCTGAATATGAAGAGGGAAGTGACAGAATGCATCAGTCGATGTCTGACATGCCAACGGGTTAAAGTAGAGCATCAGCGGCCAAGAGGATTGCTTCAACCACTAGAGATTCCGGAGTGGAAGTGGGAGCACATCACGATGGACTTTGTGGTGGGTTTGCCACCGACACATAAAGGTTTAGCCGCCATCAGGGTAATAGTGGATCGTCTGACGAAGTCAGCCCATTTCCTACCTATCAGAATATGGTACAATCTGGAGCAGTTAGCAAAACTTTATGTGAAGGAGATAGTGTCACGACATGGAGTGCCAGTATCGATTGTGTCCTACAGATATCCACGCTTCACGTCAAATTTCTAGAGAAGCCTGCAAGCAAGGATGGGGACACAGTTGAGGTTAAGCACAGCGTACCATTCTCAAACTGACGGCCAGGGCGGCGAACGATTCAGACTCTAGAGGATATGCTCCAAGCGGTGGTGATGGACTTAAAGGGCAGCTGGGACAACCATTTTCCACTGGTGGAGTTCGCTTACAACAACAGCTATCACGCTAGTATCGGCATGCCACCGTACGAAGCACTTTATGGAAAAAAGTGTCGAACACCGTTATGTTTGTCGACGCCGGGATTTTCGTCGTTTCGTTTTTTTTTATGATTAAAAAGCCCTTTCCAATTTTAGCCTTTGGATTTAAGATATGATTTGTTGAAAAGGGTCGGCTTAAATGTCGACGGGGTTTCGAAAGGTTGTTTTTGAATTGGTCAGGTATCGTTTCTGACTGGTCGTTTTTGAATTGGTCAGGTATCGTTTCTGACGGGTCGTTTTTTGAATTGGTCAGGTGTCGTTTCTGACTGGTCGTTTTTGAATTGGTCAGGTATCGTTTCTGACTGGTCGTTTTTGAATTGGTCAGGTATCGTTTCTGACTAGTCGTTTTCGAATTGGTCAGGTATCGTTTCTGACTGGTCATTTTCGAATTGGTCATCCGGTTCTAAAATCTTGTATCTTAACGTGGGACAAGTTACATGTTGACTCGGGGTACCAAATAGGATCGGATCCTATTTCAGATCGCGACCTCCGCGATCTGTTTACTTTTTCACTTTTTCTTTCTCTCGTTTTCGGTTCTCCTCGTCCCCCACCCGGCTTTTTCGTCTTTTGGACATCTTTTGGCAAAATCTGCTCCGATTAAATCAATCTACGCACTTTGGGTAACGTTTTAACTCCATTTTCTTTGATTTTCGCTTTCGTTTGGCTATGTATTTACTTATTTAAATGTTTTTAATTTTACCAATGCATGCCTATATGAGATATTTGTGTTGGACGTAGCATAGATAAACAATGGGTTTTGCAGACACGCTTTATTTACTTTGAAAACCCATGGTTTTAGTCATTTTATGCTCATGATGCATCATTTTCACTTGCATTTGGGATTTGTTGGTTGCCTGACTTGATTAAACATGCTTGATCGTGCATGGGATGTCCATTTTACAAACGAAACTCTGCCGAAATTTCGGGAAATCTAGCGCACCCCTAGGGATTTATTTATGCATTTTCAATTCATAAACATGTCATGCTGCCCTATGATTTTTAGCAATATGCAATAAGATTTTTTTTAAAAGATAACGAGCTAAGGATGTACCTCCTTTTTGTGATGCCTTTTCAGTCATGGATCCTGATGCTCCCAATGGCTCCACAGTGCCCCGGGTGGCTGGTGGCCGTCGTCGTAGGGCGACCACCTCATCTCCAGCTCCAGTCCTGACCCGTCATTCCAGTAGATTGGCGGAGTCTGTCCTTCGCCCGGTTCGACCTGATGTTGGTGAGGATGCCCCAGCTGAGGAAGAGGCGGGTCCCTCGGGCACAGCGGCTCATCCCCCCACGCGTCGGACCTTACCAGGGGCCCGTGCCAGGATACCGGATCTGCTCGGTCCTGATCTCAGCAGTCACCCCTCAGCCTACCTTGCGGCTAATGAGGTATATCCGTCGTTTAAGTAGTTCATTCAAATCTGTATGGTTACCATGCCTGACTTTTGATGGCTGTCACAGGTTCCTGAGTTTACCCAACCTCGGGGCAACTGGTTCAGCATCTACACTCTCTACCATGCGCTGCATTCCGACTACAGGGGGATGGTAGATTCTTGGGGTTTCAGACATTTCTTCACTATCGCCCCTCGCCGGTGTCCGTGGGGCTATATGAGGGCCCTATCTGAGCGCTGGTTCCACCAGACACAGTCGCTTCATCTTCTGGACTATGAGCTGCTGTTGACCCCTCTAGACTGGCGTTATATCACTGGGGTGGAGTTCTCTGGACCCCAGGTCCCCCTGGAGTCGGACATCACCCCCGCAGCTGTTCGATCCTTGTTGGGATACTCTCCCCAAGATAAGGCCTTTAAGGCCCGCAGCATTCGATCGGGAGCCTTGGCTGTAGATGTCATTGGAGGGGTCCTCTCCGAGCCATTCCCTGAGGACCGGTCTGCTCGTGACTTTCTGCTCCGACGCTTGTTTTTTACCATCATGAGGGGTTGTTTTCTGGGGAACAACTCCTCGATTATTCATTTCAGTATCGTCGGAGCCACCCGGGAGGTTGACCGGATCGGGGACCATGATTGGGGCTCCTTCACCTTCGCTTACTTCCTCCATGGTCTTCGTCTTCGCTCAGAGGGACAGACGGATGTCTGGCTCGGGTTCTACCCCTTCCTGCTAGTAGGTCCTTTTTATTGTATCGTCCTTGATTTGTTCCATTTCTTTGTCCCTTCCTGCTACTTACGGTTTTGCTGTTTTGTTTAACAGTTCTGGGCTTACGAGAGACTACCCTGCTTGCGGTCAATTACTACTCTCGGTCCGGAGACTTATCCCAGGGGTCGTCGATGGCATCATAGTACTCTTGAGGAGACCCCAGTGTTAGATAGCTTTGCTCACTGTCGACTGCAGTTAGAGCTGATCTCGTCCGCGGATGTGATCTGGGTTCCCTACACGGCGGATCATTTGGCGGCTGGCCTCGCCGGTGGTTATGTCGCGGATCTGGAGCTTGCCTTGTCCACTCGTCGTATTCCATTTCTGACCTATGGTGGATGGGAGTTGTATCTGGGGAAGCGCGCCATCCGATGTGTTTCTGGGGAGGCTCGTATCCCTTTCGCCCCTCCTTCACAGAGATTTTGTTTCGCGGATGCCCACCTTCCAGAGGCCCTGACGGCCAGGGAGGACAGATATATGTTGTCTGCTGGTCCTCATACGAGCAAGAGCTTCAGTGCCTGGTGGAGACCCCGCACCATCGGGCCTCAGACCCGGGCCACCTTCTTCCTCGGAGACCTGGTTCACGGGTCGGTAATGATGACGAATTGGATGGAGTGTGTCCGGGCCCCCACCCATTTGGACCATATTGCTTCCCTCACTCGGCAGGTGGATCAGTTATCCTTTTTTGTTCGGAGCCTGGGCCGAGATCCAGAGGAGGCTTATGTCGCGGACTCGCATGGATTCGATTTTGGTGCGGGCTCCGGCCCATCGGATGCCCCAATTCTGCCTTATTCCTGCCCAGACCTGAACTTTGAGGATGAGGCTTCCATTCCCCGGGATTTGCCTGCAGATCAGTTTGAGGATGATGCCTTTATTGATGGCATAGATTTCACTGATTAGATTTTTAATAGTCTAGGATCTCTGTATTTGGACCTGTTTTGTTTTATTTATAATCATCATTTTTCATTCCATGTATTATGTACAGAATTATCTTTATTTTATGAATAATCTTTTCTTTATGATGATCCATTTATTCCATTATAGCTTGTATGATGCATGATTTATTATATACGTGGATAAAGAAAAATTGACCCCTGTATAGTCTTTTGATACTGCTTTTTACATATGTCGTCCATAGATGTGGTTCGCGTGGGCCCTCGCGCCCCCTCAGGAATCATTGGCAAGCTCCGATTGTGGCTGGATAGTTTGCTACCCTCTGACCGAATCATCGCAGAGGGTCTCTTGGGACACTCCTTCTCTCTTTTGTCATTCCAGGTGTCGCCGGGCTTTGTTGACGGCATTCTCAGCTGTTGGATCCCGGACAGACATGTTTTCAGGTTTGGTCTGGAGTATCTGACCCCCACTCTTGAGGAGTATGCTCGCTTTACCTGTTTGTCGGTCGATGGTCCCTGCGCACGGGTTACTTCAGGCCATATGCGCCGTTAGTTTCTGACTTTCACAGGCTTGCGGAGGACAGCTCTGCTATCTGTGATTTCTTCGAGCCACCTTGTCCCTCTACCCTTCTTGATTGACAGATTTGGCTCGGTGGATAGCTTCTCTCGATTCTCCAGTGATTTTTCAGTATCTGAGGAGCGCTGGGGCGCTTTGAGAGTGGATGTTTTGATGGCCTGTGTCATATCAGTTATGTACATGCCTGCAAGGGATGACCTCCTGGACATGCGGGTTATTGTGGCGGTTCAGGCCCTTCAGGAGGATCATACTATCCTTCCCATGATACTTGCCGAGACTTACCTATCGGCCTCATATTGTCATTCCTTCTCTGGTTGCATATTCAGGGGAAGTTCTATTTTGTTGTATGTATGGTTCATGAGCCACCTCAGACCTATCGAGCAGTTTCGTCGGCATGGGTTTTGTTTCAGCCACAGCTTGGCCATGCAGTTCTCATTCCATCCCCGGCAATGCACTGATACAGCTTCCTGGAGGGAGTTCTTATCGGCCATTGAGGAGCCTTTCCATCTTCTGATCTACTCGGGTTATTGCTCATTCCTGAGCTTCTTGACTCACGTGCCCCCACTTGATTTCCTTCCTCTTCTTGGTTTGAGGGGGGTGACGACTTATCACCCTTTAGCTGTCATGGGGCAGTTTGACCAGCTGCAGGATCTTCATCTCTTTGCGGGAACAGCTGACTACCAGTTTCTCATATCGACTCAGACGGAGAGGGAGATGCTGAGGGTATATGATCTTTGGTCACATAGGGTCTCGGCCGAGTTCAAGGATAGTCATCCTGGTCAGACCCCCGATTATCTACTATGGTTGCGAGGAGATTCTGAGATTGTCGACTTTGACCCGATTGGGGTATTGGATGGTTCTCGAGGACCTTTCCCAGTTGAGACTAGTTCAGATGCAGTCATTCCTTCGGAGCTTTCAGAGTTAGCGCCCAGATCTGATGTTGAGGACGTTTCTGCCGCGGTGCATGTCCCTTGTCCTAATTTGGCGGATCGGATCCAGAGACTAAGGATTGAGGGTACCAGGCTCCGGTCAGCTTTGAGTACTACTGAGACTGAGAGGGATACCGCCCACGCTGAGCGGAATGCTGCTGTACTAGCTCGTGGTGCTGCCCTCTCTGCCAGAGATAGTATTATCGAGCAGGTCAGAGTTGTCATGGAGGGCCATTCTGCGACTGTTAGTAGGGCTTCTGCCCTTTTGACTCGGATTGACATGATGGGACAGCAGATTGCGGGTGAGCCGGAGGTTTATGATGCCTCGACTATTCTGTCTATCCTTCTCCAGCTGGTCTCTGACCTGTAGATGATTTTATTTCCTGCACGGACTATGTCAGTTTCATCACTTTTATTTAAAAGATAGACTTGTAATCGAAATGTTTTGTATATATAGAGAAATATTTATGGTTTAGTCATTTCCCTTTTTGGTGCATCGTCGCCCTTCATTGGATCCTCATTTTATCCAGCCGATTAAGATTTTGATATATTGCCTTATTTCTTTCCTCAAGTCTTGATTGGAACTCCACAGATATTGCCGCATGCCCCTCAGATTTCATCGGAGTGAGTCTTGGATTCTGGCTGATTATATGGCTAGGTTTGGGTAAGATTCAGAATGTATTTATCAAAGTAGGGTTTCGGGGTTTTCTGGAAATGGGATTGGTACAGGGACAAGGTTTATTATTTTGTATAGAACGGACCGCGCCATGATGGCTGCCTACGTACTCCCACAAGTCAGGAGATCAGGTCCTACGTAATTCGAGTTTCAAGGGAGATAGGAAGGAATTTTTTTTTTTTTTTTTTAAGCATAGAACCGTTTCACAGAGTCAGAATTCAGGGGCTGCGGGAATACCTCGCCATCCATTTCTTGTAGGATGAGGGCCCCTCCAGATAGGACTTTCTTGATCACAAAGGGTCCTTCCCAATTTGGAGCAAATTTTCCTTTGGCTTCGTCTTGACAGGGTATGACCCTCTTTAGCACTAGGTCATTTTCTTTGAACTTTCGGGACCGTATCTTTTTGTCGTACGATAGAGAGATGCGTTGCTGATACAACTGACCGTGTAGTATAGCCGCCACCCTCCTTTCATCTATTAAGGCTAATTGGTCGTACCGATCTTGTATCCAATCCTCCTCGTCAATTCGCGCATCGAGCAAAATTCGGAGGGACGCCATTTCCATCTCAACTGGCAAAACGGCCTCCATTCCATATACCAAGGAGTAAGGGGTTGCCCCTGTAGACGTACAAACTGATGTCCGATATGCAAACAGTGTGAGGGGTAGCAAGTCTGGCCATCCTCGATGATTGGCAGACATTCTTGCCATAATTCTCTTTATATTCTTATTCGCCGCCTCCACGGCCCCATTCATTTTGGGCCTATAAATGACAGAATTGAGATGCTTGATCTTGAATTGGGCGCATAACTCCTTCATAAGGGCATTGTTCAGATTCTTGGCATTGTCGGACACCAAGATTTCAGGTTGTCCGTACCGGCAAATGACATTGTTCCTAATGAAACTGACTATGACTTCCTGCGTTACTTTGGGGAAAGAAGCTGCCTCCACCCATTTAGTGAAATAATCAATCATGACGAAAATGAACTGGTGGTCGTTGCTTGCTTTGGGCTCCACGGGTCCGATTACATCCATACCCCACATGGAGAAAGGCCAAGGGGAAGTCATACAATGTAGTTCATTAGGAGGCGCATGCATCACATTACCGTGTGCTTGGCACTGGAAACATCGCTTGACATGATCGTCACAGTCAGCCTTAAGTGATAGCCAGTAGTGCCCCGTCCTCAGAATTTTCTTGGCCAACATCGGTCCACTCATATGTGGCCCACATACTCCACTGTGCACTTCACCCATGATTTTCTGTGCTTGAGCCTCGTCCACACATCGCAATAATCCCAAGCCTACATCCCTCTTATACAGGGAATCTCCGCTTAAATAGAATTTCATCGCCATCTTCTGGATTCTCTGCCTTTCCGTTCGGTTGGCTTGGTCGGGGAGGGATCTATCCCTCAAGTATTTCTGAATGTCATGATACCAGAGCTGATTTGGCTGAAACATGTCTTCTGATAACTCTGATATATGTTCTTCGTAAGCGGGAGCATTTTGCACTGTTATTTCAATCTGGGGAGTGGCTTTGCTTTTGAGTACGTGTACTAACGAGGCCAGGGTGGCCAATGCATCGGCAAAGTCATTCCGCCCCTTGGGAATGTGTCGAAAGGCTATGTCTTCAAATTCTTGCATCAATCGGATTACACACCGGTGGTACGGAAGTAATCGAAGCTCCTTAGTGCCATACACCCCCGTCGCATGTCTGATTACCAACTCTGAATCTCCGAACACGGCTAATCTTTTCACTCCCATATTGCGGGCGAATCTCAGTCCCAGTATACATCCTTCATATTCAGCCGTATTGTTCGAGTTACTGAACTGTAACTTGGTGAGAACAGGGTATTGTTCGCCCGTAATGGAGACCAGGACCGCTCCAGCTCCAGCCCCTTCAGCATTTATGGCACCGTCGAAATACATTTTCCAAAATTGTCCTTCGTCATCACACCTCGTTTGCTGGACCCACAATATGTCTTCACCCGGTAGGGAAGTTTCTAAAGGCTTCATCCCCCCCGTCGGCATCTCTGATAATTGATCTGCAATCCCCTGCCCCTTTACGACTTTCTGGGTAACATAGAGGATATCAAATTGCTGTAGGATTAATTGCCACCTTGACAATCGACAATTCAACATTGGTCTTTCAAATATATACTTCAAGGGATCGATTCGCGAGATCAAATAGGTAGTGTGTCCATGAAGGTAATGTTGTAACCTCATAGTAGCCCATGCCAAGGCGCAACATGTTCTCTCGATCGGCGTGTAATTCTGTTCACAGCTGCTGAATCTCTTGCTGAGGTAATAAATGGCATGCTCCTTGCCGGATTCACTTTTCTGCCCCAGCATACAACTCATCGCCATATCATTCACGGATATATACAGGAAAAGGGGAATTCCGTCCTTCGGAGGTACCAGCACTGACGCTTCTGTTAATTGCTTCTTAATAGTCTGAAAGGCCTTTTGGCATTGACTGTTCCACTTTCGGGATGCATCTTTCCTTAACAGTTTAAAGATTGGTTCGCAGGTGGTTGTCAGATGGGATATGAACCGACTGATGAAGTTTATCCTCCCCAAGAATCCCCTTATCTCTTTCTCTGTACGAGGTGCTGGCATATCCACAATGGCTTTGATCTTAGCCGGATCCAGTTCGATGCCCCGATTGCTCACCAAGAATCCAAGGAGCTTACCTGACTGAACTCCGAAGGCACACTTTGCCGGATTGAGCTTCAAATTATACTTCCTGAGCCGCTCAAATAGCTTCTTGAGGTGAGTCACATGGTCAGATTTCGTCCTTGATTTCACAATAATGTCATCCACGTAAACCTCTATCTCCATGTGCATCATGTCGTGGAATAGGGCCATCATGGCCCTCTGATAAGTGGCTCCTGCATTTGTGAGGCCGAAAGCAAGTCGTCTATAACAAAACGTGCCACAGGGGGTGATGAAGGCAGTCTTTTCTCGGTCCTCTTCCGCCACCATTATCTGGTGATATCCCGTAAAACAATTGACAAATGAATACATTTCATACTGATGAATGGCGTGATCGGTTTGTCTTCAGACATTTTCTCCTTTCCCTTTTCATTGGGGTCTGCCTGCCCTGGGAGATGACACTTTTTCTCAAACTGCTCCATGATTTCCTGTAAGAATTCCCTCTGCTGGACCTATCCCTTGGCTGGGGGAGCCTCCACCTTACCCTCTGATTCAGATGCAGGCTTGATTACCCTCGGGGAGTGTTCATTATTGGTTCTCGGTATCGGGACTCCGGTTATCCGAATGGGAATTTTCTTATATGAGTTCTTTGGCCTTATACCTCCGTGATATCCTAACCCTGCCTTGCCCGACTGCGCTGGTATCTGGATGGGCTCGGTGATTCCTTGGTTGTTCTTGCCCAGCCCTTGCCCCGGCTAGAAGTTCATCGCCATCATTTCCCGGGCAACGAAAGTGAGCTCGGGGGACATTTTAGGCTTTTTAACTCCGGGGCTCCCAACTGCTTGTACTGAGGGGTGCTAATTTCAAATGCCTGATAGCTGATTGGTTCGGCCGATTCATCCACATGGATCACAGGCATGCCTTTTACAGAGGGAACAGGGTAGTCAGATTCTGCTGCAATTGTTACCAAGTGCCCCTCAACGATGAATTTTATTTGTTGATGCAGGGTGGAGGGAACTGCCCCTGCCATATGAATCCAGGGCCTCCCTAGTAGCATGTTATAACTGGCAGTGATATCTAGCACCTAGAAGGAAATATCAAAAGTGTAAGGCCCGATCTCCACTGGTAGCTCAATCTTTCCCACCGTGTCCTTTCGAGACCCGTCGAACGCCCTCACCACCACTTGGCTGGCCCGCAGGCGCTTAGGGTTGATTTTCATCTTCTCCAGAGTACTATATGGGCAAATATTCAGGGCTGACCCACCATCAATCAATACTCCGTTCATCACATACCCGGAGGAGATGACCGCAATGTGTAACGGCCTCCGGTGCCCCCTCCCTTCTTCGGGGATATCGTCGTCGGTGAATGAGATCACGTTGTTGTCCAAAAGGTGGCCCACCAAGTGGCCGAATCTCTCTGTGCTAATTGACTTGGGGACATAAGCCTCTTCCAGAACTTTGCTTAATATTTGATGATGATCGGTTGATGCCAATACAAGATCTAAGATTGATGTCAGGGGCGGTTGCACCTCCAGTGTTTTAACCACATTCGCCTTGCCGTGATTCATTTTCTCCCAAAACTCCAATGCTTTTTCCTCCGATATTTTCCCGTTTTCCCTTTTCGTGTTCTCAAAAACCCGCCTTGGTAAGTACAATGGATTTCCCTTAGAGCTGACTGATGCACAACTAGCCTCCTCCTCGGTCTTCCCCCTGTAATTCCACGGAACAGCCTTCAGACTGGTAATTGACAATTGTGACCTGGCTGCTATAACAAGGGGTCTTGGGGCCGTCAACCGGATAGGCTCCCTTTTGGTACTTCGAATTACCCCAACCAACTTGATAGGCTCATTTTGCGCGCTCTCCTGGGCATTGGTCATAGCAATTTCTCCTTTTATCCTCCTTACGTACATTGATTTCAAGGGACCTCCCGCCCCACTGATTTCTACTACGTTCACGCCTCCCCCAGTGTGCTCGGGAAGAGGGTTGGCCTTTACATTTGGGGGTTCCGGTTGTTCCACCATGATCTCCCCGCTGTCAATCATGTTATGGATTTTTTGTTTTAGCGACCAGCACTCCTGGGTGTCATGCTCCGGGGATGCCGAGTGGTAAGCGCATCTCTTGCCAGGGTCATATCTCTTGCCCTTCGGGTCCGATGGAGGTGTCAGCTCTGTAATCTTCTTCTGGCTTACCAACATGGCCAGTATTTGTTCCAATGAATCCCCCAATGAGGTGAACTCCCTCTCTTGTGGCTTTTCGAATTTCCTGCGCCCCTCATACCTTTGATTGTTGAAATTTGATGGACGCGGGGCCTCATTTCTTTGCATGCGGACCGGGGGGCTGGTCATTGCTTTTCCAGATAGCCCTTGCAAAACCAGGGACACATCCTCCTCTTTCCTCTTCTGGGGTCTCCGGGAAGAACTGTCATAGTTTCCACTCTGGATTTGCTCAGCAATAGCCTCGAGAGCTGTGAAGTCTCGGATTTTCCCTGACTTTAAACCCATCTCAGCCATCTCCCCATGTTTGATCATCTCCGCAAAAGGCTTCCCTATCCCCGCTATCACCCTTTCATAGTAAGGGGCCTCTTGGATATCGATGAATGTCATAACCATCTCTGCCTCACTCATAGGTGGGTTTACTTGGGTCGCCATCCTCCTCCACCGTTGAGCGTAGTCTCTGAAAGATTCATTGGTCTGCTTCCTGATTTTCGTCATCTGGTATCGGTCCTGGGCCATCTGGGATTGAAAGCTGTATTGCGTTAGGAATGTGTGGGCCAGCTCCTCCCAATTGTTAATTTTAGCATTATCCAACCTCGCATACCATGTCCTAGCCTCCCCTGTCAGGCTTTTATGGAACAGTTGCATTCTCAATGATTCGTCCTCAGCATATCCCCCTAGCTCTCCGATGTATACTTTCAAATGTGTGTAAGGATCCCCTGACCCGTTATACTTTTCAAATTCGGGGAGCTTGAACTTCTCGAGATATCTGATTCCCGGAAAATGCATAAATCAGAGTAGTTAACACTGCCATATGACCCGATCCCCTTCATAGTTTTTATGGCCTCTTCCATCTGCTTTATCTTTTTGCTGACACTGCTGGCAACCTCATCTTCTGGGATGATAATAACTTGCTTTGGCGGTTCAACCTTTGGAGTTTCTGGGGTCGGCCCGCTCCCTTGAGATGATGGGCCCGGCGGGTCCTCGAGTTGTGGCCCTGATTTTAGCTTAAAATGCTCTTTGAGCAACATGGTCAGCTCTGTCATTTGATTTCTTACAGCATCGAATTCTTCCCGAGATACGGGAGCCGAATTAGGATTAGGGTTCTCAGCCATTTCGACTGTTGACTCTCTGGCTTTCTTGGATCGGAGACGGGTTTAGGGCGCAATCCTGCAAATAAAACACGCCAAGGTTTAGTTCCGGGAAACGACACTGCCAGATGCATGTTAAAGCAAATACTTTTTGGCGTTTTTGGGTTTTGTAATCTTTTTCTGCAAAACAGGTTCAGTATTTATTTTAATCAAGGAATGACATTGTGCAGTTATGATGCTCTCCAAGCTGTCCCTGTAAAACAGAGGTTAGTACTTTTATTTTGACACAGCGGGAGGTACAAAATGTTTGACTAAGCATGATGTCATGTGCGAAAAACGTAAAAGGGTATGAAGAGACTTCCACGCGCTCGGGTTTATCTAAGGCTGACCTACCCTAAGTTACTCTCGCGGGCTTTTTGGCATGAAGGTTCCCAGATCTTCGCAACATACTAGAAGGGAATAAATCCGATCTATCAATTGGATTGGATCTGAGTGGATACTTTTCCTGAGCCTCGCCGGGGAGCACCCCTTTGAGTCCAGTAATCCACATCCGACGGGTTTGCCTCAGGAGGAAGAACTGCTCAACATTCAGTCATCGTACCTCACCGTATGCAAATGATGACAATAAAGTAAAGCATTCGTAAAGCAATCACAAAACTCGCATATTCATTCATACACGCACAAAAAGTAGATCAATCGCAAGTAACGCAACCACACACAATTTTTAGATTTTTAAAGGATAGGAAAACATCAGGATTTTAACGCGGCTTAAGCCCTCTAACGTCCCCAGCAGAGTCGCCAGCTGTCGACGCCGGGATTTTTGTCGTTTCGTTTTTTTTTATAATTAAAAAGCCCTTTCCAATTTTAGACTTTGGATTTAAGATGTGATTTGTTGAAAAGGGTCGGCTTAAATGTCGACGGGGTTTCGAAAGGTCGATTTTATAATGAACCAATTGACCAGAGTCACCAGTTGGTATATTTGAAATGGATGTACCAACTCATCCGAATTTTGTTTTCGTAATCGCTGGCTCATATGTGACTCCGAGTTAATTGATCCGCAAACCGAGATTCACAGAGTTCGGGGGCTTGCTTAAGCGAGGGGAAGGTGTTAGGCACCCCCCGACTTCCGTGAAAACACGGTTACCGCAATCTTGATGTTTTCCTATCCTCTTTAAATCCTAAAATGTGTATGTGCGCATATGTGTGCGTGTGTGCCTAAATGAATGATTGTGGAAAATTTTTGCATAAAAGTTGCTTTGATTTTCTATGACAAATGTGTTTTATCGAGAAAGTGTTTAGACGTCTTTTGACCCAAATGACAAGGCTTCGTTTTTTATAATAAAGATTGATTTTAATTTCGAAAATGATGAGGGTTTTTTATTAAATGTCATTTTCAGAAAACAATAATTTTTAAACTTTTGTCAAATAGGAATCGAGACTATACATTGCCTTCTAACAGTAAATATAAATAAAATGAAGGCAACTTCTAGAACTCTTTAACCCTATGCACAAAGTTTAATGAAAACGTTTATTTATTTTTTACGAAAACATCTTTTATGACATTTTAAAACCAAATGTAGCCTTTTCGTCAAACAAGGATCAAAGTTCGCCAAAACTCTTAATTTTTAAACCTCGTGAATCTAATATCCTAATTTGATCATTTTTAGAAAATCTTCATCGTTTGTCTTATTTTGGAAACCATTTTTGTGTCGTGAATTTAAACAAGCATTCAAAACGTGTCGGGGCTATCCGTGGGCATGTGAGCCGTCTAAATAACCCTAAACACCCACAATCACATATTTTTATTATTACGGGGCCTTAACTCGTTCACGATTTGGTATCGCGTTAAGGCCCGATATTACATATGTACAACCATGAATCCTATCTAAAGATTACATACACCCAAAAATGTCCATCATCGGGATTTGATCACGACGATCTCCTCCCTAGGCTCACAGTTACCCAAATCACTGCATAACTAATACTACGGCAAAATCTAACAATACTAAACTCATTACGGTACTATATGAATCACAAATCTCAATGCCAACACTACAACTATCTATGAACACAACGAACGATATATCACCGTACGGATGTCATCGGGGCATTAGGAGGAAGTTACGTTCCAATGGAACCCTTGCTAACGACCCCTAACCCACGGATCATCATCATCATGACAACATAATACATCAAATAATCCAAAACATGAAATTATACTAACAATACAAACAATAAAAACCAAGAAAACACCCTTTTCACCTTGCAAAATGCCGATTAAAGCTTCTTATTTCACAAATCGGACAACACCACAAGAATACTCGACTAATTAGCAAGAGAAGATAAATTTTTCACTCAAATCTAACCAAGAACAAAGCTCTTCTCTCTCCTCCCGCGAACTCTCTCTCTCTAAAACTCTATTTTTCTCTTCCTCCTCTTTCTTCTCGGGTGGAAATGGCCGCTGTATAGTGTTCAGCAGGCAGCCGCAGGTGCATCTGCGGCTGGGCTGCTAGCCGCCCGCGCCGAATCCTCGGCTGCAGGGTTGTCTCCTCGAGCCGCGTATTGTCCCGTTTGTCGGTGGCCGCAGGTGCATCTGCGGCTGTCCGACTTGCTTTTCTCGATTTCCGTGTCACGCGGTCTTAATTCGCCAATTTCTGCGATATTATTTTGGAAGGCTGCTACCTGATGTATAAACTGCTCTTTGTGCTTGGCTTCCAGGGGGCGCTGCCCCCTTCCACCCCCGCCAGCTTATCGGCGAGATGGGCAACCGCTCGCTCACCGGGGAGTAAGACCCCCGAACATCGTAAGCGTAGTGGCCATTAGTCGCCTTTTGTGATCAAATCAGGTTCTTCTGGATCAACTGTTTGCCTTGCCTCAAATAACCTGATGCACGTTGTTCGTTGTGGCGGCTTTAATCGTAAATTGTTGGGGTGGCTTCGTGTTGGGGTCTACTTTCCTTTCCGCATGTCAGGTCAAATTACGATATTGCCCTCCTGTCAGGGTTAGTATACAGGCGCAAAATTTGGGTGTCTACAATGTTGGGACGAGGTTGGTGAGCGAAGACTGCTTGGACCTGAAATGGTGCAGCAGACTGCAATCACAGTACAGCTTATCAGAAATCGACTGGTAGCAGCTCAAGATCGTCAAAAGAAGTATGCGGATTTGCATCGCCAAAAGCGGGACTTCGACGTGGGCAGTTTCGTATTTCTCAAGGTAACTCCCTAGAAGGGGAAGATCCATTTTGGCAAGAAGGGCAAGCTGAGCTCTAGGTTCATAGGACCGTTCGAAATCTTGAAGTGAGTCGATGAAGTGGCGTACGAGGTAGCATTACCTCCTGAACTTGAGCACATTCATAATGTGTTTCATGTATCAGTGTTGCGGGCGTATAAACCAAACTACAAGCACGTTATCTCATATGAACCAATTCAAGTCGAGAAGGACTTATCATATGAAAAAGTTTCTGTCCAGATACTCGATAGGAAGGAACAGAAACTGAGGAATAAGATAATTCATTATGTCAAAGTGTTTTGGAGGAATCATGCAATTGAAGAAGCTACGTGGAAACTAGGGGAGGAAATGAGGGCGAATTACCCGTTTTTATTTGAGTAACCTTATTTACAATTCCGGGGACGAAATTGTTATAAGAGGGGGGGAGAATGTAATGTCCTAGAATTTTCACGTCATTATTAATTAAATTATTAATTTAATTTCTAATGAGTTAGTTTTATGAGGTTATTTAAATCTTTTTATGTGATTAATTAATTTCATGATTAAATGATTATGTGATTAATTGCCAGCATTAATTAAAGGGAGTCACTAATAGTTTAATTAAATTAGTGAACAAACCCTAAAGTTTTAATATCAATAGAATTGATAAGTTGTCACTAATTAAATATTCAATTAAATTAAGTAACCAATCATTGGATTATATTTAATGGTTAGTGTTAAATTAAATGGACTTGATTAAATAATAGTCCAAGTCATTTAATAAGAGTCCATTGGGTATATATTCATATATTCAGCATACTATTTTCACTTATTCATATATTCAGCATACTGTTTCTCTCTTTCTCTCAACCAATTATATACTTTGGAATTTTAAATCTAGCTATCCAATTTGGCGAGAAAATAAAAAAGAAAAGTACAAATTTCAAAAATCAAATCCTCGTTACATCCAAATTTTATAAAGTAAAAGGTACAAAATAAAATAATCTATTATCTCTCAATTATCCAGTAATGTTTTGGGACAGAAAGTTAAAAATTATTTTAGCAAGGATAAATGGTGGCCATTATATCAAAATTTTCAATATTAAATCCAAGTTATCCGATCCATTTATGTCAATTAGTTGCACTAGTTAAGGAAGTTCATACTCCCTATTTTGAATTCTTCCTCAAATTTCCTCATATACGATGGGTAAAATATAAAATTAAAATTTTATATAAATTTAATTTATCTTCAAAAAGTACACAAGTGAGTCCCACTATTTTTTAGAAAGAAGAAAATATCTTTAATATATTTATATGGGGTCCATTGTAAATAAAATGAGACATTATTTGTACTCTTTTTTTCATTTTAATTTTATTTAATTAGCGTTAAAACATCTTTTATAAGACGAAATGTAACAATTCGGATCAAATCCCGAGTTTGAATCAAATTATACTATACCCAAGTTGAATGTAGTGTTTCAATAATATCTTCTTGAGTTATTTGGCACACCACAAATTTACCCAAAACTTGGTGCTTTCATGTCCCCGCATTTGGTTCTCTGTCTATTATGGGATATATTACCAACTGCATTCATATTCTCACATCTGACAATCTGATTGTATGACTCGACTCGAATTTTAAGAGTCGACTCTGATACTATATGTAACAATCCATATTAAATTTGAGTCCAAATTAAATCACATTATTCTAAAATATAATGTTATGTCTTAATAATATTTTTTTTAGTATTTAAAACAAAAACCATTATGGCAATTTGTTGTACTAGTCATGGAGGTCCATACTTCCTATTTTGTGTTCTTCCTCTCTAATTTCCTCATAAAATATGAGTAAAATATAAAATTCAAATTTAAAATATTATATAAATTTAATTTATCTTTAAAAATACTTAAGTATGGTCCATTATTTTTTAGAAAAGAAGAAAAGATCCTTAGTATATTTATCTGGGATCCATTGTGAATAAATTGAGACATTATTTGTACTTTCTTTTCCATTTTAATTTTACTTAATTTGCATTAAAGTTTATTTAAAACATCTTTATAAGACGAAATATAATAATTCAGGTCAAATCCTGAGTTCGAATCAAATTATATTATACCAAAGTCGAATGTAGTCTCAATAATATTTTCTTAAGTCATCTTAGCGTACCACATTATCACCAAAAATCAGCTGTTTTCGTGCCCCCACATTCGATTCTCTGTCTATTGTGGGATATATTAGCAACCACATTCATATCCTCACATCTGACACCTCAATTGGATAGCCCGACCCAAATTTTGAGAGTGACTTTGATGCCATATTTAACGATCTAGATCAAATTTGAATTCCAATTAAGTCATGGCATGCTAAAATATAATGTTTTGTCTTAATAATATTTTCATGAGTATTTAAAACAAAAAGCATCACGGCAATTTGTTGTACTAGTCGAGGAAGTTCATACTCCCTATTGTGTATTCTTCCTTTTAATTTCCTTATAAAAGATGGATAAAATATAAAATTCAAATTTAAAATATTATATAAATTTAATTTCTTTAAAAAGTACTTGAGGTCCACTAGTTTTTACAAAAGAAGAAAAGATTCTTAGTATATTTATATGAAGTCCATTGTATTTAAATTATGACATTATTTCGACTTTCTTTCCTATTGTAATTTTACTTAATTTGTGCTAAAAGTATATTTAAAACATCTTTTATAAGACGAAATATAACAATTTGTGTCAAATTTCTAGTTCGAATCAAATTATACCATGCCTAAGTTGAATGTAGTGTCTCAAAAATATTTTCTTAAGTCATCTTTGTGCACCACAGGTTCACCCAAAACTAGGTGCTTTCATGTTCCTGCATTCGGTTCTTTGTCTATTGTGGGATATATTACCAACCACATTCGTATCCTCATATCTGACAACTTAATTGGATGGCTCAACCCGAATTTTGAGAGTCGACTTTTATACCATATGTAACTATCTAGATCATATTTGAGTTTGAATTAAATCATGACATGCTAAAATATAACGCTTTGCCTCAATAATATTTTGTTGAGTTATCTTATTCTATCATAAATTTATCAAAAAAATTATGACCGAAGTTATTAATAATAACAATTTAAATTCTTATATACATATCAAATTATGATGTGTGACTGTAAAAGTAATATTTTGGTTCCTTTGAATTTTTATTAAGAAAAATCCAACATCAAGCTATACCTCTTTAAGTGACATACTTTTATCAAAACGACGTCATTTTGAAAATTCTTTTTAAAAAAAATAATATTAAAAGAAAATGTGACATGATATGACATTTCGTGACCCACTTGCTTTTCTTTTATTTTTGAAACTTACTTTCTTTTTATTTATGAAAATACCATCTGCTTTTTTAAAAGAATTTTTAAAACGATTTCGTTTTGATAAAAATACCTAGACCTGGTAAACAGACCGGCCCAAACGGGCCGGGCCAAAAATGACCCGACTTTTTATGGGCTGAGAAATGCTCGGCTTGTGGCCCGCGCAGGCCAGGCAAGCCCGTGAGCCATTTGAATATTTTTTTTTTTTTTTTTTATAATTTTTTATTATTATTACTTATAATTTAAAATAAATACTAACATTAATTATTTATAATTATGACACATAATTTCTATATAATCATATAATATTATTAATAAATAAAACAATCAATAATTTTATATTAAAACCAAACTTGCTTCAAAAATCAAAACCTCTCACCTCTCTATATTAGCCATGATATTCAATACTGATGGTCTGATGCTACTAAAACTTTTGTCACACTAGCTACCTTTTATACATAATCCAAGAACAAAAGGAAATATTTCACTTAATTCATGTATCGATTCCATTTTTTTTCACAGAAAAATATATTTATGCATGGGATACATAAAAATTATGCAACTGGTGTCAGCTTGAAGAATTAAGTTGACCACTAACTTGTTAGAAGATGAGCAACAGAGCAATTAGAAAAAATATATTAGAAATTTATTTTTCTTGTGACACCACTACCTTTCCTCTTCAAGTAAAAGCTTCCAAACCAATCAATTAGGAGAAGGCAATCCACTAATAATGGAAAAATAATTCTAGATGTGAACAATATATATATATATATATATAATCAATAATTATTTTTTTTGTCAATAATGTCAAGCAATTTTTTTTTAAAAAAAAAAAAAACCCGCGAGTCGGACCAGAACGGTTCGGGCAAAAAATGACCCGGATTTTTTTGGACTACATTTCTTAAGCCCAAAGCCCATTTTTTTGGGTCAAGCCGGCCCAGCCCGCGAGCCTTTTTGACAGGTCTAAAAATATCTCAATTAAAGGGTAAGCTATTAAATATTATATATATATAGTTTTAGCACAATATGAGGCCAATTTGGTCAGTAACTATTTTAGCACAATATCAGGCCAATTTGGTCAGTAACTACTTAGGCAAGTCAATCCAAATTTATCATCACTTCCAAAATAAACATGTGATTTTGAAAAGGAACTAAAAACGGATTTTTATTGATTGACGCAATTAAACTGTCTGAAATTGTAACAAACAAACAAAAAGATAAGGGTGCCACCCCCAATTGACGTCAGCTATCTCTTCTTCGTTCTGTTGACTATAAATTGATTTCAGTTAGAAAGCGAGAGATATTAGACAGAGAAAATGGCGATTGCAGAAGGAGATGATCAAGTCTCTGCCTCAGCAGACCATCTAATTTTCGCTTATTATGTGACTGGTCATGGTTTTGGCCATGCCACTCGTGTTACTGAGGTGCATTCTCTCTCTAAAACCCACACTTCCTCTCTCTAAAACACACTCGCAAACACTTTGAAGAAGTTGATCATATTTTTTTGTCATCCTTCAATTCGAGAATTTGTGATATTATGATTTGTTTGAGTGGATTGTCTTTGACTGAAAATTTGGTTGTCATGGTTGTTTTTAATGGCATATTGAAGTACACCAACATTGTTTAAGGTGATCATATGGATTTGGGTTTTGGCTACTTTGCTGTCTAAAATTGTTTAATTGCGTATTGAAGTACACTGAAAAAAATTCTGACTAATTTGCGTTATGCCTGAATTATGACTGATTAGGACGATTAACAAACACACAATCTATCATATATTTGAACAGTTATATGTAGTTGATTGTATTATATGTCATTGATCGTATTGAAATTCAAGATTTTTTACTGTTTTGGTTCTTGTTTATCACATATTGAAGCATCCTTAAAAAAATTATGATCATAATATTGTTATGGTGAAAATTATCTTTTTATAAATTTATTTTAATAGGTGAAGATGAAAATTTTCTCCTAGGGAGAAAATGATACTTGTATGATTGTTAGAGTTTATGTTTATTTCAGCTTAAGGACCAAAAGCTGAGAAATAAATTAGAATGAAATAGCCAAACAATCATGGGCCTGCAATAACCATTTATGAAATTTTGGTGAGGATCATGTGTAATAAGAAGAAATAATTAGGGAGCCATAATTATCCTTTTCTAGTCAAATCATCAATTTTCTTGGTGATCAAACAGATGTTTATTAGTACATTGAGCGGACTATTGCCTTAATGCACATTTCTATGTTATTATACATATACTAGGAATATATAGTTGATTGTAGTTTTACGTTTTGATTGTATGTTCATTATTTTGTTTGTATTGTTCTTTTTAGGTTGCTCGACACCTCATTCTTGCTGGACATGTTGTTCACGTGGTCACTGGTGCACCTGACTTTGTCTTTACGACTGAGATACAGTCTCCTCAACTCA
This sequence comes from Hedera helix, assembly GCA_947179155.2. Classification (NCBI taxonomy): domain Eukaryota; kingdom Viridiplantae; phylum Streptophyta; class Magnoliopsida; order Apiales; family Araliaceae; genus Hedera; species Hedera helix. Next base: position 25,718,963 of record OX359276.1, on the reverse strand, counting down.
TCCTTCGAAAGGTCTGTTACTGACTAAATAGTCCAAAGTGAGGTTATATGGGTTGACGTTCCTATGTCAACTTTTGTTCATATATATATATATATATATATATATATATATATATATATATATATATTTTATGTATATTTATGTATATGTATATGTGTATTAAGCAGTCAGAACGGTATTATGTATATGGCACTACAGGTACTGCTAGATTGTGGAGCTGTTCAGGCAGATGCATTGACAGTGGATCGCCTTGCATCCTTGGAGAAGGCATGAGTATTTATTGGCATGAGCGTTCTAAAAAGCTATTTTTGAGTAAAATATATTTACTTGTGCAGACATGCAAAAGGATTGACAAAATTTTCTTGTCATTATCAAATTCAAAAGAGTTCTCTTGCGCTTACATATGTTATTATCAAATTCAAAGGAGTTCTTTAGCTGCTTTATTAATTTTATTTTGCTATATGATTTGGTTAATCTAGTATTCAGAGACAGCTGTAACACCTCGTGTTTCTATTTTGGCAACGGAAGTAGAGTGGCTGAACTCCATCAAGGCAGACTTAGTGGTAATTCAATGCTTATTGTGTTAATTCTTAATTTGCGACTTTTCTTTTGTTTATTTAGTGGATGATACAGAGCGAAATATTTGACTATTTTTTTTAAGTTCTATGGCGTGGAAGTCTTTCCCCCCCCTTACAATGGTTATGAGAGTTGCTGTTTAGATTGATTTCTACTGCAACATACTTGTTAGTGATGTTTGTGGTTCCTTCTGTTATATAGGTTTCAGATGTTGTTCCAGTTGCTTGTAGGGCAGCAGCTGATGCGGGTATACGCTCTGTTTGTGTTACCAACTTCAGGTACTTATCAGTATAACAAACTTGTTAATTCCCTCTTGAGACTTTTTATGCTTTCATTGATTTTATGCCAAATAGGAAGCACAAATTCTCTTTAAGATGCCTAGACCAAAGTGACCTTTCATTAATTTCCCATAACTTGATATTTTGTTTATGAAACATTGACATCAGTAATTAGATTCATTACTCTTTGTCTATTTTACATGTCAAAGTTTTTTTGCTACTCAATCAATAACCATAAAAAAATGAAGGAAGAAAAATTTAAGAAGTAATGGATGCTTAGCTTTTTCCCGGGGGGGGGGGGGGCCTGGGTGGGAGGGGGTGTTCTTTTCTAAGTATATTTGCTGCCTTTCCATGTTCAAGTGAGAAATTCTAAATTTTTTGTTATGTTATAGTCTTATGCAAAGCAGTCAATATAAGAATAAGATTACCTATTCACCTGACATTATAAGTTAGCATTAGAAGATAGTTTCCGGAGGTCTGAGCTGTAAAACCCTATTTTCTATTACTGAAGTCCTTGATGGTAAAGTTTTACCTCTCAAGCTTAGAATTGCAATACCTGCCTATGCCCAGTTGGGATGTTACCTATAGTGTCAAATGACAGTTACTTCTACAGTTTAATAGGAAGTCGAGTAAACCAGGAAAAATATAACTATAAGTTATACCTATTCACCTGACTATATAAGTTAGCATTAGAAGATAGTTTCCAGAATTCTGTGGTGTAAAAGCCCTATTTTCTGTTACTGACATCCTTGGTAAAGTCTTACCTTTCAAGCTGAGAATTGCAATACCTGCCTATGCCTAATTGGGATGCTACTTATGGTGTCAAATGGCAATTTTACAGTTTAACAGGTAGTTGAGTAAACCAAGGAAAATAAACTACTCTGAGGTTTGTTTGTTTTTTTTCCCTTTATCCAGTTGGTTCTTGTGTACTAAAAACATTTTTCCATACGACAATATTACGTTCCAAACCATATTTCTCAAATGAGGAAGGCCTGGTATGGTATATATCAAAATGTTGCTTGAGATCTTATCACCTTATTTGTGGCCTTGTGGGGTATATAAAATTGGTGTCTCTGTGAAGATCTTAACTTAAATAATTGAAAATTCCTCTTTGACTATATGTTGAACCATGATTTCACAAGTGTGGAAGGCCTGGTTCAGTATATAATTAATGTCTCACTTGAGATCGTATCACCTTATGCATGGCTTCAAGGGTTTCCTAATATTGCTAACCCTGTGCAAACTTTAATTGAAAATGTCTCGCTCGAGATCTTATCACCTTATTCACGGTTTCATGGGATACCTAATATTGCTAGCCCTGTGCAAGCTTTAATTGACATAATTGTTAATTCCTTTTTTTTTTTAATGTCAATAACAAAATTGCCAGAAAGAGTGAACACATATACAAGCAGTATACGCGAAAAGAAAACGTAACTATCCTCGTATCCTCTTACGTGGACCTACTCTGACAGTGTGGATTGATATTTTCGTAATTTAGATAATATTGGTCTGGGACGCACATAATTGCAAACACATAAATCTGTGTGCCTATATCTAAATTGAAAGATGTCATCATGATGTACTGGAAATGGCTTTCAGCAGCATTTTGCCATCGCAACAATGGTGTTGAGCAACATGACAGTCAGATTAAAAACTTTCTGACAGCAAGGAGGAAAGAAAAATGATTTCTAAATACAACTGAACCCTGACTCTATCTATTTAAATTGGTTTGTGTCAAGAAAATTAAATTGGTGAAGGGATGTTGTACTAAATTAACACTCCCTTTGTGTCACTTGCAACACTTCTTTTTGCACACATATTAACGAAATTGGAAGCTTTTGATATTATATATTCTTAAAAGAGGACTACAAAATTAAAATAATTCAAACTGTTCTCACGTGGAGCAACTCGAACGGGGCCCAAAGTTGGTCCGAAATATTTTATTAATTGTAAGTGTTTAATTGGATAGAATTTATTTTAGACATATGCTAAACTTGATTGGATTTGGGAGGACATCCTTAAAAGGAAAGTGTTATAAATAAATTGAGATGGAGGGAGTATATAATTGGGCAGGGCAGGTGACCTTTTACCAGCCCTTATTCATTTCCAAACATTTACTTGATCATTTTTGTCTCTCATAAATTCCCCTAATCCAGTTAACACCTCGGTCCCATTGCAGGTGCATCTGGGCGGTGACAAGTCAAGTTGATATCACTAAGCTCTTGTAGTTTATTAGAAGTTATCAAATTTATTTTCATTTTCTCTCACGCAAGTAGACAATCTGATGTTTTTAAGCAGAACTTTAATTAATTTGCGTGCACTGAAAAACTCCACATGCCGAGACAAGTTTGCCTCTAGTTCTTTCGTTAAGCTTAAAATAGTTTTTTCTCTTTTGTGGCAAGTTACTTTTTAATTTTATTTTACATGCCATGGCTTCAAAGTTGTTTTACTTCTTAGCTGCTAAATTCTTAAGCCAATAATTGCCTTCTCATGTAAAAGTTGATGTCATTTGGAGCCACAACATAGGTTGGTTGCCTTGTCTTGATTTATAGAAATTGAAATGTAGATTTATATTTGTGGTACCAAATTAATTGTTGTACTAGAAGCTTTCTTGTTTTCTAAACTATCTACTTGAAACACAATGTTATAATAATAGACATTCCTTGGTTCTGCCTGTCTTAGTTCATTTGTGAAGGTCTTTTTAGCAGATGTTGGTTCTTTGTGAGTTTGCCATACCTCTATCTACCGTGTGCTAGTCGAACTAGTCTTTATAGTCTTTGACAGTGATCAATATGGGGTTCAACCAGCATCTTAAGATTAGTGGTTTTGAGATTTGACAACTTAGTATCACTTTGTCCTAATCAATCTACAACTTTTGTAATACCAAATTGTCTTATTTTTGGGGGTTAATTTCTGCAGTTGGGATTTCATTTATGCGGAATATGTGATGGCTGCTGGTTATCATCATCGATCCATAGTTTGGCAGGTGATCCTTTTTTTTTTGGTATTATCATGTTCAATATACTAAATTTCACATTTTTAAGTAGTTCTTTCTAGGCGACAAGATATTATCTTTTTTAATGTTTCTTGCATTTGATTTAATGTGGTGCAAAATTTAATTGTTGCTAAACTTTTGCAATATCTGCTTCGTCTAATGCTGAAGTTTTTATTTGGCAATTTAATACATCTGTAAGTTTCGGTTAGACCTCGACTTCATGTTTTTCAACATTCATATCTGTTGGATCTCAGTCTTAATATATATCATACTTAAATTAATGAAGGACCAGTAGCTATGTTTTCAATTTAGCATTATAATTTCGGCTGTGGTTTCTTTCCAACATTTCTCCACAGCTTTTGAAATTTTAGCCAATCATGCTATACCATAGTGCCCTTATATCATATTAACATTCTGCCTTTTGGAATTACATAGCTTTGTTGTTGTGATGATACAGATAGCAGAGGATTATTCTCACTGTGAATTCCTAATCCGTCTCCCAGGATACTGCCCAAGTATGTTTGGCTGGCACATCCACAAATTTTGATATTAGCTTATTCATCGACTCTCTTCTTCAAATCTATATATGCGGCTGAAAGAAATATAATTTTTTCTTTAACATGTCTTTGATATTTCAGTGCCTGCTTTCCGTGATGTGATCGATGTACCTTTGGTCGTCAGAAGGTTGCACGAGTCCCGGAAGGAGGTCTGGAGCAGTAAATTTTCTTAGATCCTTCCTTACTTGATTAATTAAGCTCTTGGTTCCTTATGGATATATATATTTTTTTTGACTATACCAGGTGAGGAAAAAACTCGGAATTGGGGAGGATGTGAAGCTTGTTATCCTCAACTTTGGTGGACAAGTGAGCTACTGCCCAGTCATTTTGCCATGCATTTATCATTCTTTGTCATCTTATTTGAGAATTTTCCATTTACATGGCCTATTGATGAGATTTGTGATATGTGTGATATGTGAGTTTCCCCTTCCCACTGGGATTCCCCAAGGATCTCTCTCTCTCTCTCTCTCTCTCTCTCCCCGCTGAGATTTACATGGCCTATTGTTGGATGCTTTATTGACGTTCACATGTCTTTCTTGTGTTCTATTAATATTCTACTTATTACGTCACAATTTAAATTTGTCTGATCCAATTGTCCATATCTGTTACTAGCTGTTGCACGTTAGTTTGAGTACAATATGCTAGGATAAGCACTAGTGGTAGTTTTGTTATTTTTCTAAACGTTGGTTGTTATCAGTAGTGTGACTTCGCATTGCTACATGGTTGTTAGGATAAGGATAAGGTAGGAGCATGTTAGCGGCTCATTTTAGTTGGCTCTAGCTAGTAGTTTAAGAATGAGTAGTGGATGTAATTTAATCTCCATGCTTATGATGAATGAAATATGCAATATTGATTGGAGTGTCTCTCCCTTTTTCCTCTCCAACTCTAATCTGAACTCTTTCTTTTATTGGTTCAAATCATTGTTAGGATCTAGCTTTGATTCTAATAGAATAGCTATCCAAAGATTAACTACCAATAATTACTTTGGTTCATACAAGTTTGGCTTTGTAATCCGTCCCACTTTAAGTGACCCTCTTTGTTTGGCACATATTTTTAGAAAGAGGAGCCTAGATCAAGACTACAATTAGTTTCTTCTTATTTAATCCTTAAATTTAAACGGGACTATAGATGACGAATATCATGATTCCTATAGGCATATATACCCTGCCTGTCCATACAGAACTGGCTTACACGTACCTGAAAGTTCCGTGTAATCAGTGAAAACGGTTAGAGAATGAACTTGGTGACCATAACCTGCCATACTATCTGCCACCTGATTTCCCTCCCTATAACTATGTGCTAGATTAATCTGTGATGAGATCATTGGTTTACAGTCACTGATAATGCAATAGAGCTTCCAAGTTGAGGAAAAATTTAATTGATTCATATCAAGCAATCCTTTAGAGTCCATCTCAATTTGTTGGACTTGTATGTGGTGATGTTGACAAAGAGACAAACTATCTCTCGAAGCAAGAGAGCCTCTGTTTTCATTCTTGCTTCCAAATTCATGAAACGAGGTATTATCTATGCATCACTGTTTCTGTACCAGGATAGCTAATCTAGTAAACTGCAATAGTTTTCTACTCTGAAGAATGAGAGTTTGCTTGATGAGATCTCTTCCTCTGATCCATAACATGGTCACTAATACATGTATAATTTTATGGTTGATCACTGGTAAGACATACATGACATATATAACACAGAACTTGCCTCCGTAATGTTTGAGGCAACGACAATTGATATATATATATATATATATATATATATATATATATATATATATTTGGTCCTTGAACAGTGATTGTTAAGTTACTATATGCTATAAAAGATTAAGCATTTAGAAAGAGGGCCAAACAATTATCATGTTTTAGCACATTTCCTTTTGTGCAACCCCCCTTGAAACCATGGTTGTGGACTTACCAAACAGAGTGCACTAGCAATAACAACATTAGGGGTGAAACAAACTGCAAAGAAGAAGACTTGAACCCAAGACCTTGTATATGATACGATGGTAAGTTACCAACTTCTCCGATAGCTTAAGCTGTTAGAGATGAGGGGGTGGGGGTTCAATAATGTTATCATGCTTTAAAAGTGAATACTCCATCTTCATGTGCTGGAAAATGCTTTGATCAAGTATAATTAACTGTCTTGTCTGACATTTATTCATTTGATTGCCTTGTTCCTATGCTGGTAAAAACTAAAAATCTTGTTTTGGGTCTTTATAAGACGTACTATTTGTCATATGTACTAATTTTGTTGTATACTACCGCTACTTTTTTCAGCCAGCGGGTTGGAAGTTGAAGGAGGAATCCTTGCCTTCTGGATGGCTTTGTCTGGTATACTCCTACTTTTTCCTGCATATATCTTGCAGTCCCTAAATGATTTTCATGGTGATCAAATCATTTGAATGACAAGTTTTTAATATTCTTTGGTTTAGGTTTGTGGGGCATCTGAAAACCAGGTGCTTCCTCCAAATTTCATTCAGCTTGCCAAAGATGTGTATACACCAGATCTCATTGCAGCATCTGATTGTATGCTTGGTCAGTATTTAGTAGTAGAGTTTTTCTGTTGCTTAAACGGACTCAGTAGGCAATGAAGAAAGTAATTGCAGACTCATTAATTATTTATTCAGGAAAAATTGGATATGGCACTGTTAGTGAAGCCCTAGCATACAAGTTACCATTTGTCTTTGTGCGTAGAGATTATTTCAATGAAGAGCCATTTCTGAGAAATATGCTTGAGGTACCATTGATTGTCTCTTTTGTTCTTTTAGTTCTAAACGTTGGTTGTAAATTTCATTTTATCCTTCACAAGGTTCATGAAAATTAAATCTTGGGAATTAACAATTTTTAATCAGTTTTACCAAAGCGGGGTTGAGATGATTAGAAGGGATCTGCTCATGGGACACTGGAGACCATACCTTGAACGTGCAATTACTTTAAAACCTTGCTATGAGGGAGGCAGTAATGGCGGTCAGGTATCTTCATCTTTCTCTGTGATTGTTGAGCATCTTATAATTAATGGTTGTATTTTGAATAACGTTCACATTTACAAAATCGGAGTGCAGTCAGCTTATTTTGAATGCATTTATTTTTCATGTGATTGTTTATTATTGTCAATAAAGCATGATATATTTAAAAATGTGCTCTTGGGGTAAATGTGCAAAGATAGGATTATGGATGAAACTTTGTATGAGATTAAACATAATGTAGGCGTATAACTTATAATATCATTATTGACTTCTAAAAGTCAAATTAAAATATTTTCAAACTCGAGATTAAGATGATCCATTAAAAATTCTAAAACAATAAATCTTACAATAAGTAATACTTTTTGAATGGTTTGCAAATTTCATCATTCTATTGACTAAAATTAAAAAAATTCATGTCAATTTTTAATTTGAAAATGTCTTAAGTTGACTTTGGAAAGTCAATAATGATCTTATAATTAGGAATGAAGGGATTATTATATTCAATGTCTTTGAAGAGCGGGTACTCTAACCATGGTCGAGCATCCCTTTTGTATGGTGTTTAATGTGAAGATGACTTGATACATTCACGAATTTGAAGAATAAATTTAAATTAGATATGGCATATATATGTGATTGATACGAACGAGTCAAACAACTGAGTTCAGGATTGATACGGAGTGACTGCACAAAGAAATAAATTGGTGTCTTCTATTTTTTTTTTGTGAAATCTTGATTTCATAAGCAAAAAGGAGGAAATAGTAAACTAATATGACTTTGGCTTAAAACTACTTAGTTAAATTAAGGATTCTCATTTTCTCTATTCAATCTATATTACTACACATATCTTCCTCTCTTCATGTACATCTCTTTGGGACTAGACTTTTTCTTTTCTAATATGATTCCTTTTTTATAGTCATCATTATTATTTTTGTTCTTATTGCCATCATTAGGACTGAACTTAAAGCTAATTAGATAGTCAAATTAAGGATTTTCTTATTTGCTCTATTCAATCTATATTGGTCCACATCTATTCCTCTCTTAATGTCAGTCTCATTGGGACTAGACTTTTGCTGTTATACTATGATGCCTTTGTTGTGGTTTGTTATTAGTATTTTTGTTCTTATTGCCATTATTATAATTCAAATTTGATATGATATGTAACTATACTTGTTCTGTTCCACATTGAATGTTATGGTTCAAATCCATTTTTGTGCCACGTAAGTTAATACTTCTTGTCAATACATTTACATATTATATTTTTTATAGTTCGTTGTTTTAAATTGAAATTTAGATTGTAAATGATATAACTAAGAAAAAAAAATGTTGTTACAAAGTACTCCCTACATTCCAAAATATAAGATTATTATTAACTTTTTGAAGTTAACTTAAGACATTTTCAAACTCAAAAATTGAAAGGATTTCTTTAATTTTAGTCAATACAATGATGAATATTGTAAATTATCTAAAAAAATATTATTCATGGTAAGATTTATTGTTTTATAACTTTTAATAAATCAACTCAATTTTGAGTTTGAAAATATTTTAAATTGACTTTCAAAAGTCAATAATGATCTTATAATTTGGAACAGGGGGAGTATTATGTTTAATTGTATTTTTTTTAGGTGTCTTAAAATTCATGTCACAAACATGGGTTTTAACTATGACATTTACAGTAGAACGAAAGGTGTGTTATACATATCTTACCATATTCGTATCCAAATCATAAAGACTGTCATATTATCGTCCTTATGTCTTATTGTCCCCTTATTCCATATTGGTATCAGTATAATGCTTCCTAGTTCGACACTCTTGAGTAACAAGGGAACTACACAAATCAATGAGCGCTTCTTAAGTTCTTATCATTAAAGTTTATGGAACCTCAGCTCATGTTTGAACATCGTCTTGGCATTTGAACGCTTGGTGAGAAAGTATTAATGTCTCCATTAATTTTGTTGGTTTCACTATACATTTTTTCTGATATCTACAATATTGACCAACAAAGCTTTTCAAACTTGTAAGACACTAGTGCTACTGTGCTTCTTGAATGCCTTTTTCTTGTTTCTTGAATGGATTTTGTTATGACAAACTATGGTGAAAGACAAAAATAAGTGTAAATAAAAGGCAAGACACATTGGTTTACGTAGAAAATTTAAATTGGGAAAACCACGGGGTAGAAGCAGAAGAAATCCATAAGAGATAGAATTTGAATAGTAAAAAGTATATAGAGATCACTCAAATCCTAATCCTTCGCCTAACTTTTCAATCTCACAATGACGGCGAAAATATAAGAAGTACCAAATCCCTGAGCTACACACATATATAGCAGTAAAGGTGGCAAAAGAGGCCCAGGCCCGTGGGCCGGGACGGGACGGCCCGTAAAAAATGGGTTGTGGGCTTGATAATTTTAGCCCATGTAGAGGTGGGTTGATTTTGGCCCTGCCCGTATTAGCCCGGCCCACGGGTGGCCCGGCCTGCCCGCAAGTTATTTTTTTTTATTTATAAAAACAATGCTGTGCATAGGAGTTGAACTCGAGACCTCCTCCAAATTATCACATAAGAGTTCAGACTTCAAACCAACTGAGCTGCGCAACTTATTGTTTTAAATCCAATTTTCAACTATATTTAATCTTTCTTTCCCTTTGGACTTCACTATTTCAGTTAAGTAACCCACCAGGCCACCACGTCCACTAATAAGTTATCTTATCTACTTCTCTCTCTTACTTCTCTACTTCTCTCTCTTACTTCTCTACTTCAGTACTTCAGTTTCTCTCTCTAACATTGTTGCGTATAATTGCTAAGGTTTCACTGAATGTTTAAGTTTTTTTTTTAAATTAAGTTTGGATTTTGGTTGTTTACATTCACGATATCGGATATTTATGTCACATATCTGTGTATAGATTACGAGTCAGTTCTCTGATCCAAAGGTAATTTAGATTTTCATGCAAAATTGTATGCTTGATTCTGTAAATTTGATTTGATTTGTGTAGAGAGAGACTCCTTTTTAATTCCCTTAGATATAGTCGATGATCTATACCTATATATCTGTCAATGTGAGTCCATGTTTTTCCCTAAAACCAAATCTAGAAGCACACTTTCAAATCACAATACCAAATTTTAGGCTTATCAGTTATCACGTACAGTTGATCTTGATTATGAATAAAGTTATATTAAAGATTTGTGAGTTGACTTTCAGATGCGGCCTTTCCTGCTTTCCTTATAAATTTTTTGTGGAAATATGTTTGGGGTTTTACTAGTTGCCGTCTTTATGTGTCCGTTGATCTTTTAGATTCGTTTAGAGGAGGGGGTCTGTAGTTGTGAATAAAGGATTTAAAATGGTATTGCTTGCATTCAATTACTTCATCTGAACTTCCTTTCCTTTCCCTGCCAACGCCGAGGAAGAATTTGACGAGATTGGGGGTGGATGGGAAAATAATTAAAATATAAAAAATTAAAATGGCCCGAGGGCCGGCCCGGCCCGGCCCGGGCGGGCCACGGGCTCACATATTCCAGCCCATAAAAAGCTGGGCCATTTTTGGCCCGACCCACCTTTGGCCCGGCCCGTTTGGGCCAGCCCGGCCCGTTTGCCAGGTCTATATAGCAGGGTCCAACATCTGAACAAGTTCCCTAGCTCGGATCCGACCACTAATCCTCGTCTATCTTTTCCTTCTAATTGCCGCGAATATTATTTCGGATCGTGACAATAATTTGATCTGGGTCAAGAATTCAATACACTTAACAAATTCAAATGCTAAGATACTCCTTAAAACTGTATTTTTACAATATTTTTGGTGTACTTGGAAAGTTCCATTTTTCCTAGATAACAAGTTATTGAACTGTTATTTTCTGGCTAGTTTGGTTGTGCATTGGTCTGGAATTATCCTTCAATAATGTTTTCGACGATATGTTTTCTTATCTAGTTAGTGTTATTAAGTAACCAACTCATCTGAAAGTTTAAATTATTAGAAAGAGACACCAACAATGTATATCATGCTAATACTCTCCCTCAAATGCAACTTTATAGAGAAATGACAAACTAAAGTGCATTTACACTATTAATTAATACTAAGGTAACGTGCGGTCGGGAAGATTTGAACCCAAGACCTTGCGCACCCAAAGCTCTGATACCATGTTAATTAACCATCTCGTTTATAAACTTAAGTTATTAGAAAGAGGCACAAATAATGTATATTGTGCTAATAAGTGTTTTCCTTAAGGAATTGCAATTTTTCTATTATTGGTAAAAAGTGAAGAATGAATTGCGTTTGGAAATATTCACAACTTTATTTGGCATTTTTTTATAAGAATTTTCTATTTCATATTTAAATTTTATTACATGGTTTAAAGCATCTATCGGATAGAAACAACAACACGACTAAATCTTGCTGAACTAAATCCATAACACAAGCTGTGAGGCCATGCAAAAAGTTTTATGATGTTAGTCAAATAGTGGGTCCAATTTTTATGGGAGGTGAGTAAGGGTTTGGTTTGATCCAAAATTTATAATGGAGAGTGTTAGGTGGGGTAGGCAGCATTTTTATAATTTTTTTTGTTTTATGCTAGTTTAGTTAGTTCCAGAAATAAACTTAAGGAAGCTAATCCTAATTTTTTTTTTTATTAGATTCAAAACCTGAGGACTTTAGGAGCCTCTATTTTATTATTAAACCTAGACCATTCAGTTTCAGTTTGAAATAGATATAGTCGATGTAATCAAACCTCTTGTACAAAAACCTCAGTCCTGAAACCTTTAGGTAACAGTTTAGTGATAATAGACATTTTGTCGAAAAGAAGAAAGCCAGAAAAGAAATTCTCTCCCAAAGAAAATGGAGAGGAGATATGAATCCTCAAGCACTCTTATATGCTTATCTGCCCAAAAGTTCGAAGCAAACAAAAAGTTCACAGTGCCACAAAATCTTACCATCTTTAGAACTATCAAAACATCGATATCTGATCTGAAACAAACTAGAGGTTGGGAGTTTTTATTAACATATTTATTATTATTTTTTTAGCTCACGCTCTCCCTTAAATTGGATACCTTCTTTTTAGATGAACATTATTGCAACTATTGGCATTGAACTCACATCACTGCATGAATGTTGTTGAGCTTTGGTAGTACAGTGATATTAGTGCTAAATGGGATCTTAGCGAATGGATGGGATTAGTGGTTAAAATTCGTATTTCTAAAACAAGTCACTGCTCTTTAAAACTGAAGATATTATTTTAAGCGTCATTCATAATTTAATTGCTTCAATTCGTGGCTAGCAAGCTTCTTATTCTTTCACCAAAACAAAGCCACTGATTTAATAACAACTAGTTGGTCACCGAATCAACCCTTTTTTTAGTGCAATCAGGGCACCTCTTCAATGATGCAGGACGAGCCCGAGCCCGAGCCCGAGCCCGAACCCTTGAGACTTGATTAGAGCAATATAAAAGGCTTTAGAAGCCCATGAATTAGGTCCATAAATTAAAAGTTGTATTTCAATTAGTTTTTGTTAATTAGTCATTATCTTATTTAATTTGTAGATATCTTATTATAGTCCAATTTAGGTTAAAAAAGTTGTCTAGGAATATTATAAATAGAGATGTACTTCATTATTTTTGGTACGTTGAAATATAGAAGCAATTGATTTTGTGTGAGATTATCTGTGTGAGAAATTTTCTTTGTTCCCTTCCCGTTCCCCACCAATTTTTGGTATCAGAGCCCAAACGCTAATCCCTAAACCTTATGTCGCCACTACACCCCGTCCCAAAATCAGTGACATTGTCCCTCCCCACAGTAAACACTCCAACAAAAAAATGTAACCTTAGCCAAAATCTCTTGTACCCAAAATCAAACCCACAAATTTGTCTAGACTATAATTATAAAAAAAAAAACAGAGAGAAGAGGAGCGACATAGTAGCAATGCCGCAACAATACCGCAGTAGTGCCGCAACAATGTCACAGCAACACACACAATAGAGAAAGAGAAGGAGAGTACCATAGTCTGTAGCCTCGTCGTCGTCCCTTGGAGTTTCCATCGAGTTCTTCGATCGCCACTACTACGGTGACCAACAATTACAACTTCTTCAATCGTCACTACTGACGCGACTAACAATCATGAAAAGATTTGAAGAAGAAGAAGAAGAAGAAAAAGAAAGAGAGAGAAGACCGCCAGACTGCTGTCGATTTGTTGATAAAAAAATATGTTGGCAAATTATGATTTGGTACCCCAAAGTTTTTACAGTTTTCTAGTTTAGTCCCTAAAGTTTTATAAATTCTTAAAATACCCCTGGAACTTTCAGCCTTTACATATCAGTCCTTGTGCTTTCATTTTCTTCCATTGTGGCGCCTGAAGTTTTATTAGTTTTCAGTTCAATCTTGTAAAAAAAAGTCTCTATTTTTATTTGTAGGAACCATGGTGAATGCCAGAGAAGTCCACGCCAAACTTGATGCTTATCTGTTACAACAAGAGCGTCTTAAAAGAATTGAAAATTCAATTGCAACATTTACTGCACATGTTCAGACCTCTGTTATAGCACTTAAAGCAAAAGTTGATGTACTCACGGAACGCGTCGATAAAGGACAAGAAGTTGCTCGCGGGAATTTTGAAGATTCATTTCCAGATCCTAATCCAATGAGACTCCTGCAACCGGAGGGAGGTACCTAATCTACGTGATAATTTCCTTGTGTCAGACTTATGATTGAATGCAGTGGATAGATGATCAAAATTAGACGTTGGTGATTGATCAAGGGCCCGAATTATTCTTCGATTAGATTCATAGTTTGGAAAGCTTCTTTCGTTGGTATAAACTAACTGATGAGAGAAAACTTTTCTTTGCTAACGCGAAGTTGAAAGGGACGACTCGTATTTGGTGGGATCATCATCAGTGGAATTTATATATAGCTGCAAGAGGATGAGAAGATATGAAAGCTGTTATAACACGACGTTTTATACCTCCAGATTATAAGCAGCGAGCATGTTTGCAGTTAATTGAGTTGGTGCAAGGTAGTCGATGATCATAGCCAAATATACTTCAAAGTTCTACAGTTTGGTTACAAGGTCCGAATTTCCTTAGATTGAAGATGTTGTAATCTCTATGTACCGTTGGGGATTAAATCCAGATATTGCAAGTGGTGTAGCTTCAGGTAAACTTTTGCTCTTGGATGATACCATTTAGGTTGCCACCTAAGTGGAAATAATCTGAAAAAGAATTTGGTTAAACCTCTAATACCAATCCAAACTCGCAATGAGTGGACTTTTATGGAGCCTCTTAAAAGCAAGCCAATGGAAAGAGCGTATGTAAGCCCTTCAGCTACTAGCAGGCCTAATCGTGCCCCAAGTTCTTCTAGTCCTGGCAACAACCCTGCTTCTCGGTGCTATAACTATCATAGTTTTGGTCATGTCTTTTGAGTGTCATTCTTCGAAGAGGAATGTTGCCTCTCCTCCCTCTTAAGCAACTTACTATTGTTGATAGAGTGTCGGAAAATTGACTTGAACAAGAAGGTTTGCCAGTCGTTAGACTTGGAATGTGAGCCTGATGAGCAAGATTTGGAAGCTAATGCTGATTTGGAAGGATATTTAGGTGTTCTCTGACCTTTACTTCTTGCTCAGAAACAGAAAGATGATCCTAAAATCCATTGTGCTTGAATTTTTTAGATGTGAGTTAAATGTGCGGGGCAGATATGCTCTTTTGTTATTGATACAGGGAGTTGTACGGATCTCTGAGGAAGCCGTCAAGAAACATGGGTTAAAAGTGGAGCGTTATTCGGAGTTGTATGATATTGCATGGATTACCAATACAAAGTTGCGGGTTACCAAGAGGTGTTTGGTTACATTTTACGTTGGCAAGCTTAAGGATACTGTTGTGTGTAATGTTCTTAAGGTTTGTCACATTATTTTATGGCGTATATGGCTATGGGATCATCACGCACAACATGATGCTCGTGCTAATACTTATTTAGTTATTAAGGGCAATACCAAGTTTACTTTTACTTGTGCTCTCAATATGCCAAATTTGAAGCTTAAAAAAGAATTCCTTGGTGATCCGACGTAGTTGTTCTTGTATTGCTAACTCGACGAAGTCGAGTTTTTCTCAGTGGAGGAGAACAACTGATGTAGGACGAGTCTGAACCCGTGAGACTTGGTTGGAACAATATAAAAGGCTTTCGCCCATGAATTAGACCCATAAATTAGAAGTTGTATTTTAATTAGTTTTTGTTAATTAGTAGTTATCTTATTTAATTTTTAGTTATCTCATTAGAGTCCAATTTAGGCTAGAAAAGTTGTCTAGGAGGATTATAAATAGGGATGTACTTCATTATTTTTAGTACACTGAAATATAGAAGCAATTGATTTTGTGTGAGATTATCTGTGTGAGAAATTTTCTTTGTTCCCTTCCCATTCCCCACCATTCAACTAATCCCATCCCCAACAAAAACTAAACATTGAATGTCACACTCATCAACATTAATCCATAATCCTCTTAGTATCATCCTCAATGGTTTGTGCATCTGTGTTTGTGGTTGTGATTTAAATGGTGGCACTACTAAATTGGGGAAAAAACATAGGAGAAGAAATGGGTACAAAGAGAGAAAGAAAGGAGAGGATAATGGTTGAATTGAATTCCCATGTCTTTTTTTATTTTTTAATTGTAATTTGGTTGCTCAAGTCTCACATTTGAAAAGGCCACATTAATAACCAAAAAATAAAAAGTACTCGGTCGAAACAAAAAAAAAATCATCTCTGCAGTTTTTTTCAAGTATTATTATTATTATTATTTTTAATTTATTTTGGAAAAAGGTCAATCTATTAAAAAATATACTTTTGTAGAAGGGTTTCATGTTTTATTCCAAGAAAAAATAAGCTACAAACGGAAACCACATCTACAACCATTTTATTATAACTATAATCATCTAAACACACTATTGGTAATAACTAATACCCTATTACTTAAGACATGACCAATTTACATAGTAGCTCCTGTGCTCCCCTCTCCATCTATAAACTTTTGTCTGCATTAGATTATCAATCTGTCTTGGCACTTTTTGCTCCTGCCACAAGCAGTACTTAGTGGAAGCAAGAGCAATTCCTCTGATTTTAACCAGAAAGGACCATCCTTTGAAGTGTTCAGTGGCATAGTTTAACTCCATATCCCAGTCAAGAGCATTGCCGTGCTTGGAGCTCATCTTTGGTTCTCATTTTCTTTCTGCTCACCAGCCATAAAATAAGTAACGCTTGGGAATACTTTTTATCCCATACTACTTTGTACCAATCAAGTGATCAACCTCTCTACCTTGCTGTCAAATGAGTTCTGTTAAGTTAGTTACCCCCATTAAATTTCCAGACTAAAATGAAGAGTTTCATGAAGTTCAATGGTTATATCGCCCAAAAAAAAGTTCAACAGCTGTACCATATAAATGTATGAACATTTGTTGGCAATTTTGGTCATTAGACAACAACTTTTGTTTTTCTTTTCCCCATTGAGAAGTATCTGCAACGATATGGTTTTGCAAATTGTTCTAAGCTGTTCGGATCATGATTGAAGAATGATTATTGAATGTTAGATATTATTTTAAAAAATTGAATATATTATTTTAATAATATGATATTGAATAGTTGCATTGGTTCAATATTATGTATTGTGTGAATAGCTGCAATGGTTTGTTTTAAACAATGCAACTCTATGTGAATAGTTGCAATGTTTCGTTCTAAATGGTGCAACTCTCCTCACTAGTCTAATCAATGCAATAGTTAATTCTAATAGATGCATCCCTTCAAAAGGGTGTCTCCAAATATATAAAGAAGACTCATAGTTAGTCTTTCACATATTCTAATTCTTTGAATTACAAAAATTGAAGCAATCAAATCTTGAGTTTGTGTTCTCTGTTCTTCTATAATTTTCTTAATCTTGTGCTCACGAGATCAAAGTGTTCTGTGGTAATTCTTCGTTAGTGCAAAGCTACTAATTAAATACACATTTTGCGGGCTTCTTGTATTCTGAAAGCAAATTGCATATATCCTATTGCATCATGGTGGGAGCGAATATTGCTTTAAAGATCGCGATTACGCGACTCAACCTACAACTGTGTTTCTCCTATTTTCTGTCATTTTTTGTAAATTTACACCAACAATTTTAAAGCAATGTTTTTCGTGTCAACGATGGCATTATGTTTTGAGACGTAAATGGATTAAAGGACATAAAGTTGTTCTTGAGTATGGCATTCATAATCAAGTGATTAGTTACCCTTTGTTTACTTGAGAATGACGGAATATTCCAGATGGCTTGCGTATTTGGTGATTCTTGCCAACTCGAGGGCCTATTGAATGAGAAATGCAAACTGGAAATCTCAAGTATTGCAAAACTTGTTACATCTATTCCTGACAAAGCATGACTGGGAGCCCCAAAATCACTTTCATCACAGTTGTAGCAGAATGTTGATTTATGGGTCATATTGATTGATGAAATTTAAGAACTTGAGAGTGGTTGGATATATTTTAAGGTTTATTACAAATAAAGGTCGAATGGACACATTGGATGTTGCATCTATTTGACTACAAATCATGCCGAAGTGATATATTGCCAATACTGGAAAGTGATTGCAACTGTTTGCTGCATTAAAAACGTACTGTTTCATCTTATGGATTAATTTCCATGCAACAAAAATACAAATCAGTAAATGAATTAAATAATTCATTTAACGGTATGTATCTACAGAATATTATATTCATCTATAATATGTGTCATATCTTGCATTAAACTTGAGTATATATGATTGATGCAGGAAAATTAAAATGGCAACTTTTATTTTGTTTGATTTGCATTGATATATATATATATATCATATACATTAGTAGGATTATTCCCTAAATTCTGGTAATTTAATATACATTGATGGATAGATACATCCGTTTTAAATTTGTACATCATGTTTATGGAGGGTTGAAGATGATCATAACTAGGTTATTTGATTTTGAACATTTATTGAATAATCTGATAATAACTTAGCGAAACCGTCGCTTCAGTTTCATTCGGCTTGATTTTGATTTATGAAGCCATTGATTAGGTGAAATCCTGATTTGTTTTGAGACCACCATTTCATCTTAGTTTGTTTAAGATGTACATATAGTTCTTACTATTTGAAACCCTAATTTATGCAAATTATTTTAATATTCTCAAACTGTGAATATGTTGTCAATGCATTATAATGTGATAGTAACATGTTTGAACAAATGATCATTTTGTGACATAATTGATGTCAATTATGATGGTATACAGTTTGTATATATTAGTTACAATGCATTATACATTATATATATATATATATTATGTGGAGAGGTGCCTTAAGCAATCACATGGTACACAATTACTATTATTTGATAAAATTTATCAAAAAAATAAAATAAAAATCACAAGTTGGTGGATATTTACCCTTAGTGGGTGTTACTACTTGGATGAAAATAAATTTTCTCAAGTAGGGATGAAAATATAATTTTCTTAGAGTATCAATAAAAAGTATCAACTCTATTATGTTAAGTAAAGAAGTGAAATAGAGTCTAAATTTGATGTTCAGACGTCATGCTATGGTAATTTCCTATGTCATTTTTCATCATTATATTGTGAAATGAGACGTGAGTCTGAGGTAAAGTTATATTCTAGAGAAATAAACTCTAATAAATCAGAAACTTGAAAACAGTTCAGGAGATTTAGTACATATACTATCACATGGGGATATGGTAAAACCTTACAAACTGATCGACCATTACTGAAATACTACTCAGTACTTGTACCCCATGTGCTTTGAGTTCAAAGTAAGAGTAGGTAAAATAAATGATTGATGAGCATGAAACATTTTGTGACTATCCCTGGAAACAGTCATGCTCTAACCCTGTGGAAAAATGAGAGGAGGAATTTTTATTCTGAATGAGTCATACTTGTATTAAGGAATGTGGTGCAGGTTCACAGTGATGACTCACCTATAGAAATGTGAAGGTGGAGCCTCCTTCTATGAGATTAAGGTTTTTCTCAAATAACATTCATGAAACCAGGAAGAGCACATGGCCATGAACGTGCTGACTTTTTGAACACTTTGACCTTAGAATGTGGGTATGTGTTTCATGTACGGTTTTCTTGTATAGGATCCTCAATTCAAAGCTTCGGCTATTGCGCACCTTGATTAAACTTTGATATGGATACACTAAGTGAAGATTCAATCCACAGGACATCTTCATGTTAAGTACACACATTCGGTACTAGTTTGTGTTTATCATTTCAGTGTCATTTTGTATTTCAATTTTTCAAAATTGGGGAGGATTGTTAGAAATTATTTTAATAATATATTAGATTTTAAAAAATTGAATATATTATTTTAATAATATGATATTGAATAGTTGCATTGGTTCAAGATTATGTATTGTGTGAATAGCTGCAATGGTTTGTTTTAAACAATGCAACTCTATGTGAATCGTTGCAATGTGTCGTTCTAAACGGTGCAACTCTTCGCACTAGTCTAATCAATGCAATAGCTCATTCTAATAGATGTGTCCCTTCAAAAGGGTGTCTCCAAACATATAAAGAGGACTCATAGTTAGTCTTTCACATACTCTAATTCTCTCTGAATTCCAAAAATTCAAGCAATCAAATCTTGAGTTTGTGTTCTTCTCTCCTCTCCTATAATTTTCTTACTCTTGTACTTAAGAGATCAAAGTTTTTGGCGATAATTCTCCATTAGTGCAAAGCGACTAATTACATACACATTTAGTGGGCTTGTTGTATCCTGGAAGCAAATCGCATATATCCCTATTGCATTGTGGTGGGAACGAATGTTGCTTTAAAGATAGCTATTATGCGCCTCAACCTACAAGTGTGCTTCTCCCTCCTATTTTCTGTCATTGTTTGTAAATTTGCACCAACATTGCATTTCTAGGAGGCCAGGTTTCTGTTTCATGATCTATGTATTGGAGTTCTGCTTTTCCTCGGTTGGAATATCTGTCATTTGAATAATGTTTCTACCAGAATTTCATATGTTCTCTAATACACTGTCATTATCTTCAGGTTGCAGCGCTTATTTTGCAGGATACAGCTGTTGGAAAGAATTATGCATCAGATAAGGTACATGAGTTATATATATGGTACAATCATTTTCTATGTGTGTTATATTCAATATAGCGTAACTTATATATTACTTTCATATGGTGGTTGATTGATATGAAAGCTGAAAATGGCTTTAAGTTTAGTACCTCGTGTAACTACCTTTCACTGAATGAAAATATATTGAGAATTGAGTTGTCAGCTGGTTTCTCGAGTTACCTGGGTTGCTGTTGTAGTGACCCAAAGTGGGTTTGTTTTCAAAATACCGGATAGGTTGTTGATTTATATATGGTTACCAGATACCCACGGATAAGCACGTTACAGTACTTGTATGCTTCTAGCAAAACCTTAGTAAAAATGTCGTGTATGGATTGATTCAGATTAATATGGAATTATTACCCCACGCCCATTCTCTATACTCATATTTGAAAAATCTCTTCTAGTAAAGTGGTGCTAGGGTGCTGAAATTTATTGATATATGTCACATATAATCAACTATATATATACACACACACATACAGGAAAACTAATGTGTAACAAATTTGAAACTGATTTTTGATATGGTATCTTTTCCACTAAATTATTTCTATATTGCCTGGAGTTTTAGTTGAGTGGGGCCAGGAGATTGCGTGATGCTATCGTTCTTGGGTTTCAATTACAAAGAGTCCCTGGAAGAGATATTTCCATCCCAGAGTGGTATTCAAATGCTGAAAGTGAATTTGGTCTTCGTACTGGATCACCAAATGCTGAAACAAATGAGACAAGCGCCTTCATGAACTCGTGAGCTGTTTCTTCTCACTGTCTATGAAGGTCCTTATTAGACATACAGATTGCTTACTTGAGTTACTTCTGTTCATATCATTGCTTTATTTTTCTAGATACTCCGAGGACTTTGAGATTCTTCACGGAGATCTTTTGGGTCTTTCAGATACAATGAGTTTTTTAAAGAACTTGGCAGAACTGGAAGCTTTATGTGACTCTGGAAAGAATGCAGAAAAGCGTCACATGAGAGAGCGTGTAGCAGCTGCTGGTCTTTTCAATTGGGAGGTCTTATACAACTTAATTAAAAGCTCAATGCATTTCCTAATTCAGTATTGGCTGATCACTCTATGTAGTGAACTATGGGTGCAGCAAAACTGCATCATATGCTTGTACCCCAAAAAGTGAATGCATCTAAAACACAATAACCATTTCACATTTTCCTTTATACCGTATATTTGAAAGTGAAACCAATAATAAAATTAAAGTTGGTCTAATTTATAATTACAAACAGTATACATAATTGTGTATTTGTTGGTTCTACATGTGAGAATACATCGATCTTTGATTAATGCATTTAAGATGTTTGTTTCTTCTTCCAAACATTTTTCATAATTGAATAATATCTCCCCCTTTTCCTCCAATTTCTAGACAGCTTCAGCACATAAATGATTTAGAGCAACATTATATACTGTAAGATATTAAATAACACGTCTTTTATTCAATTCTGAACTATTAATTGATTTTGCATCACTCTGTTTGTCTCTATGTGATGTCTGAAGTTTTGGCTTTCATTCTTTCATTTTATTTTTAAAAGAAATAGTTTTCTTCTTATTATTGGATTTGATTTTAGCACTCTACAAATGACACTCCAAATATTATTACAATGACAAAATACCTTTTAATTTCAGTATTTATATCAAAGATTTTCATCTTTAACATTCCCTCGTATAAATGGTCCTTCTCGCCGTGTGATAAAATGCGGAATGATAATAATCGCTACTCTTTTTGTTTCTGTTACCAGCTTATTTAGCACTACATCTGATGTATAATACTTAAGGGCAAGCCATTTTCATGGTATTTTTTTGTTTTTAACTTTATATCTTCCATTGTGTGTTTACTCCAAGTGTATATTTACTCACATAGGAAGACATCATTGTGGCAAGAGCACCTGGAAGGTTGGATGTAGTGGGTGGAATTGCAGACTACTCTGGAAGCCTTGTCTTGCAGGTAGTTTATTCCTTCTGATTATTGCCGGTTATAGAAAACCCTTCATCGCTAGAGAATAAATTGGGATGTCTATCGACCTTTATGGATATTTATTCTATTTTTATTAGATTTTCATGACTTCATCCCTCTCTCCTTTTGCATTCGTATCTTTTCTTGTAGCATTAAGTTACTTTGTAATGTTAGTACCATCACAACATTATGAACTATGAAACATGGACATTAATATGGGACATTTGGTCATGGAGGAAACTAGACAGGGACACAAATATGGTACAACCAGGATACGTGAGCATGCCCAATCATAAGAAAAGTGGAGATGAAAAGGGACAAGTCAGTAAAGATTTCTATACTACATATATATAATCAATGAATATACAGTTTCTTCTGGTTGGTAAATTCAAGGTTATGTATACATATATTTAACAAGTGGAAATGCGTGAATATATATTGTTATAATCGGCAATAGCTATGCAATTAAAGACAGTTATAAAGATAGGTATAGTATGTGTAAGTGCACAGATATGTAATAATGTATGTAAATTTGGTAAACATGTGAAAACAATGTATACCCTCCCCTTTTCTTTCATCCTCCTTTGTTTTTTTCTTAACATATTTTTGTCTTATTTTTGTTTTATATATATTAGCTTTTCTTCTTCTCCTTTTCTTCTTTCCTTTCTCGGTGTCATTTAAATTTATACTTCTTTTGCCTACTGAAACAAGTTACACATAACAATCGAAGGATTTTTTATTACCATTTAGCGAAAAACCCCAGAAGTGTCAACAAAGTTCCCAAGATAAAGATTTTAATTTTTCAATTATGGATGCATTGGAGAAGTTTGGCCTCATGTATTTATTATTTGTGGACTACTTCTGCCACACTGGGCCTTGCGCCTCGGCACACTCCTTTTTGCGCCTTTAACAACTATGTGCATGGGCTAAATATTTTTCAGAAATTTTTTTATTTTGATAATTCTAGTCTCTGTGTAGAACATTAATTTCTTTACTGTTTTCCATTAGACCCATTCGCTTGTCTTTGACATTTCAGTTGTTTTAATACATTCATTAATTACATGCTCAATTATTGACATGCTAACTGGACAAACAATTTATTTAGAATGTTTGTTTGAACAACGCATTGCAATCCAATGTTGCCATTTTGATATGCAGCGTACTCTTCAATCTCTCAATATGTATTTAGTGAGCATCAGCAGATTCCCAAAGATGTTTGCTAAAACATCCACAAATTGTTTTGTATTGTCGTCTTTATTTGTTCATTGAATAAATTATGGCATAGTTCTTCAATTTTTGCTATTTTTATCAGGGCTTGGCATTGCTTCATTTTAAAAGGAATTAGCTATTTGCTAAATGTTTGTTTTACATTTCAGTTATGTCATTGCTCTCTAAACTCTATATTGTTACTGATACTCATGACTCATGGTTTTCGTTTATTGCATCTTTTATATGTAGCTCTTGATGTGGCCATGTACACTGGATGCTTATACCCTTTCTTGCTAATCCATTAGATTTCCATTATTTTACTATAAAACTTTGTGTATACCACATTGTTATTAAAGTATATTTGATCTACATAAAGTCTTTTAAATAGTTTGACCATATGATACTCTTTAACCATTTCTTTCTTTGAGTATTCACAGATGCCTATTAGAGAAGCTTGCCATGTTGCTATCCAAATGATTCATCCAAGTAAACAAAGGCTTTGGAAGCATGCCCAAGCTCGACGGCAAGGATCAACACCCGTGCTACAAATAGTATGTTCTTGGACTCCATCGAATGCTGTTTATTAAAAAGTCATTAGGCACATGTATATGTTTATAAACAATTTATTTTTATCATTTCATTGGAAGTTCATCCTTTTGTTAGATGATGATTTCTGTGTTTATGAAGCAGGGGAATGCCATCTTGAACCAAGTGTTTACATAAAATATCAAAATGATAATGACTGGTCTAGATTTTAAAGCATTACATATTTGCTTATGCTTTTAGTGCAAGTGATAACATAGTATCAGTCTCTTATTTCTCTGTGAGTCTTTATAGAGACCATGCTCTGCCCACCTGAGTTTCTAGAACAAGTGGTAACTTAACATAGATTACTTGAATAAGACAAAACCTGCTCAACTAAATATATAACTCCAGGAAAATTATGTATGTCTGTTTTTATTTCTTTTCTGTTTTTTCTTTTCTTCCTGTTAATAGCTTTGTTTTCTGCATATTTTTCCGTATCAGGTATCATATGGGTCAGAATTAAGCAATCGTGGTCCAACCTTTGACATGGACATCTCTGATTTTATGGATGGTGAGCAGCCAATGGCATATGAAAAGGCTAAAGATTACTTTGCTCGAGATCCATCCCAAATGTGTGATAAGCTTCTGTGTTTGTTTTGTCTGATTCCAATGTGACACTAAATGCTGTACTAATATGGTTCCAATTTAGTTGGGCTGCATATGTTGCAGGAACGATTTTGGTTTTGATGAAAGAACTTGGTGTACGCTTTGAAAATAGCATCAGTATGCTGGTATGAATTGCTCTATTTTCAACCTATTATGATGTCATTGTACTTGATGCCTGGATCTGCATCATTTTCAATTTCAGTAAAAAGATTTTAAGTTCAACATTGTATCCCGTATTTTCTTCTGTCACTGACTGTCAGCTTATAATGCATTCATGATATAACCAACTTCCTGAATTGCACATTATTGTAACTGTTCATTTTAAATCCTGTGGATGGGAATGCTGTAAGAGTATTTCTGTAAAAAGCTAGCTGTAATTGTTTAATATAAATTCATAGAGTAGCTAGCTTTATGCACCAACATTTTGAAGGAATGCAGTTAGCTAGACAAACGGTTTTTTGATTGTTCAAATCAGCTTAAAAATGGTATGCTGTGTATGGTTAAATAGACCTTGTATTGCATTTTATCTAGCTTTAAGAGTTAAGATTGTCTTGACTAATTACGAAGAATACATTGACCATACATAGCATTTTGCTAAATGCAACCTTTTCTTTATGAACTTTCAGGTTTCTTCTGCTGTCCCAGAAGGCAAAGGTGTATCTTCTTCTGCCTCAATCGAGGTCGCGAGCATGACTGCTATAGCTGCTGCTCATGGTGAATACAATATTTTCATGACAGACATTTTCTATTTTATCCGTCGAAGTTATTATGCTAGCTTTCATAGCATTAGTTCTATGTGAAGAGATTTGAGACTTCCAATGTATAATTTTTTCTATTAGATGAATTTTTTTTCCTTATATAAGAAATCTGCTGTTTAATATTTTGTGATTTTAATGCTATATCATGGTTTTAGATTGAATTATGGTTGTAATATGCTATAAGGTTTGTTCTGTGATACAAGATTAGTTGACCTCGTATGAAACTTATACTATTGACCTAGCTATCCGGTTACAATCCAAAAAATGAATAATAAATAAGAAAGATACTATCATAAATGCATAGGAAAGTAAAACATAAATCTATACAACTTCTTTCACAATTATCCTAACTATCCTAAGTAAGCGTCTTTCTTAGACTAAATAAACAATTGACTTGTTATGTGATCTCTGGAATGCAGGTTTGGCCATCAGCCCAAGGGAGCTTGCTTTGCTCTGCCAAAAGGTATTTCCTTTGCAGGGCCATCTGATTGATAAATTACTTAGTTTCCAAAATAAATATTGATTCCCGCATCCTATTTGTACAATATTAATCTTTGTGTTTTCATTAAAATTGTTTGACAGGTAGAGAATCATGTAGTTGGAGCTCCATGTGGTGTGATGGACCAGATGACTTCAGCATGTGGTGAAGCCAACAAACTTCTTGCTATGGTTTGTCAGGTATTAGGTGTTACTTTTACAGGAAAATTTATCTGCTTACTGTGAAGTGTATGACATTGTATTCAGGAAAGAACTCAAAGCTAGTTGATGTTTAAGTGATTTTTTTTAATTTTATGTTTCGCAGCCGGCTGAAGTACTAGGGCTTGTGGATATTCCTAGTCATATAAGATTTTGGGGAATTGATTCAGGATTGCGGCACAGGTGCTATATCTCTAAAATTTCTCCAGTTATTCCTTGAGATTTCTGTTAGCTAACTCCTGCTTATCTTCTTCATGACTATTAACTAAAATAGTGTTATGTAGGGGATATCGATTAAAAAACTGAAAATGGTATGATGCGAAGAAGTTACCAGATGCTAACTGGGAAATACAATCCACATTAGCTATTTTCTTTAAATCAATATATTTCAAGATCATTTCAGTTTGAAAATTAAAGTTTTGGTTTCTTTATATACTATATATTATCTGTGGTCATTTTTTTATTTCTTTTTTGTGATTCAATGTTTTCCTCTACTATAGTGATTATAATTTTTTTTATTATTCTTGTACCTTCAATGTTATTTCCACTTTCTTGTTAGAGTGGTTCCCCCTTTGATAAGGTTCACGGTACACTTGTGTAAGGTAAACATTGTCCGGATCATTTTTTAGTCAAGTTGTATTGTGGAAAATGCGCGAAGCCTCAACCCGTCGCCTATAAGGAAGCGAGAAACTTGGTACAATCGCTTGTGCAAAGAAAATTGTGTTGAATGGAATACCAACGACACCTCAATCCGTTGTCTGTAAAGAGACAAGAACCTTGGTACAATCGACGCTTGATGTATAGTAGAAGATGTCACACACAACTATGAATTGTTGTATAATAGGTCAGTATTGAATATCAAGAAAAACTAAGAAAACACTTAGAAATTCTCAAAGAACCAAAAGATGAAGAATAATTCTCTCAAGAAAATATATTGAATAATTGAATAATGTTTACAAGAACCTTTGATGTCTACTTATACTACTTCGATGAATCCTAATCCTTAAATCAATAGGAAGTATCATTACATAAGAAATCTAATCAATTAAGGAAAACAAATCCTAAGCAAAACTGGAACAAAAATAAAAAACACGTCAAAAATAAAAAACTGAATTCGTGACCATGCGCCGGGGTCCGTGTCTTCTAGGACAAATCGTGCGCTGGGGCGCAGACCACTGTAAATATTCGCCTGGAGCAGCTTGTGTTCACCAGGGCGCAGCCTTCTAGTTCAATTCCGTGCATCGGGGTGCATACCTGGAATTCTGAAAATTTTATTCTTTGTTCTGCTTCGATTTGACTTGAGCTTGTATGCAACACTAGAACCCACTTCGAATATTCCTCCTTGTGATTCATGTGAAACTTGATTTTCCCAAACTTCTTGAATTAAACCAACAAGTTCTACCTTGAATCGTTTAGCTCGTGCTCGCGTAAACGATCCAATAGGAACTTGAACTGGATCTCCCCAAACTTTAACTCCTTGATTCTCATCCAAGCTAAGTATGCCCTCATCACCCACTCCCTTTATTATTCGGGTTTTGGAGGTTAGGTTTGGGGCCCCACCTGTATTCTTTCATTATTCAATTATTAACAAAGCAACACCCCTCCCCCTCCTGATGCTAACTGGGAAATTCAATCTACATCAGCTATTTTTTTAAAATCAATATATTTCAAGTTCAGTTCAGTCTGAAAATTAAAGCTTTGGTTTCTTTATATACTATATATTTTCTGTGAGTTTTTTGTTACTTTTTGTGATTCAATGTTTTTATCTACTTTAGTGATTATCATTTTGTTTATTATTCTTGTACCTTCTATGTTATTTCCACTTTCTTGTTGAGCCCCCGCCCCCCTCTTCTTATTTTTGTTCTGGAGGTTAGGTTTGGCCCCCCTCCTGTACTCTCTCATTATTCAGATTATTTAGAAAATGGACACCCAAGGGAACAATGTCTAAGGTGATCCACTTTTAGAAAGAAAAAGAAAATGTCTTCCTTTAGTTTATTTTATAAATATGCATATATTTTCTTCAAGAAGTATTTTTTGACATGTGATCTAAGTCGGTTAAGTTTTAGCGTAGTGTTATGAATGTCAGACCTGGCTCCCTCAAAAGAAATTATGTATCATTGTTATAGAACTCTCAACTTCTTTACTTCACTAGCATGATATGTGTACTTCTGTTTTTCGCTTCTGCTTTCGAATTTTTGCAAATTGTTGAAAGCTAACAATTATACTTTCTAATTAATGGTTCCTTTCTGATTTGCTATTCCTCCATCTCTCTCTCTCCAGTTTTTTTATATAATAAATATACTCCATAATTGGAAATTATGCAGCGTTGGAGGTGCAGATTATGGTTCTGTAAGAGTAGGAGCCTTTATGGGGCGAGAAATGATCAAGTCTACTGCATCTGCTAAGTTATCCAAATCACTATCGATTGCTAATGGGACAAACCCTGATGAAGTGGATGAGGACAGTGTTGAACCACTTGAAGCTGAAACATCGTTAGATTACTTATGCAATTTGTCACCTCACAGGTAGTAGGCCATTTCTGTAAAGCTATAGTAACTGATGCAAACATCTGAAATTTTAATAAATATATGTTCTTTGGATCTTTTAACTTATCGCTACTGTCATCATCAGCAGCATTGCAACTGCAACCACTGCCATCACGACCATTATTCATCATAATCATCATTATTATTAATATTATTTTTTATGCTTCCTTCTCTTGCGCTTGATCTTTCTCTGTGTATGAGATCCTTTTGGAAACTGCTCTGTGCATTTTCTTGTCATGGTACCCAACGTGTTAAATATGAAGGTAGCAAGCTCCTTAACCCAGTAGAACACTCTCTTTCTCATGACCGCCATCTCCCCCCTCCCTCTCTTCCTTCTAATAAATGAGTAACAGCTGGTACTTTTTCACAAATAAAAGCAGCTGTACCAGTAAGCACCGGAACAAAAGCTTGTGGTAACCTTGCATGTTATGTTTTTAAATTTAGCCTGTGTCCATTGCCAGTGTCCTTGATAAAGAATTTCAGTGCTTGACCTCACAATCTATGCGCCTTTTTAACATTTTTCTAATTTTCATCCATTATAGATATGAAGCTTTTTATGCTAAGATTCTTCCCGACTCTCTGCTTGGTGACACGTTTCTGGAGAAATATGCTGACCACAATGATCCAGTCACCGTCATTGATAGGAAGCGTAATTATGGAGTAAGAGCAGCTGCTAGACATCCTATATACGAAAATTTCCGTGTAAAGGTTAGCAATATTATTTGGCAGCTCATGTTTAGTTGGAATACACGATGTTGAATTCACTTTATTATAGTAATCTCTCTCCAGACTTCACAGCTTTAGCTGGTTCCTGTGTGAAAGAAATTATGTAGTGGTCAAAACTGAAAATAACTTCTAAATAAATTTTTACAAGGAAATAAAAACTCAAAAATGGACTGGGCCTGCTTGGTTGTTGCAGGAATTTGAGGAATGATAGTCCCTACAACAAAGGTTCGAGAGTTTTGGTGCTATTGCCAAAAGTTGGAAATGTTGGTAGAATAAATTTGTGGAAGTGTAGTAGGATTTTGGGGGAATATAAGAAGAGAAAAAAGATGAAAAATCTAGGTACCTACCTTTAATTTAAAGAAAAAGAAATTTAATTGGACCTTGACACAAGTTGTTGACTTCTAAGTAATCTGCATAGAAATGTATTAGAACCATCTACAAAACATCTGGTTAAAGTAGTCTCATAGTGGGTCTTTCGGTTGGAAATAATCAAATCCTTGTATTCTTCCCTTCTTCTTCACCTTTTATTGGACTTCATCACCTATCTTGTGTTCTTCTTTTATATTCAGGCCTGACTAATACCTCTTGACTGACTACGCAATGATAAATTAATATTGATTGTTTGAACACGGACTAAGACTGACCATCTCCCAGCTTAATATTTATGTCTTCTTGTACATCCCCAGTACATTACAGAACCATACGAGTGAAACACTGTCATGAAAGATACAAGGACACCCTTTTAACATCAGTAATTTATATTATATAATAAAGAAATTAAAAAAAGACGACTTCTGAGGTGCTCCTGGTGAACCAGGGAGTTTTAAGGCAGTCAAACCAAGGCCACTAAATGAAATCCGTTATGAAACTTGAATTAATACTAGTTGTACTAAGAGATTTCAAATTTTTTTATTCAGTAGCTGTTATATTTGCATATCTTCTCTCTACTTTTCAGTGACTTAAGACTTGAAAAAGGAAAGAACAATTTCTGAAAAGATAATGTATATATTTTAATTTTTTAATTATATATTTTTTCGGGTGTGATTAATTGATCTATTGCCCTTTATCTGTTGATGTCCAGGCATTCAAAGCACTACTAACATCTGTTGCATCAGATGATCAACTCACCGCTCTCGGAGAACTAATGTATCAGGTACGCTGTATTTACTTTTGACTGGGAATTCTCATTATCTATGTAGTAAAGTTGCCCAAAGGCTATCAGTTAAAAAAACTAATGTAATTAATCAAGTTTTGCTATAAATATACCATTTCATGATTTTCAGTAAGCTTTAATGCAAACACTAGCAATAAGTATCTCCTCTGATTATATCACAAGGCATGTAAGTGGATCAATTCCATTTAATGTCCTTAATTACACAATAAAGTAAGCAATTTCAATCTGATTATGGATTATTGGCAGTGTATTAAATGTTACGGAAAATGACAAGATAAACCAAAAAAAATTAGAAGAAAAAAACAGTTGAAGATGGATTGTTTTCATCCGCTACCTTCTTATGCAGTGCCACCACAGTTATAGTGCTTGTGGACTTGGTTCGGATGGCACAGATAAGCTTGTCCAACTGGTGCAAGAAACTCAGCACAGTAAATTGGCCAAATCTGGAGATGGAACTCTATATGGTGCGAAAATTACAGGAGGAGGATCTGGAGGTACGATTTGTGTAATTGGAAGGAATTGTCTACAGAGCAGCCAACAAATTCTTCAGGTAAGTTTATTAGTTATTATTGTGTCTGAAAATTAAATACACAACTGTTGAATATACCCCACTAAAATTAACATTCATTGCAGCATTGTTTTTTTGTAGATGCTCCATTAACTAGAAGCAACTCTTTTCTTGAATAGGAAACATCATTTTCTTTTTAACTTTCAAAGATAATGGTTTTATAATATCTTTCCGCATTTCTAAATTTTCCTTGACAAACATTAAATGTATTCCTTTACATATCACTTTATACATTAATAGATTTAGGCTAGAAACATACGTAAAAATCCTAAAATAATGCTCCTTCCTTTTCATTATATAGGTCGTTTAAGATATAATCACACATATTAAGAAGTCTCATTAATACTAATGTTAGGTAATTAATGTTGGTTTGAAATTTCATTACTACTCATGCACTAATTAATTACTCTTTCTCCTTTCTCTCACAATTACTCTATCTTTAAGGGTAAAGTAGGAAATGATTAGATTTTTTCTACTAGATATATGTAAAACGTCTTATATTTTGGAAAGAATGGAGTAATTACTTTAGTAATATATGGTGGTTAGTTCAAAAAACGTGATGGGGCTTTTCATTCGCCGTCTTTAGATTAGTTCATTTGTTCAGTGTTTGATTTTATCATAATAATTCATTACATGGTCAATGCAACATATATATATATATATATATATATATAAGGTACTCATCCATAGCAACCGGTTGCTAAGAGTACTATTCCAGCAACTACATGCAGGAGCCAATTTGGTCGTGAAAGTTGCTGCCATTATAGCCTTTAGTGGCAGGACTCTTAATTGCATTTTGGCCCTACCGCTAGAGCCTCTAGCAATAACAACTTTCTCAGCCAAATTGGTCGGTGCATGTGGTTGCTGGAATGGTGTTCCCAATAATCGATTGCTATGGATAGATGGATACCCATATATCTATCTATCTATCTATCTATCTATCTATCTATCTATATATATATATATATATATAATTGCGTGCGAGTGCATGTGTATGCGCCATCCATATAACAATGCTAAAATTTATAGATGTGGTAAGCTTGTTAAATATTCATCGGTGTAAATTATTTTGACCTACAAAATCTATAGTATCTACTGGAATAATTGGCTCATTTTCATTATGAATGTCCAGATTCAGCAGAGATACAAGGATGCCACGGGCTATCTACCATTTATGTTTGAAGGTTCATCACCAGGTGCAGGAAAGTTTGGACATTTGAGGATTCGCCGCTGTCTCTCTCCCAATCGAAGTTAATGTAGCTACTACAAATTACTAAATGAAATTCAAGACAAAAAAATTATTAGTGACTAATAAGAGTTATGTTTGAGCCCACTAATTGGTTCAGTATCTGCAAAACAAGAGGATATGAAGCCAAGGTGGCTGAAAAGACTTGTAATGATCTTTTTATAACTACCATAATAGGAAAGAAGTGAATTTGGAATCACTTGATTTCTGTATTTAAATACAACATTTTAATCTTTTTATGACTTTTTGTGGGTACTTTAGTTGTAATTGTAACTCTGCAAGTAACGAAGTAGAAGGAAAAATGATTTATATGTCGACAAATTTGATAACGAATTTGGTTTGCAATTAACGTGAAACTATAAACGATAAGTTAAAATAAATTAGCGTGGGCTCTTCTTGATTCACTCTTATCCTTTGTATTCCTATATGTTGTTATTACTATCTACATAAATTTGTGGTAAACCCTTTTAATATTGGACCAAGGAGTACAAACAGTTGACAGCAAACACCTGAGCTGAGCACTCCTATATTTTAAAAATGCAACTTCTAGAGTTTCACTCAAATAATGGTAATGTAGGTATTTAAGTTCCCTCCTTGTACAATACAGCTTGAACTTGCCATATATGAGTACCCAATTTTCTCTTGATTCTAGAAATTGGACTAGAGAGCTATAAGCTCAATATTTAGAAAATTGGACTGGACCAACGGTCCAACCGGAATTGGTCGACTTTCCGGTCCGATCCGACCAAAAAATCGAGAATTGGTCGACTTTCCGGTCCGATCCGACCAAAAAATCGAAAAAATAGCGACCTGGTCAAAAACCGATTGACTACCGGTTCAACCGGAAAAACCAGTAGTTGAATCGGTTGACCCTGTTTTCAAGTATTTTTTTTTTACAAAAATATTTTTAATAAGATTATAATATTATTTTATTATATTTTAGCTTATAAAAAATAGATATTTTAAAATTTTATTAATTATTAATAATATATATATATTTATATATATTTATGACGTCACTGGTTCAATAGCGGTTCGACCATTGGTTAAACCAGTGATCCATCCACCATGCAACTTTTTTTGTTCGATGACCGGTCCGATTTTCTAAACATTGATAAGCTTATAACGTATAACAATTGACAACTAAAGCTAGAGTCAATGATATTCTTCACATAAAATAAAATGTCAGAGGCAAGATATTAGCAATACAAACAAAGACATCAACAAATACAGCTAGAAAACTCCTGTACCCTCCCAACATTTATACAAACGAGAATGGAAGAAGAGATAAGATTGTTACTGTGACGCCCCCAAATCCGAGTCCCCTGAACCACGGGTTCGGTGCTCACGCAACTGTTCTACCCTGTTATCTCATTCATCCATTCGAAACACAATAATAATAATAATATTAAACTTAATTTACATTCATACATAACTAATCACAGGTTCTACATACCTTTATACATACAAACTGTCGTATTTGACATATAACAAAATATAATAATAAATACAACATTAACTAGAAATTCCTCTATTGCTGGCCGACCTTTCCTTTCCCTTTATCTACACCTGCTCCCTTTGCCTTTTCTGACTTAACTGAAATATCATGAATGAAAGCAAGTATGAGCATAAACAGCTCAGCAAGTTCAACAATGAATAATATCATGATATTTCTAAATGAGTAAATGAGAATCATAGACAATTTATATGGATTATGCATAATCATTGGACGAATACAAATAAGTCGGATCATCGGAATAGACTGATCATCATTAGTTCAATATATGAACAAGAATCACAACTGACTCTGCATGAATATTAGAAAATAAGATTTTATTTGTTGTACGGCCACAAGGCCCAAAACTCGTTTAGAACAATACCAATTGTATAGAATGATATTGCCCAGGTTAGTCAAAAGACTGCTATTTCAAATAGATGCGTACTTTGGGTGATCAGCCCATTGTACCTTTATATTGTGCACAACATAAACATCTAACGACGCAACCACGTCATAAAATTATAATTATTCCCCTTTTTTTAGGGTTGTTCTATTACAGCATAACATAGAATCCGCACCACAGCCAATGTGGATTGGAGTACATAACAATGAACATTTGATCTCAACGTATATCACTTTGTATGTCTAGCCAGGATCAAGATTGGCATTGACCTTTTCAAATTAATTCAATAATGAAAGAACTTTGCATAGCAATATAAATGAATAACATGGATGTCTGTTTAAAGAACTGCAAATAAAAGTTCAGTGGAAAAACTTGCTTTCGTCCTCGTCTATCACAATTGGTATATTATTATCCCGTCTATAACCTACATGACCACAATATTGGTTCATGCATTAGTTACATACACATGCATGCCATAACTTACTAAACAAGCTACCCTTTAGCTATACATAACCCTAATCACATAACATAGTGTTCAAAATACCTTAACGTCTACTATATTGATTATTTTTATCAAATTATGGTTTACATATGTATTTCTATCATTTAATATCAAAACATTTCATTTTAGAATAAAATAATTTTATTTTCAAAATTCAGTACATGGCGCCCCGGCGCCATGTTTCCTCCTTGACACTGCGCTGGCCGCGAGATTAGCTCGGTCAGACCGCGCCCCGGCTCGCTCTTCTTTCGCCCTGACGAGGTCTTCACAGCACCATCGCGCCCCGGCGCAGTTCCAAGAGTAAAATACTGCGCCCTGGCGCAGTACTGGTTTTTCTGAAAAAACATTCTTTGCAAAAATGATGTTATCTTTGGCCCTAATGTGAATTTATTAATTCCAACATTTCACATAGCACATATAACATATAATTGACTTGCGTAGGTCTTCAAAACTTTTAAAAATCATCATTTGGCCCTATTTTTTCCAAATAGTTCGTTTTGGTCGTCGGTTAACGTTTTAAAACGTTTGAAATAGTCATTTATCGCCATATGCACCAATTGACTCCCAAATCGGTTCTAACACGTGTGTTTACATATAACTTGCATGTTTGGCCCCGTTCAATACTCAAAATAACCAAAATCACATATTGGTTACATTTTATCAACTTTTCAATTTCCACAACTTAGACCAAACTTCATTCTTGGCACTCTATACTTCATATGCATTACCACACACACCTCTAGCAACTTGATATGCTCACATAACTCCTATATGTACCTTCCAATGCACTTTGCAGATTATAATTTCGTTTAGGCACAAAATATAGCCTAATATGCAATTCTCTTTCATAAAACATGGCTTCTACACCATCTAGGTTTCTTGGATGCTTTCTAACTTATGATAATGCATGTATCACACATCTTCATCTTCTCAAACTAAGTCGCTATCATGTTTAACAACATAAAATACATAATCATGCTTTGAATCCTAACTTTGAACTTAAATATTCATATGCATAGTGCACCACCTTTGTCTATCACACATGAGTCTAGGGTTTCATAACAAATCAATCCTATGGCACATAAATTACATAATCATCACATACATCACCAAGATACATGCATAACTTCATCTTTTCTTGTATGTGAACACATAAACCTCAATTATATAGCTTGGACATCTATGTTACCTTCTTATAGCTCTTCTTCTTCTTGAAATAAAGCTTACTAAGGCTTGATGATCCACTTTGAAGGCCTTTTCCTCAACTCTTGATCACCCCTTCTTAAATTGTCTTACAAATCTTGCAAACCCTAGCTTCTTGTTCTCTCTTCTTTCTTAGCTTGCAACTTTCGAAGGATGAGATGAATTATCTAAGTATATGTGCTGAAAATTATTTGCATGTATGCCTATATAATTTCTCTAGTAACTAACCATGGTTGGCTCACTAACTCTTGTATGGTCAAGGCCAAATAAGTCATTTCCCATGACTATATAAGGACATATTAGTTATTTCTCACCAAAAGGACATGAATGTCATTCTTTAATTTAACAAGGGCATATTAAACATTGAACTAACTTAGGATACAAATGTCATTTTTCAAATTGATGAGGGTAGCAAGGTCATTATCCCTCATTTCTAGGAAATTTAATCCCCCTTAATTCATGATTTGTTCAAATTTAATCCAATTCAATTCCTTTTTGATCCAAATTTGTTTCCTTAGACTTGAAATTAATTCCATCATCTAACACAACACACATGACTTGTCTCAAAATAATTGTCACACCTCAAAATATTTAATTTTCATTGATAACATATAAATTTACAATATCGCAAAAATGCAAGTCATTACATTCTTCCCTCCTTACAAGGATTCTGTCATCGGAATCACTACAACAAGATTATAAAAACAAATTAGGATATTCTTTCTTCATTTTCTCCTCTAATTCCTATGTCGCTTCTTTCACATTGTGGTGCCTCCACACTACTTTTACAGAAGGTATTTCTTTGTTTCTCAAAATCTGTACTTTCTTGTCTACGACTTGAACAGGAGTTTCTTCATAAGTCAAATCCTTTTCAATCTGAATCGGCTCGTATTCAATTACATGCTTATAATCCGGCTTGTACGGTCTTAGTACTGACACGTGAAATACATTGGGTATGTGCTCTAACTCGGGAGGTAATGCCACTGCATAAGCTACCTCTCCTATCCTTCTCAACACCTCAAAT
This sequence comes from Hedera helix, assembly GCA_947179155.2. NCBI lineage: Eukaryota > Viridiplantae > Streptophyta > Magnoliopsida > Apiales > Araliaceae > Hedera > Hedera helix. The sequence goes on along the minus strand of OX359276.1, from coordinate 25,681,779 downwards.
GGTCCGATAAATCGTGGGCTTAGCTTTCCTTTCTTACCAAACATTATCTTTCCTTTCCAGGGTGAAACTTTTAGAAACACGTGGGACCCTATCTCAAATTCTCTTTTCTGTCGATGCTGGTCAGCATATTTCTTTTGTCTATCCTGTGCTGCTACGAGTCTCACTTTTATTACTTTAACAATTTCAGTAGTCTGTTGCACAATTTCTGGTCCCAATAATTTTTGTTCCCCTACCTCGTCCCAACAAAGAGGCGTTCTGCATTTCCTTCCATACAATGCTTCATATGGTGGCATCCCAATGCTTGCATGATAATTATTATTGTAGGTAAATGATCATCCCAATTGCCCTTAAAATCCATTACACAGGCTCTTAGCATATCTTCTAATGTTTGGATCGTTCTTTCACTTTGGCCATCTGTTTGAGGATGATACGTCGTACTTAATCTCAATTGCGTACCCATACGCTCTTGAAAACTCCTCCAAAAATTCGACGTGAATCGTGGATCTCAATCCGAAATAATTGATACTGGAATTCCATGCCTTGACACTATTTCCTTCACATATAACTTTGCTAGCTGATCCAGGTTAAATTTAACTTTGATTGGCAAAAAGTGGGCGGACTTTGTCAGTCGATCCACTATCACCCATATTGCATCATTGGTTTTCTGCGTAGCTGGGAGTCTCATGACAAAATCCATTGTAACGTGCTCCCACTTCCATTCTGGAATCTCTAGAAGTTGTAGCAATCCACTAGGCCTCTGATGTTCTGCTTTAATTCTTTGACAAGTCAAACATTTGCTTACGCATTTTGCTACATCCTTTTTCATATTAGGCCACCAAAAATGCTGACGAAGATCTTAGTACATCTTCGTGCTTCCTGGATGAACTGAAAATCGCGAATTATGTGCTTCTTGCAGAATCTCATCTTTTAATTTCGATACTAACGGCACCCATACTCTTCCTTCCAATCTCAGCATTCCGCTATTGTCTATCTGGAATCTTGCCTCTTGTCCATCAGATATGCGTTTTCTAATTTGATCACAGTCTTGATCCTGCATCTATGCTTCCTTCACTCTATCCAATAACGTTGGATGAGCTTCAACCATATATAACCTTTCTTCCGACTCCATCGGATGTTTTACTTCTAACTCCAGTCTTTCCATATCTTTAATTAGTTTTTCTTGAGCAGTTAAGATTTTCAATCTTTCTCGACCTTTTTGTTAGAGTTTATGCCCTAGAGGCTAATTATTTGATGTAATTGCTTAACATTTTTGATATTATATTTGATTGAATAAATATATTATTTTATTATGATTTCATTTACTGCGTTATATAAATGTTAACATAATAAAAGCCCTTAGAATAATGATACGAATTATATAGCTTTAAGTATGTGACTTGAACATGAGATTATATAATTATAATTAGTATCATTGCTCTTAAATGTCCCTAGTCGAGTATCATTGTTAATGGGACAACAATGATGCATTGAGACTAGTATGTGGATTGACTGATGGCCAAATCTCATTGGTCATAAATATATGAGATATTTGAGTCAATGCATAGGTACATGTTAGAGAACAATGTACTGGACTGACCCACCATGAGAATTCTACATGGAGCATTATGCAAAGTGTCATAAGAAATTCTTATAGTGACAATGATGTAATGATCCTTCGACCTGAAGTCACTATATTATTACACGAGAATTTGTGTACTTTGATATCATCAAATGTCACCTTTAATAGGGTGGACAATAAAGGTGATTATTGGGTACATCATGAATCGTGTGAGGAATATGAGTGATCTAGATGGAATTTAACCCTCCTATATATTAGGGGTGATATCCATAGGCCTCTTGATTAAGTAGGACTATGAAATGCATGGCCATGCTCAAATATTGATTTGTTTCATATAGTCTACTCATTGATCAAGAAAACTCAGATTAAATTATGAAGAGTATGACACATTCCATGGCTCGAGTTTAATCTAGGATATAAGGTTAAAAGGATTAAATTACATTGAAACATTGGTCACGAAAAGGTTGTATCGAATCACCGATCTTATTATTATTTGGGTAGCAGTGATGCATTACTAGATGCCGCTCACTGTTTATAATTTTATAATATAATTTTAAAATTATTGCCAACATAATAATAACCTATAGGGTCACACACTTAGAACGTAATTAAAAGGGAATTAATTTAAATTGTAAGTATTTTAAATATGTCAATATGATTGATAGTATTTAAAAAAAAATTACGAATTTAAATTAATAGGATAATTTATATATATGTATATTAATTAAGTAAGACTTAATTAAAATATAATATATATAAATTCGGATTTTATTTTTCTATTGATTTTAGGTTTTAGTTAATTCCTATTAACTACTATATATATGATATATCAGTAGTCTAAAAGTCACGTAAGGAAAAACTAAAACCCTAGCCGCTTTCAGAAATAGGCTAGAGAGAAAAATAGGTTAGAAATCCTGATCTTGGTGGCTAGTACCGCGGTTCCTTTTGCTGCAGATCGTGGGACGATTCGCGGAGCGTTCGTGTGGATACCATAGAGACGTAGTCACTAGATTGCGTTGAAGATTCGAAGCCGTTCCAGAATTCCATCGTCTTCTCAACATCTCAGATAATCGGTAAAATAATCTAAACCTCTGATTAATCTGTTTTCGCATGGATCCTGTCTTAGGGTTTCGAAATTTTTTTTAAATTCCGCTGCTTTCACTATGTCGAAACCCTAACACTTTTCTACTTAAGGCATCGGCTACCACATTTGCTTTTCCTGGATGGTACAAAATCTCACAATCATAATCCTTGATTAGTTCCAACCATCCCCTCTGTCTCATATTTAAATCCTTCTGGGTGAAAATATACTTCAGACTTTTGTGGTCTGTGTATATCTCACACTTTTCTCCGTATAGGTAATGCCTCCATATTTTCAAGGCAAATACCACTGCTACAAATTCCAAATCATGGGTTGGATACCACTTCTCAAAATCTTTCAACTGCCTTGATGCATAAGCTATGACTTTACCATGTTGCATTAACACACAACCCAATCCTTTGTGCGACGCGTCACTGTAAACGACAAATCCTCCTGTATCGTCTGGCAATGACAACACTGGTGCTTCACTTAACCTTTTCTTAAGTTCTAGAAAACTTTCCTCACATTTATCGGTCCATACAAACTTTACAGCCTTCTTTGTCAGATTAGTCAGAGGTCCCGACAACTTTGAAAAATCTTTGATAAATCTTTTGTAGTATCCAGCCAAACCAAGAAAACTACGAACCTCAGTTGGTGTCTTCGGTTGTTCCCAATTAATTACTGCTTAAACCTTCGCTGGATCCACTGATATTCCATCTTGATCAATCACATGCCCTAGAAATTGTACCATTTGCAGCCATAATTCGCATTTTGAAAATTTGGCATATAACTTAGCTTCTCTTAGCTTCTCTAACACAATTCTTAGGTGTTCCGCATGTTCTTCCTGTGTCTTAGAATAAATTAAGATATCATCAATGAACACCACTACAAATTTGTCCAAATACGGTTTAAATACACGATTCATTAAATCCATATTCGTCAACCCAAATGATATTACTAAAAATTCATAATGACCATAACAAGTCCTAAACGCTGTTTTGGGTACATCTTCAGGCCTCACTTTCAATCGGTGATAACCACTTCTTAAATCAATCTTTGAAAAGTACTTGACTCCCCTTAGTTGATCAAATAAATCATCGATCCTTGGTAGCGGATACTTATTCTTTATCGTCACTTTATTCAATTCTCTGTAATCAATACAGAGCCTTAACGAGCCATCTTTCTTCTTGACAAATAAAACTGGCACTCCCCACGGTGACACACTTGGTTGAATATACTTTTTGTCCAGCAATTCTTGCAACTGAATCATCAATTCTTTTAATTCCACTGGGGCCATTCTGTATGGTGTCTTTGAAATCGGCGTTGTTCCTGGCATAAGATCAATAACAAATTCGATCTCCCTGTCTGGTGGAAGACCCGATAATTCATCCGGAAATACATCTACATATTCTTTTACAATGGGTATCTGACCCAATTCTGATCCTACTATGCATATATCAACCACATGAGCTAAATACCCCATGTAACCTTTCCTTAACAACTTCCCCGCCTGCAACATCGTCAGACAACAAGATTGTCTAGGCGATTTACTACCATAGAACACCACCTTAGACTTGGTAGGAGTCTGAAGGTTTACACATTTACTCTGGCAGTCGATCACTGCCCCACAACTATACAACCAATCCATCCCCAATATCACGTCGAATTCTCCTAACCGAATCGGAATTAAATCTACTAACAGTTCATGTCCCCTTATCGTTAGACAATAGTCCCGACAAATATTTTCTACCCGGATCACTTCCTTATTTGCTACTTCTATATTTAACGCATTTTCTAACTTTACTTGTGGCAAGTTCAACTTCTTAACAAATTCATCCGAAATAAAAGAACATGTAGCACCCGAATCGAACAATATATATGCATTTATATTATTAACGGAAATAATACCTGATACCACATCATTTGATGCCATTACATCCTGCACCGTCATATTAAATGTGCGTGCCGTTGGTCTCCCCGGTTGTACCGGCCTTCCTATGGTCAACTTCCCACCGGTAGTACCCTTACTTCCGCTTCCTCCTTCAGTCTTCTTCTTAGGGCAATCTTTGATTTGATGTCCTACTTCCCCACAGTAAAAGCAACCTTTGATGGTCTTCGGTACCGGACAGTTTGTTGCAATATGCCCTTCCTTGCCGCATCTGAAGCATACATTCTTCCCCTTCAAACAAACACCTGAGTGCCCCTTTCCACAGTTAGGACATAATTCAACCTTCTTCTTTGTCTCCCCTTTCTTAACCATAGATGTGCCACTATTGCTATTCCATTTCCGCTTGTTGGGATTGTTTCCTCCACTACCGCCTTCTTTATTAGGCCTATCACTCTTCTTCTTGCCATGCTGTTCCTGTTTATATTTATTCAAGGCTTCACTGCCTCCCTCAGCTAGAATAACTTTCTCCATTACTCCAGCAAAAGTTTCAATCTGAAACATCGAGACCTTGCTGTAGATCCATGGCTTCAACCCACGCTCAAAGCGTCTCGCCTTTCTCTGCTCTGTGTCCACCTGATGTGGAGCAAACCGTGCCAACTCATTAAATTTCGCCGCATACTCGGCGACCAACATGTTCCCTTGCTTTAATTCTAAAAATTGTACCTCTATCATATCTTGTGTTACTAGAGGAAAATAGGCTTCGAGAAATATCTCCTTAAATCTCTCCCACGGGGCAGCTCCTGTTCTTAACCTTCCCTTATTGGAAACCCACCAATAGTTAGCCTATCCTTTCAACATGAATGTGGCAAAAGCAGTTTTATGATCTTCCGCCATGTTGGCTACATCAAATACTTTCTCTATTTCGGTTATCCAATTCTGAGCCTCCACTGGATTCATTGTTCCTTTAAATTCTGGGGGTCCTACTGCTTTGAAATCTTTAAAGGTAGCGACTCTGGCGGCTACCGGTTGATCACCCCCTATATTTACATTCCTATTCTAAAAGGCTACCATCAATAAATCCACAAATTGCTGCATAGGGTTAGCTGGTTCCTCCGGAGCATTTACTGACTCCTCTAGAGGAGGTTGAATGTTCTGTCTACGTCTGGGCGGCATTTTCTGTATCACATTTTATATCACAATTATTTTACAATATTTGCATATCATATTTCTATGAACTTTAAACACATACATGTGCCAACACACATCTCATAATTAGATTTATATTCATAAGCAAATTTGATTCGTGCCTAACACATTACATTTTCAGGTAGCACATTGCTATTAACTTTTTATCCTTTCAACTACCAGAATTGGAATTCACATAACTCTATACAACAAATTTTAGACCTTCCCTCCTTACAAAAGGAGATTACGCAACTAGCTATCCCTTTTTATAACAAAAATTAGGGATTTATACACATAACTATACATACATAAACAAACATATATATATATATATATATATATATATATATATATATATATATATATATATATATTCCTACGAAAGCATCCCTCGCCTAACAGCATCCTCGTACTCTTCATCTATTATTGCTACCATTTTCCATCGGCTTAAGGTATCCCTTGGTTGATTGTAATCCGCCGGGTAATAGTATACCCTATCCTGTACCCTTCCGAATGCCGTAGGAAATGCATAACTCATATCCGCCATTCTTACACCCATATAGTCAATTCTAGCTTTCTTGGACCTCACTTCTTCCTCCAACACATCTATTCTTCTCACTGCTTTAGTCCCGACACGTTCATATCTGGCTATCTCAGCATTTGCTTCCCTAAGCTTTGCCTCCAAGATTTCCTTGTCATTTTTTAACTCTTGTACCTTTTGTTCTGTTTGCCCCAATTTATTTTCCAGTTCCATATTCTTATCGGTTAACTCTTGAGCTGCCGTTTCATTCTGCTCCGCAACTGTTTGCCTTTCAGCTGCCTGAGCCTCCAATTCCAAAATTCTATCCACATACTCACTATTTTATTGTATGAGACCAGGTACCCGTTCCTGATCTGCTTCTCTCTGCTCAAAGAAGACATTATCCGAATCTCCTTCTAACTCATTTGGATCTTCTTCTTGTTCACTATCCTCAACCGGTACTATTTCCATAGCTGGCACCGTCGTCATCACATCTATATGAATATCTCTGGATTCCTCTTCTTCTATTGCCCGACTGAATTCCCCAATCTCTGGCATGCTATAACATCACAAGAACAACTCTTTCAGTTCAATGCAACTTTCCTTATTCTTACAACACATAACACATAATTAAAATTGTAACTTTAACAACCTCCAACCTTCACCTCTTAAAACTCTAGTTGAGTCTCACTATATTTCTAAGGTCATAGTCCTAAGGTTTCCCCACCTAAGGTTTATAACCTATCAACTCTGATACTAACCTGTGACGCCCCCAAATCCGGGTCCCCTGAACCACGGGTTCGGTGCTCACACAACTGTTCTACCCTGTTATCTCATTCATCCATTCGAAACACAATAATAATAATATTAAACTTAATTTACATTCAGACATAACTAATCCCAGGTTCTACGTACCTTTATACATACAAACTGTCGTATTTGACATATAACAAAATATAATAATAAATACAACATTAACTAGAAATTCCTCTATTGCTGGCCGACCTTTCCTTTCCTTTTATCTACACCTGCTCCCTTTGCCTTTTCTGACTTAACTAAAATATCATGAATGAAAGCAAGTATGATCATAAACAGCTCAGCAAGTTCAACAATGAATAATATCATGATATTTCTAAATGAGTAAATGAGAATCATAGACACTTTATATGGATTATGCATAATCATTGGACGAATACAAATAAGTCGGATCATTGGAGTAAACTGATCATCATTAGTTCAATATATGAACAAGAATCACAACTGACTCTGCATGAATATTAGAAAATAAGATTTTATTTGCTGTACGGCCACAAGGCCCAGAACTCGTTTAGAACAATACCAATCGTATAGAATGATATTGCCCAGGTTAGTCAAAAGACTGCTATTTCAAATAGATGCGTACTTTGGGTGATTAGCCCATTGTACCTTTATATTGTGCACAACATAAACATCTAACGACGCAACCACGTCATAAAATTATAATTATTCCCCTTTTTGTAGGGTTGTTCTATTACAGCATAACATAGAATCCGCACCACAACCAATGTGGATTGGAGTACATAACAATGAACATTTGATCTCAACGTATATCACTTTGTATGTCTAGCCATGATCAAGATTGGCATTGACCTTTTCAAATTAATTCAATAATGAAAGAACTTTGCAAAGCAATATAAATGAATAACATGGATGTCTGTTTAAAGAACTGCAAATAAAAGTTCAGTGGAAAAACTTGCTTTCGTCCTCGTCTATCACAATCGGTATATTATTATCCCGTCTATAACCTACATGACCACAATATTGGTTTATGCATTAGTTACATACACATGCATGCCATAACTTACTAAACAAACTACCCTTTAGCTATACATAACCCTAATCACATAACATAGTGTTCAAAATACCTTAACGTCTACTATATTGATTATTTTTATCAAATTATGGTTTACATATGTATTTCTATCATTTAATATCAAAACATTTCATTTTAGAATAAAATAATTTTATTTTCAAAATTCAGTACATGGCGCCCCGGCGCCATGTTTCCTCCTTGACACTGCGCTGGCCGCGAGATTGGCTCGGTCAGACCGCGCCCCGGCTCGCTCTTCTTTCGCCCCGACGAGGTCTTCACAGCACCATCGCGCCCCGGCGCAGTTCCAAGAGTAAAATACTGCGCCCTGGCGCAGTACTGGTTTTTCTGAAAAAAAATTCTTTGCAAAAATGATGTTATCTTTGGCCCTAATGTGAATTTATTAATTCCAACATTTCACATAGCACATATAACATATAATTGACTTGCGTAGGTCTTCAAAACTTTTAAAAATCATCATTTGGCCCTATTTTTTCCAAATAGTTCGTTTTGGTCGTCGGTTAACGTTTTAAAACGTTTGAAATAGTCATTTATCGCCATATGCACCAATTGACTCCCAAATCGGTTCTAACACGTGTGTTTACATATAACTTGCATGTTTGGCCCCGTTCAATACTCAAAATAACCAAAATCACATATTGGTTACATTTTATCAACTTTTCAATTTCCACAACTTAGACCAAACTTCATTATTGGCACTCTATACTTCACATGCATTACCACACACACCTCTAACAACTTGATATGCTCACATAACTCCTATATGTACCTTCCAATGCACTTTACAAATTATAATTTCGTTTAGGCACAAAATATAACCTAATATGCAATTCTCTTTCATAAAACATGGCTTCTACGCCATCTAGGTCTCTATCATGTTTAACAACATATAATACATAATCATGCTTTAAATCCTAACTTTTAACTTAAATATTCATATGAATAGTGCACCACCTTTGTCTATCACACATGAGTCTAGGGTTTCATAACAAATCAATCATATGGCACATAAATTACATAATCATCACATACATCACCAAGATACATGCATAACTTCATCTTTTCTTGTATGTGAATACATAAACCTCAATTATATAGCTTGAACATCTATGTTACCTTCTTATAGCTCTTCTTCTTTTTGAAATAAAGCTTACTAAGGCTTGATGATCCACTTTGAAGGCCTTTTCCTCAACTCTTGATCACCCCTTCTTAAATTGACTTACAAATCTTGCAAACCCTAGCTTCTTGCTCTCTCTTCTTTCTTAGCTTGCAACTTTCGAAGGATGAGATGAATTATCTAAGTATATGTGCTGAAAATTATTTGCATGTATGCCTATATAATTTCTCTAGTAACTAACCATGGTTGGCTCACTAACTCTAGTATGGTCAAGGCCAAATAAGTCATTTCCCATGACTATATAAGGACATATTAGTTATTTCTCACCAAAAGGACATGAATGTCATTCTTTAATTTAACAAGGGCATATTAAACATTGAACTAACTTAGGATACAAATGTTATTTTCCAAATTGATGAGGGTAGCAAGGTCATTATCCCTCATTTCTAGGAAATTTAATCCCCCTTAATTCATGATTTGTTCAAATTTAATCCAATTCAATTCCTTTTTGATCCAAATTTGTTTCCTTAGACTTGAAATTAATTCCATCATCTAACACAACACACATGACTTGTCTCAAAATAATTGTCACACCTCAAAATATTTAATTTTCATTGATAACATATAAATTTACAATATCGCAAAAATGCAAGTCATTACAGTTACTCCCTCGGTCCCAAAAGATTGCTGAAATGTGAAATAAATTTGTCCGATAAAAGATCTCTAAATTACACAATACAAATTATAATATAAAATATATTTCACTCATAAGTACTTAAAATAGGATCCACTACTTTTAAGGAAAAAAAAGAAAAGAAACTTGAGTATACTTGCGTGGGTTTCATTGCAAGTAAAATAGAAATTTATTTATACTCCTTTTTTAAAATAAAAAAAATTCGTCAATGAATAACTATATATAACAAAATATTAAAAGATATTATCTAATAATTTTATAATTTTACTAAATCGTTTTGGTTGATCATAAGTCCTTACTGAGTTGAGATTAAGTCGATAGTGAGTTAACTATTTAACTCTATTTTTTTTATATAATGTATAAACTTTTCCTATATTATAAAATATATACTTAGAGACTGGGAGTACTATGGATAGTACTAGCCCAAGGGTTTCCTTGGTTTGCAATAATTCTGGATTGGACTGTTTATGTATTATTTAAATAGTTTTAGGATATGTATGTTTTCAATAAAGATGTATTATATTGGACTACTTTTACTTAATTGTTCTTATTAAGCATTTATTTATTTTTGGATTAGTTTTAAAATGACAATTCACGAATTATATTTTTTACACATTTCTATTTGTATCTCAAAAGGGAGTACCTTTTAATCCACATTCTTTCTTAAGATTATATCATTCTTAAAAATGACTTTATAAGCAAAAAATAGTCCATACAATTAACTTAGGATTAATTCAACAATAAAAATGTGCACACCAAAGGTAATAGCCTACTAGCCTAGTGGTAAGTCATTTATTACTGTCTTACAGTTCGAATATACTCCTTAATAAAAGTTAGAATCAACCGGTGCTACAAAAAATTATCCTCAAAATTGAATTTTAATAATATAAATTCTCAAAAAGAAGAAGAAAAAAGGCATAAAGTACTTATAGGCAATAAACTAATATAAATAAATACAAAGTTTCAATCCATGTAATATGATTGCAAACAAATATAACTGTAATCTTATGTGTTATATTAAATTTTACATTAAGCTATTAACTTTAGATGTGGGGTAATATAATATTAGAGGGAGGCGGTATTAATGGTTCTTTGACATTTTGAAGAGATACTCCTTTTGTTACACATAAAGAGTCATATTAAAAAAATAAGTTTTACAAAAAGAGTTCTTTTACTGATGATAGCATAAAATATCATAATATCTCAACTTGATTTAACAATACAATTACACCATCATGCTATCATTGTTAAATTAAACACGTTATATGTAGGAATAAATATGAAAAAAATAAATAAATTATATTATAAAAATTTATAATTTTTTGCAAATTAGACTTTTTTTAGGGAGGGAAGGGAGTATTACAGTCTTAAGACTCCTTATTGAGAGAAGTTGAAAGAATGTACAGTTCCAGAAAGGCTCCTTTTTGATGAACTCAACTAATCAGATCCATTCAACTGAAGTTTGAGACATTGTATATAGCAATCACTGGCACATGTATGTTCATCTAAAAGGCACAAACAACGCTGGGGAGCCTAGCTGGAGATTCTTGGTTAAGGGGCCACGCAAAAGTGTAACAATCTCTTTACTTTTGTTATCTATGATCATATCTTTAGCACAATTATAAATAAAAACGGGGCTGAGTTCGTAAATCTCAGTAGCCCGCTCAACTCAGCTCGTTTAACTTTTAAAACAGCTCGAGCTCGCAAGCCAAAGCATATTACAAAGTTGAGTTATAAAGTAACATAGATGAAATGAATAAAGTAGTATAATTAAAAGATAAATTGTTTGTCCAGTAACTGTTGAGTAAGCTGAACATTAGGTTCCAGCCTAACAGACCATATTATTTACTAGACTTTGCTATCCCAGACTAGATGAATCTTAAGGGCCAGGAGTTAAATCAAGGTATGGAAGATTTCTTATCATTCTGCTGACAGAAGGATTCATAAGCTTTTACTCTTGGATTCGATTCAGGTTGCTCCAATTCTTCTGCAAAACCCATGGTCATCTTCACGAAATCTTTCATGTGTAATCGTTTCCATTCCTACGGCAAAAACAAGCACAAAAGGATAAGAAGAGAGCACTTTGGAGGGGAAATGCCAAACGGAAGCTGCAGGGAAGTAATAACTATCTCAAGAACAGAAAATAATCAAATGGGAAATGAGCTGATATTATAATTTTAGAACACCAGTGCTTAAAGCTCATAAATATTATATTCCAGCAAAATTACAGAAATACTCGGATAAGGCTTCCAAATTTCGAAGTTTTTGCAACACATCTTCTTGAAACTTTACTGGCAAGCAAGGATAAGCTCTCCCCCTTGCAAAGAAGCTCGTTTAGATTTCGTAAGCAATTTCTATGCTGTTTAAGAAATACTTTTTGTCAAAATTCACAATGATTCACGAAAGTCAGACAAAGCTGGAAGAAAACTTCTCTAAACTTCCCAGGAGAACTCTTAAAGAATGCAATGACAATATCAGAAGATTTTATATAAAATCCACTACCGTGTTTTTGAGATTCCTGGGGAACTGGAAGGAAACTTCTGTAAACATCTTATACCAGTTCTGTTAAGGTCCTTCGTTAGTTTACAATAAGCTTTCAGTTGATTTGGATTTCCAAATCTTTTACCTGGCTAATGGCTAACGTCTCCGTTGTATCCCTAGAGAAGAGTTTAACACTCGGTGTGGTGATATCAAAATATCACCAATGATATAATGCCACGTGTCACCCTCAGCAGTTCAAACATTCCACCCCATGTAAGGGCACTTTGGATATTTCACCACCTGATAATCCCTATAAAATATAAATAGAGGTACACATTCCATGGTCAAGTAAGTCCTCTTATTTGTAACTATTGCATATTATACTCTAGAGAAAGAAACTATAGAGAGAGCCCGATAAGAGCTGCAGGTGAGGAGGCGTATTGATGCACTAATCCCACATTGAATGGGTGCAACTCTTTAGAGTACTTCATATACAAATTCATTGTTTATAAGTTAAAATGGAAAAAGATTCAAGGATGAATAAAGAAAAGAAAAATGCTCGACTTCAAAAATCATACTTTTACATCACCACGAAAGAAGCATAAAATATTAAGGAGCCTCCATATAGAGAGATATTAGACCAGCCCTATTCCCTGTAGTATAATGAATGCTGGGATAAGTGTAGCCAAAATGTGGATGTTAGGTGGGAGTATGGAAAAATGGGTATGAAAACTCAGAAGTAAATGGTCTCTTGAAACAAAGCTCCAAATGGATGGAAACTGAATGAAAATACACCAGGCCTATACAGAAATATTAAGGAGCCTCCATATAGAGAGATATTAGATCAGCCCTATTCCCTGTAACATAATGAATGCTGGGATAAGTGTAGCCAAAATGTGGATGTTAGGTGGGAGTATGGAAAAATGGGTATGAAAATTAAGAAGTAAACGGTCTCTTGAAACAAAGCTCAAAATGGATGGAAACTGAATGAAAATACACCAGGCCTATAAAGAAGCCGGTAAATAGATGTGTGATTAGTATCAAACGTAATGCTAAAGGAACAGAAAGACCAAAATTAACTCGAATGGAGATGATAAAAATGAAAAGAAAACAGGATTCGTACAATCAGTTGCAAGTAGATACGACAATGCTTTTGCTGAGTTGAGTTATTATCATCTTTACAAGTTTCAGAATCATATTCATGTCACACTCTTAAAAAAGAAAAAAAAAAGCAATAATTTAGTAACAAGCTCTGCTCACAACCAAAACTCAAGGTGAGGTGATGCTGAATTTCCTCTTCAATGGAAGACCATTCCAAAGAGATAACAAGCAACCCAATGCCATCAACCAGGTCTTGTACAGTCACACCTATATAGTGACCAAAGTTTGAGGGAAGGGGAGAAAGCAACCCATACCAATGGCGAAATTAACATTGTTTGACAATTAAGTAAAGATATCCTATTTTTATATTAGACATTCTAGGAGTTACCAACGTTATTTGCATAAAATGGAAAATATAGCACTACTAGCATGTGAGTGATACTGTGATATTCCCATCTAATTTCCAAAGAAATATGAGGGCAGAACAAGGATTCACAAATAAAAGAAATGCAACCACTGAATCTAACACTATTCTTCTTACTGCCATAATCAAACAGGTCTTATACAAAAATGCAGTACTCGCAATTAAATTTTGGGGCGGGAAGAGGAGGGGGGGGGGGGGGGGAGGGTATAGGGGGTTAAGCAACTCGATGTTAACTTAAACTATCTTTATTTCATTTGAATACGAACTACCGGTAATTGAGTAATTTTCCCTTCAATTTCTAAGTGGAATGTGAAGTCAGCATGAGGATTAGAAAGACATGCAACCTTAAAATCTAATTACTTCTGTTATGAATGAAATTCACCAAATAAATAATTTTATAACAAAGCTCCAGCTTTCGACCGACACATATTTAGTTTCTTGGCAGACCTCTATCATGCAGATCACTTGTTCTCGGAATCCAAGAAAACGACTCAAAATCATTAATATATTCCTTTTCACCATCACATTTTCATGACATGACCCCAACTCAAAGCTAGTAAAGATACACAAGTAAGACCTATCTCCTGACCTCGTGTGTATGCCTGTGTGTGTATGACCATGCAATGAAATGACTTCGGTCCCCATCCCAAAGCTCACCAAAAATAAAATTAAAGTTAAAATTAAAAAAAGACGGGGGTTGTGGAGACAGAAGTTGTTTGTGTGCCTTTTAAAATCAAATATGATAAAAGTAATTACACTTGTAAATAAGCATAGTTCGAAATAGTTTTCTGCACAAAGGTTACCCCAGAACACCGGAACAGATTTAGCCATCAAAGATAGAAACCCTTAAAGACAACTAACTTGAAGTGATGTAGCCAGCTTCAAGGACCGAGACCAGGTTTATCTTATTTAACTACTTCTGTAAGCAAGTCAGTTATTTAATAAAGGAGAAAAAATAAAGGATAACAGGTCTACCTCAAGATCCCATTCACCATACAAGTTTGGATCAGTACTGTCACTCCAAACATATGTGTAAGCCTGTAACTTCTCAGAATTATCCTGCAACAGCACCCAGAACCAGTCCCTTTTAGCATTGTTTAAAACAAAAGACAATTGAGTACTAAACTTCAATATTTACTAGTTTTACAAAACCAATTAGAACTCAACTTCTTGAAATTATTCAAGTTCTCTACATGCTGTAATAGAGTGCTTTGAAATTTTATAAGATTTCAATTTAGTCACATACTTACCTTCTTATCCAACTTTAACCTGATGCTAAATTACTTGGCTCCTTATCAGCGAGCTTAGCCATCCGTCGAAGGAGGCTTTTGAGTAGCTGTTGGGTAAGGCAGCTAAGTTCTCCATTTTTCAGGGTTCTTGGTTTTTAAGGCAGAGCAAGCCCCTGTTTTGGTCTTTGAGATGTGTTATGATTTGACTTAAGGCAATTTTGGGTTTGAAACTAATGTGTGGAGATTGCCATGTTCTGGTAGAGCAGGTTGATAATTCATAGAGTTTGGCCTCTATTCTGGATTGTGTGAGTGGTGCCCTTCCGACTGATTACTCATGTCTGCCCATGGGTGCTCCGTACAAGTCTAAAACCATTTGGGATATGGTGATTTAGAGGTTTGAGATTGACTTGCGGAGTAGAGAAGGGTAACTTGACAAAAGGTGGCAGCATGCTGATTAAGAGAAAGCTTTCTAAATTGCCAATGCACTTCATGCCTCTTTGCTCTCTGCCCCTTTTGCAACGTCATTTCACAAAATGCTTAACAAGCTTATGTGGACTTCTTTGGAAGGAAAGTGTGTAGGAAGACAAGGATAACTTTGTTAATTTGAAGCAGGTTCATCCTTCTCTGAGACATGGACGTTTGGGCATTCGTGACTTAGGAAATTTTAATCAAGCTTTGCTTGAAAAATGGCGATAGAGAGACTTGGTAGACGAATGGAGTGTTAGGCAAAGATTGGTCGTGAGCTGCTTTGGTTGGAGGAGGGTAGAATATTGCTCAAAGTTGACTCTTTCTGATTTTTATTTTTCTTTGAGGGTTTTGGGGGGGGGGGGGGGGGGGGGGGTGGAGGATGTGAATCCATTATGGCCAACTTTGATGAGTTCCTTAGACACACTGCTTGGGAGGTGGAGGATGGTAGCAACCTCAGTTTTTGGTCAAATCACTGGTGAGGAGAAGTGGCTGTTGGGGATTGCTTCCTTAATCTTCCGAGTATTGTGGTGAATCCAAGATCGTGCATTGCTGATAATGTTCGGAGCTGGAGGGGAGGTGGTCATGACAGGCGTTGTTTCTGGGGAACTTCCAAGAGTGGGAATCAGAGGATGAGGCAGACTTGCTGATTCTGCTCAAGGGGAGGAAGCTATGATGAGGCATTCCTAATTCAGTTCGTTGGAAGTAGCAAAGCAGGGGGCCGATACAAGCTCAAAAAGAATGCATTTGATGGATGCCCAGGCATTGAGAATGATGTGTGATGTGCGATGTGCAATTGTGAGAAAAAGAGATGATAATTTGCTTTACATTGCAAGGCAGCGAGGAGTTTATCGACGGCAGCATTTTCTCTGGATGGTATCCCTTGGGTGATATTAGGTTCGAAAATAGATGATTGATGTAACTACCTTGAACTCAGATCAAAGGCTCAATCCATTGTCCCAAAAGTAATTTGTGATCACCCACTAGAAACCCACCCAAAAGTTATAACATAACAAGCTACTCGTACTCTTGGTACTAAAGTTGAGACCTTACATATAGTTCAGTCCATCTCACGTGTTCGATGTGTGATTGGGGTTTTACAATCTCTAGAGCTTAATTATCTAATTTACATCAAGCCATTAGGTGTAGTCTTACTCTAGTACCTTTCTGATGCGGATGTAAATCAACTCCCTCAAGTGTTTACAACCCCACGAGATCTACCGTTCTTCTATGCCACATGCCCCTCAGAGTACCACAGGGTCATAATACTGGGTCTGCTCTAATAAAATTTGAAACAATCCGAACCCAAACAGAGCCCGAGTTAAGACTCAATCCACTGCCCAAGAGCATATGTGTCATCTTACCACAAACCCACTCGAAAAGCATAACAAGTTATTGATACTATTGGTAGTAGAGTTAAGACATTATATAAAACTCAGCTTGTCCCAAGTTTTACATGTGGGCTTGGTGTATTACACTAGAATACTGGTGTGAGGTGAAGGTGAGGAAGGAGGCATTGTGAATTACTGTGGCGTAACATTTGGTGGATTATTTGGAACATAGTTATCAAGGCGTCAAGTCGAGGCAAGGCGACAACTGGGAGCTTAAGCGCTTAGGCGACAAGGCGCCCGACTAGTCGTCTACAAGTCGACAAATCGTTAACAATTTAACTTTAATATGTATAATTATATATATTTAACATATATAATATGAATATTTATATATTTATATTTCTACTGATTTACCATATTCATGATGCAGGTTAGCATATCAAATCACAACAAGAAGCGAACAAGATCAAGTCAAAATGATAATTTTACTATAGTTGTAATTTTTTGAACTTTTACCAATGTCAAATTATATAAATGGTGATACCTTTATAATAATTAGTTTAATTCAATATAATTCTTAAATTTATGCTTAGTTTATTAAGTTTTAATATTGTATATATAGAATACCATAACAAGTTAACAGGCATTGTTAAGATAAAGGTATAAACAAGCATATAATCATATCATAACATTAGACAACCATTGTTAAGATAAAGACATGTTCATTGTGACATTGCTAAAAACAAACATAATATAGAAATAAAAACAAAGTCATAAAAACTCAGAATTCTTTAACTCAAAAGTCTCATTTTTTCATAATGAAAAGATCACTTATGGCCAACTTTGATGAGTTCCTTAGACACACTGCTTGGGAGGTGGAGGATGGTAGCAACCTCAGTTTTTGGTCAAATCACTGGTGAGGAGAAGTGGCTGTTGGGGATTGCTTCCTTAATCTTCCGAGTATTGTGGTGAATCCAAGATCGTGCATTGCTGATATTGTTCAGAGCTGGAGGGGAGGTGGTCGTGGCAGGCGTTGTTTCTGGGGAACTTCCAAGAGTGGGAATCCAGAGGATGTGGCAGACTTGCTGATTCTGCTCAAGGGGAGGAAGCTATGATGAGGCATTCCTAATTCAGTTCGTTGGAAGTAGCAAAGCAGGGGGCCTATACAAGCTCAAAAAGAATACATTTGATGGATGCCCAGGCATTGAGAATGATGTGCGATGTGCAATTGTGAGAAAAAGAGATGATAATTTGCTTTACATTGCAAGGCAGTGAGGAGTTTATCGACGGTAGCATTTTCTCTGGATGGTATCCCTTGGGTGATATTAGGTTCGAAAATAGATGATTGATGTAACTATCTTGAACTCAGATCAAAGGCTCAATCCATTGTCCCAAAAGTAATTTGTCATCACCCACTAGAAACCCACCCAAAAGTTATAACATAACAAGCTACTGGTACTCTTGGTACTAAAGTTGAGACCTTACATATAGTTTAGTCCATCCCACGTGTTCGATGTGTGATTGGGGTTTTACAATCTCCAGCACTTAAGTATCTAATGTAGTCATCAAGCCATTAGGTGTAGTCTTACTCTAGCACCTTTCTGATGCGGATGTAAATCAACTCCCTCAAGTGTTTACAACCCCACGAGATCTACCGTGCTTCTATGCCACATGCCCCTCAGAGTACCACAGGGTCATAATACTGGATCTGCTCTAATAAAATTTGTAACAATCCGAACCCAAACAGAGCCCGAGTTAAGACTCAATCCACTGCCCAAGAGCATATGTGTCATCTTACCACAAACCCACTCAAAAAGCATAACAAGTCATTGGTACTATTGGTAGTAGAGTTAAGACCTTATATAAAACTCAGCTTGTCCCAAGTTTTACATGTGGGCTTGGTGTATTACACTGCAATACTAGTATGAGGTGAAGGTGAGGAAGGAGGCATTGCGAATTACTGTCACGTAACATTTGGTGGATTATGTGGAATATAGTTATCAAGGCGTCAAGTCGAGGCAAGGCGACAACCGGAAGCTTAAGTGCTTAGGTGATAAGGCACCCGACTAGTCGTCTACAAGTCGACAAATCGTTAACAATTTAAATTTAATATGTATAATTATATATATTTAACATTTATAATATGAATATTTATATATTTATATTTCTAATGATTTACCATATTCATGATGCAGGTTAGCATATCAAATCACAACAAGAAGCGAACAAGATCAAGTCAAAATGATAATTTTACTATAGTTGTAATTTTTTGAACTTTTACCAATGTCAAATTATATAAATGGTGATACCTTTATAATAATTAGTTTAATTCAATATAATTCTTAAATTTATGTTTAGTTTATTAAGTTTTAAACATTGTATATATAGAATACCATAACAAGTTAACAGGCATTGTTAAGATAAAGGTATAAATAAACATATAATCATATCATAACATTAGATAACCATCCTTAACAAGATAAAGACATGTTCATTGTGACATTGCCAAAAACAAACATAATATAGAAATAAAAACAAAGTCATAAAAACTCATAATTCTTTAACTCAAAAGTCTCATTTTTTCATAATGAAAAGTTCACTCAAGCTATCAAGCAAAATCATCAAAGATCAAATCATCGTTATCTCTCCCAGTAGTGGTATCATCACTCGAAACAATAGTTACTCGTCGGCCATAATCACCATCCACATCCTCATCATCATTAGGAAGGCCTTCCTCCTCCTCTTCTACAACATCAGAATTAGAGTCATTCACAACTCTTATCCTCGGTTCCCTCGAAGAAGTTGAAACACCACCACGTCATGAGTAGACATTAGTAACATTACCCTTTCTCTTCGGCCATAATCATCATCCACATCCTCATCATCATTAGGAAGGTCTTCCTCCTCCTCTTCTCCAACATCAAAATTAAAGTCATTCACAACTCTTATCCTCGGTTCCCTCGAAGAAGTTGAAACACCACCACGTCATGAGTAGACATTAGTAACATTACCCGTTCTACGAAGATTGCGAACCTCGGTGGCATCGGATGCACCAACTGCTTTGTCAACATCCTCCCATGTAAGATCATATTCACAATGAACTACACCTTGCTCGAGCACAATCCACTCATTACCCCAATCGAAATCATCTAGGACTAATGGATCAAAGTTTCTTCCAAGTTCGCACCTCTTTTGGAACCTCTCAACCATTCAGCGATTGTATTGCACATACACCAAATCATTTAACCGTTGATGCTCCAACCTATTTCTCTTTTTCGTATGAATCTGAAATTTGTGTTTAAGAAAATATTAAGCAAAAGCATATATAAAATATTTATAGATTTAGCCATGTACTAATTAATATTAAATATGAGATATTTAATTACTAAATACTTACTAACTCAAAAGTGATCCAATTGCGTTCACAACCGGAAGAAGAACAACAAAAGCTGAGGATTCGCTTTGCAAACTTTGTAAGCTCAATAGCACAACCGTCAAAAGCATTCCACCAATCAACTACATTTGATGTAAAAAATCAAATATAGTCTAAATTATAAAACTTAAAAGTAAACTTTATAATTAATTTAATATACTTACTAGGATTTTTTGTCTTTCGTTGCCTAATCGACATGTCTTTAGAAAAGTAACCAGGAGAAGATTCATAGACATTGGCTAGCTCGCTTATCTTGTCTGCCAAAACTTGGTCGGGAACCATTTTTGAAAGAATATCATTGAAGTTGCTACGTAACTTGTAAGCTAAACCAAATTCTTCATCTTCTTTGATGTCAAAATACTTTCCCGGCTTTAGAAATAATGTTGCCCCATTTAACTTTTGCTCAATTTGGCATGCCCATCTTTGCTCGATAATGTCGATCACTTTCTTGTATAGCCTTTGTTTGTTATTAAAGGCATCTTTAATCTTCTTCTTTGCAAATTCCATCCAAGCAAGAATTTCAAGCATAGCTGGCCTCTTATCCGAATCCACAATCCTCAAGACAACAATGGTTGTGAGGCTTTAATACAATCTTCAACCACATGCCAAAAACTAGAATAAATAATTGTATCATATATTTTTTTCCCTACCTCTGTAGTTGACAACCTAGAATGTGTCCAATCATCACTGATGAATGTCTGTCTCAAAGCATCCTTGTGCTTACACAAGCTTTGAAGGGTCAGAAAAGATGTAGCAAATCGGTGACTCCCGATCTCACAAGGTCCCTCCCATTTGTTTTGCTTCTCATCGCATCAAAAAGGCGACCATGTCTATAAATGAATGTTGTTATTCTTGCCCTCCCAAGTGTATATTTAAATTGCTTCAAATTGCCTATGTCCTCTAGCATAAGGTATAGGCAATGGGTTGCACATGGTGTCCAGAACAAAGTAGATCGCCTCTCCGTTAAAATATGACCAACTACCTTATAATTGGAGGCAATGTCTATCACTACTTGCACAACATGCTCAGCCCCAATCTCTTTGATCTTCCCATCTGCTAACATGTTAGCATCCTGAGATTGACTAGAAGCATCAACTAATCCCATAAAGTAAGTCCCTACAAGACTATTAACAAGAAAATTTATCAAATGTCTGTCTCTTCTATCTGTCCATCCGTCTAACATAAGAGTGCAACCATACTGCTTTCAAGAACTTTTGTGCTTCTCCTTCAGTTCCTCTGTTTTAGTCTTTGCCTTCCCTAAAAGAGGAACTCTCAACTCGTGATACGAAGGAGGCTTCAAACCCGACCCACATTGCCCAATAGACTCTACCATCACCTCAAAACTTCCGTTCGTTGCATTAAAAGGGATGTCACACTCATAAAATCAGTTGGCAATGTGCATGTAAACTTATCTTTCTCTTCCGGTGACCTTAGACGATTCTCCAAAGTTGTTTGGCTTGGACCTTTGCGATGCCTTTCGTCCACAACTTCTTCAGGAGATTTCCAAAGATGAGTTTCAATCGTCTTTGTTTGTGACTGTGGCTTAGTGAATTGAAATGCAGTCTTCATCCTTTTAGATACAGTCCCAGAACTTGGAACAGCTGTAGAGGAAGCATGGGAAGGATCAGAAGGAGTGGATACATGGCTTGGAACATTAGATGATTGAATTTCTTCTACTTCGACAATGTCATCAAATTGAATTGGCTTCGTTCCTTTTGTTACTCATTATTGCTTGATGCATCTCGTTTGAAATTTCTGTTGTAGTTCGAGGACACTTAGAGACATCCCCATACCCACGGGTAAGATGTTGCTTGAATCTCTTAATTCCTCCATGAACCTTTTTCCCACAAAGTATGCATTGCATGAGATTTTTATCGCTCAATTTCGGCCAAACTCCATATTTCCACCCCGGATCCTTAGACTTGGTCTTTCTTTTAGGATCCTTACTTGGATCATAACCCTCCGCTTCCAAACTTTCCGCCATTTAACTATCTACAAACTACAATTTATAACTATATGATAAGCATAAGACAACAACAGGGTTATCAAGTCGTCGCCTAGCCTAGGCGACGACTAGGCGTCAAGTCGGTGACAAATTCTAAGGCGTCTGGACGACTTGGTGGCTAAGTACATGAAACCAAACATTAATCGATAGAATAAGAAATGGGGGGAGAGAATACCTGAAGCATATTAGTGGGCATAGCTGATGTAGTTCCGAAACAAATCCTGTGAAGGCGCAACACCAGGTAGAAAGAAAGACGCAAGCTCAAGTAGGAAGAAAATGATCTGTCGCAGGCGACTCCATCCATCGCAACTCGAGTGCAGTATTTTTTGTATGTTTGTTTTCTTCTTCCTTAGCTTTTCTCTATTTCTGTTTCTGTGAGAGTAGAAGTTAAAGAAGGGGAAATAAGGGGGAGAGAGACGAAAGGTGAACAGACTATCTAGAACTCTCCAAATTTCTCCCGCACCTAAAATACTTTTAACTTTCCTTTTTTCTTTTTTTGCTAAATACTTTACACTTTATTACTACTTTTAATTTTAAAGTTGTTTTATACTACTAACTTTAATAAAAATGTAGATTTTTATTTAATTTAGTAAATATAAAACAATACATTATTATCATTAATAATTTTAATAACAAATGAATTAAATTCATTAGCTTAAATTTAATAGTATATTGTATGCTTGTTCTTTTTGTATATTGACATGTTATTTTTATTTTGTCCAATATTTTTGATTTGATTGTATTGTGCAGAAAATTAAAATGGCAAATAACGGTGGTTGATGGTTATGATATAACTATGGATCCCGAAAGGAAGGCTAAATCGAACTATTCAAATTGAAAATATGGATATTGGCCGAATATAAGTAGCAAAGGAAATAGTGCAATGTATACTTTGCAGGAAAAAATGTTATTCGGAAATCAGTAGGCTCAAGAAACATTACCTTCATAAAAAATTAGTGATTAATGTAAT
The DNA here is from genome assembly GCA_947179155.2 of Hedera helix. Lineage (NCBI taxonomy): Eukaryota > Viridiplantae > Streptophyta > Magnoliopsida > Apiales > Araliaceae > Hedera > Hedera helix. The sequence goes on along the minus strand of OX359276.1, from coordinate 25,658,406 downwards.
TTTTTTAAAAATAGGGTGACTTTTATTGAATGAGACATTTGATATTATTAATTATGAAATTATTTCTATTTATGTAATCTTCAAAATTGGGGCTTAAAAAAATGACAAAGACCACATGCTAAGTATTGCTAACATAGCATTACACATTTTAACATATTAGCTTTATTCATAAATAAGGTTGCTATTAAATATTATTTTAGAATTTTTGCAATGCAAAAGAAAAGAGTCTTAGAATACAATAATATGAGTTTGATCATTTTCTTTTTTATTCAAATTAGTATAAATACTATACAAATTTATAATAATTAAATATATATTATTCAAATTTATAAAGTATTTAAAAGAAACTTAACCAATCTTTAATGAAAAAAATAACTTCTAAAATAATATTTATTTTTTGTTTTACCAATTTAATTACAAATTTTTTTTATCACAATTTTATGTAATTAATTAAGATAATATAAGTAACATTACGCAACCTCAAAGGTCATCTTTTGATCTTTTACTAACATCGTTATGAAATACACTATCATTTATGTCTAACAATTAAAGCCAAACACAAACATAAATTGAGAATTATATTAATAGAAATATAATTAAAAACATAAATTGAATTAAACTAAATGTTACAAAGTATCATTCTTAATATTACATTGAATTAAACTAAATATTACAAAGTATCACCATTTATATAAATTGAAGTTGGTACAAGTTCAAAAAATTATAACTATAATAAAATTATTCATTTTGACTTTATCTTGTTCACTTCTTGTTGGGATTTGATATGCTACAAGCCTACAACCTGCATTATGAATATGGTAAATTATTAGAAAAACAAATATATCAATATTCATATAAATATTATATATATATAATTTTATTCGAATAAAATTTATATTGTTAACGACTTGTCGACTTGTGGACGACTAGTCGGGCGCCTTGTTGCCTATAAGCGCTTAAGCTCTCGGCTGTCGCCTCACCTCGACTTATCGCCTTGATAACTATGGACAACAATGCATCAGTCATCACATATCATATTGTAAAAAAAAATGAAAAATTGAGCAGTAGCAATCGTTGTTGCAGAATACAGTCAACTGATAGCCTAATATATAATATACTTGCATGGGTATAGACTTAGCTTACAAACTAACAAAGTACCAATGACCTCTCAACTGATAGCCTCGTATAACTTCCAACTGTAATTCTTAGAAAAAAAATTAAAAATATATATAGCCTAAATGAATCAATCCAGTCTAGCAGTCCCAACTCCAAGACAAAAAATTTAATATAGAACAGAGGCTTAGAGCAGAAGAATAGAAGAAGAAGAAGATGAGAAGAATAGAAGAAGAAGAAGAGAGAGATTAGTTGTACCTCGAAAATTTGACTGCCGGTAGTATAAGGTTGAAGTCGTCGGTTGGTACTTGGTAGCTGATGGCGAAGTTGTCGTTGGTCGATAGTCGTAGGTAAGCTCTCAGTGTCTTGCTCTCTGCCCCTCTTCTCTTCCCTTTCTGAATTATGATTTCTGAATAGGTGTTAGGGCTTTTGATCACGAAGTTTTTGTTTTTTTTTAACCCATTAGTTCTCGGGTCGAGCCATACCCGCTATGGATAAGTCGCCCGCTCAGCTTCCTTGTCACCCATTTCGTCTTCGAGTCGTCCAAGGCGAGGACTTTCCTATCTTAGCGGTCGCCTTTCTGCGCCTCCACCAAGTCGACTCAATGCCTTAGCCATTGCACAACACCTTGACGCCTAGGCGACGACTTGATAAGCCTGATTTGGAAGGAAAGAAAGTACGAAATAGCTAGTTTTGGAAGGCAAGGCCATTTGCTTTGCTCATATTCACTTTCTTTTTCTTAGCCTTCTTTTCTTTTTTGGCTTCATGAGCTGTATCCAGGATCCATTGTGTAGTTTGTCAATTTCTTGGGGAGTTTGCTTTATTAACCTAGTGTAGCTATTTTGGAGGTTCCTTGAATGGGGTTCGGTGTGGTTGTTTCATTTGGGGCATAAGCGTGCCTTTTATTTCCACTATGCTTTGTATACTAAGCGTGTACTTGGATTCGCAACTTTTTTGATGTTTCTAGTGAATTTATTTACTTCTAAAAATTATATTCAGCGAGGTTAGCCACCATATTTTGTTATGCAGAACTAAGTAGGCCAGAAATTTATCAGAGTGTAAACAAATAAATGAAAATTGAGGGGGTGGGGGCAGGTGAAAATCCAGAAAGGGCATACATGAAATGCTTCCTAATAATAAACAAAGGTACTAATGCTGAATCTAAATTATATATGAATATAAGCCATAAACATTATCTTAAAAACTAGCTTCACTTCCTTGGAAGAACTTCAATATCATGATATAGTCACTGCTGCTTAAGATCATACATAAGAAATTGCTGCCACGCCCACCATCAACTTAATATATTCTTCCACAAGAAACATCTATTCTTTCAAATGAAATGTAAATTTCTAATGTGCTAACAAATAATACTACTGCATGCGTGACCTGAACTAAAATAATAAGGATAATTTTAGGTGGAATACCATCAATGAAACATCAACTGTCCTCCTTTCATACTCAAAATCCTCAAATGCATCGAGAACATCTAGTTCAGGAACTGTGATCCCTGAGAGAACCTGCAGCAAATATCTGTTGAAGTAATTAAAATGATAAAATGGTATGTAATACTTAGTATCAGAAAGGCAAAAAAAAAAGAGGAGCAGATTATTTGAATATCTCACATATCAATTACTTGGTTACGTTGCATATCTAAAAACCATGAAACTGGCATTCTTGTTCAGACATTGGATGAACACAACTAGATTATCTTTGTTCACCGGATCTAGGTTACAAAAGAATTATTTTGTATATTTCTAAAAGATTTTGATAAAATATTCCTGAGTTGGTTGATAAAAGGCCTCCTGAACAGGAAATTGTTTGTATTCTCTGTCATTTGACTTAACTATGAGTTCATATGAGCATATCTTGTCATGGAAAAAAACATTTTGTTAATGAATATTCTACCTATACAAATTATTCTTACAATTGGGATGGAATGTTCATAATTATAATATAACACAAGAACATTCAAGAATCATCAAAATTCGCTGGGAAATTGAGTAAGGAGTAGATCTTTTTTTTTTTTTTGGGGGGGTGGGGGGAAGGATTTTAAAGCTCGAATGAACTACCTTCCCAGTCACTTTCTTGTTTTCTATTGGTAGAATCGCAGGATACACTCGTCCTTTGATGCTAAACCTGTGACTAAAAGAAATAAAATCATTTCAAAGCTGCACCATAGACTAGGAATGACTACACCATATTTACAAGGAGAATAATAATGATAATTATATAAAATAAAGACACTAAGATTATATATAATCAAGGTTACAAAATGTTCTTACTTCATCCACCTGATTGATTCTTCTTAAAATGCAAAACTGTATATGTAAATTGTATCAGGGTAAATCAAAACAATACTTTATGCTATGGCTATGTGCCAGGTCAGCAATACCTATGTTAGATTCATCAGATCATAGACAAAATCCAACTAGATCCACCCTTTGTTTTAAGAATGACTAAAATCCATTGGTACTCTGGTTTGCAAAGGTTCTTAAATATTCTGTCAGCTACCTATTGCAATCCGCCTTCTTCCTCCAGCTAGGAGCTGACTAATATACAAGTTAAGCCACTAGGGCTATATTTATTTGGATGGATTACACTTAGGATTGGACTATTAGTCCGTTGTCCCATGTTTGTTTTAAAAATTTGACTTTGGACTATTAATCCTAGAATAAGAAAATGACTAAGGATGGGGTATTATTTAATATCTACCCCAACCAGGTATTATAATCCCACCATTTGGAATTAACCATATTTGGACAAAAATAACCCTAGACTTTTTAATGTACGTCCCACCTGTCCTACTTCTTATCAAACAATACCAGTACACTTCTATTACGTGGCACCTCTCTTGTTTGTGGAGTAAACCACACGGCCCATGTCATTTCAGGATTTCAAGATCATGCACCAAGTGCACTGGTGAGAAGGTGACACATGTTGAAAGTTTGTACTAGCAAAAATCTCTCCTATTTTACAAAGACAAGTGATTTAATATTTTAGAATAGAGGGAGTTTTTCAAAAGGATAATCAAAAAATAAAATTTCTTTCTCAGATATATAAAGATAATAGCAATAGCTATTTGACAATAACTTTGTGTAGGACCAGAAAATGTAAAGCACAATTAGACAACAAATTGAACAAGATTAACTAACAAATGATGTTTCCATTAATCATTGCTTATTTAATAACTTTACAAATATTGGGGACAATACAATAATTTCCTATACCATTACAATTCTCATCGCAGTCGTGTTCGTTTTCGTTGATTGATTGGGGTTGAGGTGAGAATTCCACAAAGGTTGCAGGATTGACGAAGACTTGGATGAGGGGAGAGATCGTAGGCAAACTTCTCAAGGCAATAGAGACAGAACCCTTGCGTTAGGGCCTTGGTGTATGTGGGTTTGGGTGTGGTTGGGGACTTCGCTCCGTGGGGTGCTAAATCCTTTGGAGGGGTTCCTTGGCCTTGTGGAGACCAAGTGTGGAACATAGCCACCAAAATCAACAAGCAAGACCTTTAGTGATAGCAACTTGGTGCTTCTAATTCTAGAGAGAGAAAGTGAGTTCAAGATAGAGAAGCTCTCAAGTTCTCTATGTTTCTCAATTTTTTCCCCACCTCCTCACAAATGAGGAGAAGGGGGTATTTATAGACTTCATGGGGGTGCACCCATGTACTGTGCACATGACCTAATTGACACTTATAAACTGTGACTACAAAATCAATTCTAAGTGTAAATATTTCCTTTCAGGAGTCCGTCTCGCCCTACATCTCCATCCGCCAGTCCGAAACTCTCACTAAATGCCACTTCCAGATAATCTCTCTAACCCTCTACCAAAGGTTAGAGAGGTAATTTATTTACTCGAAATAGCTATCTCTAACAGTATTTCTTCATATTAGCTAAATCGGGGACAGTTAGAAAGGACCAATCTTCTAGGCATGACATCGTCATTGCTTTGGGTGCAAAAGGAGTGACATCATACATGACATCATCACTCTACTTCAAAAGGTTGGATCTAGCGAGGAACATCACTCTTGAAGCCTTGACATACACCTTATGCTCATGGTACCAATCGGTTGCTTGGAAGCTTGAGTTGTTGCCCCCTATGAGCCTACTTGCTCCCTACTAGCCTATTTGCTCTCTACAGGCCTACTTTTAGGATATAAAATCTTCCTTTTTTCTCTTTTTCTTTGTCTTCATGAAGGGTCTTGCCTTGTCCTTGCCTTAGTTGGAACACTTAGAAATTTTGGCCAAGTATTGAAGTGAGTTTAACTTTTGTGATTTCACCCATATGTAGGATGATTTTGGAAATCAAAATTTGTAAACTTGGATTTTATAATGAAAATATCACTTTACTTTCGAAAATTTTGTAAGTTTTCTTATTAAAAGTTTCTTTCTTAATGCTCATCTTCTCCTCAAATGGTGTGAATTTCAACCTTGGAGTTGATGTCACACTAAGGCTTTGCTATTAATTCCCTTGGATGGTGTAGCTTTCACCTTGGGATGCAACAGTTTTGGCATCATATCCCCCTCTATTGGCATAAAATTCAAATCATGGTGGATATGAGGCATGTACTCATATTCTCCTTAACAGTATAAATTTCAACCTTAGAAATAATGAGTAAGGTGCCCTGAATTCTTCAAGGACAACTAGGGGTTTGGCTTCGTACGCACCACAAGCAGTATGAATTCCAACATCGGTACATGGAGAGGCAATGGCACCATTGGTTTGCCTTTTCTTGGAGGACTATAAGTTTGGCTTCGTACCCACCTTAAGCGCTATAAATTTCAACTTTGGAGAGCAGAGAAGCGATGTTACCATGGGTTTGTCTCATTGTGGAGGACGACGGGGTTTTACTCCCCGACTTCTTTGAGGAAGACTAAGGCTTTGGTATCGTAAGCACCTCAAACGGTACGAATTCCAACCTTGGTATGTAGAGAGGCAATTTCACCATGGGTTGGCTCATTAAGGAGGACCATGGGTTTGCTCCCTGACTTCTTTAAGGAAGACTAGGGTTTTGGCTTCATACGCACCTCAAACGGTATGAATTCCAATCTCGGTACGCAGAGAGGCAATGTTACCATGGGTTTGCCTAGTCTAAGAGGACTATGGGTTTGCCTCATCTAAGAGGACTATGGGTTTGCTCCCTAACTTCTTCGAGGAAGACTAGGGCACCTCAAACGGTATAAATTCTAACCTTGGTACGTAGAGAGGCAATGGTGTTCCACTTCCCTCAACCAGTATGAATTCCAACCTCAGGTCATGGCAAACACCAACCTCATATTTTCCTTGAAACGTAAATTTCAACCTGAGAAAGTGCCATATCTTCTTCATTTGGTGTGAATTTCAACCTTGGAAGATAATGGCTAGAGTCCCCATTCGAAGGATACGAGAGGCTAATAGTAATAGTGAAAGACACATTCTTTTAAGGGAAAGAGAATTTCATTTCATTGATCATAATACATCTTTCCTCTCCTATGCGGAGATTAAAATACTTTCCTTTATTTCCTCATAGAAGGTTGTTAGCCTAGATTGTCTCCTTAATGGAAGTGGTTGGCCTTGGCACGATTGTTATTGGACAATAAGCTCTTATTCTTTGGCCTTGCTTCAAGAGTAGTACTTCTTGATCTACTTCACGTTGATAGGTCATGAGGCCTCTTTCGAGCCGATAGTGGTTATCCTACAATATCCGCTTTTAGATGCCACCTTTGCAATGTAAGATCCTTCCCATTTAGGGAAGACTTTGGTTGCAGGCAGCCCCCTCATGATTTAGGGGGCCATCTTGAGTACCAAATCCCCTTCCGAGATGTTGCGGGGCATCACGCTTGTGTTGTATTGTCGCTGTAGCCTTTCATCTTATCTTTCCAACTTCTTTTGGGCCTCTTCACGGAAATCTCCCAAGGCTTCAAGAGCAACAACATGGTTTTCTCCTTGAGTATGGCTCCAAAGTCTCATTCTTATTGATGGAATTGTGATTTCTACATAAAGGATGGCCTCCTCTCCATATACCAGGATGTATGGAGTTTCACCCGTGGGCTCTCTCTTTGAAGTGTGATACTCCCATAGGGTCATCGGTAGTTGCTCGGCCCAATCCCTTGGATGAATGTCCAAAGTCTTTGACAAGATCTTGATTAAGCCATCCCTTTGGGTAGTAGGGGCTTGACTTGTAGTGCTTGACATGGTACCTCCCTATGAGACTTTTGACATCCTTGTTGATAAAGGGGGCTCCATTGTTGGATAAGATAACCTATGGCACTCCAAATCTGCAAGTGATAAGCTCTTAAATGAACTTGGCCATCGCCACTCCTAACGCCTTCCTCTTGAGGTCATCGCTTTAACCCACTTTGTATACATTTTCGTGACCATTATGATCCACATATTGCCCCTTGGGTTTGGGGATATTAGCCTAATAAGGTCCATGCCCCCTGTGTGGGATGGGCCATGGAGTTGATGTTGTCCTTAAGTCCACCGCGGGAGCATAAATAAGGTCTCCACGGATTTGGTATAAGTGGCACTTCTTCACAAAGTCGAGACAGTCCGTTTCCGTACTTGGCCAATAATACCCATGTTCTAGTAATTGTTTGACTGGTGTGGCCCCTAGGCTTGTGTTAAGTCTGTGCTCCACCAATTCTCTATCAATCCCCGACATTTCCATGTAGGTCCATGTGAAGACGTCTCTATATTCTATAAGAAGGTCTACCAACCTTTGTTGTTGGCAGAAGGTTAGTTCTTTGTTGACGTAGATTGGCCTTGGAGGGCTTCCTTCTTCTGCCAAGTTGACCTCTAAGAGTTCATTGTGATGTGGCTTGGGTTTGTATTCGAAGTGCTTGAGAGCCTTTTCAACTTCTTGGGTAACGACTTCTACCACAACCTTTGTGGAGTGGGGGTCTCCTTCAGAGTCCTTGGACTCTTCCCCCTTGTGGCATCATAAGCGAAAGACGATCCTTCCATTAGGCAACAACTCCCTGTGCCACCTTGGTTTTTCCTCGCCTTCCTCCCTTGCAGCCTTGCGTTTGTTAATCACCTCCCTAGCATCTTCTTGGGCTTCAAGGTCAATGACTGTTTTCTTCTTCTTCTTTTCCTTAGGAGTGTAGTCCTCATTCTGATCTTCCCAACGGGCCAACTTCATCCCCACTGACTTGGTTCCTAAGGATTCCTCTTCTTCCATGAGGTCTTCACTCATATGGGCTTTTCCAATGAGAACGAATTCTTCGTTGCGGGTATTTTTACTTACTTCCCCTTCCATATGACCTTCATGCATTAGTAGTATGTGGAAGGCACTACCGCATGAACATTTTGCCAAGCCCTTCCCCAGAGAACATGGTATGGTGCATCAAACTCTACCACATGAAAGGTCACTGGGCTCCTTATCTTTCCTAATTGCATATCCAACCTGGTGTATCCGACGGTGCGAGTGTTCTTGCTAGAGAATCCCACTATGTCGATGCTTTTTGGGACTAATTTCTCTCTTGGATTCCTAATTGCTGGAAGGTCTTCCATGACATAATATTCACTGAGATCGCATTGTCTATGAAAGCTCTTTTCACTTCAAACCCATTGATCATTGTAGTGACATACAAAGGCCGGTGATATATGTATTTGACTTCGCGATCCGCCTCTATGAAACAAATCTTGTTAGAACCTTTTGCCATCGCCTTTGGGATGAGACCATCCACTTGCATGCACCCTTCTTGCGTTTCTATTATTTTGATGATGCCCTTAGTGGCTTCCAGTCGAACCTCCCCCTTGAGGCCAATTTGATCAAAGAACTTCTTGAACTTTGTTCCTTCCATTAGGGTCTTTGCTTGCATATCAGGATTTGGCACTTCTTATAGGGAAGGAGTTATTTCTTAAAACTCCGTCATCATTTCAACAAAGCCCATGATCATGCTACAACTTGCTTTTCCATTGTGCTTTGGCAATGGTTTATTGAGAACATCATCCTTCTTCTTCACCTCTACCTCTCCACTCGCCACCTTCTCATGGTACTTCCTCCTTAGGGTGTGGCAGTCTATTGTGGTATGTCCCAAGTATTGATGGAACATACAATAGTCTTGCCTTAACTTCATTTTTTGTAGTAGGAGTGATTCTTAGAGGCTTGATGGTAAGCACCTTCGCATCGATCTATTGTTTGACCAACTCCTTGAAGACCTTCTGCCCACAAGTGATCGATGGTGGAGGTGGTGTATCCACATATCTTGACTTCTTCCTATGTTCCTTCCCATGGCTTCTAGGAAACGTCTACTACTGCTACCGAGGGCTTTCTTTTGCCCTTCCAAGTTACTGTTGCTTCATCTCCTTGTCCTTGTGGTATTGGTATCACTCCCCCAATGTCTTGTGCAAACGAACAGAGATCAACAAAGGTTTGGAACCCCCTTGTAATTAGATGAGACTTATACTTTATTTGGGCTCCATTGACACAAACACTCACCAACTTTTTCTCTTCGATTGGTTCTATTCACTTTTGGGCACTCGTTTTGAATCGAATCACGTAATCCGAGAGGTCTTCACTTGTCTTTTGCTCCAACCTAACTAGATCCACCATCATGACTTACTTTTGCATGTTAAAGAATTTCTAGTGAAATTAGGATTTCATGTCATCTCAATCCTTGATGGATCCCTTTCCTAAATTTTAGTACCAACTGAAGACACCGTCTGTGAGCGTCTTATTGAATTCCCTCATCAACAAGTGTTGGTTGACCACCTCGTTATCTAAAATCCATGTGGATATTGTTTTAATAAATCTTGCATTGTGCTCCCTTGCATTTCCTTTTTCACTGTTATATTTGGGGAACTGAGGTGGGTGCTCTATTTAGCCGGCCACGTAAGGTTGCCTTTGCATAGATAGTGGACAAGGTCGAGTGAAGTCCAAATCTGTGGACTTGGAGGAATGCTTCCTCAATTGATCACTAGTAGGCATTGCGTGGCTTGAACACACAGGGTGAATGATGAAGCTTGCATGCTAGGCACCATCATTAATGACGTTTGGGGTTGTCAGACTTGTACAATCAGGGTTTGAGTATTGTTGGTTGGCATTGCTTGGGGTGCCAGTGGGACCACCACATTGTTTGGGGTATTCCCTGAAATAGAGTCGTCTGAGGATGGTGTAACCTCCCCTATTGGGAGATTTTTGTTGAGCGTCACTTCTTGGACTACTTGATTACTAAGCAGTTGTCTTGGCGTTGTACAGGCTTGTGGAGCAGCTTGGACTTGGAGCCTTTCCCTTAGGTGCCTCGCCTCTTCTTGCTCCCTTTGCACCTGGGTCATCATGGAGGCCATCAAATGTTGGCCCTCTTGCAGGCTCCACAAGGTCCTCACCATCTCATCTTACACTGGGCGTCGCCCGATCGCTGGCCACTTCAACACCTATGGCATTCCCTCATTGGCCATTGATGGAAGCAACTTGATTTGCTTGAGTTGCCATTGGGACACTACTATCGTTGTCAGAAGTGTCTTCAACGATTGGGATTGTTGGGATCCAAATTTGATGGCAGTGCGAGAGAAACAAAACTAAAATTTTGACTTCTTGTTGGTTGCTCTTAATTATGGAAACTAGACCTTCCACTCCTTGTAACGGACATAACCTTCACGAAATCTACACCCCAGCAGAGTCGCTAAAACATGTAGGACCAAAAAATGTAAAGCACAATTAGACAACAAATTGAACAAGATTAACTAACAAATGATGCTTTCATTAATCATTGCTCATTTAATACCTTTACAATTATTAGGGACAAGACAGTAATTTCCTATACTATTACATTTCCTATTGTGGTTGGGTTCGTTGATTGATTGGGGTTGAGGTGAGAATTCCACGAAGGCTGCAGGATTGATGAAAACTTAGACGAGAAGAGAGATCGTAGGCAAACTCCTAAAGGCAATATATGCAAAACCCTTGAATTAGGATCATGGTGTATGTGTATGTAGGTTTGGGTGTAGTTAAGGACTTAGCTCCGTAATGGGGCTAAGTCCTTTGGAGAGGTTCCTTGGGTTTGTGGAGACTAAGTATGGAACATAACCACAAAAACCAACAAACAAGACATCTTGGTGCTCTAATTCTAGAGAGAGAAAGTGAGTTCTAGATAGAGAAGCTCTCAAGTTCTTCAAGTTTCTCAATTTTTCCCACCTCCTCACAAATGAGAAGGGGGTATTTACGAGCTTCGTAGGGGGTGGCCCCATGTACCGACAGTACCGTGCACATGACCTAGCTGTCACTTATAAACTATGACTACAATATCAATTCCAAGTGTAAATATTGCATTTTCAGAGTCTGTTTGGCTCTCCATCTCAATTCGCCAGTTCAAAACTCTCACCGAATCCCACTTCCAAACAACCTCTCTAAGCCTCTGTCGGAGGCTAGAGAGGTAATCTATTTATCTGAAGTAGCTGCCTCTAACAGCATTTTTTTCATATCAGCTTAATTGAGGACAGTTAGAAAGGACAATTCTTCTAGGCGTGATGTCATCATTGCTTTGAGTGCAATAAGAGTGACATCGTCCATGACGCCATCACTATATTTCAAAAGGTTGGATCTTGTGAGGAACATCCCTCTTGAAGCCTTGACATACACCTTGCGCTCATGGTACCAATCGGTTGCCCCCTACAGGCCTACTTGCTCCCTTGAGTCTATTTGCTCCCTACGGGTCTACTTGCTCCCTACAGGCCTTCTTGCTCCCACGAGCCTACTTTTAGGAAATGAAATCTTCCTTCTTTCTCTTTTTCTTTGTCTTCATAGAAGGCCTTGCCTTGTCCTTTTCTTGAAACCTCCTTAGTTAGAACACTTTGGGATTTTGGCTAAGTATTGAGGTGAGTGGGGAGGAGCTCCCCATGGGCCGATTTCTCCCTACGGGCTGATCCTAGGGAATTCCCTACCCCATGGTGTCTTTCTCTTACTTCTTCATACCTTGGCCTACTTTTACATAGTTTCTTTAAATTTGACTGTGTTGGAGTGAGATATGATGAGGGGATATTTGGGCAGCCCATTTATGAGGTAAGCTCTCTACGGTCCGACTTACTCCCTATAAGCCGACCCTAGGGCACCTTTCCACCTCATGGTGACTTCTCCCTTAGTTTTTCACTTTTGATCTCTTCTTGTGTTGCTTTTTTAAGTTTGGCTGTGATGAGATTGAGGCATGATGGGGAAAGGATTCTTCATGGGCGAATGTAATATCTTGAATATTTATAGAACTCATAAATATGATATTAAATGATAAAAGATGATTGTAAAATACTTTCGAGGACGAAATTCTTATAAGTTGGGTTGAATGTAATATCTCAAATATTTCAAATATTATCTAACAAGATCTAATAAAGATTGTCAATTTAAAACCCAAGAATGATCGCTCGAGTATACTTTGAGTTATCATAAAGACCTAATACGAATCAAATATACGATTGAATACGATTAGAGGTTAGAACTATAACCTAAGTTATGTGTTATATGAATAAATAAATATTGAATGATGTTCATAATGTGTTATGTGATATTTCTATGTGTAGGATTTTGTTTGTTGGTTATAGTAGTCAACCTTAACACTTATTAAAATCAAGAAGTCAATTTAAGGCTAAAACCTAAATTGAAAAAAGAGTTATAACCTAAACCCTAAACTAGGGTTAAGCCCTAAGGATATAACCTAGGCTCTCTAAAAAAATGTGTACGTCTTTTTGACATTTCATTTCAAGATATGACGTTCCTACGAAGTAAAAACACGTAAGAGTGAAAAAAAGTTTTTTCCGAAAAATGAGCAGTAATCACTATTCACGAAAGAAAAAAAAAACTCTGCGTCTTTTTGACTTTTTGTTTCATAGAATATCGTTAATATGAGGTATAGATACTAGGGAACCAATAAAAATTTTCCCAAAGAAAAAACGCCAAAAAATACTATTTACATGAAAACTGTCTTTCATTTTTTTGAAATTTCACATTCCTGAATAGCATTTTTTTAGACAATAAAAACATTTTGAACAATAAATTTTTTACCAAAAATAATTTTTGGAGATTACTATTCGCGAATACGGGACGAATACGAAAAAATACAAAGAATAGTACAAGTATACTGTAATGTATAATACAAGAATTATACGAAAGATTATATGAGATTAATACGAGGTATAATACCATTATTATACGATGTATTATACGGAATAAATACGTATAAATACTTATGTATTATACTATTTAACTAATTAGTTGAAATCAAACTAGATTGTAACTGAGAATCTAGGTGAAAAGTTTTCAACCAATCAAGTATGATTAATTATTGACCAATCAGAGTCGAGTTGGGCAGAACCAAATTGGAATAACCAAACTAGAGAAAACTAGCGCGATTACAAAAACTAGAAATCAGAATGAACCAATCAGAACCAAAAAAACCAAACTGGCAATTTAGGTAAACATTTTTCGACTAATCACATGAAAGGATGATGCAATAATGATGTAAGCATGACATCATCCTCAAAGAAACAAAAAGATGATGTCATGATGAGGTCACCTGGTGGAAGCCGAACTTGGAGCCAAAGACGAAGCCAAGCAAAACTTTGAGCCAAAGTTTGGTTATTATTATTACCAGTATACCCTTACTTTGCCAGCCTAAAAATAGACACTTGCTCTTCATATTTCCTTGCTAATTCACAAGTAATTTGAGAGCAACAAAGATTAGAAAGAGAGAGTTCTTGTGAGCTCAAGTTACAAAGAAATAGTTAAAGCTTGCAACTACAAAAGGTAAAATCCCTAGTCGTTATGTTCAATTTTCTTTCATCTTTAGTTTATATAAAGCTCAAGAACGCGAGTCGTAGCCATATACGATTTTTCGTTCTCCGCATTCTTCGTGTGTTCTTGAGCAAAAGTCATAAATCTCTATATGATAAGGTTTATGATTTGTTATTTTTATGTTATAAAGTATTATTGAGTCCTATAACATGATATCTTGACAAATTAAAACTAATGGTACCATGTTTCACATGGTTATCCCAAAAGATTTTGATCAAAGTAAGCATATTAGCTTTTTAAGCAAATTTCCGAAAACTTAAAGTCAGAATCTGCCTTAGCAACCTAAAATAAAGTTGTAGATCATGAAATTATAATGAATTTAGACTCAAGAATAACCCCAAAATGTTTTGAAACGAGGAAGTTATGCCTGTTCAAATGAGCGGAGGTCGGGCTGCCCTACAATCTGTCCATTTCGGATTTTTGGACTTAAAAATGAGATTTTGAGTCAGAGATTTTTTTTAATTATACCACCTATGAAGATAGTCGAGTTAAGTTATAAAAACACTTATTAAGAAGTAATATTCGATAAACTAACAGTCGGGTACGCGTAACCCTTTATGTAGGCTTTTAAACGTTTATCGAGAAACCCTAGTTTGCGAATCAGGCAAGTTTCTCTTTTCTTGCACTCCGTGCAACAATGTGCTTTCGAATTGTGGAATTTCATTTGTCTTATGAAATTCAGTATTTGATATTCTATATTTATTGTGCAAGTTTCTCTTTTCTTGCACTCCGTGCAACAATGGGTTTCGAATTGTGGAATTTCATTTGTCTTATGAAATTCAGTATTTGATATTCTATATTTATTGTGCAAGTTTCTCTTTTCTTGCACTCCGTGCAACAATGTGCTTTAAAATTGTGAAATTTCATTTGTCTTATGAAATTTAGTATTTCTATATTTATTATGCAAGTTTTCTTTTCTCTTGCATTCCGTGCTATAACGTGATTTCAAACTGTGGAATTTCATTTAACTTATGAAATTCAATATAATATGATTAATGTGCAAGTCTTTTAACCCTTGTACTATAATTGATTGCAAATTTTCTGACCTTGTACAAATCTTTGTTTGGGAATTCTTATGCAATATTTGTACAAACAATGCGTTTATCCCATAATATGCAGTTATTGCTTTCTGTTCAGCATAACATAAGACATGAACTGTGTTTTTCACTGCAATGCAGTTATTGCTTTTATTCAGCATAACATAAGACATGATCTGTTTATTCGTGTGAACTTGAATTGATAATATATCAAGACTTGAATTGTTTTTGTCAAAACCAAATTGTTTGGTGCGACATTTATACTGAATCGAGATAATCCCTATATGGGATTTTGTGAGGCAGTAATAGCCTTTGTGCGTACGGGCACTGATAGGATGATATGCATACTCCTAGGATATTGGATATGCTGATCACCTACGATATCCGAACCTGTAATTTTCTAAGTCATATGACTTACAGAAATTACCATGTTTGGTTTGACAAACAAACCTATAGTTTCTAAGTCATCTACAACTGACAGAAACTATAATAAATGTGTAGTTTGACAGACAAACCTCAGTATACATTGAAATTGTTAAATCTAATTGCTCTTTCAAATCAAACACTGTGTGCGTATGCTTTATGCATTAAATTGACTTGATGAGCTTCTAGTAGCTCATCCTTGCAAATAAATTTCATTTACAGCGTTAAAAGGTAATCCAGATCATTCAATTATGAAGCCCGATGGAAAGAGACCTTGTTAGATTAGGTTTATTACTTTTACTTGTACTATTTAAGTCTTTTAAGACTTTGATGTAATAATAATACATTGTTTGAAAATCTATGTAACCGAATTCAAAGTTATGAAATATATTATCATCTTTTGATACATCTATTGCGTTGTACTTACATTTTTAGATTATTTAGAATATTGTAGTGATTTAGTACAATATCTATATGAACTATACATCTGAATGAGGGTATTAACTGATTGAAGGAATTCTGTAAGAACCGAGAGTTGCTCCTCTATTCCAAGAACAAACTTATCACTTGATTATGTGAATGTCAAATAGATAGGAATTATCGATATGAAAGAAATATCCATGAGACATGAAACTATACATTCAAGTGAGGGTATCTAAACACAGTAATTGTTCTGATGAGATCTACTATCTGTTATGAGATACTGTGAACCCGAGATTGATAGAAGTTATGTATTATAGAATATTTATAGTTAATCAATTAGCGTGAGCAGCTAATCTGCTACAGGAGATGTAAAGATTTTGGGGGCGTCACAGGGGAGCTCCCTATGGGCCGACCACTACGGCACCCTCCCTCACTTGCCTTGTTTTGTTCCGTAGTTGCATCTCTTTGTGCCTTGCTTGTTTGAGCTTGTTGTTCTCTATTCCTTCTTGTTTGCTTGTGAGAGTGTGAGATATGCATTAGGTTATGGCATGAGGCTCCCCCTCATAGTGGCTCACCTAGTGAGATTCTTCATACTTAAACCATTCTTGTCAGTTTCCCATACTAAGCCAATTTTAGCCCTCTTTGGTGGAAAAGGTCAATACCTTGACTCGACTCCTTGGGCAGCCATGATGGATGGTGTGGAATGTCAATAAGTACGTTGAATCTCCCAGAGTTGATGAGGCAATACGAATACCTTGGTGGCCTCCTAGGTGGGGGTCCACCGGGAGCTATTTTTTTTATAGAGACTGCTTTTCTTAACACTGACAAATTCGGGGGTTAATTATCACTAATTATTATTTAGTTAAGACCCCCTAATTTATACCCAGAATACACTGTAACAATTATGTTATATTAGTAGAGATATAATAGTCTAACTATAGAATTATTTTAAGCTATCCTGTGTTTAATCCCTTATCAACAAACATGTGGTAAAGGATAAAATAGTCCTAGGATTAATAGATTTGGGATTATAGTCTATCAAAATATAATCCCAGAATTATAATACTTACAAACAAACATGACTTAGGGGCACCAAAGATGGAAGTTATTGAATATGAATACAAGTACAAAACGTATACTGAATAAATGGAAATCAACAAAAAGCAAGGACATGGGAAATCAAAAATTGCTGATGTAGCTTGCAGTTTCTCTTTTTCTGCAACTTATTTATTTCTTGTTCATCTTATTTTTATTTTAGTATTGTTTATAGTACTTATTCTTATTATTGATCTCTCTTCTTCTTTTTTCATAGGTTTATTCTTCTTGTCATTCCTCTTTTATTTTAAGATGAAAAGTAAAAGCTTATTTGGGTGCCAGGCCCTGGATGAGCTAGCAATCAGCTAATAGAAGTAGTTTACTCTGCTAGTAGCGAAGGAAAAGGGGCAGGCCCACTTCGCATGACCTAGAAAGAAAAAAAAGTCTGTGCTAAGGAAGGGAGAAGATATAAAGGATGGGCCGGATAAGAGGTCACCCAATCAATAAACAAAATCTAGTGGAACAAAATACGAAATCCAGAATGGAGGATTGTCTTCCAATCCTAACTGAAGGGGATAGATGATAATCTTAAAGAAGTTATGGTTCAATTTGTTGGTTTCAAGGCTTTCAGAAAACTGTTCATGCAAGATAGGAGCCGTAGCAAAAGATACTTTCTTTTGAAAGGGTTATGCATAATTACCACAGGAAAACGAGAGGATAAAAGTGCGCTCCTAAGATTGATCAATTAAGACTTGTTCTCGGTCTATTTGCAGCTAATTATTGAAACCAAAAATTATGAATTTTCCTAAAAATTGGATCTATTGGTGCAAAACCTGCCTCACCGCCATCAAGTTCTTTATTGTTCGTAATGGTAGCCTTCAAGGATATATATATTTGCCTCTTGCTACTAGTGAAGGTTTTCTCTGACATTGTTAGGTGGCACAACTAAGAGAGAGCCTACAATTAACTCAAGAGTCTTTTCGATCATTTTAAATCTTACTGAAAAAAGCAATTTCTTAATTGCTTGGGGGAGGGGGGATGGCATTTGCTTAACAAAATCAAAAGCAGAGTCTGCAAACCTCTAGCCCACAAATTAATAAGAGTATCAACAGCTGGACTTCAAAATTTCTTAGCTATGCTGCAAGTATTCCAGTGATTTAATTATTAATGCTTAACATCAAAATTTATAGGTCTAGCCTCATCATTCTACTGAAAAAGGTCGGGAAATCTAATTCAGAAGCTTTATATGTCTGGTCCTAAAATAAAAAGAGCAGCTCGTTAAGTTAGCTGAGAAACCTTTTGTACACACTCCTTAAGATGAAGGTGTTTTGTGTACAAGGTAAAGCACCGACTTGTACAAAGCATCCATGACTAAGAATGTCCGAAACTTGATTGTTCATTTTGGAGTCTTTATAGGTTGACCGGGAATCACCTCGTTAAACAAAGTAGATTTCTTTGGATATCTATGTTTCTAGTGATTGGGCAATTACCCTTTTTAGTGGACGAAATTGTTGAAGGTTGCAATTTAGTTCAAGTTTTGAGAGACTTCATATAGAATGGTAGCAAGATTCTGTTTTTGTTAGTTATGGAATTGTGCATCCTTGAAGATTATTCAAATGATTGATTTGACAATTATCATTCTTGCTTCTGAAAGCTACAGTCAGCAACTGATGATTCAGCAACAAATAACAGTGAGTTGGTATTGGCCTCTTCCCATAGCTGTAGGCCTTAGAGCCATTATTGAAGCAATTTCAATGCCTCTTGCTGGTCCTAACAAAGAAACAGAAACTATCTGGACTTTAAACTTTATGCCAAAGATGTTCAGTAGTGGGGCTAAACTGAGTATATAGGAGTGCATATACTTCCCACCGTCCCAAAATGGGAGTCTGTATAACATCTCCATTTACCCTCATTTACTTGAGGGAAAATTCAGAACATATCCAATCTATTCCCTCCGTTCCAAATTATAAGATTATTGACTTTTTTGGAAGTCAATTTAGCAAATTTTCAAGCTCAAAATTAATATAGTTCATTAACAATTATGAAAAAATATATATTATAAGTAGAATTACTTTTTACATAAGTTATAATACTCATCATTATATTATATTGACTAAAATTAAATGAATTTATATCAATTTTGAGATTGAAAATATCAAGTTGATTCAAAAAATTAATAACGACCTTATATTTTGAAATGGAGTGACTACTTTTTTTTGGTGGGTAACTTTCAATCTATTTTTAAGAATTTGTTTCTAACAATTCTATATGGGAGGCAAAAAAATATGAAAATGGGATGAACCCAAAAAAAACAATGATATTGACATACTCAGTAAAGCTAGAAAACCTAAATACCCACCAGACAATATATAAATGATTATTTACAGGGGAAAATTGTAAATGATTATTCAATTTAATCAAAACTGAATAAAGTAGTGATTACCCAACTTAATTCAAGGAACAAGAAGAATGTAATTCAATGAATTTGAAAACCCGAAAAATAATAGCAATCGCATGACAAAATCGAGAAAGCGAAGGACTAACTAGTTGTTAAGAATGGCCGGAGAAGATTGAGGAATGCGCTTCAAAAGGACATGAACTACCTCCTCAGCTTGCAGACTGCCGTATACGAAGACGTTATGGAGGCCCATTGAATTATTCCCCACAGAAACTGAACTCGATTCCATTCTCTCTCTGATTTTGTTCGAAACGGTTGCAGGGATTTTGAAGGAGAAGAAATGTGAAGTTTTTTTTTAATAATAGTAGGGTGTTAATCGCAAGAAGTTAGTAGTCCATGTGTCTAAAGGAGGATGGTTGATGTTCAATCAGGTTTTCTTTTTCTTTTTCTTTTTTTTTTGTCTTTTTTTTCCTTTCTTTTAAGAATTACAATAATTGTAGCTATTAAATTATTAAATACTTAATTAAATATTAAATTTTTGAATTATATATTATAGATTTTTTAGACTATTTATTAAGTTAAATATTTGAATAAAGTATAGAGTTATTTAGGTATGATTACATAAAATAATTATTTTAATTTAATTAAATTTATAATGAAATTTTATATTAGTTTTTACATTTACAAAATTTTCTTGAAATTCTAATATAAATAGAAGTATGAAATTCAAGTTCTCACAAATTTTACTTTAATTATGACAATTTATTAGTAATAAATTTACTATAATTTAACAATTAATTTTACAGTTATTATGTTTTAAAAAAATCACATATATTATTAATATTATTATTTGATAAAATTTTAAATTTTAATAAATTTAATTTAGTTATGACATTAACTCAATAATAATGTTTACGATTAATATTAATAGAATTAAATCGCATAATATGTTTAGAGATATTTCCGATATCTTAACAATTTAATAAAATTATCTTACAAAAATTTGTTAAGATATATAAAAAAAAAATTGTAATAAGTTTAATAAACTAAAAAATAATTATTTTTTTAAAGTTCCTTTTCTTATTAAAAATAAAAAATAAAAAAATAATAATAAATCTAAAGATATGCTTTGGAAAGCTAGGAGCTCAAGCTGAGCATGAAGTTTTATCGCATGCAAATATTTTGGAGAAGTCTTATTAGTATTGGAACAACCTGGTTTGCTCCATTGGATGACTCAAAAATTCATACATGGGAAGGGCTCGCACAGGCTTTCTTATCTGAATATAGTTGCCAGATACAAATGACACTAGATCATTGCAGGCTGATGGAGACGACTAAGAAAGTAGATGAATCCTTTAAGGATTATGGCCAAAGATGGAGGTCATTAGCAACTCGGGCAGTTCCACCTTTACATGAACAAGAAATGATCAAAATCTTCGTCGAAATACAGGAATATCCTTATTACGGAAGAATCATGTCTATGAAGGGGATGTCGTTTACAGAAATTATCAAAAGGGGAGATAAGGTGGATCAAAAAATTCAAGCAATAAGATTGGAGGATGTGGAGAGATGGAAAAAAAGACTACTAGTACTTGCATTTATGTGTTTGTCTTGTTTGATTTAATGATAACCATATTATACTGCATATTTGTAAAAACAAGTATATTTTGTAAAGTGTTTATATAAAAGGACTTAGTTAGGGATCTAATCTGTTAAGTATATCCAAAATCGTAAGGTAAGGCCATGTAATTTTTGTATAGTTGAAGCTGATCAAGGAGTCAAGCAAATTGTTGAGTGAAAACTAAGTTAACTCTAAAGGAGATAAGTCTATCAAAAGGAACTTTGAAATCGTTGAGTGAAAAACAAGTTCTAGAGTCATTATCGTAGAGCCACTAAGAATCATAAAGTCAACATCATTGAGTAAGGTCGCCTAACGATAAGGAGACCAACGTTATGATTGAAGGCAAGATTATATAAATTTGTAGAGTTCAGAAGTCTGACAAATCAGTGGCAGATTTATGACAAAAGTCATATAACCTTGACTCACAGCGTTCAAAATTAATTTCATATGAGAGCGATAAGGATGAAAAGATCAAACAACTTTTTCTAACAAGTAGCTATACAAGGATAAGGACACGTGTCTATTATTTCACCAAACTTAGTACTATTGAAAGCGTTACCTTATGGTCTAGCAAACAGTATTTTGAAGTCAAAAGAATCACATATTGACAAGTGTCCTTGACCAACTGGAATAACGGTAGCAATTCAACAGGCAAATTCTAATGAGTAACTATAAAAGGATTGCTACAACATCATTAAACAAGAATTGATCTTGATGATTCAAATGCTCAAAAAGCTCTAGGTGTTCAAGTACTCCACCCTAAGATCCAAATATCAACATTTTGCTACTAATGTTTTTGTAAAACTAAAGGCCATTTCACAACATCACAAACAAGCACTTGATCGTGGTGATTGTATTAAGATCTAATTGATCTTTTGTATACTAAGTCTTTGCAACTTGAAGGATTCTTAGTGTATTAAGTATTGTAATAGTTCTTAATGAACTGTGTTTATTTGTATCCTCTATCTTTAGTGTTTCATCCTTATTCTTAGAGTAGAAGAGAGGACTATGCGACTTTTGTACTCCAAACCTCTTAAAATTCTATGTTTTTATTATTTTTTGCATTTATTTTCTTGCACCTTATTATCTGTTACTCTATGATTTCTATTAATAATTAGTTTCTACATTTTTTCACTAAATTTAGAATGTTGGATTTTTATATAATCTTTAAAGGGATTTTTAAACTAATTCTCCTGTGCTTATTTAATAATAAATTAACTTATTTAATTATTTTGTAAAGTATTCTTTAAAAAGAAAATTTAAAAGAATCTATTCTACCCTCCTTCTAGATTTTCTTTGTGTAGTTGGGAATAACAAGTGGTATAAGAGTAGTATTCTCATTTGAACTAGTTTAACATCTTGAGTAGATCTATGACACTTAAACAAAACTGGTTCAAAACTTGGTGGTTGAAACAAGCCACTATTGTGCAATAAAGATAAATTTGCTAACTAAAAAGTTCAAATATATGCTTACATGGATGGTACTGATGATGAGCTATTTGATGTTGTACTCAATGGATCATATGTACTATTAAACTTGCTCCTACTCTAGAAGATTCTAATAAAGTAGCAGTCAATTAAAAAGTGAAGTGGATTAAAAGTGAAAAGAAGCTTGTATGTCTTGACAAAAAAGTCAAGAACATTATGTTTATGACTTTTAAAGATGAATTTTTTGAAAATGTAGTCAACTGCAAAACAACCAAAGAGTTGTGGGAAACACTTCTTGTGATGCATGAAGGAACTGAAGAAGTTAAAGAAAACAAGCAGTCTTTCCTCACTCAATGGTATGAGATATTTTCTCACAGTTCATGAGAAGATATCACAGCTACATATGAGAGATTTGACATCATGCTCAACTCACTCAATGCATTTGGGAAGGCTTACCCTAACAATGATGTCAAAATCAAGTTTGTGAGAGCACTGGCTAGCAAGTGAAATACCAAGACCACTGCCATTAGAAAGTCCAAGAATATCCATGAGATGACAATGCAAGAGCTTTATGAAAAACTAGTAACATATGAACTAGAGCTGAAATAACAACAAGAACAAAAAAAAAAGATAAGGATGTAGCCTTCAAGGCAGTTAAAGTCTCCTCTAAAGTCACGTATAGAGGGTGATAGTTATCTTGATGATGATGAGGATTTGGCTCTTCTAGCCAGAAGACTAAGGAAATTCATGAGGAATGGTAGAAAAAACAATTATAGAAGAGTAACAACAACAACTGTTAAAAAAAAGATTCTTCCAAAGACATGTGCTACAACTATAAGAAACCTAGTCACTACATTGTAGAGTGCAACAAACCACTAAAAGAAGAACTCAAGAAAGACAATAAGAAGAAGTATGCCAACAAAGATAAGAAAGCATACTAGAAATATCAAAAGAATGATTAGGGCTTGCTAGTTGAAGGCTCTTGGAGCCAAAGTAAAAATGAATCTGATTCATAGTCAAGTTATGATGAATGGCAACAAATGGCAAACCTATGTCTCATAGTCATTGAAGCTTCTACTGGCAACACCTTGTTCATCAAGAAATTGATATCAGTGAGTTATTTGACTTTAACTCCCTTGATATTGATATTTTTGATTTAAGAACTACTTTTATGTGACATTACATCAGAGTTGCATAAATATATGAAGTGGTTTAGGGTGCTATCTAGTGATCATTCTCAACTTTAAGAGGAGAAAGAAATGGTACAACTTGAATTGAAAATAATTAAAGAAACTACTCCGCTCTCCAAGCTTGAGGCATAGAATGAGAACTTGAGAAAAATCATTGAGCAATTTGCATAGAAGGAGTCAATTCTTGTCTCCAAGATTGAGAAGCTTGAAAAGACAATTTCTACTTAAAACATGTTTTCTTCTTCAATGGACTTCCTGATCACCAGTCAAAGAAAATTTTTTAACAGATCACTTCTAGGATTTGAGGACTTGCCCTCAGATCATAGCGTGGGCACAAGCTTAGAGACTAACAACAACATTCTCATTGAAGCATTATATTTGTAAAATCTATATAAGTAATTAAGCTTATAATTCAAAGCTCTACGATTTCTGTTAATCAGATTTGATCCCTGAGAACAATCGATCACACATTGGTCTAGGATTTAAGAAATCGTAGGGTAATGCCAAAACTGCATTTAAGCCTCGAAAGATCGTAGAGTCTACGTATACTCGCTTTATGAACCAACTAGACATGAATCGTAGAGTTAGCTTCTACCCTACAAAATCTTAAAATCATATAACAATGTGGAAGTTGAAAGAGTACTAACCTAAAATAAAGGGAAGAGGTTCATTTGTCCCACATGTGTCCCTGAAGAGAAGGAATTCATACACACACAAGCATGCATCATACTATCTGTTATAACTGCCATTGTTATGGCCATATTGTTGCTATGTGTGAATTTATTGTATATTCTACCTATGTAATATCTATGGTTAAGTAAGTGTGGGTTCCCAAGAGGACTAACCAAGCAAGACCCAATCAAGTATATGTACCAAAGTGAAGTTTAATTTATTTATTTATTTGCAAGATAAGAGCACCAATTCATCAATATGGTATCTAGATAGTGGTTGCTCAAGACATATGACAAACATTATTACATTTTAAGAAAAAAGAAAGACCTGCTGTTATCTTTGGAGATATAATTTTGGAAGAACTAGAGGTTATGTCACCATAGGGAATGGTGTTATATCATTCAGCAAAGTAGAATTTGTAGAAGGATTGAAACACAATCTTCTTAGCATCAGTCAACTATATGATAAATGACACTAAGTTATTTTTCTTAACAACCAATGTCAAATTAGAGAATTGAAGACAAATTCAGTTAAGCTTACTAGAACTAGAGATGTTAATGTATATGTGGTGAATCTAGAAAAACTTAGCTCAACAGAAATACCTTATTTTTTTACCAAAGTTTCAGAAGATGTTAGCTGGTTATGGCATAGAAGACTTTCACATTTGAACTTCAAAAATATGTCCAAACTAGTTTCCAAGGATCTAGTCTCTGGTCTACCTAACTTGAACTTCATCAAAGAGAAACCTTGTAAAACATGTTAGTTAGGGAAGCAAACCAAAACCTCATTCAATAGAAAGACAGTTAACTCCAGCACTAGGCCATTACAACTTCTACATATGAATTTATTTGGACCTATACCAACTATCAACCTTGGAGAAAAAAGATGCACATTAGCCATAGTGGATGATTTTATAAGATTCATTTGGTTTTTCTTTTTGTCCTCTAAGGATGAAACTAACACTTAATTTATCAAGTTCTTTAAGCTGGTTGAGAATAAGAAGGGTGAGAAGATAAAAGCCACAAAGAGTGGTTATGGAAGAAAATTTGTCATTTTTAAACTTGACAAGTTTTGTGGAGATAATGACATTCACTAAAACTTCTCTACACTAAGGAGTCCCCAACAAAATTGTGTAGCTAAACGAAAGAATAAAACTCCTATTAAAATAGGAAGGACACTTCTAGCTACAATAAGATTGGTAGAATACTTTTTGGTTGAAGTTATTAACACTACCTATTATACCCAGAACATGCCTCTTATTCACTCTATTTATAAGAACACCCTACAGATTTTAGAAGGGAAGAAAGCCTAACATTGGATACTTTAATACTTTTTTGCTGTACGTGCTACATACTCAACAATGGTAAGAGTTATTTGACTAAATTTTAACTTAAGTCAAATAAAGGTATATTTCCTGGTTACTCAATTGATAATAAAACTTATAGAGTATTTAATAAACGTTTGTTAAATATTGAAGTTTTAATTCATATTACTTTTGATGAGACTAACATTATAGAGCCAAGTAAGGCTATTATCTTTGATGAGGTAGTAGAATAGGAACTGAAAAACATAGAGCAAGAAGACCCTACGATTAATAACCCTAAGATCGTAGAGCCAGATAAAGAAATCATAGAGCTAGCTGTTCTAAAGTTAGGAATTCTATGAATTAATGATCTCCAATGCTAGAGCCTGCTAAACCTAATCTTGAAGAACTCATACAAGAAGACACAAGAAATGATGTCCCAATTGGAAGAAGATTAGCAAGAGATCACACACAAGACCTAATCATTGGAGATCCAATTACAAAAGTCAGAACAAATTTTCCACATAGAATAAATGCTTCTATTTGAATTTCTAATCTCAAATAGAACCCAAGCACATTGATTAAGCTCTTTGAGACTTCAGTTAGATTGAAGTAATGTAAGAGGAGCTAAACCAATTTAAAAGGAGTAAAGTTTAGAGATTAGTTCCAAGACTAAATGATCATTTAGTTATTGGTATAAAATGGGTATTCAGAAATAAGATGAATGAAGATGGTGTAATCATAAGAAATATGGTCAGATTAGTTGCCAAAGGATATTTACTAAAATAAGGAATTGATTATAATGAGACCTTTGCGTTAGTTGTCAAACTTGAAGCAATTAGGATGTTTCTTGCCTTTACAGCCCACATGAATTTTAAAGTCATTCAAATGGATGTCAAGAGTGAATTTCTAACTATAGAACTTCAAGAAGAGGTTATGTTGAACAACCTCTAAGTTTTATTGATCCAATTCATCCTAATTATGTGTTTATATTAGATAAGACGTTATATAGATTAATAAAAATACCTAGGGTATGGAATGACACTTTAACTGCATTCTTAATTAAAAAAGATTCACTATAGATAGAGTAGACACAAGACTATTTCTTAGGAAGCATAAAGATAAAACATTATTAGTACAAAATTAATTAGCTTATATAGAGCATCTTTGAAATGAGTATGGTGGGAGAGCTGAATTTTTTCCTTGAACTCCAAATGAAATGAACTGATGAAGACACTTTCATTAACCATGTCAGTACATTAAGAATTACTTAAAAAGTATAGCATGGAACCAACAACTCCTATAAAGACTCCAGTGGCCATTGCAACTAAGGTAGATAAGGATGAATTAGGTAAAAGTGTTGATATAACACAGTATAGAGGTATGATTAGCTCTCTCCTATATCTCACTGCTAGTAGGCCTAGTACATTATTTTCTATATGCATTTGTGCTAGATTTTAAACTAACATTAAGGAATCACATTTGATATCTATTAAGAGAATTTTTAGATATCTCAAGGGCACTCCAAACTTGGGTTTGTGGTATCTTAAGGATTCCTATGATCTAATTAGTTATTTATATGCTTGTTTTACAAGATGTAACATAAACTAAAAAAGTACTCATGGGACTTCTCAATTGTTGGGAAATAGACTTATTTCATGGTTCAACAAGAAGTAAAACTCAGCATCAACTTTAATTGGAGAAACTAAGTATGTAGCTATTAGTAGCTATTATGCTCAAATTATCTGGATGAATAACCAACTAGCTGACTATGGGTTTAAATTTAAGTCTATTTCTATATTTTGTGATAACACTAGTACTATAGCCATTTTACTCATAAGACTATTTTACATTCTAGGACTAAAAATATAAACATCAAACATCACTTCATCATAGATCATGTTCAAAATGATAACATTGCATTACATTTTATTCTAACAGATAAGTAGTTGATGTGTTTACTAAACCACTAGATGAATCTAGATTTAATAAGTTAATAAGTGAATTATGTATATTAAATTTAAGTACTTGGGATTAGCTGTGACGCCCCCAAATCTGAGCCCACACAGCCCAAACTTGAGTCGTCAAAAGACTACAACAAAATTATTACAACAAAGCACAACGTACAACAATACAGTGTATAATAATAATACACAACTAAGTCTTCACTATTATTGTCACACTATTTTACAACACGTGAAGACTATGATAGCTATTCCTCGGACTCTCACTCCATCCCCCGGCTAGACCCCGTTACGTTTTCATCTCCTGTTGAAAAACAATGGAACAAAAGAAAGGGTGAGCTCAAATAGCCCAGTAAGAAATATCATGACTAAGATAATGACGAATAAATTATCATTAGCCTTCAACAGTTGAGTTCTTGATAGAATACAATAGACTACAAGGTTTATATCAAAAACTGTAGTTAAATTCTTAAACAATGTTCAGATCAATAATAGCAGCGGAATGAGCAATCTATTAGAAGAATAATGCAGACTATAATGTCCACTCGCTTCTCTTTTTAGTAAAAATATCATCAACTTTTATCATCTGAAATACCATTAGTCAAGATAATACAACTTCACAGTTCCTGGTCATAATCATGCAGATCAACAGTTCGTCTTTGCACTACGGGCCAAAGACATTCAATATAACACCAACGGTCATGATTATACCAGATTCAGCCTTTGGTCATAATCATACCAACCAACGGTTCATCTTTGCACTACGGGCCAAAGAGAACATTCACCATGTGTCATAAAAGACACCGAACAGATGTATCGCCTTTAACCTAGTATATCGCCTTTAACCTATCATCTGTTCAACAATTATATCACATCTGTGCCCCCGGCCACAGATATTCACAACAGCTTGATTCTTGATGATTAATACAAATAATAGTGATACAAATGATGAATAGAAGAACAGGATAAACAATAAGTATCAGAAGTTTACTTTGTGCAGATTCAAATAATGTCCAAATTGTCAACATGATGTGGAGTGAAATTTAAAAATGATATTCAAGATCCACAGTTCAGAATAACGGTTACAGTTCAATAGAAAGGTTCACGTAAATAGGAAGGTTCAGTTGAAATAATGAAGTTCAACTATTATGGAACATATAATATTTTCAGGAATTATAGAAGCAATAGTTCCATAATAAGTTTCGATTTAGGAGTATGAAAGAAAATAATATCCCTTACCGTAGCAGGTTTGATTAACAAAAGGTGAAGGGAATTAATATCCCTTACCATAGTAAGTTTGAATAATGGAAGATGAAAAAGATGGTATCCCTTATGAGTATAAAGGAAAATGATATCACTTACGAATATGGAATAAAAGTGTCATGTGATAATTCGTGTAGACAAATTATTTCCACACGAGACAAATAAAAAAAGGGTTATTCACCAACAGGCGATAATCCGCACCGTAAGGTTATTCCCATCAATTTGAATACGAATAGTTATTCACCAAACAGGCGTATTCCGCACCGTAAGGTTATTCCCACAATTTAATAGAATTTGAACACGAAGAGTTATTCACCAAACAGGCGATAATCCGCACCGTAAGGTTATTCTCAAAGATTAATAAGGAATGAATACAAAAGGTTATTCACCAACAGGCGGTAAACCGCGCCGTAAGGTTATTCCCACAATTTAATACATGGAAATAAATGGCACAAGAAAGAAACGATATTATTTTCGAGAATCAAAGAATGATAATCCCTTCCAATAAGAAAGAAATAATATCCATTTATGATGATGAAAAGAATGATACCCCTTACCTTAACACGTGACTGGATATTGATTTAAATGAGGTTGATCAACCTATATATTTTTAATATAAATTAGTAATTACCACATATAAATTTCAAAGTGTATGATAACTCGTATAATATGAATTATCAAAATTATATATATTTAACATAATTTTTGTAGTATAATATAACTACTTTTAAATAGTTTTAAAAATAATATTCCAAAATAAATCTTCCAAAGAAAGCTTTTTAAAATGAATCTTCTTAAAGAAGAGTCTTCTAAAGGAAGATTTGTGAATACCGTGAAAAATAGGAATTTATGAAATTACTACTCTTTAATAAAAGACTTACTTGAAAAATTTCTGCACTCCTTTTGGCTTTCAAACACTCAAAATAACCTTACTATTCTCAGAGAAAACTCATAAAATTCTTATAGAAAAATTTTATGTTTTAGGTGTGATTTTTCTATTCAGCTGAGCAAGCTATTTATAGGAGAAATAAGTTACTATGCGGTAGGTGAGCAGCACGCCAGTGCTGAATTGCAGCAGCAGCCGTCTGGCTGCTTTCCTCCTTCTCACCAACCCACCCAGCAAGCAATTCTCACATTTCATTTTTCATGTGGGTCCCATAGAGGGCCCACATGTTTTTACTATTCCAAATAGTAATTAAATAAATTTTTTTTTTTTATATATATATATATATATATATATATATATTCTTCCTACATGTCCTGCATATAAAATAATGCTACGACAATAATTCAACAATAATTTAATAAATACGTGACAGATTATTATTAATTTAATAATATAAATTACAGTATATTTGCTACTGTGACAATTATTAGGTTCAATAATTTTAAAAATAGTGCCGCAACAATTATTGAGTCAATGATATGAAATACAGTGTAATGACAATTATTGAATCAATAATGCAAAATACTGTGTAACAACAATTATTGAATTGATAATATAAAATATTATGCAGTGACAATTATTGATGAAATGATGCGCAACAGTTACGGTGTCAATTATCAGACCAATAATATGAGACACTGTGCAATACCGTGTGCTACTGTAGAGTACCGTGTGCTATACTGAAATACCATAAATTACCGTAGACTACTATTATTTTATCACCAGTATTTAAACAGTTAACACCGTTGACTATTTATATTTAAAAAGGTTACTTCTGTCGTTTTCTATATCCGACAATTATTCCGTTGTGGGGTCCACAAATAATTTGTTATTTCGGCGCCGTCGTACGGCACGAATATTCCCCGACCAAACGAATATTCCCCGACAAAATAAAATTTGCACATAACATCCTTAACTTTCAATTTTGTCAATTTAACCATTTACTGTTTCAGGAAAAATATATATGAAGAAAAATTAAATTTTGTATTTCATAAATTCGGGGTCTTACAACCTCCCCTCCTTATGAAATTTCGTCCCCGAAATTGACGTACCTGGCATTTCGAAGAGGTATGGATACCTAGACTTCATTTCAGATTCTAGCTCCCAGGTCATTTCCTCAATATCTTGGTTCCTCCATAAAACCTTAACTTGAGGTATAACCTTTGAGCGTAAGATCTGCTCCTTCTTATCTAGGATCTTAACAGGTACTTCCTCATACGTTAAATCTTCTGCTATAACGTCTGGTTCTAACTCAATGACGTGGTTTGGGTCCTTCACATATTTACGTAACATAGATATGTGAAAAACGTTATGGATGCGAGACATACTTGGTGGTAAGGCTAGTCTGTAAGCTACAGTTCCCACCCGATCGAGGATTTCAAATGGGCCAATAAATCGAGGGTTGAGTTTTCCTCTCTTTCCGAATCTCGTAACCCCTTTCCATGGAGAAACACGTAAGAATACATGATCTCCGACGTTGAATCTCTCATCTCTCCGATGAAGATCGGCATAACTCTTTTGTCGTTCTTGTGCTGTCTGTATTCGTTGTCGGATCATTTGGATCTTTTCGGTCGTCAAGCGTACCAACTCGGGTCCCAACAGTTTTGCTTCTCCTACCTCATTCCAACATACTGGAGAGCGACACTTGCGTCCATATAAAGCCTCGAATGGAGCCATACCTATACTTGCTTGATAACTGTTGTTGTAGGAAAATTCCACCAATGGCAAGTACTTATCCCAACTTCCTTTGAAATCTAGTACGCAAAGTCTCAAAAAATCTTCGAGGGTCTGGATCGTCCTTTCCGATTGTCCGTCCGTTTGAGGATGGTATGCAGAACTAAAACGTAGTTCAGTGCCCATAGCTTTTTGTAGACTGATCCAAAAGCGTGAAGTGAATCTAGGATCTCGATCAGAAACTATGGAAACTGGCATGTCATGCAGTCTCATGATTTTATTTATGTACATACCGGCAAGACGTTCAAGTGAAAAGTTTTCTCGTATAGGCAAGAAATGAGCGGATTTGGTCAATCTATCTACGATGACCCAAATTGCATCTAAGCCTTGAGAAACTTTGGGAAGACCCGTCACGAAATCCATATTGATGTGTTCCCACTTCCATTCGGGAACCTCAAGTGGTTGCAATGGACCCTTAGGTACTTGATGCTCTGCCTTGACACGTTGACAAGTTAGGCACCTTGAGATAAACTCTGCAATCTCCCTTTTCATATTGTTCCACCAAAATGTATGTCGAAGATCTCGATACATCTTGGTACCTCCTGGGTGGATTGTAAATGGCGTGTTGTGTGCCTCCATCATGATTTTCTGCTTCAATTCAGGATCGTTAGGAACACAGATTCGAGAGTTAACTCGAAGTATTCCTGTCTCGTCGATTCTTGCTTCGGGAATGGCACCTTCTTGTACTTTCTTCATCATGTTCATCAGTTCCGGATCGGTAGCTTGCGCAGCTTTAATTTTATCGATTAAAGCCGGTTCTACTCGCACGTGAGCAATCTTCGAGTGGGTCCCTGGTGTCTTTAGCTCTATCTCCATCTTTTGCAAGTCGTATAAAATACGCTTTTGTGTTGTCAGCAGTGCACTTGTACTCGCATAAGATTTTCTGCTCAAAGCGTCAGCTACAACGTTCGCCTTTCTCGGGTGATACTGGATTGTGTGGTCGTAATCCTTCAACAGCTCAAGCCAACGTCGTTGTCGCATGTTGAGTTCCTTCTGGGTGAAGAAATACTCGAGGCCTTTATGATCCGTATAGATATCCACTTTTTCTCCGTACAAGTAGTGTCTCCAGATCTTCAACGCGAAAACGACTGCTGCCAACTCTAGATCATAAGTAGGATAATTTTTTTCATAATCTTTGAGTTGTCGAGAGGCATAGGCTATAACATTTCCATGTTGCATAAGGACACAGCCTAGACCTTTGCCTGAAGTATCGCTGTAAATGACAAATTCTCCTGATCCTGATGGTATGGTCAGAACAGGAGCTGAAACAAGTCTCCTCTTGAGTTTTTGAAAACTCTTCTCGCATTCCTCGCTCGAATGATACCGATATCTAATAATCAAACCTTCAACTCTTGGTGTTCTATGGGAGTCATTTGGTATGAGACTTTGAAAATGGGTTTAGTGTCGGGTTCAAGATCGATACAGAATTCAATTTCTCGGTTTGGGGATAAGCCAGGAAGTTCCTCAGGAAAAACGTCAGGAACTCATTAACAATAGGAATATCATTCAAGTTTGACGTGTTTTTGTTCAAATCAATGACATGGGCTAAAAAGGCTTGACATCCGTTTTTCAATAAACGAATGACTTTATGGCTAGAAATAATAGTTATAGATTTCAATGGTTTAGTTGCTTGAATTTGCATGACAGGTTGATTAGGAATATGAAAACTAATAATCTTATGAAAACAATCAATTTTAGCATGATGGGTAGTCAACCAATCAATTCCTAAAATCACATCAAATTCATGCATCTCCAAAGAAATAAGGTCAACAGGTAATGTGAGGTTGTTGATTTAAACTAGGCAAGATTTATAGATAGTAAATGTAATAGGTATTTCTCCCAATGAGATTTCAACTGATAAGACAAGATTTAAGTTTTCAATAGGCAAATTTAAACGTTGAGTACATATAGGTGAGATAAAAGAGTGGATAGAGTCAATATCTAACATGACATAGACTTCTCGAGAATTGATGAATAGCTTACCGGTCATCACCTCATTCGATTTCTTGATCATCAAGGCTGTCATCATCAAATCGAGTCCCATATACTTCATCCGGATCTTCACGTATTTCAACCATGGGGATACCACGAAATAGTTCTCTAACGAACTGTTTCTCAGATTCTTCAACTTCATCAGTAGTAGCGTACCAATGATTTCCATTAAAATAGTATTTTCGATAGACTACAGTTTCCACGATAGTGACTAACTTAACCTGAATTCCTCTAAATTGTAACGCCCAAAAGTATAGATACATCATTTTTAAATAATCTTGAAAATCATAGCTCGAACACCATAAATCCCAAAGACTTATATGAAACGTCCATATATTCTGATCCTTTGTTATCGAGCATAACCAGGTGATGATATGTTTCCAACTGTCGAGCAAATTAAAGGCAACAATTTCTGCAAGTTCCGGATATCCTTTAAAGAACGAATTTGGAAGAACGACGGTAGAACTTTCACCTTCTTCTTCTTTAGATCGGATACAAATAATTTTTGCTTTAGGCAAATTATTCAACTCTGAGTTTGTAGAAGAATTGTTTGTGGCCTCTACATTCACTTCAGGTACTCTGTGGTTAACCTCCTGATTTCCAGATGCCATACTTATCTGTGGTCACAAAATAGATGTTAGTTCAAATAAACTGACTCATCACTTCATGTCCCTATATTCAAATCAACTCATTAGATAATAAAATCTAATTTAGGTGGGACACGCTAGTGACTAATTATATTCGCCTCTCCCCTCCTAGTTCTACCCCAGATCTCCATTAAAGACCATATCCCTAAGCTCTGATGCCAACTGTGACGCCCCCAAATCTGAGCCCACACAGCCCAAACTTGAGTCGTCAAAAGACTACAACAAAATTATTACAACAAAGCACAACGTACAACAATACAGTGTATAATAATAATACACAACTAAGTCTTCACTATTATTGTCACACTATTTTACAACACGTGAAGACTATGATAGCTATTCCTCGGACTCTCACTCCATCCCCCGGCTAGACCCCGTTACGTTTTCATCTCCTGTTGAAAAACAATGGAACAAAAGAAAGGGTGAGCTCAAATAGCCCAGTAAGAAATATCATGACTAAGATAATGACGAATAAATTATCATTAGCCTTCAACAGTTGAGTTCTTGATAGAATACAATAGACTACAAGGTTTATATCAAAAACTGTAGTTAAATTCTTAAACAATGTTCAGATCAATAATAGCAGCGGAATGAGCAATCTATTAGAAGAATAATGCAGACTATAATGTCCACTCGCTTCTCTTTTTAGTAAAAATATCATCAACTTTTATCATCTGAAATACCATTAGTCAAGATAATACAACTTCACAGTTCCTGGTCATAATCATGCAGATCAACAGTTCGTCTTTGCACTACGGGCCAAAGACATTCAATATAACACCAACGGTCATGATTATACCAGATTCAGCCTTTGGTCATAATCATACCAACCAACGGTTCATCTTTGCACTACGGGCCAAAGAGAACATTCACCATGTGTCATAAAAGACACCGAACAGATGTATCGCCTTTAACCTAGTATATCGCCTTTAACCTATCATCTGTTCAACAATTATATCACATCTGTGCCCCCGGCCACAGATATTCACAACAGCTTGATTCTTGATGATTAATACAAATAATAGTGATACAAATGATGAATAGAAGAACAGGATAAACAATAAGTATCAGAAGTTTACTTTGTGCAGATTCAAATAATGTCCAAATTGTCAACATGATGTGGAGTGAAATTTAAAAATGATATTCAAGATCCACAGTTCAGAATAACGGTTACAGTTCAATAGAAAGGTTCACGTAAATAGGAAGGTTCAGTTGAAATAATGAAGTTCAACTATTATGGAACATATAATATTTTCAGGAATTATAGAAGCAATAGTTCCATAATAAGTTTCGATTTAGGAGTATGAAAGAAAATAATATCCCTTACCGTAGCAGGTTTGATTAACAAAAGGTGAAGGGAATTAATATCCCTTACCATAGTAAGTTTGAATAATGGAAGATGAAAAAGATGGTATCCCTTATGAGTATAAAGGAAAATGATATCACTTACGAATATGGAATAAAAGTGTCATGTGATAATTCGTGTAGACAAATTATTTCCACACGAGACAAATAAAAAAAGGGTTATTCACCAACAGGCGATAATCCGCACCGTAAGGTTATTCCCATCAATTTGAATACGAATAGTTATTCACCAAACAGGCGTATTCCGCACCGTAAGGTTATTCCCACAATTTAATAGAATTTGAACACGAAGAGTTATTCACCAAACAGGCGATAATCCGCACCGTAAGGTTATTCTCAAAGATTAATAAGGAATGAATACAAAAGGTTATTCACCAACAGGCGGTAAACCGCGCCGTAAGGTTATTCCCACAATTTAATACATGGAAATAAATGGCACAAGAAAGAAACGATATTATTTTCGAGAATCAAAGAATGATAATCCCTTCCAATAAGAAAGAAATAATATCCATTTATGATGATGAAAAGAATGATACCCCTTACCTTAACACGTGACTGGATATTGATTTAAATGAGGTTGATCAACCTATATATTTTTAATATAAATTAGTAATTACCACATATAAATTTCAAAGTGTATGATAACTCGTATAATATGAATTATCAAAATTATATATATTTAACATAATTTTTGTAGTATAATATAACTACTTTTAAATAGTTTTAAAAATAATATTCCAAAATAAATCTTCCAAAGAAAGCTTTTTAAAATGAATCTTCTTAAAGAAGAGTCTTCTAAAGGAAGATTTGTGAATACCGTGAAAAATAGGAATTTATGAAATTACTACTCTTTAATAAAAGACTTACTTGAAAAATTTCTGCACTCCTTTTGGCTTTCAAACACTCAAAATAACCTTACTATTCTCAGAGAAAACTCATAAAATTCTTATAGAAAAATTTTATGTTTTAGGTGTGATTTTTCTATTCAGCTGAGCAAGCTATTTATAGGAGAAATAAGTTACTATGCGGTAGGTGAGCAGCACGCCAGTGCTGAATTGCAGCAGCAGCCGTCTGGCTGCTTTCCTCCTTCTCACCAACCCACCCAGCAAGCAATTCTCACATTTCATTTTTCATGTGGGTCCCATAGAGGGCCCACATGTTTTTACTATTCCAAATAGTAATTAAATAAATTTTTTTTTTTTATATATATATATATATATATATATATATTCTTCCTACATGTCCTGCATATAAAATAATGCTACGACAATAATTCAACAATAATTTAATAAATACGTGACAGATTATTATTAATTTAATAATATAAATTACAGTATATTTGCTGCTGTGACAATTATTAGGTTCAATAATTTTAAAAATAGTGCCGCAACAATTATTGAGTCAATGATATGAAATACAGTGTAATGACAATTATTGAATCAATAATGCAAAATACTGTGTAACAACAATTATTGAATTGATAATATAAAATATTATGCAGTGACAATTATTGATGAAATGATGCGCAACAGTTACGGTGTCAATTATCAGACCAATAATATGAGACACTGTGCAATACCGTGTGCTACTGTAGAGTACCGTGTGCTATACTGAAATACCATAAATTACCGTATACTACTATTATTTTATCACCAGTATTTAAACAGTTAACACCGTTGACTATTTATATTTAAAAAGGTTACTTCTGTCGTTTTCTATATCCGACAATTATTCCGTTGTGGGGTCCACAAATAATTTGTTATTTCGGCGCCGTCGTACGGCACGAATATTCCCCGACCAAACGAATATTCCCCGACAAAATAAAATTTGCACATAACATCCTTAACTTTCAATTTTGTCAATTTAACCATTTACTGTTTCAGGAAAAATATATATGAAGAAAAATTAAATTTTGTATTTCATAAATTCGGGGTCTTACATTAGCCTTGTGAAACTAACACTACAGGATCAGAATCCTATAGTAAAATCTAAAAATTAATGAATCGTAGATTAAATCATAGAGTAACCAGTGGATCATAAAGTAATATCTTACAATATGATGGGATACTCTACGAATATATCAAGTGGACAAAGTTAACTAACGACATATGGAGACAAAAAAGCGTTAACTACAAAAGTAACTGCTACAGATACACACTACAGGTAAAATAGACTATGCATCAAACGAAAACTCAACACATGTCCTACTCAGCAGTAAATAAAGGGAAGTACTTAAAAATTTTAATTTTTAATTTTTAATTCACCGGTTGATTTGCTTTCATACTTTCTCTCTGTTACTTTACCTTTGTGACTTTTTCTCTCTAAAGTACTCTACTATTTTAAAGCCCTAAATTCAATCTCTCTATTTTAGCCCAAATCAACCAAAGCTTGTTGAAAATTTCTACTTAAATAACATGCGTGCTGATGGTTAGATAAGAACTAAGGTAAGGGGGGTTGAATAGATCTTTTTGCAAACTTTGTATTTTTTTTTAAATGCAACTGAATATTTGTTCAATCAAAAACCCCTTCATAGATTTGGAGAAACTTTCAGTTCTGAGTTTAATAATTATAACATAAGGCAATCACACATAATTAATAAATGTTGCAGAGTAAAAACAATAAAGTAAATGGACAAAGAAATTTTTTAAGTGGTTCGGAGTACAAAGATCTCTTAGTCCACTCTTCTGCACTACTAGTAGAAAATTCACTAAGGATGTAGGTCACTAAGATGAAGGTCACCAAGACCAGTTACAATAATGAATTACTAAGATTCCTTCAAGTCACTTAGACTTGGTAGCTCTAGGGTCACTAAGACCAGATCACTAAGATCTCTTCAGGTTACTAAGACTCGACAGTTCTGGGGTCACTAAGACCAGATCACTAAGATCTCTTCAAGTCACTTAGACTTAATAACTTTGAGGTCACTAAGACCTTCTATCTCCTGTGATGAAATGATTTGAGATGTGCTACTAAGTTGGCATTTAAGTTATTCTCTTCTAATAGAACTTAGCAGCTAAACAAGTAGATCATGATTGTAGAGTAGAGCTTTTAGAACTGTGAACATCAATTCGGCTTGTAATCTCTTTTCTCGTTATGTTGAACTGAATGTTGATGTCTTTTTATAGAGGAACTTAAGATTTTCCCGTTGACAAGTAGTCGTTACTCATTTAATGCTCTAATTTTCGAGGATCTTTAATCTAATAGCAAAGGATTGTATCAGCTTGCTTTCGGTGCTCCCATCACATCAGTTTACTAAATATGGCAATCTTGTGTCTGATGTTCCTCGAATAAAATAGTCGTTAGACACAACCTTTTTTTAACTTTAATATGAAACTTTCTTTGACCAACATACTTTTTGAAGTACTTACCCTTCAGATTTTCCAAATGTCAGTCCAATGTAAAAACTGCTATACTTTATGATTTTACCAATCGTAAGGTTTCTTGGATCCTTTAACTTTATGAAGTGCGTCTGTCTTGTTTGCTTTACGATCAACTCTGTGCTTGTCTTTACGATTTGAACTTAGAGTCAGCTTTGCGGCCTTCATTTTCTTTACGATTTTAGAGTTCACTTTACGATTTCGCTTTAAGACCAATCAAACTCATCAGTAGATTTCAAGATTTAAGATTCCAAAGTAGATTTTATAGGGTTCTGCTATTTTTGCGATCGTTGATCCTAAACTTTGAATTTCATAAGATCAACCTAACAAATTTGATATTTCTACTCTAAGTCCTTGTACATCAATTTCATCAATAAGGACTGTACAAAAGCTATTGGTTACAAATATATATTATTAATTCAAGTTAAGTCATCATCACATAATTCAATTATGCATTTGTACGTATTAATCTCCCCCTATTTGATGATGACAAAATCAATAATTTCAAGCATTCATCAATTCTAAGATGCAAAAGACTTGAAAATTAAACATGGTTTAGATACAGTGAGCAACTGTATTTCTAGAGAGAAAGCATGAATTTATTGATTGATCATATCTGTTTTACAAGAAAGTATTTTTCACAAGAATACCTTTGAATTGACCTTATTTTCACCTTCTATTTTCTTGACCTCTTACTCCTCGATGGAT
Source organism: Hedera helix (assembly GCA_947179155.2). Classification (NCBI taxonomy): domain Eukaryota; kingdom Viridiplantae; phylum Streptophyta; class Magnoliopsida; order Apiales; family Araliaceae; genus Hedera; species Hedera helix. The sequence goes on along the minus strand of OX359276.1, from coordinate 25,618,998 downwards.
CTCTCTTTTTAGCCTATCATCTTTGTTCATAAATCTCTCTTACTTTAATATCTATTCTTTGGATTTCTTCAGCAAATGGTCTTTGACCAAGAAGATTTGGCAGATAAATTTCTTCTTCTTCTTCTCCTCCTTTAATATGGACCCCTTGAGATAGTCTGTTTAAAAATATTAGGTCATTTGGTGGACATATACCTGAGAGTGATACTCCACTCGACGATTTAGCTCTTGTTTGTCTTTGACTTAGGGGGTATGGTAGGTAGAGGAACTTGAATTGATGATTGCTGAAATATTTATGACGCTCACTTCCCTTTTGTACTCTTTGTATTCTCCTCCTTTTTGTCATTAATGAGAGAATTGAGTCGTTTATTGATATTTTCCACGTCAGTAATTGTAACAGCCCGAGATCTCGACCTTATTTAATTATCCGATTTTCTCTAGATATCACAATTATTAACTTTAAAACCATATTAACTGGGATCTCGTGCGTTAAACTTAACCTTTAATCTTTAACATCAATCTGTTGACCTTAAATTTGGTCCATATTTTTTTTTCTTTAAAACAAAACTTTATTTGATTTATAATCCTTACCTCTCTCAGGATCGTAACGTTTACTTGCTCTTCATTATAACTTAGGTCAACCATTAAGAATTTGCGACCTATTATAAACATACATATATATTAACTATTTTCATAACTTGTAAATAAATTTCGCCATGGTTCCGTCTATATATGACTCTGTTTACCTGTACCTGTATTCATACATCTGCTTCATACCTGTACCTGTTTACAAACCTCTGTACTGTACGTACAACTGTACCATATATATATAAGCTCATTACATATCAAACTCAAATAATCGATAATACCTCAATTTTATATTAATACAACTTTTCTAAATCTTACATACATACAAATCCATCCTCATGGACTCTCAACATTCATTGCTTTCACGTAAAACAGATTACATATATCAATTTTACTTCCTGCATATCCATTCATTCACATTCTTTACCTTAGCTGTACCAGAATCTCCTGCCTTCTTGTACCTTACCTGAAACGTTAGTACATAGCAAGAATGAGCATAAAGCTCAGCAAGTAATTCAGTTAATATCTTTCATGCTCACAGTTTATATTATGCGTCATGTGTCACTTACTTTACCATGTTAAGCTCATATATCACGTATTGCATTTAATAGTTAGATCACGTTGTGGCACGGAGTGCCCATTTCAACTATCACATAATTCACGCAGTTCAATTGGTACTTTTAGTTCTGAAAAACTTGCCTGTACGCCTTTGTTTTACTTAACCTGTACTTCCTCAATCATTCTTCGTTATCCCTTTTATCGGCTTGCTCGTTTCGAACTCTGTCTGTCAACATATAGCTTATATGTCATTATAAGATCATAAACTTGTATAACTTATCAAACTAATTCCATAAATACATGATCATCCGTCTTTAACCATTTCACATTTGATGTATTACACCTTATGTAGGTTTATAATACACCCTAACTTGCTTCCGACCTTATAACATGTTTTGGCTTAACTTTAGGCATGTTATATTATGCCATTTGTCATTTCATTATAACTTAACACTCTTTAATTTAACCATTATTATTACTTTTAGGGTTTATATAACTCATTTCTATCATTCCATATCCAAATATAGTTTTTTGGAAGCTTAAAAAAATTTCAAATGAACAGTACCTCCGCCCCGGCGCCTCCAGAGCTCGCTGTCCGCGAAAAGCTCTCGGCCCTGAACAGTAAATGGCGCCGGGGCGCCATTTTTAGTACAAAACATGGCGCGGGGGCGCCATGTTCAAATTCAGCACTTTCTGTTTGCCCTATCTTTGCCGATTTTTAATTTCTTCATCTTAACTCCAATTGAGCTGAAATTTGGACCACATCTAGACCTTACTACCTAGTATTTTACAAAAACACTACTTGCCTCATTTGGCTTCTTAAAAGTAGAGATACACTAGCCCCTAGGAGGGCTGTTCAACACGTTTCTATACTTAGAAAAATTTTCAGAATTTTAAAACTCAACTTTTGCAGCTTTGTGATTTTTGGCCAATTGCTTCAAAACTCAACTCCAACACTTGACATAGTTCACATAGATTATATATGACATGTTCCAACTTTCAAAACGATAAAACTTCGCACGAGGCGATAATTGTCCGTAAAAATCCGTTTCGAATCGAAACGATCGATTCCGATCGATTCCGATCGTTCGAATCCCCAATTCATTCAAATTTGATTCCGTTGATTACCAAATCAACCTAAACACATGTGTTATCATAAAAATGACTCATTTGATTTCATTTTACCTTCGAATCCTTGAAATTGCCAAAAATCACCTATAAGTTGGATTTTTTTCTTAACTTCCAAACTTTTCATGAATTTATCATTTCCAATCTTAGGCTATTCTTGGCCCCTTAATACAAAACTTGATTCTAACTTAACACATAACACATATAGCACATATTTGACTTGTAGGGGCCTTTAAAACATTTAAAGCTTCTCAAATGAACTTATTTTTCCAAAAGGTTCGTTTTGGTCGTCGGCTAACGTTTTAAAATGTTTAAAACCTTCAATTGTCGCCATTCGAACCGAATGACTTCCAAATCATTCTTAACACGTGTTTTAACATCAAACTTAGCTTTTTGGCATCTTTTGATCACCAAGTACACCTAATAGCCAAAATTGCATATTTATGGCATTTTATTAATTTTTCAAAACTTAACTTTTGAACCTCCTTTGAATTCTCAAGTCTAGACATCAAATATATCAACACTTGTTCAAATAACAACTTTACATAATCACAAAACTCCTTTAGGCATCTTCCAAGTCACTTTACAGATTAATATGAAATCTATACAAAAAGTATAGTCTAATATTCAACTTTCCTTTACAAAACATACTTCTCAATCTTCAAAGCATTCTTATATGCTATTTAACATAATATTACACATGATTTCTTCATAATCAACCTTTCTATCTAGGTTTTCACCAAATTTAGTAACATATAGCACTTGATCATATCTTAAAACATGACTTCTAACTTGTATACATGAACATAACTAATCCATCACTTTGTTCTACCAACTTGTGTCTAGGGTTTCATGATTAGTCACATTTAAAGCATATAACTAGCATATTCTTTACGTCTAGCTACTTGTTCATGCATGACCATCCTTATTCTTGAATTTAAATTCATAAACATCAAACTTTGAAACAAGAGCATGGTTATACCTTCATGTATGTCAAACTTCTTTACATATCTAACATCCTCTTGATGAGTACATCACTTTTCCTTCTTGCTCCATGAACATTTAAGCTCTTTAGCTCCATGTTTTCCAAGCTTTTTCCTTTTCTTCAATGGCTTCTCACTTTCTCTCTCTTAGGGCTACTCTCCTTCTTCTTTTCCAGCAATTGATCAAAATGAAGATGATTTACTTGCTTTAGTAAATTTTATAAGCCTTAACTAGGCTAGTTAAGTAACATAACCATGGTTAACTCATCTAAGGGCGTTTTGATCATTTCACATAACAAGTGAAGGGTATTCTTGTCATTTTGCCACTTAGGACATATAAGTCTTTTCTCAATTTGTCAAGGGTATTTTGGTCTTTTTACCCTTTAGGACACAATGGTAATTATCTAATTTGTTAAGGAGCATTTTGGTAATTTATCAATTTGACTAAACTTTCATTTCTTGCAATTTTCCCCCTCATAACTAGACTTTCTTACATTTTCCCCCATTAATTCATTCTTTGCTCATTTCTTGTCCAAATCAAATCCTTTTTGATCCAAATTCGTTTCATCATACTTGAATTTTATTCCTTCATCAAATAATGTCCACACTTGGCTTGTCCCAAATTACTTGTCACACTTAAAATTTAAATTTCATTAATCACTTAATAATTTCTATAATATTTGCCAAATTTCATATTATTCCTTTAAAATCCCATTTCTATGAACTTTTGATTCCACCATAAATAATTTCCAACTTTCAACATTTCAAATAGTTGGATTGCTTATCTTTTCCATAAATCGCTTCCTCTAAAATCAAACCTCGACCGGATTACCGGAATTCATCAACATCACCTTTTAAGCTCATAATATTATAAATTTGACTTTAATGTCCATTGACTTATTTACTTCATATACATGTGCTAATTTGCGCTTTGTTTGCATACTACATAATCTCTACTCATTCTTGAGGTATTACCTTTTTATTTTTACACATCGAATCACGATTATCTTATTTCAATCCTCCCATATCAATTCCTTAAACCATAACAAAATAATCACACATTATTCCATTAATCTCTATCTTGAAGCCTTCTTTCTCTAGCATATCAAATATACATATCCACATATTCATTCGTCAAATCCTTACTATTCCTTAATAAACCAACTAGATCATACGGTTTCTTATTCCTTGCACCTACATACACAATCTATTACCTGCCGACCCATAACATTGTGTCTTTCAATAATTCTGCTCAAATTACCTTATTATAGGTATTACAATAAGTCGTTTATCTCCAATTCATCATATTACATTTTAACCATCATGATTTTATATCTGTCATAATTTCACTATTATCTATATCACCATTGTACTTTAATCAATTAACTGATCTTCATACACTCTATGGATTCCTTATTTATATCCAAAGTTCCTCTTAAAATTTTTAACCGCATAGGTCATATATATCACATTGATTCACATAATATTTCATATTTAATCTCTCCTTATTACTTTATGTCCTTCATAATTAGGTTTTAGCTGCTAACCTTTACATAATTAATCATGATCCTTATTTAGAATTTCTGTAAAATCCTGGGGTGTTACATTCACCCCTCCTTCATAAAATTTCGTCCCCGAAATTTGCCGTGTACTCATTCCTTATTTATTAGCAACATACATATATTTCTGCTTTCATTTAACATAGCTCAATTTTCAACTAACTTTTACATTCTCATCTCTCTCTACCCATCTTACCCCTTTCTACTTTCATTCCAGAATATTGGAATGTCTTTCAGGAATCTCCACAATTGTTCAATAACTGTGAAGTAACTTAAATAAATAAGAGTAGCTTTTCCATAAAATTTTTCATAAAACTTTTGCTTTTAAAACATAACTTTTGCTTTTGCTGAGGGGTCTCAAAGACCAATGAACACGTTAAGAATATTAACAATCACAAAGACTGCTAATATCCAAGGGTCATTTAACCATGAAAACGTTAAGAATATTAACAGTCACTCGGACTGAAATATCCAAAGGTCATAAGACCGTATATTCGTTAAGAATATGAGCAACCACAAAGATTGTCATACCCAATAGGCACGCTAGGTGATCAGTCTATCGTACCCCTTTTGTTGTGCACAACATTTTTCCTTTTCCTTTGGGTTGAGCCGTGTTATCCAACCCCTGTACCATATTTCCCCTTTTTAGGGTTGTTCACCTCAGCCTTGAAAAACATTTGCTTTATCCATTATCTGGATTTCAAAAACATTTACTAATTTCTTTAGCAGAATGGTCTAGCTGAAACAAATGGCATAGACTCACATCAATAAACTGTTCATTTACTGTAACTTGAACTTTTCAAAAGTTCACTTTCACTGTCATTGGTTCAAAACTTGAACCCCAATTTTTTTTTTTTTTTTTTTTTTTTAAAAAAAACTTCATAATACCGCACAATCTTAGCAGTACGTTGAGAATTCGGTCACTTTTGACCTCTTAATACCGTACCGTAATGAAAGTACGTTGAGAATTCTGCCATTTTATCATTTCACACCATATTCAATAGTGTGACAATGATTTCATAAATACATTTTGAAATTTTCAAAATAACTTTGTCTAGCCGAATCAATTGGCATAGACCATGAATCACGAAATTTTAAAAATCACATTTTGATATTTGAACAAAACATTTCGATGGTCTAGCATAGCTAGAAGAGTGGATTGCCTACCCAATCCTAATAATCTCTTCTTTACTTCCTTAACTCATATAATCCTTTTATATATTTCTATCTCTTTCTTATTTACTTAACCTTAGCCAATCTCTGAGAACTATATCTCTCAACTTATGGCTCTCTATTCTAAACCCAACCCTGTTTATCAAACTTGCCACGCATTTGGGCTCAGGAACTTACCACAATCATATGGTTCACGGAGCTTGTCCTAGTCAGGCTATAGTCGCCCATTCGCTGAGGGGCTCCACCACATAATCATGAGTCACGAACTTACCATACGCTTGGGTTTTCAGAACACGTAAATAACTTTACTATTACTCTTTCTTACTTAACTCTTCTCACATTCTTACCATGACGCTAGATCTCCACTGATTATCACGACAGGAAGCTAAGCAAGTACAAATCCCCGTCCCATACCGAGGAAGTGCACACTCGGCCACTACCATGAGTCCTCAATGAAAATCCCAAATACCCTAACATTTCCTCACTTAGCCTATACTCAGCTTTTACTTTACTTTTCCTTGATCTGATATGAATTTGATCGATTCATATCTTACTGTGCACGACTCACCAAGAGTCCCTTGTATCTTTGATTGCTTTTGATCCTTTATCATTTCTCATTATCTTATCTTAAAACACCATTATCATTTCTTGATCCTGAATTCCCAAAATTCATTTTTTTTTTACTGACTCAGTTCATCTAGAGTCTCTTACTTTACTATTCCTTCTTTCACATAGAAGGATCATAGCCTAGGGTACTATTACCTAAGGTCTATAACCCAACTGCTCTGATACCAACTTGTAACAGCCCGAGATCCCGACCTTATTTAATTATCCGATTTTCTCTAGATATCACAATTATTAACTTTAAAACCATATTAACTGGGATCTCGTGCGTTAAACTTAACCTTTAATCTTTAACACCAATCTGTTGACCTTAAATTTGGTCCATATTTTTTTTTCTTTAAAACAAAACTTTATTTGATTTATAATCCTTACCTATCTCAGGATCGTAACGTTTACTTGCTCTTCATTATAACTTAGGTCAACCATTAAGAATTTGCGACCTATTATAAACATACATATATATTAACTATTTTCATAACTTGTAAATAAATTTCGCCATGGTTCCTTCTATATATGACTCTGTTTACCTGTACCTGTATTCATACATCTGCTTCATACCTGTACCTGTTTACAAACCTCTGTACTGTACGTACAACTGTACCATATATATATAAGCTCATTACATATCAAACTCAAATAATCGATAATACCTCAATTTTATATTAATACAACTTTTCTAAATCTTACATACATACAAATCCATCCTCATGGACTCTCAACATTCATTGCTTTCACGTAAAACAGATTACATATATCAATTTTACTTCCTGCATATCCATTCATTCACATTCTTTACCTTAGCTGTACCAGAATCTCCGGCCTTCTTGTACCTTACCTGAAACGTTAGTACATAGCAAGAATGAGCATAAAGCTCAGCAAGTAATTCAGTTAATATCTTTCATGCTCACAGTTTATATTATGCGTCATGTGTCACTTACTTTACCATGTTAAGCTCATATATCACGTATTGCATTTAACAGTTAGATCACGTTGTGGCACGGAGTGCCCATTTCAACTATCACATAATTCACGTAGTTCAATTGGTACTTTTAGTTCTGAAAAACTTGCCTGTACGCCTTTGTTTTACTTAACCTGTACTTCCTCAATCATTCTTCGTTATCCCTCTTATCGACTTGCTCGTTTCGAACTCTGTCTGTCAACATATAGCTTATATGTCATTATAAGATCATAAACTTGTATAACTTATCAAACTAATTCCATAAATACATGATCATCCGTCTTTAACCATTTCACATTTGATGTATTACACCTTATGTAGGTTTATAATACACCCTAACTTGCTTCCGACCTTATAACATGTTTTGGCTTAGCTTTAGACATGTTATATTATGTCATTTGTCATTTCATTATAACTTAACACTCTTTAATTTAACCATTATTATTACTTTTAGGGTTTATATAACTCATTTCTATCATTTCATATCAAAATATAGTTTTTTGGAAGCTTAAAAATATTTCAAATGAACAGTACCTCCGCCCCAGCGCCTCCAGAGCTCGCTGTCCGCGAAAAGCTCTCGGCCATGAACAGTAAATGGCGCCTGGGCGCCATTTTTAGTACAAAACATGGCGCGGGGGCGCCATGTTCAAATTCAGCACTTTCTGATTTTTGCCCTACCTTTGCCGATTTTTAATTTCTTCATCTTAACTCCAATTGAGCTGAAATTTGGACCACATATAGACCTTACTACCTAGTATTTTAAAAAAATACTACTTGCCTCATTTGGCTTCTTAAAAGTAGAGATACACTAGCCCCTAGGAGGGCTGTTCAACACGTTTCTATACTTAGAAAAATTTTCAGAATTTTAAAACTCAACTTTTGCAACTTTGTGATTTTTGGCCAATTGCTTCAAAACTCAACTCCAACACTTGACATAGTTCACATAGATTATATATGACATGTTCCAACTTTCAAAACGATAAAACTTCGCACGAGGCGATAATTGTCCGTAAAAATCCGTTTCGAATCGAAACGATCGATTCCGATCGTTCGAATCCCCAATTCATTCAAATTTGATTCCGTTGATTACCAAATCAACCTAAACACATTTGTTATCATAAAAATGACTCATTTGATTTCATTTTACCTTCGAATCCTTGAAATTGCCAAAAATCACCTATAAGTTGGATTTTTTTCTTAACTTCCAAACTTTTCATGAATTTATCATTTCCAATCTTAGGCTATTCTTGGCCCCTTAATACAAAACTTGATTCTAACTTAACACATAACACATATAGCACATATTTGACTTGTAGGGGCCTTTAAAACATTTAAAGCTTCTCAAATGAACTTATTTTTCCAAAAGGTTCGTTTTGGTCGTCGGCTAACGTTTTAAAATGTTTAAAACCTTCAATTGTCGCCATTCGAACCGAATGACTTCCAAATCATTCTTAACACGTGTTTTAACATCAAACTTAGCTTTTTGGCATCTTTTGATCACCAAGTACACCTAATAGCCAAAATTGCATATTTATGGCATTTTATTAATTTTTCAAAACTTAACTTTTGAACCTCCTTTGAATTCTCAAGTCTAGACATCAAATATATCAACACTTGTTCAAATAACAACTTTACATAATCACAAAACTCCTTTAGGCATCTTCCAAGTCACTTTACAGATTAATATGAAATCTATACAAAAAGTATAGTCTAATATTCAACTTTCCTTTACAAAACATACTTCTCAATCTTCAAAGCATTCTTATATGCTATTTAACATAATATTACACATGATTTCTTCATAATCAACCTTTCTATCTAGGTTTTCACCAAATTTAGTAACATATAGCACTTGATCATATCTTAAAACATGACTTCTAACTTGTATACATGAACATAACTAATCCATCACTTTGTTCTACCAACTTGTGTCTAGGGTTTCATGATTAGTCACATTTAAAGCATATAACTAGCATATTCTTTACGTCTAGCTACTTGTTCATGCATGACCATCCTTATTCTTGAATTTAAATTCATAAACATCAAACTTTGAAACAAGAGCATGGTTATACCTTCATGTATGTCAAACTTCTTTACATATCTAACATCCTCTTGATGAGTACATCACTTTTCCTTCTTGCTCCATGAACATTTAAGCTCTTTAGCTCCATGTTTTCCAAGCTTTTTCCTTTTCTTCAATGGCTTCTCACTTTCTCTCTCTTAGGGCTACTCTCCTTCTTCTTTTCCAGCAATTGATCAAAATGAAGATGATTTACTTGCTTTAGTAAATTTTATAAGCCTTAACTAGGCTAGTTAAGTAACATAACCATGGTTAACTCATCTAAGGGCGTTTTGATCATTTCACATAACAAGTGAAGGGTATTCTTGTCATTTTGCCACTTAGGACATATAAGTCTTTTCTCAATTTGTCAAGGGTATTTTGGTCTTTTTACCCTTTAGGACACAATGGTAATTATCTAATTTGTTAAGGGGCATTTTGGTAATTTATCAATTTGACTAAACTTTCATTTCTTGCAATTTTCCCCCTCATAACTAGACTTTCTTACATTTTCCCCCATTAATTCATTCTTTGCTCATTTCTTGTCCAAATCAAATCCTTTTTGATCCAAATTCGTTTCATCATACTTGAATTTTATTCCTTCATCAAATAATGTCCACACTTGGCTTGTCCCAAATTACTTGTCACACTTAAAATTTAAATTTCATTAATCACTTAATAATTTCTATAATATTTGCCAAATTTCATATTATTCCTTTAAAATCCCATTTCTATGAACTTTTGATTCCACCATAAATAATTTCCAACTTTCAACATTTCAAATAGTTGGATTGCTTATCTTTTCCATAAATCGCTTCCTCTAAAATCAAACCTCGACCGGATTACCGGAATTCATCAACATCACCTTTTAAGCTCATAATATTATAAATTTGACTTTAATGTCCATTGACTTATTTACTTCATATACATGTGCTAATTTGCGCTTTGTTTGCATACTACATAATCTCTACTCATTCTTGAGGTATTACCTTTTTATTTTTACACATCGAATCACGATTATCTTATTTCAATCCTCCCATATCAATTCCTTAAACCATAACAAAATAATCACACATTATTCCATTAATCTCTATCTTGAAGCCTTCTTTCTCTAGCATATCAAATATACATATCCACATATTCATTCGTCAAATCCTTACAATTCCTTAATAAACCAACTAGATCATACGGTTTCTTATTCCTTGCACCTACATACACAATCTATTACCTGCCGACCCATAACATTGTGTCTTTCAATAATTCTGCTCAAATTACCTTATTATAGGTATTACAATAAGTCGTTTATCTCCAATTCATCATATTACATTTTAACCATCATGATTTTATATCTGTCATAATTTCACTATTATCTATATCACCATTGTACTTTAATCAATTAACTGATCTTCATACACTCTATGGATTCCTTATTTATATCCAAAGTTCCTCTTAAAATTTTTAACCGCATAGGTCATATATATCACATTGATTCACATAATATTTCATATTTAATCTCTCCTTATTACTTTATGTCCTTCATAATTAGGTTTTAGCTGCTAACCTTTACATAATTAATCATGATCCTTATTTAGAATTTCTGTAAAATCCTGGGGCGTTACATTCACCCCTCCTTCATAAAATTTCGTCCCCGAAATTTGCCGTGTACTCATTCCTTATTTATTAGCAACATACATATATTTCTGCTTTCATTTAACATAGCTCAATTTTCAACTAACTTTTACATTCTCATCTCTCTCTACCCATCTTACCCCTTTCTACTTTCATTCCAGAATATTGGAATGTCTTTCAGGAATCTCCACAATTGTTCAATAACTGTGAAGTAACTTAAATAAATAAGAGTAGCTTTTCCATAAAACTTTTCATAAAACTTTTGCTTTTAAAACATAACTTTTGCTTTTGCTGAGGGGTCTCAAAGACCAATGAACACGTTAAGAATATTAACAATCACAAAGACTGCTAATATCCAAGGGTCATTTAACCATGAAAACGTTAAGAATATTAACAGTCACTCGGACTGAAATATCCAAAGGTCATAAGACCGTATATTCGTTAAGAATATGAGCAACCACAAAGATTGTCATACCCAATAGGCACGCTAGGTGATCAGTCTATCGTACCCCTTTTGTTGTGCACAACATTTTTCCTTTTCCTTTGGGTTGAGCCGTGTTATCCAACCCCTGTACCATATTTCCCCTTTTTAGGGTTGTTCACCTCAGCCTTGAAAAACATTTGCTTTATCCATTATCTGGATTTCAAAAACATTTACTAATTTCTTTAGCAGAATGGTCTAGCTGAAACAAATGGCATAGACTCACATCAATAAACTGTTCATTTACTGTAACTTGAACTTTTCAAAAGTTCACTTTCACTGTCATTGGTTCAAAACTTGAACCCCAATTTTTTTTTTTTTTTTTTTTTTTTTTAAAAAAACTTCATAATACCGCACAATCTTAGCAGTACGTTGAGAATTCGGTCACTTTTGACCTCTTAATACCGTACCGTAATGAAAGTACGTTGAGAATTCTGCCATTTTATCATTTCACACCATATTCAATAGTGTGACAATGATTTCATAAATACATTTTGAAATTTTCAAAATAACTTTGTCTAGCCGAATCAATTGGCATAGACCATGAATCACGAAATTTTAAAAATCACATTTTGATATTTGAACAAAACATTTCGATGGTCTAGCATAGCTAGAAGAGTGGATTGCCTACCCAATCCTAATAATCTCTTCTTTACTTCCTTAACTCATATAATCCTTTTATATATTTCTATCTCTTTCTTATTTACTTAACCTTAGCCAATCTCTGAGAACTATATCTCTCAACTTATGGCTCTCTATTCTAAACCCAACCCTGTTTATCAAACTTGCCACGCATTTGGGCTCAGGAACTTACCACAATCATATGGTTCACGGAGCTTGTCCTAGTCAGGCTATAGTCGCCCATTCGCTGAGGGGCTCCACCACATAATCATGAGTCACGAACTTACCATACGCTTGGGTTTTCAGAACACGTAAATAACTTTACTATTACTCTTTCTTACTTAACTCTTCTCACATTCTTACCATGACGCTAGATCTCCACTGATTATCACGACAGGAAGCTAAGCAAGTACAAATCCCCGTCCCATACCGAGGAAGTGCACACTCGGCCACTACCATGAGTCCTCAATGAAAATCCCAAATACCCTAACATTTCCTCACTTAGCCTATACTCAGCTTTTACTTTACTTTTCCTTGATCTGATATGAATTTGATCGATTCATATCTTACTGTGCACGACTCACCAAGAGTCCCTTGTATCTTTGATTGCTTTTGATCCTTTATCATTTCTCATTATCTTATCTTAAAACACCATTATCATTTCTTGATCCTGAATTCCCAAAATTCATTTTTTTTTTACTGACTCAGTTCATCTAGAGTCTCTTACTTTACTATTCCTTCTTTCACATAGAAGGATCATAGCCTAGGGTACTATTACCTAAGGTCTATAACCCAACTGCTCTGATACCAACTTGTAACAGCCCGAGATCCCGACCTTATTTAATTATCCGATTTTCTCTAGATATCACAATTATTAACTTTAAAACCATATTAACTGGGATCTCGTGCGTTAAACTTAACCTTTAATCTTTAACACCAATCTGTTGACCTTAAATTTGGTCCATATTTTTTTTTCTTTAAAACAAAACTTTATTTGATTTATAATCCTTACCTATCTCAGGATCGTAACGTTTACTTGCTCTTCATTATAACTTAGGTCAACCATTAAGAATTTGCGACCTATTATAAACATACATATATATTAACTATTTTCATAACTTGTAAATAAATTTCGCCATGGTTCCTTCTATATATGACTCTGTTTACCTGTACCTGTATTCATACATCTGCTTCATACCTGTACCTGTTTACAAACCTCTGTACTGTACGTACAACTGTACCATATATATATAAGCTCATTACATATCAAACTCAAATAATCGATAATACCTCAATTTTATATTAATACAACTTTTCTAAATCTTACATACATACAAATCCATCCTCATGGACTCTCAACATTCATTGCTTTCACGTAAAACAGATTACATATATCAATTTTACTTCCTGCATATCCATTCATTCACATTCTTTACCTTAGCTGTACCAGAATCTCCGGCCTTCTTGTACCTTACCTGAAACGTTAGTACATAGCAAGAATGAGCATAAAGCTCAGCAAGTAATTCAGTTAATATCTTTCATGCTCACAGTTTATATTATGCGTCATGTGTCACTTACTTTACCATGTTAAGCTCATATATCACGTATTGCATTTAACAGTTAGATCACGTTGTGGCACGGAGTGCCCATTTCAACTATCACATAATTCACGTAGTTCAATTGGTACTTTTAGTTCTGAAAAACTTGCCTGTACGCCTTTGTTTTACTTAACCTGTACTTCCTCAATCATTCTTCGTTATCCCTCTTATCGACTTGCTCGTTTCGAACTCTGTCTGTCAACATATAGCTTATATGTCATTATAAGATCATAAACTTGTATAACTTATCAAACTAATTCCATAAATACATGATCATCCGTCTTTAACCATTTCACATTTGATGTATTACACCTTATGTAGGTTTATAATACACCCTAACTTGCTTCCGACCTTATAACATGTTTTGGCTTAGCTTTAGACATGTTATATTATGTCATTTGTCATTTCATTATAACTTAACACTCTTTAATTTAACCATTATTATTACTTTTAGGGTTTATATAACTCATTTCTATCATTTCATATCAAAATATAGTTTTTTGGAAGCTTAAAAATATTTCAAATGAACAGTACCTCCGCCCCAGCGCCTCCAGAGCTCGCTGTCCGCGAAAAGCTCTCGGCCATGAACAGTAAATGGCGCCTGGGCGCCATTTTTAGTACAAAACATGGCGCGGGGGCGCCATGTTCAAATTCAGCACTTTCTGATTTTTGCCCTACCTTTGCCGATTTTTAATTTCTTCATCTTAACTCCAATTGAGCTGAAATTTGGACCACATATAGACCTTACTACCTAGTATTTTAAAAAAATACTACTTGCCTCATTTGGCTTCTTAAAAGTAGAGATACACTAGCCCCTAGGAGGGCTGTTCAACACGTTTCTATACTTAGAAAAATTTTCAGAATTTTAAAACTCAACTTTTGCAACTTTGTGATTTTTGGCCAATTGCTTCAAAACTCAACTCCAACACTTGACATAGTTCACATAGATTATATATGACATGTTCCAACTTTCAAAACGATAAAACTTCGCACGAGGCGATAATTGTCCGTAAAAATCCGTTTCGAATCGAAACGATCGATTCCGATCGTTCGAATCCCCAATTCATTCAAATTTGATTCCGTTGATTACCAAATCAACCTAAACACATGTGTTATCATAAAAATGACTCATTTGATTTCATTTTACCTTCGAATCCTTGAAATTGCCAAAAATCACCTATAAGTTGGATTTTTTTCTTAACTTCCAAACTTTTCATGAATTTATCATTTCCAATCTTAGGCTATTCCTGGCCCCTTAATACAAAACTTGATTCTAACTTAACACATAACACACATAACACATATTTGACTTGTAGGGGCCTTTAAAACATTTAAAACTTCTCAAATGAACTTATTTTTCCAAAAAGTTCGTTTTGGTCGTCGGCGAACGTTTTAAAATGTTTAAAACCTTCAATTGTCGCCATTCGAACCGAATGACTTCCAAATCATTCTTAACACGTGTTTTAACATCAAACTTAGCTTTTTGGCATCTTTTGATCACCAAGTACACCTAATAGCCAAAATTGCATATTTATGGCATTTTATTAATTTTTCAAAACTTAACTTTTGAACCTCCTTTGAATTCTCAAGTCTAGACATCAAATATATCAACACTTGTTCAAATAACAACTTTACATAATCACAAAACTCCTTTAGGCATCTTCCAAGTCACTTTACAGATTAATATGAAATCTATACAAAAAGTATAGTCTAATATTCAACTTTCCTTTACAAAACATACTTCTCAATCTTCAAAGCATTCTTATATGCTATTTAACATAATATTACACATGATTTCTTCATAATCAACCTTTCTATCTAGGTTTTCACCAAATTTAGTAACATATAGCACTTGATCATATCTTAAAACATGACTTCTAACTTGTATACATGAACATAACTAATCCATCACTTTGTTCTACCAACTTGTGTCTAGGGTTTCATGATTAGTCACATTTAAAGCATATAACTAGCATATTCTTTACGTCTAGCTACTTGTTCATGCATGACCATCCTTATTCTTGAATTTAAATTCATAAACATCAAACTTTGAAACAAGAGCATGGTTATACCTTCATGTATGTCAAACTTCTTTACATATCTAACATCCTCTTGATGAGTACATCACTTTTCCTTCTTGCTCCATGAACATTTAAGCTCTTTAGCTCCATGTTTTCCAAGCTTTTTCCTTTTCTTCAATGGCTTCTCACTTTCTCTCTCTTAGGGCTACTCTCCTTCTTCTTTTCCAGCAATTGATCAAAATGAAGATGATTTACTTGCTTTAGTAAATTTTATAAGCCTTAACTAGGCTAGTTAAGTAACATAACCATGGTTAACTCATCTAAGGGCGTTTTGATCATTTCACATAACAAGTGAAGGGTATTCTTGTCATTTTGCCACTTAGGACATATAAGTCTTTTCTCAATTTGTCAAGGGTATTTTGGTCTTTTTACCCTTTAGGACACAATGGTAATTATCTAATTTGTTAAGGGGCATTTTGGTAATTTATCAATTTGACTAAACTTTCATTTCTTGCAATTTTCCCCCTCATAACTAGACTTTCTTACATTTTCCCCCATTAATTCATTCTTTGTTCATTTCTTGTCCAAATCAAATCCTTTTTGATCCAAATTCGTTTCATCATACTTGAATTTTATTCCTTCATCAAATAATGTCCACACTTGGCTTGTCCCAAATTACTTGTCACACTTAAAATTTAAATTTCATTAATCACTTAATAATTTCTATAATATTTGCCAAATTTCATATTATTCCTTTAAAATCCCATTTCTATGAACTTTTGATTCCACCATAAATAATTTCCAACTTTCAACATTTCAAATAGTTGGATTGCTTATCTTTTCCATAAATCGCTTCCTCTAAAATCAAACCTCGACCGGATTACCGGAATTCATCAACATCACCTTTTAAGCTCATAATATTATAAATTTGACTTTAATGTCCATTGACTTATTTACTTCATATACATGTGCTAATTTGCGCTTTGTTTGTATACTACATAATCTCTACTCATTCTTGAGGTATTACCTTTTTATTTTTACACATCGAATCACGATTATCTTATTTCAATCCTCCCATATCAATTCCTTAAACCATAACAAAATAATCACACATTATTCCATTAATCTCTATCTTGAAGCGTTCTTTCTCTAGCATATCAAATATACATATCCACATATTCATTCGTCAAATCGTTACAATTCCTTAATAAACCAACTAGATCATACGGTTTCTTATTCCTTGCACCTACATACACAATCTATTACCTGCCGACCCATAACATTGTGTCTTTCAATAATTCTGCTCAAATTACCTTATTATAGGTATTACAATAAGTCGTTTATCTCCAATTCATCATATTACATTTTAACCATCATGATTTTATATCTGTCATAATTTCACTATTATCTATATCACCATTGTACTTTAATCAATTAATTGATCTTCATACACTCTATGGATTCCTTATTTATATCCAAAGTTCCTCTTAAAATTTTTAACTGCATAGGTCATATATATCACATTGATTCACATAATATTTCATATTTAATCTCTCCTTATTACTTTATGTCCTTCATAATTAGGTTTTAGCTGCTAACCTTTACATAATTAATCATGATCCTTATTTAGAATTTCTGTAAAATCCTGGGGCGTTACAGTAATAAGTTCCTGCATTTGATCCCTTGAGGATGCAATATCATCAGCATGATCTTTTAAGCGTTTCTCAGCATCAACATCCTTTTGATGTACAAGAGCCATAGCGACATCTATTTTTTACAGGGCCTGATCAGTTTGTTCCATTTGTCTTTCAACATCTTGCTTAAAGCTTGTGAGAGAGGTACTCATGTCAATGAGTTTGTTGTGAAGTACTTGAATAGTCGTGTCATTAGAGTTCTAATATTCAAGAATAACATTTTTCTGAGCTTTAATCTTTTTGAAGAAGACTGCATTTCTTTGATGAACACTCTCAGCAATTGTTCGGAACATCTCTTTCATTTTCAAACTAAATTCCTTGTCCATTTTTAAGGGAGTTTTGAAGCATCATCGACTATCTTATTCAGTTTTTAATGCAATTCAAGCGAGCATTATTCAAAATCTTGATTGATATCTATTGTGACTAGTGCCAATAGATCTTCTACTTGATTCTTTGATTGGATGACAGTGACACGCTCAAGAATTATTTTAAGCAGAGATTCTGATCCAACCTTGTTGCTTTGAGGAACATTGGATATGGCAAGAGTGAGGTCAAAATATTCATTTTTCGATGATGAAGGTATGTTTACTTGAGATATGGAGTGGGCTTTATGTTTGGTTGTTCATTTTAAGTTTTAATCATAGGGTGAGGAGACTCTACGAGTTGAGGATTGTTAGGAGATGATAAATTCTTTGGAGAAAACATACTTTCTGGAGAAGATGTATCAGGAATGATTATTAGTGAACTAATATTTTGTACATCAATCAAATAATTTTGGGACTCTTCGGTCTGAAAGTTATGAACTTGTGTGACATCAATAGAGTTTTGAGACTTTACGATCAGAGATTCATCTGATGAGGATGATGATTTCTAAATGTCTTCACCATCAAATGAAAATAATGGAAAAGGAGGATTATCATCAAACAATGAATAAGGTGCAGTGGTTACCTTATTATATGAATATCTTGAGAAGAAAGGTTCGTTGTAGATCGTTTTGGTGGCAAACTTCAGGACTATTGGAAAATTCTGAGAAATTAATTGCAAGTTAGGAAATTTAGAGAAATTCATCCTTATGAAACTCTGATCTTCAACAGAGATTGCCTTTACTAAAGGTATGAGAAGCAGAAAGTACAGTAATTAGTTATTGTCATAATCAAATATAGTTGTAGTTCTATCCATTTCAATATTGTGAAAGTTTTTAAATAGCTCATCTGGTGGCATAAACACCAATCTCATTTGGTCAGCTTTGGTGCCAACGAATGTGTCAGGATAGCTTTTATTAGGATCTTCTTTAGATTGTAACATAATACGCGTTCTGACCATTCTGTATGATGATGATGGTGTAGAAAGGGGTACTTATGCATGTCTTTATTCCCCCCCTCATAATCTGGATCTTCTGGTTTGACAATTGAGGGGTTGAACTCTTGATTTCCATCTTGATTAACAAACTTGATTTGAGTTAGCACAATTAAATCCTTAGATGAATTGGGTTTCCATTCTTTTTCCTTTTCATTGACAGCTTCCTACTCCCCCTCAGGAATAACTTTGGTTTCCTTTAGAGCTTTCTTCTTCTAGTTCTTCTTTTTGGTTTTCTTCTTTTCCACTATCTTCACCAACTTTCCTTGCATTTTCTTCGGCTCAAGAGTAGAATCCTTCTCAACCATCAATTCTTTATTTACTGTTGGCTCTGGTTCTCCCACTATCATAACCATTTCTTTAAGAATTTGTAAAGGCTTTGGCTCAAAAGCGTTCTTATTTTGTTGTTCTATGATCATTGGCTCAGGTTCAAGGACCTCCTCAATCATTTCTTCAATTCTTGTTCCAGTAACTTAGGATTTCTTCTTCTTTGCAAACTTTACCTCTTTGACTGTCTTTCCTTTCTTCTTTTGTTTCTTGGTCAATTCTTTAAGAGTTGGATTTTCTGCTGGTGGAGTTTCTTCACCTTTTGGCACCGTACCTTTAATGATTTCTGTATCTATCTCTGTGGTGGTTGTGACAGGGACTTCAGTTGTGGCCCATCTTGATCTCTTTCCTTTCCACCCCGTCAAATGTACAGACTAGAGTAAGGACTCTGTTTCATCCTTCTTTGTCGGAGAGTCTGATTCATCTTGCTGATCCTTTGGGACTTCTTTTTCTTTAATTTCTTCTAAATTATCTTCTCAACAGTTGAAGTTGGAACTTCATTCACAACTAGAACAACTGATCCTTGTGATATTTCTTCATCAATCTCTACCATTTTCCTCTTTAGTTTTGCAAAACCTGATTTTTGAATTTCACTGATTGTTCTTTCACTTCCTTCTAATTGCTTCAATCGAAGATTTGCTACTGGGTTTCTCTTTCAATTATCAAACAACTTTGGAGTTATTTGTTTTTGACATTTAAAGTCTCACCTTCTTGATTTCCAATAAGCTTCTTCAGCCTTTTCTTCAGAATGATACTTATAAATCATCCATAAAATATCTTCGGTACTGGCTTACCTTTCTTTTTCTCAGCACTTCAATTCCATTTGGATATCCAGTCTAGCAGTATCGCTCCAAAATTGATCTTATTTTTCATTACTATCGCAATCATAATCTTACACTGCAGTTCACTTACAAAGTCATGAGCAGAATATTTGCATAAGATACATTTGCCAATAATGTCAGCAAGGAACTCGTACTCCTAAGGAAACTCTTTCTTCTTCGTCCCTTTTAGTTGTGGGTTCTTCTTGTAACCCATTTTCTTTAGTCCGGGCTCCATATCGATTTCTTCAAAATGGTGATGCTTGTTAGGGTTTCAACACAGTGAAAGCAGCGGAATTTTAAAACTATTACGAAACCCTAAGACAAGATCCAAGCGAAAACAGATTAATTCAGAGGTTTAGATTATTTTACCGATTATCCGAGATGAACAGGAGACGATGGAATTCTGGAACGGCTTCGAATCTTCAACGCAATCCAGCGACTGCGTCTCTACGGTATCCACACGAACGCTCCGCTAATCGTCCCACGATCTGCAGCAAAAGGAACTGCGGTACTAGCCACCACGATCAGGATTTTCAATTATTTTTCTCTCTAGCCTCTTTCTGAAAGTGGCTAGGGTTTTAGTTTTTCCTTACGTGACTTTTAGACTACTGATATATCATATATATAGTAGTTAATAGGAATTAACTAAAACCTAAAATAAATAGAAAAATAAAATCCGAATTTATATATATTATATTTTAATTAAGTCTTACTTAATTAATATACATATATACAAATTATCCTATTAATTTAAATTCGTAATTTTTAAATACTATCAATCATATTGACATATTTAAAATACTTACAATTTAAATTAATTTTCTTTTAATTACGTTCTAAGTGTGTGACCCTATAGGTTATTATTATGTTGGCAATACTTTTAAAATCATATTATAAAATTATAAACAGTGAGCGGCATCTAGTAATGCATCACTGCTACCCAAATAATAATAAGATCGGTGATTCGATACAACCTTTTCGTGACCAATGTTTCAATGTAATTTAATCCTTTTAACCTTATATCCTAGATTAAACTCGAGACATGGAATGTGTCATACTCTTCATAATTTAATCTGAGTTTTCTTGATCAATGAGTAGACTATATGAAACAAATCAATATTTGAGCATGACCATGCATTTCATAGTGCTACTGAATCAAGAGGCCTATGGATATCACCCCTAATATATAGGAGGGTTAAATTCCATCTAGATCACTCATATTCCTTACACGATTCATGATGTACCCAATAATCACCTTTATTGGCCACCCTATTAAAGGTGACATTTGATGATATCAAAGTACACAAATTCTCGTGTAATAATATAGTGACTTCAGGTCGGAGGATCATTACATCATTGTCACTATAAGAATTTCTTATGACACTTTGCATAATGCTCCATGTAGAATTCTCATGGTGGGTCAGTCCAGTACATTGTTCTCTAACATGTACCTATGCATTGACTCAAATATCTCATATATTTATGACCAATGAGATTTGGCCATCAGTCAATCCACATACTAGTCTCAATGCATCGTTGTTGTCCCATTAACAATGATACTCGACTAGGGACATTTAAGAGCAATGATACTAATTATAATTATATAATCTCATGTTCAAGTCACATACTTAAAGCTATATAATTTGTATCATTATTCTAAGGGCTTTTATTATGTTAACATTTATATAATGCAGTAAATGAAATCATAATAAAATAATCCATTTATTCAATCAAATATAATATCAAAAATGTTAAGCAATTACATCAAATAATTAGCTTCTAGGGCATAAACTCTAACAATCTCCCACTTGCACTAGAGCCAATCACTCATGTATCTAATACCCATGGAACTAGTGTGACCTTCGTGCTTCTGCTGCGACAAAGCCTTGGTCAGTGGATCTGCAACAGTATTATCTGTTGGCACTCTGCATATATGTACATCTCCTCTATTAATGATTTCACGGATGAGATGGTACCGCCTAAGTATATGCTTGGATCATTGGTGAGATCTGGGTTCCTTAGCCTGTGCAATGGCTCCATCATTATCACAGTATAACTCAACTGGATCAACAATGGTTGGAACAACACCAAGTTCAGTGACGAACTTTTTAATCCATACAGCCTCCTTGGCTGCACTAGAAGCAGCAATATACTCAGCCACTGTTGTAGAATCGGCTACTGTCTCTTGCTTCGAACTTTTCCAGCTAACAGCACCACCCTTAATGCAAAACACAAAACCTGACTGAGACTTATAGTCATCACTGTCAGTCTGGAAACTAGCATTTGTGTAACCCTTTACTGCCAGTTTATCTTCACCTCCATATACCAAGAATGAATCCTTCGTCCTTTTCAGGTACTTGAGGATATTCTTGACTGCTGTCCAGTGACCTTCACCTGGATTCGACTGGTATCTGCTCGTCATGCTCAAAGCATACGAAACATCCGGACGAGTACATATCATTGCGTACATGATAGATCCAATTGCCGAAGCATAAGGGATCTTTCTCATACGCTCCTCATCATCTTGTGATTTAGGACATTGGGCCTTAGAGATCTTTACACCATGAGTCATGGGTAAGTGTCCTCTTTTTGCCTCTTGCATGCTGAACCGTTTCAACATTTTATCAATATATGTACTTTGACTTAGGCCGAGCATTTTTCTCGATCTATCTCGATAGATCTTGATACCTAAAATGTAGGTTGCATCACCCAAATCTTTCATGGAGAAACATTTTCCTAACCATGTTTTTACAACCTGTAAGGAAGGAATGTCATTCCCAATAATTAATATGTCGTCTACATATAATACTAGGAATACAATCTGACTCCCACTAACCTTCTTATATACACAAGGTTCATCTTCATTTTTGATAAAGCCAAACTCTTTGACTGCTTCATCAAATCGAAGATTCCAACTCCGAGAGGCTTGCTTCAATCCATAAATGGATCCCTGCAGCTTACATACCTTTCCAGCATCCTTTGGAGTGACAAAACCCTCAGGTTGTGTCATGTACACATCCTCAAGGAGATTTCCATTAAGGAAAGCAGTTTTGACATCCATCTGCCAGATTTCGTAATCATAAAAGGCTGCAATAGCAAGTAAGATCCTGATGGATTTAACCATTGCCACTGGAGAGAAGGTTTCATCATAGTCAACACCTTGAACTTGTTTGAAACCTTTTGCTACCAGTCGGCCTTTATAGGTTTGTACATTACCATCCATGTCGGTTTTCTTCTTGAAAACCCATTTGCACCCGATTGGTTTTACTCCTTCGGGTGGATCAACCAAAGTCCATACTTGGTTAGTATACATGGAGTCCATCTCAGATTTCATGGCTTCAAGCCATCTCTCAGAATCTGGTCCATTCATAGCTTCTTGGTAGGAAGCAGGCTCATCCTGATCTATGAGCATCACATCGCCGTTTTGAGTCACAAGAAATCCATAATATCTCTCAAGCTCTTGGCGTGTCCTACTAGATCTACGAATGACTTGTGTAATTTGAGCAGGTTCACTTTCCACAATATCTTGTGGTTCCTGCTCATGTTCCAACTCAGGTTCTATGATATTTTGTGGTTCACGAATTTCTTCGAGTTCTACTTTCCTCCCACTGTTTCCTTTAGAGACAAATTCTCTTTCTAGAAAAATACCAGTTCGAGCAACAACCACTTTGTTCTCAGAAGGTTTGTAAAAATAATACCCTTTTGTTTCCTTAGGGTATCCCACAAAATTACATTTGTCAGATTTGGGTCCGAGCTTGTCAGAAGCCAGACGTTTTACAAACGCCTCGCAACCCCAAATCTTCATGAACGACATACTAGGACGTTTTCCAGTCCACATCTCATATGGTGTCTTTTGAACCGTCTTTGTAGGAACACGGTTAAGTGTGAATGCAGCTGTCTCTAGGGCATGACCCCAGAAGCTTATTGGAAGATATGCATGACTCATCATTGATCGTACCATGTCCAACAAGGTGCGATTCCTCCGCTCAGACACACCATTCCATTGTGGTGTTCCAGGTGGAGTGAGTTGTGATATAATACCACACTCCTTTAGAAGGTCATCAAAATCTTGGCTTAAGTATTCACCACCTCGATCGGATCGAAGGGCTTTTATGCTTTTGCCAAATTGGTTTTGAACTTCATTCTTGAATTCCTTGAACTTTTCTAAGGATTCGGATTTGTGTCTCATAAGATACACATATCCATATCTACTGAAGTCATCAGTAAATGTAATGAAGTAATAGAACCTACCTCTTGCTAATGAACTCATGGGTCCACATACATCACTATGTATAAGTCCCAATACATCACTAGCCCGTTCACTATGACCAGTGAAAGGGGCTTTAGTCATCTTGCCTAATAAACAAGACTCGCATTTCTCATATGATTCAAAATTAAATGAATCCAAAAATCCATCTTTATGGAGTTTGGATATGCGTTTCTCATTTATATGGCCTAAACGACTGTGCCAGAGATATGTCGGATTTGAATCATTTGATTTAAATCGTTTTGTATTTATGTTATAGATAGGCATCTCTAAAGCAAGAATATAAAGACCATTAAACAATTGTGCAACACCATAACATATTTCATTTAAGTAAAACGAACAACTGTTGTTCTTTATTAAAAACGAAAAACCTTTCTTGTCCAAACAAGAAACAGAAATAATGTTTTTGCTCATAGCAGACACAAAATAACAATCCTCTAACTCTAATACTAGCCCAGTGGGCAAAGATAAATGATAAGTTCCTACGGCTAGTGCAGCAACTTTTGCTCCATTCCCAACTCGTAGGCTAACTTCTCCTTTCGCCAAAGTCCTACTCTTTCGGAGTTCCTGCACATTAACACAAATGTGAGAACCACATCCAGTATCCAATACCCATGATGTAGAAGTGGACAAATTGACTTCTATAACATATATACCTGAATCAGAAGTCGTACTTCCTTTCTTTTTCTTGAGTTCTTCCAGATATGCATGACAATTCCTCTTCCAGTGTCCAGGTTTTCCACAGAAATGACAATCACCTTCTTTAGCTACCCCACCTTTAGGTTTTAAAGCCTGTTTGTTTTTGAAATTGGGTTTGGCACCAGATTTAGATCCTATCTTCTTCTTGCCTTTCCCTTTTCCCTTAGCATTCCCCTTTTGCACCATCATTATGGGATCGGGTCCTGCCTTTTTCATGTTGTTCTCGGCAGTTCTTAACATGCTCAACAACTCAGTAAGTGGTTTCGTAATTTCATTCATGAGATAATTCATGACAAATTGCGAGTAACTGCTGTTCAAAGATTGCAAAACTAGATCAGTTTGGGCTTCCGCAGTAATCGGAAAACCCAACCTAGCAAGGTACTCAATATACCCAATCATTTTAAGAACATGTGGACCAACTGGATCACGTTCACCCATCTTGCAGTGATACAATGCTTTGCTTGTATCATACCTTTCCTGTCGAGCATGCCCTGCGAACAATTTCTTGAGGTGCTCGATCATCTCATAAGCATCCATTAACTCATGCTGCTTCTGAAGCTCAGAGTTCATAGTTGCTAGCATGAGACAACTCACATCCAGAGCATCATCTTGATGCTTCTTATAAGCATTATGCTCTGCACGTGGTGCAGTGTTAACTGGTGCTGCAGGAATGGGCCCATCAAGGACATAGAGCTTGCGCTCTTGTTTGAGGACAATCCTCAAGTTCCTATGTCAGTCTAAGAAATTAATTCCACTCAGCTTTTCCTTCTCAAGGACTGATCGTAGTGAAAGACTATTTGTGTTGTTGGTTGCCATTGATATCTACAATTTATAAGTGCAAAAATAATAAGTCAAATTGCAGAGTTTTGATATTATGTAATTGATAATAGTACATTCCAAATATACCTCCCACTATTTTAATCAAATTAATAGCCCTCACCATTAATTCGGAAAGCATTTTTATTAAATCTTTCTAGTGAGCTAAGATCCATATTTCATTACGCCTTAAGTTAGCTTTGGCTAATCTCTTAAAACATAATTATTTAGGTAGACAACCATTTGTCAATTATATCATATATAACTCTTAGATAGCTTGGTGAACAACATTTGTTCTAGTCCATCTAATGGTACCTGCCAAACTCTATGCCTCTAAGTCCACAATCCTATTGAGATAACTTAGTTAAGTCGGGCCCAATGCTTTTAACATTTTGGATATCACAATTATCCTATCGCATCTTACCAAGATAAATGGGGTACTTTGCTTTGGCAAACCTACATTCATTGATCAAGGTCTTGATGAGTGTCATTCATTGGAAGGCATCTGATTTAGACTTAATAATTTTATGAGGGATTTTATTAATTAATTTAGATCTCACCAATTTTAATCTTATTAAGCATACACATTATTTATCATAGCATATCGTATACAAGCATAAATAAAGTGCAAAAATTAAACATGTCACAGTTATGGCCCAACCCTATGTTAATCATTTCAAGCTAATGAAAAGATTGAAGGTCAGTCTAAGGTGGTAAAAGGTCTTCAAAATAGTAGCTTCGTTGGACCTTCCTCGTTCACATGTGTCTCCTCTCCATCGTCATCTTGTCTTCTTGATTACACTTGTACATTACATGTCATAAAGAAACCTCGAGTTACATTCGAGGGGATTTAGATGAGAAGAGACTATTACATCAGAATATAGAAAGGCACGACATGCAAGCCGTATTTCAAAAAACCAAAAACCACTAATCCTATGGGTCAAAAGAGCCATAACTGTGCACCATGCATATCACAATAAGCACATAACACAATATATATCATTTAAAGAATATTATAAAAAATATTTGGGGTCACGACCATCGTGCGCTACGACGGGGGGGTCCAAGGGGGGACTCCCCCCCTGGCGAGCGGGGTTGGGGGCAGCGCCCCTAGAAATTTTTTCCAAACTACAATCTGTATTGTAGAATTCCTGAACTGCAGATTGTATACGAATCTTGGAAACAATTCCAAAATCATATATAATCTGCCATGCAAATTGTATATGAATCTCTGAAACAATTCCAGAATCATATACAATCTGCCATATTAAAATTTATACCCAGAACAATACACCCAGAACATATCATATATGTCCAGTTTCGTTTAATCATACTAAACCGAATCTTCATACTTCTAATCCAATTAGAATAGAAGTTGTATTGTTCTTCCACCTTATAAAATACGATTAACAGAAACCATATACATGCATATATTTCAGATTTCCAGAATACGCATACATGTAAAATATCATATATTTAAACTTAGATCGGTAAACATGCATCATCATATATCATATATATCGAGTACAATTAAATCACGTAATCTGAATTAATCGTTTCGCAAGTAGCTCTGATATCACTGTTAGGGTTTCAACACAAGAAAGCAGCGGAATTTAAAAAAAATTTCCGAAACCCTAAGCCAGGATCCATGCAAAACCATATTAATTCAGAAGTTTAGATTATTTACCGATTATTCGAGATGGACAGGAGACGTTGGAATTCTGAAACGACTTCGAATCTTCAACGCAATCCAGCGACTGCGTCTCTACAGTATCCACACGAACGCTCCGCGAACCGTCACACGATCTGCAGCAAAAGGGATCTGCGGTACTAGCCACCAAGATCAGGATTTCTAATATATTTTTCTCTCTAGACTCTTTCTGAAAGCGGCTAGGGTTTTAGCTTTTCCTTACGTGACTTTTAGACTACAGATATATCATATATATAGTAGTTAATAGGAATTAACTAAAACCTAAAATAAATAGAAAAATAAAATCCGAATTTATATATATTATATTTTAATTAAGTCTTACTTAATTAATATACATATATACAAATTATCCTATTAATTTAAATTCGTAATTTTTAAATACTATCAATCATATTGACATATTTAAAATACTTACAATTTAAATTAATTTCCTTTTAATTACGTTCTAAGTGTGTGACCCTATAGGTTATTATTATGTTGACAATAATTTTAAAATCATATTATAAAATTATAAACAGTGAGCGGCATCTAGTAATGCATCACTGCTACCCAAATAATAATAAGATCGGTGATTCGATACAACCTTTTCGTGACCAATGTTTCAATGTAATTTAATCCTTTTAACCTTATATCCTAGATTAAACTCGAGACATGGAATGTGTCATACTCTTCATAATTTAATCTGAGTTTTCTTGATCAATGAGTAGACTATATGAAACAAATCAATATTTGAGCATGGCCATGCATTTCATAGTGCTACTGAATCAAGAGGCCTATGGATATCACCCCTAATATATAGGAGGGTTAAATTCCATCTAGATCACTCATATTCCTTACACGATTCATGATGTACCCAATAATCACCTTTATTGGCCACCTTATTAAAGGTGACATTTGATGATATCAAAGTACACAAATTCTCGTGTAATAATATAGTGACTTCAGGTCGGAGGATCATTACATCATTGTCACTATAAGAATTTCTTATGACACTTTGCATAATGCTCCATGTAGAATTCTCATGGTGGGTCAGTCCAGTACATTGTTCTCTAACATGTACCTATGCATTGACTCAAATATCTCATATATTTATGACCAATGAGATTTGGCCATCAGTCAATCCACATACTAGTCTCAATGCATCGTTGTTGTCCCATTAACAATGATACTCGACTAGGGACATTTAAGAGCAATGATACTAATTATAATTATATAATCTCATGTTCAAGTCACATACTTAAAGCTATATAATTCGTATCATTATTCTAAGGGCTTTTATTATGTTAACATTTATATAACGCAGTAAATGAAATCATAATAAAATAATCCATTTATTCAATCAAATATAATATCAAAAATGTTAAGCAATTACATCAAATAATTAGCCTCTAGGGCATAAACTCTAACAGGATGATCCACTTTTGGTGTTTAGAACTTCTCTCTTGACCAACTTCTTTTTGGGATTTCTTGAATTCCTACAACCCTAGCTCTTCTCCCTTTCTCTTTTAGCTCTCACGGTTGGTAGAAGAAATGAAGAACACTTATCTTTAATGCTTGCAATATACTCACATATAAGTGATATAATTTTTCCAACAACTAACCATACATGAGTTAGCTTAACTCATGCATGGTTAGGACCATTTATGGCAATTCACTTAGCTAAGAGAGGGCATCATGGTCTTTCTACCATTTTAGGACATAATAGTCATTCTTTAAGTTGTTGAGGGTAGTTTGGTCTTTTGTCAAATTCTCTCGGAAATCTAAATTCATTAAATTATAATTTACTTATTTCTTTACCAATTTAAATTCTTTTTGATCCAAACTCGTTTCATTAGACTTGAATTTAATTCCACCATTAAATATACCATAATTGGCTTGTCCTAAAATACTTGTCACCTTTCAAAATACTTAGCTTCCATTAATAACTTATTAATTTACAATATTTAGGAATTTGTGTATCGCTACATTCTTCCCTCCTTACAAGGATTTCGTCCCCGGAATCACTATTACAAGATTATGCAAACAAACTTGGATATTCCTTTTTTCATTTTCTCTTCTAACTCCCAAATTGCTTCTTCCATATTGTGGTTTTTCCACATTACTTTTACCGAAGGAATCACTTTGTTTCTTAGAATTTGTTCCTTTCTATCAATGATCTGAACATGAGTCTCCTCATACGTCAAATCCTTTTCAATCTGAATTGGCTCGTATTCAATCACATGTTTGTAATCTGGCTTGTACGGCCTTAACATTGATACATGGAACACGTTGTGAATGTGTTCTAATTCTGGAGGTAATGCCACAGCATAGGCTACTTCTCCAATCCTTGTTAATACTTCAAAAGGTCCAATAAACCTTGGACTAAACTTTCCTTTCTTTCTAAATCTTATCTTCCCTTTCCAGGGAGATACTTTTAAGAACACATGGGATCCTACTTCGAAATCTCTCTCCTGCCGATGCAAATCTGCATATTTCTTTTGTCTGTCTTGTGTTGCTATGAGCCTTGACCTTATAACTTTGACAATCTCAGTAGTCTGTTGTACAATTTCTGGTCCCAATAACTTCCGTTCTCCTACCTCATCCCAGTAGAGAGGTGTTCTGCACTTCCTCCCATATAATGCCTCATACGGCGGCATGTCAATACTTGCATGATAACTTTTGTTATATGCAAATTCCATTAACGGCAAATGGTCGTCCCAATTACCCTTAAAGTCTATTACGCATGCTCTGGGCATATCTTCTAACTAGTAATTACCTGTGCCTAAAGGCACGGCGTAATGAAAAATTAAATTAAAATTCAAAAAATAATACATTACCTGTTATTTAATAGACAAAAATAACAACAAATTTGAACACTAATAGGCAAAAATAACAAAAAATGCAACTAAAAATTAAAGTACCTGTAGAGCCAAACCATAACTTCCATTAACATCTTGTTCAAAGTAAAGCAGCTGTAAAATCACATGCATATACACTTATTAAAAACAATCAATGGTAAAGACCATTAGAATTTAGAAGAGAAGAAAATTCGCAATGACATGTAAATAAACTTAAGAAGACACTAAATGGACAATGCATAAGGTTCAACACTTGACATGGTCTGTGAAACTAATTGAAAGACTACTATTTATCAAATTTCATTTGCATAATCTATATTCGATACGTGCTTGTGTTTCTATATAATGCATAAACTAACATAAACTCCACCACCTATGTTCCTTACTCCGCAACCCGAACTCACAACCATCATCTTTTCAAAATCAAAATCCACATAACAAATCAAACTCAAACCCCAAAAAAGAACTAATTGAGACCAACTACATACTCACATATATATCCAATTTTAAATTTTACAAATCAACAAATCCATTCACCAACATCTGGTAGTACTGATACTCCCTCTGCTCTATTCGTAGCTAAAAATTTTCAAAATGTGCAGTTCATGAATTAGTCCAAAATTGCTAGACACGTTATAGCAAAAAGAAAAAAAAAAGTAATATAAATATACATAAATATAAATTCTTTGTTGTAACTTGCATGATTTACCTGGTCATTTTCTAACAAAAATCTCCAATTGCACAGGATAATGGGAACAAAATGACGTGGCTTGTTATAATGGGAACACAATGACTTGAAAAGCAAATAAACCAAATAGTGAAAGAGACATTAAATGATAAAAACTAAAAACTGTAGGCAAAAAGAATGATAATTGTACAATCAATAATTATCACTATGAGAGTCATTCTCTTCTGAAATTAAGATAATCAATGTTTGTCAAACGATATCCCACATAACCAAAAAAATTCAAATCTCTGTTAAAAAAATTAAAAATTATATCATTTACTTGCACATCCATCACAATCTATTAAAGTATCATTTACTTGCATTTTCCCTTTAGTGCAGATAAACTCATAGAAAAGGTATATCTATACAATAAAGCATGATCTTACAATTTTAGAATTTACTTGCAATAAAACTCAAGTGTTTGACTGAGTGAAACACTGAAATTCTTAAGCACACCCAAATCGGAATCACAAAATAAACCAAATTAAACAAAATCCCAGAAAAAGACCAATTCAGACCTAGCAAACCCAAATCAAAATAACAAATAATATATATTGAATCTCAAAATAAACCCACAAAATAAACCAAATTTCAATCACAAAATAAACCAACCCACTAACAAATAATATAGCAACCCAGTACTGATATGAAGCTTTGGTCTAACCCAAACAAATGGGTTGGGTTTACATCTCATACTTGTCATCACTGGTATGAAATTTACATCACAAAATTTCCTCTACTGGGTTAAACCAAACAAACGGAATTTAGTTCATCACATACATCACATACTTGTAATCCATTTCGGTTTCAATGTTGCAACAAAAAATCGAAAGCAGCAGGAGAAGTTAGAAAATAATCACAAATTACAGCAGGAGAAGTTAAAAAACATCACAAATTAGAAAATAAGCACCGTTAAAAGTAATAATGGGTGGAGGGAGTACCTCAAGTAATCGCCGTTTAGCCTTCCAGGTTAACCCGAGAAGAAATCACAAATTAGACTATGGTTAATGCTACAACTATCTTTAATGTGTTGTCTCCCCAAACCCATATGGCCATATGTCATCCCTCTCGTCTCCGCGTTAATAAAAGAATATTTTGACTGATAATAGTAAGTTTAAATAGTGAGACAGCCTATCAAAAAACATTCTACAGCATAAATAATATGTAGTTTAAGAAGTGGAACTTTCTTACTAAATTTTCTTAAAACAAAGTATCTAAATTCTCCATGAACTAAGCATTTACTATTGCTAAATTCTCCATGAACTAAGCATTTACTATTGCAAAACAAAGAGAATCATCAATAGATTTTTTTAATAATTCATTTGTCTACATAATAATCCCAAATAGCTACCAGCCAAGTTGGACCCAATACGACAACATAAACCAAAACTTTAACTACTGATTATTTCAACACTAGTATAACAGTCTTATCACAAAATGATCAAATTAGAAGGCGTAAGACCACATATCTTTAGCCGCATACATCAATTATTCAACAATATGAACCTGTATAAAATTCAATAACAGAATGTAAGATTTAATAGCACATAGTTGGAGAAATTATCACATTTCATTCCCAATCCTGTAAAGCCCTATATAGCGCACAGAAACCGACACGACAACAATATAATTACCCAACAAATACAATAATTCTTTCCAGAATTTTTTTTAATCAAATTCCACGCGTCAATCAAGAAACTAAAACAGTTCTAAACTAACAAAATCACAACCAAATCACAATGCCACACAACATTCAAAAATTAGCTACAAATACAGTTCTAAACTACCAAAAGCAACAACAAACCCCAATGCCACAAAACATTCCAATATCAAAACTCAAAATTCAATACAAAATCCAAAACTCACCTTCGCATTACCTGTCTCCATCCTCCACGCATAATCTTCTGCCACCAAAGACGACACGGCAGCCTTCCTCTGCATCGCAGCATGCTTGGTCGATGCTGACAGTAGCTCCCCCCTTAATAACAGTCACCGGAGTATGTGGTGTTGTGGTCACGAATGCTGTAATTCCTAAATCTCAGAACAATCTCATATACAGTCTATTGGGAAGGAATGGCTTAAAGCCAGTTTTACTTCATTTACAGTAGAGAACCATAGTACAGTAGAGAACCTATTTACTTCATTTCCCTTCGGTCCAAGATTTGAACCAGACTGCAGATTCTTCGGGTATTCTGTTCAAATTATTGAGGTATGAAACTATAAGAATCTATAAGAAACAATTTATCGAACATGATATGTGCATTATTTTTGTGGACAGATTTCATAATTTTCATCCTTATTAATCTGCATAAACATTGCACAACAACTAAGCTCAACTCAAATACATTCAAAAAATGGAAAACAGACTCAATAAACACTTAATTCCCTAAGCAAATCTCCTCAATGATTGGCAAAAATCTATATAATATGTGCCTTTAAGGAGTCTGGAGATGGTCTGCGATGGTCAACGGCGAGAGGAGCAAGACGGAGTGCCAAAGATGAGTATGCAATAGAGGAATTTGATAACCCTTGGAGTTGCAACAATCGAGCCGGTGTCATTGAGGGAAAACAGAGGCGGGAGAGAGAATAGGGAGAAATATAATTTGGGCGGGATTTTGTTTGTGTGAGATTAAGTTGGAAGAGTGGAGAACGCTTTCCTAAAATTTCTATTGCTGCAAGATTCAAAATTGGTCAATGAGGGAAAACAGAGGCGGGAGAGAGATTAGGGAGAAATATAATTTGGGCGGGATTTTGTTTGTTTCCCAAAATTTCTATTGCTGCAAGATTCAAAATTGGTCAACAGAGGCGGGAGAGAGAATAGGGAGAAATATAATTTGGGCGGGATTTTGTTTGTGCGAGATGAAATGCGATGGTCTAGATTAAGTTGGAAGAGTGGAGAAAAAATCTCAACCGTTCTTGTGCTTTCCTAAAATTTGTATTGCTGCAAGATTCAAAATTGGTCCTATCTTATTATATAGATGTTTGGATCGTCCGTTCACTTTGTCCGTCTAATTGAGGGAGATACGCTGTGCTCAACCTCAACTGCATACCCATACACTCCTAAAAACTCTTCCAAAAGTTAGATGTGAATCGCGGATCTCGATCCGAAACAATTGATACAGAAACTCCATGTCTCGACACAATTTCCTTTACGTACAACTTTGCTAACTGATCCAAATTGAACTAGATTTTGATCGGTAAAAAGTGTGCAGACTTCGTTAGTCGATCCACTATCACCCATATTGCATCATTGGCTTTCTGCGTAACTGGGAGTCCCACAACAAAATCCATTGTGACGTGCTCCCATTTCCATTCTGGAATCTCTAATGGTTGTAGCAATCCATTGGGCCTTTGATGTTCTGCCTTAATTCTTTGACACGTTAAGCATTTACTTACGCATTCAGCTACATCCTTATTCATATTGGGCCACCAAAAGTGTTGACGAAGATCTTGGTATATCTTCGTACTTCCTGGATGAATTGAATACCACAAACTGTGCGCTTCTTGTAGAATCTCATCTTTTAACACCGATACTAACGGCACCCATACTCTTCCCTCCAATCTTAGCATTATGATGTTGTCTATCTTGAACTTTATCTCTTGTCCATCATATATGCATTTCCTGATTTGACCACAGTCTTGATCTTGCATCTGAGCTTCTTTCACTTTATCTAATAACGTTGGACGCACTTCTACCACAAATAACTTCTCTTCCGATTCTATTGGACATTTCACTTCCAGCTCCATCCTTTCCATTTCTCTGATTAGCTCTTCTTGAGTAGTCATCATTTCCAATCTTTCTTGACCCTTCCTACTTAAGGCATCGGCTACAACATTAGCTTTCCCTGGATGGTATAGAATCTCGCAATCATAATCCTTAATTAGTTCTAACCATCTCCTTTGCCTCATATTCAAATCCTTCTAAGTGAAAATATACTTTAGACTTTTGTGGTCTGTGTATATCTCACACTTCTCTCCATACAGATAATGCCTCCATATCTTTAAGGCAAAAACCACTGCTGATAACTCGAAATCATGAATTGGATATCTCTTCTCAAAATCTTTCAGCTGTCTTGAAGCGTATGCTATGACTTTGTCGTGCTGCATCAATACACACCCAAGTCCTTTATGCGACGCGTCACTGTACACAACAAATCCTCCTGTATCGTCAGGCAATGACAATACAGGTGCTTCACTTAATCTTTTCTTGAGTTCCATGAAACTCTCTTCACATTTATTTGACCATACAAACTTTACTGTTTTCCTTGTCAAATTAGTTAGAGGTCCTGATAACTTTGAGAAGTCTTTAATAAATCGTCTATAATATCCTGCTAAACCAAGAAAACTTCGCACCTCGGTTGGTGTCTTTGGTTGTTTCCAGTTTATTACTGCTTCAACTTTGGCAGGATCTACAAATATTCCATGTTGGTCGATCACGTGCCCCAGAAATTGCACTCTTTCCAACCAAAACTCACATTTCATAAATTTTGCATACAGCTTTGTTTCTCTCAACTTTTCCAATACAATTTTCAAATGTTCCGCATGCTCTTCTTGACTCTTTGAATAAATCAAAATGTCGTCGATGAATACCACTACGAACTTGTCCAAATACTGCTTGAACACTCTATTCATTAAATCCATAAATGCAGCCGGCGCATTCGTCAATCCAAATGACATTACCAAGAACTCGTAATGACCGTAACGAGTCCTAAATGCTGTTTTGGGTACATCTTCAGGTTTCACCTTTAACTGGTGATAACCACTTCTCAAATCAATCTTTGAAAAATACTTGGCTCCACGTAGCTGATCAAATAAATCGTCGATTCTTGGTAATGGATACTTGTTCTTTATTGTCACTTTGATCAACTCTCTGTTGTCGATACATAGCCTTAGTGATCCGACTTTTTTCTTTACAAATAAAACTGGTGCTCCCGAAGGAGACACACTCGGTTGGATATACTTTTTGTCCAACAATTCTTGTAACTGAACCATTAATTCTTTCAATTCTACTGGAGCCATTCTGTACGGTGCCTTTGAAACTGGTGTTGTTCCTGGTGCAAGATCTATTACAAATTCGATCTCCCTATCTGGCGGAAGACCCAACAATTCCTCTGGAAATACATCTGCATAATCCTTTACCACAGGTATCTGACCCATTTCTGATTTCACTATTCGTGTATCAACCACATGTGCTAAATATCCTGTACATCATTTCCTTAACAGCTTATTGGCCTGCATCATCGTCAGACAACAAGATTGTCGTGACGACTTGTTACCATAAAATACTACCTTAGACTTGCAAGGAGTCTGAAGGTTTACACATTTCCTCTGGCAATCAATCACCGCCCCATGGCTATACAACCAGTCCATTCCCAGTATTACATCAAATTCTCTTAACCGAATAGGAATTAAATCAATTAACAGCTTATGCCCCCTTATCGTTAACCAACAATCCAGATGAATATTTTCCACCTGGATTACTTCCTTATTTTCTACTTCTATGTTCAACACATTTTCTAACTTTGATTGAGGTAGATTCAATTTCTTAGCAAATTCATCAGATATAAAAGAACATGTAGCACCCGAATCAAACAACACATATGCATTTGTATCATTGATAGAAATGATACCTGACACCACATCCTTTGATGCCACCGCATCCTGAACTGTCATGTTGAACGTACGTGCCGTCGGTCTCCCCGGCTGATTAGGTCCACCAATAGCCAACTTCCCACTAGTATTTCCCCTGCTTCCACTTCCTCCTTTAGCTTTCTTCTTAGGACAATCTCTAATCTGATGCCCCATTTCCCCACAATGAAAACAACCTTTGTTTGTCTTTGGAACCAGACAGTTTGGTGCGATGTGTCCTTCCTGACCGCATCTGAAACATACGTTCTTTCCCTTTAGACATACTCCAGAATGTCCCTTTCCACAATTGGGACATGGCTCTATCTTCTTCTTTGTTTCCCCTTGTTTGCTTCCAGCTGGATTACTATTCCATTTTCGCTTGTTAGTGTTACTTCCCCCACTACTACTTTCTCTGTTGGCTCCATCACCTTTCTTTTTACCATGTTGTTCCTGCTTATACTTTGCTAAGGCATCACTACCTCCTTCTGCTATAATGGCCTTTTCCATCACTCCAGCAAAAGTACCAATCTGAAACATTGAGACCCTACTGTAAATTCATGGTTTTAATCCACGTTCAAAACGTCTTGCTTTTCTCTGTTCTGTGTCCACCTGATGTGGAGCAAATCTTGCCAACTCATTAAATTTCGCTGCATATTCGGCCATAGTCATATTTCCCTGTTTTAATTCTAAGAACTGCACCTCCATCATGTCTTACGTCACTGGAGGAAAATAAGCCTCAAGGAAAATTTCTTTAAATCTCTCCCACGGTGCAGCTCCTGCTCCCAGTCTTCCTTTATTGGCAGTCCACCAATAATTTGGTTCCCCTTTTAACATAAATGTAGCAAAGATAGTTTTCTGTTCTTCTGCCACATTTGCTACATCAAATACCTTTTCCATTTCAATTATCCAATTCAGGGCCTCTATCGGATTCATCGTCCCCTTGAACTCTGGGGGTCCCACAACTTTAAAATCCTTGAAGGTAGCAATCCGAGCTGCTACCGGTTGGTCAACTACAAGGTTAACATTCCTGGTCTGGAAAGCTCCCATCAACAAGTCAACAAACTGTTGCATGGGGTTAACTGGCTCCTCAGGAGTGTTTACTGACTCCTCTGGCGGGGTTTAAACATTTGGTCTACGTCTTGGCGGCATTTTCTGTTTAAAATTTTTCATCATGATTATGATATATCATTTACATGCAACATTCTTACGAACTTTCAAATACATAGTCGTGTCAACACACATTTAATAACTGAATTTATATTCATAACAACTTAACTTGTGTTTAGCATAATACATTACAAATAGCATATTGCTATTTTCATCCCTTCAGATTACACAAGTTGGGATTCACATTACAACCACACATGACTATATATACAGAACTATATATATCTATTACATATATCCTACGAAAGCATTCCACGCCTAACTGCGTCGTCATATTCTTCATCCATGATTGCTATCATCTTCCACCTGCTCAAAGTATCTTTGGCCTGGTTATACTCCACCGGGTAGTAATGCACTCTATCTTGTGCACTTCCAAACGCCATGCGAAAAGCATAGCTCATATCTTCCATTCTTATAACCATGTTATCTATCTTGGCCTTTTTAACCCTTACTTCTTCCTCCACCAGATTTACTCTTCTTACTGCTTTAGCCTCGGCATGTTTGTACCTGGCTATTTCAGCAGTTGCATCCCTCAGCTTTGTCTCCAAGATTTCTTTTTCATTCTTCAGCTCTTGAACCTTCTGTTCCTCCTTCCTTAACTTATCTCTCAACTCTATGTTTCTATTAACTAACACTTGGACTGCATTCTCATTTTGTTCTACAACTGTCTGTCGTTCAGCAGCTTGAGTTTCTAACTCCAATATCCTGTCCACAAACTCACTATTCTGTTGTATCAGACCAGTTACCCATTCTCGATCGGCCTCTCTTTGCTCAGAGGATGCATTATCTGGCAATGCTCCATTGAGTCTCCTTCCAGCTCATCTGGATCCTCTTCTTGATCACTGTCTTCAGCTGGTACTATTGCCATAGCTGGTACAGTGGTCATCACATCTATCTAAATGTCTCTGGGCTCTTCTTCTATTGCCTGACTGGGTTCACCAATCTCTGGCATGCTATAAAATCACAAGAACAATTATTTTAATTCAATGCAATTTTTCTTATCTCTATTACACATAACACGTAACACATAACACATATTGTGAAAATTTTAACTTTAATAATTTTCGTCATTCGCCTCTTAGAACTCTAAATGAGTTTCACTATATTCCTAAAGGTCATATTCCTAAGGTTTTTCCCCACCTAAGGTTTATAACCTATCAGCTCTGATACCAACCTGTGACGTCCCCAAATCCGGGTCCCTTGAACCACGGGTTTGGTGCTCACGATACTATTCTACCCTGTCAACTTATCCATTCATTCAGAATAATAATAAAACTTAAGTACATTCATTCATAACTATCCCAGGTTCTACATACCTTTATACATACATACATACATCTGTACCTGACATATTACAAAAAGATACAGTTTATATATATATGCCCCTATCACTGTACATCAACTATTTGCTGACTTTTCCTTTTCCATTGTTTGTACCCGACCCCTCGACCTGCTCAGGTTTAGCTGAAATATCATGTTTAAAAGCAAGAGTGAGTATAAAATAGCTCAGCATGTAAATAAACAATGATGACATGATATTTCAAAATGATGAAAGAAAATCATTTACAATAAACATGGACCGTTTGCAGTAAACTGAACCATTTATGATGAGCTGGGTCAAACAATGTAATGGATCATTTCCAATAACTGACTATTAATAGTTCAATGTGTGAACATGAGAACATGCATAACTTTACATGATTAGCTGAAAACATAAAGCTTACTGCTGTACGGTCACAAGACATAGAACTTGTTAAGAACAATACCAATCGTAAAGACTGACATTGCCCAGGATATTCATAAGACTGCTGTTAAATTTAGATGTGTACTCTGGGTGATCAGCCCATTGTACTTTTATATTGTGCACAACATAAAGATCTAGCAACGCAACCACGCCATAAAATTATTTTGTTTTATACTTTACTCCCCTTTATCAGGGTTGTTCTGTTACAGCATATCATAGAATCCGCACCACAGCAATGTGGGTTGGGGCACATAACAATAAACATTTGATTATAACATGTATCATCATATGTGTCTAGCCGAAATCAAGATTGGCATCGACCTTTTTCAGAGTAGTTCAATGGTGAATGAACTTTACATGAACACGTGAATGCATGTCATGAATAACTGTTCAAGGAACTGCAATTAGGAGTTCAGATAAAACACTTGCTTGTATCCTTGTCTATCACAACCGACAAAATATTACCCCGTTTATAACCTACATGACCATAATATGGGTTCATGCATTAGTTACATTTACATGCATGCTATAACTTGCTATATAAGCTACATTTTGTCTTTACATAACCTATACGGTATAACGCATTGCTCATTTGTCCTTAATATCTACCACATTGATCATTTTTATCAATTTATGGTTTATAGCATATCCATCTATCATTTAATATCAAAACATTTCATTTTGGGAAAAAATAATTTATTTTTAAATTTTCAGTACACGGCACCCCAGCGCCATGTTTTGTGCTTGACATCTAGCTGTCCGCGAGATTGGCTCGGCCCAGACTGCGCCCCGGCTTGCCCTGATCTCACCCCGGCGTGGTCCTACAGCAGAACTGCGCCCCGACGCAGTTCATAGTGTAAAAGATAGCGCCCCGGCGCCCTTCTGCTTTTTCTGAATTTTTTTTTTCTTTAAACAATCAATGTTAATTTTGGCCCAAATCGACATTTCTGAGTTCCAACAAATCATTTAACATATGAAACACGTAATTGACATGTATGGGCCTTCAAAACATTTAAAAATCTTAAAATGGCATTGCTTTTTCAATTAAATCGTTTTGGTCGTCGGCGAACGTTTTAAAACGTTTAAAATAGGCAATTGTCGCTATACGAATCAAATGAGTTCCAAATCAACTCTAACACGTGTGTTTACATAAAACTTACATGTTTAGCCCCATTTGAACTCCAATTACTCAAAATGGCCAAAAATGACAAATTATTAGCATTTTGTCAATTTTAACAACTTCCCACTTAAATTCACTTAACATTTTGACTCGCATGCATCACATAGGTTAACATATATACATTTAGCAACTTTATAAGCGTGTGTAGCTTCTACATGCACCTACCAAAACACTTTACAGATTATGAATTGGTTTACATGCAACATATAGCCTAATA
The DNA here is from genome assembly GCA_947179155.2 of Hedera helix. Taxonomy (NCBI): domain Eukaryota; kingdom Viridiplantae; phylum Streptophyta; class Magnoliopsida; order Apiales; family Araliaceae; genus Hedera; species Hedera helix. The sequence continues at coordinate 25,577,830 of OX359276.1, read as the reverse complement.
TTGTAATTTTTCTACACAAATAATATTCTTGAACCAATAATGATTTTTTAATGCTATCTAGCATAATATTAAACATGCTTCCAACACATTCAACCTTTCAAGCTAGGTTTTTATCACTTCTAACAATATATAACACATAATTATCCAATAAATCATGGTTTCTAGCGTTAATATGAACATGAATAGTTCACCACCTTTATTCTAGCAAATTGGAACTTAGGTTTTTAACCAAAACCAAACATGAAGCATATAAACTTACAAGAATTCACATAATAAACACATATAGCCCAAGATACATGCATGGCTTCAGTCTAACTTTGCATCTAAGCACACAAAAGACAAGTTTACATGCTAGAACATCTTTTATACCTTCTTTTAGCTCCTCTTCTCCTTGCTAAGGACCTAGTAAGTGTTGGATGATCCACTTTTGGTGTTTAGAACTTCTCTCTTGACCAACTTCTTCTTGGGATTTCTTGAATTGCTACAACCCTAGCTCTTCTCCCTTTCTCTCTTAGCTCTCACGGTTGGTAGAAGAAATGAAGAACACTTATCTTTAATGCTTGCAATATACTCTCATATAAGTGATGTAATTTTTCCAACAACTAACCATACATGAGTTAGCTTAACTCATGCATGGTTAGGGCCATTTATGGCAATTCACTTAGCTAAGAGAGGGCATCATGGTCTTTCAACCATTTTAGGACATAGTAGTCATTCTTTAAGTTGTTGAGGGTAGTTTGGTCTTTTGTCAAATTCTCTAGGAAATCTAAATTCATTAAATTATAATTTACTTATTTCTTTACCAATTTAAATTCTTTTTGATCCAAACTCGTTTCATTAGACTTGAATTTAATTCCACCATTAAATACACCATAATTGGCTTGTCCCAAAATACTTGTCACCTTTCAAAATACTTAGCTTCCATTAATAACTTATTAAATTACAATATTTGGGAATTTGTGTATTGCTACACTAATTATTACCTAACTAAACTAAACCCTAACTAAATCTAAGTAAACCTAGTTAGGATTAAGGATAATCAAACTTTAGACTAATCTAAGATATAAGTTAAACTAATTGGTTAATCATTAACCTAATCGACCAATCAAGTTCCTTGCTTTATTCTTAATTAAGCTAAGCGTGAATTAAGCTTAATTAAGGCCTTCTAACCTCATCAAAACCGTTTACCATTCAAGGAAGCAAAGACCAAATTGTTCACCTCTTCCTTTAGCAAAATGTAGGCTTAATCTTGGCCTTTGAAATGGTAGATGATAATGTCACAAAAATGTGATGATTATATGAAATTAATGGCATTTAAAGCCCTATAACTCATTTATTCCTTACATTTTTCAAAGTTAAAATTCTAGTATCAAAGCTATACGCACATATAAGAGTTGATTGCAAAGAAATAGTTAAAGCTTGCAAGTTCAAAAGGTACAATCTCTAGTAGTTATAATGTTTGATTTTTTTTTCGTCTTTAGTTTTAAAAAGTCATGCACGATTGTCGTTTTCCGTGTTCTTCACGTGTTCTTGAAAATTTCTTTATTTTATAGTAGTTATAATGTTGAATTTTATTTTATTGTTTAAAGCTCAAAACGTACATCGTAGCCATGTACGATTGTCGTTCTCCGTGTTCTTCGTGTGTTCTTAAGCAGTAAATATAAATTGTTATAATCAATTATAAAAGTCATTATAATGACCAAATTATTTCAAATTTAAGTGTCATAATAACTTATGTAAGCAGTTATAATGCTCAAATTATTTCAAGTATGAAATCCAAAAGCTTAAAAACATAAATCGTAGCCATGTACAATTTTTTATTCTTCATGTTCTTCGTGTGTTGTTGAGCAAAAGTCATGAATCTTTTTATGAGAAGATTTATGATTTTTTATTTTTTATGTTATAAAGTGTTATTGAGTCTTATAACATGATATCTTAAGGAATTGAAGCTAGCGGTACCATGTTTCATATGGTTAACCTTAAAAATGTTGAGCAAAACATGCATACTGTCTGTTTTTGCCATTTTCTGAAAACTTAAATTTATAATCAGCCTTAGCAACTTAAATAAAAGTTATAGATCATGCAATTATAAGAAATTTGGACTCAAGAATAACATTAAAATATTTTCGTATGATAAAGTTATGGCAGTTACCAAAAAAGAGGTTAAAGCTAAAAATTTAAGGGACTCCTCGGGTTCAAGGGCTAAAAAAATTGATTTTGAGCTAGATGTTTAACCAAATGATTCCACTAATAAAAATAGTCTAGTTAAGCTATCATAAGACTTATTCAAAAGTAAAAGTGGGTAAACTAACGTTCGGGTAAACATAACCTTCTTTATAGGCTTATAAACACTTTACTGGGAAACCCTAATTCTGCTTTATGTCAAGTTTTCTATTCTTAACCTTTGTTTACTTGCTTTTTATATGATTCATATATCTTTTAAAACAACGTGTTATAAATCTTTGATATAAAAGTTATTGCTTCTTGTTTCGACATAACTTGACAAATAAAATGTTTATTCGTAACATATTTCGAACGATGCTTTATTAATTAAACCAAGTTATCTTGGGGCGATTCTGACATGTGAAGTAAACTGAGATGAACGAATATGTATCACTGTTCATGATTTGTCCAGTGTAATGTATGTTATGCATAACATAAGATGTTGTTAGGTTGATCCCCTTTATATATCCACTGTAAATGGTTCTAAGTCGAAAGACAAAGAACAGTTTAAGGTCTAACCACCATTTAGTCTTCCTATGTTAAAATATTTGTACTATCAATTGTCGTGCCATTAATCCTTACAATCCATGTCAGTATGAGTTCACTTATATGTATGTGTTCAAGACTTGTTGAGTATTTTAGCTCACCCTTGCAAACAAATCTAATTTGCAGACAAACCCGAGAGCTCCGTCTCAAAGAATAAAGGAAAGAAGAAATACGTAGACTGGTTTACTACTTTCCTTACTTGTTCTTAACTGTAGTTATAATGACATTTTGTAATAAGAATAAGTTTCACACATGTAATCGAATAGTATATTAATATTATCAAGTTTCATCACCTTCTCTTGTTATGTCTTTACTTTTATTAAACTTAGAATTGTTAAAACTTAACATAGTATTGATAATTATCCATTTATTTGAATGAGGATGGTAAATAACCTCGTGAGTACTGTAAGCATCCGAGACAGGACTAATCGAAGTTAAATGGTCAAATTCATCGTTAGTTTCTTTGAACCCAAATATAAACTTGTTATTACTATGCTGAATGTCGGATAAGTATGATTATTGATATGAAGAGATATCACTATAACCAAATATGTTTCGAGTGAGGGTTTTAACTAGTTGGAAATGTTCTATACGGAAAAAGAATTTTACATCGAACAAAGATACAAACATTTTTCATGGATAAAAGTGCAAATATTTATCACGGATGAAGATACAAACATTCATCATGAGATTCTCTGTTCTCAAGAACCACCCTAATGATTTAATGCTGTGAATCTTGGAATATGTAAAGTTATAGAATATCTAAATCTTAAGGTTAAAATGTTATGAATGAGTATTTCGTCTCTTGCATCAATTATAAGAACTTGCTATGAAATAATGAAAGATTTTTGGGAATTAAGATAAGAACTTTGTTTATGAATAAAGGAAATCATCTATAAACCTAATGATTTAGCATTTATAGTGAGCACCAAATCAGCTATAGAAAGTATAATGATTTTTTTGGGGGGGGGGGTCACAGATTGGTATCAGAGCTGTAGATTATAGCTGTAAAGGAATGAGTTTAAATGGAGGGTGTTAGGATATAATCTGAGGGTGTTAGGTTTAAATGGACTTGTGAAGAGTTTATAGACAATTAAAAGACGTTAATAAATTTTAATAAATCTTAATTACATAAAAGATATTATGTGAAAGAAATATACTAATTAAAAGTCAAATACTTTTGTAGAAATGGTGGATATAAACGAACTAAACATCATGGAAGTCAACGCTCAAACCTTAGGTAATGAAAGTGATCCTAGTAAGCACATTAGTGATGAATCTAAAATCGAGGAGCCTAACTAAGACGTGGAACTACACGATGCTGGTGAGGTTAATCAAATTCTCCAGTAGATGAGGATGATGATGAAGATGTCATCGACTTACCAACTCACGATGAAATTATCGCCGAGTTGGAAGAAGATGCAATTGAGATGTTGGCATACGGAGAAGCTCAAGAAGAGCGTATTGAACAACTTCAAATAGAGAATCAGGCAAACATGAACCATGCCAATGATTTGATGGAAGTTCTTGAAAGGCGATGGTTGGATGAGGCCGAAAGAAGCTACTAACTACAAATCCAGTTGGAGGCTTCTCAAGAGGAAGTGACTCGCCTACAAGCAGATTGCGGTTAAATCAAATGAGCTTATTGTGCTACTTACTCCAAACTCCAGGGCAAAATAAATAATTTTTCTACCCTAGTTGGAGATTTGGGGTTTGACATCAATAGGTCCTGTAACGATACGCATTTTTGCTATATATAAAATCCTAATTTATAAATGAATATTGAATTCTTGTAAATAAGTTATTAATGGAAATAAAATATTTAGAGGTGTGACATGTAATTTGGGACATGTATATTATGAGTTATTAAATGGTGGAATTAAATACAAGAATTATGAAATGAATTTGGTTCAAATTGGATTTAAATTGGATTTTTAGAGAATTAAATTAGGAAGTTAGGAAAATTCATAGAAATTGAAATGCTAGGAAGTTGGTTAATGACCAAAAGAATTTTAACAAGTTGTGTTATGACCTTTGTATCCCAAGATAGCTAAATGTCCAAGATATCCTTAGTTAATCATGGAGAATGACTAGTTTGACCCTAACCATGCAAGAGTAAGTTGGCCAACCATGGTTAGTTGCTAGAGACTTGATATTAGCATACATGCAAGCAATTTTCAGCATTTCATTTGATATTATCCAAGTCATACTAAAGTTGCTAGGAAATGAAAGATAAGAGAGAAAGAAGAGCAAAGGAAGTGGAAGGATTCAAGCTTAAGGGAGATCAAAGATAGCATAATAAGCTATTCAAGGTGGAGAATCAAGTGTTGGCAAGATTTTTAGCTAGAAGAAGCAAAGCTAGAAGAAGGTATGGAATAGTTTAAGATATAAATTTCAAAGATTATGTGTTTATATGTTAAAATAGATGAAGCCATGCATGAGTTGTTGATTATATGTGTATATTATGTGATATATGTGCTTCAAGTTGGCTAGATCATGAAAACCTAGTGATTGAGTTGTGTATAGCAAAGGTGGTGTACTATTTACATGAATAGCTAAGATTAAAATTATGATCTAAGTTTTGATTGTGTGTTTTAAGTTGCTAGACATGATGAAACCTAGCTTGAGAGGTAAAAGAAATGTGTTACATGCATTATTATATGCTAAGAGGTATTATAGAAGCATGAATAAAGTCTAAAGCAAGTTTTATGAAGGAAAATCAAATACTAGGCTATACTTTTTGGCTAAACCAAATTATAATCTGTAAAGTGCATTGGAAGGTACATATATAAGCTATATGTGTATATCAAGTTGCTAATTGTGTATGTGGTCATGCATGTGAGGTATAGAATTCCAAGAGTGAAAGATGGTTTTTGAGATAATTTTGTAAAATGATAAAATGCAACCAATGGTTGATTTTTGGCCATTTTGGTTTATGGAGGTTCAAATTAGGCCAAGCATGTAAGTTTTATGTATATGCACGTGTTAGAATCGAATTGGAAGCAATTTGACACTTATGGCGATAAACGACCGTTTTAAACGATTTAAAACGTTAAAATACGACTAAAATGAAATCTTTGGAAAAATAGGTTCAAATAATGATTTTTAAATGTTTCGAAAATCCACGCAAGTCAATTATGTGTTATACGTGCTATATGAAGTGTTGGAATTGGTAAATTCACATTAGGGTCAAACATAGCTCAGTTTTTGGAAAGAAAAAAAATTCTGAAAAACCAGTACTGCGCCGGGGCGCAGTATTTTACTCTTGTAACTGCGCCGGGGCGCAGTGCTTCTGCATGGGATACGCCGGGGCGAGATCAGTCGTCGCCGGGGCGCTGTTCGGCCGAGAGGATCTCGCTGGGGGCGCGGTTCTCTCCGCCGGGGCGCCGTGACCTGATTTTTGAAAAATAATTATTTTACTTCCAAATTGCAATGTTTTGATATTTAATGATAGAAACATATATGTAAACCATAAATTGATAAAAATAATCAATATGGTAGATCCTAAGGCTTAAGTAAACAATGTGTTACGTGATTAGGGTTATGTTAAACTAAGTGATGGCTTGTATAGCAAGTAATGGCATGCATGTGTACATAACTAATGCATGAACCAATATTATGGTCATGTAGGTCCTAGACGGGATAATATTTTACCAGTTGTGATAGACGAGGACCAAGGCAAGTTTTCTGACTAAACTTTTAATTTCAGATTCTTGAACAGACATTCATGTTGTACATTCATGTTATCATCTAAAGTTCAATTCTTATCGAACTATCTTGAAAAGGTCGATGCCAATTTTGGTTCTGGCTAGACACATGTATGTTTCATGTTAAATCCAGTTATTGATTATTACGTTCTCCAATCCACATTGTGGTGGTGCGGACTCTTCGTTATGTTGTAACAGAACAACCCTATTAACAAGGGGAAATAAAGGCTAAAGGAAATGAATTAATTATGACGTGGTTGCGTCGTTAGATGTTGTTGTGCACAATATGAAGTACGATGGGCTGATCACCCAGAGTACGCATCTAATATGTTATTATTACCATTGTGGGTAATGTCAGTCTTTGTGATTGAGATTGCTCTTAACGTTTTATAAATACTTTGGACAGTATCGGTCTTAAAGATGGATATTGTTCTTAACGTGTTCTTGGTCTTGTGACCATACAGCAATTAAAAAGTTCCATGTTCTCCGATATTTATGTTCAGCTTATGTTTTGATTTTCTCATCATGTATTGAATTGCTACAAGTCAAGATTGATACGCATAATTACATTTTATTGTAAACAAACTATATTCTTCATTCTGAAATATCATGTTATCTCATGTTTAATTACTTGCTAAGCTATTTTAAGCTCACTCTTGCTTTCATTCATGATATTTCAGCTAAGCCAGAGAAGACCGAGGGGTCTGGAGTAGATAAGGGTAAAGGAAAAGCCAACCAGCAATAGTTGTGTTATTATTGTAATTAGTGTGTTATTATTATTATATGTTGTAATATATCAGATACGACACATGGTATGTATAAAGGTACGTAGAACCTGGGATTAGTTATGGTTGAATGTAAAGTAAGTTCTTATTATCATTATTTTATTCAGATTGGATGGATGAAATGACAGGGTAGATAGTCACGTGCGCACCAAGCCCGTGGTTCAAGGGACCCGGATTTGGGGGCGTTACAAGTTGGTATCATAGCAGATAGGTTATAAACCTTAGGTGGGGAAACCTTAGGAATATGACCTTAAGGAATATAGTAAAACTCATTTAGAGTTCTAAGCAGTGAAGGGTGGGAGTTGTTAAGGATACAATTTCCACAATATGTATTATGTGTTATGTGTTACATGTTATGTGCTTTAAGAATAAGGAAAATTGCAGTGAACTGAGATAGTTGTTCTTGTGATTTTATAGTATGCCAGAGATTGGAGAATCCAGTCGGGCTGCAGGAGAAGAGGAATCTAGAGATATTCCGATAGATGTGATGACGAGAGTACCAGCTATGGCAATAGTACCAGCTGAAGATAGTGAACAGGAGGAGGATCCAGATGAGTTAGAGGGAGACTCGGATGGGGCAATACCGGAGAATGCTTCATCTGAACAGAGAGAAGCAGATCGGGAATGGGTAACCGGTCTGATACAGCAGAACAGTGAATTTGTCGATAGGATTTTGGAATTAGAAACTCAGGCAGCTGAACGACAGACAACTGTGGATCTAAATAAGGCAACAACTCAGGAATTGACTAATAAAAATAGGGAGTTGAAGGATAAATTAGTGCAAGCCGAACGAAAGATACAGGAGCTGAGGAATGATAAGGAAGTCCTGGAGGCTAAGCTTAGGGATGCGAATGCTGAGATAGCGATGAGTGAGCGTGCTGGGGCTAACGCAGTAAGGAGAATAGATTTGTTAGAAGATGAGGTGAGATCCAAGAAAGCCAGAATGGATAATATGGGTGAAAAGATGGAGGACATGAGCTATGCATTTCGCACAGCATTTGGGAGAGTGCAAGATAGGGTACATTATTACCCTGTAGAATATAACCAATCAAGGGACATCTTAAGCCGATGGAAAATGGTGGCTATCATGAATGAAGAATACGAGGACGCGGTTAGACGTGGAATGCTTCTGTAGGGAGTTATGATAGATATGTACATAGTTATGTATGTATAGTTATGAATGTATAATTACGTGTGTATTGTGTAATCCCTAAGTTTTGTTATAAAAAAAAAAGGGGATATTAAGTATCATGTACCCTCGTTGCTTGTAAGGAGGGAAGTGTTAGTATTGTGTAAAGTTATATGTATGTTAACTCATGTGCTACATGTGATGTAATATGTGAAGCATCAGACAAGTTGTTTATGAATATAAATCCAATTATGAAACGTGTGTTGTCACGTCTATGTGTGTAAAGTTATGAGAACATGGTATGCAAATGTTATGTTTTGACTATAAAATAAATTGTTAAACAGAAATGCCGCCTAGACGCAGAGCAAATGTGCAACCACCTCCAGAAGAATCGGTTAATGCTCCTGAGGAGCCGGTTACTCCCATGCAGCAGTTTGTGGACCTGTTGATGGGAGCTTTTCAAAATAGGAATGTAAATCCGGTAGGTGATCAACCGGTAACTGCTAGGGTCGCTACTTTTAAAGACTTCAAAGCGGTAGGACCCCCAGAGTTTAAGGGGACGATGAACCCAGTGGAGGCCCAGAATTGGATTATTGAGATAGAGAAGGTTTTTGAAGTAGCGAATGTAGCAGCGGAACAAAAGACTGCCTTCGCCACTTTTATGCTAAAGGGGGAAGCAAATTATTGGTGGGTGGCCAATAAAGGAAGATTGGGAACAGGTGTTGCACCATGGGAGAAGTTTAAGGAGATTTTCTTTGAGGCGTATTTCCCTCCAGTAACTCAGGACATGATGGAGGTGCAATTTTTGGAATTAAAACAAGGAAACATGTCAGTAGCCGAATACGCAGCAAAGTTTAATGAGCTAGCAAGGTTTGCATCACACCAAGTAGATACAGAGCAGAGGAGAGCTAGACGCTTTGAAAGAGGATTGAAACCGTGGCTCTACGGCAAAGTTTCAATGTTTCAGCTTGGAACTTTCGCGGGGGTGATGGAAAAAGCTATTTTGGCGGAAGGAGGCAGTGATGCCTTGGCAAAGTTTAAGCAAGAGCAGTATGGCAAGAAGAAAGCTGACGGTTCTAAGAAGGAAGGCAGCAGTGGAGGAAGCAATTTTAATAAACGAAAATGGGGCGGAGACAGTAATACAGCTACAGTGAAGCAAGGTGAACAGAAGAGGAAAGTAGAACCGTGTCCTAATTGTGGAAAGGGGCACACAAGTGTATGTCTGAAAGGAAAGAATGTGTGTTTTAAATGTGGAAAGGAAGGTCATATGGCACCAAATTGTCCAAACCCTAGAATGAGTAGAGGATGCTTTTACTGTGGAGAAGCAGGACATCAGATAAAGGATTGCCCGAAGAAGAAAGCAGATGGAGGAAGCGGAAGTAGAGGAACTACTAGTGGAAAATTGGCGATTACTGGACCTATACCACCAGGGAGGCCGATAGCCCGAACATTTAACATGACAGTGCAAGACGCGGTGGCATCAAAAGACGTGGTGTCAGGTATCATCCCTGTTAATGACGTAAACGCATATGTTTTGTTCGATTCGGGTGCTACATGTTCTTTCATTTCTGATGAATTTGTTAAGAAATTGAACTTGTCACAAGTAAAGTTAGAAAATGCCTTGAATATAGAAGTAGCCAATAAGGAAGTAATCCGGGTAGAGAATATGTGTCAGGATTGTCGTCTAACGATAAGGGGACATGAATTGTTAGTGGATTTAATTCCTATTCGGCTAGGAGAATTTGATGTGATACTGGGAATGGACTGGTTGTATAGTCATGGAGCAATGATTGACTGCCAGAATAAATGTGTAAACCTTCAGACTCCTACTAAGTCTAAGGTAGTGTTTTATGGTAGCAAATCACCTAGGCAATCTTGTTGCTTAACAATGTTACAGGCAGGGAAATTATTAAGGAAAGGGTGCATGGGGTATTTAGCTCATGTAGTTGATACTCGTATAGTAAGATCAGAATTGGGTCAGATACCTGTTGTAAAGGAGTATGTAGATGTATTTCCAGATGAGTTACCAGGTCTTCCGCCGGACAGGGAGATTGAGTTCAAGATAGAACTTGCACCAGGAACAGCACCAATTTCAAAGGCACCTTACAGAATGACTCCAGTTGAACTGAAAGAGTTGATGATCCAGTTGCAAGAATTGTTGGATAAAAAGTATATCCAGCCTAGTGTGTCTCCTTGGGGAGCACCAGTACTGTTTGTGAAAAAGAAGGATGGGTCATTAAGACTTTGTATCGATTACCGAGAATTGAATAAGGTGACGATAAAGAATAAGTATCCGCTACCAAGGATTGATGATTTATTTGATCAGTTACGAGGAGCCAAGCATTTTTCAAAGATAGATTTGAGAAGTGGTTATCACCAGTTGAAAGTGAGACTGGAGGATGTACCTAAAACTGCTTTTAGGACTCGTTATGGTCACTATGAGTTCTTAGTAATGTCATTCGGGTTAACGAATGCTCCAGCTGCGTTTATGAATTTGATGAACCGGGTGTTCAAACCGTTTTTAGACAAATTCGTGGTGGTGTTTATTGATGATATATTGATATATTCAAAGACTGAAGAAGAACATGCGGAACATCTTAGGATAGTGCTGGAGAAATTAAGAGAAGCTAAGTTATATGCCAAGTTCTCAAAATGCGAATTCTGGCTGCACAGAGTACAATTTTTGGGGCACGTGATTGATCAAGAGGGAATATCTGTGGATCCAGCAAAAGTGGAAGCAGTAATGAATTGGGAACAACCGAAAACACCAACTGAAGTTCGTAGTTTTCTTGGATTAGCTGGATACTACAGAAGATTCATCAAGGATTTCTCGAAGTTATCGGGACCTTTGACTAACTTAACAAGAAAAGCTGTGAAGTTTGTATGGAATGATAAGTGTGAAGAAAGTTTTAGAGAGCTTAAGAAGAGGCTGAGCGAAGCACCTGTGTTATCATTGCCTGATGATACAGGAGGATTTGTTGTATACAGTGATGCGTCATATAAAGGATTGGGTTGTGTGTTAATGCAACATGGCAAAGTCATAGCGTATGCTTCCAGACAATTGAAAGATTTTGAGAAAAGGTATCCAACTCATGATTTGGAATTAGCGGCAGTGGTATTTGCTTTGAAAATTTGGAGGCATTACTTGTATGGAGAGAAGTGTGAGATATACACAGACCACAAAAGTCTGAAGTATATTTTCACTCAGAAGGATCTGAATATGAGACAAAGGAGATGGATAGAGTTAATCAAAGATTACGATTGCGAAATTCTCTACCATCCAGGAAAGGCAAATGTGGTGGCCGACGCTTTAAGCAGAAAGGGTCGAGAAAGACTAGAAATACTAACCGTTCAGGAAGAGCTAATTAGAGAAATGGAAAAATTGGAACTAGAGGTGAAGTATCCGCTAGAATCGGAAGAGAAGCTATTTATGGTTGAAGCTCATCCAACGTTATTAGATCGGGTAAAAGAAGCTCAGATGCAAGATCAAGATTGTGATAAAATTAGGAAACGCATATCGGATGGACAAGAGACAAGATTCAAGGTGGATAACAGCGGAATGCTAAGATTGGAAGGAAGAGTATGGGTACCATTAGTGTCAGGATTAAAAGAGGAGATTCTGCAAGAAGCACACAGTTCGCACTATTCAGTTCATCCAGGAAGCACAAAGATGTACCAAGATCTTCGACAACACTTTTGGTGGCCTAACATGAGGACGGATGTAGCAGAATATGTAAGTAAATGTCTGACTTGTCAAAGAATCAAAGCGGAACATCAGAGACCTAGTGGATTGTTACAACCGCTAGAAATCCCGGAATGGAAATGGGAACATGTCACGATGGATTTCGTTGTAGGACTCCCAACTACGCAGAAAGGCTATGATGCGATATGGGTTATAGTGGATCGACTGACAAAGTCCGCTCACTTTTTACCGATCAGAGTCAAATTCAGTTTGGATAAACTTGCGAAGTTATATGTGAAAGAGATCGTGTCAAGACATGGAGTTCCAGTATCAATTGTGTCAGATCGAGATTCACGATTCACGTCAAATTTTTGGAAAAGTTTCCAAGAGCGTATGGGTACACAGTTGAGGTTGAGCACGGCGTATCATCCTCAAACAGATGGCCAAAGTGAAAGAACGATCCAGGCGTTAGAAGATATGCTAAGAGCTTGTGTTATGGACTTCAAGGGCAATTGGGATGATCACTTGCCATTAGTAGAGTTCGCCTACAACAATAGTTATCATGCAAGCATTGGAATGCCACCTTATGAAGCGTTGTATGGAAGAAGGTGCAGAACACCTCTTTGTTGGGATGAGGTAGGTGAACGAAAATTATTGGGACCAGAAATAGTGCAACAGACTGTTGAAATTATTAAAGTGATAAGAACGAGACTTATAGCAGCACAAGATAGATAAAAGAAATATGTGGACCAACATCGTCAGAAGAGGGAATTTGAAGTAGGATCTCATGTGTTTTTGAAAGTATCTCCCTGGAAAGGGAAGATAAGATTTGGAAAGAAAGGAAAGTTGAGTCCAAGATTCATTGGACCTTTTGAAATACTGGGAAGAGTAGGAGAAGTAGCATATGTTTTGGCATTACCTCCAGAATTGGAACACATACATAATGTATTTCATGTGTCGGTATTAAGGCCCTACAAACCAGATTATAAGCATGTAATCGAATATGAGCCAATTCAGATCGAAAAGGATTTAACGTATGAAGAAACTCCTGTTCAAATCATTGACAGGAAGGAGCAGATTTTAAGGAACAAGGTAATCCCTTCTGTAAAAGTAGTATGGAGAAACCATAATGTGGAAGATGCAACGTGGGAATTAGAAGAGAAAATGATGAAAGAATATCCAAGTTTGTTTATGTAAGTTTGTAATAGTGATTCCGGGGACGGAATCCTTGTAAGGAGGGAAGAATGTAATGATACGCATTTTTGCTATATATAAAATCCTAATTTATAAATGAATATTGAATTCTTGTAAATAAGTTATTAATGGAAATAAAATATTTAGAGGTGTGACATGTAATTTGGGACATGTATATTATGAGTTATTAAATGGTGGAATTAAATACAAGAATTATGAAATGAATTTGGTTCAAATTGGATTTAAATTGGATTTTTAGAGAATTAAATTAGGAAGTTAGGAAAATTCATAGAAATTGAAATGCTAGGAAGTTGGTTAATGACCAAAAGAATTTTAACAAGTTGTGTTATGACCTTTGTATCCCAAGATAGCTAAATGTCCAAGATATCCTTAGTTAATCATGGAGAATGACTAGTTTGACCCTAACCATGCAAGAGTAAGTTGGCCAACCATGGTTAGTTGCTAGAGACTTGATATTAGCATACATGCAAGCAATTTTCAGCATTTCATTTGATATTATCCAAGTCATACTAAAGTTGCTAGGAAAGGAAAGATAAGAGAGAAAGAAGAGCAAAGGAAGTGGAAGGATTCAAGCTTAAGGGAGATCAAAGATAGCATAATAAGCTATTCAAGGTGGAGAATCAAGTGTTGGCAAGATTTTTAGCTAGAAGAAGCAAAGCTAGAAGAAGGTATGGAATAGTTTAAGATATAAATTTCAAAGATTATGTGTTTATATGTTAAAATAGATGAAGCCATGCATGAGTTGTTGATTATATGTGTATATTATGTGATATATGTGCTTCAAGTTGGCTAGATCATGAAAACCTAGTGATTGAGTTGTGTATAGCAAAGGTGGTGTACTATTTACATGAATAGCTAAGATTAAAATTATGATCTAAGTTTTGATTGTGTGTTTTAAGTTGCTAGACATGATGAAACCTAGCTTGAGAGGTAAAAGAAATGTGTTACATGCATTATTATATGCTAAGAGGTATTATAGAAGCATGAATAAAGTCTAAAGCAAGTTTTATGAAGGAAAATCAAATACTAGGCTATACTTTTTGGCTAAACCAAATTATAATCTGTAAAGTGCATTGGAAGGTACATATATAAGCTATATGTGTATATCAAGTTGCTAATTGTGTATGTGGTCATGCATGTGAGGTATAGAATTCCAAGAGTGAAAGATGGTTTTTGAGATAATTTTGTAAAATGATAAAATGCAACCAATGGTTGATTTTTGGCCATTTTGGTTTATGGAGGTTCAAATTAGGCCAAGCATGTAAGTTTTATGTATATGCACGTGTTAGAATCGAATTGGAAGCAATTTGACACTTATGGCGATAAACGACCGTTTTAAACGATTTAAAACGTTAAAATACGACTAAAATGAAATCTTTGGAAAAATAGGTTCAAATAATGATTTTTAAATGTTTCGAAAATCCACGCAAGTCAATTATGTGTTATACGTGCTATATGAAGTGTTGGAATTGGTAAATTCACATTAGGGTCAAACATAGCTCAGTTTTTGGAAAGAAAAAAATTTCTGAAAAACCAGTACTGCGTCGGGGCGCAGTATTTTACTCTTGTAACTGCGCCGGGGCGCAGTGCTTCTGCATGGGATACGCCGGGGCGAGATCAGTCGTCGCCGGGGTGCTGTTCGGCCGAGAGGATCTCGCTGGGGGCGCGGTTCTCTCCGTCGGGGCGCCGTGACCTGATTTTTGAAAAATAATTATTTTACTTCCAAATTGCAATGTTTTGATATTTAATGATAGAAACATATATGTAAACCATAAATTGATAAAAATAATCAATATGGTAGATCCTAAGGCTTAAGTAAACAATGTGTTACGTGATTAGGGTTATGTTAAACTAAGTGATGGCTTATATAGCAAGTAATGGCATGCATGTGTACATAACTAATGCATGAACCAATATTATGGTCATGTAGGTCCTAGACGGGATAATATTTTACCAGTTGTGATAGACGAGGACCAAGGCAAGTTTTCTGACTAAACTTTTAATTTCAGATTCTTGAACAGACATTCATGTTGTACATTCATGTTATCATCTAAAGTTCAATTCTTATCGAACTATCTTGAAAAGGTCGATGCCAATTTTGGTTCTGGCTAGACACATGTATGTTTCATGTTAAATCCAGTTATTGATTGTTACGTTCTCCAATCCACATTGTGGTGGTGCGGACTCTTCGTTATGTTGTAACAGAACAACCCTATTAACAAGGGGAAATAAAGGCTAAAGGAAATGAATTAATTATGACGTGGTTGCGTCGTTAGATGTTGTTGTGCACAATATGAAGTACGATGGGCTGATCACCCAAAGTACGCATCTAATCTGTTATTATTACCATTGTGGGTAATGTCAGTCTTTGTGATTGAGATTGCTCTTAACGTTTTATAAATACTTTGGACAGTATCGGTCTTAAAGATGGATATTGTTCTTAACGTGTTCTTGGTCTTGTGACCATACAGCAATTAAAAAGTTCCATGTTCTCCGATATTTATGTTCAGCTTATGTTTTGATTTTCTCATCATGTATTGAATTGCTACAAGTCAAGATTGATACGCATAATTACATTTTATTGTAAACAAACTATATTCTTCATTCTGAAATATCATGTTATCTCATGTTTAATTACTTGCTGAGCTATTTTAAGCTCACTCTTGCTTTCATTCATGATATTTCAGCTAAGCCAGAGAAGACCGAGGGGTCTGGAGTAGATAAGGGTAAAGGAAAAGCCAACCAGCAATAGTTGTGTTATTATTGTAATTAGTGTGTTATTATTATTATATGTTGTAATATATCAGATACGACAGATGGTATGTATAAAGGTACGTAGAACCTGGGATTAGTTATGGTTGAATGTAAAGTAAGTTCTTATTATCATTATTTTATTCAGATTGGATGGATGAAATGACAGGGTAGATAGTCACGTGCGCACCAAGCCCGTGGTTCAAGGGACCCGGATTTGGGGGCGTTACAGGTCCGTAATGATTAGTATGATCCACAAGATCTATAAGAAGGCTAGGAAGTTCTAGCCGGAATTTAAGAATGTGTAATGTATTAGTATGCTTTAAATATTTTAAATTAGCATTCCCCTTTTTATAAGGGATGCTAATAGTTGTTAAGTGATTTCAATCACTCGGTTAATGTAATGTGCAAAATTTTAATATAAAAGAAATTTATTTAAGAAAAATGTCTTGCAATTATTAATGCTTTCATATTTACATGTCATTTTCGTTTTATTTAGAAAATGGCACCACCAAGACCACGAACAAGGGCAACAACAACTACAAGTGTTAATAGTGAGAGTGATATTCTGACTCCCAATCTTATGCAATAATTCATTGATTGTTAATAGGAGTCTTAGATACTCGAGAAGAAACTGATGTGGCACCACCCCCACCCCCACAACCACTAACACCACTGCCACCACCCCAACCACAGAAAGTCTTGTTTAAAGACTTTAAAATCGTAGGTCCTCCCGATTTCAAGGGAACTGCTAAGCCTATAAAGGCTCAGTATTAGATTAAAGAAATTGAGAAAGCATTTGACTTAGCAGAGATTGTTAAAGATAAAAAGATTAAGTTTGTCACTTACCTTATAAAAGGTGTGGCAAACTTCTGGTGGGAAGCCAATCAAGCCCATGCAGGTGAAGATGTGGTAGCGTGGGAAGTATTCAAAGAGTTATTCCTTGAGAACTACTTTCCACGAAACATGAAGAACCATATGGAGGTACAGTTCTTAAATTTAAAACAGGGGGACATCACTGTTCCCCAGTATGCCTCTAAATTTAACAAAATTGCTTGTTTCGCTTTGAATCAAGTGGATACGGAGGAACGAAAAACAAGAAGGTTCGAGGAGTGTTTAAAATCCTAGATATATAGTAACGTAGTTGTCTTTCAAATAGGGAGTTACTCTCAACTCCTAGAAAAGGCTATTATTGTCGAAGGTGACAGTGAAGCCATGGCCAAATTTAACAAAGATAAGAACAATAATAATAATAATAATAATAATAATAATAATAATAATAATAATAAAAGAGGGAATGATGGAGGAAATAACAATAAAAGAAGGTTCAATAGTGGAAACTTCCAACAAGGTGGGGAGAATAAAAAGAAAACAATGGAACTGTGCAAAACATGCGGGAAACGTCACTTAGGAGTGTGTTTGAAAGGAAAAAATGTTTGCTACAATTGCAAACATGAGGGTCATTTAGCAAACACATGCCCTAACCCTAAGAAAGACTCTTTCTTCAATTGTGGAGCCACGGGAAATCAAGCTAAGATGTGACTCAAGAAAGGAGGAAATGCCGAAGGGGACAATGTCAACAAATCTACCCCAACAACTAACCCAGGTCGTCCAACAGCAAGGACATTCAACATGTCCGGGGGAGATGCCGTTGCATCGCAGGTTCAGTGTCGAGTATCATTCCGATCAACACCATAAGTGCTTACGTGTTATTTGATTCGGGTGCTACTTGTTCATTTTTTTCCTCATGATTTTGCTAGGAAACTAAATGTACCTAGTGGACTATTAGAAACTCCTTTAATGATAGAGATTGCTAATAAGGAACTAATTCATGTTAATAACATAATAAAAAGTTATTGCATAGTGAGCAAGGGTCATGAGCTGAGAGCCGATCTTATTCTAATCTAATTAACGAAATTTGATGTAATTCTAAGCATGGATTGGTTGACCAATCACCAGGCGATGATCGATTATCAACAAAAGTGCATTAGACTGTTAACGACATCAAAATCAAAGGTAGTCTTCAACGGGAGTCGATCACTGAGAAAATCTCGATGCCTAACTATCAATCAAGCAAAGGGATTACTTCAGAAGGGATACCAGGGTTATTTGACATATATCGTAAACACCCAACAGAACCCCACCTGTTTCCAAGGCTCTATATAGAATGACTCCTGTGGAATTGAAGGAGTTGATGATATAGTTGCAAGAACTTTTGGATAAAAAGTACATTCAACCAAGTGTTTCTCCATGGAGAGCACCGGTGTTATTTGTTAAGAAAAATGATGAAATTTTAAGATTATGTGTCGATTATCGTGAACTCAATAAATTGACCATAAATAATAAGTATCTATTACCAAGTATTGATGACTTGTTTGATCAACTCAAAGGAGTGAGTATTTCTCTAAGATTGATCTACGGTCAGGTTACCATCAACTGAACGTTAGAAAGGAAGATCTGCCGAAGATAGCATTTAGAACACGTTATGGAAATTACAAGTTTCTAGTGATGTCCTTTGGATTAACGAATGCACCAACAACATTCATGGACTTAATGAATAGGGTTTTTAGGTCTTGCGTAGACAAGTATATTGCAGTGTTCATCGATGATATTCTCATATACTAGAAAACACTGGAAGTATATGTTGTACACTTGAGAAGTATACTAGAAACCTTACGCAAGGAACAACTCTATGCCAAATTTTCAAAATGTGAGTTATGGCTAGAGAAAGTTAAGTTCTTAGATCATGTGATTGACAAGAACAGAATTTCAGTAGATCCATCAAAGATAGAAGCAGTGATGAATTGCGAACAACCAAAGACCCCAACAAAAGTAAGGAGTTTCTTAGGTTTAGCGGGATACTACAGAGATTTCATTAAAGATTTTTCAAAGTTAGCAACCCCGTTAACCAACTTAACCAGGAATACGGTGAAATTTATATGGACAGACAAATGCGAAGAGAGCTTTAAAGAGCTAAAGAAGAGGCTAACTGAGACACCAGTATTATCATTACCTGATCATAGTGGAGGTCTTGTAGTCTATAGTTATGCATCTCATAAAGGATTAGGTTGTGTTTTGATGCAACATGAGAAAGTAATAGCTTATGTTTTGCGACAGCTAAAGGATTATGAGTTAAGTTGTCCTACTCATGATCTTCATCTCTATTCGTTTAGTGGCCTTAATAAGAAGCTTATCCAAATTCGATCTCGACTCTTGTGGCTGTGAAAGTGTGTATGAAAAAATTAAAGCATAGAGTTTGTCTTGATTGTTCCATGAATGACTTGTACAATCTTGCCAAACCGGATGATAACGGTTTAGGGCATAGTTGGCTTGATGCTGATAGTAGGCATTCTAAATGGACTGCTTCTCAAAAACATCAAATTTCTATAAAAGCTTTGCAACTTGTGCTTGCAATTGCTCGATTAATTTTGCCCTTAATTGTTCCATCCCTTCAGAATATCATTGATAATTGAACGCATCCATAGCCTGAAAAGGAAGTAAAAATTAAAATTAAAATTAAAATTAAAATAAAATAAAAAAACATTTAAATTAAAACTAATTTGATTGAAATTAATATTGGCAACATTTATTAATTTAATTCGCCTGCAACAGCGCAAAAAACGTGTTTGCCTCATTTTAATTAGGAATTTACATGTAAATATACGTGACCAACAAGTAATAAAGTGATTAAGTTGAGTGTCGAACCCACAGAAAATTAAAAATAATTATTATCAAATACTAATTTTATTTAACAATCGCAATAAATTATAAAATAAAACTAATTAAAGTTAACAACTAACTTAAACCAATGACAATGATAAAATCAGAATAAAAATACTAAAGATTAAAATTTTCTCCTATACTTTATTTAAATCTCTTCACTCTTTTTTTAGTTAATTAATTATATAGAATTGTTAACTGAGAATATCTAACTATTTATTAACCTTGTTCAAAAATTAATAAAAATATCTATTCCAATTAAGTTGTTATATTACTATGCAAAATAACTTAAAATAAACTCATTAAGATCAAATTCTCACAAAGTAACATGTGATATGTAGATATTTTCATCCTATACACTATAATAATATTCTTTATGAAAAGAATTAACAAATTCAAATGTTATCATATTCAGATCTAATCCTAGAATTCCTTTTACAATTTATTCTAAGATATCACAATTAATTACTGCACAAATAATTAGTACATGAGTGCACAAAATATTATAAACAATATATAATCAAATATAATTATAAAAAAAAAAAAAAAGTAATCTAAACTATACAGTGGGTTTAATAGCAATCTCAATTAAAAATCAAACCATAACTGGAAAAAAAAATCAAATCAATAAAATAATAATCCACATCTTAAAGTTACAAAAATTAAAGAATAGAAGAGATAAAAATTCTTATTCTTGTAGCGCGTTCTTCAATCTTTGTCTTCAATTCTTGCTCCTTTGCGTTGAATCCTCCTTCATATCTGAGTAATCCTTCTTCTAATTTTGTTCCTAACTATGATAAATCTATGTTAGTTCTCCTAATTTTATGTGAGACTCCTCTAAAATATATGTTTTGACATGTATTTATATGTTATAAATCAAATATCTAGCAAATATGGACAACCCAGTCTAATTCAGAGTCAAAAACATCAAGAATTGTGTCTAAAACCTGATCTGGTCGATCCCCAAGATTTTGCTTTGAATGCCCCGGCTTTCAAATTCAGTGTAATTTGAAAGCCCCAGCTTTGAACTTCGAATTATTTACGACAATGCCACTACTTTGACATCCTTTGATAAATCGGTCATAACTTTCTCATACGAACTTTGATTGAGATGATTCAAGATATTCCAGAAGCTGAGAAGTAGATCTATAAGTTTCATGCTTTAAAATTTGAGAAATTTTGTTTAAATCAAGGTCGAAATTATAATGACCAAGAAATTCGTGTAATATTTTATTTAAATGAAATTATATGAATTAAAATTTTATTTAATTATGTGATGAGATGAGAATATACATTATTATAAATGTATACTTAATTTGAGAATGAGAAAGAAGGCCAATAGGCAATTAATTGAAAATGATGTGTAATTAAATTATTTAAATTAATTACATGAGTGATGAATTAAATTTGAATTATTAAAATAATAACTTAAATATGAGTCTTTAAAGGCCAGGTTAATATATTAATTAATAATAAACTTAATTAACATATTGTAGTATTATTTTTAAGACCCAAAGAATTAATTAACACTTTGGGTTATGCATTATAGGGTAATTAAATTAAATGAGCAAGTGTAGGGTACTAATAATTTTTATTAGCCCATAGTTATATTGCGTGTGACCAAATTTTGGCTCTATGGCTATTGTACTAAATCAGCCCACTTTTCCAGCAGCTAAATGATTAATAAGTTAAGCCTACGGCTCCTTGCCATTTTAGATAGAGGCTTGTATAGTGACCTAAAGGAATAATTCTTTTTTAAGCCCAAATTGTGCATTAGACTAATGATAGTAAGGGAGTAGCAAATACACTCATTTAGGACAAATGGTGCGACTGGAACAGGGGATGAGAGGGAGTAATGCCCAACGAATGATAGAGAAGAAATTACCATTGGGGGCTGCTCAGTATGTGTGAGGACCCGAATTTTCGGGATTACTTTAATAATATTAAATAAGAAATTAATTAACAAAAAATTTCAAGGTTATTTAAATTATTTATGATTAATATATTTGATGTGATTTTAAGTGTGTGATGAGATTTAATTGGTAAATTAAATCTGTACAGAGATGGTAATAAATTGTGTTGAATTAACATAATTGAAAAGTAAATAAATTGTTTAAAAACAATTTATAAAGAATAAGAGAAATTTCATGTAATTGTATAATTAAATTGTTAATATTTAAAATAGTTGTGGAGGTGCATAAATTGTTATTTAAATGGTGTTATGTGGTAATGTGAAGTATATGAATTATATATATATATATATATATATATATATATATATATATATATATATAAATATATATGTATATATACTCTTTCTTTTTTTTTTTTTTTTTGTATGTGTGTGCATGTTCAATTGTTATATTGATACATTTTTATTGATTATGGAGATAAAGGGATTAAAAATTAAATTAATCAAAATTTTAATGAAAAACTAAAGAAGGAATTAGTAAAATTGAAATTATTAAGTATATAATTAATCAATAATTATGATGTAAGTTTAGAAATTTTGAGAGGAGAAAGAAATTATATAAATTATATAATAATAAATTTTATAATTTATATAAGAAAATTGAAGTAAAATATTAATGAAAGAATAATTATATAAATTATATAAGAATAATTATATAATTTATATAAGAGGATTAAATTAAATGAGGATAGAAGAAAAATTATATAAATTGTACTTTGTGTAAAATGGAATTATTTATGAGGGGTAATGTTTTAGAAATTTAAATGTATTAATTAATTAATTTTAATACATGATATATATATATATATATATATATATATATATATATATATATATATATATATATATATATATATATGAATTACGAATTTATGAGAAAGTTAATAAAGTTATAATTATTGATTATATAATTAATCAATAATTATGGAGAAATTTTGAAAATTATTTATAAGGAGAAAGTTATTATATAAATTATATAATAATAAATCATATAGTTTATATAAGGAAATTTAAGTAAATAGTAAGGAAATAATAATTATATAATTTATATAAGATGAATACATTAATTAAGGAAGAAAATATAATTATATAAATTGTGCAATATTGTATTGTATGGTTTATATAATATATATGAAATAGTGAAAAAGAATAATTAATAAATATGATTAATTTTTTTTTTAATAAGATAATTTATGTTTATGTAAAATAGAATTATTTCTATTTTATGCGACTTAATATTTTTATAATTTAAATATGTGAAAGAATTTATTATAATACATAATATGTATATATAATAATTGATATATGCACATATTATGTAGTGAGAGAAAATACATGGATGTTTATGTGATGTATTTGTAACAAAATTGAAACGTGAAAATTTTAATTTTATTAAGTTATGTGTGTTATTTTTGTAATTTTGGAGGTATAATGTACCTCATATAATTACATGCATGTCATTATGCGTGTACAAAATTTATCAAGTAAAGTACCTTAAAAAGCTATAAATATTATTTATAAATTATTTTATGAATTTTAGTAAACTAAAATAAATATTTTACATATATTATATAAAATATTTATTACACGAAATAACTACATAATGTATTAAATTAATAAGTGTGCATGAAAGTTTTTACCAAATCAACTCCAAGTCGGTGGACTTGGAGTGATAATTAAAAGTAACTCATATACTTAAAGAATAAAAAAGGAATGAGGAAAAAAAAAATTCTCATACACACCAACATAGCCAGTTCATTTCTTTTTCTTCTTCTACCACTACCACCACCCGAACCTACCATCACCGCCAAGGAAGGAGAATTTTGGTGCCATCAGAGAGAATAACAAGCTTCATGGGAAGATTTTCAAGCTTTGGAAAGTATAAAGTTATTTTAATTGAATTAATTTTGTATTTTTAGTGATAAAATAATTTTGGAAAAAATTAGTAAATAATTAGAATAATTATTCTATATAATTTTTGGAGATAAACTTATGGATTATATAAGGTTTAGAGTAATTATGTTGTGAAAAATATGATCAAAAATGGTGTTTAATTGTTGGGTTCAGTTACTGTTAACGGAAGAAAGAAGAAAACAAAAAGGGGCCGCCCGCAGATTGCGCGGCAGACAATTTTTTTTCCGGAACCGGGCCAAAACGACAGCGTTTTGGGAGCGGAAGGGAATGAGTCGTGCCATGCGCGGCGACCGAAATATTTTCGGTAACCGCCATGCCAAACGACGCCGTTTGGCGTATGCGGTAAAGGGGCGGCACGCAAGGCGGGGACGCACTGCTGGTTAATGACCAGCGTGCCCCTGACCTTTTAAGGAAATGCCAAGCGTGTCCCTTGGCCTTGGCAAATGACCGGCGTGCCCCTGCCTTTCTCAAAAATTCTGATTTTGTCCCAGAAGCTATTTTAATTAAAATAAATGTTTAAAAATTATAAAAAAAAATACTAAAAATATAAAAATGATATTTGGACATTAAATTTAATATTTTCTAAAAATATTAAATATTTGAGACTAATACTTAAATATTTTAAATATTAATCTAGTAAGTTTAAAATTTAGGAAATTGTTAAATAAAAGTCCGGACAACCGAATGTGCTAAATTTTATCCGGCAAGCCGGTTTATCCGCATTGAATGTATTTTATAAATATTAGAGTGCTAATCAATTATTATTTAATTGATTTACTATAGGTTGTACGAGAAGAATTATAAAATGGTTATCTATTAATTCCGACATCGAGACAAGTTTTTTAGTACTTGATGTTAGTTGTTTATTTGTTAGTGTATATTAACTTTTGTTCAAATGCATATAAAATTATATGTTATGTGATCCATTGTTGATATGACCGCGATGTGCATTCGGTGTAATTGTGTGACTATATGTGAAGTTGTTCAATGTTTTCTTTAGGTAATTGTTAATCTGAGTTAAACATGATGCACGTTAAATATATTGCCTTAGTAAAAGCACAACACGTGATGTATGACACACACAGAGAATGTTATGTTGTGTACTACGTGAAGCGTGTTATGTGTGTTAGTTCCCAATGACACGATAGAAATCTAGAAGGGGGGTTGAATAGATTTTTTTTAAAATTTCTTATATTTGAAAAGATCTCACTTAATTAATTCTTAAACAGAAAGTTTAACACAGCGGAATATGATTTAGTTATCCTTTTCTTGATATGTTAGAGTAAGAATTCAACAAGAAATTATATGGCAGATATAGCAAATGAAAGACAGAATGAGAAAGACTCTGGGTTTTAAGTGGTTCAGAGCACACAAGACTCCTACTCCACTGTTCTGCACTTCCAGCAGCAAATCCACTAAGGATACTTTTACAATATCTGAATCACTAAGATTCCTTCAAGACCCGCAGTCTTGGAATTTTAGTTCACAAAGAACTTTACAAGTCTAACAGACTTGCCTACACTAGTTCACAAAGAATTCTTCTGGATTGATGTATATTTGAATGTGCTACTAAGTTTCTTATTAGCTTGAGTTTTTGAAGGACTTAGTAGCAATGCAAGCTTTCTTATGAGTTCAATCTTTTTCACTTCTTGCGTTTTTCTTTTCGGTGCAGTACTGATTCTCTTTTGCTGGTCTTAGTATTTAAGAAGTTAGGGCTTCAGTTTTCTTCCCATTGGACCATCTGCTTGAGCTTGTATTTCTTTCCGTTACCTTACAGAGGAGAGCTGCTGTATATTATATTAATATAGCTCATTAAAGCTCTGATGAGATTTTATTTGATCTGACTTGTTAGTCCATGGAAGGTTGTTTCCTTTTTCCTTTGGGACAGATATGTCAGTCGTAGGTTCCCACCAACTTTTATAGAGTCGTTTGGTCCTTCCAAACTATAGGACTGATAGGACACAGTCTTCTGACTTTTCTGCCTTGAAAGTCTTCTTTCTGTTCCATAGTGCGCTTGGGTTAAACTTCTGAGTTTTCTGACTTGATCGATTTGCAGAGGCGTTCTTTTTGGTTACTTTGATGAAGATTGAATGCTTGAATAGAATAGCTCCTGATCTGGGAATCGTGATGTCTCTTGCCTTTTTGCTCAACGACCTTATGTGATCAACTCTACGAATATCCTTGCTGACGTGATTTATCTGTAAAGGATCATCTCTTACTGATCATCATAGAGTTTACTCAATCGTTTAGACTGTTGATCGTAGAGTTCATTTTTAAGGTTTCTCGCAAAGAACATAGTCTGTTTGGTCGTAGAGTCTTCTGGGCCACAATCGTAGAGTCCATTCTACGATAGGTTGTCTTGATCGTAGAGTCTTCTGAACCACAATCGTAGAGTCCATTCTACGATTGGTTGCCTTGATCGTAGAGTCTGTTCAAATCGTAGAGTTTCCTTGACATAAATCGTAGAGTTCTTTCTACGATTTTATTACACCAACAGATCAACCTAACAGTTTTGATCTATCTAAGTCTTAGTACAACACACAAGACTTTTATACAATTAACAAGAGATCAACCTAACAGTTTTGATCTTATCTAATACAGCCCTTGTACATTATTTCTTATCATCAAATTTAATCATTCAATGTTCAACAATGTGCACACTGTTGAACTTGCTGAACCGTAGTGCTCATTCTTGAATAATATAAATTTTGCAAGTAAAAATGAAACTCCAAGAGTATTAAATCATGACTAGAGACTATGTACGACATCAGTAAAAGTTACAAACGTAATTTTTGTATATATTTTTATATATAGAAACTGGATATGGTTAAATTAGTAGAGTGAGTGGTTATAATTCATGAGATATATATATGTCGGATTCTGATCGGATAAATAAAGTTTAGTTATGTATTTTGATTATTCAAGAATATTTATCATGAAAGAAAAGTAAAAAGTAAAAGTTGCGATCCCGGGACTAGGATTGAGATGTAAAGATTTTAAATGTCAAAATATTTTAATACAATGATAAAACAAAATATACCAAATATTTGGAAAATTATGATTGTAAAATCAATTAATGGGTTAAATAAGATAATTAAAGATTTATTAATGAAGCGAAATTTGGACGTTAGGAAAATAGTGTAGAATAAATATGAAATTTAAGATAACAAGGTTTGTCGAATTTCGGGGTCGTTACAGTATGAGCAATTTGTCAGCCCAATTTTGGGGCGGCTAGGGAAATGATGGTTAGAGATTGAGATGTGATATTATAGCTCTTGTAGGGGGTTATTAACCGATGGAAGGAAGGAGTATACTCATGTTATGTTCAACCTTATAACCATCCTAAGTTTTGTTATATTTGCTAAGTAAGAAAGCAGAAGAAAGATATCTAGAGAAAAATAGAGTCGGCTAGAAGAAGAAGAAGAAGAAGAAAGCAGTCCAAATTTCTCTTAACAACCAACAACCAAGCATCAAGTTAAGCTAGCAAAGGTATAACAATTGTTTTTCATTAAACTCCAATCTTTTTAAAATTTTATTATGTTCATGAAAGTTGTTCTTGATTAATAATGTTGTTGTCGGAGTATATTTTCTATAGATGGAGGGTCACGAAGGACCCAGTGATGTAAGGAGACTAATATGGTTGGAGTTTTGTGTTAAATGTGATTTATGTGCTTAAAGATTGATTAAATAAATGTAAAATCAGTATGCCCTGTGTATGCTTAATGAAATGACTAAAAGAGCTGATTTTGCTAAGTCTGTGTGAAGTGTGGGTTAATGCTAACTTAAATTCTTGAATCCAGGAGTATGGTTAGAGTATGGCCTAAAATATTGGTAATGGGTCTATGATGAAGTAAACTATCTTTCTTGATGAGTTAGGCAAAAATATTTCTCAATGTCTTGTAATGTGTTATGATTTTTGATGATTTAGGAGTCTTGAAATATATATTTATGAGCTTTAAATAGGTTTCAAGTGGAAATGAACTTTTAATTGATTATGGAACCAAACTAGTCTAATGACGCAAACTATGATGGAACGGATTTTTGGAACAAAACTAGGTTATGTGTAAAAACGTTATAAATGTGGATTTTTGGATTTGTGTCGCATGTTCTTAACAAAGTCGTTTGTGGAAAAAATTATTTTTATAAAATATTATGTTATATGGACTAGCTACTGTCCAAAAATGAAGTTGTTTCGATTAAAAATGAATGAGAGATGATTTTTCAAAGTTGCTAAGAAAAAAAAAACTTCAGTTTTGAAATATGACATGAGGGTCCCGACCCTATTTTATGAAGGAAAATAGCATAGCCAGCCCTGTTGGTTTTTGCCAATAAAGGTCCCAACCCATTTTTAGTAAAGGAAAGAGGGTTTCGACCCTATTTCTGGTCAACAAAAAGTTTGACTTTGACTAGGGTCAAATAGGGTCAGGTCGGGTTTTCAAAATAAAATATATTATTTTAAGGGTCCCAATTATGACATGTATTATTATATTGAATGTCCAACATAATGGTTTAATTCTTATACCGAGAATGAAGCTAGATGAAACCAAATGGGTTATATGTCAATATGTTAATGAAATAACTAATGTTGTATACGGTGAACGATATTGATTTAATTGACTAAGATGATTAAATGTTAAACGTTATATGCTATATGGATTGTAATTACTACAGTTGAATTAGAACGAATTAAGTGAATCGTATGATGTGTTATGTGAAATAAAGTAAAAATTAGACGACAAGCGTAGTACGACTAGGTCGTATAACACTTAAGACTTTCAAGTGTGATGATTTACGACTGTAACTAATTAGCAGACCGATATTATGATACGTAGGTCAGATCAGTAACGAGGTAGAACAGCTAAGTTTAATCAACATATCAAGCAAGTTCCTTAACTCTAACTCGTTACATTATGCGAGAATCGTATTTATTAGGCGAGTTTATTGTTACTTGTACACTTTATTATTTTGTGCAAGTAATTTGACGTATATTCATTACACGTATGTTATGCTTCGCACTTATGTGCACATTGCAAATTTAATCAATTATTCAAAATTGTTGAGCCTTAAGTTCTTACACTTAAGTTAAGTTATTGAATATGAGTATATGCCCTTTGATCCAGCTAGATCGATGTGGTTAGAAATTACTGAATTCAAATAAATTCATTGAAGCTAATCTAAATCATATTCTTGTGGTACACAATCATAATGTAAGTTTGAGATGAACATAACCCTAACATAGAGAATTATTATCGGTTAATCCAATGTAGAAAACTAAACGATATGCATATGCGTAAAGTACATGAGGCTGATCACCTTAAGTACTTGTTGAAAATATTTTTCATTCATATAAATGTTAAATATTTCGTAGAATTACTGTTCATATCTCATAGTTATTCATGGTTCTTCATAACCACTCAGCATGTTAAATTCAGTTATTTATCGTTATTGATGAGAATGTTATTATTCATCTACTTCACAATTATTGTTCAATTGTTGAAGGCTTTGAGAAGCTTATCTTTTATTTATTAATAACAAATAGTTATTGTTCGTTTTAAACTTGCTGAGCAAATTAGTTGCCCACCCTTGCTTATATTAACACTTGCAGCTAAGCCCGAGGTTTCAAAAGAAAGTAAGAAAGATAAACGAAAGGGCAAAGCTCAAGAGTAGCTTAGGTTTATGTCCATTAACTACTATATATTGTAATCTTTTGGATATTATGTTTTGTATTAAAGTTAGACAAATCTGAGATTAATGTAAGACTGTTTAAGTGTTGTAATATTTATACTTCCGCATATGAATGGGTAGTTAGATGTTATGTTTGTGATGGATCGTGAGTACAGAACTCGAGGTTGACAGTGCCCAGATTTAGGAGCGTCACAGAAATCCGGCCTGAAGTGACTACTGCGTAATTGACAAATAAAAAATGCAAGCATAACAACTCCAAACTTCGATCTACCAAGCCCTTATCCTAACTCCTACAAAATAACATCAAAACATTTAAAAGCAATATAAAACACTTAAAACTAATATAAAACACTTAAGAACTCACAAAATATTAAGCTAAAAGATAGTCAGTACATAATTATAAAATCCACTTATCATTATACCTCTTTATCAAGGGTTCATAGAACACATAACATATTTTAAATCTTTAGGTTTGATGAAATCCAACATTTGACAAATATAATTTTTGAAGTCAAACCTTAACTTTTGGCTCTTAAATTACATGAATGAACACATAATGCACATAATCCATAGATTCACAACTTACACACATATAGATTCCTATGGTTTGAAAACAACACTTTGAATAACATAACATAGAAAAATATTTTTTTAGGTCTTTTGTCAAACATACCATGTGCATACATTAATAATCATCATACTTCATGTTATCAAACCCACATAAACACATAACTCCATCACATGAACCATCCATTTACTCCTTGGATCCACCATGATCCTCTCACAACACAACAACTCCCACAACAATAACCAATGTAATAACATACATGAACATAAGTTATCTTAAAAGTTTAAGTAAGAAAGACTTTTAAACCTTAAATATTAGCTTGATGCTTGAAATGATCTTAGTTGATAAAAAGGGATGTTATGGTTGTTGACTTCCTCTCCCTTTTCCTCCTCTACCAATCGGGTGCTCTTCTCTTTCTCTCTATGTTTTCACTTAGCAGATAAACTAATGCAAAGGTTTATAATAACTTATCGGATGTCAACTTCAAAGGTTCTGGGATAATCTAAAAGGGTTAGTATATATGTAGTACTCCTACCTAATTACCAGCTGAAACTCCATAATAATTTGGTCCCTACTGTGACCCCTATAAAATCACTTCTCACCTAATACATGGGGTTGTCGTCTGACTTCCTTGAGCTGCCATTTGAATAACCAATATGTCCCTTCACTGCTGTTGAAGTACATCCCATCAGTCCACTTACTTGGCTAACCGAAATGGTCACTAATAACTTGCTTAGTTCGTCACATAAACCAACAACATCAACTCCTATTAATACCTATTTGGGCTACTGAATTGGCCACCCCAATGTAACAGTACATTGCTTGATTCTTCTAGCATTTAATCTATGGTTTGGGTTGAACACAAAAAGAAAATCATTGGGCTTGACTTAATAATTTATCTGGGCTACTGAGCTTAGTCATAAACAAAGGTATATGGCTGAAACAATACATTCATGACTTTAAAATGTTCCACCTGAAATGTAGCTTGATGGATTAAAAGTCTGGGCTTTAAATTAATTCTTATTGGCTTCTAATTAAATTAATTGGGCTATCCTAATTAAATTATTGGACACCCCCTCTTGCTATAACAATTAAGTTGGCCATTTAATTAATTAAAAACATTTACATTGCCCATCAAGGCAAACGTTCAAGTTAGATAATTTAATAACATAACTTTAAATAAAAGTTACATCAAACCAATTAACTTCATTATATGTTGGCTTTCCTTTCCATTCTTTAAATTAATATATACATATAATCATATATACATACATTTACCTCAGCACATCAATGTACAAAATAAATTCACATAATTTTATTTCATTAATTAAAATGTTACAGAAAAGTTTTTTATCATTACATGTGCAACAGCTCCGGTGTTGTCACAAAATAAAGGCACTAGTTCTTGAATGCTAGAAATCACCGCAAGTTCTGTAATGAACTTCTTCATCCAAACAGCCTCCTTTGTAGCTTCACTTGCAGCTATATACTCTGCCTCTGTCACTGAATCAGCAACTGTTTGCCGCTTGAAAACTCTTCAAACTCACTTCGCCACCATTCAAGATAAACACATAACCTAAAATGGATTTGTTATCATCACGGTCATTTTGAAAACTTAAGTCTATATAACCCTCTAATTTTAAATCAGACCCATCGTAAACAAGAAATGTATCCTTAATTCTTCTTAAGTAATTTATGATATTTTTCACTGCTTTCAAGTGTTCTTCTCCAGAATTTGTA
Source organism: Hedera helix (assembly GCA_947179155.2). NCBI lineage: Eukaryota > Viridiplantae > Streptophyta > Magnoliopsida > Apiales > Araliaceae > Hedera > Hedera helix. Next base: position 25,546,193 of record OX359276.1, on the reverse strand, counting down.
TGACATCTACTTGTCACGCTAAGTGGATATGCAACATCAGGTTTAGTATATATCATTCCGTACATGATAGATCCTACTACTGAAGCATAAGGTATCTTACTCATATGATCTCTCTCTTCAAGTGTCTTTAGGGATATTTTTTTGCAGAGATGTACTCCATGGCTCATCGGTATAAAACCTCTTTTGGAGTATTCCATGCTAAACCTCTTTAGCAATGATTCAATGTACGTTTCTTGGGTCAAGCCTAGCATCCTTTATGATCTATCTCTATAGATCTTTATCCCCAAAATGTAGGATGTTTCACCTAAGTCCTGTATGGAGAAGTGTTTACACAACTATATTTTGACTGACTATAGCATTAGAATGTCATTCCCTATCAGTAGTATATCATCAATATACAAGACTAAGAATGTCACAGCACTCTCAATAACATTCTTCTATTCATCCTCGTTTTTGATAAAATCAAACTCCTTGATTGTCTCATCAAAATAGATATTTCATCTTTGAGGAACTTGATTCAATCCATAAATGGATCGTTGTAGCTTATAGACTTGATTTATTTTATCTCTAAAAATAAATCCTTCTGGTTGTATCATATATACATCATCATCTAGTTTTTCATTGAGGAAAGCTGTATTCACATCCATTTATCAGATCTCATAGTCATAATAAGTCGCAATCGCAAGTAAAATCCAAATGGACTTAAGCATAACTAATGGAGAGAAGATTTCATCATAGTCAACTCGTTGTTTTTGTTTGAAACCTTTTACAACCAGTTGGGCCTTATAGATCTTCACCTTGTCGTCTGTTCTAGTATTTCTCTTAAAGACCCTTTTACATCCAATAGGTTTAATTCCCTCAAGTGGAGTAACCAAAGTCCATACTTGGTTCTTATACATGGATTCCATCTAGGATTTCATGGTCGTAAGCCATTTCTCTGAGTCTTTACTACTCATAGCCTCTTCGTCTGTCAATAGATCATTATCATCTATGATGCGTACCTCATCATCATCTTATATGATGAATCCATACCTCTAGGGTATCTTCAATACTCTTCAAGATTTATAAATAGGTTGTGGTACAGGTTCCTTTATTTGATCCGTAATGTTTTGTAATTCTTGAACTTCTTCAAGATTTATCTTACCCCTACTGACCCCTTCAAGGATAAACTCTTTTTTCCAAGAAGGTATCATGTTTCGTAACAAACAACTTTTAATCAGTAGGATAATAGAAGTAATATCCTAAACTTTCTTTAGGATATCCCATAAATTTGCACTTGTCGAATCTTGTCTCTAGCTTATCATTCTCAAACCTTTTGATATAAGTTGGACAACCCCGAATCTTAACATGCTTAAGACTTGGCTTTTTCCTTGTCCATAATTCATATGGAGTCTTAGGAACGAATTTCGATGGTACCTTGTTAAGTATGTATGCAGCCGTTTCTGGGGCATAACCCCAGAAGGATACTAGAAGATCAGTAAAATTCATCATGGATCGGACCATGTCCAACAAGGTTCGATTCTTCCTTTCAGATACACCATTCAACAGTAGCGTACCATGAGGTGTCCACTATGAGAGAATACTATTCTCTTTAAGATGATCGAGAAACTCATTGCTGAAGTATTTCCCTCCTCGATCTGATCGAAAAATCCTAATACTTTTGCCAGTTTATTTCTCTACTTCACTTTTGAATTATTTAAACTATTCGAATTATTCGAATTTGTATTTAATCAAATACACATATCCAAATCTTGAATAATCATTAGTAAAAGTGATAAAATACTAATATCCTCCTCTAACATGTATTGTCATAGGTCCACACACATTTATGTGTAGCAACTCTAACAATCCTACAACTCTTTCTCTTTTTTCACTAAATGGAGATTTAGCCCCACAAGTTAGATATGATTCATTATCAGATAACTCTAAAAATTCATCTTTATGCAACTTGTTAAGCCTTGTTTCATTAATATGACCGAGTCTACAATACCACATAATGGTATGATTTACATCCTCACTTTTTCTTTTCTTAGTTTATTCAATTTGTAATATATTTTCTTGCAAGTCAAGTATATAAACTCCATCTAGTAATCTACAAGTACCATACAAAATATTATCATTATAAATAGAACATCTGTTATTCTTTATTATAATATCAAAACCATCTTTATCCAACATAGAAATCGAAATAATATTTCTAATCAGTACTGGAATATAATAACAATTTATTAAACTAATGGAATTGTCCGTAGGCAGTGCTAAACAATAAGTTCATACGGCTAATGCAATAATCTTTGCGCCATTTTCCACACGTAGGACGACTTTCCCTTTGTTCAACTTTCTACTTTTGCTTAGTTCCTATATAGTATTACATATGTGATAACCATAGTCGGTATTTAATACCCAAGTAGAATTTTGACTTATAAAAATATTTATTTTAATCATGAACAAACCTGACTCTATAGTTGAAGCTTCACATAGCTTCTTCTGCTTTGCTACTACAAGATACTCTTTGTAGTTTTTCTTCTAGTGTCCTGGCTTGTTGCAATGAAAGCAGGTTTCTTTGCTGTTAGGATCAGTTTTTTTGTTATCCTAAGTCTTTGTCTTGCTCTTTGCCTTCTTCTTTCTCTTCTTTTCAAAAGAACCCTTAGTCCTCTTTCTCATCTTGGAAGAATAATCTACCAGTAAGACCTGGTCCTTCTTAGTTAGAAAATGACCTTCTGTAGTTTTTAACATGCTAAGTAACTCAGGCAAGCTAACGTCCAACCTATTCACGTGAAAATTCATAACAAATTTTGAGAAGTTTTCGGGAGTGACTACAAGATCAAATCTTTGCTCAACTCTCCAATGATAAGTGGGTTTTATACCTTTTATTAACTATCATTTAACTTGAAAATTTATGAGTTCTTAAGCGCTTTAAGTTGTTTTTATGTTCAATTTATGTGTTTTTACTTTGTTTTATAGAAATTGGAATAAAGACTAAGTGGATCAAAGTTTGGAGTTACCGTGTTTGAATTTTCAAATTGCCATTAACATAGCAGTCACTTAAGGCTCAATTTTGACCTTGATCTAGCTAGAATATTCTGAATCCTAAAACATGAAAATTATAGATCTACTTGTCAACTTTCTGAAACATCTTGAATCATCTCAATTGGATTTCGTATGAAAAAATTATGGTCATTTTACCAACATATATTAGACCAGAAAACAAGGTTGCGCCTCGGCAGAACAAATAAGCCTACAGAGTGTGCCCTGGCCAAAAATTGCAAAGAGGCATGCGCCCTAGCCAAAACATTATAAAGTAAAAGTGCGCCTTGACGCATGGGTAGGGTCAGATCAAGTTTAAACGCATTTTTTGATATTTTTAACTCCGAATTGGATTTATTTATCCACATATGTTAGGTATTTAATATATAACCTATAAATAGATGTCAAAACACGTATTTTAGGGAGATTAACATAGATTAGAGTAGGAGTAGAATAGATTCAAGTAAGATTTCATCAAATCTGAAGGAGAAATCAAGGAAGGATTGCAAAAATTAAAGAAGAAGATCAAAGATTATGCTTCAACTCAGATTTTTCTCTCTAACTCTCCTTTTTAACTTTTGTATTCTTGAGATAATTTCTATATATATGATGATGATGATTTCTTTTTCAATTATGTGCTAATTCTTAATTAAGATTGTAATGAAACCCAAGGTATAGTATTAGTTCCCAGAGGTATGTCAGGATGATCTAGAAGGGGGTGGTTGAATAGATCACCATACAATTTTTCATATTGTATGAAGTTTGCACTTTTAAACATTTTTACCAAATATATAGATATTTATATTCACAACGGAATTGAAGTATTTGGTAAAGCCCCTTTTTTTATCATTTAGAAAAGATACACAGTTCTAAGTTGTTATTAGAAAATGTCACTACTAAATAATAGCATTCAAATTATACACAACATATTTATGAAAGATACAAAATGGGGTAAAAAGACATTGAATATACAAGGATTTTTAAGAGATTCGAATCCTGAACTATTCCTCTCTTTCACTCCGCTAAGTAGGGATATTCCACTAAGGATAAATGGACACTAAGTTCTTATAATTTGGACACTGAGTCCGGGACACTAAGTCCTCTTACTAAAGGTCTGATTCACTAAGAATCAGGTGGGTCACTAAGTCCCGTCTTTTCTCCTCTAGGACACTAAGTCATCTTCCCTCAACAGGGGCTGATTCACTAAGAATCAGACGGGCCTCACCCAATTTTCTCCTCAGGACACTAAGTCATCTTCCCTCTACAGATGATAGATTTTTATGAATCTGGCATGTCACTAAGTCCCAACTTTTTTAGTGGTGTTGTTGTTGTTGTTTCCAAGTTGACGTTAAGTTCATATCAAATGAACTTGGCAGCTGTGTTGTGATCGATCCTCCAAAGCGTAGAGTGACTTTCGGTTGAAGATATATTTTTGTGGCTCGATTTCCTCTACGGTCTTTTGGTAGAATGGCGTTTTCATCCTCATACTCCTTCAATGTGTAAGCCATTCTATTTCTTAGATTTTTGACCATTACTTCTCTACTATCCTCTCTTTTTAGACCTGATGTCTTCGTTGGTGTCTCATCTCTTACTTTCTCTTTATGATAAGGAGTTCTTTTATACTTAAGAAAATCTCCTATATTTTTCCTGTTAAGTGTTTTATCCATTGATAATTTCATCTGTTGGGAGATAATCGTTGCTTTGAAGATTAAAAATATCTTTGATGTAGACATTTCTTTGTAGTGCCAGGTTGACTTCTTTCTTTAAGTTGTCACATTAGTTAATTTAGAATGTTACTTATCCGTTGGATAAAGCTCAGCCTCCTTTTGTAAGATATCTTCCTTTATGGTCTTAAGAGGGTTATCGGCATTCTTTCGGCTCTGTCTTCTTATCAGTTTACTATAAAAAAATCCTCGTGTCAGCTGAAGGTTCAACTTTGTAGCCGTTAGTTATAACTTTGTATGATTCCGCTTCTAAGCATAACTAGTGATTGTCTTATCACTTTCATCCTTTTTATCATTTCTTAGATCATACTCCTTAATTAATCCATTGTAAAGTCTTTTAGACTTTGCCATTTTAATCGATCATGAAGCTCCTTGATCCTTTTTACTTTACGACTCTTTTACTCTGCGTTTGATTGACTTTATACTACGATCTCAGAGCAGCTATACGATCTTCTTCTGTTTTGTTCTACGATCTGTTCTACGATCCGTAGCCTTTACGATCGTATTTTGTCTTCCTTCTGTTATGTGATCTTTACAGTTTATGGACTATACGATCCTCTCGCTCTGCGATTCTTAAGTTTGCAGTCGTTCTTCGACTAGGGTTTTAGTTTTGTGATATACTACATGAGCTTAGTTCACTTCTTGAGAACTAAGACTTTTTTCATATGATTAACTCCCATTTACATGGACATTTCCATCTTCTGTATGTTTATGTTATCCACTTTTTCTTGGTTCATTGTACTTCAGCGATAGTGGATACCATATTATCCCTTTTCCTTAATTTCCTACATCTTCTTATGATGAGCCAACCTTAGCACATACTTTTTGTCTTCTTTGGCTAGGTTATCACAGACAGCTTTTTGCTGGAGAATTCTTTTTGTAATACCATCCCAATCATATATTGCAGTGAGTCTATCTCTCAATGCCATTTACTTTATGAACTCTGAAAGGTAAGGCAATGAGACATCTCATTAATATTGTAGTTCTGGGTCTTGAAGTAGCTCTACGAAACTTGTTACTCAACATTTTGAGGATATTCAGTTCAATTTCATTCATCTTAAGTACATTAATCTTTTCAGCATCTGCGAGCTTCCATCTTTACTTCTTTAGCTAGAGCCTTTTATTGTTGTTGCACCGTAATGAGTCTTCTTGATAGAATTCTACTATTCTTCCTTTGTGTTGATCTTGTGGGATGACTTTTACATCTTTCTGGTTCTTTCTCCTTGATATGTTCTTATGCTCAATAGTTTTCTCCTACTTGGCTCAAGATTCTCTTCATTTGATATGTTCAGTTTTATCCTTAGTGGTCTTGACAAATCTTGTTGAATTTTTCCTCCTTTATCTGACCCTTTTTCAGCTATGTGATCTTCTTCTTGTTAACTGATCAGAATTTTCTGTTATGTTCCACGATCACAGCTTTGCATTATATGATTTGCGCTGCTATACAATCTTTGTTTTTTGATATACGTTTCGCCTTGTAACATCTTCACAATAAGACTTAGAGCTTGTCATGCGATATGATCTTGCGTCTGTATTCTTTTATAAGATCTTACTTCCTCGAGCTGAACTTGCAATATAATTTGACTTGCAATAGGAATCAGTTTGTACTACGATCTGGTATTTACTGTATGATTTAATGTAGTAGTGCGATTCAGAACTTGCAAAGTGATTTAGCTCTTATAGTACGATCTGACCTTTCAATACAATTCAACTTCTGTTGTACAATTTACCCTTGTTATGTCATCTTTGCTGATTCAGCATGTATACAATCTGTCCTTACTATATGATTTGGCCTTGCTCAGAGATCTTGATCTGGCACTAGTAATATGATATTGATCCTCTCAATCTCAATCTATTACATCTTTGATATCACTCTGTATCTGAATTCAACCTAACACTTTTGATCCCTAGTGTCATTTTACATTTCATCATTCTTTTAAGGACAATATAATGTTTATCTTTTTAGATAAACCTAACAAATTTGATCATCTAATCCTAGTCTAACTTTTATTAGATTAACCTAATATTCTTGATCTCTAAGTCTTTTTTATAATAATTATTCTTTTCAAGAATTGTACAAAGTTGTAACAAATGTTTATAACTTCACATTTGTCTAATTTCTCTTTTTTATTTCTTTTATTTTGAACATACACAGTAAATGACTTTAAATATTATATAGCACACACTTTCTTTTCTACAATCAAGACTAACTCTACGAAGACATAATATCACATAATAAATCACATGATTGTCACATCATTATAAACAATTATTTTATCTGTAATTATTGTTTTGTCATCATTAAATTGAAATAGGCATACACATAAATTTGTTTAACAATTTATCAAGTTTCAAGATCAAGCACTTACCACTGCACCAAAATATATAGCTGTTAGTAAGGGTGCAAGCGCAGAGCCCCACACCAAGCAATAGGCGGACATGAGGGGCTACTGCACTTTCATGCCAACGGGCCGGAATGTTAAGCCCCGGGCGGTTATTTCGTGAGCGCACAGAAGGATTTCCAGGGCCTCACCCCAAACAATCCCCCTTTAGAAACTACTTCTGAGGCAGCTCAAACCCATGACCTCACTCTGATACCAGGTTTCAAGATCCAGCGTTTACCACTGCACCAAAAGCTATAGCTATTAGTAAGGGCGCAATTTATTTCCATATACACAAGGTAGTGTAGAGCCCCACACTAAGCGGTAGGCAGACATGAGAGGTTGCACTTTCGTGCCAACGAGCTATAATGTTAAGCCCCGGGTAGTTAATCTCACGAGCGCACAGAAGGATTTATAGGGCCTCACCCTAAACATATAGTTTAAATTAATTCTCTTTCTTTTTAATTATATTTGATTATATATGATTTGTTTATCATATTTTGAGCGTTTGAGTATTAACTAACTGCAGTAATTAATTTGATAATATATATGAAGTTAACGAATGGATTATAAATTTAGATCTAAATATTTTTGTGCTAAATATTTATGGCCATTCATGTATAAATTATTTGCAGGTAATTAATTGGGATAATTTGTATGAAATTGAAAGATGGATTATAGGTTTAGATTTGGATATGGTAACATGTGTCTAATTTATTCTTCTTCGGATTGAATAATTGGGTTTGTGTGTAGAATAAAAATACCTGTGTCGTATATAACTTTGTTGAGAGGTTGGGCTTAATGAGTTTATTTCAAGTTATCTTATATAGAAATATAGCAATATAATTGGAATAGATCTTTTATTAGTCACTAAAAAAAGGTTAATAAATAACTAGGTATTCTCAGTTAACAATTCAATATAATTAATTAACTAAAAATAGAGTTTAGAGATTTAAATGAAGCATTGAAAAAAATTATGATCTTAAATATTTTTAATTTGATTTAATCCTTGTTATTAGTTTAGTTAAATTAGTAATTTAATTAGTTTTTACTTTGTAGTTAAATTTGATTGTTAAATAAAATTAATTTAGTTAAGGGTTAGTACTTGGTAAATATTATTAATTAATTCTCTGTAGGAACGATACTCTTCTTGCCAGTATATTACTAGTTAATCGCGTATACTTGTGCATTAATTGGCAATTATAAAATTAGGCAAACATCCATCCATGACGAACCCTAGCTGTCCAAGTTGTTCAATCAGATTGATCATCTTTAGGACATGTGTCTGTACAGTAGTGTCCTCAGTCATTTGAGATCGGAAGAGCTCCTTAGATATCTCATATCTAGCTTACCTACTTTGTTCGCCATACAGCTCTTAAAGATGTAGCAAGATAGTAGATGCATCCATTTTCTCATGTTAACGTTGTCACTCGTTGCTCATAGATGTAAGCATGATACACTGAGCCACAGTAGTGATAATCTTGCCACTTCTTAAAAGTAGTAATCTCTTCCTCAAATGCAATGTCTGCAACATTTACAAGGACATACGAATTTAGGACATAGGAAAGCATTTTAGCAGTGAGAGCAATTCTCAGATTCCTTAACCAGCCCATGTATGCTTCACAGTGATCTCATCAACTTGTTTGCATACAATATGCTTCACAGTGATAGAGAATTTGACATTTACAAAATTCTGCATGTGAAATTGGTATCTCCCACTATTTTCATTAAACTATACAACCTTCATATATATAGTTCGGCAAATCTAGTCAAAGATTCGTTAATGAGATAAGGATCCCATCAACATAAATATAGCCTTGTGTGTGCACAATAAACTATATTTATTCAACAAGTAGACAATTGTCAATTATATCACCATATAACTCCTTATTATTTTACCCCTTAGATTATAATGATAATGTGTGTGCACATCTGAATCAAAATTATTCAAGTTAAATCTGACCTAGCATTTTCATATAAGTGAAGAAACAAATATCGTCCTTGTGTGTGCACAACAAAATAGTATCGTTTAATTCCTTATAAACATCCAATGTAATAAAATAACATCTCAAATAATTAATACAAGTCTTGTGTGTGCACAACCAACTTATATTAAGTATTTGATACTCTATTATTTTATCATGCTAGAAGGTTACGATCGACATTCTTAATATTTTTGAACGTTACAACTTAATATTGTTTACCTTGAGGGGTGTGTTATTATTAGTCTCATCTTGTTTAGTGTGCATGCACATATATATATTAAATACGCGTCATATTATTTTACATGCGAAGTATGTTTGATAATATATAATACATATATAATTAGCATGCACATATAAAATATTATATTTTACTTAGATTGATTATGATCTTTCTTCTACTTTAGTTCACTAGTGTCACTAAGTGAACCAAAAAGTCAAACCTAGGGTGCAAGAATAAAACATTGAATATAACTATTACATTCAAACTTGAGCTCCAATACAAATGGGTCTTCAATGCTCCATGCTCTTCAACTCTAAATCTTCAAATAATTATATCTAATCATATTACAATCTATTTTCATAAAACAAAAATCTTAATCAGTATTCACAAGAAAGTACATAAGAGGGAGATAGACTTTACAAAAGAAAAATTATATAGGCGAGGTACGCAGACCTCATTTATTAAAACTCATTCATTCAAGCATCCATCTAAAATAAATTCAATCACATGTTGGTTAATAGTCCATAATCAATCCTTTTATTATCATACATATCATCATATGTATCAATAAATCATTCATCGTATGAATTAAATCCATTACATATATGTATCAATATCATTTAATGGACACTCTAATTAGCATGAAATCCAATTTCAAGTTTAAAACAAACTCTTTATTTTAATTATAAAATCATCAACAACAAAAACCTTTATTTTTAATATTTAAAATTTAAAAAGAAAAATCAAAATTTGAATATTCTGTAGTTTTTTACCCCGATGCACAATTTAGTTCAAAAAATTGCACCCTGGCGCATTACTGCGCCCCAGCAAAAAAATTGAACTAAAATATACGTCCTGACGAAAATCTGCAGAACCAGTTTTCGCGATTTTTCTTGTTTCACTTCAAAACATGATTTTATACCAACAATTTGCCCAAAAAAAATGTTCTAAACACATACCCATGTATATATAGAATCAAAACAATTAATAATTCGCAATAAGGTTGCTCTAATGCCATTGTAAGTTGCAAAAAAAATAGACAAACAATCAAATTGTAATAAAAAGCGCAGAATCATGGCATTAAATCAGATTTAAACTTTTTCTACAATTACCCAGGATCTACCTTATGTAAAACTATTAATTGAGGAAGGATAAAAGCTATACCTTTATAGACGAATAATTTTTAATCAGCTATGAGGTCACCTCTTTAAATCCTTCACGATTCTTCAAGATCCACGGATCAATATTAGCTACCCAAACGTGTAGCCTCTAAAGGTGATCCGCCAAAAGTAATATGGATTCAAAAACTAATTTTGATTCAACTAGATATTAGATGGCTAGCCCTAATTCTCTATCTCTCTCTAACTCCTTAGATGTAGAGAATTAAAGTATTCTATAATACTCCCAAATTGTGTAACCCTGTCTATAATAAGACCCCCTCTTATTTATAGACTTGCTCAATCCTCCTAAACTTTTTAGGAGTAGGATTTTAATTTAATTCATAATTCAATTAAAAACTAAATTAATTATTATAATAATTACAATTCCTAAACCATTTAGATAATAAGACTCCTCTTATTAATTTATAATAAATATTTCTAAAATACTTAATTATAAATATTAAATTTATTCTATCATCGTAGTATAAATTAATTAAATACACTTAATTTATTATTACCATTATGTCACTTACTTCTAAAATAAATATTTCTCTTTTATTATATAACCCTTTAAGTTCAATATTATACCAGTTATAGAATAAATAAATTAGAATCATTCTAATATTATTTATTATTAATTAAACTCATTTAATTCAAAATAAATATATATTTATTCTACAATAAAGGTTAGTCACCTTAGCAATTCATGACTTTTCGGATAATATGAATTTTAACATTTGATCACAAATAACCTATTCCGCGAATAGTTGTCATACAACTTAATCTTTCTACCATACAATGTCTCAATCAAATATAATATATGAAATTACTGTCCAATATTATTTAATTTGATCATATGTATTTTGATTCTCAAATGTACAACTCTAATTAATGTAAATTAGAAATTATTTTCTAATTTCCATTCTGCCTTGGCCCAGGACTCCTGAGTTGTCATTTATCAAATCGCATAAGACATTCGTTCCCTTTACTGGAAGTGGTCGATACATTGTTGATCATTCACCTACATCTATGAACAACTTAATATACCCAAACATATCATTTGTTATACCCAAATAGTCTTAAGGAATATGTCAAAGTATAACTCATCATATACAAGATACTATGATGATCTCAAGTCCAAAGATCAATTGTATTACAATCACATTAGGAACTCCTATTGACAGGTAAGTAAAACTCTATTAGGTGTTCCTTAAGCGAGTCACGTTCAGTTAACTTATTTTCAAATAAGTGCTTATATATTTGCTTTAGTGTCTCAACACAAATGATTATGAGATCAATCATCCTCTTCAACGGATCAAACATAGTATCTACTAATCTATTTAGATTTATTAACCTCATATTAGTTATCCTACAATTAGGAACATTTTAATTTTGAACTATCTTGAATTTAGATCATATTAGCATAAACTCTTCATTATTCTAAAAACATTGCTTCAAAACTATGAGTTTAATATATTAATTAATTCAAACAATTAAACATAGATAAATAAATGTTTTTAAATAAATAATTATTTTATTAATAAATGAATAAGATTACAAAGTACATGCTCTATCACATCAAATGCGCTTGCCTTGAAGGCATACTACTTTCAACATAAATATCGTGAAAGAATTTATTTTTTTTCCTTAAATCATAATATGGACACAAAATAAAAAGAAATTGTTAATAGATGACATTCATTTTTGAATGGAAGAAATATAATTTTGAGATATTGATGACACCACATATTATACCATTGGTCTCAAATAAGGGTACTTAATTAATTTATTTTTCGTCTTCAAAAGATAGTTAGTTTTTTTAAATATCTATTTAAAATTTAAATTTGGAAATTTAAATTTTAAAAAATATTAAAACAGAAAACTATTGCATCAAAACATTATTTAAAAATAATACTCCCTATATTTTAAAATATAAGATCAAATTTTATATTTTAAACTCAATTTGAGATATTTAGTAATTCATAATTGAAGTGATTCATTAAAAAATTGGAAACAATAAGTCTGGTAACCAATACTGCTATTTAGATAGTTTAATATATTTTTTAATTATATTATTTAAAATTAAAATAACTCAAGCCAAATTTTAATTTAAAAATTTCTCAAATTGATTATAAAAAAATAATATTCATCTCATCTTTTAAAATGAAAGGAGTAAATAATGCAATTAATAATGTTATATATATAGCTTGTAAATTTTATAATTTTAGTATCAAAATTAAATTAATTTATATCAATTTTAAAACTAAAAATATATCAAATTAACCTTAAAAAGTTAATATTGATAAAAAAAAAAGTGAATATTTTAATTTACATAACTAAAACATAATATACACTGGGAAAAATTTGCATGTGACATTCAATTTTGAAAATTGAAACTATGAGTTTGCACTAAACCTTCATTTAAATAATAGTACTCTCTTTTAATTTAAACTAGTCTATTAGCCCGTACGAGACACATGTCTTGTTTTTTTTGTCATTTTATAAAAAAAAATTAGTAATTCAATAATATTTATTTATAGCTAGTTGTTGAAATTTTATAATAAAATATGTAATAAATAATAGCATAATAGATAAAAATTATTCAAACGCATTAGTTTTAAACATTTCATATTAATTTAGGTAATACTAAAAAAATTATTTTGCATTGAGTGGAAGTTTGTTATATATATATACTAAATGAATTGAAGAAGTTATCGAATTAACATTAGAATTTGAATTTTTTTAAACAAACAGTTAATGACCATTAGTATTACTTATGCATGCATGTGTTATAATACAAATACTTTTATTTTATTCTTATATTCAGAACACAATTAAGTTGGGTATTAAATTAATTCATATAAAAACTCACAACAACTAATAACTAAATGTGATTATTGTCACATCCCAGATTTTTTACAAAATTTTTAAATAATGATTTTGGTTAACTAAATAAAGGTTAGAAGTTAAAACCTAGTATGGAAGGATAAAAAAATGTTAAGAGGTGATTAAATATAATTATTATTTAATCAATGTGTTAAGAATAACTAATGTGGTTTAAAAGTTAAAAAGAGGCTCTTGATGTAGCAATAGCCCTATAGAGGTTATAAGGATCTGTTATTAATATAAGGTACATTAGTGGTTTGATATATGATGAAATTATAATATGTATAATTTACTACAGTTGAAAGGAAATAGAACGGATTAAAGGCAAACGACATAATGCAATACCTACGAGTAGGTAGTCAGAAATGAATTGTTATAGGACACTGTGTTGTGTGAAAATGTGGTAGGTTGAATATATATATTTATATATATATTTGATCTAATAAGTAAAAGGAAAGTTAAAACTTAGAGAGTAAAGAAAATGATTGAAGAAAAGTATAAATTGAGCCTAGGTTATGATAATTAATAACCAATTTGATGAATTGGCCTTAAGAGGCTAGATTAAGAAAATGACCAGATAAGGTATGTTAGAATGTGCAAAAATAATGAAACAGTTTAGCCTAATTTGTATATTAGGAATTTACTGTGTAATAGGAGTTATAAGATTTAAAATATAAAATTCATTTAATGAACAGACATGAATTGATTGAAATGAATTGAGTATTTATACGACGTATAGATACAGAAGATAATACTCCCAAATATGAGTAAAAGGAATAAAAAAATGTATGTATGATGCAAGTTGTCATATAGGTATTAAGTAAAAGAACAAAATGACCTAAAAGTCATAAAATAAATAAAATAAAAAAGGGTATTATAGGCATAAATGGTAAATAAGGATGGATTTTGAAAATTCGATTAGGGTTCACTTTTCGAGAAAATAATTTTATAGAAAAAGTAAGCTTTTCTACTATTTGAAATGACGGGAATAAAAATTGATTAAATATAGAACCGAGAAGGTTCATACGAAACTAGAAACGTAATTTTAGTTAAGAAAAATTATTTAGTCGATTTACGATTAAATGACTAATTAAGCTGTAAAATAAAACTACGTGATAGTAGTACGGTCAGAAGTGAATTACCTAATTGGTAGGTGAAAAAAAATTCAATTTAAATGAGCATGAAAAGAATTTATAGAGGGAGAAGTATGAAACTTTCCTTAATTGGAAAGTTAGGAAATTTTCATAAAAGGAAAATTTACCCATTTTGGATAATGATCAAGTTGGCCTTGACAATTGAATTAATGATCCTTGTGTCCTAAGGGGTGGAATAACCAAAGTACCCTTAATAAATTAATTAATGACCTTTGTGTCCTAAGAGGTGAAATGACAAAAATGTCCTTAACTAAAAATGTCCTTGGATTGGTTAACCATGATTATGTTACTTTAACTAGCCTAATTAAGTCTCAAAAATTAAGCAAAAAGCAAGGCAAGAGTTTTCATTCTTTCATTTTACTGAAAATTAAGCCCTGTGATACAAAAGAGAGAAAGTCATGGAAATAGAAAGGAAAAGCTTGAGTTTTTGGAGCTAGAGAGCTTGGATGATTATGGAGCTAAAAAAAATAGATGAAGGCCTCGTCATGGTGAATCTTTGTAATAACTACGAATTCTAAGATACATTGTAATTATAATTATTAAATAATTATCAATGAATTAAAAATTCTATACTAATTAATTTTGCATTATATAATTGAATGAATATACTAATGTGTGTGTATATTTATTTAGTAATATAGCAAGATGGTAGAATTAATTAAAGCCAATCTAATTTGATTATATTTTTAAGTCCAAATGAAGTATTAAACTAAGTCCAATAAAATTAACCTAGTAGTCCATGAACATAATTAATTGCTTGATCCATGTTATATTTGAGTTAGCCCAATGCTTGTTTTAATTAATTATAGCATGTGTTAGTTAATGTTAGCCCAATGAAATAAATAAATTGAGCCCAAAAAAATTAAATGAATGAGCCAAATAGTATTTATTATCAAGTCCAATGTGGAGCCCAAACTAAGTCAAAGTTTTAGTCAATGAATATATATCTGTGTGTAAGACCCCGAATTTATGAAATACAAAATTTAATTTTTCTTCATATATATTTTTCCTGAAACAGTAAATGGTTAAATTGACAAAATTGAAAGTTAAGGATGTTATGTGCAAATTTTATTTTGTCGGGGAATATTCGTTTGGTCGGGGAATATTCGTGCCGTACGACGGCGCCGAAATAACAAATTATTTGTGGACCCCACAACGGAATAATTGTCGGATATAGAAAACGACAGAAGTAACCTTTTTAAATATAAATAGTCAACGGTGTTAACTGTTTAAATACTGGTGATAAAAGAATAGTAGTATACGGTAATTTATGGTATTTCAGTATAGCACACGGTACTCTACAGTAGCACACGGTATTGCACAGTGTCTCATATTATTGGTCTGATAATTGACACCGTAACTGTTGCGCATCATTTCATCAATAATTGTCACTGCATAATATTTTATATTATCAATTCAATAATTGTTGTTACACAGTATTTTGCATTATTGATTCAATAATTGTCATTACACTGTATTTCATATCATTGACTCAATAATTGTTGCGGCACTATTTTTAAAATTATTGAACCTAATAATTGTCACAGTAGCAAATATACTGTAATTTATATTATTAAATTAATAATAATCTGTCACGTATTTATTAAATTATTGTTGAATTATTGTCGTAGCATTATTTTATATGCAGGACATGTAGGAAGAATATATATATATATATATATATAAAAAAAAAATTTTATTTAATTACTATTTGGAATAGTAAAAACATGTGGGCCCTCTATGGGACCCACATGAAAAATGAAATGTGAGAATTGCTTGCTGGGTGGGTTGGTGAGAAGGAGGAAAGCAGCCAGACGGCTGCTGCTGCAATTCAGCACTGGCGTGCTGCTCACCTACCGCATAGTAACTTATTTCTCCTATAAATAGCTTGCTCAGCTGAATAGAAAAATCACACCTAAAACATAAAATTTTTCTATAAGAATTTTATGAGTTTTCTCTGAGAATAGTAAGGTTATTTTGAGTGTTTGAAAGCCAAAAGGAGTGCAGAAATTTTTCAAGTAAGTATTTTATTAAAGAGTAGTAATTTCATAAATTCCTATTTTTCACGGTATTCACAAATCTTCCTTTAGAAGACTCTTCTTTAAGAAGATTCATTTTAAAAAGCTTTCTTTGGAAGATTTATTTTGGAATATTATTTTTAAAACTATTTAAAAGTAGTTATATTATACTACAAAAATTATGTTAAATATATATAATTTTGATAATTCATATTATACGAGTTATCATACACTTTGAAATTTATATGTGGTAATTACTAATTTATATTAAAAATATATAGGTTGATCAACCTCATTTAAATCAATATCCAGTCACGTGTTAAGGTAAGGGGTATCACTCTTTTCACAATCATAAATGGATATTATTTTCTTTCTTACTTGAAGGGATTATCATTCTTTGATTCTCGAAAATAATATCGTTTCTTTCTTGTGCCATTTATTTCCATGTATTAAATTGTGGGAATAACCTTACGGCGCGGTTTACCGCCTGTTGGTGAATAACCTTTTGTATTCATTCTTTATTAATCTTTGAGAATAACCTTACGGTGCGGATTATCGCCTGTTTGGTGAATAACTCTTCGTGTTCAAATTCTATTAAATTGTGGGAATAACCTTACGGTGCGGATTACGCCTGTTTGGTGAATAACTATTCGTATTCAAATTGATGGGAATAACCTTACGGTGCGGATTATCGCCTGTTGGTGAATAACCCTTTTTATTTGTCTCGTGTGGAAATAATTTGTCTACACGAATTATCACATGACACTTTTATTCCATATTCGTAAGTGATATCATTTTCCTTTATACTCATAAGGGATACCATCTTTTTCATCTTCCATTATTCAAACTTACTATGGTAAGGGATATTAATTCCCTTCACCTTTTGTTAATCAAACCTGCTACGGTAAGGGATATTATTTTCTTCCATACACCTAAATCGAAACTTATTATGGAACTATTGCTTCTATAATTCCTGAAAATATTATATGTTCCATAATAGTTGAATTTCATTAGTTCAACTGAACCTTCCTATTTTCTGAACATTTCTATTGAACTGTAATCGTTATTCTGAACTGTGGATCTTGAATATCATTTTTAAATTTCACTCCACATCATGTTGGCAATTTGGACATTATTTGAATCTGCACAAAGTAAACTTCCGATACTTATTGTTTATCCTGTTCTTCTGTTTATCATTTGTATCACTGTTATTTGTATTAATCATCAAGAATCAAGCTGTTGTGAATATCTGTGGCCGGGGGCACAGATGTGATATAATTGTTGAACAGATGATAGGTTAAAGGCGATATACTAGGTTAAAGGCGATACATCTGTTCGGTGTCTTTTATGACACGTGGTGAATGTTCTCTTTGGCCCGTAGTGCAAAGATGAACTATTGGTTGGTATGATTATGACCAAAGGCTGAATCTGGTATAATCATGACCGTTGGTGCTATATTGAATGTCTTTGGCCCGTAGTGCAAAGACGAACTGTTGATCTGCATGATTACGACCAGGAACTGTGAAGTTGTATTATCTTGACTAATGGTATTTCAGATGATAAAAGTTGATGATATTTTTACTAAAAAGAGAAGCGAGTGGACATTATAGTCTGCATTATTCTTCTAATAGATTGCTCATTCCGCTGCTATTATTGATCTGAACGTTGTTTAAGAATTTAACTGCAGTTTTTGATATAAACCTTGTAGTCTATTGTATTCTATCAAGAACTCAACTGTTGAAGGCTAATGATAAATTATTCGTCATTATCTTAGTCATGATATTTCTTACTGGGCTATTTGAGCTCACCCTTTCTTTTCGTTCCATTGTTTTTCAACAGGAGATGAGAACGTAACGGGGTCTAGCCGGGGAATGGAGTGAGAGTGCGGGGATAGCTATCATAGTCTTCACGTGTTATAAAATAGTGTGGCAATAATAATGAAGACTTAGTTGTGTTGTATTATCCACTGTATTGTTGTACGTTGTATTTCATTGTAATAATTTTGTTGTAGTCTTTTGACGACTCAAGTTTGGGCTGTGTGGGCCTAGATTTGGGGGCGTCACAGTTGGCATCAGAGCTTAGGGATATGGTCTTTAATGGAGATCTGGGGTTAGAACTAGGAGGGGAGAGACGAATAGAATCAGTCACTAGTGTGTCCTACCTAAATTAGATTTTATTATCTAATGAGTTGATTTGAATATAGGGACATGAAGTGATGAGTCAGTTTATTTGAACTAACATTTATTTTGTGACCACAGTTTAGTATGGCATCTGGAAATCAAGAGGTTAACTATGAAATACCCGAAGCGAATGTAGCCGAAAATCAAGAAGCCACAAACAATCCTCCTGCCAACTCAGGAAATAATATTCCTGATAACATGATGAATGATGGATTCTTTAGGAATTTCATGCAGTTCATGCAGAATCAGGCAAGAGGAAATCCAGTTAACAATAACGGTAGAAACGCTGGTAATTTGAGGATGGTCACTGTCAAGCAATTTAAAGAATTAGGACCACCTGAATTCCACGGGAAGCCTGACCCACTCAAAGCGGAGGCATGGCTGAAGCAGACGACAAAAATACTTGATGTCCTACAATGCGCTGATGATCAGAAGGTGCCCTTTGCTACTTTTATGTTTCGAGGTGAGGCGGATCACTGGTGGGAAGCGGTAAAACGTATCCACCCTTCAGCACTTGAGATGTCTTGGACAGAATTCCAAGAGCTATTTAATGAAAAGTACTTCCCAGAAAGCATCCGCCATATGAAGGAAGTGGAATTCATTAAGCTGGAGCAGGGAAACATGACAGTTTCTCAATATGAAGCTAAGTTTGCTGAACTGTCTCGTTTTGCGACTCATCTAGTAGATGACGAAGCACGGATGAGTCGGATGTTCTTACGTGGTCTAAGATTCGAAATCCGTCAACAACTTAGCTCTCATAAATTTAGTTTGTATTCAGATGTTGTTGATAGGGCTCAAAGGGTGGAGCAAACAGATGAAAAATTACAGCCAAGAGTCAATGATCAGAGAAATGATAACAACCACAGGAACGAGAACCATCGAGGAGGTAACCAACACTTCGGTGGTAATTCCACATCAAATAACAGAAGAGGAGAATCCAGTGGGAACAATTTCAAAAGAAAGAGATTCCATAATAATTATGGAAGGGCACCAGTACCAGCACCAGCACCGACCCCAGTTTCAAGGGGAGAAGATCGACCACCAGTGAGATGCTATAGGTGTGGTCAGGAAGGTCACATCAGCCCAAACTGTACACTGCAGTCCAAAAAGTGCTACAGTTGTGGGAAAGAGGGTCATCTTGCGCGATTTTGTCCTACCACAAAATCAAGTCCAGCTGCAGTGATGATACCAAAAGCTAGCGCGGATAAGGGAAAATCTGTAGTTCAAGGGAGAGCTTTTGTTGTGACATCCCAAATGGCACGAAACTCGAACGAGGTGATAACCGGTAAGCTATTCATAAATTCTCGTGAAGTCTACGCTTTGTTAGATACTGGTTCTACCCATTCTTTTATCTCACCTGCATGTGCTCAGCGTTTAAACTTAACTCCTGAAAATTTGGACTTTGACTTATCAGTTGAAACCCCATTAGGAGAAATGACCATTACATCTACTGTCTATAAATCTTGCCTAGTTCAAATCAACAACCTCACATTACCTGTTGACCTTATTTCTCTGGAGATGCATGAATTTGATGTGATTTTAGGAATTGATTGGTTGACTACCCATCATGCTAAAATTGATTGTTTTCATAAGATTATTAGTTTTCATATTCCTAATCAACCTGTCATGCAAATTCAAGCAACTAAACCATTGAAATCTATAACTGTTATTTCTAGCCATAAAGTCATTCGTTTATTGAAAAACGGATGTCAAGCCTTTTTAGCTCATGTCACTGATTTGAACAAAAATACGTCAAACTTGAATGATATTCCCATTGTTAATGAGTTCCTGACGTTTTTCCTGAGGAACTTCCTGGCTTATCCCCAAACCGAGAAATTGAATTCTGTATCGATCTTGAACCCGACACTAAACCCATTTTCAAAGTCTCATACCAAATGACTCCCATAGAACACCAAGAGTTGAAGGTTTGATTATTAGATATCGGTATCATTCGAGCGAGGAATGCGAGAAGAGTTTTCAAAAACTCAAGAGGAGACTTGTTTCAGCTCCTGTTCTGACCATACCATCAGGATCAGGAGAATTTGTCATTTACAGCGATACTTCAGGCAAAGGTCTAGGCTGTGTCCTTATGCAACATGGAAATGTTATAGCCTATGCCTCTCGACAACTCAAAGATTATGAAAAAAATTATCCTACTTATGATCTAGAGTTGGCAGCAGTCGTTTTCGCGTTGAAGATCTGGAGACACTACTTGTACGGAGAAAAAGTGGATATCTATACGGATCATAAAGGCCTCGAGTATTTCTTCACCCAGAAGGAACTCAACATGCGACAACGACGTTGGCTTGAGCTGTTGAAGGATTACGACCACACAATCCAGTATCACCCGAGAAAGGCGAACGTTGTAGCTGACGCTTTGAGCAGAAAATCTTATGCGAGTACAAGTGCACTGCTGACAACACAAAAGCGTATTTTATACGACTTGCAAAAGATGGAGATAGAGCTAAAGACACCAGGGACCCACTCGAAGATTGCTCACGTGCGAGTAGAACCGGCTTTAATCGATAAAATTAAAGCTGCGCAAGCTACCGATCCGGAACTGATGAACATGATGAAGAAAGTACAAGAAGGTGCCATTCCCGAAGCAAGAATCGACGAGACAGGAATACTTCGAGTTAACTCTCGAATCTGTGTTCCTAACGATCCTGAATTGAAGCAGAAAATCATGATGGAGGCACACAACACGCCATTTACAATCCACCCAGGAGGTACCAAGATGTATCGAGATCTTCGACATACATTTTGGTGGAACAATATGAAAAGGGAGATTGCAGAGTTTATCTCAAGGTGCCTAACTTGTCAACGTGTCAAGGCAGAGCATCAAGTACCTAAGGGTCCATTGCAACCACTTGAGGTTCCCGAATGGAAGTGGGAACACATCAATATGGATTTCGTGACGGGTCTTCCCAAAGTTTCTCAAGGCTTAGATGCAATTTGGGTCATCGTAGATAGATTGACCAAATCCGCTCATTTCTTGCCTATACGAGAAAACTTTTCACTTGAACGTCTTGCCGGTATGTACATAAATGAAATCATGAGACTGCATGACATGCCAGTTTCCATAGTTTCTGATCGAGATCCTAGATTCACTTCACGCTTTTGGATCAGTCTACAAAAAGCTATGGGCACTGAACTACGTTTTAGTTCTGCATACCATCCTCAAACGGACGGACAATCGGAAAGGACGATCCAGACCCTCGAAGATCTTTTGAGACTTTGCGTACTAGATTTCAAAGGAAGTTGGGATAAGTACTTACCATTGGTGGAATTTTCCTACAACAACAGTTACCAAGCAAGTATAGGTATGGCTCCATTCGAGGCTTTATATGGACGCAAGTGTCGCTCTCCAGTATGTTGGAATGAGGTAGGAGAAGCAAAACTGTTGGGACCCGAGTTGGTACGCTTGACGACCGAAAAGATTCAAATGATCCGACAACGAATACAGACAGCACAAGAACGACAAAAGAGTTATGCCGATCTTTATCGGAGAGATGAGAGATTCAACGTCGGAGATCATGTATTCTTACGTGTTTCTCCATGGAAAGGAGTTACGAGATTCGGAAAGAGAGGAAAGCTCAACCCTCGATTTATTGGCCCATTTGAAATCCTCGATCGAGTAGGATCCGTAGCCTACAGACTAGCCCTACCACCAAGTATGTCTCGCATCCATAACGTTTTTCACATATCTATGTTACGTAAATATGTAAAGGACCCAAACCACGTCATTGAGTTAGAACCAGACGTTATAGCAGAAGATTTAACGTATGAGGAGGTACCTGTTAAGATCCTAGATAAGAAGGAGCAGATCTTACGCTCAAAGGTTATACCTCAAGTTAAGGTTTTATGGAGGAACCAAGATATTGAGGAAATGACCTGGGAGCTAGAATCTGAGATGAAGTCTAGGTATCCATACCTCTTCGAAATGCCAGGTACGTCAATTTCGGGGACGAAATTTCATAAGGAGGGGAGGTTGTAAGACCCCGAATTTATGAAATACAAAATTTAATTTTTCTTCATATATATTTTTCCTGAAACAGTAAATGGTTAAATTGACAAAATTGAAAGTTAAGGATGTTATGTGCAAATTTTATTTTGTCGGGGAATATTCGTTTGGTCGGGGAATATTCGTGCCGTACGACGGCGCCGAAATAACAAATTATTTGTGGACCCCACAACGGAATAATTGTCGGATATAGAAAACGACAGAAGTAACCTTTTTAAATATAAATAGTCAACGGTGTTAACTGTTTAAATACTGGTGATAAAAGAATAGTAGTATACGGTAATTTATGGTATTTCAGTATAGCACACGGTACTCTACAGTAGCACACGGTATTGCACAGTGTCTCATATTATTGGTCTGATAATTGACACCGTAACTGTTGCGCATCATTTCATCAATAATTGTCACTGCATAATATTTTATATTATCAATTCAATAATTGTTGTTACACAGTATTTTGCATTATTGATTCAATAATTGTCATTACACTGTATTTCATATCATTGACTCAATAATTGTTGCGGCACTATTTTTAAAATTATTGAACCTAATAATTGTCACAGTAGCAAATATACTGTAATTTATATTATTAAATTACTAATAATCTGTCACGTATTTATTAAATTATTGTTGAATTATTGTCGTAGCATTATTTTATATGCAGGACATGTAGGAAGAATATACATATATATATATATATATAAAAAAAAAAATTTATTTAATTACTATTTGGAATAGTAAAAACATGTGGGCCCTCTATGGGACCCACATGAAAAATGAAATGTGAGAATTGCTTGCTGGGTGGGTTGGTGAGAAGGAGGAAAGCAGCCAGACGGCTGCTGCTGCAATTCAGCACTGGCGTGCTGCTCACCTACCGCATAGTAACTTATTTCTCCTATAAATAGCTTGCTCAGCTAAATAGAAAAATCACACCTAAAACATAAAATTTTTCTATAAGAATTTTATGAGTTTTCTCTGAGAATAGTAAGGTTATTTTGAGTGTTTGAAAGCCAAAAGGAGTGCAGAAATTTTTCAAGTAAGTATTTTATTAAAGAGTAGTAATTTCATAAATTCCTATTTTTCACGGTATTCACAAATCTTCCTTTAGAAGACTCTTCTTTAAGAAGATTCATTTTAAAAAGCTTTCTTTGGAAGATTTATTTTGGAATATTATTTTTAAAACTATTTAAAAGTAGTTATATTATACTACAAAAATTATGTTAAATATATATAATTTTGATAATTCATATTATACGAGTTATCATACACTTTGAAATTTATATGTGGTAATTACTAATTTATATTAAAAATATATAGGTTGATCAACCTCATTTAAATCAATATCCAGTCACGTGTTAAGGTAAGGGGTATCACTCTTTTCACAATCATAAATGGATATTATTTTCTTTCTTACTTGAAGGGATTATCATTCTTTGATTCTCGAAAATAATATCGTTTCTTTCTTGTGCCATTTATTTCCATGTATTAAATTGTGGGAATAACCTTACGGCGCGGTTTACCGCCTGTTGGTGAATAACCTTTTGTATTCATTCTTTATTAATCTTTGAGAATAACCTTACGGTGCGGATTATCGCCTGTTTGGTGAATAACTCTTCGTGTTCAAATTCTATTAAATTGTGGGAATAACCTTACGGTGCGGATTACGCCTGTTTGGTGAATAACTATTCGTATTCAAATTGATGGGAATAACCTTACGGTGCGGATTATCGCCTGTTGGTGAATAACCCTTTTTATTTGTCTCGTGTGGAAATAATTTGTCTACACGAATTATCACATGACACTTTTATTCCATATTCGTAAGTGATATCATTTTCCTTTATACTCATAAGGGATACCATCTTTTTCATCTTCCATTATTCAAACTTACTATGGTAAGGGATATTAATTCCCTTCACCTTTTGTTAATCAAACCTGCTACGGTAAGGGATATTATTTTCTTCCATACACCTAAATCGAAACTTATTATGGAACTATTGCTTCTATAATTCCTGAAAATATTATATGTTCCATAATAGTTGAATTTCATTAGTTCAACTGAACCTTCCTATTTTCTGAACATTTCTATTGAACTGTAATCGTTATTCTGAACTGTGGATCTTGAATATCATTTTTAAATTTCACTCCACATCATGTTGGCAATTTGGACATTATTTGAATCTGCACAAAGTAAACTTCCGATACTTATTGTTTATCCTGTTCTTCTGTTTATCATTTGTATCACTGTTATTTGTATTAATCATCAAGAATCAAGCTGTTGTGAATATCTGTGGCCGGGGGCACAGATGTGATATAATTATTGAACAGATGATAGGTTAAAGGCGATATACTAGGTTAAAGGCGATACATCTGTTCGGTGTCTTTTATGACACGTGGTGAATGTTCTCTTTGGCCCGTAGTGCAAAGATGAACTGTTGGTTGGTATGATTATGACCAAAGGCTGAATCTGGTATAATCATGACCGTTGGTGTTATATTGAATGTCTTTGGCCCGTAGTGCAAAGACGAACTGTTGATCTGCATGATTACGACCAGGAACTGTGAAGTTGTATTATCTTGACTAATGGTATTTCAGATGATAAAAGTTGATGATATTTTTACTAAAAAGAGAAGCGAGTGGACATTATAGTCTGCATTATTCTTCTAATAGATTGCTCATTCCGCTGCTATTATTGATCTGAACGTTGTTTAAGAATTTAACTGCAGTTTTTGATATAAACCTTGTAGTCTATTGTATTCTATCAAGAACTCAACTGTTGAAGGCTAATGATAAATTATTCGTCATTATCTTAGTCATGATATTTCTTACTGGGCTATTTGAGCTCACCCTTTCTTTTCGTTCCATTGTTTTTCAACAGGAGATGAGAACGTAACGGGGTCTAGCCGGGGAATGGAGTGAGAGTGCGGGGATAGCTATCATAGTCTTCACGTGTCATAAAATAGTGTGGCAATAATAATGAAGACTTAGTTGTGTTGTATTATCCACTGTATTGTTGTACGTTGTATTTCATTGTAATAATTTTGTTGTAGTCTTTTGACGACTCAAGTTTGGGCTGTGTGGGCCTAGATTTGGGGGCGTCACACTGTGTGTGTGTGTGTGTGTATATATATATATATGTATAAATTGACAATAAAAATAAAGCAAAATTGGACAAAATAAAGGGAGATGGCCAGCACATTGGGGGCCCCACTAAGGGGTGAAGTGTTGCTCAATGTTGCTTCAATTTCACACAAAACTTTAGTTACTCAACCACTTTAGTCAATCACCTAGTTAATCCATATGTCAATCAATCCAATAGTAACCTAGATTAGCTTTTAATTTCACCAATGTTAGTAGATTAAGGAGTTAATGAAGGGTTACCAATTTGCTATAAATATAGTGCTTCACTAATTGGTTATGTTGTTAGTCATTTTGCTAAACACCAAGAGAGAAAAGAGAGAGCTTCTTAGAGAGAAAAGTGAGAGAACTATTGTCAGCTTGATAATACACCAAGAAAATTGCTAGAGAATAGTCAAGGTGGAGTCACTAGCCAAGTTCCTCTCAAGAAAAAGAAGAGCATCCAAGACTATAAGGTTAAAAAGTGTTATACACCTTTATCTTTTCATTTATATGGTCAAAATATGTTTTTAACGGTACAAACTTATTTTGATGCTCTATAAGTCTAAAGCTATGATATATAGGTAGATTCATGGTTTAGTATGTTTAGTACATGTATTTATATGTGTGGTATGCAAATAAGTGGAAGAAAAGTTCATATAATATTTTACCGGTAAAACCCTAGTTAGTTATGTGCTATTTTTTTGTGGTAGTTTGAAATATACAAGTTGGATATTTGATATCTATGGCTACAAACTTATATGTATGAGTTATAAACATAAACCAACTTGAATCTCTCAAAAATATAAAAAAATAAAGAAGTTATGGCTTTTACCGCAAAACATGTCATTTTAAAAACCTAATGTACAAATAGCCCACTTTGTGGCTATTTTTCATAACCAAAACTTTTCCAAAAATTTGATCCAATGACGGAATATTGTAGTTTAAGAAGATAAGAATCCACCGATACCAATTTGAGGTCATTTGGACTTATAGATTTTATTTTATTCAAGTTTTAATCAAATGAGCAAAAGTTAAAAAATCTGAAAATAGCAAATCTGCAGATTCTGCCAACTAAGGGTCGAGGCTCCTATTTCCTTTGTTATTTTGGGGCCGAGGCCCTATACACTATTCATGGGAAGTGTATTTTTCAATCCGAGTTGGGTCATTTGAGCGATTCAATTAAGTCCAAAATGGGTAAAAATGCTTAAAAATTAATATAATTAATTTGGGACCCAATAAAAAGAAACAAAAATATAATTATTTATTATTTAGATATTAAATAATAACTAAGGTAAATAAAAATCATTAAGGGGATTATTTATTATTTAATCAATATAAAATAATAATTAAAATAAAAAGAGATAATAACTAATTATTTATTATTAAATAATAAATAAAGGGTAATATAAAGTTAACAAATAATTATTTATTATTTAAGAATAAATAATAATTAAGGATAATTAATTAATTATTATTAAAATAATATTAAATAATAATTATAGGAAAGTAAGACTAATAAACTAATTGTTTATTATTTAATTAATTTTTTATAATAAATAAAAATAATTAATTGATGATTATTATTTAAATAATATTAAATAATAATTAAAGGAAGTTAGGACTAATAAACTAATTATTTATTATTTAATTAACATTGAATAATAAATAAAGATAAATAATTAATTAATTATTATTTAAATGATATTAAATAATAATTAAAGGGAAGTGAGATTAATAAAAATTATTGTTTATTATTTAATTAATATTAAGTAATAAATAGGGATAATTAATTAATTATTTAAATGTTATTAAATAATAATTAAAGGGTAATAAAGTTTATAAATTAATTATTTATTATTTAATTAATATTAAATAATAGATAAGGATAACTAATTTACCAATTATTATTTAAATGATATTGGATAATAATTAGAGAGAAATAAGGTACTTAAATCAATTAAAGTGAATTGTTTAAAGTGTTTAAATAAAGAAATTAAGTCTTATTAAATTGATAATAAGATGGATTGGTAATTAAAATATTACCCAAGGGTGATAATATTGTCACGTAAGCTATGTATTGTTAAATAGGAAAGTATATACTTAAATGGTAGTCTATTTGATGGTAATATATATACTCCTATGTGCTATTCTAATTAAAAGATAAACCTATTTAATACTAGGTCTTTCAAGGAAAATAATTTAAGTCGCATAAGCAGTAATCGTCAACTGAGGCAAGTTCTCTAACCCTACTCAAATTATTATTACGCAAGTTTCCTACACTTAAACTTGTATTTAATTTTATAAGAGCTTTAAGTGGTTTAATTATCTAAAATTATTCCACATCTATATTTTTATTGTATTTGCACATAGTGCATTTACAAGAATTATAGTTCATTAATTTAAGAACTATTTAAGAATGTCTAAGCTAATTGTTTTGGCTAGACACTGCATGTATAAATTCATCAACTTGAATATTTTAAAAACTTATCCAAATCATTGGTTAGTGCGGATTCTTATAGTAAGACTGAAAATGAACAACCTTAGATAAGAGGATTATATTTGAAAAATCGACCTTTGTGCAAGATGTGTGAGTGCATATACATAGGGTACAAGAGGTTGATCCCCTCGAGTACCAAACTATCAAGGTGTCAGATATATATATTTGATCTACCTTAAGCAGTAGTTCATGGTCCTTGAGGCCACTCAGCAGTAAAGATTCAATCATTTCTTTTATATTGAAAATTGATTCTTGTTCTTTCACAATTATTATCTATTGTTGAAACCCTTGATGTTATTTCCCATTCAATCATAATATATCTTGTATTATATGTTCTTAAACTTGTTGAGCAAGCTAGTTGCTCACCCTTGCTATATCATGACTTATTTTTTAGCAAAGTCTGAATACTCTAAAAAGGACAAATGCAAGGAAAAAGTCAAAGCTTAGATTAGATTATTGCATGTTAATTAATTGCTTAATACGTAATTACCTTTTTAAATCTTTTGTAATCCGTTAAGATAGATTTGATGAATGTTAAGGTTAAAGACCTTGGGATTGTATTACCTTTTTGTAAGGAACATTATATATTTTCTACTAGATTAATGAAGGATATGTATTTAGTTGTTATTATGTATTTGAATAGTGAAAACCAGACCCGAGGTTATGGAATCTGGATTTGGTGTCGTCACAATCTTCCTATGTAAGAAAGTTGAGCATCCAATAAGGTTTAAAAGTTTTCTAATATTAAAACTTTAGTTTATGTATGTCTACGCATGTATTTATGGTTAAAAGTATGAATTATGAAAAAATGTGTTTAAACTAAGAAGTTATGGTGAAACCTTAAACTATAAGGTTGAACATGAGAGTATGAAGTGTATTTACATGTTATATAACATGTTAAATACTCTAATGTATTGAAAATATGATTTTGAAAGTTAAAAACTAGTTATTGTATCAATATGTACATAAAATATATTTTAAAAGTAAATAAATTTTGAACAATTCATATATGTGTAGTATAATACTACAAAAGTTGAAAATAAACTATTTAATGAGTATATGAGAAATGAAGTCTAAGGATTTGAAAATGAGTTTTATGAAAAATTATGCTAAGTGAATGAAAATCCCATTTAAGGGTAATTTTTGGCAATTTTGAGTATTTAATGGTGAAATGAAGTCAATTAACTTAGTTTTATGATGTTACACGTGTCTACATTGATTTGATAGTTTTATGAATAGAAACTAGTGGTCTAGTGATTATGATTTAAGTTTGAAAAAGTTATAGAACGTATTATGACCCTATAATGATATATAGGTTGTATGTTAACAGATAGAGTTCGGATTAGCAAACCGACAAGACGGAATATGAAAGACATTTGAGGAGCGTAAATGTTAAGTATGGTAACGTGTATGAGACAAGTTTTTCAAAACATGTTGATATGTAATAATTATTCTATGTGAAAGCTTGACGGACTATGTGACGTGATTATGTTTGAAATGTGCACTTTGTGAAACTATGTGAGTTAACTGTTTAAATGCAATATGTGAAGTTATGTTTTGAAATGCTCAGCATGATAGAGTAAGGAATGTATGACACGTGTATAAAAACTGTAAGCATGAAAGGTGTTACCTGTTAAACTTGCTGAGCCATCGTGATCATTCTTGTTTAAACTGACATTTTCAGATAAGTACGAAAAGGTCGGAGGTTCCGATAAAGCTAAATGGTAAGGAATGATAAACGTTTAGAAGAACATGAATGATTTATTATATGTAATTGTGTAATGTAAGAAGATAGTAAATGAATGTAAACGTGTACAAGTATCAGTTAATTGACGTCATAGTTTTAGAATATTAAACTTTGTTGTTAATAAAGAAATGTATGGTTTGTAAATCCACTGGGGATGAGATGTATGCAAGTTTTATTCAGAGAAATGTTACAATGAGGTAAGATTAATGTGATATTGTAAGTCGAGTATTATATGTAATAAACTCGTATGGATGGAACAGATATGTGTAAACAGGTTTATATATGGATAGTTATGTATGGTGATGGTATTTACAGGTTAAGCTAAGTTAAATCATAAGTTATATGATTTTGAAATGTAATAAACTAGGTCATAATGTATGTATTTTTTATCTAAGTTTTAAGTTTAAGAATGTGAAGGTTATGATTCTGAGACAGGTGATGAATATAAGTAAATAAACAAGTTTATAAACTTTATAGTTTTAAGGTAAAATGTATATATTAATGTACGAGATCACCATTAGTAAATGATGGGATTTCGGGGACGCTACAATTATGGTTAGATACACTTATGAAACTCATAAAACAAACAGACATGAATGGTTTACCAATGCAAAAATTTCTACACCCGTTATTAAATAATTACAAGTTTAAATAATTAACTACACGAGTCAATTCATGTAATAACAAAGTAAACTCATCGAGTTAACTCCATTTAAATAGAGGAACTTCGAGTTTGCACCAAACCGTCTTTAAAATAATAATACTTTCTCATTTTCAAAATATTGAATCAAGTTTTATTTTTCAAAATCAATTTAAAATAATTAGAAATCAAAATTGAAGTGAAAAAAGATAATTAATAAT
This sequence comes from Hedera helix, assembly GCA_947179155.2. NCBI lineage: Eukaryota > Viridiplantae > Streptophyta > Magnoliopsida > Apiales > Araliaceae > Hedera > Hedera helix. The sequence continues at coordinate 25,515,212 of OX359276.1, read as the reverse complement.
ATATTACATTCATTTTTTAAATGGAAGAAATACAATTCTATTAATATTTGAGAAAACCATTCAAATATGATATAATATTTAAGAAAATATAAGCATAATTTTAATTAATACAATAATAACAGCAACACAAATTAGTGACTCGATAAAAACACAAGATTGCAAATTATAGTAAAGTTTTTTAGAAAAATGGAAGTAGTTGCAAGGAGTAATTATTCAGTGGTCCTGGGGCATCGTCACGTGGTGCCCCAGGCCAATCACACCTTCCTACTTTAGTGGGCTCAGAGTTATAAGTAGTGTGACATTACTGAAATGAAGAGATGTGATTGGCCTGAGGCACCACGTGGCGGTGCCCCAAAGGCCACTGTGACACCCCCAAATCCAGATCCATTAAACCTCGAATTCGGTTCTCACGATCCAATATTTAAACAACATTCATAACTTAATCTTCAATATCTAGCAAAAATATATATGTAAATTCATTACAAAACGTATCATCAATCCCAAATTACACTAACCATAATTACAACACAACTACCTGATAATACTAAAGGTTTACAGCTACACATAACATATTAATAACATAAATAATTTCTTCTAAGAGTTTTACTCGTCTGCTCTTCCTTTGCCTTTGCCTTTAAATGAGTGCTCGGGCTCAACTGAAAAATGTTCATAATATAACAAGGGTGAGCAACTACTTTGCTCAGTAAGTTTAAATAAGCAATAAATGATATATCATTAATGAAAAAGAATTATTCTTTTCAGAACTTCAACAATATATAAGCATTGAGAATAAAAAAGAAACATGCGGGCTATATTCAATGAGAGGTTTTCGAAATATTTATTTATGAGGTGGCCACTAAGGACCCTTAAACTCCTCACAAGAATTAACAATTATTCAATTGAATTCCACAAAAGTATTTCACAATATTTAACAGGATACTCAAGGGGATCAGACCTCTTGTACCCAATGTATATGCATAACATTCAGACATCCGGTGCGCAAAAATCGATTTTTTGATAAATAATACCCCTTTTACAATGGTTGTTCTACTCAGTCTTAATATAAGAATCTGCACCAATTATTTGTTTGAATAAGCTTTAACAATATTCAAATGAATGAATTTATACATACAATATCTAGCTGAACAATTAGCATAGACTACTTTATTAAATAGTTCATATTTAGAACCTGACTTGCAAATGCACATTCATGCGAATAATCAATAATTAATATGATATGGAATAATATTCAATAATTATTTCAGCTTTCACAATAAAATAGTTTATATTCAATAAACTTGCACAATGAAACAAATTCAATTTAAGATACTTGCTCAAAATAAACTTAAGTAAGGTTAAGAATTTGTACAATGAAACGAGTTCAGAGTTAAGAGACTTGCCCAGTACAGTAAATTCAATAAGCTTGCTTAAATAAATCAAGTTTTAAGATAAGAAACTTGCCTGATCCGCTGACTACTGCCAATCAACTTAATTTAACTTTCTTTAGATGACCTAACATTAATAACGTTGATCTATCAATTAGTATATCATATACAGGTTTATTTCTTATTAATAACCTTTATATACATCACTTCAATCACTTAACACTTAATCACAATCTTAAATCATCAAATAATGTTATCAACCTTTGGTAATACTTTGATCACATAATTAGCATTTAATAACATACCAATCACATCATAATATTATCAACTTTTGATAATATATTAACCACATACAAATATTATTAACCATTTAATAATATTTTAATCCCTTAAGAATATTCTTAAGGGATTAAAATATTATTAGTAATTTAATAAAAATTTAATCACTTAATTCTTTTAAACACTTATTAACATTATTAATCATTTAATAATGTTGTACTCTCTTTCTAATATTATTTATCATTTCATAATATATTAGTCCTTTACACATATTATTCATCATTTAATAATATTTTATTTATTTTTTAATATTATTAATCATTTAATAATATTTTAATCATTTATGAATATAATTAATCATTTAATCCAATTACGAATATTATTAACCATTTAATAATATTTTATTAAATTATAAATATTATTGATTATTTAATAATATTTTAATCATATTCTAATATTATTAACAGTTTGATAATATTTTATTTATTTTCTAATATTATTAATTATTTAATAATATTTTATTCATGTTCTAATAATTATTAATCATTTAATAATATTTTTATTCATTAACTAATATTATTAATCATTTTAATAATATTTTATCATTTATGAATATAATTAATCATTTAATCTAATTACCAATATTATTAACCATTTAATAGTATTTTATTAAATTATGAATATTATTGATAATTTAATAATATTTTAATCACACTCTAATATTATTAGCCGTTTAATAATATTTTATTTATTTTCCAATATTATTAATCTTTTAATAATCTTTTATTTATTTTTTAATATTATTAACCATTTAATAATATTTTAATTACTTAAATTGGGTCCTATAATAATAACATTTAACTTATACATTTTTTGACCCACTTTGGATTTACAGATCCGACCCGACTCGACCCGGTTCACATAGCCCAACTCGACCCGGTTAATAATAATTCATTTTTTTAAATTTCGGACCATCACTGTAGTGGTACAAACTAGCGCCACGGCGGTAACACTAAACACTACAGTGGTAGTTCAATTTTACAAACCCTAAAATTTTAACTTTGTTTTCTTGATTCCAACATTTATATCTTGTTCATTGTACATTGTATTCACTTCAAATTTGGTTTGTTATTTTCGTAACTTAATGTTCTTTAATATTTCATGAGTCGATTACCTTTTTGAAAACGTTTTTGTCATAGAAATCAAGATGACTAGGGTTTTAAAACTACCTCTTTTGATACAAAGACCATAACTTGTTCATTTTACCACATTTTTTAATGATTCAAGTTGAGTTACGATCGAAACTCATAGATCTAGCATATAAGATCCAAAGATCGTATAAAAAACTCACACATTCTGAATCACGAATCAAAGATCTAATTAACAACTAAGGTTATACTTTCAAAATAGGTTTTCATAATACTTTTTTCATCTCTTCACCTAATAAACATGTTTATACACCAAACAAACATTTTAAACTGTAGCTCTACATATAGATCACCGATCTAACATCAAAGAGTTTAAAATATAGGTTTTGAAAACATAGAATACATATTATACCTCAAAATGACTTTTTTGACCATAAAAATTACTTATAAGTACATAGATCTCATATACACGCATATTTTTCATCATAGATCCAACCTTAACTGTTTGGATCTCACCATAGCTCCTGTAACGCACTCGAGATCTCACACTCCCTTAATTAAGTCCAATTATGTCTAGATAAGATAATCATTAACTTTAAACCACATTAACTGAAATCTCGTGCGTTAAAACTTAACCTTTAATCTTTGAAACCATTCAGTTGACCATAATGCGGTCCATATTTTATTTTTTTATCTTACATTCCTTACCTGTCTCAGGATCGCAACACTCACTTAACATTCATTAGAACTTAGGTAAAACATTTATTAATTGTGACATAGTCTATTACCATTCACAATCATATAATATATATTTCACATAACTTGTAAATAAAATTTTGTCATGATTTATCCATACATGACCCTGTTTACTTATATCTATTCATCTTTGTTCCTGTTTACATACATCTGTACCATACGTGCGAGTTTCATTATATAGCATACTCGTCTTATAACAATAATACAATCATCTTGCCTCGTTATCTCCTCTACTTTAAGTAATACATACATGCACATTTAACTATATGGATTTACAAACCCTACATCCCGTATTACCCTTACAAATTTACATTTATCTGGCTCACTTGCACGTTACACATGTGACGCCCCCAAATCTAGGCCCACACAGCCCAAACTTGAGTCGTCAAAAGACTACAACAAAATTATTACAATGAAATACAACGTACAACAATACAGTGGATAATACAACACAACTAAGTCTTCATTATTATTGCCACACTATTTTATGACACGTGAAGACTATGATAGCTATCCCCGCACTCTCACTCCATTCCCCGGCTAGACCCCGTTACGTTCTCATCTCCTGTTGAAAAACAATGGAACGAAAAGAAAGGGTGAGCTCAAATAGCCCAGTAAGAAATATCATGACTAAGATAATGACGAATAATTTATCATTAGCCTTCAACAGTTGAGTTCTTGATAGAATACAATAGACTACAAGGTTTATATCAAAAACTGCAGTTAAATTCTTAAACAACGTTCAGATCAATAATAGCAGCGGAATGAGCAATCTATTAGAAGAATAATGCAGACTATAATGTCCACTCGCTTCTCTTTTTAGTAAAAATATCATCAACTTTTATCATCTGAAATACCATTAGTCAAGATAATACAACTTCACAGTTCCTGGTCGTAATCATGCAGATCAACAGTTCGTCTTTGCACTACGGGCCAAAGACATTCAATATAACACCAACGGTCATGATTATACCAGATTCAGCCTTTGGTCATAATCATACCAACCAACAGTTCATCTTTGCACTACGGGCCAAAGAGAACATTCACCACGTGTCATAAAAGACACCGAACAGATGTATCGCCTTTAACCTAGTATATCGCCTTTAACCTATCATCTGTTCAACAATTATATCACATCTGTGCCCCCGGCCACAGATATTCACAACAGCTTGATTCTTGATGATTAATACAAATAACAGTGATACAAATGATAAACAGAAGAACAGGATAAACAATAAGTATCGGAAGTTTACTTTGTGCAGATTCAAATAATGTCCAAATTGCCAACATGATGTGGAGTGAAATTTAAAAATGATATTCAAGATCCACAGTTCAGAATAACGATTACAGTTCAATAGAAATGTTCAGAAAATAGGAAGGTTCAGTTGAACTAATGAAATTCAACTATTATGGAACATATAATATTTTCAGGAATTATAGAAGCAATAGTTCCATAATAAGTTTCGATTTAGGTGTATGGAAGAAAATAATATCCCTTACCGTAGCAGGTTTGATTAACAAAAGGTGAAGGGAATTAATATCCCTTACCATAGTAAGTTTGAATAATGGAAGATGAAAAAGATGGTATCCCTTATGAGTATAAAGGAAAATGATATCACTTACGAATATGGAATAAAAGTGTCATGTGATAATTCGTGTAGACAAATTATTTCCACACGAGACAAATAAAAAGGGTTATTCACCAACAGGCGATAATCCGCACCGTAAGGTTATTCCCATCAATTTGAATACGAATAGTTATTCACCAAACAGGCGTAATCCGCACCGTAAGGTTATTCCCACAATTTAATAGAATTTGAACACGAAGAGTTATTCACCAAACAGGCGATAATCCGCACCGTAAGGTTATTCTCAAAGATTAATAAAGAATGAATACAAAAGGTTATTCACCAACAGGCGGTAAACCGCGCCGTAAGGTTATTCCCACAATTTAATACATGGAAATAAATGGCACAAGAAAGAAACGATATTATTTTCGAGAATCAAAGAATGATAATCCCTTCAAGTAAGAAAGAAAATAATATCCATTTATGATTGTGAAAAGAGTGATACCCCTTACCTTAACACGTGACTGGATATTGATTTAAATGAGGTTGATCAACCTATATATTTTTAATATAAATTAGTAATTACCACATATAAATTTCAAAGTGTATGATAACTCGTATAATATGAATTATCAAAATTATATATATTTAACATAATTTTTGTAGTATAATATAACTACTTTTAAATAGTTTTAAAAATAATATTCCAAAATAAATCTTCCAAAGAAAGCTTTTTAAAATGAATCTTCTTAAAGAAGAGTCTTCTAAAGGAAGATTTGTGAATACCGTGAAAAATAGGAATTTATGAAATTACTACTCTTTAATAAAAGACTTACTTGAAAAATTTATGCACTCCTTTTGGCTTTCAAACACTCAAAATAACCTTACTATTCTCAGAGAAAACTCATAAAATTCTTATAGAAAAATTTTATGTTTTAGGTGTGATTTTTCTATTCAGCTGAGCAAGCTATTTATAGGAGAAATAAGTTACTATGCGGTAGGTGAGCAGCACGCCAGTGCTGAATTGCAGCAGCAGCCGTCTGGCTGCTTTCCTCCTTCTCACCAACCCACCCAGCAAGCAATTCTCACATTTCATTTTTCATGTGGGTCCCATAGAGGGCCCACATGTTTTTACTATTCCAAATAGTAATTAAATAATTTTTTTTTTTTATATATATATATATATATATTCTTCCTACATGTCCTGCATATAAAATAATGCTACGACAATAATTCAACAATAATTTAATAAATACGTGACAGATTATTATTAATTTAATAATATAAATTACAGTATATTTGCTACTGTGACAATTATTAGGTTCAATAATTTTAAAAATAGTGCCGCAACAATTATTGAGTCAATGATATGAAATACAGTGTAATGACAATTATTGAATCAATAATGCAAAATACTGTGTAACAACAATTATTGAATTGATAATATAAAATATTATGCAGTGACAATTATTGATGAAATGATGCGCAACAGTTACGGTGTCAATTATCAGACCAATAATATGAGACACTGTGCAATACCGTGTGCTACTGTAGAGTACCGTGTGCTATACTGAAATACCATAAATTACCGTATACTACTATTCTTTTATCACCAGTATTTAAACAGTTAACACCGTTGACTATTTATATTTAAAAAGGTTACTTCTGTCGTTTTCTATATCCGACAATTATTCCGTTGTGGGGTCCACAAATAATTTGTTATTTCGGCGCCGTCGTACGGCACGAATATTCCCCGACCAAACGAATATTCCCCGACAAAATAAAATTTGCACATAACATCCTTAACTTTCAATTTTGTCAATTTAACCATTTACTGTTTCAGGAAAAATATATATGAAGAAAAATTAAATTTTGTATTTCATAAATTCGGGGTCTTACAACCTCTCCTCCTTATGAAATTTCGTCCCCGAAATTGACGTACCTGGCATTTCGAAGAGGTATGGATACCTAGACTTCATCTCAGATTCTAGCTCCCAGGTCATTTCCTCAATATCTTGGTTCCTCCATAAAACCTTAACTTGAGGTATAACCTTTGAGCGTAAGATCTGCTCCTTCTTATCTAGGATCTTAACAGGTACCTCCTCATACGTTAAATCTTCTGCTATAACGTCTGGTTCTAACTCAATGACGTGGTTTGGGTCCTTTACATATTTACGTAACATAGATATGTGAAAAACGTTATGGATGCGAGACATACTTGGTGGTAGGGCTAGTCTGTAGGCTACGGATCCTACTCGATCGAGGATTTCAAATGGGCCAATAAATCGAGGGTTGAGCTTTCCTCTCTTTCCGAATCTCGTAACTCCTTTCCATGGAGAAACACGTAAGAATACATGATCTCCGACGTTGAATCTCTCATCTCTCCGATGAAGATCGGCATAACTCTTTTGTCGTTCTTGTGCTGTCTGTATTCGTTGTCGGATCATTTGGATCTTTTCGGTCGTCAAGCGTACCAACTCGGGTCCCAACAGTTTTGCTTCTCCTACCTCATTCCAACATACTGGAGAGCGACACTTGCGTCCATATAAAGCCTCGAATGGAGCCATACCTATACTTGCTTGGTAACTGTTGTTGTAGGAAAATTCCACCAATGGTAAGTACTTATCCCAACTTCCTTTGAAATCTAGTACGCAAAGTCTCAAAAGATCTTCGAGGGTCTGGATCGTCCTTTCCGATTGTCCGTCCGTTTGAGGATGGTATGCAGAACTAAAACGTAGTTCAGTGCCCATAGCTTTTTGTAGACTGATCCAAAAGCGTGAAGTGAATCTAGGATCTCGATCAGAAACTATGGAAACTGGCATGTCATGCAGTCTCATGATTTCATTTATGTACATACCGGCAAGACGTTCAAGTGAAAAGTTTTCTCGTATAGGCAAGAAATGAGCGGATTTGGTCAATCTATCTACGATGACCCAAATTGCATCTAAGCCTTGAGAAACTTTGGGAAGACCCGTCACGAAATCCATATTGATGTGTTCCCACTTCCATTCGGGAACCTCAAGTGGTTGCAATGGACCCTTAGGTACTTGATGCTCTGCCTTGACACGTTGACAAGTTAGGCACATTGAGATAAACTCTGCAATCTCCCTTTTCATATTGTTCCACCAAAATGTATGTCGAAGATCTCGATACATCTTGGTACCTCCTGGGTGGATTGTAAATGGCGTGTTGTGTGCCTCCATCATGATTTTCTGCTTCAATTCAGGATCGTTAGGAACACAGATTCGAGAGTTAACTCGAAGTATTCCTGTCTCGTCGATTCTTGCTTCGGGAATGGCACCTTCTTGTACTTTCTTCATCATGTTCATCAGTTCCGGATCGGTAGCTTGCGCAGCTTTAATTTTATCGATTAAAGCCGGTTCTACTCGCACGTGAGCAATCTTCGAGTGGGTCCCTGGTGTCTTTAGCTCTATCTCCATCTTTTGCAAGTCGTATAAAATACGCTTTTGTGTTGTCAGCAGTGCACTTGTACTCGCATAAGATTTTCTGCTCAAAGCGTCAGCTACAACGTTCGCCTTTCTCGGGTGATACTGGATTGTGTGGTCGTAATCCTTCAACAGCTCAAGCCAACGTCGTTGTCGCATGTTGAGTTCCTTCTGGGTGAAGAAATACTCGAGGCCTTTATGATCCGTATAGATATCCACTTTTTCTCCGTACAAGTAGTGTCTCCAGATCTTCAACGCGAAAACGACTGCTGCCAACTCTAGATCATAAGTAGGATAATTTTTTTCATAATCTTTGAGTTGTCGAGAGGCATAGGCTATAACATTTCCATGTTGCATAAGGACACAGCCTAGACCTTTGCCTGAAGTATCGCTGTAAATGACAAATTCTCCTGATCCTGATGGTATGGTCAGAACAGGAGCTGAAACAAGTCTCCTCTTGAGTTTTTGAAAACTCTTCTCGCATTCCTCGCTCGAATGATACCGATATCTAATAATCAAACCTTCAACTCTTGGTGTTCTATGGGAGTCATTTGGTATGAGACTTTGAAAATGGGTTTAGTGTCGGGTTCAAGATCGATACAGAATTCAATTTCTCGGTTTGGGGATAAGCCAGGAAGTTCCTCAGGAAAAACGTCAGGAACTCATTAACAATAGGAATATCATTCAAGTTTGACGTGTTTTTGTTCAAATCAATGACATGGGCTAAAAAGGCTTGACATCCGTTTTTCAATAAACGAATGACTTTATGGCTAGAAATAATAGTTATAGATTTCAATGGTTTAGTTGCTTGAATTTGCATGACAGGTTGATTAGGAATATGAAAACTAATAATCTTATGAAAACAATCAATTTTAGCATGATGGGTAGTCAACCAATCAATTCCTAAAATCACATCAAATTCATGCATCTCCAAAGAAATAAGGTCAACAGGTAATGTGAGGTTGTTGATTTAAACTAGGCAAGATTTATAGATAGTAAATGTAATAGGTATTTCTCCCAATGAGATTTCAACTGATAAGACAAGATTTAAGTTTTCAATAGGCAAATTTAAACGTTGAGTACATATAGGTGAGATAAAAGAGTGGATAGAGTCAATATCTAACATGGCATAGACTTCTCGAGAATTGATGAATAGCTTACCGGTCATCACCTCATTCGATTTCTTGATCATCAAGGCTGTCATCATCAAATCGAGTCCCATATACTTCATCCGGATCTTCACGTATTTCAACCATGGGGATACCACGAAATAGTTCTCTAACGAACTGTTTCTCAGATTCTTCAACTTCATCAGTAGTAGCGTACCAATGATTTCCATTAAAATAGTATTTTCGATAGACTACAGTTTCCACGATAGTGACTAACTTAACCTGAATTCCTCTAAATTGTAACGCCCAAAAGTATAGATACATCATTTTTAAATAATCTTAAAAATCATAGCTCGAACACCATAAATCCCAAAGACTTATATGAAACGTCCATATATTCTGATCCTTTGTTATCGAGCATAACCAGGTGATGATATGTTTCCAACTGTCGAGCAAATTAAAGGCAACAATTTCTGCAAGTTCCGGATATCCTTTAAAGAACGAATTTGGAAGAACGACGGTAGAACTTTCACCTTCTTCTTCTTTAGATCGGATACAAATAATTTTTGCTTTAGGCAAATTATTCAACTCTGAGTTTGTAGAAGAATTGTTTGTGGCCTCTACATTCACTTCAGGTACTCCGTGGTTAACCTCCTGATTTTCAGATGCCATACTTATCTGTGGTCACAAAATAGATGTTAGTTCAAATAAACTGACTCATCACTTCATGTCCCTATATTCAAATCAACTCATTAGATAATAAAATCTAATTTAGGTGGGACACGCTAGTGACTAATTATATTCGCCTCTCCCCTCCTAGTTCTACCCCAGATCTCCATTAAAGACCATATCCCTAAGCTCTGATGCCAACTGTGACGCCCCCAAATCTAGGCCCACACAGCCCAAACTTGAGTCGTCAAAAGACTACAACAAAATTATTACAATGAAATACAACGTACAACAATACAGTGGATAATACAACACAACTAAGACTTCATTATTATTGCCACACTATTTTATAACACGTGAAGACTATGATAGCTATCCCCGCACTCTCACTCCATTCCCCGGCTAGACCCCGTTACGTTCTCATCTCCTGTTGAAAAACAATGGAACGAAAAGAAAGGGTGAGCTCAAATAGCCCAGTAAGAAATATCATGACTAAGATAATGACGAATAATTTATCATTAGCCTTCAACAGTTGAGTTCTTGATAGAATACAATAGACTACAAGGTTTATATCAAAAACTGCAGTTAAATTCTTAAACAACGTTCAGATCAATAATAGCAGCGGAATGAGCAATCTATTAGAAGAATAATGCAGACTATAATGTCCACTCGCTTCTCTTTTTAGTAAAAATATCATCAACTTTTATCATCTGAAATACCATTAGTCAAGATAATACAACTTCACAGTTCCTGGTCGTAATCATGCAGATCAACAGTTCGTCTTTGCACTACGGGCCAAAGACATTCAATATAACACCAACGGTCATGATTATACCAGATTCAGCCTTTGGTCATAATCATACCAACCAACAGTTCATCTTTGCACTACGGGCCAAAGAGAACATTCACCACGTGTCATAAAAGACACCGAACAGATGTATCGTCTTTAACCTAGTATATCGCCTTTAACCTATCATCTGTTCAACAATTATATCACATCTGTGCCCCCGGCCACAGATATTCACAACAGCTTGATTCTTGATGATTAATACAAATAACAGTGATACAAATGATAAACAGAAGAACAGGATAAACAATAAGTATCGGAAGTTTACTTTGTGCAGATTCAAATAATGTCCAAATTGCCAACATGATGTGGAGTGAAATTTAAAAATGATATTCAAGATCCACAGTTCAGAATAACGATTACAGTTCAATAGAAATGTTCAGAAAATAGGAAGGTTCAGTTGAACTAATGAAATTCAACTATTATGGAACATATAATATTTTCAGGAATTATAGAAGCAATAGTTCCATAATAAGTTTCGATTTAGGTGTATGGAAGAAAATAATATCCCTTACCGTAGCAGGTTTGATTAACAAAAGGTGAAGGGAATTAATATCCCTTACCATAGTAAGTTTGAATAATGGAAGATGAAAAAGATGGTATCCCTTATGAGTATAAAGGAAAATGATATCACTTACGAATATGGAATAAAAGTGTCATGTGATAATTCGTGTAGACAAATTATTTCCACACGAGACAAATAAAAAGGGTTATTCACCAACAGGCGATAATCCGCACCGTAAGGTTATTCCCATCAATTTGAATACGAATAGTTATTCACCAAACAGGCGTAATCCGCACCGTAAGGTTATTCCCACAATTTAATAGAATTTGAACACGAAGAGTTATTCACCAAACAGGCGATAATCCGCACCGTAAGGTTATTCTCAAAGATTAATAAAGAATGAATACAAAAGGTTATTCACCAACAGGCGGTAAACCGCGCCGTAAGGTTATTCCCACAATTTAATACATGGAAGTAAATGGCACAAGAAAGAAACGATATTATTTTCGAGAATCAAAGAATGATAATCCCTTCAAGTAAGAAAGAAAATAATATCCATTTATGATTGTGAAAAGAGTGATACCCCTTACCTTAACACGTGACTGGATATTGATTTAAATGAGGTTGATCAACCTATATATTTTTAATATAAATTAGTAATTACCACATATAAATTTCAAAGTGTATGATAACTCGTATAATATGAATTATCAAAATTATATATATTTAACATAATTTTTGTAGTATAATATAACTACTTTTAAATAGTTTTAAAAATAATATTCCAAAATAAATCTTCCAAAGAAAGCTTTTTAAAATGAATCTTCTTAAAGAAGAGTCTTCTAAAGGAAGATTTGTGAATACCGTGAAAAATAGGAATTTATGAAATTACTACTCTTTAATAAAAGACTTACTTGAAAAATTTATGCACTCCTTTTGGCTTTCAAACACTCAAAATAACCTTACTATTCTCAGAGAAAACTCATAAAATTCTTATAGAAAAATTTTATGTTTTAGGTGTGATTTTTCTATTCAGCTGAGCAAGCTATTTATAGGAGAAATAAGTTACTATGCGGTAGGTGAGCAGCACGCCAGTGCTGAATTGCAGCAGCAGCCGTCTGGCTGCTTTCCTCCTTCTCACCAACCCACCCAGCAAGCAATTCTCACATTTCATTTTTCATGTGGGTCCCATAGAGGGCCCACATGTTTTTACTATTCCAAATAGTAATTAAATAAATTTTTATTTTTTTTATATATATATATATATATTCTTCCTACATGTCCTGCATATAAAATAATGCTACGACAATAATTCAACAATAATTTAATAAATACGTGACAGATTATTATTAATTTAATAATATAAATTACAGTATATTTGCTACTGTGACAATTATTAGGTTCAATAATTTTAAAAATAGTGCCGCAACAATTATTGAGTCAATGATATGAAATACAGTGTAATGACAATTATTGAATCAATAATGCAAAATACTGTGTAACAACAATTATTGAATTGATAATATAAAATATTATGCAGTGACAATTATTGATGAAATGATGCGCAACAGTTACGGTGTCAATTATCAGACCAATAATATGAGACACTGTGCAATACCGTGTGCTACTGTAGAGTACCGTGTGCTATACTGAAATACCATAAATTACCGTATACTACTATTCTTTTATCACCAGTATTTAAACAGTTAACACCGTTGACTATTTATATTTAAAAAGGTTACTTCTGTCGTTTTCTATATCCGACAATTATTCCGTTGTGGGGTCCACAAATAATTTGTTATTTCGGCGCCGTCGTACGGCACGAATATTCCCCGACCAAACGAATATTCCCCGACAAAATAAAATTTGCACATAACATCCTTAACTTTCAATTTTGTCAATTTAACCATTTACTGTTTCAGGAAAAATATATATGAAGAAAAATTAAATTTTGTATTTCATAAATTCGGGGTCTTACAACCTCTCCTCCTTATGAAATTTCGTCCCCGAAATTGACGTACCTGGCATTTCGAAGAGGTATGGATACCTAGACTTCATCTCAGATTCTAGCTCCCAGGTCATTTCCTCAATATCTTGGTTCCTCCATAAAACCTTAACTTGAGGTATAACCTTTGAGCGTAAGATCTGCTCCTTCTTATCTAGGATCTTAACAGGTACCTCCTCATACGTTAAATCTTCTGCTATAACGTCTGGTTCTAACTCAATGACGTGGTTTGGGTCCTTTACATATTTACGTAACATAGATATGTGAAAAACGTTATGGATGCGAGACATACTTGGTGGTAGGGCTAGTCTGTAGGCTACGGATCCTACTCGATCGAGGATTTCAAATGGGCCAATAAATCGAGGGTTGAGCTTTCCTCTCTTTCCGAATCTCGTAACTCCTTTCCATGGAGAAACACGTAAGAATACATGATCTCCGACGTTGAATCTCTCATCTCTCCGATGAAGATCGGCATAACTCTTTTGTCGTTCTTGTGCTGTCTGTATTCGTTGTCGGATCATTTGGATCTTTTCGGTCGTCAAGCGTACCAACTCGGGTCCCAACAGTTTTGCTTCTCCTACCTCATTCCAACATACTGGAGAGCGACACTTGCGTCCATATAAAGCCTCGAATGGAGCCATACCTATACTTGCTTGGTAACTGTTGTTGTAGGAAAATTCCACCAATGGTAAGTACTTATCCCAACTTCCTTTGAAATCTAGTACGCAAAGTCTCAAAAGATCTTCGAGGGTCTGGATCGTCCTTTCCGATTGTCCGTCCGTTTGAGGATGGTATGCAGAACTAAAACGTAGTTCAGTGCCCATAGCTTTTTGTAGACTGATCCAAAAGCGTGAAGTGAATCTAGGATCTCGATCAGAAACTATGGAAACTGGCATGTCATGCAGTCTCATGATTTCATTTATGTACATACCGGCAAGACGTTCAAGTGAAAAGTTTTCTCGTATAGGCAAGAAATGAGCGGATTTGGTCAATCTATCTACGATGACCCAAATTGCATCTAAGCCTTGAGAAACTTTGGGAAGACCCGTCACGAAATCCATATTGATGTGTTCCCACTTCCATTCGGGAACCTCAAGTGGTTGCAATGGACCCTTAGGTACTTGATGCTCTGCCTTGACACGTTGACAAGTTAGGCACATTGAGATAAACTCTGCAATCTCCCTTTTCATATTGTTCCACCAAAATGTATGTCGAAGATCTCGATACATCTTGGTACCTCCTGGGTGGATTGTAAATGGCGTGTTGTGTGCCTCCATCATGATTTTCTGCTTCAATTCAGGATCGTTAGGAACACAGATTCGAGAGTTAACTCGAAGTATTCCTGTCTCGTCGATTCTTGCTTCGGGAATGGCACCTTCTTGTACTTTCTTCATCATGTTCATCAGTTCCGGATCGGTAGCTTGCGCAGCTTTAATTTTATCGATTAAAGCCGGTTCTACTCGCACGTGAGCAATCTTCGAGTGGGTCCCTGGTGTCTTTAGCTCTATCTCCATCTTTTGCAAGTCGTATAAAATACGCTTTTGTGTTGTCAGCAGTGCACTTGTACTCGCATAAGATTTTCTGCTCAAAGCGTCAGCTACAACGTTCGCCTTTCTCGGGTGATACTGGATTGTGTGGTCGTAATCCTTCAACAGCTCAAGCCAACGTCGTTGTCGCATGTTGAGTTCCTTCTGGGTGAAGAAATACTCGAGGCCTTTATGATCCGTATAGATATCCACTTTTTCTCCGTACAAGTAGTGTCTCCAGATCTTCAACGCGAAAACGACTGCTGCCAACTCTAGATCATAAGTAGGATAATTTTTTTCATAATCTTTGAGTTGTCGAGAGGCATAGGCTATAACATTTCCATGTTGCATAAGGACACAGCCTAGACCTTTGCCTGAAGTATCGCTGTAAATGACAAATTCTCCTGATCCTGATGGTATGGTCAGAACAGGAGCTGAAACAAGTCTCCTCTTGAGTTTTTGAAAACTCTTCTCGCATTCCTCGCTCGAATGATACCGATATCTAATAATCAAACCTTCAACTCTTGGTGTTCTATGGGAGTCATTTGGTATGAGACTTTGAAAATGGGTTTAGTGTCGGGTTCAAGATCGATACAGAATTCAATTTCTCGGTTTGGGGATAAGCCAGGAAGTTCCTCAGGAAAAACGTCAGGAACTCATTAACAATAGGAATATCATTCAAGTTTGACGTGTTTTTGTTCAAATCAATGACATGGGCTAAAAAGGCTTGACATCCGTTTTTCAATAAACGAATGACTTTATGGCTAGAAATAATAGTTATAGATTTCAATGGTTTAGTTGCTTGAATTTGCATGACAGGTTGATTAGGAATATGAAAACTAATAATCTTATGAAAACAATCAATTTTAGCATGATGGGTAGTCAACCAATCAATTCCTAAAATCACATCAAATTCATGCATCTCCAAAGAAATAAGGTCAACAGGTAATGTGAGGTTGTTGATTTAAACTAGGCAAGATTTATAGATAGTAAATGTAATAGGTATTTCTCCCAATGAGATTTCAACTGATAAGACAAGATTTAAGTTTTCAATAGGCAAATTTAAACGTTGAGTACATATAGGTGAGATAAAAGAGTGGATAGAGTCAATATCTAACATGGCATAGACTTCTCGAGAATTGATGAATAGCTTACCGGTCATCACCTCATTCGATTTCTTGATCATCAAGGCTGTCATCATCAAATCGAGTCCCATATACTTCATCCGGATCTTCACGTATTTCAACCATGGGGATACCACGAAATAGTTCTCTAACGAACTGTTTCTCAGATTCTTCAACTTCATCAGTAGTAGCGTACCAATGATTTCCATTAAAATAGTATTTTCGATAGACTACAGTTTCCACGATAGTGACTAACTTAACCTGAATTCCTCTAAATTGTAACGCCCAAAAGTATAGATACATCATTTTTAAATAATCTTGAAAATCATAGCTCGAACACCATAAATCCCAAAGACTTATATGAAACGTCCATATATTCTGATCCTTTGTTATCGAGCATAACCAGGTGATGATATGTTTCCAACTGTCGAGCAAATTAAAGGCAACAATTTCTGCAAGTTCCGGATATCCTTTAAAGAACGAATTTGGAAGAACGACGGTAGAACTTTCACCTTCTTCTTCTTTAGATCGGATACAAATAATTTTTGCTTTAGGCAAATTATTCAACTCTGAGTTTGTAGAAGAATTGTTTGTGGCCTCTACATTCACTTCAGGTACTCCGTGGTTAACCTCCTGATTTTCAGATGCCATACTTATCTGTGGTCACAAAATAGATGTTAGTTCAAATAAACTGACTCATCACTTCATGTCCCTATATTCAAATCAACTCATTAGATAATAAAATCTAATTTAGGTGGGACACGCTAGTGACTAATTATATTCGCCTCTCCCCTCCTAGTTCTACCCCAGATCTCCATTAAAGACCATATCCCTAAGCTCTGATGCCAACTGTGACGCCCCCAAATCTAGGCCCACACAGCCCAAACTTGAGTCGTCAAAAGACTACAACAAAATTATTACAATGAAATACAACGTACAACAATACAGTGGATAATACAACACAACTAAGACTTCATTATTATTGCCACACTATTTTATAACACGTGAAGACTATGATAGCTATCCCCGCACTCTCACTCCATTCCCCGGCTAGACCCCGTTACGTTCTCATCTCCTGTTGAAAAACAATGGAACGAAAAGAAAGGGTGAGCTCAAATAGCCCAGTAAGAAATATCATGACTAAGATAATGACGAATAATTTATCATTAGCCTTCAACAGTTGAGTTCTTGATAGAATACAATAGACTACAAGGTTTATATCAAAAACTGCAGTTAAATTCTTAAACAACGTTCAGATCAATAATAGCAGCGGAATGAGCAATCTATTAGAAGAATAATGCAGACTATAATGTCCACTCGCTTCTCTTTTTAGTAAAAATATCATCAACTTTTATCATCTGAAATACCATTAGTCAAGATAATACAACTTCACAGTTCCTGGTCGTAATCATGCAGATCAACAGTTCGTCTTTGCACTACGGGCCAAAGACATTCAATATAACACCAACGGTCATGATTATACCAGATTCAGCCTTTGGTCATAATCATACCAACCAACAGTTCATCTTTGCACTACGGGCCAAAGAGAACATTCACCACGTGTCATAAAAGACACCGAACAGATGTATCGTCTTTAACCTAGTATATCGCCTTTAACCTATCATCTGTTCAACAATTATATCACATCTGTGCCCCCGGCCACAGATATTCACAACAGCTTGATTCTTGATGATTAATACAAATAACAGTGATACAAATGATAAACAGAAGAACAGGATAAACAATAAGTATCGGAAGTTTACTTTGTGCAGATTCAAATAATGTCCAAATTGCCAACATGATGTGGAGTGAAATTTAAAAATGATATTCAAGATCCACAGTTCAGAATAACGATTACAGTTCAATAGAAATGTTCAGAAAATAGGAAGGTTCAGTTGAACTAATGAAATTCAACTATTATGGAACATATAATATTTTCAGGAATTATAGAAGCAATAGTTCCATAATAAGTTTCGATTTAGGTGTATGGAAGAAAATAATATCCCTTACCGTAGCAGGTTTGATTAACAAAAGGTGAAGGGAATTAATATCCCTTACCATA
Source organism: Hedera helix (assembly GCA_947179155.2). Classification (NCBI taxonomy): domain Eukaryota; kingdom Viridiplantae; phylum Streptophyta; class Magnoliopsida; order Apiales; family Araliaceae; genus Hedera; species Hedera helix. The sequence goes on along the minus strand of OX359276.1, from coordinate 25,496,783 downwards.
GTAAGTTTGAATAATGGAAGATGAAAAAGATGGTATCCCTTATGAGTATAAAGGAAAATGATATCACTTACGAATATGGAATAAAAGTGTCATGTGATAATTCGTGTAGACAAATTATTTCCACACGAGACAAATAAAAAGGGTTATTCACCAACAGGCGATAATCCGCACCGTAAGGTTATTCCCATCAATTTGAATACGAATAGTTATTCACCAAACAGGCGTAATCCGCACCGTAAGGTTATTCCCACAATTTAATAGAATTTGAACACGAAGAGTTATTCACCAAACAGGCGATAATCCGCACCGTAAGGTTATTCTCAAAGATTAATAAAGAATGAATACAAAAGGTTATTCACCAACAGGCGGTAAACCGCGCCGTAAGGTTATTCCCACAATTTAATACATGGAAATAAATGGCACAAGAAAGAAACGATATTATTTTCGAGAATCAAAGAATGATAATCCCTTCAAGTAAGAAAGAAAATAATATCCATTTATGATTGTGAAAAGAGTGATACCCCTTACCTTAACACGTGACTGGATATTGATTTAAATGAGGTTGATCAACCTATATATTTTTAATATAAATTAGTAATTACCACATATAAATTTCAAAGTGTATGATAACTCGTATAATATGAATTATCAAAATTATATATATTTAACATAATTTTTGTAGTATAATATAACTACTTTTAAATAGTTTTAAAAATAATATTCCAAAATAAATCTTCCAAAGAAAGCTTTTTAAAATGAATCTTCTTAAAGAAGAGTCTTCTAAAGGAAGATTTGTGAATACCGTGAAAAATAGGAATTTATGAAATTACTACTCTTTAATAAAAGACTTACTTGAAAAATTTATGCACTCCTTTTGGCTTTCAAACACTCAAAATAACCTTACTATTCTCAGAGAAAACTCATAAAATTCTTATAGAAAAATTTTATGTTTTAGGTGTGATTTTTCTATTCAGCTGAGCAAGCTATTTATAGGAGAAATAAGTTACTATGCGGTAGGTGAGCAGCACGCCAGTGCTGAATTGCAGCAGCAGCCGTCTGGCTGCTTTCCTCCTTCTCACCAACCCACCCAGCAAGCAATTCTCACATTTCATTTTTCATGTGGGTCCCATAGAGGGCCCACATGTTTTTACTATTCCAAATAGTAATTAAATAAATTTTTTTTTTTTTTTATATATATATATATATATATTCTTCCTACATGTCCTGCATATAAAATAATGCTACGACAATAATTCAACAATAATTTAATAAATACGTGACAGATTATTATTAATTTAATAATATAAATTACAGTATATTTGCTACTGTGACAATTATTAGGTTCAATAATTTTAAAAATAGTGCCGCAACAATTATTGAGTCAATGATATGAAATACAGTGTAATGACAATTATTGAATCAATAATGCAAAATACTGTGTAACAACAATTATTGAATTGATAATATAAAATATTATGCAGTGACAATTATTGATGAAATGATGCGCAACAGTTACGGTGTCAATTATCAGACCAATAATATGAGACACTGTGCAATACCGTGTGCTACTGTAGAGTACCGTGTGCTATACTGAAATACCATAAATTACCGTATACTACTATTATTTTATCACCAGTATTTAAACAGTTAACACCGTTGACTATTTATATTTAAAAAGGTTACTTCTGTCGTTTTCTATATCCGACAATTATTCCGTTGTGGGGTCCACAAATAATTTGTTATTTCGGCGCCGTCGTACGGCACGAATATTCCCCGACCAAACGAATATTCCCCGACAAAATAAAATTTGCACATAACATCCTTAACTTTCAATTTTGTCAATTTAACCATTTACTGTTTCAGGAAAAATATATATGAAGAAAAATTAAATTTTGTATTTCATAAATTCGGGGTCTTACAACACAAATTACAAATATCATTCACGCTTATTTATGCATTTAGCATTCTTTTACCTTAGCTACACCGAAACCTCCAGCCTTCTCGTACTTTACCTGAAATGTTAGTTCATAGTAAGAATGAGCATAAAGCTCAACAAGTTAATCAGATAACACATTTTATGCTCACAGTTCATAATATGCGTCATGCATCCTTTACCTTAACATGTTATGCTTTACCTTAACATGTTATGCTTAATGTTACGTAATTCATTTAGCAATTAAACCACATAGTTGTACATAGGGCACATTTCAATTCATTTACTATCACATAGTTCACATAGAACCTTTATTTCACTTAAGTCTGAATAACTTGCATGTACGCTTTATATAGTTAACCTTTACGCTTCTTCAAATGTCTTTCATGTCCGTCTTGTCAGTTTGCTACTTTGAGCTCTATCTGTCAATACACAATCTATATATCATTATAGGATCATAAAACTTTCTATAACTTGACAAACTTAATCCATAATCACTTAACCATTAATCTCTATTCATTTCACTTTTGATGTATTACACCTTATATAGGTTAATAACACATCCTAACTTGTCCCCGACCTTGTACACAAGCATAACATGCCTTTACTTGGCTTTTGGGTATGTTAGATTATACCGTTTCTTGTTTCATTATACTTTAACACCATTTACATTGTCCATTTTTTTTTATCAATTATAGGGTTTATATAACTTGTTTTTATCATCCCATATCAAAATATAGCTTTTTAGAAGCTTAAATTTTTTTCAAATGCACAAAAATCTCGCCCCGACGCCATCAGAGCTCGCTGGCCGCGAAATGTTCTCGGCCATGAACAGTACATTTGGCCCCGACGCAATGTTTAGTACAAAACATTGCGCCTAGGTGCAATGTTCAGAATCAGCATTTTTGATTTTTACACTATCTTTGCTCATTTTTAACTCCTTCGTCTTACATCCAATTAAGCTCAAATTTGGATCATAACTAGGTCTTACTACCTAGTATTTAAAAAAATAATTACTTGGCACATTTGGCTACTCAAAATCATTGCAAAGCTAGCCCGTAGGAGGGTTGTTTAACATTTTTCCACACTTAGAAAATTTTCTAACTTTAAATTCCAATTTTTTCAACTTTGTAATTTTTGGCCATAAGCTTCAAAACGCAATTTCAACACTTGACATAGCTCGCATATGTCATATAAGACATGTCTAAGCCTTTAAAACCATTAAATTATACCTGAGGTGGGTTTTATCTGTAAAAGTTTGTTTAGGATTGAAACGATCGATGTCGATCGTTCAAAACTCATTTTCATTCTAATTCTCATCTGTTGACACTCAAATCAACCTAAACATGTGTAATAACATAAAACTAGGTCATTTGAATTCATTTCACCTTTAATTCTTCACAATTGCCAAAAATCACCTCTTAGTTGCATTTCATCAAATTTCATAAACTTTCCTAAACTTTTCATTTTCCAAAACATATACAATTTTGGCCCCTTTTTACAAAACTTGATTCTAACGCCTCATTTAACACATATAGTACATAATTGACTCGTATGGGCCTTCAAGACATTTCAAACTTTTCAAATGAATTCATTTTTTCCAAATAACTCACTTTAGGCGTCGGCAAACGTTTTCAGACGTTTAAAATTCTCATTTATCGCCATAGACACCAAACGACTTCCAAATCATTTGTAACACGTGTATTAACATCAAACTTAACTATTTGGCCTCATTTGACCTTCAATTACATGAAATGGCTGGTATGATGTCGCAAGCACCCAAAAATAAAATCTTACTTTGAAAAAATAAATATGTAGTAGTGCAAGTAAGAGTCGATCCCACAGAGATGATTAATTTAATCTTATGTTTTCGTAAACTAAAATGGGGGGGGGGGGGGGGTTTAATTAAAGAAATAATTTAAATAAAATTAACTAAAATAAATATGCAAGAAATAAATAAGAAGAAGAAAAAACCCTTGGTTTAAGTCAACATCCACCATCAAGAATTTACAACTGATCACTGATGCAAGAATAAATCAATTCATATTTTAAATATTCAACGTGGAATAATTTCTCCCATTCGAATAATTTTCCTATCTCTCCTTAATTTTAGTTAAGCAGAAACAAGCGATCTAAATAACCCTTACTACTAAATAATCTCAGACAAGCGCTAAAGATTTAACCTAGTAGCAACATAAAGAAATAGAGAGATCGTTAAACTAAATAACACAATTCAAGTGTCTGCATTTAATTTAGATGAATATTTTTCCTAAGATAAAATAATCTTTTGATAAGCAAAATAATTATTAAACTTAGTTGCTTCGCAAATTAAAGTGACCAAACAATTACGGATTTGATATTTAACTTAGCAGTAGATTTCAACGAATAATAAACTAGTATGCATCCTAGCAATTAAACGAATTAATCATAAAATTAAACACAGAAAAATATTCAATACTCAAAATATAAATTGAACAATTAAAATAAATTAGATCTCACAGTGTATTGATCTTGATGGCTTCAATAACTTAAACCAAGAAAAATAAATTAACTACTCATAATTGTGGAGAACACTAAATAATAGAAGAGAGAACTTTTATTCTAATAGAAAAGTTATATCTTACAATGTGTGTCAAACCCTCTATTTATAGGCTCCATAAACCTCTTAACCCTAATAGGAATTATACTCTCCAAACCCTAATAGGATTTAAAATACAAATAAAAATAAAAGAAAAAGAAAAATAATTATTATCCTAATCCTAGTTGGAATTAAAATCCAATTTGGAATCAAAAAGTAGCAAAAATCCTAAATAATCCCGTTTTGCAACATTTCCGCACAACCAAACAAGACTTAACTGTTAGAGTTTATGCCCTAGAGGCTAATTATTTGATGTAATTGCTTAACATTTTTGATATTATATTTGATTGAATAAATAGATTATTTTATTATGATTTCATTTACTGCGTTATATAAATGTTAACATAATAAAAGCCCTTAGAATAATGATACGAATTATATAGCTTTAAGTATGTGACTTGAACATGAGATTATATAATTATAATTAGTATCATTGCTCTTAAATGTCCCTAGTCGAGTATCATTGTTAATGGGACAACAACGATGCATTGAGACTAGTATGTGGATTGACTGATGGCCAAATCTCATTGGTCATAAATATATGAGATATTTGAGTCAATGCATAGGTACATGTTAGAGAACAATGTACTGGACTGACCCACCATGAGAATTCTACATGGAGCATTATGCAAAGTGTCATAAGAAATTCTTATAGTGACAATGATGTAATGATCCTCCGACCTGAAGTCATTATATTATTACACGAGAATTTGTGTACTTTGATATCATCAAATGTCACCTTTAATAGGGTGGACAATAAAGGTGATTATTGGGTACATCATGAATCGTGTGAGGAATATGAGTGATCTAGATGGAATTTAACCCTCCTATATATTAGGGGTGATATCCATAGGCCTCTTGATTGAGTAGGACTATGAAATGCATGGCCATGCTCAAATATTGATTTGTTTCATATAGTCTACTCATTGATCAAGAAAACTCAGATTAAATTATGAAGAGTATGACACATTCCATGCCTCGAGTTTAATCTAGGATATAAGGTTAAAAGGATTAAATTACATTGAAACATTGGTCACGAAAAGGTTGTATCGAATCACCGATCTTATTATTATTTGGGTAGCAGTGATGCATTACTAGATGCCGCTCACTGTTTATAATTTTATAATATGATTTTAAAATTATTACCAACATAATAATAACCTATAGGGTCACACACTTAGAACGTAATTAAAAGGAAATTAATTTAAATTGTAAGTATTTTAAATATGTCAATATGATTGATAGTATTTAAAAATTACGAATTTAAATTAATAGGATAATTTGTATATATGTATATTAATTAAGTAAGACTTAATTAAAATATAATATATATAAATTCGGATTTTATTTTTCTATTTATTTTAGGTTTTAGTTAATTCCTATTAACTACTATATATATGATATATCAGTAGTCTAAAAAGTCACGTAAGGAAAAACTAAAACCCTAGCCGCTTTCAGAAAGAGGCTAGAGAGAAAAATAATTGGGAAATCCTGATCTTGGTGGCTAGTACCGCGGTTCCTTTTGCTGCAGATCGTGGGACGATTCGCGGAGCGTTCGTGTGGATACCGTAGAGACGCAGTCGCTGGATTGCGTTGAAGATTCGAAGCTGTTCCAGAATTCAATCGTCTCCTGTCCATCTCAGATAATCGGTAAAATAATCTAAACCTCTGATTAATCTGTTTTCGCTTGGATCCTGTCTTAGGGTTTCGGAAAAAAAAATTTAAATTCCGCTGCTTTCACTGTGTCGAAACCCTAACATTAACGCGTTAGTTGACTCGGTCAACGCGCTCAACTGACGTCAGCATTACGCCAGCACAATCCGCCCACGCATTGCGCGGCTGTTTCCCATCCAAGAGCAAAACGGCGTCGTCCATTGTCCTCCGTTCTTTTGCTGTCTGGCCGCGCATTGCGCGGCTGCTTTTCTTTTCCGCTAATCAAAACGACGTCGTTCTCATCCTTGCAGCTGACTCCTTCCCCGCACCATGCGCGGACGTCTGTGTTTCCGGTTAATTACCATTATGCCATCTAATCTTTGCAGATTTTACAAATTTGCCCCCAAAACTTATTTTCCTACAAAATAAAATAAATAAAAATAATATAAAAATACTAAAAATCCTAAAAACACATAATAATAAATAAAACACCTAAAACACTAAAAATAAATAAAAACACATAAATAAAAAGAAATATAAAAATATTATAAAATTACCTAAATTAACATAAATTAACTAAAATCCTATAAAACCTTTTAAAACCAAAATAAACTAAATAATTAAACATTTGAGCACACAATAAATATAAAAACTAAGTATCATAGCATAAAAAATATCGTATAATTTAATCTTATCAAATACCCCCACACTTAGCTTTTTGTTTGTCCTCAAGCAAAACAAGAACAAAAACTATAAAATTAAAACTAATAATCAAACAACTTACTTGAGCAACAAATCAATTTAAATTTCAACATCAGCCTCAAAGATTTTTTAAAATAATAACTCAAAGAAAATTTCAAAACCATGCAAAATCTAGAACTTTAACATATTTATCAATTCTACTTTACTCAAGACCTTTTGTGTGTGTGTGAATCCAAATGTATCAAACTAATCAAAATTCAGATAAGTTTCGATCATTAATTACCTTATAAAAGATATATAATAAAACTCAATATATTTATTTTTCACATTACTCTTTGCCAATATAGACAAATATAAATCAGAAGATCAAAAGGTTTCAAACAATTATATATACTAGGATTATTAATATGCATTTTTTTCAAATATTTTTTCATTTATTTATTTTTTCTTTTAATGGGTGCGTTTTATGCTCCATCCCATAAGCATTTAACCATTTAAACTTTCTCTTAATTAAAACTAGCTCAAACAAATGGATATAAGTGCATAAAAATTTAAAGAATCTCAAGCAAAGTAATTATTAATAAAAAGTCAAAATTCAGACTAAGCAAAAATTTATCATTTTTTCAAGAGTTATTAAAACAAAAATCAAGATTTTATCATTGGCTAAAAATTTAAAATTCAATTAACTCATTGCTCAAGTGACTCATCCTAAAAATAAAATAAAAAATAAAAAACTACTCCATTTTCGTAGGAAACACGGTTACACTTAGCACGAGCAATAAGCCTTTAAACCCCAAGGTTACCCCAAGTGGATGAGTTTTGTCTCGTGAGGGTTTGCAGTGAATTTACCCACAAAATTCAAATTTTCAAAAATTTCCTAAATTTTTCAAAATATGACCTAAAAATAACAAAAAAATCCTAAATCTCTTCCCCCACACTTAAAATTTACATTGTCCCCAATGTAAAATAAAATGCAAAGAAAAAGACACAAATAAATATAAAAAGAAAAAAGGAAAAGAAATGTAAATCTGATTTCTTGGGTTGTCTCTCAAGCAGCGCCTTTGTTTATTGTCATTGGCTCGACAGCAGGCCAAAGTACTACGTTACTCCTACTTCATGAATTTTGAGTACCCCATCCATCACGTCATTCTTCATCGGTAGTTTCAGTCTCCCTTGCACGTGACATGAATGTTTTACTCCCTATTCAACGAATAAATATTTAATATGATTGGAGAGAGTCTTTATATTCGGAATGGGATCCTGCAAAATAAAAGATAAAAATTTGTCATGAGTAACAGGCAATGGAATGGAAATAATTGCATTATTATCATTTTTCCAAGAGTTATTAAAACAAAAATCAAGATTTTATCATTGGCTAAAATTTAAAATTCAATTAACTCATTGCTCAAGTGACTCATCCTAAAAATAAAATAAAAAACTACTCCATTTTCGTAGGAAACACAGTTATACTTAGCACGAGCAATAAGCCTTTAAACCCCAAGGTTACCTTAAGTGGATGAGTTTTGTCTCGTGAGAGTTTACAGTGAATTTACCCACAAAATTCAAATTTTCAAAAATTTCCTAAATTTTTCAAAATATGACCTAACAATAACAAAAAATCCTAAATCCCTTCCCCCACACTTAAAATTTACATTGTCCCCAATGTAAAATAAAATGCAAAGAAAAAGACACAAATAAATATAAAAAGAAAAAAGGAAAAGAAATGTAAATCTGATTTCTTGGGTTGCCTCTCAAGCAGTGCCTTTGTTTATTGTCATTGACTCGACAGCAGGCCAAAGTACTACTTACTCCTACTTCATGAATTTTGAGTACCCCATCCATCACGTCATTCTTCATCGGTAGATTCAGTCTCCCTTGCACGTGACATGAATGTTTTACTCCCTCTTCAACGAATAAATATTTAATATGATTGGAGAGAGTCTTTATATTCGGAATGGGATCCTGCAAAATAAAAGATAAAAATTTGCCATGAGTAACAGGCAATGGAACGAAAATAATTGCATTATTATCAAAAATCATTGGCAAAGAATTTAATGGAGCTTCATCCTCCTTCAAATCTGGTTTCAGCTCAATTACTTTTTCTTCCTTTAACTCCAAATTGTTGGTAATTGTTATCTCTAACTTTTTCTTGCTTGTTTCCTCAACAACTTCCACCACCTTAGGCATGTCATCATAAAAAATAACATCATTGTCTATGTTAACACTGTCCGCTTCATTGATGATGTTTGTTTTCTCTTGCTTTGGTGATGGAGGGACTGTCTTTTCTGGATCTTCTATATCATTTTCACTTCTTAACACTTGTACACTTGTATTCTCCAATGGATTATTCACCGTTTGAGAATGTACTTGCTCAAAACTTTGCTCCTCCAATTGATCGATTGTGATTTGTCCCATTGGAGTACCCAAACGCTGAATAATCGCATTTGTTTCTTGAATATGTGCCTGCATGTCTTGTTGAAATTGCAAAGTATCCTGTTGAAATTGCAAATTATTAATTTCAATTAATTTAATCATATCCTCTAAAGACATATCAGAAGTATTTTTTTGACTCTGTTGTTGTTGGGGATATGGTTGCATGTATTATTGATAGCTTGAAAAATTCTGATGTGCGGACGGATTCGTTTGTGGATTCTCATAGCCAAAATTAGGATGATCCCTCCAGCCTGAATTATACGCGTTTGAATAGGGATCACATCTCCACCAGGGAAACCACTTGTTATATTGACTTGCTCATAGGACTCCTCTTGAAGAATGGGGTACATATTAGTCGGATGTCCTACCACCGCACAAATCCTACAAGCTTCCATTGGTTGTGCATTACCTGCAACCATTTGATAAACAAGAGAAATTAGGGTATCAATTTGTTGGTCAAGGGAAGAAATAGTTACCTCATTGGCATAATCATGCATGAATTCCATCTTGAACCTGCACAACTAAATTAAATTATGAAAAATTAGAAAAATAAAATCTAAAAAATAAAAATAAAAAATTACTAACTTAAATACATATTTACAAAAGCACAAAATCAAATTAAAATCATTCCCCGGCAACGGCGCCAAAATTTGGTATGATGTCGCAAACACCCAAAAATAAAATCTTACTTTGAAAAAATAAATATGTAGTAGTGCAAGTAAGAGTCGATCCCACAGAGAATGATTAATTTAATCTTATATTTTCGTAAACTAAAATTAGGGAGGTTTTTAATTAAAGAAATAATTTAAATAAAATTAACTAAAATAAATATGTAAGAAATAAATAAGAAGAAAAAAAACCCTTGGTTTAAGTCAACATCCACCATCAAGAATTTACAACTGATCACTGATGCAAGAATAAATCAATTCATATTTTAAATATTCAACGTGGAATAATTTCTCCCATTCGAATAATTTTCCTATCTCTCCTTAATTTTAGTTAAGCAGAAACAAGCGATCTAAATAACCCTTACTACTAAATAATCTCAGACAAGCGCTAAAGATTTAACCTAGTAGCAGCATAAAGAAATAGAGAGATCGTTGAACTAAATAACACAATTCAAGCGTCTGCATTTAATTTAGATGAATATTTTTTCTAAGATAAAATAATCTTTTGATAAGCAAAATAATTATTAAACTTAGTTGCTTCGCAAATTAAAGTGACCAAACAATTACGGGTTTGATATTTAACTTAGCAGTAGATTTCAACGAATAATAAACTAGTATGCATCCTAGCAATTAAACGAATTAATCATAAAATTAAACACAGAAAAATATTCAATACTCAAAATATAAATTAGATCTCACAGTGTATTGATCTTGATGGCTTCAATAACTTAAACCAAGACAAATAAATTAACTACCCATAATTGTAGAGAACACTAAATAATAGAAGAGAGAATTTTTATTCTAATAGAAAAGTTATATCGTACAATGTGTGTCAAACCCTCTATTTATAGGCTCCATAAACCTCTTAACCCTAATAGGAATTATACTCTCCAAACCCTAATAGGAATTAAAATACAAATAAAAATAAAAGAAAAAAAAAATAATTATTATCCTAACCCTAGTTGGAATTAAAATTCGATTTGGAATCAAAAAGTAGTAAAAATCCGAAATAATCCCGTTTTGCAGCATTTCCGCCCAACCAAACAAGCCTTAACGCGTTAGTTGACTCGGTCAACGCGCTCGGCTGACGTCAGCATTGCGCCAGCACAATCCGCCCGCGCATTGCGCGGTTGTTTCCCATCCAAGAGCAAAACAGCGTCGTCCCTTGTCCTCCGTACTTTTGCTGCCTGGTCGCGCATTGCGCGGCCACTTTTCTTTTTCGCTAATCAAAACGACGTCGTTCTCATCCTTGCAGCTGACTCCTTCCCCGCGCCATGCGCGGACGTCTGTGTTTCCGATTAATTACCATTATGCCATCTGATCTTTGCAGATTTTACAAATTTGCCCCCAAAGCTTATTTTCCTATAATATAAAATAAATAAAAATAATATAAAAATACTAAAAATCCTAAAAACACATAATAATAAATAAAACACCTAAAACATTAAAAATAAATAAAAACACATAAATAAAAAGAAATATAAAAATATTATAAAATTATCTAAATTAACATAAATTAACTAAAATCCTATAAAACCTATTAAAACCAAAATAAGCTAAATAACTAAACATTTAAGCACACAATAAATATAAAAACTAAGTATCAGGGCATAAAAAATATCGTATAATTTAATCCTATCAATGGGCAAAAATCTCACATTTGTGGCATTTTTGCCAAATTTCCAAAACTTTATACTTGAACATCATTTGAATCCTTGAACTCTATGTACATATACATTAACATTTGTTCATTTAACAACCTTGTATGCTTGTGTCACTTTTACATGTATCTTCCAAAATACTTTATAGATTACAATTTGATTTACATGAAAAATATAGCCTAATATTGTGTATTTCCTTCATAAATCATACTCTTCAACCTTTAATCAATTTTGAATGCTATCTAACATGAAAATAAGCATGGTTCTTACATGATCAACATTTTCAACTAGGTTTTCATTACTTCTAATAACATATAACACATGATCATCCATTAAATCATGGTTTTTAGCCTTGAACATGAACATGGATAATATATTACCTTTGTTCCATCACTTTTAAGCCTAGAATTTCATCATACACCATACATATAGCATGTAACTCACATACATCACATAATCAACCCTTAAATTTCAAGGAATCATGTATGGCTATACTTAACTTCCATTTAAACTCATAAAATACTAAATTTTATAGTAAGAACATGGTTATACCTTCCTTGAGCTTGTCTTCCTTCTTGTAATAAACCTTCTCAAGGTTTGATCATCCACTTTGATGCCTTGTTAAACTCTCCTTGATCACTTTTGCACTTGAATCCTTCATGATTTCTTAAAATTTCTTGGAACCCTAGCTCTTTTCTCTCTTGCTCTCTTAAGCTCTCTATACAACTTCGAATGAGAGAAGTGAAAATGAACCAACAATACTTGATACTAGAAAATATAATCATATATATATGTTGATCATTTCTCCAACAACTAACCATACATGGTTAGTTTAACTGTATCATGGTTAGGGGTAGTTATGTCATTTCACTTGATCAAGTATGGACATTTTGGTCATTAAGCCATTCTAGGACACAAAGGTCATTCTTTAAATTGACAAGGGCATCATATTCTTTTCTCAAAAATCCTAGAAAATTAATTTTTCCTTAAATCATACTTGGCTCATTTCTTATCTAATTCAAGTCATTTTTATCCAAATTAATTCCTTTTTTTTAACCCAAATTTGCTTAATTAGGCTTGAATTTAAGTTCGTCATCAAATAATCCATAATTGGCTTGTCCCAAAATACTTGTCACACTTCAAAAATTACATTTCATCAATTAATAATAACAATTCACAATAAATTGCCAATTTACATAATATCCATTCTCAATTGTCTAAGAACCTTTTTTGGTTCTACATTTAATCAATTTCACCTTCCGATATCTCAATATAATCGAATTGCTCATCTTTTCCATAAACCGCTTCCTCAAGAAGTGAACCTCAACCGAATTATCAAAATTCATCGTCCTTTGTCCTTTTTAAGCTCATAATACATCCATTACAACTTTGCGCCCCTTTACATATTTACATAACACCCTGGTGCCAAATTTGCACCATACCTGCATACTACAATCTATCTACACATTTTCGGGGTGTTACCTTCCATATATATGATTCGCATAAATACATACCTTATTCAAATCAATTATATCAATTTCTTAATAAACTCCAAATATTCACATATCATCCCTTTAATCCTTTATTCTCTAGCTTTAAACTCATTTTCCTTCTCAACTCAAATACATACATATACCCATATTCATACATTCAAGTTATTACATGCTGACGCATCATAGCGTCCTACATTAATTATTTTTCGTCCTTAACCTTTAATACGTTTTACTTTCATTCAACCACATAGGTCTCTTTAACACATTGATTAAATCATAATTATATTTAATCACATATTAATACATCATATCCTTCTAGCCCAGGTTTTAATCTTCTAACATTTACTTAAATAATCAAATTCTTATTTAAAATCCTTGTAAAAGTCTAGGATATCACAGCTCCTCTTCACAAGGAAAACTCCCACAACAAAATATGGTAATGCACAACAAATTAAAAAGACAAAGCTAGGGTTCAGAGAAAATTTTAAACCTTTGAATGCTTGAACTTCTTCTAGACAAAAGGTTAGGGTTTCTTCCTTCTTCCTCTACTCCACCCGAAAATGGCTATCCTCTTTGGTGCTCTAGCTAACAAGCTCTCTAACTAACAATGCTCTCACACTTAGAGTATTTTCTTACTCTTTTCTCTCAAGAACTCCCTCTCTCTCTCTCTCTATTATAAGGATAGACCACCAAATGAAGCAAACTCTCTTACACTTGGTAGAGAGTCTATATATAGGACTCTTCTAAGCTTGGTTAATTCTTACTAATCAACTAACATCTCCTAATTAGGTCTCTAATCTACAAGAACAAGATCCACATTTTAGGGGATTCGACTTGCATTGGGGAGGGTTTTATGGGTTGTTGTTTTTTAGAGAACTTGGAGCCTTAAACCCCCTAATGGGGCCCTTTTTTGGCCGGCTACCCTCCTCCATTTATCCCCCAAATTTTATTTATTTTTTCATCTTTTATGATCATATATATACATATACATATATACACCAACACATGAACTTGTGGGTCACTAATTGGATACTTGCATTAATATCATCGGGCTCATTTAAATCAATTTCTTGGGTTAGCATTTTAGTTCCAAATGGACTTAAGATTTGAGCTACACCAATTAAATTAATTGGGTTAAACAATTAATTAGAAATGGGCTACTAGTTGTGCTTAATTTAATTTACCAACTCATGGTTTGGTTAATTTTCTACTAGTAAGTCACTTTGAGCTACTAGTTTAAAATCATTCGGGCTTGTTCATCTACTTTGTTTGGCTCAATCATTCAATCTCATTTGGACTCAATTTAATTCCCATCGAACTACTAGATTAATTCATTTAAAGCTCCCAATAATTAAATCAATTAGGCTAACTACACTAACCTACGAGACTTGAAATTCTAACAAGTGTTGGACTATTTTAATTTAATATTGAACTCATCATTTAATTAGTAGTTTATCTACTAATTAAATCATTTAAGACTTACCACATTGGTTTATTTAATAAACACATTAGTTTAACCACATAATCTAATTTATAATATAGTTTGTCATATTGCTTACTATATTCACATATTTATTTCAATCTAAGATGTAGCTTGCCATATAAGACTACATTAGTTTAATTTACCAATCTAGTTTGCTATATTACCGATTTAGATTATCATATAATCCAATTAGATTTGTTAATTTAAAAAAGTCATTTAGACTCCTTGATTAGGTTTAAGTTTAAAACCCTTACACATACACGTAATAAAACATCTCTTGGGCTTGCTTTAAATAACCCTAGACTAGTCCATTAGTTAATTAATTATCTTATTTGGACTTTTCATTTAATCACTATTACATCACATATTCCCACATTGGTTTAACTTCAACGATTCATTTATTTCCTTCTTCTTCATTAATCATACAAGTAATTTCACTTGATGATTATTAATCTTCTTATTTGTCATTCAAGGCCAACGTTCAAGCATTGATGATTTTATCGCATAAGCTCCTCTTACATTTACTATCCCCTTTAGTTAATTTGATTTAATTAAATTAACTAATTACATAATTCTTACCACACAACACACATACACATAAATACATTACTACACGTAGCATCTTTTCATGAAGATATTATATATAAAAAAATTGGTTCGCAATTTTCTTGATTATTACAACCACTTAATAATTTTTCAGTTGCTAAGGAGGCCAGGGACAAGTAGAAGCAGCTGAAATCAAACAGGTGTAAGCCACTTGTATGTTAAGTTAGTAATTGACTAGGCAGATTGCACGCACCACGTGTGTGAGATTCTTTATAGAGTTTAATTTAATAATAATTATTGTCTTCATTCAGAAATTTATGAATAATTTTAATTTTTTTAAATAAATTTGAGTTATTTAAAATATTAAAATTAATTAATTTAAAATTTTGACAATATAGTTATTAAAATTTTATGTAACTATTGATCTAAAGTTAGAGATATATTTATATATAAAACAAGACTTTTATTTTAAAATATATATATATTCTTACCTTTAACTGAAAATACAATAGTAGTGATATAATTGAAATACTATATTGAATCTTAAAAATGACATAAATATTGTTAATTGAAATTAATTTGTTTGTGAAGGTATAATTGAGTTGACCTTGAATACTTCTTTTAAAAATACCAAATGATATTAGAATAATTAAGAATATATGAACATAATTGAACATAACCATTTCCCTTCAACTCATTAACCAAATCAAATAAATTAAGAGAAGAAATCTCGAAACATTCACAAATAAATAGAAAATAAACATTTATTTGTTAATATTATACCCTAGGGGGAACATAGCCACATAAGGGAAGCTTAGCTAAATTTGTTTTTTTTTTTAAACACAAGTTTTAACTTTAATTTATTTAGGGCATGATATATAGATGAATAGATAATTAGAGATTGCATGTTAATTTGTATATCAATTTTAAGAATTTAAAATTTTCTAATATTATTTTGACATAATTTTTATTTTTATTCTTTTCTATTTTAAAATTTATTATTTTATTATTTCCTCCGTCCAACTCTACTTGTTCTAGTTTGAAAGTACACATCTATTAAGAAAAAATATTTATCTCAAAATTACCCATCATAATTACATTATTATTATTATTATTATTATTATTATTATTATTGTTTTATTTAATCTCCCAACTATTCTTGGAACAAAAAATAGAGGAGAGAGGAAAATTGAGTGTGGTTGCGATTTCGATGTCAAAAAGTTAATAGTGCTACTTTTTTCAATATATATCAAAAATAGTATTAAAAAAGAAATATGACAAACAAATTTAGACAAATCAAAAAAAAAATTTAAGACAGGTAAACTTGGACAAATGGAGTACAATTCAACTATAAGGATAAACATTTCATTATTGGCAACTAGGGTAACCTAAGGGAAACTTAGCTTTTTCATATAATGGTTTCATTAATTATAACTTCTTCTGACTTTTTCTGGAGTGTAGACTTGAACATGTGATTACCACCTTTGATTTTTTGGATATAAAATTAAACAAGTAAAATCAATTTTGATTAAATTTTTGCAAATTAAGATCTTTAGATTTAAATGAAACTCTTTCTTTAGAATGAAGAGAGTTTTTTTTTTCTTCTTATGATGCACTAATTTTTGAATGAGTTTTACTATGCTTTTCTCCAATATAATAGTTTTAATATTTGAATCAGTGGCGGCACCAAAGTTTTGTTTCAAGAGAGGCCAAATTTTTTATAAACAACTTATCATAATTAATACAATTTTAAAGTGCACGTAAAATAATAAATTAGCTGAGTTATTTTTTTAGTCCATGCCAACCTATCGATCAAAGTGTCGTCGATCTATACTCATAGTAATACTTTAAATAATTTCTTTTCTCAACATTATTTATTTCAAAATTAGATATACAATATAATTTTTTGAAACTAATTTATAAAATCATAAAATTTTAAATCGATATAAATTTTGAAAGAAACAAACATGATATTTAACCGGTAACAATTGTTAATTAGTTTATAATAATTGTAGTTGTTTGTACAAAAATTGATTCAATTTAAATTTCAGGATCTCATAAACTAATTTCAAAAGATTAAAATATACTCTAACTTGGATTAGAGGGTATATAAATTTTAAATGAATTATTTGCACAAATTATGCTAAATGATTTTTTTATCAAATAAGTTATATACATAATTTTAATTAAAGAAATGAAATTAAAATGACACACACACACACACACACACACACACACACACTGTGACGACCCCAAATTCGGGTTCCATAACCTCGAGTTTGGTTCTCACTATTCAACACATTACTAACAATTAAATACATACATTGCATTTAAATATCGCGGAATAATACATATTGGTTCCCTTACAAAAAGGTTACAATACCAGGGTCTATTAACCTTAACATAAACAGTTCCTATCATAAGGAATTACAAAAGGTTTAACAACAGTAAACACAAATTTAAGCATCTAATTAGCATGCATAAACTACTTAAGCTCTGGCCTTTCCTTTTCCCTTATCCTTCTTTGAGCAATCAGGATTATCTGAAAAATGGTTCATGATATAGCAAGAATGAGCAACTAGTTTGCTCAGCAAGTTTAGAATAATCATAAAGATTTAATATATCATGAATGAATGGGAAATATCATCAATGATTCAACAATAGATATAACAATTGTGAATGAAACAGGATTCAAATTTTAATAAACAGAATATTTGAATCTTAAAATGCTGAGTGGTCACTAAGGACCCTGAACTAACTAGGGTATAATAGAGTTTCCTCAGACCCTTTGAGTTGTTTGGTTTTCAAGGGGATCAGCCTATTCAACCCGCTGTATATGCATTACATTTAGTCACTGGCGCCCAAAGTCGGTTTCCCGACACAAAATCCCCTAATTTAGGGTTGTTCAATTCTCAGACTTAATATAAGAAATCCGCACCCAGCAATGGTTTGGATAAGCTTTTAAAAATATTCAAGTTATTGAATTTAGAAACGCAATGTCTAGCTGAATCATTAGCTTCAGACATTTTTAATACAGTTCATGAATCAAGAACTAACAAGCTTCAAATGCACTAAGTGCGATTGTATAAACAATATGGATGTGGAATAATTTTAAATAATTAAACCACTTCAAGCTTTAACAATAAATACAAGTATGGAAACTTGTTCAACGATAATAATTGAGTAGGGTTAGAGAACTTGCCTGTTTGCTCAGCTACAATAATTGTCTAGCTTTAACTAACTTGCTTTGAAAGACCTAACATTAATAAAGTCGGTCTAATAATTAGTACGACGTATTTGCATAATTATACGCTTAATAACGAACTTATTTACCACATAAGTACTAACACATAAATTACATTAGTCAAAACAATATTATTAACCTTATAGACACTTAATCATTTTAGGTTAATAATTTAATAAGTTAGAAAATATTTTTCTTAAGTGTTGAACACTTATTAAACCCTTAAACAACTTATTATAATTGTTTAATTAAATCATAATTAAATTAAATTTATTTTATTAACTCAATCTCTATTTAATTACTATTTAATATTGATTAAATAGAAATTAATTAATTAACTCTAGTTATTATTTAAAATAAATAATAACTAATTGTACTTACTTATTATTTAATTATAATTAAATAATAAATAATTATTAACTTAGTTTAAACCTTCTTTAATTTAATGTTAATCAACCAATAATTAACCAAGTAATTAACCTTACTTATTATTTAATTAAGGAAATTAAATAATAGTTTACTAATCTTAATCCTCTTTAATTATTATTTAATGTCAATTAAATAATAATTAATTATTTAATTAATTTTAATTATTATTTAAGGTTAAATAATAATCAAATCATTCTTATTTATTATTTAAATTAAATAATAAATTATTACTCTAATAACTTAATTTCCATTAATCGTTATTTAATGTTAATTAAATAATAATTAATTACTTAATTATCTTTATTTATTATTTAATAATATTTAAATAATAAATAATTAATTTATAAATTTTATCTCTCTTTAAATATTATTTAATAGGCATTAAATAATAATTGCTAATTTATCATCTTTATTTATTATTAACATTTAAAATAATAAATAAATAATAAATTTATTTAACCTAACCATGGTTTAGCTAACTAGATTAATATTTAAAATATTTAAATATTAAACTTTATGAAAAATATCCTCCCCAATATTATTTTTGTATTATTATTATTTTTGTTATAATTTTAAATTAATTTTCAAATATTTAAATTAATTAAAATTAACCCGAATGGCATTTTCGTAAATAAGTTGAAAAACCGGACCGAGGGCAGAATGGTAATTCTGCCAAGAAAAACACGGAGGGGCAAAATGATAATTTCGCCGAAAAGTTTCTTACCGCGCATTGCGCGCGTTTTAGTTTGTTACGGGTCAAAACGACGCCGTTTTTGAAAAGCCGGAAACGGCTTCCGCGCGTACGCGCGGAGTGAATTTTCTACGGACGCCAAACGACGTCGTTTGGCTCCGCGTTTCTGGTGAACAGTAGCTGCGCGCATTGCGCGGAAAAATCCAATTTTTTTTATTTTTAGCAGATTGTGAACAGTGCTCCGGCTACCCATTTTAAATAAAAATATACCAACAAGTAAGCTTTAAATCATCAATAAAAATCCAAAAAAATTACCAATCACCTTATATTAATTTATAACATGAAAAAATAATTTTTCATGATTTAATATCAATATTTTTTTATAAAAAATTTTTTACATCACATAAACTACCATAAATCATAACTTTTTGTGTATAACTCCATTTTAAGTGATTCAAACTTTGTTTTTCTCATGATTTAATGTTCTATAATATTAGAACATCAAACCTAAGTTTTACAAAAATATTTTTGGTAATATATTTCAAAACTTGTTTACACACTACTAAATACATATTTTAGCATATAAAATATACCAAAATACAAACCAAACATATTAAACTCAAGCATGGCATAAATATTACCACTACACATTAATAATCATATTAACATGTTTATATTAACATGATGATTTATTTAATTTAAAAACAACACTTTATTTAAAATAACTATTACCTTGATTTAATGGCTATTCTTCTTTTTCTCCCAAAGTATGTTGTGAATCTTGAAGGCATAAACTAGCTTAGCACTCCTTCTCCTTCTCTTGCTCTCTCTCAAAATATTTTGCTCTCAAACTCTCTCTTTTGATTTTTGGAGCAAAATGAAATAACATCTATCAACTTTTCAAGTATACTTGAAAAATTAGTAGATACACATAATGTATCTAATAATTTTGACCACTACAAGCTAGCTATTGGATACTTACACAAGCAATTTAGTCCATACATAGTTGGTGAAAAGAAGCATGGTTTCATGTACTACAAAAATTAAAACAAGCAATCCTTAATTAAATAAATGGAAAATAAAATAAAATATCCAAAATCACTTTTTCTCTCTCCCAAAACCAACATGGTCGGCTGATGACACTTATTCTTGTCCCAAATTATTAGTCACATTTTCATTTTTAATAATTAATAAGTTAATTTAAGTATTTTTCAAGTGGGCCAATCATTGGGCTTTAATTTAAAATACCAATTGGGCTTCTATTAAATTGTTTGGGCTACTAAATTGTCAAATTTTATTATTCTACACTTGGGCTACTAATTGACCCATGTTGGGCTAATTTAATAATTTATACATTAATTATTCAATCCATGATTAAATAAATAATTAAATTGAATAAATAATTAAATATTCTAACCCATTAGTATTAAATTACTAAATGGACTAATAAATATTATTATTAATATTTCACATTATTTACATTAATTAATAATCATATTAATTAATTTATTATATTTAATTCACTCATTATATTCAATTTAATTGAATATTTAATTAATAGGAAACTTATCAATTATTTTGATATTAAAACTTTAGGGTTTGTTCACCAATTTAATAACATATTAGTGACCCCCTTTAATTAATTTTAGTAATTAATTACATAATTATTTAATCACATAATTAATTAATCACATAAAAAGATTTAAATAATCTCATAAAACTAACTCGTTGGAAATTAAATTAATAATTTAATTAATAAAGATGTGGAAATTCTAGGACATTACATTCTCCCCTCCTTATAAAAATTCCGTCCTCGGAATTGTAAAATAAGGTTACTCAAATAAAAACGGGTAATTTGTCCTCATTTCCTCCTCTAATTCCCACGTAGATTCTTCAATGGCGTGATTCCTCCAGAGTACTTTGACAGAATGAATTATCTTATTTCTCAGTTTCTGTTCCTTCCTATCGAGTATCTGAACAGGAACTTCTTCATATGATAAGTCCTTCCCGACTTGAATTGGTTCATAGGAGATAACGTGCTTGTAGTCTAGTTTGTATGGCCGCAATACCGACACGTGAAACACATTGTGAATATGTTCCAATTCAGGAGGTAAAGCTACCTCGTATGCTACTTCACCCACTCTTCTCAATATTTCGAACGGTCCTATGAACCTTGGACTCAATTTCCCCTTCTTTCCAAACCTGATCTTCCCTTTCCAGGGAGATACCTTAATGAACACAAAACTCCCCACCTCGAAGTCTCGTTTCTGTCGATGTAAATCGGCGTATTTCTTTTGACGGTCTTGAGCTGCTACTAGCCGAGCTCTTATTACCTTGATAATTTCTACCGTCTGTTGAACCAATTCTGGCCCCAACAGTCGGCGTTCTCCTACCTCATCCCAACATAGAGGTGTTCTGCATTTTCTGCCATATAAAGCTTCGTAAGGCGGCATACCTATGCTCGCATGATAACTGTTGTTATATGCAAACTCAACTAGTGGTAGATGGATTTCCCAACTGCCCTTGAAATCCATTACGCAGGCCCTGAGCATATCTTCCAATGTCTGAATTGTTCTCTCACTTTGCCCATCGGTCTGCGGATGATACGCTGTACTCATTCTCAACTGTGTCCCCAATCTCTCCTGAAGACTTCTCCAAAATTTTGACGTGAAGCGCGGATCTCTGTCTGACACAATCGATACCGGCACCCCATGTCTTGAAACTATCTCTTTGATGTACAATTTGGACAACTGATCCAAACTGAACCTAATCTTGATCGGCAAAAAGTGCGCTGACTTTGTTAGCCGATCCACAATCACCCAAATTGCGTCATATCCCTTCTGTGTTGCTGGAAGTCCTACCACAAAATCCATTGTGATATGCTCCCATTTCCACTCAGGAATTTCTAACGGCTGTAACAATCCACTTGGTCTCTGATGTTCGGCCTTTACCCTTTGACAAGTTAGCCATCGGCTGACACATTCTGCAACCTCCCTCTTTAAATTCGGCCACCAAAAATGCTGACGTAGATCTTGATACATCTTCGTACTCCCCGGATGTATCGAGTATCTCGTACTGTGGGCCTCTTGCAAAATTTCCTCTCGTAATTCAGGCACTAGCGGGACCCAAACACGATTTTCAAATCTCAGCAATCCCATGCTATCAATTTTAAACTTGACCTCTTCTCCATCGGTCATCCTCTTCCGGATTCTGTCACATTCCTCATCTTTGTCTTGAGCCTCTTTCACCCTATCTAACAAGATTGGGCTCACCTCGACTTCTATTGACTCGTTTGGACTTCTCACTTCCAACTCCATTCGAGCCATCTCTTGAACCAATTGTTCTTGATCTGTCAATATGAACAATTTCTCCCTGCTCTTTCTACTCAGAGCATCCGCTACTACGTTGGCCTTGCCGGGATGATATAGAATTTCACAATCATAATCTTTGATCAATTCCAACCATCTCCGTTGCCTCATATTCAACTCCTTCTGTGTGAAGATATACTTCAGACTCTTATGGTCTGTGAATATCTCACATTTTTCTCCGTACAGATAATGTCTCCAAATTTTAAGGGCAAACACTACCGCTGCCAATTCCAAGTCGTGGGTAGGATATCCCTTCTCATAATCTTTTAATTGTCTGGACGCATACGCAACGACTTTGCCGTTTTGCATAAGCACACAGCCAAGCCCCTTGTGCGATGCATCACTGTAGACCGTAAAACCTCCTGTATCGTCTGGTAAGGTCAATACAGGTGCTTCACTAAGTCTTTTCTTTAACTCCTGAAAACTTTCCTCACACTTCTCCGTCCACACGTATTTCACCGTCTTTCTTGTTAAGTTGGTCAACGGTGTTGCTATCTTTGAAAAGTCTTGAATGAATCTCCGATAGTAACCCGCTAACCCTAAGAAACTTCTTACTTCTGTCGGCGTCCTTGGTTGTTCCCAATTCATTACCGATTCAACCTTCGCCGGATCAACCGAAACTCCCTCCTTGTCAATAACATGACCTAAAAATTGAACTATTTCCAACCAGAATTCACACTTTGAAAACTTAGCGTACAACCGCTCCTTCCGTAAAACCTCCAACACCAATCTTAGGTGTTCAGCATGCTCCTCCTCCGTTTTGGAATACACCAGAATATCGTCAATGAACACGACTACAAATTTATCCAAGTATTGCTTGAATATTCTGTTCATCATGTCCATAAATGCGGCTGGCGCATTCGTTAGTCCAAACGACATCACCAGAAACTCATAATGCCCATATCGAGTTCTGAATGCCGTCTTGGGTATATCCTCCTTCCTGACTTTCAACTGATGATAACCAGTCCTTAAGTCAATCTTTGAAAAGTACTTCGCCCCTTTCAATTGATCGAAAAGATCGTCAATTCGTGGTAACGGGTACTTGTTCTTAATTGTCACCTTATTCAGCTCTCTATAATCCATACACAATCTCATCGATCCATCCTTCTTCTTTACAAACAGCACCGGTGCTCCCCATGGAGAAACACTTGGCTGAATGTACTTATTGTCTAACAACTCCTGCAATTGCACCATCAATTCCTTTAGTTCTACCGGAGCCATCCTATATGGTGCTTTCGATATCGGTGCTGTCCCCGGTACTAAATCAATCACAAATTCTATCTCCCTGTCCGGCGGTAAACCCGGCAGTACATCTGGAAAAACATCCGTAAACTCCCTAACTACTGGTATTTGCTCCATCTCGGGACTCACCACTTGTGTGTCAACCACATGAGCCAAATACCCTACACAACCTTTCTTCAATAATTTCTTGGCCTGCATCATCGTCAGACAAGAAGACTGTCTTGACGATTTGCTGCCATAAAATACGACCTTAGACTTATTTGGTGTCTTAAGGTGTATGCACTTCTTTTGACAATCAATTATCGCCCCGTGGTTAAACAACCAATCCATCCCAAGTATTACATCAAATTCCCCCAGACGTATTGGAATTAGATTCACATTTAATTTCTGACCCCTGATTTCAGCACAACAATTTCTATGTATGTACTCTACCGGAATCACTTCTTTATTAGCAACTTCTATGTTCATTGAGTTTTCTAGTTTGTCCCTAGGCAACTCTAATCGTCTAGCGAAATCATCAGACACAAATGAACAGGTAGCACCCGAATCAAACAATACATATGCATTTATATTATTGATCGGAATAATACCTGACACCACGTCTTTTGACCCCACGGCATCTTGCACCGTCATATTGAACGTCCGGGCTGTCGGCTTGTTCTGTGGTACCGGTCCCCCGATAGCCAATTTGTTGTTATTGCCCCTGTAGCCGCTACCCCCGTCATTCTTCTTCTTAGGGCAATCTTTTATCAGGTGGTCAGATGCTCCGCAAGAAAAGCATCTCACTTTCTTTGGAAGGGGACAATTTGGAGAAATATGTCCCACCTGCCCACAATTATAGCACGTATTCTTCCCTTTCCTGCACTCCCCGAAGTGGTTCTTCCCACATATATTGCATGCTGGCTTTTTCTGAACACTTCCTTGTTGATTCCCCGAGCTCTTGTCGTTACTGTTGTTGTCCCATTTACGCTTATTACTGTTATTATTATTATTGCCTCCGCTGTTACTGTTCTTGCTTCCCCCTTAATTTTTCTTCTTGTTTCTCTCCTGGTTAAACTTGGTCAACGCGTCGCTTCCACCTTCAGCAATGATTGACTTCTCCAACAAAGTTGCGAACGAGTCAATCTGCAGTACTGCTACCTTGTTGAATATCCAAGGTCTCAATCCATTCTCGAACCTCCTGGCCTTGCGTTCCTCCGTGTCTACCTGATGTGGAGCGAACCTGGCCAACTCATTAAATTTTGCCGCGTACTCCGGTACCGACATGTTCTCCTGTTTCAGTTCTAGAAACCTTACCTCCATCCTACTCTTCATACTTTTCGGGAAATAATTCTCGTCGAATATTTCCTTAAATTTCGTCCAGGGCACCACACCATCCCCAGCCCTATTCTGATTGGCTTCCCACCAGAAATTGGCTTCGCCCTTCATCATGTAGGTAGCAAAAACTGTCTTTTGCTCCTCAGCTACTCTTGCGATAACGAACGCCTTCTCTATCTCCTTTATCCAAGACTGGGCCTCTATCGGGTCCGACGTTCCCCTAAACTCTGGCGGTCCCACCGCTTTAAAATCTTTGAAATTTGCCAACTGAGTTGGTGGTGGTGGTGGTGGATTTGCTACAACAGGATGTCTGTGTTGCATTGCCTCAGCTAGCATGTCGACGAAGTTTTGCATAGGGTCTACATTGTGACCCCCCGCGTCGTTGTTAACTGACTCTTCTACCCCCTGGTTCCTTGGTGGTTGTCTACGTGGCGGCATTTTCTGTTATAAACAAAAATTTACATTATTATACTTATTACATCTTTTTCATTTCATTATTTTGTATCTTAGGCAATGTTTAGCTAACATACAAGTAATTATTTCAACACGCATATAACATAAATTTGACTGCATTTATATTTATATGCTAAAACAGTAGTGCGTAGCACTTTACATCAAAAGCATACTGCTATAAATGCTTCTATCCCAGAGAAGCTACAAAAGATGGGATCTGACATATCCTACAACTTCCTAGAGTTGGGATTTAGTGACATATTAACCCTCTAATAAAACAAAAGTTGGGTTCTACTGCATCTATTTACATACGAAATTAGAAAACAACTACTACTACTGAATGCGCATCCCCCTACGGATCGCGTCGTCATACTCCTCATCCCCGATGGCCATCACCACACTCCTGCTGATGGTGTGCATAGACTGGCCCTCCTCAGCTGGGTAGTAGTGCACCCTGCTCTGAAGCCTACCATATGAAGATCGGTAGACATAGCTAAGTCTATCCGTCCTCACCCGCTTCTCGCGGACCTCCTCCTCTAGCTCAATTATCTGACCATAAGCGGCATCCCGCTGTCTCTCCATCTCTATACGGTCCTCTATCGCCTCCTGCCAGTGTGCACGGATGGCGGCCTTCTCTGCCTGAACCTGCTGAACCTTCAGCTCAGCCTCTGCCAACCTAGTCTCAACCACTGCTAATTTAGCCTGCAGCTCTACATCCTGCTCTACCAGCTGATGAGTTAGCACCGCAAGGTGCTCCACTGAATCCTCGTACTCCTGTACCTGATCCTCCAGTCCTACAATCCTCTCCTTCAGCTCTGCGTTCTCGCCAGAGAACTGATAAGCCGCATCCCTATACTGATCCTCCATGTGCTGGTGGGTCAGATTCTGCTCCTCTAGATGCTGGACCCTTGCCTCCAGCCCCTCGTTCCTATCGGTCAGTCCCTCTATGATGTCAGCGGCAGTGGTGCCCATGCCATCAGCTGACTCCTCCTCCTCAGACTCCTCTGACTCTGCCTCATCCTCACTGTAAGGCCTCATGACTCCGCCCCAGACGGGCTCCACACGATCCCCCTCCTCAGGATCTGACTCTGGCTCCTCTACGGGTGCAGCCACCAGCGGTTGTGCAGTATCCATATGGATATCAATATAGTCCTCCTCAGCAGTGCGACTCGACTGTCCGATCTCTGCCATCCTATAACATAAAACAATAACACACGTTAGTACAGCAATAAAATATATTCATTGATGAAATGAAATGATATTTTATCATGTACATCTCGGCTCGATGGATTTTCTCAATCCATCTCCAAAAATACACAACATCATGAATCTCCCCGATTCATCCCCTAACGCACTCGATATGAGTTTAATACTAAGGTTATAACTTAGGTTTCGCAAATCCTAACGTTTCTAACCTACGGCTTTGATACCAACCTGTGACGACCCCAAATCCGGGTTCCATAACCTCGAGTTTGGTTCTCACTATTCAACACATTACTAACAATTAAATACATACATTGCATTTAAATATCGCGGAATAATACATATTGGTTCCCTTACAAAAAGGTTACAATACCAGGGTCTATTAACCTTAACATAAACAGTTCCTATCATAAGGAATTACAAAAGGTTTAACAACAGTAAACACAAATTTAAGCATCTAATTAGCATGCATAAACTACTTAAGCTCTGGCCTTTCCTTTTCCCTTATCCTTCTTTGAGCAATCAGGATTATCTGAAAAATGGTTCATGATATAGCAAGAATGAGCAACTAGTTTGCTCAGCAAGTTTAGAATAATCATAAAGATTTAATATATCATGAATGAATGGGAAATATCATCAATGATTCAACAATAGATATAACAATTGTGAATGAAACAGGATTCAAATTTTAATAAACAGAATATTTGAATCTTAAAATGCTGAGTGGTCACTAAGGACCCTGAACTAACTAGGGTATAATAGAGTTTCCTCTGACCCTTTGAGTTGTTTGGTTTTCAAGGGGATCAGCCTATTCAACCCGCTGTATATGCATTACATTTAGTCACTGGCGCCCAAAGTCGGTTTCCCGACACAAAATCCCCTAATTTAGGGTTGTTCAATTCTCAGACTTAATATAAGAAATCCGCACCCAGCAATGGTTTGGATAAGCTTTTAAAAATATTCAAGTTATTGAATTTAGAAACGCAATGTCTAGCTGAACCATTAGCTTCAGACATTTTTAATACAGTTCATGAATCAAGAACTAACAAGCTTCAAATGCACTAAGTGCGATTGTATAAACAATATGGATGTGGAATAATTTTAAATAATTAAACCACTTCAAGCTTTAACAATAAATACAAGTATGGAAACTTGTTCAACGATAATAATTGAGTAGGGTTAGAGAACTTGCCTGTTTGCTCAGCTACAATAATTGTCTAGCTTTAACTAACTTGCTTTGAAAGACCTAACATTAATAAAGTCGGTCTAATAATTAGTACGACGTATTTGCATAATTATACGCTTAATAACGAACTTATTTACCACATAAGTACTAACACATAAATTACATTAGTCAAAACAATATTATTAACCTTATAGACACTTAATCATTTTAGGTTAATAATTTAATAAGTTAGAAAATATTTTTCTTAAGTGTTGGACACTTATTAAACCCTTAAACAACTTATTATAATTGTTTAATTAAATCATAATTAAATTTAATTTATTTTATTAACTCAATCTCTATTTAATTACTATTTAATATTGATTAAATAGAAATTAATTAATTAACTCTAGTTATTATTTAAAATAAATAATAACTAATTGTACTTACTTATTATTTAATTATAATTAAATAATAAATAATTATTAACTTAGTTTAAACCTTCTTTAATTTAATGTTAATCAACCAATAATTAACCAAGTAATTAACCTTACTTATTATTTAATTAAGGAAATTAAATAATAGTTTACTAATCTTAATCCTCTTTAATTATTATTTAATGTCAATTAAATAATAATTAATTATTTAATTAATTTTAATTATTATTTAAGGTTAAATAATAATCAAATCATTCTTATTTATTATTTAAATTAAATAATAAATTATTACTCTAATAACTTAATTTCCATTAATCGTTATTTAATGTTAATTAAATAATAATTAATTACTTAATTATCTTTATTTATTATTTAATAATATTTAAATAATAAATAATTAATTTATAAATTTTATCTCTCTTTAAATATTATTTAATAGGCATTAAATAATAATTGCTAATTTATCATCTTTATTTATTATTAACATTTAAAATAATAAATAAATAATAAATTTATTTAACCTAACCATGGTTTAGCTAACTAGATTAATATTTAAAATATTTAAATATTAAACTTTATGAAAAATATCCTCCCCAATATTATTTTTGTATTATTATTATTTTTGTTATAATTTTAAATTAATTTTCAAATATTTAAATTAATTAAAATTAACCCGAATGGCATTTTCGTAAATAAGTTGAAAAACCGGACCGAGGGCAGAATGGTAATTCTGCCAAGAAAAACACGGAGGGGCAAAATGGTAATTTCGCCGAAAAGTTTCTTACCGCGCATTGCGCGCGTTTTAGTTTGTTACGGGTCAAAACGACGCCGTTTTTGAAAAGCCGGAAACGGCTTCCGCGCGTACGCGCGGAGTGAATTTTCTACGGACGCCAAACGACGTCGTTTGGCTCCGCGTTTCTGGTGAACAGTAGCTGCGCGCATTGCGCGGAAAAATCCAATTTTTTTTATTTTTAGCAGATTGTGAACAGTGCTCCGGCTACCCATTTTAAATAAAAATATACCAACAAGTAAGCTTTAAATCATCAATAAAAATCCAAAAAAATTACCAATCACCTTATATTAATTTATAACATGAAAAAATAATTTTTCATGATTTAATATCAATATTTTTTTATAAAAAATTTTTTACATCACATAAACTACCATAAATCATAACTTTTTGTGTATAACTCCATTTTAAGTGATTCAAACTTTGTTTTTCTCATGATTTAATGTTCTATAATATTAGAACATCAAACCTAAGTTTTACAAAAATATTTTTGGTAATATATTTCAAAACTTGTTTACACACTACTAAATACATATTTTAGCATATAAAATATACCAAAATACAAACCAAACATATTAAACTCAAGCATGGCATAAATATTACCACTACACATTAATAATCATATTAACATGCTTATATTAACATGATGATTTATTTAATTTAAAAACAACACTTTATTTAAAATAACTATTACCTTGATTTAATGGCTATTCTTCTTTTTCTCCCAAAGTATGTTGTGAATCTTGAAGGCATAAACTAGCTTAGCACTCCTTCTCCTTCTCTTGCTCTCTCTCAAAATATTTTGCTCTCAAACTCTCTCTTTTGATTTTTGGAGCAAAATGAAATAACATCTATCAACTTTTCAAGTATACTTGAAAAATTAGTAGATACACATAATGTATCTAATAATTTTGACCACTACAAGCTAGCTATTGGATACTTACACAAGCAATTTAGTCCATACATAGTTGGTGAAAAGAAGCATGGTTTCATGTACTACAAAAATTAAAACAAGCAATCCTTAATTAAATAAATGGAAAATAAAATAAAATATCCAAAATCACTTTTTCTCTCTCCCAAAACCAACATGGTCGGCTGATGACACTTATTCTTGTCCCAAATTATTAGTCACATTTTCATTTTTAATAATTAATAAGTTAATTTAAGTATTTTTCAATTGGGCCAATCATTGGGCTTTAATTTAAAATACCAATTGGGCTTCTATTAAAT
Organism: Hedera helix; assembly: GCA_947179155.2. Taxonomy (NCBI): domain Eukaryota; kingdom Viridiplantae; phylum Streptophyta; class Magnoliopsida; order Apiales; family Araliaceae; genus Hedera; species Hedera helix. The sequence goes on along the minus strand of OX359276.1, from coordinate 25,466,004 downwards.
TGTTTAGGCTACTAAATTGTCAAATTTTATTATTCTACACTTGGGCTACTAATTGACCCATGTTGGGCTAATTTAATAATTTATACATTAATTATTCAATCCATGATTAAATAAATAATTAAATTGAATAAATAATTAAATATTCTAACCCATTAGTATTAAATTACTAAATGGACTAATAAATATTATTATTAATATTTCACATTATTTACATTAATTAATAATCATATTAATTAATTTATTATATTTAATTCACTCATTATATTCAATTTAATTGAATATTTAATTAATAGGAAACTTATCAATTATTTTGATATTAAAACTTTAGGGTTTGTTCACCAATTTAATAACATATTAGTGACCCCCTTTAATTAATTTTAGTAATTAATTACATAATTATTTAATCACATAATTAATTAATCACATAAAAAGATTTAAATAATCTCATAAAACTAACTCGTTGGAAATTAAATTAATAATTTAATTAATAAAGATGTGGAAATTCTAGGACATTACACACACACACACACACACATATATATATATATATATATATATATATATATATATATATATATATATATATATATATATATATATATATATATATATATATTGTTTGGTATTTTCTATATGAATATATGCATGCAAGTATACACGGTCAACAAGTAATAAAGTGATAAAGTAGAGTGTCAAACCCACAGGGAATTAAATAATAATAATTACCAAACACTAATTTAATATCAAATTAATTCTATTTAAACAACCTCAATTTAATTATAAAATAAACTAATCAAAATCACTAACTAAATTAAACTAATAAAAATAATTAAATCAAATTAAAATATTTAATATCACAATTTTCACCAATACTTCATTTAAATCTCTTTATTCTCTTTTTAATGAATTAACTATATAGAATTGTTAACTGAGATTTCTCAACTATTTACTAACATTTTTCAAGAATTAATAAAAAAAAATATTCCAATTAAGTTACTATATTGCTATGCAAAATAATTTGAAATAAAATCATTACGATCCAACTATCAATAAAGTTACATGTGGCATATAGGTATCTTCATTCTACACAATATTATACTACCCTTCTTAAAAAGAATCAACAAATTCACATGTTATCATATCCGGATCTAATCCTAGAATTCCTTTTATAATTCCTTCTAAGATATCACAATTAATTATTGCGCAAATAATTATACATGCACGCACTAAATATGATAAACAACTCATATATAATCATCAATAATTAAAAAGGAAATAAATTAAATTAAACTACACATTGGGTTCAATTGCAATCTCAAATGAAAATTAACTCATAATTAAATAATAAATTAACCACAAATAATTCAACATCTCACAATTACAAAAATAAAAGAGAAAGAAAAAAAATTAAATCTGTGTTGATATCCGTCTGTCACTCGGATCACGGTCTCCAATTCTCATGCTCCACTTTCAATTCCTGAATTCTTCGCGTTAAATATTTGCTTCTAATTCTACTCCTAAATTGCTCTAATATAATATATTATGCTCTAACCTAATATATTATATCATAATCTCCTGAAAATAAAACTTACATAGTGTATTTATAGGAGTACAATAATAATCCTAAGCTAATGTGGAAAAGAAATCCAATTTGGAGTCAAATTAATGCAAAATTCGCGAATAATATGTTTTTTCAGCAATTTCGCACAACCAAACACTGCTTAACGCTCTTGTTTGACCGGGTCAACGCGCTGAATGACCGCCTGACCGCTCAGCACAATGCGCGCATGGCGCGCCATTTTCTTGAACCGGTCAATTGAAACGACATCGCTCAAGTTGCTAGTTCTTTACCGCGCCTAGCGCGGATACTTAATCCATCTGCACACACCAAAACAATGTCATCCCATTCCGGTTGCTGAATCTCATATCGCGCGCATGGCGCGCCAAGACTCCTTTTTAGTTTATTACCATACTGCCACCGAGCTGCATAATTACGAACATGCCATCCAACTTGTTTTAATTACCGTTATGCCACCAAGGATTATTTTTCCTATAAAATAAAATATAAATTAATTAAACATAAATAAAAATAATAAAAACACATACAATTAAATAAATTACCTAAAATCAATTAAAATGCCTAAAAACTCGTAATTAATTAAGCCTAAAAATATATAATAAATAGGTATAAAAATCCTTTATCAAATACCCTCAAACTTAACTATTTGCTTGACCTCAAACAAAACCATAATAATACTAAAATTAAGACTCTACTAACTAAATCAAAATTACTCAAGCAATGACTTAATTTGAATTTCAACTTTGACCTCAAAGAATTTTTAAAAACTAACTCGAAGAAAATTTCAAAATATGCAAAGCCCAATTTTTTTACATATTTATTAATCTTACTTTACTCAAGAACCTTCGTGTGTGTGTTGTGATGACCCCAAATCCGGGTTTCTTTAACCTCGGATCCAGTTCAACACTAGTACTACATTTTCTTTATTATTCATGAATTAAAACAATATTATAATTGCTAAATAATCATTTATTTATAATTTTACATCATCTCTTTCTATTCCAGAATCGCAATCATTATACATTCCTAGTTTGTCTTAATATCATACATTATACTACATTATATTACAATCAATTTGAGTATTTAATACTCATATAATATACCAACTAAGTCTTGTACTACACAATCATTTACCTGTCCAATTCGGACTAATATCTACAACAGACATTTAGACCTTAAGTGAAAGTAATATGATTTTCTTTTCCTTGATCTTTATCGAGAACTTCAAATAATTTGCACTATCTGAAAATGTTGGTTTAGGCAAGAGTGAGCACGACGGCTCAGCAAGTTCAACAGTTACACATAACACATTACATGCTTCACATATTATATATGTTGTGCATTTTATTCTTACATCATGCATTTCATGCATTTCATTTTATGAATGCTTCATACTTCTTATGCATCACATACAATAAACAACTAGCATCTAGCAAATCATGCTTCATATCGGTACATATTTCACATGTAACCATATATCATGTTATTCATATATCACAAATATCATCAAAATATCTTCATGTTAATAATATAACATCAAATTGTAGCATATATAAAAACTTCAAATTATTAATGCACATAGGAGCAAGTTATGAAAAACTTGTCTGATTCCCTTCTACCATTTACGCTTATTTGCGTCTTTCGCTCAACCTACAATTTATATAACAAATTGACATAATTATTAGTTATAATGACAATTAATTAGTCTTAACTTAAGACCTTAACTTCAAATTATTAATTATTTAGTTATCTGACAAATGAACTTTTAAGTTCCGGACAAAAACCCTAGCCCAAAGCTAGTTTGGACATATCGGGTACACTATAACCATCTTACGCCTTCACTACACGTTCTTCTTTTACATAATTTAATAATTTGGACATTTAATAATGTACCAAATATTATCTACCTTTGATAATATACAACTACAATCAAATATTATTAATTATTTAATAATATTTTAATCACTTATTAATATTATTAACCATTTAATAATATTTTAATCACTTATTAATATTATTAACTATTTAATAATATTTTAATAACTTTTTAATATTATTAATCATTTAATAATATTTTAATCACTTATTAATATTATTAACCATTTAATAATATTTTGATCTCTCATTAATATTATTAACCATTTAATAATATTTTAATTACTTATTAATATTATTAACCATTTAATAATATTTTAATCACTCATTAATATTATTAACCATTTAATAATATTTTAATCACTCATTAATATTATTAACCATTTAATAATATTTTAATCACTCATTAATATTATTAACCATTTAATAATATTTTAATCACTCATTAATATTATTAACCATTTAATAATATTTTAATCACTAATTAATATTATTAACCATTTAATAATATTTTAATCACTTAATAATGTCATTAATTATTTAATATCATTTTTATCATATAATAATGTCAGTACTCATTTCATAACATTTTAGTTACATACATATTTAATCTTTTAATAATATTTTAACAATCCTCAAATCCTTTAATGATTATTTAAATAATAATCTCTTAATTAATTAACCCCATTCATTATTTAATTTTCATTAAATAATAAATGATCATTTTATTCACTTTATCTCCCTTTAATTATTATTTAATATCCTTTAAATAATAATTAACTAATTATCTTTATAAATAATTACCTTATTAACTTCATCTTTCTTTAATTACCATTTAATATTCTTTAACCAATAATTAATTAGCTATTTATTATTTAATAGTAATTAACTATTTATTATTTAGTATTAATTAAATAATAAAATAATTATTTTATTAACTTCATATCCTCCTTTATTTATTATATAATAATAAATAATTATTCTTTTATTTACTTTATTTATTATTTATTATATATTATATAAATAATAAATAATTACTAAACTTGGGTTACAAATTATATTAATTTTAAAGAATTTTTATCCATTTTGGACTTAAATGACCCGAACCGACCCGACCCGACCCGGAACAAAAAAAACATTGTATGTGAATAGTGACAAGGGTCCCGGCCCTTGTTTGTAGTGCAAAACTAGGGCCCCGACCCTAGTGTTGCAGAATCTGCAGAAATGTCATTTTCAGATCTTTCAACTTTTGCTCTTTTGATTAAAACTTGCATAACTTCTTCATTTTAAAACATTTTGAAGTGATTTTTGAGTCCATTCTCATCAGAATTTCCCCCTCTACAACTTCTCTTAAGATCACAAATCCAAATTCTAAACGGAACTATACTCAAAATGGCTCACAAGGGAAAAGTGAAAACTAACTTCACAATCCTTAGTTTTAAAAATCATATCTCAACCATAACAACTCATATGAACATTATACCAACTAGGTTTTGTTCTTAACTTATATATTTACCATATCAAAGAATAAAATCTCATACACAATGTTTGCCTAAATCTGACCTAGTAAAACACGCAAGTATACGTGGTCTAACTGTAGTAAAATAGCAAGCAAGGTATCGTATCCCACAAGGACTATCTACTATTAATTCACCAAAATACTAATCATTAAGTGCTCCAATCCTAGTTAAACGATTACACAAAGTTGATGAATATTGATTAAGTAAATGAGTTAAATTAATTGAATTAATGAAACCTAAATTACCAAGATTTGTTGTCAAGTTGGAAAAACATTAAGGTTATAACTTCCCCTAACACTTCAATTGAACCTTTTCAGTCCCTCTTTATGTCATCAATCACGTGGTATTAATAACCAGAAAATCATGTGTACTCACAAGCCTCTGTCGATGGTCAAGTGAATATCACCTATTTAAATAAATCACTATGTGTCCATGAGATTTAACATTAAATAGGAGTCATTAAAATCAGATTTCATTATAGGTTACATATGGTATATAGGTATATGTCTATCCTATATACACATCATGCAGTCTATCACATGTATAATGGTAAGAACATATGTCAACATACCCAGACCTAGGTTTACATTCCATTTGTCAATTTCATATAAACTGTCAAGCTAATTACTGGCCAGATAATTATAATTCAAGCATAAGATATGTCAATTAACTCCAACGCAATCAATTTACATAAAGAGGAAATGAATTGTCATCAATTTACATGCTAGGTTCCATTACAACCTTAATTCTGAAGTTTAGTTCATCACTAACTCAATAACCATGATACAAGTTTAACAACATTAAGATAAATCAAAGTAAGAGGGGTAAGAGAAGGTAGAACTCAGTTGTCACTCTGAATTGTCCTTCAACTCCAACGTTGATTCCTCCTCTGCTGAATACTTGAATCCTCTGCTCTATTCTCTGCTCCCTGTGATGTTCCAGCTCTCATGTTGCTTAAGGTCTCCCCCTCTTGTATATCTCTCTGTTCTCTCACCCTTTTCCTCAACCTCCCACTCAATTTAACCGTTCCCACGTATTGGAGGATGTCCCTCATTTAATTTCGTGCTTGGGTCCCATAAAAGAATACTTTGCTCGTGACATTTCCCGACGAGCGCCCACCAAGCGCCTACCTAGCGCCTAGGCGCTCACTTTCTCTGGTTGGATGTTTTTGTCAAGCGCCTACTGAGCGCCTACCGAGCGCCTAGGCGCTCACCTGGTCTGGTCAGAGGTTTTGCCAAGCGCCTACCGAGCGCCTACTGAGCGCCTACTGAGCGCCTAGGCCCTTGTCTGACAGGGATAATCACCATTTTGCCATTTTGAGCTCTTTTTCCTACACATCAAAGGGAGATTACCAAAAATAAGTAAAATACAACCATAGAGCATAAAAATGAATGAAAACAACACAAATCAATAAGCCTTAAGCATTCAATTTGCAAGTATAAAACCTACACATCAAATACCCCCAAACTTAGCTTTTTGCTTGTCCTCAAGCAAATCAAAAACAAAATAAAACAAAATGAAATGAAACTTGAACTAACTAATAACCTACAAACCAAACAATGAACCAACGGTTATCTAAACATATGCCTCAGAGATTCCTTAGTTACCATTTAGACAAAATTTCAAAATCATGTTTCGCCCATTCCCAACACATTACTAGTAGCGCATTACTTTCAACCCATATCGTGTGTGTGTGAACTCAATGCGTCAAATTCACCAAAACTCAGATAAGTTAATTAACTTCAATGCCCATAGACGATAATTAACAGAAGGATAAGCATAAGTCCTCCATATGCTTACTTGCACATAAATTTTTATTTATTTATTTATCACGAGTGCGTTTTACGCTCCATCTCGCATCTAATCTTGGCATAAGCAATGTTTACTTTTATTAGGCTTTTCAAAACTACCCATGTAACGAACTTTCCACCAATGACTCCCAAACCAGTTGGCATTAGGGCATTAAGTGTAGAGACACTCCTACGGGCTTACTTGTTCGAGTAATTAAGGCCACAAAAGCAAACTAGCCAAGTTACTTTTAACTATCATACTTATCCATATTTTTTTTCTCTTTTTATTTATTTGATTATTAAATTTTTTTTTTAAACAAGTAAGCATATAGAGGTTGTTCTTATCGAAAAAGGCACTTAATTCAATCAACCTCTCATAAAGTTCAACGATTTGAACACACCGAATATGTGCATATAAATGTCAGGGGTCTGAAGCAATGCAGTCACTAGTAACAGTTAGAAATTAGACTAACACTCATTATCCAATTCACCTAAATCGCTAACTAATTCATCAAATTATCATCATCAGCAAACATAAGATTATACCACTTCATTGCTTGATTCACTACTCTAACATGCCTAACTATGCATAATACCTAGACTAACCCACTTTCGTAGGGACCACGATTACACTTAGCACGTGTAACAAGCCTTTGAACCACAAGGTTACCCCAAATGGACGAGTTGTGTCTCGTGAGGGTTTGCAATGAATGTACCCACAAAATTCTAAAATTAAATGCAACTGTCCTAAATTACAATTTAAATTTTTAATTTTTTTTTTTTTTAAACTACAACATGCAAATAACTATATACATTTATACAAGACACGACACTATGCAGGATATGACACTTATCCCACCCCCAAACTTAAACAGCAAAATGTCCTCAATTTGCAATAAAAATTGAAATGAAATACAGAGGACTTCCCTGTAGTTGCTCAGTTATCATCATGGCGCTCCTCATTCGGGGTCAAGCCGTGGGAATGTTGGGATTTGAGGAATATCGGGAAGCTGAATATTGGAGAGTGCATGAGCTAAGGCCTGAGCGACATTCACATTAAATTCGTGCATCACATCTTGTCGCTGAGTTATTGGTGTATTTTATCAAGCTATGTCATGGAACTGATAAATCTCTGTGTTGTACGAGGCTCGGGAACTCTCACCGCGTTGTCTTTTTGGTCCTATGGCTCACTAACAAAATGCAAGGTGATTACCCAACCTTACTCCAGAAAATTGCAGCCAAATAAGCACACTTTATTCTTTCAGGAATTTTAGCGAACACTTGGTGTGCACCTTTAAAATCATGAACCAAAGATGCTCCCCCAAACTTGGATTCTACCACCCACTGTGGGTTTATCAATTTGAGCAACCCAATCACATATTCGAAGCCCAATTACAGAGTAAATTCAAACTCAAAAAGAACATTTACTCTTCCAACTGGGGGTTAAAGATGTTGTTCTTAACTTTAATGCAGTACCCAAGCCTTGAATTGAAGTCGTTGGTGGGATAAACGAACAAGAGGGCAGAATGCTCAGCGAGACCTCATTGACTTTGGCGAGTCCTCTTTGGTTTCAGCAATATAGAGGCTTAAGTTTGGAATAGGTTGGTTTGAAACTTCCTTGTTGCACTTAGATTGTAAGATGAAAGGTTGGGAGTGTGCTCTAGAGTTCGAATAGTTGATGGATTGCACAATAAACTCAAACCCCAGTCGAGACTCTTATTTCCCTCTCTTGCACGTGCAACTCCTATTTTTGGGGCAGTCCAGTCAAGCGCCTAGGCGCTTGGTAGGCGCTTACTAGGCACTCTACCAGCGCTTAGGCGCTCTTAGCTCCTGTTCTCAGCCTCCTTTGTTGCATTAATTCCCTCCTTGTGTATGCTACTTGTACCTACCATGAGACAAATAGTTAGTATTAACAACACATGATTTTTAGAAATAATCTAACTACAAATTATGAAATCTTAACATAATTTAACTCCACAAAAGCTTAAAACTATAAAATTAACACTTTGGGTTGCCTCCCAAACAGCGCTTGGTTTTAAGTCATCAGCCCGACTTTGCCCTTTTCAATCAACGTTGGCGAAGATGATTGAGATTTTCTGACGATCAAAATCACCACCCCGATAATGTTTCAACCTTTGGCCATTCACTTTGAAAGTTTGCTTCGTAGCTAAATCCTCCAATTCCACCGCTCCATGTGGAAATACTTGAATGATAGAGAACGGACCTGACCACCTCGACTTAAATTTTCCTGGGAAGAGTTTTAAATGGGAGTTGAGGAGAAGAACTTGTTGACCCGGCTCAAAATTCCTCGGGATGATCTTCTTGTCGCGCCATTTCTTTACCTTATCCTTATATAATTTAGAGCTTTCGTAGGTCTGGAGACGAAATTCATCAAGCTCATTTAATTGCAATAATCGCTTTTCACTCGCTGATGTTGCATCAAAATAAAGCTTTTGGAAAGCCCAATACGCGTTATGCTCAATAGCTGGTTTAGCCCCTTCTTCGAGTAGAATCTTGTGCATGCAAACAGTCAGACTATTTCCCTTTGTATCCAAATATGCATACCTAAGATGCTTAGGTAGTTGTTTAAGCTCTAAAGGTGGCAGTTTCACTAATGAAGTTTTAGCTCTAACATTAGACTTCCCCGAGTAATCAAGTGCTTCAAATTGCTGTTGAAACTGAGAGTGCCTTGGTGAAGAATCCAGCAGTTGCACATACTCCATAGCTTCTGAATATTCTGAAATTTCTTCATTAACAATAGAAGTCTCAAGAGGATCAAGAGCATTATTACTTGCAAGCATTTCGTTAACTGCTCCATCAACCAAATCAACTCTGAGGCATTCATCAACATCACTGGGGAATTTCATTGCCTTAAACACGTTGAAGGTTACCTCTTGGTCTTGCACCCGCATAGTCAGCTGTCCTTTCTGAACATCAATCAATGTTCTCCCCGGCAACGGCGCCAAAAACTTGTTTGCCTAAATCTGACCTAGTAAAACACGCAAGTATACGTGGTCTAACTGTAGTAAAATAGCAAGCAAGGTATCGTATCCCACAAGGACTATCTACTATTAATTCACCAAAATACTAATCATTAAGTGCTCCAATCCTAGTTAAACGACTACGCAAAGTTGATGAATATTGATTAAGTGAATGAGTTAAATTAATTGAATTAACAAAACCTAAATTACCAAGATTTGTTGTCAAGTTGTAAAACGTTAAGGTTATAATTTCCCCTAACACTTCAATTGAACCTTTTCATTCCCTCTTTATGTCATCAATCACGTGGTATTAATAACCAGAAAATCATGTGTACTCACAAGCCTCTGTCGATGGTCAAGTGAATATCACCTATTTAAATAAATCACTATGTGTCCATGAGATTTAACATTAAATAGGAGTCATTAAAATCAGATTTCATTATAGGTTACATATGGTATATAGGTATATGTCTATCCTATATACACATCATGCAGTCTATCACATGTATAATGGTAAGAACATATGTCAACATACCCAGACCTAGGTTTACATTCCATTTGTCAATTTCATATAAACTGTCAAGCTAATTACTGGCCAGATAATTATAATTCAAGCATAAGATATGTCAATTAACTCCAACGCAATCAATTTACATAAAGAGGAAATGAATTGTCATCAATTTACATGCTAGGTTCCATTACAACCTTAATTCTGAAGTTTAGTTCATCACTAACTCAATAACCATGATACAAGTTTAACAACATTAAGATAAATCAAAGTAAGAGGGGTAAGAGAAGGTAGAACTCAGTTGTCACTCTGAATTGTCCTTCAACTCCAACGTTGATTCCTCCTCTGCTGAATACTTGAATCCTCTGCTCTATTCTCTGCTCCCTGTGATGTTCCAGCTCTCATGTTGCTTAAGGTCTCCCCCTCTTGTATATCTCTCTGTTCTCTCACCCTTTTCCTCAACCTCCCACTCAATTTAACCGTTCCCACGTATTGGAGGATGTCCCTCATTTAATTTCGTGCTTGGGTCCCATAAAAGAATACTTTGCTCGTGACATTTCCCGACGAGCGCCCACCAAGCGCCTACCGAGCGCCTAGGCGCTCACTTTCTCTGGTTGGATGTTTTTGTCAAGCGCCTACTGAGCGCCTACCGAGCGCCTAGGCGCTCACCTGGTCTGGTCAGAGGTTTTGCCAAGCGCCTACCGAGCGCCTACTGAGAGCCTAGTGAGCGCCTACTGAGCGCCTAGGCCCTTGTCTGACAGGGATAATCACCATTTTGCTATTTTGAGCTCTTTTTCCTACACATCAAAGGGAGATTACCAAAAATAAGTAAAATACAACCATAGAGCATAAAAATGAATGAAAACAACACAAATCAATAAGCCTTAAGCATTCAATTTGCAAGTATAAAACCTACGCATCACACAACCTCTAGCTTTCAAAATGAAAGGCTATAAATCACAACCCCAACTAGGGTTTACCGGTAAAAATCTATTTTCATGCTTTTGACCAAATATTTCTACATTAATGTATATGAATATACATTTAAACTTCATGAAACCTTACAGGAACATGTTTAGCCATGATCCAAGCATAAGGATCACAAAGATGGAATTTTTCACCATTTAAATCATATTTTAAATTACATAGAATGTATAAACTAGAGTTCTAGAGTTTTATACCTCTTAAATTTGATGGCTTGTTTTCTTTGCTTCCCCAACATATGCTATGAAGTGTGATGACATCCAAGATCACCTCCTTAATTAATAATGGCTTGACTCGGTAGAGACTCACTTAAATAACTCACTAACTCACTTTCTTTTTCTTAAACTCACCGAGTTAACTCACTCCTTATTAACACATAATAAAAAGGCTCTCTAGCAATCTTAGTAAACTCTCATCCAATTGCTAAGGCTCATATTTATAGTAGCATAAATCTATACATATAATACCTATATGTATAAAATGGACCTTAACCATTTTTCAAAAATACTAACAATTAATTGGAGTGTTCCACACTTTAGCTCAAGCAAGCAAAATTAATAAAATTTGGAATCCACACTCCACCATTTCCACCAGCCATACTCCCTAAAATTTACCCAATTTCCATTTATTTTTATTCCACAATTTACCAATTAAAGTCTTCTAGAAGCTTTAACCATTGGACCAAAATTTGGGGCTTGAAATTAAATTCATTTGAGCCATGAATACTCCTTTGATCCATTGAAATGTTGGGCTACTAAATTAATTTGCTAGGCTAGGCTCCCAATTAATTAAAACATTGGGCTAGACTAATAAAATACCCAATCATACAAAAATTTCTATAAGTCCATCACTTAATTTAATTAAATGACTTGTTTAAATAATTAAGGAACAATTTAATAATCAAATTAAATTTAATTTACATAATCAACTTAGACTTGTCATATTCAATATTAATCGAATATTTAATTAGGGTTCCTCACAAAATAATCTTAAGTTAGTCCGTTAATAAATCCATTAATCGGACTTCCTTTATTAAACTTAATTCAATAACTTCCTCGGACAAATTATATAATTCAATTCACACTTTAATTTTCTTAAATTTAATCTACTAGATTAATTCCTTTAGAGCTCCCAACAATTAAACTCTAAGTTGGGCTACCGTAATTAATTAATTGAGCTAGGGTTTGACACAATTTAATTAGATTATTGGGCTTGAAAATTAAATCCCACCATTGGGCTTCTCTACATTTCCATTGGGCTTGCTACACCATTTCATTGTTCTAGTCAATTAAATCAATATTGGGCTAACACATATAATAATTTATTAATTAAGTTAATTACTCAATTAATTAACTTCTTAATATTGTCATTCTAGGCAATATTCTAACTTCTCTACTTATTATTCACAACTTTAATTCATGACTCATATAATTAACTCAATTAATTATATTACATGACTTTCCTTTTTTAATCCATACTTAAACTAATTAATTTATTAGTTTTATTTAATATTTAATTTACTTCACACATCATCTTGTTTTACTAACAAACTCAACTCTAGGTATATATATACATATTAATATAATCACATTCACTTCTCAATTGAATTTATTTCCTTAATAAATTCTCTACATGTGTGACGCCCCCAAATCTGAGCCCACACAGCCCAAACTTGAGTCGTCAAAAGACTACAACAAAATTATTACAACAAAGCACAACGTACAACAATACAGTGTATAATAATAATACACAACTAAGTCTTCACTATTATTGTCACACTATTTTACAATACGTGAAGACTATGATAGCTATTCCTCGGACTCTCACTCCATCCCCCGGCTAGACCCCGTTACGTTTTCATCTCCTGTTGAAAAACAATGGAACAAAAGAAAGGGTGAGCTCAAATAGCCCAGTAAGAAATATCATGACTAAGATAATGACGAATAAATTATCATTAGCCTTCAACAGTTGAGTTCTTGATAGAATACAATAGACTACAAGGTTTATATCAAAAACTGTAGTTAAATTCTTAAACAATGTTCAGATCAATAATAGCAGCGGAATGAGCAATCTATTAGAAGAATAATGCAGACTATAATGTCCACTCGCTTCTCTTTTTAGTAAAAATATCATCAACTTTTATCATCTGAAATACCATTAGTCAAGATAATACAACTTCACAGTTCCTGGTCATAATCATGCAGATCAACAGTTCGTCTTTGCACTACGGGCCAAAGACATTCAATATAACACCAACGGTCATGATTATACCAGATTCAGCCTTTGGTCATAATCATACCAACCAACGGTTCATCTTTGCACTACGGGCCAAAGAGAACATTCACCATGTGTCATAAAAGACACCGAACAGATGTATCGCCTTTAACCTAGTATATCGCCTTTAACCTATCATCTGTTCAACAATTATATCACATCTGTGCCCCCGGCCACAGATATTCACAACAGCTTGATTCTTGATGATTAATACAAATAATAGTGATACAAATGATGAATAGAAGAACAGGATAAACAATAAGTATCAGAAGTTTACTTTGTGCAGATTCAAATAATGTCCAAATTGTCAACATGATGTGTAGTGAAATTTAAAAATGATATTCAAGATCCACAGTTCAGAATAACGGTTACAGTTCAATAGAAAGGTTCACGTAAATAGGAAGGTTCAGTTGAAATAATGAAGTTCAACTATTATGGAACATATAATATTTTCAGGAATTATAGAAGCAATAGTTCCATAATAAGTTTCGATTTAGGAGTATGAAAGAAAATAATATCCCTTACCGTAGCAGGTTTGATTAACAAAAGGTGAAGGGAATTAATATCCCTTACCATAGTAAGTTTGAATAATGGAAGATGAAAAAGATGGTATCCCTTATGAGTATAAAGGAAAATGATATCACTTACGAATATGGAATAAAAGTGTCATGTGATAATTCGTGTAGACAAATTATTTCCACACGAGACAAATAAAAAAAAGGTTATTCACCAACAGGCGATAATCCGCACCGTAAGGTTATTCCCATCAATTTGAATACGAATAGTTATTCACCAAACAGGCGTATTCCGCACCGTAAGGTTATTCCCACAATTTAATAGAATTTGAACACGAAGAGTTATTCACCAAACAGGCGATAATCCGCACCGTAAGGTTATTCTCAAAGATTAATAAGGAATGAATACAAAAGGTTATTCACCAACAGGCGGTAAACCGCGCCGTAAGGTTATTCCCACAATTTAATACATGGAAATAAATGGCACAAGAAAGAAACGATATTATTTTCGAGAATCAAAGAATGATAATCCCTTCCAATAAGAAAGAAATAATATCCATTTATGATGATGAAAAGAATGATACCCCTTACCTTAACACGTGACTGGATATTGATTTAAATGAGGTTGATCAACCTATATATTTTTAATATAAATTAGTAATTACCACATATAAATTTCAAAGTGTATGATAACTCGTATAATATGAATTATCAAAATTATATATATTTAACATAATTTTTGTAGTATAATATAACTACTTTTAAATAGTTTTAAAAATAATATTCCAAAATAAATCTTCCAAAGAAAGCTTTTTAAAATGAATCTTCTTAAAGAAGAGTCTTCTAAAGGAAGATTTGTGAATACCGTGAAAAATAGGAATTTATGAAATTACTACTCTTTAATAAAAGACTTACTTGAAAAATTTCTGCACTCCTTTTGGCTTTCAAACACTCAAAATAACCTTACTATTCTCAGAGAAAACTCATAAAATTCTTATAGAAAAATTTTATGTTTTAGGTGTGATTTTTCTATTCAGCTGAGCAAGCTATTTATAGGAGAAATAAGTTACTATGCGGTAGGTGAGCAGCACGCCAGTGCTGAATTGCAGCAGCAGCCGTCTGGCTGCTTTCCTCCTTCTCACCAACCCACCCAGCAAGCAATTCTCACATTTCATTTTTCATGTGGGTCCCATAGAGGGCCCACATGTTTTTACTATTCCAAATAGTAATTAAATAAATTTTTTTTTTTTTTATATATATATATATATATATATATATTCTTCCTACATGTCCTGCATATAAAATAATGCTACGACAATAATTCAACAATAATTTAATAAATACGTGACAGATTATTATTAATTTAATAATATAAATTACAGTATATTTGCTACTGTGACAATTATTAGGTTCAATAATTTTAAAAATAGTGCCGCAACAATTATTGAGTCAATGATATGAAATACAGTGTAATGACAATTATTGAATCAATAATGCAAAATACTGTGTAACAACAATTATTGAATTGATAATATAAAATATTATGCAGTGACAATTATTGATGAAATGATGCGCAACAGTTACGGTGTCAATTATCAGACCAATAATATGAGACACTGTGCAATACCGTGTGCTACTGTAGAGTACCGTGTGCTATACTGAAATACCATAAATTACCGTATACTACTATTATTTTATCACCAGTATTTAAACAGTTAACACCGTTGACTATTTATATTTAAAAAGGTTACTTCTGTCGTTTTCTATATCCGACAATTATTCCGTTGTGGGGTCCACAAATAATTTGTTATTTCGGCGCCGTCGTACGGCACGAATATTCCCCGACCAAACGAATATTCCCCGACAAAATAAAATTTGCACATAACATCCTTAACTTTCAATTTTGTCAATTTAACCATTTACTGTTTCAGGAAAAATATATATGAAGAAAAATTAAATTTTGTATTTCATAAATTCGGGGTCTTACAACCTCCCCTCCTTATGAAATTTCGTCCCCGAAATTGACGTACCTGGCATTTCGAAGAGGTATGGATACCTAGACTTCATTTCAGATTCTAGCTCCCAGGTCATTTCCTCAATATCTTGGTTCCTCCATAAAACCTTAACTTGAGGTATAACCTTTGAGCGTAAGATCTGCTCCTTCTTATCTAGGATCTTAACAGGTACTTCCTCATACGTTAAATCTTCTGCTATAACGTCTGGTTCTAACTCAATGACGTGGTTTGGGTCCTTCACATATTTACGTAACATAGATATGTGAAAAACGTTATGGATGCGAGACATACTTGGTGGTAAGGCTAGTCTGTAAGCTACAGTTCCCACCCGATCGAGGATTTCAAATGGGCCAATAAATCGAGGGTTGAGTTTTCCTCTCTTTCCGAATCTCGTAACCCCTTTCCATGGAGAAACACGTAAGAATACATGATCTCCGACGTTGAATCTCTCATCTCTCCGATGAAGATCGGCATAACTCTTTTGTCGTTCTTGTGCTGTCTGTATTCGTTGTCGGATCATTTGGATCTTTTCGGTCGTCAAGCGTACCAACTCGGGTCCCAACAGTTTTGCTTCTCCTACCTCATTCCAACATACTGGAGAGCGACACTTGCGTCCATATAAAGCCTCGAATGGAGCCATACCTATACTTGCTTGGTAACTGTTGTTGTAGGAAAATTCCACCAATGGCAAGTACTTATCCCAACTTCCTTTGAAATCTAGTACGCAAAGTCTCAAAAGATCTTCGAGGGTCTGGATCGTCCTTTCCGATTGTCCGTCCGTTTGAGGATGGTATGCAGAACTAAAACGTAGTTCAGTGCCCATAGCTTTTTGTAGACTGATCCAAAAGCGTGAAGTGAATCTAGGATCTCGATCAGAAACTATGGAAACTGGCATGTCATGCAGTCTCATGATTTCATTTATGTACATACCGGCAAGACGTTCAAGTGAAAAGTTTTCTCGTATAGGCAAGAAATGAGCGGATTTGGTCAATCTATCTACGATGACCCAAATTGCATCTAAGCCTTGAGAAACTTTGGGAAGACCCGTCACGAAATCCATATTGATGTGTTCCCACTTCCATTCGGGAACCTCAAGTGGTTGCAATGGACCCTTAGGTACTTGATGCTCTGCCTTGACACGTTGACAAGTTAGGCACCTTGAGATAAACTCTGCAATCTCCCTTTTCATATTGTTCCACCAAAATGTATGTCGAAGATCTCGATACATCTTGGTACCTCCTGGGTGGATTGTAAATGGCGTGTTGTGTGCCTCCATCATGATTTTCTGCTTCAATTCAGGATCGTTAGGAACACAGATTCGAGAGTTAACTCGAAGTATTCCTGTCTCGTCGATTCTTGCTTCGGGAATGGCACCTTCTTGTACTTTCTTCATCATGTTCATCAGTTCCGGATCGGTAGCTTGCGCAGCTTTAATTTTATCGATTAAAGCCGGTTCTACTCGCACGTGAGCAATCTTCGAGTGGGTCCCTGGTGTCTTTAGCTCTATCTCCATCTTTTGCAAGTCGTATAAAATACGCTTTTGTGTTGTCAGCAGTGCACTTGTACTCGCATAAGATTTTCTGCTCAAAGCGTCAGCTACAACGTTCGCCTTTCTCGGGTGATACTGGATTGTGTGGTCGTAATCCTTCAACAGCTCAAGCCAACGTCGTTGTCGCATGTTGAGTTCCTTCTGGGTGAAGAAATACTCGAGGCCTTTATGATCCGTATAGATATCCACTTTTTCTCCGTACAAGTAGTGTCTCCAGATCTTCAACGCGAAAACGACTGCTGCCAACTCTAGATCATAAGTAGGATAATTTTTTTCATAATCTTTGAGTTGTCGAGAGGCATAGGCTATAACATTTCCATGTTGCATAAGGACACAGCCTAGACCTTTGCCTGAAGTATCGCTGTAAATGACAAATTCTCCTGATCCTGATGGTATGGTCAGAACAGGAGCTGAAACAAGTCTCCTCTTGAGTTTTTGAAAACTCTTCTCGCATTCCTCGCTCGAATGATACCGATATCTAATAATCAAACCTTCAACTCTTGGTGTTCTATGGGAGTCATTTGGTATGAGACTTTGAAAATGGGTTTAGTGTCGGGTTCAAGATCGATACAGAATTCAATTTCTCGGTTTGGGGATAAGCCAGGAAGTTCCTCAGGAAAAACGTCAGGAACTCATTAACAATAGGAATATCATTCAAGTTTGACGTGTTTTTGTTCAAATCAATGACATGGGCTAAAAAGGCTTGACATCCGTTTTTCAATAAACGAATGACTTTATGGCTAGAAATAATAGTTATAGATTTCAATGGTTTAGTTGCTTGAATTTGCATGACAGGTTGATTAGGAATATGAAAACTAATAATCTTATGAAAACAATCAATTTTAGCATGATGGGTAGTCAACCAATCAATTCCTAAAATCACATCAAATTCATGCATCTCCAAAGAAATAAGGTCAACAGGTAATGTGAGGTTGTTGATTTAAACTAGGCAAGATTTATAGATAGTAAATGTAATAGGTATTTCTCCCAATGAGATTTCAACTGATAAGACAAGATTTAAGTTTTCAATAGGCAAATTTAAACGTTGAGTACATATAGGTGAGATAAAAGAGTGGATAGAGTCAATATCTAACATGACATAGACTTCTCGAGAATTGATGAATAGCTTACCGGTCATCACCTCATTCGATTTCTTGATCATCAAGGCTGTCATCATCAAATCGAGTCCCATATACTTCATCCGGATCTTCACGTATTTCAACCATGGGGATACCACGAAATAGTTCTCTAACGAACTGTTTCTCAGATTCTTCAACTTCATCAGTAGTAGCGTACCAATGATTTCCATTAAAATAGTATTTTCGATAGACTACAGTTTCCACGATAGTGACTAACTTAACCTGAATTCCTCTAAATTACAGTATATTTGCTACTGTGACAATTATTAGGTTCAATAATTTTAAAAATAGTGCCGCAACAATTATTGAGTCAATGATATGAAATATAGTGTAATGACAATTATTGAATCAATAATGCAAAATACTGTGTAACAACAATTATTGAATTGATAATATAAAATATTATGCAGTGACAATTATTGATGAAATGATGCGCAACAGTTACGGTGTCAATTATCAGACCAATAATATGAGACACTGTGCAATACCGTGTGCTACTGTAGAGTACCGTGTGCTATACTGAAATACCATAAATTACCGTATACTACTATTATTTTATCACCAGTATTTAAACAGTTAACACCGTTGACTATTTATATTTAAAAAGGTTACTTCTGTCGTTTTCTATATCCGACAATTATTCCGTTGTGGGGTCCACAAATAATTTGTTATTTCGGCGCCGTCGTACGGCACGAATATTCCCCGACCAAACGAATATTCCCCGACAAAATAAAATTTGCACATAACATCCTTAACTTTCAATTTTGTCAATTTAACCATTTACTGTTTCAGGAAAAATATATATGAAGAAAAATTAAATTTTGTATTTCATAAATTCGGGGTCTTACAACATGCATCATTAAAATATTCCCACATTTAATTTTTGACAAATAAATTATGTTAAAAAAAAATATTTACCCATTTTCTACACATATTACTTCTCAAATTCTAGGTTTTAAACCTTAACCTTTAATTAATTATTTCAAATCTTATTTACAATTCTTGTAAATATCTGAAATATTACATGTGTGACATCCAAATGTATCAACCTAACGAAAAAAACTTAGATCCACTTACATAATTAGATGTCTCATAATTTCTATTAAAATATATATATATATATATATATATATATATATATATATATATATATATATAATAAAACTTTATATTTTTATTTTTCACATCACTCAAAGCTAATACATGCAAATATAACTTAGAAGATCAAAAAGTTTTTAAACTTTTAAGCACCACTAGGATTATTAATTTTTTTTAAGTTTTTTTTTCCTTCAATTAAATGAGTGCATTTTATGTTTCATCCCATTTTTTCTTTTCCCTCTTTTTTTTTATTTTTAACCACGGTGAGTGCATTTTATGCTCCATCTCACCAGCGAGTGCGTTTTACGCTTCATCTTGCTTTCTTCACATATTTATAAATGAGTGCGTTTTACGTTCTATCTCAACTCATCACATAACTTTCTTAACTTTTTTCTCCACCAAATAAATTAATTTTAATAATCCCAAAAAATTACTTAAATCATCCACCTAAATTATATTTTACCACAATTTTATTTCAAGTTACGATCAAATAAAAATATAGAATTCAAAAATATCTATCATGAGCATTTAACCAAATAAACTTCACTTAAGTTAAACTAGCTCAAACAAATGGACATGTGCATAAAAATTAAAAGGATCTCAAATAAAATAATAACCAATAAAAAGCCAAAATTTAGACTAATTAAAAATTTATCCATTTTTTAAAAGTTATTAAATAAAAACTAATTTTTATCATCGACCAAAAATTTAATTCAATTAATTTAGTGTCCAAGACACTCTATCTAAAAACTAAGTTACTCCATTTTCGTAGGAAGCACGATTGCACTGTGCATGTGCAATATGCCTTTAAACCCCAAGGTTACCCCAAGTGGACGAGTTGTGTCTTGTGAGGGTTTGCAGTGAATTTACCCACAAAATTCTAAAATTTAAACTAAAATAAAACCTAAAAATTTGAAAAATTCTTTCAAATTTACCCACACCCCCAAACTTAAAACAGACATTGTCTTCAATATATAAAATAAAGAAAATTAAGACCATTGGACTTCCCTAAATATGTATCATTTTTCCTCCTCATCTGCTAAGTCTGAGCTGCAATGAATAAACCTGAAACAAAACAAAAACAACAATATTAAAACAAATAAATAAATAAATAAAAATTAAATTTTACTACTAAAAATAAAATCTGCTAAAAGTAAAAATAAACTAAAAACTAAAATTAAAACTTGGATTGCCTCCCAATAAGCGCTTGTTTTTAAGTCTCAGCCTGACTACTTCCTTTTCTTCAGCCCGGATCAAATTTATGCTTGATGAATCGCCTTGGAAGCCATGCCTTGACCATTCGCTTAACTTTCCCTTGAGAGTTGAGACCCCCAAACTTGTGTTCATCTTTCATTCTCCAATAAAATTGACCTTTTAATCCCACAATATCAACTCGAAAACATTCTTCTTGACCACTCGAAAATTCCATTGTATTAAACACCTTGAAGGTCACCTCTTCATCTTGAACTCTAATAGTTAGATCGCCTTTTTTCACATCAATCAACACTCCCCCCATAGCTAAAAATGGACGCCCAAGAATAATCGGTATATTTTTATCCTCCTCAAAATCTAGCACAACAAAATCCACAGGGAAGATAAACTTATCCACTTTTACAAGAACATCTTCAATAATCCCCTTTGGATAAGTAAATGACCGATCCGCCAACTGTAAGGTGACATGGGTGGGTTTCGCTTCCTTCAAACCAAGCTTTTTATAAACTGATAGAGGCATTAAATTTATGCTCACTCCCAAATCACATAAGCATCGATTAAAGAACTAGCTTCCAATGGTGTACGGAATGGTGAAACTACCCGAATCTTTTAGCTTCGGTGGTAGCTTCTTTTGCAATACGGCGCTGCACTCCTCCATTAGAGCCACTGTCTCATAGTCCCCTAGCTTTTTCTTCTTTGACAAAATCTCCTTCATGAACTTTAAGTAGCTAGGCATCTGCTCTAATGCGTCTGCAAATGGGATGTTAATATGTAATTTCTTGAATACCTCCAAAAATTTTAAAAATTACTTGTTGAGCTTATTCTTTTGAAGTCTTTGCGGGAATGGCACGGGTGGCACAAACTGATTCTGATTAGGATTCTCTACTGCCTTCTTTTCCTTTACCTTATGCGTCCCAATTTCCTTTTTAGCCTCACTATCATCTTGAATATCCGAATGTGCCTTCTTTGAATTTCCTCCATCAACCTTATGTTACTTCTTTCCACTTTGTAGGATCACAGCATTGCATTGTTCATTGCCTTCTTTTCTAAGATTTGTCACTGTATCACTTGGCAAAGCACCTTGGGATTGACTATTTATGGCACTCGCAAGCTGCCCCATATGGTTGACGGGTTGTCCCACTTGATTCTCGAGATTACAAATTGCAACTTCATGACTTTTCTTTAATAACACATTTTTCTCTAAGACCTTAGAAAGAAGTTCCTCCAAATTCGAATCCCTTGCTTGTTGTGGTAGAGGTTGATTTAGAAAACTCGACTGATATGATGATCTTGGAGCAAAAGATTGTGCTTGATTATTTCTCCATGACTGATTGGAAGGATTGCTCACCTCCGGGTGATAGTAATTTGAATTATTGGGTTGATGTTGCTGATTGTAGTTTGCCACATATTGGACCGATTCTGCATTGATTAACTGAATGGTTCCCAGCATATAGATCGCAAGTTATTGCCACAAGTTGAATATTAGGAACTTCAAGAGCGTCAAGTCTCCTAGTAATTAACAACATTTGTGCAGCCATTGTAGAAATTGCATCATTATCAATTCTCCCAATTGCCCTTCGCTGATTCACCCTTGCAGAAGGCCATTGGTAATCATTCGCTGCCATAGTTTCCAACAGGTCATAGGCCTCATCCAAATTCTTCGCCATTAAAGCACCACCTGCAGCCGCATCAATAATAGTCCTCATTGTACTGAATAACTCATTGAATGTTTGAACTTGAAGCCACTTGAGTATTCCATGATGTGGACATCTCCGCAATAAATCTTTGAAGCGCTCCCACGCCTCATACAACGATTCTGAATCAAGCTGCATGAATGAAGTGATGTCATTCCTCATTTTTGCAGTCTTCGCTGGCGAAAAGAATTTCTCTAAGAACTTTTGAACCAAGTCATTCCAAGTAGTGATTAACCCCGGTGGAAGTGAATGCAACCAACTCTTCACCTTGTCCCTAAGTGTGAAAGGGAACAAACGAAGTCTTACAGCGTCATCCGAAACTCCATCATACTTAAAAGTATCACATGTCTCCAAAAAGCTCATGAGAAGATCATTCAGATTGTCATTGGGCAAACCCACAAATTGCACTGAATTTTGGATCATCTGTATCGTGCCCGGCTTGATCTCAAAACTTGTAGCTTGAATTGCAGGCCTATGGATGCTAGATTGGATTTCAGTGACTTGTGGCATCGCATAGTCTCGCAACAATTTTCGATCCTCGTCCTTCATTTAACCTGAAAAGGAAGTAAAAATTAAAATTAAAATAATAAAATAAAATAAAAACGTTTAAAGTAAAACTAATTTGATTAAAATTAACATTGATAAATAATTATTAAATTAATTCCCTGGCAACGGCGCCAAAAACTTGTTGGGTATTTTCTATATGAATATATGCATGCAAGTATATACGGTCAACAAGTAATAAAGTGATAAATTAGAGTGTCAAACCCACAGGGAATTAAATAATAATAATTACCAAACATTAATTTAATATCAAATTAATTCTATTTAAACAACCTCAATTTAATTATAAAATAAACTAATCAAAATCACTAACTAAATTAAACTAATAAAAATGATTAAATCAAATTAAAATAGTTAAGATCACAATTTCTCCCAATGCTTCATTTAAATCTCTTTATTCTCTTTTTAATTAACTAACTATATAGAATTGTTAACTGAGATTTCTCAACTATTTACTAACATTTTTCAAGAATTAATAAAAAGATTTATTCCAATTAAGTTACTATATTACTATGCAAAATAATTTGAAATAAACTCATTACGATCCAACTCTCAATAAAGTTACATGTGGCGTATAGGTATCTTCATCCTACACACTATTATGCTACTCTTTCTAGAAAGAATCAACAAATTCACATGTTATCATATCCGGATCTAATCCTAGAATTCCTTTTACAATTCCTTCTAAGATATCACAATTAATTATTGCGCAAATAATTATACATGAACGCACTAAATATGATAAACAACTCATATATAATCATCAATAATTAAAAAGGAAACAAATTAGATTAAACTACACATTGAGTTCAATTGCAATCTCAAATGAAAATTAACTCATAATTAAATAATAAATTAACCACAAATAATTCAACATCTCAAAATTACAAAAATAAAAGAGAGAAAAAAGAAATTAAATCTGTGTTGATATCCGTCTGTCACTCGGATCATAGTCTCCAATTCTCATGCTCCGCCTTCAATTCTTGAATTCTTCGCATTAAATATTTGCTTCTAATTCTACTCCTAAATTGCTCTAATATAATATATTATGCTCTAACCTAATATATTATATCATAATCTCCTGAAAATAAAAGTTACATAGTGTATTTATAGGAGTACAATAATAATCTTAAGCTAATGTGGAAAAGAAATCCAATTTGGAGTCAAATTAATGCAAAATTCGCGAATAATATGTTTTTTCAGCAATTTCGCACAACCAAACACTGCTTAACGCTCTTGTTTGACCGGGTCAACGCGCTGAATGACCGCCTGACCGCTCAGCACAATGCGCGCATGGCGCGCCATTTTCTTGAACCGGTCAGTTGAAACGACATCGCTCAGGTTGCTAGTTCTTTACCGCGCCTGGCGCAGATACTTAATCCATCTGCACACACCAAAACGATGTCGTCCCATTCCGGCTGTTGAATCTCATATCGCGTGCATGGCGCGCCAAGCCTCCTTTTTAGTTTATTACCATACTGCCACCGAGCTTCAAAATTACGAACATGCCATCCAACTTGCTTTAATTACCGTTATGCCATCAAGGATTATTTTTCCTATAAAATAAAATATAAATTAATTAAACATAAATAAAAATAATAAAAACACATACAATTAAATAAATTACCTAAAATCAATTAAAATGCCTAAGAACTCGTAATTAATTAAGCCTAAAAATATATAATAAATAGGTATAAAAACCCATTATTATATATAATAATAATAATAATAATAATAATAATAAGAAGAAGAAGAAGAAGAAGAAGAAAAAAAAAAATTTGGGATGAGGCCATGGCCCACACTAGTCATGCACAACAGGCCGCCTTGGCTTGATCCGGCCTGAGCTTGCCAGGCTTTGGTCGTTAACCAGGCGGGGCCGGATGTAACGCACCAAAAATCCTAACATTTCTTATTTTATCTAGTTATGTCTGGATAACGTAATCATTAATCTTAAAATCATATTTTATATTCATAAAACATATTAACGGCGATCTTGTGCATTAAAACTTAACATGTAACCTTTAAAACAAAGCCTTTGACCATAATGCGGTCCATATTTTTTTTTATTTTTAAAAACTTACTATCAATACCTGCCTTAGGATCGTAACGTTCACTTTACTAGAACTTAGATCATATACAAATAAGTTATGACCTAGTCTATTACATTTCATAATCATATATATATTTTTATGATTTACATATCATGTAAATAAAATTTCACCATGAACTATTCATACATGATTTTGTCTACTAATTCATGTTCCACACATGTGAGTTTATTACATATAAAACTCGATCAACAATAATACATTCACCTTATCCTTTTACAACATTCCTCTGAATAATACATACATGCACATTTATCTCTATGGATTTACAAATCATATAACTCTTATTACCATTGTAGGTTTACATTTAAATATCTGAATAACCACATTACATAGATACACATAACAAATTCCTTTCATGGTTATCTATGCATTCATCAATCTTTACCTTTAGTCGCATCGGAACCTTCGACCTTCTTATACTTTTACATGAAATGTTAGTTAATGGCAAGAGTGAGCACAAAGGCTCAGTAAGTTAATCAGATAACACATTTCATGCTTACAGTTTATATTCATGCGTCATACATCATTTACTTTACCATGCTATGCTTAATGCCACATATTCCACTTAACAGTTACACGCATAGTTGCACGGAGTGCACATTTCAACTATCACCTAGTTCACGTAGATCAATTAATACACTTAAGTTTGAAAAACTTGTCTGATACGCATTTATCTTACACTTAACCTTTACCACATCGCTTAGCCTTTCTATCCTTTCTTGCCTCTGGTCATTAGTCCGAATCTTATCTGTCAACATTGTACCTATATATATCAGTATATGGTCATAAAACTTAATATAACTTGTCAAACTTATCTCATAATTATACGACCATTCGTCTCTAATCATTTCACTTTCGATGTATTATACCTTATTTGGGTTAATAATACATCCTAGCTTGTCTCCGCCCTAGCACACAAACATTACAATGCTTTTATATAGCTGTAGATATGTTATTTTATACCATTTCTCGTTTATTACTTTAATATCCTTCACTCTTGTTTACCTCTACTGGTAATATCTTATCCCGATTGGGTCCTACAAAACCGTAATATTGATTCATGCATTGGTTACACACATGTGTATGCTAAACCTTGTCGTATAAACTATCTTTTATCTTTACATAATTTTAACCCATAACACATTGTTCCTTTTATGCTTTAATCTCTACCACATTGATCATTTTTATCAATTTGTGGTTTATCATACATGTCTCTATCATTTTATATCAAAACATTTCAATTTGGACTTAAAATAAAAATTTCTTGGCTGGAACAGTACATCTCGCCCCCGTGAGATGTTTCGCCTGGAAGATCTCGCTGGCCGCGAGATCTTCTCGGCCAGACTGCGCCTCGGTGCCCCCTGATTTAGCCCCGACGAGCTTTTTCATAGAGCACTGCGCCCCGTCCCAGTTTTCAGTTCAAATAACTGCGCCCCGGCGCAGTACTGGTTTTTCTGAAATTTTCTTTTTAAAAAATCCATGCTATTTTGGCTCCTTTTTTTGTAAAACTTGATTTCAACATATCACATAACACATATAACATATAATTTACTTGCATAGGCCTTCAAAACATTTAAAACTTTTTAAATGGACTTATTTTTCCAAAATTTTCATTTTAGGCGTCGACGAACGTTTTAAAATGTTTAAAATCCACAATTGTCACCATTGACACCAAATGACTTTCAAAATGACTCTAACACATGTATTTATGTAAAACTTAACTGTTTGGCCTTATTAAACCATTAATTATCCAAAATGGTCAAAAATCATACGTTGGTAGAATTTTGTCAAATTAAGAAATTCCACTCTTAAGCTCAACTTGAAATCTTAGACTCTATGCACCATATACACATTTAGCCACTTTGTGTATTCACATAACTTCTATAAGCACCTTCTAATGCACTTTTCAGATTACAATTTGGTTTATATACAAAGTATAGCCTACTATTGTATTTATTCCCAAACAAATCATGTTTTTCAATCTTTTTAAGAACTTAAGATGCTATCTTGCAAGAACTTTCACAAGTATTAACCATGATCAATACCTTTGACTAGGTTTTCATTATTTATAACAACATATGACACATGATCATCCCTTAAATCATGTTTTTCAAGCCTTGAACATGAACATAAATAGTATATCACATTTATTCTACCAACTTAAGCATAGGGTTTCATCATAATTCAATCAAAAAACACATAAACTTTTACAAACCTTACATCTAGCCATTAGTCGTGTCATTCCTTTAATCCTTAAGAGACTGATTAGGTCATATGGTTCCTTCTTCACTGCATATACATACTTAACTTACCTTGCCATTTTCATATCCTCGTCTCACCAAGCATATTCATTAAGCTCGCTATTAACTTTTATAACTTAAACTCAATTTGCATACCCTTTTCCCATTCCATTATTTTTTAACTTTAAATTCTTTATTCACACACACACACATACACACACACACACACACACATACACACACACACACACACACACACATATTCAATTTATTACCTGCTGACACATAACATTGTGTCTTACAATAATTTTTTTTAAATTACTTTATTTTAGGCATTACAGTCTATCATTCTCTTTAATTCGTCACATTAACATTCAATCACATAGGTCCTCTTTTGCACCTTGATTAAATAATAAATGATATTTAATCACATATTAATACATCATATACTTCTAAACCAGGTTTTAATCCTCTAACCTTTACTTAATTAGCCATAATCCTCATTTAGAAATCCTATAAAAATTTGGGATGTCACAC
This sequence comes from Hedera helix, assembly GCA_947179155.2. NCBI lineage: Eukaryota > Viridiplantae > Streptophyta > Magnoliopsida > Apiales > Araliaceae > Hedera > Hedera helix. Next base: position 25,437,819 of record OX359276.1, on the reverse strand, counting down.
CGGACCTTTGACTTTCAGCCTGCAGGCCAGAACAGATCGGACTTAGCGCTTGAAAAGAGGGTTTGCTGAGGTCTGCAGGCTAGGCCATGGATCAGACCAGGCTAGGCCGGTCCGATCCAATCCATTTAATTTATTTTTAGTAATTTTAAATATTATAAAAATATCAATTAAAATTTTAAACTTAATTGATGTATTAATTAAAAATAGTGTATTACAAGTTACAACTTACAAATTACAATAATGAATTAAAATATTGTACAATTTTAAAGATATTGTATTATTTTATACTATATTTATTAAAATGAAAATGCAATGAAAGGTTTACAAAAAGTGTAAGTAGCTAGTTAGGTAAGAAAAATTCTTATATATTACACTAACCAATGTTTTTTCATGGATTTCTTTATTTGTATATAAACAAACATGCATGAATAAACGTATGAAAGACGCCAATTTTATTTAATTCATTGAATAAGTTGTCTCAAAGATGAAGTTTTTGTCTATAGTGGGAGAATTGAAGTAGCAAATAAAGAAAATTGACAGGCCGGACCGAGTTTTGGGTGAACTAGACCATGCCTCAGGCTAGACCAGACCTTAGACTAGGTCGGGCCTTAGGGCAGGCTAGATCTGAGCCAAAAAAATGTGACATGTTTGTGGTCTCCAGTTCCGGCCTAGCCGAACCAGGACTTTACCAGGCTTGGCTTTGACCAGGCCGGACCCAGACCGGACTAAGGCCGGACCGCAAGTTATTTGTGCACCACTAGCCCACACGCCTGCTTGTATATAGTTTCGCCAATGATTTGAATTCTTTTTGTTATTTATTTCATCTAAATAACTACTTAATTTATTTATAATATATGATCAAATTTGATTTTGTAGATTCAAAGTTAAAATTCATGTGTTTCATTTAAAATTTAAAATTATACTCCCTTCGTCTCAGAATAAAATTTTTTATTACTATTTTAGGTAATTTCAAGTTAAATGTCACTTACCTTAAATAATCTATTTTTAATAATAATTTACTTATAATATTCTTAGTATTAAATATTATATTTCAATTCTCTATGCATATTTATAGAGTATCACTAATAATGTGTAGAAAACTATTCAATTAAATGAGAATTTAAATATTTATAATTTTGTCATTTTATTTTCTTTCTTAATCTGTGCAAAAAGTCAACCAGGACCTTTATCTTGAGACGAATGGAGTATTAAACTTTGTATTTAATAGTATTTTTAAGTGGTTATAATTTTTATAATTATAATGTCTAAAATTAAATAAATTTATATCAATTTTGAATTTAAAATTATCTTATTTTAACTCTAAAAATATCGATATTGATTTTATAACGTGAGAAACTGAAGAGCAAATGAATGGAAGAAAGTGCAAAAAAGGCACAATTATAACACACAAGAAATATCCCACAAAAATAAGTAGCATATACATTTAAAATTCAAATTTATTATTAAAATATGATTTGTTCATTGAAACTATAAGACCAAATTAATTTTCATCTCGGAATGGACGTTGTGACAAAAAACAAGAAAACAAAAGAAAATTTTTGTCCAACAATAACAAATAGTCCCTATATCTCTAATTTTGAAATGATACTATTTACATATATATAATTTAAAATCTAAATTAACTCAAATTGATTTTAGAATACTATAACTATTCATATATTTTATAATTAATTGAATAATTATTTTGAAGTGGATGTTTATAACCAAACCACGCGCTCCGCGCGTGGGATCTGACTACTATCAGAAAACTTGTAAACGCCTAAATTTTCTCAAATTTCCCATATAAATAAAATAAAGCTGGCTTGGGCGATAGGCCAGATCTTCTCTCACACTCTGTTCTTCCCCTTTTTACCTTTCACAAGGGATATCCATTTTTACGCTGTACTCCATCAAATTAGGGTTTTTGAGCGTTCTTAATTTCCTTTACAAATTCATACACTTGTGAAATTTCCAGAAATTACTGCAATGGAGAACCATCTCGATCTTAACGCCCCCCACTCCATGGGTACGACAATCATCGGAGTCACGTACAACGGCGGTGTTGTCCTCGGCGCAGACTCTAGAACCAGCACTGGTACCTTTCTGTTTCCTCATAAGTTTTGTTTTCCGGCAAATCAAACAAAGTATTTCCTTTTATGGATTTGTTTTGCAAATTGCAATTGCCTTGCTCTCATAAGTTTTGTTTTCCGGTAAATCAGACAAAGTATTTCCTTTTATTGATTTGATATGCAAATTGCAATTGCCTTGCTAGGGATGTATGTTGCTAATAGGGCCTCCGACAAAATCACTCAGTTGACAGATAATGTTTACATATGTCGCTCTGGATCGGTATTTTTCTTCCTCTTAAGCTTAATATATTGTTTTAGAACCTAAACTTTGTTGGATAGTTATGTACTTTGACCTAAATTGTAAAGTTAGGTCACACTCTTTGTCCCAAAGTTGATGTCCCAATTTGCCATTTTAACAAACTAAGGAAAATGATGTAAAGATTATAAAATGCTCTAATTGTACCCTTTATGGACCTACCACCATAATGTAATAAGTTAAAAATATAATTTTTGGGTGAGCTAATAGGATTTTCCATGAACCTCACAAATTTAAAGTAAATGTGTAAACTGGTAGGGTTACTAGATTTGTACATTTAATTTCTGGGATGACTGAAAACAAAAATATGGGTCTAGAAGGGGGGGGCGGGGGTATGGATTTAGTTAATGTAGCTTTGCTCTAATTATTATCAGATAAACATGATGATTTTTTCATAATGCTGTTTGTTTGAGCTAGTAGGTATGACCTAGTTAAGTTATGATAATTTCTGCTTTATTCGTCAATAAAAGCTCTATGGATTTGAGTTGTGATAAACCAGTGATATTACAAACTCATATTCTTCTCATAACTTTTTACCGTTCTATTTTGTTTTAGAAATTGGTAAGGTTGGCCTCAAGTATGGGTTTAAGAATCAACAGCATTGGGGTTTTCCATCAATTTGATTTATATGATTTAAGCAAGGCCTATTATAAATGGATGTTAGAGCCAGTATCCTTTTTGCTATATCTAAGAGCCCCTCTTGAGAAGTCAAATTTCTAGATTTATACTTAAAATTATACCTTCTTACTCAACAACTAAATTTGGTTTCTTGTAATACTTCAAGCTTCACATTTATGTGTACGTTTGTTTTAGTGTTCGGGTAAAAAGAGAAATGCAATCCTATCATTAAAAATGTAAAATGCTTGACAGAGTCACATAGAAATTGCTATGTTATAGGATTGCTAAGTGTTTCTGTTTTGTCACCAAATTGCCCCTGAGCATGTTCTAAAGGTCTTTTTCTAAGTTCCAAGCCCATTACTGGCTTACACATGTCAAGCTTTACAAGTGGCCAGCCAAGAGTGATAATAATAATCTTTATCAAGAAAACCAAGTCTAGTACTTAGTGACTGTAATCCTCCGTGACCTTTGAAATAATGACTGTGCGAACCAGAGAAAGTTCTGTATGTAATTCTCTCTTAGTCATTAAATAGTAAACCATCTAATTTCAGTGTTGTGCCAGCAGTATTTCCCTTCATGTACGAAGTAGAAAGTAGAAACTTTCATAGAAGTGGCTTTCGCTAGTCTATTCCCGATTTTTTTACCTTAATTTTGCTTCTCCTCAAATCAGTATCAGTTTACTTTGTGAATACAATGAACATCGACTAGGCCTGTCAAAATCTAGTTTGGATGAAGTAATATAGGGTTAATTAAAAACTAAAATTGTATAACCTATTTTTAATATAGGTTGAATAGGTTGAACCAGAATAGTTCTAGATCAAAACTAGGTCAACCTATATTTCAGACCATAACGATATTAGAACAGATCCAACTCTGTTGAGCAAAACTAAAATGGGCACTATCAGTTTGGTACGGATAGATTTAAAAAGACAGACATATAACACCAAGAGAGGGTATGCAATAATTCCATCATTGAAAAAGGCAGTTACCCAACCCAATGGTTCCAGTTAAATTAGGTTGACTTATTTCCTCATATATTGCCAGGTCTAACACCAACCCACTCTCTCTATCTCTTTCTTGCCTTCATCTTCTTTGATTCGAGTTCTCTGCTACATTGCTGTACTCGTCATCAGTGGTGTTGGCATTTATGTTTTGATCTCAATGTGCTACGGAGGGGCAATTTTATCCTAATAATCCTACACTTGTTTTGTTTGTTTGCTTCCATAAGAATACATTGTGTTTGCTTTTGCTCCTATCTACACAAAGGGACACTTGTAATCTTGAAATTCCAAAATATGAAAGTTAATTCTGGGACAATTTATTTATCAAGTATTAACAATAACCTTAAGATGAGCTTATTTGCTTCTTATTCTTACCTTTTCTCCTATCCAATGTCGTGCACTTTAAAGTATCGGACTTTTACCTAGATGGATCATTTACACATGTCTTTTGCAGGCTGCAGATTCGCAAATTGTATCTGATTATGTTCGATATTTTCTTCATCAGCACACGTGGGTGGTCCTTATCTTATTTCTCTATACAGATTGGTTTCTTACTTAAAAAAAATTCTTTTGCTGATTTTTTTGACCAATTGTGCATACTTGTTTACTATTTTGGAGTCTTCTTTTTAATTGGCAGAAGTTTTCCTGGATCCATCATCTCTTTAGTTGGTTTTATGGGGATTGCTTTAGAGCTGTTGTGATTATTGTTTTGTGTGCACTGCTCCCCTATCTTTATATGATGGCCTTATTTCTGCAGGGGTTCCGGCCTTTTTTGCGTATACCCTTAGCTTTTGCGTACTCCTCCCTGGCACCGTTCTAATATAATGTTACTTATAAAAGCAAATCTGAACCTCTCATTCTAGCATGCCTTAAGTTAGCCCTTTGCAATTGTCTAATACTACTTTCTAAGTTATTTCTATTAGTTACACGTGATTTTAAATGTTCAGAGCAGTCATACTTTCTGCTGGTCCTTGTTTATATGTGTGATTCATTTTCAGCTTACCCCAATTAGCTTGGGATAAAAAGGCTTTGGTGAGCTTAATTGAGAGTAAATATACCTTTTACTGTAAATGCATTATTATAGTTTCTTCTTATTTATTTATTGATCTCGTCTCATTAAACCAATCGTCTCTTTTATAGGATCCAACTGGGGCAGCCTGCAACAGTTAAAGTTGCTGCAAACCTTGTTAGGCTATTATCTTATAACAACAAGGTCTGAATGTGCACTTTTAGTTGCAACTTTCTACATAAACTTTGATGCATGCATGTCATAGGGATTATTTTAGTTCTTTTCTCCTTATTTCTCTCTCTTTTGTTATTTATTTGTTTATTATTTCTGCCGAGATGTCAATTGCTGAACATTATTGTGGCTTATGGAATCGTTTTCTTTTGTCATTTTAGTTCCTTTAAAATCTCTCATGAGAGAAATCCAACTCTGTGCTGAGAAAGGAGGATCAAAACTACAAGTAGGAATTTAGTTGTCACAAGAGTGTTCCAAATGGCTCTATTTGCTGCTTTGGTTCCACCTACTTAGACCAGGATATAGTTGTCAATTGAGGATGCCCTATATATCAGTTTCATTTGCCAAAAGTACCTTATTCTGTGGCGAGTTGGGCAACAGATGGTATTATGGCATAATACAAGTACCTTTTTGATCCTGCCATCAATTTTTGGTAGTGATCATTTTAATAGTTTTCATCTTTTCATGTATTGATGATGATCTATAGTTTTGAAAAAGAAAAAATAGTACAGTTTTTTGCTTTTTAGAAAAGCTATATTTCTTGTGTCACCATCTGCATGAATATCTAGTCTAGTTTAAATGGTTTGAGTTCAGTTGTTAGTGTCTATCAATCGTCAACCTATGTCTTGTCATTTTGAAAAAGGTTATTGTTTTTGAAGTGAAAAAAGGTGTTATTGTGAGAAAGAAAGGGTATTATCATAAAGGCAAAGACTTCTGCCTGTTGCGTGTCTGTAGTCAATTATATTTCTCAATAGTTAATAACACTGCTTTATTCATATTTTGTAGTTGGCATTACAGGTTGCTTCATTTTAGTAATTTGGCTTAATACTTATGCTGCTGATGTTTGCCTTTTCTTCATAATTGATATATCTTTATCTCACAGAACATGCTGGAAACTGGTATAATTGTTGGTGGATGGGACAAGTATGAAGGAGGCAAGATATATGGGGTTCCTCTTGGTGGCACAATTATAGAGCAGCCATTTGCTATTGGAGGTTTGTTATTATCTTACCCTTGGTGTTTTAAAATCCTCATCTGCTGTTCATTTTCCCCTAGAAACCCCGCATGGATCAAAATTTTGCTGATTGAGCATTGTTTTGGTATGTTGTCCTAGCTTTATTTTTTTGTGTTGTGTGTTAAGATGCCTTGAGAACTTTCTGATTTGGTTATTTGAAGTTTGACTTCTGTATCTTTAAAATAAATAAAGAATAGAAGAGGCTTAATGTCAATAATCAAAAAGAACTCTTCTCTCTCTGAAGCAGCAGATGTTTCTGAATGGTCTCTGGTTTATGTCAACACTTGGGGATGGCAAAGAGTTGAATGAGGTGAGGAATTGGATTTGATGATTCACCGGAAATCACCATGTGTTTGTATTTTAAGGCTGGTGGATTTGATGTTTTTGTTCATTTCCACCCAATATATGGTGCCAGTGGTAGATTGGTTCCTTTTTTGCCATTCCAGAGGGTACTGCCACATCTGCTGGTTGCCGATGGAATTTTATAAAATTCTAAAACTCAATCTTTCCCACCATAATCTTGGAGGTGGCAGGGAGGGATGCTTCTAACATATTTATTTGACTGGAGAAGTTACTGATGTTGGTTTCCAGAATCCAGATCTGCCTTGGAGAGTCTGTCTTGTGTTTATGGGAAGCCATGGACTAACCCAGAACATAAAGAAAGAAGACGTGTCTTCACGCTTCTATTGGCAGATAATACTATAATAATTGTATGAATTTGGATCTGATCCTCTTCCTTATAAAGAATTGCCAACTTCTGCCAAATGATTGAATTCTGAGGATGACCTGATATATTAACAATGACTAATTTTGGGAAGGTCTCAATGTACATGACCAAGGAAAATGCTAAGCCTCAAACACCAATACTAAGGGATTCTTTCAAGCATAAATTATGTGGAAAAACTTTACTTGATGGAGAAAGAGAACATAGGTCCAAATTCAAAATTTCAGCCTATGGATCTTTCATTAAGACATCAAAGAAATTCTAGGCTAATCAATAGAAAAGGATTGCGATTGAGCATATCAAAGGATTGCTAGGCTCTGGAGCTGCTGCGGCTTTGGACACACTTGAACGGGCCAAGGGCAAGCGCCCCCTGATGTATGATGTAGGACAAGCCCACCGCGAGATTTTGTTAGAACAATATAAAAGGTTTTGGAAGCCCATGAATTAGAAGTAGTATTTTAGTTTCTTTAATTTGTAGTTATCTTATTATAGTCCAATTTAGGTTAGAAAAGTTGTCTAGGAGTATTATAAATAGTGATGTACTCTATTATTTTGATATATTGAAATATAAGAATTGTTTGAGTTTGTGTGAGAATGGTTTGTGTGATATTTAACCTTGTACCAAAACCCCCGTCCCCCATTATATCCCCTATCTTGGTTGGGGGAAGAAGGTATTTCATTATTCGAGTTCTTGATTATATCAAAGGATTGCTATTGAGTATATCTCGAATATGATATGGAGGGAAGCTGATGTAGGACAGGGATGGAGGAAGGAATAAATGGGATAAAAAGAAAGATAATATGGCGACAAAAGTCAAATAAGCATAAGGCCTGAAATGAATAATATCAATTCATTGAATAAACTTTTAACGATTACAATACTTGTATAAAAAACATAAGACTTGGAGACCAAGTAAACTTGGCTACTGAGTAGAACTCTGATTAAGGAAATAAACTTTAAGAAGATAAACTTTTAGGAAATAAACTCCTAATTAATACCTACCACAATATTATGTACCATAAATAAACTATAGAATCGAGATATTTTAACATGATATATTTAATAATAATAGTAATTGTTTTATTGTTTCCATCCTTGTCATTCTTCCCTCCTTTAGGAAAAACTTGTCCTTTAAATTTTGAAGTGTGGAAGAATCAGAATCCTTAATTGTTAAGATATTCGCCAAGGAGGTTGAGAATTTGACGCAGAACGGAAGCTAACATGTCAAGAAATTGAAGGCTGAAGCTAACATGATGATTGTTGTATTTGAGTGCAATAATTACTTAAGAAGGCTAAAGCAGCAAATATATTTGAAATATTTATTTATTTGGCATAGAAGATTTCAAGATCAAATTGTAAACTTTTGGTTGAGTTTTCTTCAAGTAGGAGAGAATGATGGAGGAAGATATTGTGTTAATTTGAATTTAATTAATGTAATTTATAATTCAGATTTTTAGTTGTTAGAAAGATTATATGCATGATTGTAGGAATTAGTTTATCAATTAGGATGATAATGCTTTCTATTAGGGATTTCAAATTAGTATACATTAGGAAGATCTTAGTCATAATCTTAGGGATATAATTATATATTTAATTTTCATTTGACTTTCCTTTTTAATTATAATCAACCCTTATTATAAAAGGGTGTTCTATATTCTATTGTAAGACAGCTTTTGATGAATAAAAATATCTTTGTTTTTTTTTTCCTTTCTCGCCTGCGGATTCCAGTTATTTTCCTTGTGGATTCAAGGCAGTGGATTTTAGGGTTGTTTACCTGTTGATTCTAGGTTCATCTACTAGAATGATATCTAGTATTGTTTTTTCACTTTTGTTCTGCATCAGAATTGCTTGTTCCATTTTTATGAACACAGTCTCCAAAAGCAATTGTGACACTATAGAGGACTTCAACAACTTGAGAATCAAACTTGCATCTCGAAAGAGAGTCAACATGTTCCAACTTGATAAGTTATTGGATTTTTTTCAATGAGATCAGTATATTATCTTATTTGTTTATCACTTCAACATCTTTTTCCTCGCATAACTCATTGATGGCCTCCTCAAGTTGTTCTTCAAATTCATTCAATACAATGTTGTCCCTGAGTTTAAGTAATAGAGCTTGCTGCTTCATCGTTATGTTGATGAAGAAGAAGACTAATCGACTTCTTCAAGGACTTGCGTATTACATTTATTGGTATTGGTACCACTTTCATTCCCATTTTCAAACAAACTCCACAGTAGTAACCATGGCGAATGACAATATTTTCAACTATTTTTTTTTATAGAATTTTTCTGTTCGACTATGTTTTGGGAGTAATTTTTTGTTTAAACACTTAAGTGAAAGAAAAATAAAACAATATTTATATCTAAATAAATACCAAATGTTTAAATTTAAATAATAGTGATTATTTTATTGTTTTCTTCCTCATCAAAAGTCACAAAAAACTCGTCTAGACAATAACTGTTCATCACGGTTTAGGTGCTACATAATTGTTTGTTAAGTTTAGTCAATAACTGAAAGTTGTGAGTTAAAATTGATTAAGGATTAGGATGGTTGCGTCCATTCTTTTGTTTTGTTTTTGTACAAGTTATATGTTGAATTCATATAATACAGTTTGTGAATACAAAGAGTTGGAAAACAAATAGGAGGAAAGGGAAGATAAGTGAACAAAGAGTTGGAAAACAAATAGGATGAAAGGGAAGACAAGTGAACAGATCACCATTAGGGTTTCGCAAGGAATCATTGTATGTAAATAATGTAGGAATCAGGCCTTCAAGCTTTAAACTGTACTAACTATAAGAAATCAAAATTTCATGAAACTAATCGCTTCTTTTCCTCCTTGTGTAGTGGAATAATGGTTCAAAGAAGTGGGTGCGTTGCCGAAATGGTGAAATGTCAGCGACTCAGTTTTTTTTCTTTATTCACCGCTCTAACAAGACACGAATCGTAATTTCAAGTATTACCATTGTAAAGGCTCTGTATAGGTGAAATTTCGCCATAACAAGTAGAAATAATTGCGTAGCAGGAAGAAATAATGGCATAATGGAGAACTAAAGGCGAAATAATAGTGTACCAGAGCAAGTAGTAATAATCATAAATATGGGACTCTTTTCAATTTTCATGGGAGGAGTAATAATAATAATAATAATAATAATAAATAATAATATATATATTCTTACATATTAATTTATTAAATAATAATAAGTAGGATGGGGATTGATTTATAACTATTTAGCTTCTTTAATTGTGTTTATGTACTTTTAAGAGTGTCTTTAAAACTTATTGTTTAATTATTATGCAATATAGAATTAGAGAGTTTGTATTATTATTTGGACGATGCTATGTATGCTAGATGTTTTTGTGCTTATCTAATTGATTATTTTTCTTGTTCTTATTATTTAGAGTTTTTCATAATTTTTTCAAATTTTTTTTTGAAGTTCCTAACTAGTGTAATGGTGTGTATCACCCCGTACCATACCGAAACTGATACCTAGTCGAAACAAAACCTCTCTCAAAACCTAGGCCGCTACCGCGACTTTGAACCATGAGTGAAATTTACACTTGTGAGTTAGTAGTTAAGTTGTAAAATAAACCAAAATTAGAAGGGTGACAATTGTCATGGAGGTTTTTTCTGGGCTAAAAACTTTGGGTTGTAATACTGCTGGCTTACAAGCACCTTACAAATACTTACTAATTCAGGATGTTTACTTGCTGCTACATAGGCTAGAATTATCAAAACAGCCCTACATACCCTAAAATAGAATTATTTTAAACCGAACAATAATAATATCTTACACTTGTAATTAATAGTGGTTTCTTCATAGCCTTTACACTGAAACTTATACAAATTTTCCAATCTTTTCCTCTTTAGTTTTTCTTGGTCTTCATTGCTCTCTAAGTTTATGAAAACTTGACCTCAAATTCTTAAGTTGAAGTATTGTATCCTTAGCATCAGATAGTTGCAAACTAAGACGTTTTGCCTCTTGTTTCACTCTAAAATGTGTTAAATTTGCTCCCTCTGTTCTAAATTACCAATATTGACTTTTCAAAAGTCAATCTGAAACATTTTTCAACTCAAAATTGACATGAATTCATGTAGCTTATGTCAACAAAATTATGAATATTATAAAATACCTAAAAAGTATTACTAGTTATAAAATTTATTATTTTCAAAACTTAATTGAATCATGTCAATTTTAAATTTGAAAATGTCTCATATTGACTTTTAGAAAGTTAATATTGATCTTATCATTTGAAACGGAAGGAATATATTTTATGCAATTTTTCCCTGTTTTGTTGTAAGAAATAATAGGCGTCTTCATAGATATTATGAAAAATATTGAATCACTCTGCATATAAATCTCAGTAATTGATCAGGTCCGTCTATAAAAGGCCAATGGTGAGATACTACAAATTGTTGCATTTTTCTGAGGAGTTATGAATTTTTTAATGGTGGTATATTATAAATTGCTGCAAATATATGTACACACACACGTATCTGCATACACACGCACGTATATACACACACACACACACACATGTATATATGTATATTTCATTTTATATTGAAATGCATATAATTTTTACCAAACTATTATATATTAAAAATTATACAAAAAAAACTAACGTTCCCCTAGGCGTCCAATCTGTTTGTTCTGTTACTTTTGGTAAATGGAGTTTCCGCATTCTGTTTTGTGGCCTTTTCATTTTCTGTCTCTGTTCTACTTAATCTACAGCTTCATAAATTAGTATTATCAAAACACCCCCAGATACCTGAGGTATTATAGTCTAAAACATACTATCAATTATACTTTACCCATCTCTTTCTTTCTAATCTTCACTTCGAGACTTGGACAGCTCTTTTTGGTCTGCATCATATATGATTCATTCTCATTTGCAATTTTGATGAAGTTTGTTCCACTGCAAAGAAGATAAGATATAGATGTGGTCCATCAGTCCATCCAAAAACTCGTGGTATATTTTGTTGTATGATAAAATATGTATAAAGGTCTAAATTTAAACAATTTAAGTGATTACCATTAATAAGATTGGACCTAATGTGTTGTGCAGCTGATTTTTGGATCAGTAATCTTGCCGTCCCGATTGCTTCTTGTGTAATGTGCACTTTGCCGTGTGCGAGCAGGGTAAATCTAAACAAAGGCAGCTAGGGTTTTGATTACTACTCTTGGGCTGGGATGAAGTTACTGGACTCACTTGTATTTTATAAGCCCAAAGTGTTATTTGGGTCCATTTATTTTTATTTAAGCTGGGCTGAGACATGAGGCCATGTGGGGGCTTGTTACAAGTCTACTTAAAATAATATTGTAGCCAAATAGGTTTAATGGATCATTTCAATTTCCCTTAAAATTTTAAAATATATCATTAGGATATTTCTATTTATAAAATTTTTACGTTACTAATGGATTAAAAATTACTTGAGTTTCCACAAAAGACGCCTATTGCTGAAAACATCAAAGAAGCCAAGAAAGTTTCTTCTCTCAAAGGAGATGAGAGGGCACGAACTGATCGCTTAAAATTCGAGTATTCCAATATGTCCAAAATCCAAACTCCTCAGAGAATAGCGAAGCAACCACACCGCCAGAGCTCATTATTTTTTCTACCCACCAAAGCCCTGAAGCCTGATAAGAATGTATAGTTATGTTTTAACCCCCCCTAGCATCTGACTCCGGCATCTCCTTAGTTGTTTCGATAGATTCTAGGAAATAATTACAGTTATGACTCATATTTGGTTCCATTCCACTTTATTGGAGCTTTTATTGGGATATATGAATTATGAAATTGATTTAAAAAAGGTTAGGCAATCTCTTTGGAAAATGCTGGGTTTGTTTTTGCTTCCACTTAACTACCAGTTTCATTTTGTTTGTTTTCATAATAATGTGGGATTTAGCTTGACATTCGGTGCTTTACAGGATCTGGATCAAGTTACTTGTATGGTTTCTTTGATCAAGCATGGAGGGAAGGAATGGATAAGGATGAAGCCGAGGTATGTAGTGTTGATTGCTACATATGCAAGTAAAATACTCCATCCATTTCAAAATATAAGAGCATTAGCAAAAAGATTAAAATTAAGAAGAGCTTTTTGTCCACTTTAATCTTAAATCACTACAACTTATTATATATTGAATATCTACAAATGTTTACATTCATTTTTATTTTTTTGACATCTCTAGAAACCACTTTAGAGATATATACGAGTATTTTTATTTTTCTAAATTACTTAATAAAATTTATAAAAATAATATGTATATACTTAAATATAAGAAATTAATTTCTAAAACTCATGTTTTCTTATCTTAGGCTTAAGGTTGTGTTTAAGCTCATGATCTTTTTCCAACATTCAGGCACTTGCTCTTTCCATAATTGTGCTAATTTGTTTTGAATAAAATTAAAACTCATTTTGATCTTATATCTTATATCGATGGAGCGTCCGGTTGGATATGGTATTTTGAAGAATCATACACGAGTATTCCTCAATTTTGCCAATTCCTTATACTAAAATAAAGTGTCTGGTACCCATACCTTTATCCGAGTGTTGAGTGTCGGACATGAATATTTTAGGGCAAAGTGAAGAGTCCGTGTAATATAGCTTATATCTTAGAAAAAATGGAGTATAAATTAGGTGTTTATAAGACTAAACTTGAATAACCTTTTTGTATTTTACATGGTAATTTCTGTGAAAATCTATTGTCTTATCTGTTGATGTTTACAAGATGGCCTTAGATTTGCTTGAAAAAGTGTAAAATGGAGAACTTGGACCCCATTACTTATTGATCAAGTCTATTAGCTGATTCACTATGGCTTTAATCATATTTCTACCATTATAAAGGCTGGTACACTGTCCTAAGGAAATTGATGCAAACAGTGATTATAAACACCTTTTGTATTTTATGAGGTACTTTATGTGAAAAATTATTTAGTCTAATCTGTTAATGTTTGCAAGACGGCCTTAGATTTGCTTGAAAAAGTGTAAAATGGAAAACTTGGACCCATTGCTTATTGATCAAGTCTATTAGCTGATTCACAATCAATTTAGTCATATTTTTACAATTTTAAAGGCCAGTACGCTGTCCTAAGAGAAGGAAATTGATGCAAACAGTGATTATCTTTTCCTTATTGTTAGCTGCACAGCCCAGACAGGAAAGAAATGGTGAAACGTCCGAGAGGAGCCTAGTTTCTAATAGTTTTTGTTGGTCTTTGCAGCAATTGGTGGTTAAGGCTGTTTCTCTAGCCATCGCACGAGATGGTGCTAGTGGCGGTGTTGTCCGAACAGTTATTGTAAGATTTTGTAGTTTGTAGTTGTGCCTGTTTTCTCTTCTGCCCCGCAGGCATTTGTTTGAAACTGATATTATCTGTTATTTTTTCTTTTATTTTTTCCTTTGAAAGATAAACTCGGATGGAGTGACGAGGAACTTCTATCCTGGCGACAAGCTCCCGCTGTGGCACGAGGAATTGGAGCCTCACGATTCGTTGCTAGATATATTGAGTGCTTCTGGTCCTGAGCCAATGAACATTTAAGTGGATGCAATCTGATTCAGTGTCTCTATCCGTCTCTCTCTTCGCCTTGTGGACATGAAACATGGTGAAAAAGGGCAGTACTGTAGTGCTATTGTCATGGAGATATTATTTGTTTGATATTACTCACGATTCTACTTGATGATTGGATGCACCATCTTTTTGCTATTAAATTAAGTATAAAGTGAACAAAATTCTCCGGATTGGTTCTTTTGATTGTGATTTACTAAAATGTGTTACCAAACAGACCCTTAGCTCAAGAACTGTTTGCGCAAGTTTTCCACGGCAACACTACAAATTTGAAGCTAAAAATTGCAACAATCAATTTGTTTGCCGCTAGTAATAAATAAATTGAACACCAAGATTTACATGAAAAATATAAATAGGAAAAAATCACAAGCAAGATGGCAAAACTTTACTACACAATTTATTAAAAATTACAACTTGAAGTAGCTCACTATGTGCACGTACCAATGTAACTCTCTTTTATATTTTGCAAGGGCATTTAACACATTTTCTCGTTTAAGGAAAGTCCTTGTGTCGCCATAAAGGGTCATTCTATTAAATAAATAAATTCCTTTCCTTTAATATTTTATCAACGGATGACTCTTTAACTTTCGTCAAAATTAGCCTTCGAAACTTGTCGTATTAAAATTTTGTTGTGTTTTTTTTTCTTCCTAAATGTCACTAGTTTTTACGCGAACAACCCGGGTGCGATAATGTAATTTTTTTGACACATTAATTTTGTATCCCCTTTTAAATTTATGTTATTGCGTGAAACTTTTAATACATTTAAATGGAAAAGGGAGCTACTTGGTTAATACTTTACTTTTATTGTATTTGTAATGTAGAGTGTGTAATAGTAAATTGTAAAAGGTTTACTTGTATTATTTTAGTTTTCTGTCCACTTTTGAACATAAGACATTGGCAGGAATTGCAATTGCCTAAATTTCGGTCCATTTCTTTTCTATTTTGTGCACTAAAAGGTAACACAAGAATTGGACAAAAAACTTAAAATTTTCATCCTTCTTTTCCATCAAGCCCCCTCTTGTGTTTTTTATGACAAGTTGAGACAACAAAAGAAATATATCTATATTCCATACAAATGTAGAAACACTGCATAAAATTGTAATCAAAACTTTTCTCATTGATCATAAAAAAGTCATGTCACAAAGAATATTTCGGTTGTACTGCATATTCTGGTATTTCATCATATCCTTGCAGTCCTCTAATCTAAGTAAAAGATCATATCCTTGCAGTCCTCTAATCTAAGTAAAACCCGAGGCGAAAGAATAAAAACAGAGGCGAAACCGTGGGAAAAAGGCAGCCTAAAGCACTAAATATAAGATCAGTTACTACAATTGTAGTTGTTGACAGAAATTCTGCAAGACTGAAACTGTAATCGGGGGTTAGATAAGAAGGCTTCGCCTGCTTATTCTTCGCTGATTCCACCGCTAAGAGTCGGTGGCCACAGCTCCTTGGAGCGGAAGGAGTTCGAGATGCGACAAGTGGGAATTGAGCGGGATGTGCGATGGTCCAATCAACCTCCTGTCCTTGGGTTTCTCAATACCCACAATTCCTAGGACTTTCCTCACTTCATTGGCAAGCTCTATGACCATGTCATCTTCATGACCTGATAATATAGACGATAAAATGTTTAGTTTCAAACAAGAAAAGGTAGAATACGTAGCATGGAAGGTTTAATTGCTCACTCTGTTCCTTTTTAATTTACGTTTTAGAAGAAAACATAAGGATTAAGAAATGTATGTAATGCTTTGATTAATCAAATTGGATATAAAATCTCAATATTACCCTTTTCCATTGAAAAGATAAACGAAATAAATTAGTATTTAATATAGGGATATTATTGTAAATAAAGTTGCTAATGCTTTGTTGAAATTTATGAACATAGATAAAAAGGAACGCAAGGAGTATTTCGAAATGTTTGTATACAAACAGATAGCGAGAATAATTACCAATATCGAACATGGCTTTCTCCAACAAGAAAACATAATCTTGGTTGTTACCACATGGACCGAATGCAGTTGCAATTTGCCTGAAAATGTTAATGAATACAGAACATAAAATAGGTGAGTGTTCTGAGTGAAAAATGAACAAAGAGGATATGGGCAGGGAAAGGCCAAGTGAATCAAATTACCTGGCCATATCCTCCAATGTTGCAGGGCCTAGGTAGTATCGATTTGACTCTTTGTCTGGGGTAGATGTAAAACTGCAAAGATATATTCAAAATAAAATAAAATTTTTAATATTATTATTTAATTTATATAAAATTAAGTTTTGGGAGAGGGAGGGGGAGAGGGTGAGTGAGAGGGGAAAACAAGAGAGATGCATTGCGATATCTTACACTATCATTCCAGTGATAGCAGGCTGTACGGTATCTCCTTCCTGAATTAAATAAGACACATTAATTTAACAATATGAACAAGATTTTCAATCAGGAATAACCACTGAATCTTTAAAAGGCAGATCAAATGTAGAATATTATGCCTCCTCATGTAAGTTGAATAATAAGAACAAGATTTTTATTCAGGAAATAATCAACTGAATCTTTAAAATGCAGCTCAAATGTAGAATATATGCCTATTCGGGGAAGAGAGTTGGATAATAACATGACTTACCTTGTAGAAGTCCACTATTGTCTTCTCATCATACTCACATTCTCTACGTTCCAAATACTGAACACAAAAACAATTATCAGTCTCATAATCCGTACAACAGAACTTACTATGAAGGAAAATTATAAATGATAATAGCTAGCCAAACAAGTAGAGAGGGCAGATCATGTAGATGGCCATGTTAAAGGAGACACTCTTAGATGCAAATCTGGTCTTTTTTTTGTCAAAACACAAGATAAACAAACAGAGAAAATGTGCACAACATGAATGGGACATACCTCCATTGCTGCTTTTTCCTTCTCTGGGCCTCCCTGGACACAGTAAGCAGCACCCCACTGACAGAAAATGGGGATGTCAGAAACAACAGTACAAATATTCAATTAAAAATTAGGAATATGTTTTAATGTCATAGCATTGCAACTTGGGGAAGCCAATGGTTAAACTTTGTGGCTCTGATTTATCAGGAAAAATGAAGTGGCCATCCAAGCCTATCCCAAGACCCAACAATGTTAAAGAAATAAAGGGTTCAAAAGAAAGAGCACAGCTAAGCCTGCCAGTGAGATTACATCTGACAAAGATATTTAAAAATGTAATATCAGTAACAGGTATATGGGATATTCACTTACACAGACGAATCCTTCAGCTTGTTCCAGCGTGCAAGTTCTTGCAGGGTGTTCGGGCGTACCTCTGTGATCGATGCACGCTGACACACAAAGAAGATGTGTTATACGATAAGAACAACTATCGTTTTAACTTCCCTTATGCGAGAAACTTACCAAGATCAAAAACACGCCTGTAATCCTTGATAAAGCCTATTACTTTCTCATCATATTCAAAACCAGGGTTCCACACCAAGGAGCCGTAGCCAAAAACCCAGAACACCATGGTTGTACAACTATCAAAAATTAAAATCTGTTAAATCCTGATACATAGTTCTTCACAAGTCTGGAAAAAAAGGTAATAAATAAAAACAAAAAATTGTATAAAATATTATTTCTCAATAAATAAATTTGGTACAACAGGTTTAGTTTTAGCTCAATGTAACTTAAAGAAGGTAACTAAGGGTTTAGAACAAATAATTCACCCAGCGTAAAAGCTAATTAGTGAAAAGGACATTACAAGCAGAATGGACCAAACAACTCCCATCGCAATCAAATTAGATTATTATGAAAAACTAACAAGTATAGCATACTCCAAATTAAATCATTTTACTCCCAAAAAAACACGACAAAAAGTCAAAAAACTGATGCTTCAACTAAATAGTAGGTTTGGAACATCTACAATTAAAGCCCGGAAGCTGTTCAACTGAAACTTTATTAAGCCTTATTTTCATTCCTCAAGTGACCACCTCCTAACTCCAAGATCCAGGCAAGGCTCACACTAAACTGTATATTCAAATTCTTTTAAATGCTTGCTTTCTATTATTTAACTCCTATAGTCTTCCAAAAGAATATGTTTTTCGCATGCATAACATCTATCACTTTGTAGGTATATGTGGCTTAGGAAATTACCCCACAAAATAAATACTCGCTCGGTTCCAAAATATAAGACCAATTTTGATCTTTTGAAGTCAAACTGATTTTTTTCTTCATTTATACCCTACGATCTAAATGTATAAATTATATACCCAGCGTTAATCATAATGGCAGATACCCAAATCAAACTACATCAAAATACAGAGGGAGATACAAATATGAGAACTTTCTCAATCTAAAAAAGAACCAAACCCATGTTAGCTACTGGGAAATATCAGTTTCACAAACCTCATGAAGTAAAACTATCCAATTAAGTTCAGCAATTTGTAATTTTTTATTTTCAGAAAATCGTCCCAAAACAGATGCTTCCCCGTCCCACAAAAGATCTTCATGTATAAAATTTGCAAATATTATCGATGTAAAGCTCATGTTTATCACTAAAAATAGCAAATAGTCATTAAAGTAGTGATGGTGTAATAAGTAGGAGGACATTACATTATTTTATGCTATAATCAAAATCAAAAGAAATGGAATTCAATTTGTGGGAAAAGAAAAGATTTTTTTTTTGATAAATCTAACTTTTTTTATGCGGGACAGGGGCTAAATATAGGAATAAAACATACAGATTCAAATACATATTTATACACCCACAATTCGTCAATTCATTCATTACAATTTCAAACCATCATCCCACCAAAATGTCAACCCAAATTATAAAAACTGATAAACAAAGTAGTACCCAACAAAATTCCAAGAAAAATAAAACAATACTTACGATTCGATGAAACTACAGGCAATGTGGGGCGAAGGAATTGGGTATAAAATCTGTAAAAATGCGAGATAAACAGGAGAGAGATTGGACTCTCCTCTCTCCCTCTCCTCTCTCTTTCTCTCTGCTTGGGGTTTAAAAGTGTGAAAAGGGAGGAGAGAAAGGGTCCATTTATATGGGACAAAAGAAAACCGAGAACCAGAAGCAATAGGGGGATCTAACTAACGCCACACGTTGTCACTGTGTAATGAAATGAATGAGGCGGTGATTAGGTGCTTATACATGATTAAGAAGAATGGCATGCCTAACGCGTGTTCCCAAATATTAGACCGGGTAAAAGTGACGAAGTACGCGAGTCGTTTCGGTCTATCCACTAAAAATTGGATTTTAAATTTTATTTTTATACTCTATGAAAATTTGGGTTATGTTAACTTCACCTATCCTAATAATAAATAATTAAGAGAAAATATTAACAACTAAATTATTCTTGTTTTTATTTTTTTATGTTCAAAAATATAAGAATAACTTTTTTTTATATTTATAATTTTTGTAAAATTTGTGCTCTTTCATTCACTTGTATTACAAATTTTAATAAATAATAACATCTTCTACATAAAATAATTTTGAATTTGTTGTAGCTTGACATACTAATTTTTTTACTTTTTAATTTTATAAAAAAAAACCCTTCAATTTTGAATCATACGATACAAGTATACTTAATTGTTATTCATACATTAACCTCATATTACAGAGAAAATAAAATTTTACGTAAAACGTAAATATATATAAAATCACATAATAACAATAAAAAATATTTAATCAAAAGTTTCAGTATTTCAATTTTAACTATCAGAATAAGACTTAATAAATTAGAAAAGACAAAAAATAAATTTGTCCAAGAATATATTTGTCAAAATCTTCTTTATCCTAGAATAGTTTTATCTTTTTCCAAACAGATAGAAAAGATGCTAATGCTATCAGGATAATGTAGTTTCAAGGGAAAAAGTTAATATAAAAAATAATGCTATCTAGGTAATGTGGTACATGTAATATGCCAAACAAAGGAGTAATACCAATTCTTGGAAATAAATATTATATTTTTTATAGTTAAATAAATTTTGATTTAAACATATGCTTTATTGTTAAAGTCACTTTCTACCAACTAAAATTTATTAGTAGCTAAGAAGTTGATGATTACAGAGAGAAAGACGCTCGCACATATTTTTAAATAAATAAATTACTTTTATTATAAATTATTTTATTAAGGGTGTGACTATGTTTGGAAATATAAGGGAAAATAAAGAAAAGAAAAAGGATATGAAATAAATTTCTTAAATTTTTATTAAACATTACTCTTTTAAATTTACTTCATAATATTTGTTTTTATTTATTTATCATTTTTTTACATTTATTTTTTTATTTCCCTTTCGGTTCAAAAGATAGCAAGAATTCAATAGGGCAATATGTTGTAACTTTAAGTTTATTATATCTATATACTCCATCCGTTTTAAATTATAAGATCAATATTAATTTAAAAAAAAATTATTGTAAATATTTTTAAACTCATAATTGAAATAAATTTATTTAATTTATATCAATATAATTATGAATTGTGAATATTATAAATTATCTAAAAAGTACTATTAATTATAAAATTTATTAATTATTTTGAAAATTTAGATAAATCATGTTAATTTTAAATATAACACTTGGTTTAACGTAATACTTATAAAATAAAAAAGATTTACATAATGTGATGCATCTACACATTTTTCAATGCATTTTTTCAAATTCTGAATATAGAAGGAATTCAACAATATATAAAATTTATACACCCGTATCTTACCATTATACGTGAAATATCTTAGACATAAAAAAAATTCTAAGAATATAACAAGATTTATACCTTCCTCCCAAATTAAATATTTAGTTTTGACTTTTTTGATCATTGATAATTTTTTTATATTATAAAAATTAGGATTAGTAGTTAAGAAATTGTATGTACTTTTGGTTAATATCTCTTCACCTATTAGCAAAAATGGCATAAAAATTAATTTAAAATGACCAATTTAATTTAAAATAGTCAAAATTGAGTATTTAATTTGGAACAGATAGATTATATGATGTATCTATACATTTTGTATTTTCTTTCAAAGTTTTCAAAATATTAATTAGTGTTAACGCTTGAATTTGTTTGTAAAAATATATTTTCTTCTTAAATTTCAAGTTCAATACATAGGAAGAATTTAATAATGCACAATTTTTTTTAACCAAATTTAATATTTTACAATTTCACTTATTTGTATTTTTACCCTTAACTAGAGGTAAGAATAAAAATAAATAAAATTATAAAATACTCGTATCTTATTTTTATGTTTAATTATTATATCCTCATAAAAAAGCTACTTTTGCGCGTCTGAACTACTAAACATTAAGATTTTACGGATCACACTTTAAAATATAGTATGATGACGTTTATTTAGACATTAATTAATTTTTCTCCATCATTCTTTCAAGTTCCTAACATGGTAAGATTTTAAGATGATATACAAAGATTTATGCAACACATGTTAATATAACACTCCCTTCATACTTTTTTAATTTACACTTTGACAAAAAAGCACAACAAACTGAAAAGTATAATTAATATTTTGTCTATAACATCTTAACATGAAAAAATATAAGTATATAACATTCGATGACAAAATGTATTTTAACTATTAAAAAATAAGGTCTAATATGAAAATCCGTGGCATGTCTCATTTTTTAATGATTGAGATTGATGTAGCGTTTTGTTTTGTCACCAAATATTGTATATGTAGTATTGTCCTCTTAATATAACCCTTCTAAAATTTAATAAAAAGACGAAAGAGAAACAAATTACTCTCTTCGTCCCAAACTAAATGCTTAATTTTAACCTTTTTGGGTCAAATTGACAATTTTGAAGGCTAACTTTTATACCATTTTTTACAAAAATATAGATAAAGAGATTATAATCCAAAAAATATATATACAATTTACTATTAATCCTATTTTTTATAAATTTTAAATTATATTTATACATGCTTAATTATTAAATATAAAAATAGACAATTCAACGAAACATAAAATTAAAATTGGATATTTAATTTGGGATAGATAGAGTAATATTTAATATTAGGATAATTTGAAAACTAAGTTGTTAATACTTCATTAAAATTTATAAACGACAGAAAAAAAGAATAAATTTTATTATCTAAAAAAATAGATAAAAAAGAATAGAGGGAATATAAGATATATTTTAGATATTATGTATTTATTTTTTCTGTATTTTTCAAACTCCAAAACAAAGAAAAATTCAATTTTTATAATAGAGCACACAAGTTTTATGACTAAACTAGGGATAACCCGTGCCTGAAGGCACGATACAATTAATATAACAGTTGAGTACTGTATTTAATATTTTTAAATTGAAAAATTTAAAACTGTTGTGGCCAACCATTAATACAAAAAGATTAGTACTCAATCCAGTCATAGTTTATTTTTGAGACAAACATTAGTGTGCTACTCATTCCCAACTTAAAATTAGTTCTTAACAGGTTTAAGCAATTAATTGATTGACGATAGCGGAGTCAAATTTGTGTAATATAATATTTTCGAGTATATTACACACCTATCCTTTAATAACAAAATAGAATGAGAAGTTTGACAGCATTTATTTGCTTCTAGTATATCTAACCATCGATCAATATGATCCATGAACAATATTTTCTGTGGAAAAATGGTACTACTGCAAGCCATTTCGTGAGATCCAATAAGAAAAAAAAAATATAAAAATTCAAAAGAAATATTTTTGCATATATACCCAAAAGTATAAAATGAACTCTCTAAGTCCAAATAAAAAAATATTGTCATTACACCAATTAAATCGCATCACCATAACATTTTTTTTCTCTATATTTTTTCTTGAAATTGGACAAAAGATTTTCATAGCATGAGTCAGAACTTACTACAATAGTTACTTTCAATATATCCCGCAAAAACACCAAAGAGATTATACGTAATTATCCGTGCCTAAAGGCACAGTGTAAATTAAAATTTCAAAAATACTCTATTACCTAAAGACTCTTTGCAACATAAAATAACTTACAAATCAATTAGAATGAATCTGAACCGTCCCCGTGATTTTCTACCCAAATTAATTTGCATGTGTAAATATAACGACCGCAATACTCGACAAACAGAAAAATGACATCAATGCTAAAAAGGTGACTCATTTTATTTATGTGCAATTTTTTATTTATTATTATTATAATAATTATAATTATTATTATTATTGTAATATCCCGGATATTTAAATGAATTAGAAATAAAATATTTAATATTTAATAAAGGTTGGAGTTTGATAACCTAGTAGTGATAGATAAATAGAGGTCCAAATTAAATTTAACGGACTAACTTAGATATGATGATATCAAAATTTTTGATAAGTTAGCAAGTAAAGTGATAATTCAATAAACTTGACTAACAACAAGTCTAATTAAATTAAGAGAATTAATTAGTGGAGTTATGTAATTAAGCGACGTGGTTGCGTGTAAATTAAATATGTATTTATATGAATATATATATGCGTGCACATTTAGTAACATAATTTAATGGTTAATTAAATTGAGATAAATAGATAGATTAATATTAAATTAATCCGAATTGAATTAAAAGGTTTATTGTGGAATTAATTTATTCATTAATCAACAATTATGCAAATTGTTGATAAATTATTTGTGAGGAATAATTATGTAATTTATATAATTATAAATTATATAAAGTAGTTGAATTAATTAAGGGAGATTAGTAATTGCATATATGTACAACATTTAATTTCATATATATGTACATATATATAAAGGGATTAAATTAATTAAGTAATTTTAAATAGTAATTGAATATATTAAATGAATATATTCTATAATTAAATAAATCATTGTAAATGATTTATGAGAGTGAGAAATTTAATTATACAATTATTTGTGTAATATTAATTAAATAATTTAATAAATTATTTAAATAAGAAATTGAGTAAATATATTATTATTTTAATGTATTTTCGGGTAAATGGAATTATTTCCATAATTGATGAGAAATGAATTATTTAATGTAAATGTATTAAATAATTTAATTTATGGCCTAAATAATATATATTAAATTATATATTGTATTTATTTTAATTTCATAATTTATTGTGAAATTGTTTTGTGGTAAAGTAATGTGTATAAATAATATATATAGATTATATATATTATTATTAACGAATACACTCTAAAGTTTTAATATCAAAATAATTGATAAGTTGTCATTAATTAAATATTCAATTAAATTGAATATAATGAGTGAATTAAATTTTATAAATTAATTAATATGATAATTAATTAATGTAAATAATGTAAAATATTATTAATAATATTATTAGTCCATTTAGAAATTTAATACTTATGGGTTAGAATATTTAATTATTTATTCAATCTAATTATTTATTTAATCATGGATTGAATAATTAATGTGTAAATTATTAAATTAGCCCAACATGGGTCAATTAGTAGCCCAAGTGGAGAATAATAAAATTTGACAATTTAGTAGCCCAAACAATTTAATAGAAGCCCAATTGGTATTTTAAATTAAAGCCCAATGATTGGCCCACTTGAAAAATACTTAATTAAACTATTATTTATATAAAAGTAAGCATATGTGACAAACATTTTGGGACACCAATAGTGATGTTGCCGGCAAGGAAGGAAAAGATAGGGAAGTGAGATTTGTTTTATTTTATTATTTATTTATTTAATAATTTGGTTGCTTGTATTGATCTTTTAAAGTACTTGGACCATTCTTCTTCCACCAACTAAGTTATGGGCTAGTTTTCTTGAGCAAGTATCCAAGCAAAGAGTATCATGAGTTATAGATATAATCTTGTATCTAATAATTTTACATGTATACTTGAAATGATAAACATTTCACTTCATTTATTTTCCAAGTTTCAAAAGAGAGAGTTTGAGAGAAATTGCTTGGGAGAGCATATTATTTGAGAGATTAAGGAGGAAGAAGGAGAAGTTAGTTTTGTTCATGTCATTCACCACCTATTTTGGAAGAAAAATGAAGATAGCCATTAAAATGAGGTAATGGTTATTTTAATTGTAGTTTATTTTTTTTTTTTTAAATTAAATAAACCAACATGTGAGTATAAACATGTTAATGTAGTTAATAATATGTGATAGTAATATTTATGTCATGCTTGAGTTTAATATGCTTGGTTTGTATTTTGGTATAATTTATATGCTAAAAACATGTGTTTGGTGGTGTTAAATCAAGTATCAAAATAATGTCCAAAAAAATAAATTTTATAATATTTAGATTTAATGTTATAATATTATAGAACATTAAATCATGAGAAAAACAAAGTTTGAATCACTCAAAATGGAGTTATACACAAAAAGTTATGATTTGTGGTAGTTTATGTGATGTAAAAATTTTTATAAATTTTTTTTTATATTAAATCATGAAAAATTAAATTTTCATGTTATAAATTGTTGTTGAGTTCTTGGTATTTTTTCTGGATTTTTATTGAGAGATTAAGAGTTTACTTGAAGGTATAAATTTTATTAAGTTGTGTATAAAAAGCACTGTTCACGTTCTGTGAGAGAGAAAAGAAAAAGGACTGGCCGCGCAATGCGCGCCAGCCAATGAATCTGCCGGACAGCCGTACAAAACGACGCCGTTTGGCGCATAAAGAATTAACCCGCGCGCAATGCGCGGAGATCGTTTTCCGGTTTTCGAAACGGCGCCGTTTTGGTCCTGCATTCAGTATAACGCGCGCAATGCGCGGAACCAGTTTCTGCCGAAATTACAATTTTGCCCCTCCGTTCGGTTTTCTGTTTAATTACGAAACTGCCATCGGTCCGGTTTTTCAGTTTATTTACAGAATTGCCATTCTGGATAATTTTAATTAATTTAAATGTTTAAAAATTAATTTAAAATTATAACAAAAATAATAATAATACAAAAATGATATTTAGGTATTGAATATTATATTTTCCAAATATAATATGTATTTAGGATTAATATTTAAATGTTGTAAATATTAATCTAGTTAGTTTAATATTATATTTTTCAAATATAATAAATATTTAGGATTAATATTTAAATGTTTTAAATATTAATCTAGTTAGTTTAATATTATATTTTTTAAATATAATAGGTATTTAGGATTAATATTTAAATGATTGTAAATATTAATCTAGTTAGTTTAATATTATATTTTTCAAATATAATAAATATTTAGGATTAATATTTAAATGATTGTAAATATTAATCTAGTTAGTTTAATATTATATTTTTTCAAATATAATAAGTATTTAGGATTAATATTTAAATGTTATAAATATTAATCTAGTTAGTTTAATATTATATTTTTTTAAATATAATAAGTATTTAGGATTAATATTTAAATGTTGTAAATATTAATCTAGTTAGTTTAATATTATATTTTACAAATATAATAAATATTTAGGATTAATATTTAAATGTTTTAAATATTAATCTAGTTGGTTTAATATTATATCTTCTGAATTTATGATTAAATTAATTATTATTTAATTAATATTAAATAATAAACAAGGATGATAAATTAATTAATTATTATTTAATTACTATTAAATAATAATTAAAGACAACTAAGATTGACTACTTAATTATTTATTATTTGATTAACTTTAAATAATAAATAAATTTAGTTAGTTATTATTTATTATTAAATAATAACTAATGATATTTGGGTATTTACTATATAATTGTATTATTTATTATTTAATTTACTTTAAATAATAAATGAATCTAGTTAGTTAGTTATTATTATTTATTAAATAATAACTAATGATATTTGATTATTTTAATTATTTATTATTTGATTAACTTTAAATAATAAATAAATCTAGTAAGTTATTATTTATTATTAAATAATAACTAAAGGTAGTTAATTACTTACTATTTAATTAATGTTAAATAGTAATTAAATGAAATAAAGAAAGTGTCTTTTAACTCTTTTGTTTAAACAATTATAATAAATTGTTTAATAGTTTAATAAGTGTTTCACACATGAGAAAATTATTTTCTAACTTATTAAATTATTAACCTAATATGATTGAGGGTCTATAAGGTTAATGATATTGTTTTGGCTGATGTATATCATGTGTTAGTACTTATGAGTGGTAGATAAGTTCCTTAATGAGCGTTTAGTTGTACAAATACGTTGTACTAATTATTAGACCAACTTTATTAATGTTAGGTCTTTCAAAGCCAGTTAGTTAAAGCTAGACATTTATTGTAGCTGAGCAGACAGGCAAGTTTCTTAAACCCTACTCAATTTATATTCGAGCAGGATACATTATTTTATTGTTCAAGTTCCTAACTCAAACTCAAGTTGTTACGTTTCAAGCATGCTATGGTTTAATTCTGTATAATTATTCCACCTCTTTAAATTGTTGATTCGCACATAGTGCTTGTTGCATGTGTTCATCAGGTATGAAAGGCTGATCACCTTCATTACCATAAGGTTCAGTTAAATTTGTTCATGGTCATTATTGACACTCAAAATTAATTAATTCAGTCATTCAATTATTGAAATTATGACTCGTACTCTTTCACAATTATTATATTGTTGAAAATTCAAAAGCTTATTCTTTCTTTCAATCATGATATATCGTTATCGTATTTAAATTTGCTGAGCAAAGTCGTTGCTCACTCTTGCTATATCATGATAACAAATTTCAGAATAATACGAATGTCCAAGGAGAGACGGAGACAGAAGCAACAGACAAGATTATAGTGTTATGCATTATAACTAAATTGTTATATGATGTAAGTAATTTTGTAAACCTTTTTATGAATCTAAAGGTATATATGTAAGTTAAGGTTAGAGACCTTGGGAAATGTTGTAGAATAAACAATTTATGTTTATATATTCCGCATTAGTTATAGAACGTGTATGAAGATGATGTATAGTGATGAACCAGGTCCAGGGTTAAAGGAACCCGGATTTGGGGTCGTCACAGGTTGGTATCAGAGCTGATAGGTTATAGTTCTTAGGTAGCAGTACCTTAGGCTATAATCATGGAAAGATAATGAAGACAGTGAAAGGATAAACTCAGATAGAGTTTAGAAATGAACATATACAGTTCATAAATGAGGAAATAAATCTATATAGATACATGGATATATGAAAAGATTCAAAGAAGGATCTTTAAAGAGTGTAATCCAAATAAATGGAATAAGAATCAGGGAACACTTGATTCAAGAATTTAAAAAGAGAAGGATCGTACAGTAAAATGATCAGAGATGAATGATAAGATGATAGAATTAAACGATCCTAGAATAAAGGAGAAATAGTACAGTGAAATCAATTGTGTTATAAGATCACGATGATCATAGTAAAATCATGGAATGACAAATGGTCTGTTAAATGATTAAGAGGTTGTTTTGATAGCATGGTGCTATAACAATGAAGATACTGAAATAGTAACAAGTGGACTCTTGAAGTGTTGAGTGTGATAAGGTATGAATTGATAACATTCATAGCAAGTTAAGAAAAGTTAGAGGTTTGTAGGTTTTTAATTGAGGACTCATATTAGTGGCTGAGTTGTACAATTCCTTGTATGGGCGGGGAATTGGTGCTTGGTTTTAGAATCGCTTAGCTTTCTATATTGATACAGTGGTTGAGTTGAACAGTCCTTTGTATGGGCAGGGGATTTGTTCTTGGTTTAACGATCGCTTAACTTTCTATATTGATTAGTGGCTGAGTTGACCAATTTCTTGTATGGGCAGGAGATTGTGTTTGGTTTGACGACCACTTGGCTTCCTATAATGATAATCAACTGAAACCTGGTGTCGCACTATTCACTATATGTATGTTGAGAAGGTGATTCTTTTCTCATGTGTATAACGGATAGGTAGAGGATGTTAAGATAAGTTCGTGTTCTGAGAACTGACACGCATAGTAAGTTCGTGACTCATAGTCATGTGGTGGAGCCCCTCAGCGAATGGGCGACTTTGGCCTGTCTAGGACAAGTTCCTCAAACCATATGATTGTGGTAAGTTGCTGAGCCCAAATATGTGGTAAATTTGATGAACAGTAAGTATGGATAGAGTTAAGTAGTCAGGTTAAGGCTATAATATATATAGTTATTAAGCTGGAAAAGAATGTGGAGGAAAAATTTGAGGTGTTTTGAGGTTTTAGGATATTCCAAATCTTCTAGCTATGCTAGACTTTGAAATTCTTAAAAATCGTGCCAAATTCGCACTTTTGTGCTTTTGAAAAGACAAATGTATTTTTGAAATCATTAATGCATTTAGTGCAGAGATGATAACCGATGGAGTCATCAATGCAGAGTAACCTAGTGTTGGATGTATTTTTAAGCCCACTATGATATGATGTAATATGACAAAGTCAAAATGATTTTTAGTATTTTGAAACGTTTAAAGAAGAGTCTATGCTAATTGTTTCGGCAAGACAAATTGATTTGAAAATATCAAAATGTATTTATAAAATCATCACACGCCATTAAAGCCATGGTGCAGAGATGAAAAAGACGGAATCCTCAACGCACTGTTGCAACGGTGCGGTATCATGAAGTCCTATAAATGAATTTTAGTACTTTAACTAATCTGAAATGATTTTTGAGTCGTAATATACGAACAGTTCAATGATGTGAGTCTATGTCATTTATTTTGACTGGACACTTTTTGGTCAGAAATGACTCGAGTTTTATTTTCCAATCCAACTTATGCTGGAGCGGAATTTTGTAGTAAGTCTGAGGTGAACAACCCCATAATGGGGGATATGTCAGAGCCATGAATAAAGAACCCGCGAGGGGGCGCCCAACAGTGGTGGCATACTGATATGGGTTGGTAAATCCAAAGAGTTCGACCCCGTGAGAAGTCGTTGTGCACAACGCAGAAGTACGATAGGCTGATCACCTAGCGTACACCTATGGAATGTTTTCAGTCTTTGTGATTGATAAACACCCTGTTTATAAGTATTTACAGAGATAAATACTATTTATTCGGAATTCAGTTAATTCCATGTTCACAGTCTTGATGACCCCTCAGCATATTATGAAAGTTTTAATGAATATTTTGATTTTCAAATTATCCTTCTGTAAGATATTGATTTTCAATTTATTCTTCTGCAAGATATTCCATTGTTCTGGAATTATGAGTTTAGAAGTATGAACTTCCTAGAAAAGGGTGGTCATAGAATTTGATGAGTAAAGAGTTATACTCAGAGATGAAAATTGGTAGAAATGTGTATGAGATAATTTCGGGGACGAAATTTTTAGAAGAAGGGGTGAATGTAATATCCCGGATATTTAAATGAATTAGAAATAAAATATTTAATATTTAATAAAGGTTGGAGTTTGATAACCTAGTAGTGATAGATAAATAGAGGTCCAAATTAAATTTAACGGACTAACTTAGATATGATGATATCAAAATTTTTGATAAGTTAGCAAGTAAAGTGATAATTCAATAAACTTGACTAACAACAAGTCTAATTAAATTAAGAGAATTAATTAGTGGAGTTATGTAATTAAGCGACGTGGTTGCGTGTAAATTAAATATGTATTTATATGAATATATATATGCGTGCACATTTAGTAACATAATTTAATGGTTAATTAAATTGAGATAAATAGATAGATTAATATTAAATTAATCCGAATTGAATTAAAAGGTTTATTGTGGAATTAATTTATTCATTAATCAACAATTATGCAAATTGTTGATAAATTATTTGTGAGGAATAATTATGTAATTTATATAATTATAAATTATATAAAGTAGTTGAATTAATTAAGGGAGATTAGTAATTGCATATATGTACAACATTTAATTTCATATATATGTACATATATATAAAGGGATTAAATTAATTAAGTAATTTTAAATAGTAATTGAATATATTAAATGAATATATTCTATAATTAAATAAATCATTGTAAATGATTTATGAGAGTGAGAAATTTAATTATACAATTATTTGTGTAATATTAATTAAATAATTTAATAAATTATTTAAATAAGAAATTGAGTAAATATATTATTATTTTAATGTATTTTCGGGTAAATGGAATTATTTCCATAATTGATGAGAAATGAATTATTTAATGTAAATGTATTAAATAATTTAATTTATGGCCTAAATAATATATATTAAATTATATATTGTATTTATTTTAATTTCATAATTTATTGTGAAATTGTTTTGTGGTAAAGTAATGTGTATAAATAATATATATAGATTATATATATTATTATTAACGAATACACTCTAAAGTTTTAATATCAAAATAATTGACAAGTTGTCATTAATTAAATATTCAATTAAATTGAATATAATGAGTGAATTAAATTTTATAAATTAATTAATATGATAATTAATTAATGTAAATAATGTAAAATATTATTAATAATATTATTAGTCCATTTAGAAATTTAATACTTATGGGTTAGAATATTTAATTATTTATTCAATCTAATTATTTATTTAATCATGGATTGAATAATTAATGTGTAAATTATTAAATTAGCCCAACATGGGTCAATTAGTAGCCCAAGTGGAGAATAATAAAATTTGACAATTTAGTAGCCCAAACAATTTAATAGAAGCCCAATTGGTATTTTAAATTAAAGCCCAATGATTGGCCCACTTGAAAAATACTTAATTAAACTATTATTTATATAAAAGTAAGCATATGTGACAAACATTTTGGGACACCAATAGTGATGTTGCCGGCAAGGAAGGAAAAGATAGGGAAGTGAGATTTGTTTTATTTTATTATTTATTTATTTAATAATTTGGTTGCTTGTATTGATCTTTTAAAGTACTTGGACCATTCTTCTTCCACCAACTAAGTTATGGGCTAGTTTTCTTGAGCAAGTATCCAAGCAAAGAGTATCATGAGTTATAGATATAATCTTGTATCTAATAATTTTACATGTATACTTGAAATGATAAACATTTCACTTCATTTATTTTCCAAGTTTCAAAAGAGAGAGTTTGAGAGAAATTGCTTGGGAGAGCATATTATTTGAGAGATTAAGGAGGAAGAAGGAGAAGTTAGTTTTGTTCATGTCATTCACCACCTATTTTGGAAGAAAAATGAAGATAGCCATTAAAATGAGGTAATGGTTATTTTAATTGTAGTTTATTTTTTTTTTTTTAAATTAAATAAACCAACATGTGAGTATAAACATGTTAATGTAGTTAATAATATGTGATAGTAATATTTATGTCATGCTTGAGTTTAATATGCTTGGTTTGTATTTTGGTATAATTTATATGCTAAAAACATGTGTTTGGTGGTGTTAAATCAAGTATCAAAATAATGTCCAAAAAAATAAATTTTATAATATTTAGATTTAATGTTATAATATTATAGAACATTAAATCATGAGAAAAACAAAGTTTGAATCACTCAAAATGGAGTTATACACAAAAAGTTATGATTTGTGGTAGTTTATGTGATGTAAAAATTTTTATAAATTTTTTTTTATATTAAATCATGAAAAATTAAATTTTCATGTTATAAATTGTTGTTGAGTTCTTGGTATTTTTTCTGGATTTTTATTGAGAGATTAAGAGTTTACTTGAAGGTATAAATTTTATTAAGTTGTGTATAAAAAGCACTGTTCACGTTCTGTGAGAGAGAAAAGAAAAAGGACTGGCCGCGCAATGCGCGCCAGCCAATGAATCTGCCGGACAGCCGTACAAAACGACGCCGTTTGGCGCATAAAGAATTAACCCGCGCGCAATGCGCGGAGATCGTTTTCCGGTTTTCGAAACGGCGCCGTTTTGGTCCTGCATTCAGTATAACGCGCGCAATGCGCGGAACCAGTTTCTGCCGAAATTACAATTTTGCCCCTCCGTTCGGTTTTCTGTTTAATTACGAAACTGCCATCGGTCCGGTTTTTCAGTTTATTTACAGAATTGCCATTCTGGATAATTTTAATTAATTTAAATGTTTAAAAATTAATTTAAAATTATAACAAAAATAATAATAATACAAAAATGATATTTAGGTATTGAATATTATATTTTCCAAATATAATATGTATTTAGGATTAATATTTAAATGTTGTAAATATTAATCTAGTTAGTTTAATATTATATTTTTCAAATATAATAAATATTTAGGATTAATATTTAAATGTTTTAAATATTAATCTAGTTAGTTTAATATTATATTTTTTAAATATAATAGGTATTTAGGATTAATATTTAAATGATTGTAAATATTAATCTAGTTAGTTTAATATTATATTTTTCAAATATAATAAATATTTAGGATTAATATTTAAATGATTGTAAATATTAATCTAGTTAGTTTAATATTATATTTTTTCAAATATAATAAGTATTTAGGATTAATATTTAAATGTTATAAATATTAATCTAGTTAGTTTAATATTATATTTTTTTAAATATAATAAGTATTTAGGATTAATATTTAAATGTTGTAAATATTAATCTAGTTAGTTTAATATTATATTTTACAAATATAATAAATATTTAGGATTAATATTTAAATGTTTTAAATATTAATCTAGTTGGTTTAATATTATATCTTCTGAATTTATGATTAAATTAATTATTATTTAATTAATATTAAATAATAAACAAGGATGATAAATTAATTAATTATTATTTAATTACTATTAAATAATAATTAAAGACAACTAAGATTGACTACTTAATTATTTATTATTTGATTAACTTTAAATAATAAATAAATTTAGTTAGTTATTATTTATTATTAAATAATAACTAATGATATTTGGGTATTTACTATATAATTGTATTATTTATTATTTAATTTACTTTAAATAATAAATGAATCTAGTTAGTTAGTTATTATTATTTATTAAATAATAACTAATGATATTTGATTATTTTAATTATTTATTATTTGATTAACTTTAAATAATAAATAAATCTAGTAAGTTATTATTTATTATTAAATAATAACTAAAGGTAGTTAATTACTTACTATTTAATTAATGTTAAATAGTAATTAAATGAAATAAAGAAAGTGTCTTTTAACTCTTTTGTTTAAACAATTATAATAAATTGTTTAATAGTTTAATAAGTGTTTCACACATGAGAAAATTATTTTCTAACTTATTAAATTATTAACCTAATATGATTGAGGGTCTATAAGGTTAATGATATTGTTTTGGCTGATGTATATCATGTGTTAGTACTTATGAGTGGTAGATAAGTTCCTTAATGAGCGTTTAGTTGTACAAATACGTTGTACTAATTATTAGACCAACTTTATTAATGTTAGGTCTTTCAAAGCCAGTTAGTTAAAGCTAGACATTTATTGTAGCTGAGCAGACAGGCAAGTTTCTTAAACCCTACTCAATTTATATTCGAGCAGGATACATTATTTTATTGTTCAAGTTCCTAACTCAAACTCAAGTTGTTACGTTTCAAGCATGCTATGGTTTAATTCTGTATAATTATTCCACCTCTTTAAATTGTTGATTCGCACATAGTGCTTGTTGCATGTGTTCATCAGGTATGAAAGGCTGATCACCTTCATTACCATAAGGTTCAGTTAAATTTGTTCATGGTCATTATTGACACTCAAAATTAATTAATTC
Organism: Hedera helix; assembly: GCA_947179155.2. Classification (NCBI taxonomy): domain Eukaryota; kingdom Viridiplantae; phylum Streptophyta; class Magnoliopsida; order Apiales; family Araliaceae; genus Hedera; species Hedera helix. Next base: position 25,402,731 of record OX359276.1, on the reverse strand, counting down.
AGTCATTCAATTATTGAAATTATGACTCGTACTCTTTCACAATTATTATATTGTTGAAAATTCAAAAGCTTATTCTTTCTTTCAATCATGATATATCGTTATCGTATTTAAATTTGCTGAGCAAAGTCGTTGCTCACTCTTGCTATATCATGATAACAAATTTCAGAATAATACGAATGTCCAAGGAGAGACGGAGACAGAAGCAACAGACAAGATTATAGTGTTATGCATTATAACTAAATTGTTATATGATGTAAGTAATTTTGTAAACCTTTTTATGAATCTAAAGGTATATATGTAAGTTAAGGTTAGAGACCTTGGGAAATGTTGTAGAATAAACAATTTATGTTTATATATTCCGCATTAGTTATAGAACGTGTATGAAGATGATGTATAGTGATGAACCAGGTCCAGGGTTAAAGGAACCCGGATTTGGGGTCGTCACAATTATTACTACTACTACTATTATTATAATAATAGTAATAATAATAACAATAATTATTATTATTATTATTGTTATTACTATTATTATTATTATTATTAGTAATAATAATAAAAAAATAATAATAATAAATATAATAATAATAATAATAATAATAATAATAATAAAAGTAATAATAATAATAATAATAATAATAATAATAATAATAATAACAACAATAATAATAATAATAATAATAATAATAATAATAATAATAATAATTATTATTATTATTATTATTATTATTATTATTATTGTTGTTATTATTATTACTACTATTATTACTATTATTATTATTAATATATTAATTATTATTATTACATTTATTATTATTATTATTATTATTATTATTATATTAATTATTATTATTATTATTATTATTATTATTATTATTATTATTATATTAATTATTATTATTACTATTATTATTACTATTATTATTATTATTATTATTATTATTATTATTATTATTATTTTTATTATTATTACTATTATATTAATTATTATTATTATTATATTAATTATTATAATTATTATTATTATTATTATTATTATTATTATTATTATTATTATTATTATTATTATTATTATTATTATTATTACTATTACTATTATTATTATTATTATTATTATTATTATTATTATTATTATTATTACTACTATTATTATTATTAATATATTAATTATTATTATTATATTTATTATTATTAATATTATTATTTTTTTTATTATTATTATTATTATTATTACTACTACTATATTATTAATATTATTATCATTATTATTATTATTATTATTATTATAGTTTTGAATTTGATTTGGGTGGGAAATGGGAGTGGGTAGATTTTTGAAAATTAGAATTTGAATTGGGGGGAGGGAAAAATGAGAGATAGATTAATCTCAACCGTTCTTTGTTGAAGCCATGAGATGATTTGAAACCATTAGATATTGAAGATTCATTTTCTCTCTCCGCTCTGTTTTATATAATAGATGTATCCAGAGACGCGTTGACCAAAAAATTTCGTGTGCTTTTCCCCTCCTTTTATGACTAAACTCATCATGTTCCAACTAGATCATTTTCTCCATTCAATAGATTTGGTCAACAAGGGAAACTAATATAAATTAAAGAACACCTTTCAGATCGTGTTTGGTCAAAATAATTCACCACCTTTTTTACTATTATAAATACACACTATTTACTTTAAAATGTAAAATTATGTTATTTTATTAAGTAATTTTAGTTAATATTGGTTAAGACATTGCTTTAGATTATATATATATAAAGAAAATTAATATTTTCACATGAAATTTTGATATTTTCACATATAGGATCCGCATGTGGAGTTTATAGTCGTTTTATATATATGACAATTTTTTTGATGGGGCCTACATGTAAAAATATCAAAATTTTATCTCTACAAATTTTATTTTTATTAATATTTTATATGTTGTGTTAATTTAGTAAATTAAATATCTTAATTATGTAATTCTTTATAACATACTATTTGATTTCTTGAGCAAGATTAACGTTTAGTACTCTCTTTTTCACAAAAAAATGTCTCATTTTCTATCTCTTGAAGTAAAATTTAAAAGTTGTATGAATTCACATACATTTATTTATTATAATTTTATAAACGTAAAGCATGTAACAGTATTACAAATTATAAAATTTATTACTTTTTTACATACTAAAATCTGGGATATATTTTTAAAAAAAATATTTTTTTAAAGATAATTTAATGCTTTTAAATATACATTAAATATTAGTTAAAATTGTAATAGTAGTAAATGTAACACCCGAAATAATAGTAAAAAAAGTAATATAAAATTAGGAATATCAAGTCATTATATAATTAAATCTGTGAGCTTGTACAAGAAGAGACCTTTTTCACTGGTAGTATTTATATTTCATAAATTGTCACACTCTTGACCACTATTATAACCGATGTTCTCAGACTCGGACCGGTGATCGAACCGAAAAAGTTACCGGGCGGACGGGTCACTGGTCCCACCAATGGTCGGACCGTTATTGAACCGGTGACGTCATTAATATGTAATAAATAATAAATAATTAAATATATTAATTATTACTATATATTATATATAATATTTAGTAAATATGTAAAATTAATCAATTTTTCAACACATAAAAAAAAATTTAAACCTATTTATATAATATTTACTTCATGCAATTCAAATAAATACTAAATTTATATAAAAAAAGATATTAAATCATGATCATAACACAAAATTCAAGACTCAAGAGTGATAAAATCAAATACAAATGAACAAAAACATCTCTAGGATATATTCAATCAAATTCGGTAAAAAAATAAATCTATTTGTATAATATTTATTTTATATAATTCAAATAAATACTAAATCTATATGAAAAGAAATATATTAAATCATGATCATAACTCAAAATTCAATCAATGATATATTTAATTAAGTTTAAATGTTTAAATATTTTAAAAAAAAAAATTTTTAAAAAAAAAAAAAAAAAAAAAGGAGGTAGGGAACCGGTAAAACCGGTGAACCGGTCACCGGTTCGACCGGTCCGACCACCGGTTCACCGATTTTGACCGATTTTTAACTAAAAACGGTTTTTGGGCTTGGACCGGACCGGAAAGTGGACCGGTTCCGGTCGAACCGCGGTCCGACCGTCGGTCCGGTCCGATTTTCAAAACCTTGATTATAACAATCAACTCTATTACTTTATTTGTGTACTAACAGCACGATTACAATATTTATTATAACGAATATAATAAAAATGTATAATTCTTTTAAGAGTCGGTGAACGTGACAACTTTATGAAATTCGATTCCCTATTAATCAATCTATCACCTTTTTAAAATTAGTAAATGACACAAATAAAAAACTACAGCTAGACGAGTTGTTTTCAAAGAATCACAGCCGAGTAGATCTTCCAGCTTCTTTGTGGTTAAAGTCAGCCAGTTATAAAAGCACTTTATAGGTAGAGGAGGACCACTCCATGCTATTGAAGAAGGACCAACCAACTACGTTACTTGATCTACTTGTTGACTTTTTAGCCTGTCTTGTGTCCGCTTTTTGAAAAGGAATTATGCTAATATCTCCTTTCGTTTAAAAAAAAATAAATTTATTTCTAAAATATAAGATATTTTATGTATATATTTAGGATTTTTTTTTAATTATTTTCTATTTTAACCTTAAAAATAGAGTAATCAAGAGAGAGAGAGAGAGAAATAGGAAGATTAATTAATTAGTGCATGGATAGTAATAAAATTTCAAACTAACATTAATTACTTAATATTAATATTAATTAAATTTTTTAATATGTATAATTATGTCTTAGATAACCTATATAATAGAAAGGAAGAAGTATATTTTTTGAAACTATACTTTTGATTTTACTTTGGAATAAAGACAATATTGAGACAACTCGTATTTATGTCGAGTGCTGATATATGCATATTTTAAATTAATCGTTGCAAATTCTACTTTAGTGATTAAAATAATAATTACAAAAATGATATAAAAAATAAATTGATTGGTTCTAATTAGTGACCTTACTCGTGTATTTTTTTTGATCAAAGAGTCTAAATGACTAAAATATATTAAAACTGTAAACCGTTACAAACGGAAATAAAATTACAACTAGTGAACAATATTTTGAGTAAATTCAATATTTAATTTTATAAGGACTGACTTATTTCTAGTAAATCCAACAAATGAAAAAAGAACAATATTTTGAGTCAACAATATTTCTCTCTTTTTTATTTGGCAAGAAAAAATCACAAAAAAAATCAAATAACCCTTCTTTTCATCTCTCGTACCTACTAAGGATTACTTTGTTTAGAAACAAAGTTCTACAAAGAAATTTGTGATTTTTTAAAAAAAAAACTAAAATGAAATTAAAAGAAGAGTATACAGACTAAAAAGGTTGTTAGGCCAGTTTTGACTTTTGAGTCTCATTATTCTCGAATAATTATTCAATGGTCCTAAAATTCTTATTACATGACTTTTTTATATTATTTATGTATTATTATTTTAACATTTAAAATAAATTATTTCATCTTAATTATTAAAATAATAGTATATAAATAATATGAGATACTACGTGATAAATACCTCAAAAAAAATCTAATAATTTTTCCATCTTTTCATCCCTCCCTCCCTTTCTTTGAAATCGTAATAAATGTGGTGGTACCGAAAATAAACTTACTGGCTAATTAGGTTCATTGAACCTGGACTCTTTTCATTTTGAAATCATTTTCCGTGCGGCGAGATTCTCGGAACTGGCACTGAAAGGGCGTGGCCGCGTGGGGATGATGTAGGTGTTGAAATATCATATTTACCTGACCAAAAGATGCTTCCCATATAATCAACAGATCTATTGATTATTGCTCTTTGTTGCAAAAAGAAATTGCATTACTTTACAAATGAGTTAAACTTAGATTCATTGAACTTGGACACAAGAAAACAAATTCCATATTTCGGATTTAAATATAGTATCTCATGTCCTATGTTTGGTTTAAATTTGGGTTTGGCATGAAGAATCTCACTTTACTTCAAGAGTTCCGAAAGGTAAGTAATCGTGTGGAATAAAAGGATGCTAAACAAATCTATTCAAACCTCACGCAAGCCTCTTTTCAACTTCTCCCTAACAATTTTCCTTGGCTTTCTAATTTGTTCAAACTTCTACATTTAGAAAGACTTCACTCCATTCCCATATATTTCTTTCAATTTTATTCAATATGCTAAATAATTATATTTTTAATAAGTATAATTAAAATCATCACATGAAGGAATAAATAAATATATGCTATCATATGTTTAAACAAAACGAGAACCAAAAAATATACATCTTGTAGCGTGTTAATCCTTGGTGCGAAAAAACTCGTTTGATTCCACGAACTTCACAACACAGCGGTGTCTCTGAACTACAATCACGATATGAGAGAGTAGCTTTATTCTACGATTTGAAGCAACTAGAAATTCACTTATTATGTTGAGAGCTCTCTATGTTCGAAGTATATAACTTTTTGTATATCTCTGTAGGAATATTGATATCTTATTCACGTACTTCTAAAAGACGTGAATATATTGGGATAAAGTGGTTTAACCCACTCACATAAAAATTCACCAACAAATACGTCAAAAGTAATATATTTAATACGAATTTTAATATAATTGATCAAGTCTCAAGTCTCTTAGGGTAATTTGGCCAACAACCAAATGGGTCGGAATCTCCATGCATGGGTGCTCCAATTGGATACCCAAAATCTAACATCTCTCACTCGCCCATGGCGGGAATGACGTAATCATCATATCTGCCAAAATAAGCTCAAACAAAAACTCGTAAATCTTTAGTTGTCGAATCGTGTGATCGCTGAGTTTACCTGCAATGCGGGAGCTCTATATCAAACCTGTTAAGGCCAACATAGAGACATCTACCCTTCTAAAAAAAAATAGTGCCAGAGCTCTCACGCCAAACTCAATTAGTTTAAGTAGAGACTACAACCTATAAACACAGAGTACCCTAGACACATTTGAATTTTCACTAGGTTAAGTATCTCTAATCTCTCAGAGAACCATACTTAACCACCTTTGGGCTCAAGTCCATTTCGTATCTCACTTATTACTATATCGTTATCAAAACGTTATAGTTGTCGACAATAAGTGCAAAACGAGGTGAAATCAATTTGTCTTTCCTTTGCCCTAATACTACTCAAGTATGAATTAGCTGCTTTCTCAGAATCGATCCTTATAGTCTCATCAATCTTGACCTTAGGAATTGAAACCAAAGTTGAAACACTAATCTATGTCTTGCAGTATAGTTAAAGATCACAAAGAGCATTTGATGTAGGAGCAAAGATTTTATCCTACAAGACTCACACGGTGAGGAAACAAAGATTCATTCTCTCACCTTCCTTTATATGGTCGCTAAGAACATGTAACACTCCCATGACATACTATTCTATAGCCTTGTTGTGCGGATCTCAATTTAGTCACTCTAGAGTGTCTAACTAACATATTTAAAACTGCTTGCTTATCAAAGTGTAATATTTGAAATTTCGTGTCCGTTTATCATGTCACGGCAGACAATCTCATCTATATTAGCCTACGTCCTATGGTCATGCTGTTTGGATCTTAATTTAGTTGCTTTATAAGCACCTAACTCAAATTTTCAGATTGCTTGCTTTCCCAAGTGCCAATTCTGAAACTTTGCATTCGACTATCAGTACAGGTTAATATAGATGGTATGGCATACTATATTCGGTTAATTCAAATTAACCTCATCTTGACCTATGCTAATGTGACATAATTTTTCATTTTGCTCGCTACTAAACGTCAATTGATTGCTATCTAAAGCATCAATAGCTCACCAATAAATGAATTGTCTCAACTAGGCCTGTGCATGATTTTCGGTTTTTTTGGAAAACTGGACCGGACCGAACCAATTTTTTGGTATAAAATAAATCGGTCCGGTACTGGTACAAAAAACCTGTATATACCGATTTTTCGGTACCGGTTCCGGTACCGCATTTTTATGGTTCGGTGTTTATCGAACCGGACCGATAATATCGATTTTCTAATTTTTTTAAAATTATTATTATTAAAAAAAAATTAATAATAATAATAGAAATAGTAATAATAATAATAAAATTAATAATAAAATAATAATAATAATAATAAAAATAAAATATTAATTATATTAATTTTGATTTTTATCTGGTAAAAACCGGTACTGAACCGGTTTATCGGTTTGGTATATCGGTACAACCGGTAACGGTTTCAGTACCAAAATTTTGCCACTTTCAATACCGGTTCAGTTCGATACCGGTCTGGTTCGGACCGATATTTACCGGTTGCACACCCCTAGTCTCAACCTTGCTCGCTTTTCAAAGTGCCAAGGGTGATTGCTCGTGTGAGTGAGCCAATCAACTTGTTGATATATATTTGGTGTGTGTATATTCAATATACACAATAATTATGTGAACTATTATTATTTATCATATGCGCTAAAAAAACACAATCATAAGTGGGGACAAATGAATTTCACATAAATGATAAATGTCTCAAAAACAATAACGAATATCTCTAATAAAAGCCAAATATTGAGTGATATATCAAAAAATAAGAAGGTACATCAAATCTTATGAAGCCCTAACAAACTAACACGTCTACAAAAAGCATCTCGGGGTGTCGGCTTCCTCAAGGGATCCACTACCATGAGGTCAGTGGGCATGTACTCTAATATCACCTCATTATTTGTTATGTTCTATCTAATGAAGTTCATCCTCAAGTTAATGTACTTCATCCTGCTGTGATACTTAGGGTCCTTATTGTAATCTAAGGTCGTTGTGCTATCATAAAAAATAATCACAAGATTCGAAGCATGGGGAACAAATCTAAGATCCTCGAAGAATTTCCTTAACCACATGGCTTCCTGAACAGATGACATTCATGCTACAAATTCTGACTCCATCGTTGAAAGAGCAACGCAAGTTTGTTTCTTGTTACACCAAGTGAGGGCACCATAATGTAGCAGGAATGCATATCATGAGGTTGACTTGCGCATCCTCTAGTTACCTCCCCAACTAGCATCGGAGTAACCAATCAATCATAGGTCCAGTCCTCAATAGCACAATATAAAGTCCAAAAAACCTTTCAAATATTGCAAGATCCTCTTGATTACCTTCCAATGAGCAATTCTAGGGTTTGATTGATAACTGACTATATATGCTATATCAGGCCGAGTACACACAATTGCGTACATTAGTTTTCCTATAGCACTGACATACGAATAATGGGTCATTTTCTTAAATTTTTCGGGATAACTAGGGCATTGTTCAGGTCCAATGACATTGCCTTTAGCGATAGGAATGTTTACGGGTTTGCAGTTGTTCATTTTGAATTTCTCTAGAACTTTCTTGAGGTAAGTCTCTTGAGACAAACTAAGAAGCTTTCTTGAGCGATCTCGATAGATCTTAACTCCAAGAACATAAGTTGCTTTCCCAATGTCATTCATATCAAAATTAAAGGAGAACCACCCTTTAGTGGTGATAATAATCTCCTTATCGTTCCCAGCTAGAAAAATGTCATTGACATACATGGATAGGATAAGGAATTTATCTTGTCATTGAAAAATATTGCAAGATCCTCTTAATTACCTTCCAATGAGCAATTCTAGGGTTTGATTGATAACTGACTATATATGCTATATCAGGCCGAGTACACACAATTGCGTACATTAGTTTTCCTATAGCACTGACATACGAATAATGGGTCATTTTCTTAAATTTTTCGGGATAACTAGGGCATTGTTCAGGTCCAATGACATTGCCTTTAGCGATAGGAATGTTTACGGGTTTGCAGTTGTTCATTTTGAATTTCTCTAGAACTTTCTTGAGGTAAGTCTCTTGAGACAAACTAAGAAGCTTTCTTGAGCGATCTCGATAGATCTTAACTCCAAGAACATAAGTTGCTTTCCCAATGTCATTCATATCAAAATTAAAGGACAACCACCCTTTAGTGGTGATAATAATCTCCTTATCGTTCCCAGCTAGAAAAATGTCATTGACATACATGGATAGGATAAGGAATTTATCTTTGGACCATTTGATATAAACACAATGGTAATACTTATGCCTATTTTGTTGAACTAATATAGCAGGATGTTTTAGTTTGAAAATTTGATAGGCTGCTAATATTTTGATTGGTTGATTATACTAACATTGCAGGTTATATTAAATGACTTATGTTAGTTATATAATTTGATAAGCATGAATTTAGGGGGAATAATTTTTTTTAACTATGTATGAAATATATTAGGGGGAGTTCTATTAATTAATTACTTGACTATATTTAAATTGTTTTTGTCATCATTAAAATGGAACAGAACTTCATCATTCCAGATCATTTGTTTGCCGTGTAGATAAATATGAAGTTGGTGGTCCTTTCTCATTTGTTATCAAAATTATTTTTTCAAGTGCAACATCACGCAATTACAGTTTCACGGAGATTGATCCGTAGCTCTTGGTCTTTGATATTTAGTTATTTCAAAATTCAAGAATGAATTTTTTATAGGAAGGGGAAGAGTGATACAGGACAAAATACTAATATTTTTGTATTTGAATTTTATTCCATGATCAAGGAAGATAAGATGTTTTATTATATCTTATTTGTAATTTTCTGATTTTTGGTTGTTAAGATTTTCTAGTATTAAAATAAGGCTTGATTTTAGGCTCTAATAAAGGTTTTTAAATTAATATAAATTAGTAACAGTTTAGGCGTAATTTTAGGGATTTATATTATATATTTAATTTAGTTTTAACTTTTCTTTTTAATTGTAATCCACCCTTATTATAAAAGGGCATCCAATATGTAATGGAAGACTACTTTTGGATTATTAAATTTTATTGAGATTATTTTTCTCATTTTGTGAATTCAAGAACCCCCTGTTGATTTAAGAAACCCTCGTGGATTCAAAGTTTATCAATTTATCAACCTGAAATGATATTTATGCCTACCACGGGTACTCTATCCTGCATTAGTTTCGGCCCTGGCCTAGCCACAACTTTGATATGAGTAGGGAAATCAAAGATCATTTATGTAAATGGTATGTTTTTCATTTATGTAAATGGTATGTTTCAAAAAAATTTCAGCCTATCGGCATAAAGGGGAGAAACACCACACAAAAAACTAAAGAAAAATGAAAAATAAAATTTATATTTAATACATTTTTAACTAAAACCTTAATTGGTACCCTCCGTCCTCAAAAGAATGTCCAAAATACATATTTCACACAAATTAATAAAACTATAATAGAGGAAATATAAGAAAATAAATATCACTTTTACCCATAGTGAACCCCATGTAATTATACCAATGAATCTTTCTTTTTTCGTAACTTAATAGACCCTATTTTTTAAGTATACTTTCGAGTGTAAACTAGTCTTTCTATAAATTTTATATTTGATTGGTGTATCTTCAGACATCCTTTGGTTGATAAAAAAATTTGTACTAAAAATCTATGCTTTTGAGGACAAATGGAGTATTTAAAAAAAAAAGAAAAAAAAAAGCACTAGCACCAAGTTAACTATAGCCTATAAAATTATACTTACTAATTGGCCATAAAACAATTATACATACTATATATTATATAATTGATTATTTAGCGTTTGCAATGTTTGGTGTATTTGGAGTTTTTGAAAGTTCAAACGCACTTTCAAATCTTGTCCGTCTATTAACAATTTATTTTAAGTGTAATTTATTTAATTAACAAACGCAGCAACACCAAAATTGGTGTGATGTGTTTGGAGGTCCAAACATTACAAATGTTACTGCTGCAAACGCTGTTAGCCGATCAAACTTATAATACCTATGTTAGCTAGAGCTTAAAAAAACGTAGCCATACTTAGAAAATAAATATATAGTTATATGTATGTACACAGTTGTGTATTGCACAGTCAGCTATGACGACGATTTTTTTGGGTTACGGCGACGGTTCAATCATCGCCATAGATATTTTTGGTCTATGGCGAAGGTTGAACCGTCTATGACGACGGTTGAACTGTCGTCGTAGCCCAAAAAACTCGTTACTATAGCCGACTATGCACTATACAACTGTGTGTATATATATATATATATTATAGACACACACACACAAAATAATTGGCAAAACCAATACCTATATAGTACCTACTTAACTATAAGTTGGAAATATCTTTAGTATTTACTGCTCAAATTTTATATAATGTAGCATTATACATGTTTGTGAGAGGTTTATTGATAAGTCGATTATATATATATATATATATATATATATATATATATATATTTATTTATTAGGTTATTAGGTATTTTATACTTAATTATTTGTGAATTTTTAAGTATTTTTAGCATTTTAGGTAATTTATATGTTATTATGTGTTTTTAATAATTTTATATTATTTTTATTTGTTATTAATTTTATTTTGTAGGAAAATGAAGAATGAATGACATTTTGGTAAATTCCAGCAAAAGGGGACTAGTGCCATGCGCAAAGGTGAGACTTAGCAACATTAGCACAGGCGGCATTGTTTTTGGGCTCATGCTAGGGAAAGAACACTAACCGCACCATGTGCACGGACGGTGAAAGGAAATGGTCAAGTGCAATGCGCGGGAGGGGCTGGAGCAGAAAAAATAAGCAAGCGCATAAGGGTTGGTTGCACCTTATTTCTTTTCCTTTCTTTTCATGCGAGTCCCCTTCTTATATCATCATCAAATAAGCAACATGCGTTGGCTTTTAAATTTTTGTGTGGGTCCAGCTACAAGGAAGGATGGTTATATATATGATCCGCTGCACCTATGGAGAAGGATTAAAAATAATAATTTTAATTTATAATTTAATCTTATTAGAGTTTGGAAATTATAGTTCCTATTAGGGTTATGATAAATTATATTGCCTATAAATAGAGGGCTTGAGATACAATTGAGAACAAACATCTTTTACTAAAAAATTCTCTCTATTATTCTTTTGTGTTTTTCATAACTATGTATGGCTAAATTATTTTTCTTGGTTTAAGTGATTAAAGCCATCAAGATTAATACACTATGAGATCTAATTTATTTTAATTGTTCAATTTATATTATGAGTATTGGATATTCTTCTGTATTTAATTTTATGATTGATTTGTTTAATTGCTAGGATGCATACTAGTTTATTATTCATATTAATCTACTACTATTTGTGAAGAGACTAACTTTAATAATTATTTTGCAGATTAAAAAATTATTAAATCTTAGAAAAAATATTCATCTAAATTAAATGCAAACAAGTGGCTTGTGTTGTTTAGTTCAACGATTTTTCTAATTCTTAAAACTGCTATTAAATTAAATCTTTAGCAAGTGCCGGAGGTTGTTTAGTAGTAAGGATATTTAGACCAAGTGGTTCTACTTAACTAAAATTAAGGAGAGATGAGGGAAATTATTCCACCTGTGAGTAGTTATTCCTACGGTAAATGTTCAAAATATTAATTGAGTTATTATTGCATCAATGATTAGTTGTAAATTCTTGATGGTGGATGTTAACTTAATTTATTAAATTACTTGCATATTTATTTATTTTAGTTAATTTCACTTAAATTATTTCTTTAATTAAAAAACCCCCAATTTTGATTTACAAAACATAAAATTAAATTAATCATTCTCTGTGGGATCGACTTTTACTTGTACTGCTACATTAATATTTTCCAAAGTAAAATTTTATTTTTGAGTGCCTGCGATAGTACACCAAATTTTGGCGCCGTTGTCGGGGACTGATTCTAATTTAATTTTGTGCTTTTGTAAACTTTATTTTAATTTAGTAATTTTTCTTAGATTTTATCTTTCTAGTTTTTTCTAGTTTAATTAAGTTGTGTAGGTTAAGGATGAAAGTCATACATGATTATGTCAATGAGGTAACTATTTCTTTTCTTGAGCAATAAATTGATAATCTAACTTTTCTTGTTTATCAAATGGTTGTAGGTAATACACAACTGGTGGAAGCTTGTAGGATTTGTGCAGTAATATGACATCCAACTAATATGTGCCCAATTCTTTGAGAGGAGTCCTATGAACAATTCAATGTAGCAAGTGGTTTTACCGGTCAACCACAAAGGAGATGTGATCCCTATTCAAACGCGTATAATTCAGGATGGAGGGATCATCCTAATTTCAGTTATGAGAATCCACAAGTGAATTGGCACGCAAATCAGAATTTTTCAAGTTATCAACAGTATATGTAGCCATATCCCCAACAACCACAGGGCCAATCATATAAATCTGATATGTTTTTAGAGGATATGATTAAACAACTTACCGCTAACACTTTGTAATCACAAGAGGGCTAATCATTTAATTCTGATGTCTTTAGAGGATATGCTTAAATTATTTAAAACTAACACTTTGCAATTTTAACAGGATAATTTCCAATTTCAACACGACATGAAGGCAAGTATTCAGGAAAATAATGCAATAATTTAGCGTTTGGGTACTCAAATGGGATAAATGACAATTGCAATCGATCAATTAGAGGAGTAAAGTTCTGAGCAAGTACCTTCTCAAATGGTGGATAATTCAATGGAGAATACAAGTGCAAGTGTTGAGAAGTGGTAACGATATAGAATATCCAGAAAAGACAGTCCCTTTATCACCGAAACAAGAGAAAGCAAACAACATCAATGAAGCGGACAGTGTTAATGTAGACGATGATGTTATTTGTGATGATGACATGCCTAATGTGGAGGAAATTTTTGAGGAAATAAACAAGAAAAATTTGGAGATTGCAATTACCAACAATTTAGAGTTAGAAGAAGAAGAAGAAATTGAGCTGAAACAAGATTTGAAGGAGGCTGAAGCTCCATTAAATTCTTTGCCAGTGATTTTAGATAATAATATAATTATTTCCATTCCATTGCCCGTTACTCATAACAAATTTTTATTTTTTATTTTGCAGGATCCCATTCTTAATTTAAAGAATCTCCCTAGTCATCTCATTTATTTATTACTTGAAGAGGAAGTCGAACATTCATATTGAATGCCAAGGAGATTAAATCTACCGATGAAGAATAACGCGATGGACGGGGTACTCAAAATTCATGAAGTTGGAATAATGTGATGTTTTAGCCTGCTGTCTAGCTAATGACAATAAACAAATGCGCTGTTTGGGAGGCAACCCAAGGGAGTATAATTTTCTTTTTTCTTTTTTCTTTTTGCATTTATAGTTTAGTTATTTTTGCTTTTTCTTTGCATTTTACTTTATATTGGGGATAATGTAAATTTTAAGTGTGGGGGAAGAGATTTAGGATTTTTGTTATTTTTAGGTCAATTTTTTTTTTTTTTTGAATTTTGTGGGTATAATCACTGCAAATCCTCACGAGAAAAAATTCGTCCACTTGGGGTGACCTTGGGGTTTAAAGGCTTGTTGCACATGCTAAGTGTAACCGTGTTTTCTACGAAAATTGAGTAGTTTTTTATTTTTATTTTTAGGATGTGTTACTTGAGTAATAAGTTAATTGAATTTTAATTTTTTTTAGCCAATGATAAAATTTTAATTCTTATTTAATAACTTTTGGAAAAGAGATAATTTTTTGCTTAGTCTAAATTTTGACTTATTGTTGGTATTTATTTTGTTTGAGATATATAATTTTTTATGCACTTATATCTATTTGTTTGAGCTAGTTTTAACTTAGGAGAAAGTTTATATGGTTAAATATTTATGAAAGATATTTTTGAGCTCTATATCTTATTTAATCATTATTTAAAGTGAAATAGAGCAAAATATACTTCGGAGGAGATGATTTAGGTAATTTATCTAGGATTGTTAAATTGAAAAGGAAAAAAAAAATTATATGGTGGGTTGAGATGGAGCGTAAAACGCACTCACTCATAAACACATGAAAAAGCGAGAAGGAGCGTAAAATGCACTTGCTGGTAAGATGGAGTATAAAATGCACTCACCGTGAAAGAAAAAAAATATGAAAAAAGAATGGAGTGGAGCATAATATGCACCCATTAAAAGATTTTTTTTTTTGAAAAATTGATATTAATAATTCTAGTGTGCCTAATTGTTTGAAACCTTTTGATCTTCTGGTATATATTTGTCTATATTAGCAAAGAGTAATGTGAAAAAATAAACATATAGAATTTTGTTGTATATCTTTTATGAGGTAATTAATAACCTAAACTTATCTGAGTTTTGATTAGTTTGATACATTTGAATTCACACACGCACAAAAAGGTTTTGAGTAGAGTAAAATTAATAAATATGTTGAAATTTTTGGATTTTGTATGATGTAGAAATTTTCTTTGAGTTATCATTTAAAAAATCTTTATGGTTAATGTTGAATTCATATTCATTTGTTGCTCAGGTAAGTCAGTCGGGTTAATTGATTTATTTAGTAGAGTATATTTTTATAATTTTTATAATTTTTATTCTTGTTTTACTTGAGGACAAGCAAGGAGTTAAGTGTATTTGCACAATACTGTGTAATATATAGTGTTTTCTTGTGAACTTAATTGATTTATATTGTTGTTCTTATTATTTAAAAAAAATTATAAAAATTTGAATCTCTTAACTAGTGTAACGGTACGTATTGTCCGAAATCGAAACCAAAACTGATAACAAGTCAAAAATGATACTTTGAAACATAGGCAGCTACCACAAATTTAAACCATGGATTAATGCAGCCTGCGTGTCTCAGCTACAATAGGAATCAAGTCGAATGCAGTTCAAGTACTTTTGAATTAGAAATCTGCGTGTTGCAGTAGAATCAAGTCAAATATAGTTCAAGTGGTTTTGAATTAGAAACGGGTTCGACAATGTTTGTGAGCAAGGGCTTGACTTTGCTTTTGAAAGGAGATTTGATATGATTTTGAAAAGGGAAATTTTGAACTTGAACTGATTGAAACTTTTGAAAGCATTTTGAATAAGTTGATTTGGTTTAATGATTTTTTTTTAGTTATTTACTTTTTCAAGTGGAGAGAGAGAATGCAGTTGTAACGAAACAGTGTTAATTGTAACATTCGTCCTCTCAAAAGTATGTCTATTGTCTTGCATCTCAAGAAACACTGTTAATTTTTAGGTGTTCATGCATTGTCTTGCGATCATTGAGAGAATTAGGCCATGTGTTCATTGTTAACCAACAAATAGGATCCATTATATTGTCCTAAAAATGCAATAAAAAACCAGATGATTTATTGTCCTAAAAACACAAAGCATACGTACCTTTCACGTATAACCATAATAAAAGGACAGAAGATTTATATTATGACCTAGAGGCAAAAGAAACGCACACCAAATTGTTCTGTTGTTCGATCAATGCAATTGATATTCCTTTCCCTTTCCATCCTTCAACTGACAAAAAAGTGAAAAAACGACAAAAACAAAAACAAAAGGAGGAAAGAAAAGACAGAAAAAAAAAAGAATATGAAAAATCAACGGCGTCCTAGGACTTGACAAAGAAATACTCAACCAGTTACGGAGAACGCGAATTCATCCTCGGACATTGCTCTAGAGGAGTATATGTCCCCTTCACTTGCATATGAAGAGGAATCTGCATCAGTGTCTCTCTCCTTCAACTCTTCAATCTTCTCAATAGCCTCCCTCAAATCCCACCTTCTCTCGGCATTCCATTCACAGCAGCACATTCCAATTTTTAATAGTTTAAGCATTTCGCCCTCTCCATTCTTTGTCCATGTCATGTCCTTATCAAACACCTCCCCTGTCCACTCTTCTCTCACAACCGAGTTAACCCAGCTTGCTAAATCATCATTACCTCCCTTGCCTTTTTTCAAATAATTTGCCGGAAACTTTCCTGTCAGAATCTCAAGTATGAGAATTCCGAGGCACCAGACATCCGTTTTCTTTGTGACACGGTCGTTTGGGGTAGACTCTGGTGACTTATATGCTACCATGAACTGATGAGCATGTTCTTTGTTGATCACTGACACTAATGCATACTCTGCTAACAGGGGTACAAATGTGTCGTCCAGAATCACATTCGATGACTTTAGGTGGCCGTGGGGTAGAGACAGGCTAGGGAACTCCTTGTAAAGATATTCCAATCCTTTGCCCACTCCTTTTATGATTCTTAGGCGGGTTGGCCAGTCGAGTCCTGGCCGATTAGGTCCTTGTTTACCTGATTAATTAGAAAATAAATTAAATATGAGCTTTGAACAGTTCAGAACATGATTTACCTATATTTAAGCTGATAAAACAACCATTGTTTTTGCTTATTTGTGTGGTTTGTACGCATAAGGCAAGTGTGGAAAATAGTTTATATGGTACATGCCTCTTAGAAAGAGTAATAATTGACCCTAACTCTAGTTAAAGATTTAGAATTTGCTTAAGATTTCTATTCCTAGTTTTGTTACTTTCTTTCCTATGCCTTTTCTATTCTATGTGACCTTAAAATATTTCTATTCAAATAGGAGTAGTTCAAAGGGAATCACAAAAACAAACTTTAATGATGAAAATAGAAGAACATTAACAAAGCCATATAATTTGAAATCTCCATTTACCAATTTGGTTAGCTTGATGTTTACATATCTATCATTTGCAAAATTTAAAATGCTCATCTTTCTTTTTTCATATAAAGAAGACAATGTCAGGATGAACCATGGAACACTATGAAGCACACACTTCTCGAAGGTCGATGTATTTGTGTCGGACACCGATACTCTGTGGATACTTCTGGATATATGTCCGATACTCTCAGATACTCTAACTTTATTATTTTTAATCTTTTTAATTTCGGACAGTTCTAGATACTTTAAGGATACTTCCTAATATGCAAAGGGATTTGTAATGATATGCAAATTAGAAATTTTTTAAATATTGTAAATTAATAAGTTACTAATGGAAATTTAATGTTTTGGAATGTGACAAGTGTTATGGGACAAGTCAATTATGAACTATTTGACTGTGAAATAAAATTCAAGCCTAATAAAATAAAATTGGATCAAAAAGGACTTGAATTGGTTAAGAATTGAGCAAGTTATGAATTAAAGGAAGTAAATTTTCTAGGATTTTGAAATAATGACCAAAACACCCTTGTCAACTTGAAGAATGTCTTTGGTATCCTTGTTGGGTGTGTAATGACTTAAGTGCTATTAACTAGTAAAAGGGAAATGTCTTAAATGCCTAACCATGTAAGGTTAAGCTAACTAAAGTGTGGTAAATTGTTGGAATCATACATATAATATGTGTATGTATATCTTTTGCATGTATACTTATTATACACTCAGCTCATTTCATCTTATATCCCAAGTTGCTAGCAAAGTGTTCTTAAGAGAAAAGAGAAGAAGAAGAGCTAGGGTTCCATAAAGTTAAAAGAAAAGATTCAAAGAAAAGTGATCAAGAGGAGAAGGAATAATCATCAAAGTGGAGACTCTATCCTTAAGAAGCTTTATTGCAAAGAGAAGAAGGGCCAAAAGAAGGTATAACCAAGCTCTAGCCTTAAAACTTGCCATTTATGTGCTTAAATGCTAGAACATGTGAAGTCATGCATATATTTATGATCAAGGGTGTGATTTATGTGAGTTTTATGCTATGTGGTTGGGTGATTATGAAACCGTAAGCTAAAAGTTGGCTAGAACAAAGGTGATGCACTATTCACTTTATATTCAAAGTTAGAAAGCATGAGTCATGGATGATGATGTGTTATATGTGGCTAGAAATGATGAAATCCTAGTTGAAGGTGATGATCATGTTGAATACATGAGAAATTTCATGGTTGATAGCATACAAGATGCATGAAAGGCTGAAAAATATGAGTTGTTGTGGAAAATTTCAATATTAGCCTATGATTTGCATTTAAACTAAATCATAATCTGTAAAGTGTTTTAGAAGGTGCATATGGAAGCTATGTGATTGCACAAAGTTGCTAAATGTGTTTGTGGTAGTCTATGCGGTGCATGGAGTTCAAAATGTCAGGTTGAGTTAAGAATGAAATGTGTTATGTTGGCAAAAATCATACCAATGTGTGCTTTTTGGCCATTTCATGCAAATGAAGGTTAAATGAAGCTAAATAGCTAAGTTTTATGCAAATATACATGTTAGAATTGAATTGGAAGCCATTTAGTTTGTATGGCGACCATTGTCCATTTTAAACATTTTGAAATGATCGCCGACGTCCAAAACGAGATCTTTGAAAAAATAAGGCCAATTTATGATTTCAAAATATTTTAAAGGCCCATGCAAGTCAAATATATGTTATATGTGCTATGTGAAGTGTTGAAAATAAGAAGTTAAATTTAGGGCCAAAGATAACTTGGATTATTGGAAAGAATTTTTTTTCTGAAAAACCAGCACTGCGCTGGGGCGCCCTCTTTTGCACTAGAGACTACGCCGGGGCGAAATCAGTGTGAGCTGGGGCGCAGTCTGGGCAGAGAACTTCTCGCGGCCAATGAAGTTAGAAGAAGAAAACACTGCGCTGGGGCGCAGTGTTCTAAATAAAATAAAAATAAATAAATAAATTATATTTGATCCAAAATGAAATGTTTTGATATGAAATGATAGAAACATATATGTAAGCCATAATTTGGTAAAAATGATCAATGTGGTAGACGTTAAGGCATAAATGAACAATGTGTTATATATTAAGGGTTATGTAGAGCTAAATGATAGCTTGTATAGCAAGTTATGACATGCATATGTATATAACTAATGCATGAACCCATATTATGGTCATGTAGGTTATAAACAGGATATTATTTTACCAGTTGAGAAAAAAGGAGACAAAGGCAAGTTGTCTATTTAAACTCTTATTGTAGTTCTTTCAAAGCTATTTATGTTATGCATTTACGTGATTGTGTAGAGTTCATTCATTATTGAACTATTTTAAAAAGGTCAATGCCAATCTTGATTTCGGCTAGACACGTATGATGATACATGTTGAAGTTAAATGTTTATTGTTATGTGCTCCAATCCACATTGCTGTGGTGAGGATTCTAAGATATGCCGTAACAGAACAACCTTGATAAATGGGAGTAAAGTATAAAGCAATATAATTTAATAGCGTGGTTGCGTTGCTAGATGTTTATTTATGCACAATATAAAAGTACGATGGACTAATCACCCATAATACATATCTAATTTGAACAACAGTCTTATGACTAACTTGGGCAATATCAATCTTTATGATCGGTATTGTTCTTAACAAGTTCTAGGTCTTGTGACCATACAGTAAGCAAGTTTCATGTTTCTAGTTAATCATGTAAAGTTGTGCATATTTCTCATGTTCATACATTGAACTGATATTAATCAGCTTATTTCAAATGATTCATCTTATTGATATTGATCAGCTTATGGAAAATAATCCATTTTATTGTTTATGACTCAGCTTATTGTAAATGATTCAGTTTATTGTAAACGATTCATGGTCATTATAAATGATTTTCATTCACCATTTCGAAATATCATGTTATCATTAGCTTATGTACTTGCTGAGCTATTTTATGTTCACTTTTGCTTTTAAACATGACATTTCAGCTAAACCCGAGCAGGTCAAAGAGTCGGGTATAGACAAGGGAAAAAAAAAAGTCAGCAAATAATAGATGTACTGTAATAGAGTCATGAAAATATTATATTATCTTTTGTAATATGTCAGGTACGGATGTGTGTATGTATAAAGGTATGTAGAACCTGGGTAGTTATGTATGAGTGTAAATTAATTTTTATTATTATTCAAAATGAATAGATGTGATGATAGGGTATAATAGTATCGTGAGCACCGAACCCGTGGTTCGAAGGACCCGAATTTGGGGGCGTCATAGGATTCAGATATGCAATGTTATGGCCAGGGCCAGCCCTATACAATAACAAAAAAAGCTTGGGCTTTAGGCCCCATTTCAAGGAAGACCCCAAATTTTTAAACACCATAAATAACCCATGTAAAAAAGGCATTGTAAAAATATAAGCTCAATCAATTCTTTAGGGTTCATAGTCCAATCCAAATTTAAATATCTAAAAAAAATAATAGTATAAAAAAAACCTCATTTAAATAAAAAAATATTAATACTCCCTTCTTCCCAAAATAAAAGTCTTTCATTAACTTTTGTAGTTAAATTGACTATTTTTAAAATTAACAATTAAACATATATATTAAGATTTTTAAAAAAGTAAATATTGAGATTAGTACTAAATTTGATGTAGTTTATAGGTTTTTTTACATATATATTAAATAATAATAAGATATATTGATTTAAAAAATAGTCAATTTGACCATAAAAGTTAATGGAAGACGTACCAAACATAGAAAGTCTCATTTAAAAATATCGTTTTAGGCCCCAAATTGTCTTGAGTCACTACTGGTTATGGCTTGTCCAGTGATAATACTAGCTTGTTTCATCTTGTTTTTAGTTTACTGTTTTGTTTCTTTTGTAATATCCCAAATTTTTTTTAAATAATGAAATGAGAATTATAAAAGTAAGGTAAGTGATGTGAATAGAAATTTGTTTTTCCATGGGAATTTTTAAAAGAATTAGAATTAGAATTATAAGGTAAGAAGAAAGTTCTACTAACCCAAAACTCAAATTTGAATTCGAGTTGGAATTTTGAAATGTGGATTTCAACGTTGAGTCTGGAACGTCAAATTTAGTAAGAAAACACTGTAAACACCTTACTATGTTAGGGTTGACTTTTTGGTAAAAGTCAACAGTTGGCTTTTAAAGATAAAAAGTCAACATTTGAGTTCGAAGGCGAATTGGATGAAACGGACATCACCATGATGATCACATATCAACTTTAGTAGAAATCAATTATAAACTTTGATGGGGGTAAAAAGTTGACTTTTCGGTCAAAAATCAAAGGAGAGAAAAAAGAGAGAGAAGATATTGGAAAATCTGGCGGAAGAGGATAAGGACCAAGGGAAGGCTTCTCCAAAAGCCAAGGAAGTAAAAAAGAATAAGGAAGGAATATTCCCAAGATTTTTATCACTTTTTAAATAAGAAATGACCAACTTGGTGAAAAAAAAGAAAGAAAAAATCAGCAAAGTGAGGGCAGAAGATAGGGCTCATCGCAACAACAACGACGAGAAGGAGAGAAAGAAAAGAAGAAGCCAAACCAAGGAAAAGGAGAAGAAGAAGAAGACAGTCCAAGAATGAAATATACTAAAATAGCTATGGTATGTCTAAAACTCTTGCTATTTCTATGATATTCATGTGTAAATGTTAATTTTTATTAAGTTGATGATGAGAGGTCATGTTTAAACTTATAATCAATGGTTTAAAGTTGTATGAACAAAAATCAAGTAAGAGAAATCAAGAAAAGAGAAAGAAGAACTTAAGAACAAAAGTAAGAAAAAGCTCTATTTTTGTAACACACATAACTCTTGATATATTAAGAGTTAATACTTGAAATTTCAGGGAAAAAGATAGCCGTGGTAGTCCTCTAAAATCATACAAAAATAATGAAGTCAAAATTCCTTGTAAATCATTTATAGTGAATTTTCAAGAAAAGATGGTCAAGAGTGAAATTATTTTGTCCTAAAATTTTGGAAGGGTATTTTGGAATGTTAAATAGCTCAGAAAAATTTGAAACATTTACAGAACATTTATGTTTGTATACTCTATCTCACGCCCAAATTTGAGCAAAAATAGAGTTGAAATGAATTACTGAAAAATAAAACTATTTTTGAATTTAAAACATAAAAATGGGACTAACTTGAGTTCTGTGATGAATTTGATGATGCAATTTTTATTGGAGCTTATATGAGATAATATTGAGGCTCTCTCCAAATTTTAGAATTTTTGGAATTAATTATAATTTTTAAGGATTTTAGCAATTTTGGATAGAAATAAATACAAAAGAAATATTAAAAATATTTGGAAAATTTTGAAGAATTCCATAAAATCTGGTATATGTACTGGAGTACTAGGTTAAGCGGGAAAACATTTATTGAGATGTTTAAGTGAGGTCAAGATGAAAAAAACAATTTAGACGGGTGTAAAAAGTTGAAATAAAGGAAGCTGAAAATTATAAAATATTTTTTTTTTGAATAAATAAGTTAAATAATACCTATAAAATTGGATGAATGATAAAAATATAATTTTTACAACTTAATGTAAAAAGATGGTATAAAACAATAATTGGTTTATAGTTATGATATCCGAAAAATACCTAATAGGTTTCGGGTAATTATCGATGAGAAGTGTTAATGAATGAATAAGATTTGATGTGAGACCTTCATAAATGTTATAGGTCACGCGAGAAGAGAAGTATTAAATATAGATGGCGATGGGTGATAGATAGCTAAGCTAGACAAGTTCCCTAACTTATGCAAGTTTTTCAACTTGTACATGTTCCTAAGTTTATGTGCAAGTATTCTACACCATGTGCAAGTTCTTATTAATGTAAGTTCTTATGTACAAGTATTTATTTGTGCAAGTTTTCTAATTAGTGAAAGTTCTTAAATTGAAGATGTTATTGTTCTCGAAAGTATTGTTCACAATGAATTCTTGTTGAACTCCAAAGTTATTGATATACATGAATTTATTGGAAGTAAAGAATACGTCATTTGTTTTGGATACTTTAATTTGAGATTGTTGATTATGTTAAAAGTATTATCCAATCCATATTGCTTTGTGAAACGATCCTGACCAGGTCTGCATTAAGAGACAATAACTCAATTTAAGCTCTAGGGGTTCATCAAGCGATTCTAGTTAATTGGGCTAAAGTTGATTCAAGGATGCTTAAAATGGAGTTCAATTGAAGCCCAACTCAAGTTCAATTCAGCGATCTGCGAGGGAAGAATAAATTATATGATTTTGGCTTTTAAGCTCAACATGTTCTACAAGCCCAAATCAATACAAGCCAAAACATCAAACCCGTGTTAATGAGGATATGTATAGCTTTGATGGAAGCCAAAGAAGTAAGGCTAAAGCTTGGGTGGATCCAATTTAAGTTCCTATTGGGCCAGCGACACAAACACGAGCTAGAAGATTCAAAAAAGGGGAAATAAAGGACAAGTGTCTAGTTTGACACATTTTCTTTGCTTGAGACTTAGATTTTATTGTAGAGCTTGTCGAGAGCTTCGATTTGATAGGTGGCATGTCTCGTAACTCTTCTTGCATTAAAAGTTATGGTTGTTTTACCAACATATGCTAAACACAGAAATTGGACTAGTGTTGCAGCGCCATGAACTAGTTCATTTGCAGTGCCGCATCGCTAGGCCATTAGAATGTTAGCACTTGGGACGTTGATTTTGACGTGTTTTGGCAATTTTTTCAACATATTTAGGGTTTTTACTTCCTTATTTAATTAGGATTCTTATGTAATCTAGTTCCTTTTGTTTTAATGATTAAAGATTCTTATAACTAGTATAAATAGAGGTTTATGTTAATGAAAATAATAACACATTTCAATTATTCTTTGAGTGTATAAAATTCTTCAGAGGCTTTTATCATCTTTTTGGTTCTTTAAGAATTCCTAAGTTGTTTTTTGTTTTCTTAAGATTCAATTTGACTTATCATTCAACAATACATAGTTGGGTGTGATATCTTCTACATTACGTCAATCGTTGATTGTATCAAGGTTCTTGTCTCTTTATAGACAAAGGGTTGAGGTGTTGTTGGAGTTCCATTCAACGTAATTGTCTTACACAAACGATTGTACCATAGTTCTCGCTTCCATATAGGCGACGGGTTGAGGTATGGTGCATGATCCACCAAACAACTTTGCTAGAAAAAAGATTCGGGAAGCGACCACTTTACGCAAGCGTACCGCGGATCTTATTTTCTAATCTAAGAGTTACTAACACATGAGGTTTAAGGCTTTTAAGCTGAGGTGAAGGTACAATTGGCATCAAATCCAAGTGGTATTTGTAATCTTAGTCATACCTTTCTATTTATTGTTATTGATAGTTCTGTTGAATTGATAGAGACTTTGATTTGTTTGGTGAATTGAAGAAAAACCTAAAAGAGAGAATAATTGAGTTGAAAAAGGCAAGAGTGTGAGATTAATAGAGGGTAAAAGCCTATAGAGTGATACAAGAGTGATCCATTATATTGAGCGAAACACGTAAGGGAGTGGTGAATTTTTTTTATATACTAACCCTGTTTTGCAGCAAATATTTATGGATACGAGTTTGAAAGTACTCCTGAAATTTGAAGAAATTCTTTTTAAGGATAGAATGATCCTAAGGATTATATATATGGAGTGAGAGTTTGACCATCATGATTACTGTTCAGGCTTGCAACCATAAAATTCTTTAGATATGTAGCTACTTGGTGGGATCAATTTATGATTAGCAAGAGTAGGTGTGGAAAACGACCAATCGAGACATGGGAAGAGTTGAAGAACATGATGAGAAATCGTTATGCCCCAATCCATTACATTCTAGAGATGAACATTAGATGAATATGAGGAGGAGTATGAACATCTTCAATAACCTATGGAGCATAGGAGGGATCGAGTACAACCTAGGGAGGTAAATGATGCAATCTTGGAAGAGATTTATAAGGGGTTAGATAGTTTAGAGGCGCGTTGGGCACAATCACAAAACATGCCTAATGCACAAATGAGGGAACAAGTTCAATTGAAGGAGGATAAAGTTGAAAGAGATCATGTTGTCTACGAAGAGTCGTTGGTGACGAGAAAAGCTACGAGTGAGCAAGTTAGAGAGGAGGACAAAGTACAGCAAAGGAACATCGTGTATATCTTTTACATTAGGTTCCAAGTCCAAGACAAGGTAGGTAGTGTGAAGATTGATTGTGATAGTTGTACTAATATTTCTAGCATTACTCTGATGGAGAAACTAGGTCTGTCAATGGTTATGCATCCTTAGCCTTACACGTTGAAAGGAGTCAATGGTATTGGAGAGGTTGAGGTGTTTAAGTAGGTGGTAGTTTCATTCAAAATTAGAAGATACAAAGATGAGGAGTTATGCGATGTAGCTCCGATAAACACTTGTCACGGCAGATCAACAGGCGTGCGAAGCATGACTGCCTTACAAATAAGTATTCATTGCTGTGTAATCAAAAGAATGTCATTTTAGTGCCAATGACATACGAGTAGATTCAAGAAGATCTTAAGCACTTATAGAAAAATAGTGTTGAAAAGAAAGAGAGTGACCAAAAGAATGAGTATGAAAAAGAGGATGAAAGAAAAAAAGAAAAAGCCGATGAGCTTGAGAGAGAAAATAAAAGTAAGGAAGAAGAGAGAGAGATTGAAAATACAATAGAGATTGATAAAAGTGATATTGAGAGAAAGGAGGAGAATGAGGTAAAAGAAGAGAGAAGAATAAGTTACTATGAAAAAGAGAGTGAAAGAGCATTGTTTTCTAAATAGTCGATTACTGTACTTCCATACAAGGAGGCGCTTTTGAATACTAACCGTATTAACTCTTCTTTCTCTAGTTCTATTATTTTTTTATTTTAGGTTGATTCCATACCCGATACTATCAATCCAAATCGACCAGCTTATAGAAGTGATCCTGAGGCAACGTATGAGTCACAAAAGCAGGCTATATGGATTTGGTAGATGAGGGGTTCATGAAAGAAAGCATGAGTTCGTGTGCAATTCCAGAGTTCTTGGCGCTTAAGAAAGATAGGACGTGGAAATTGAGTGTTGATTTTCAAGAGGTTAACAAAATCACTGTAAAGTATTACTATCCTATTCTATGCTTAGATAATTTGTTATATGAATTGCATGGTACTTGTGTTGGTTTTTAAAATGTCCATCATCAAATTAGCATGGGAGAATGTGATGAATGACAAGTTGCATTGACATGTTATTTATATAGGTAGTTAGTTATTTCGGTTAGATTGATTAACACATCTATAATTTTTATGAGTTTATTGAAACATGTTTTGCATGCTTCCATTAATATATTTGTTTTTAGCTATTTTGATGATAGAATTGTTTTTATCATAAACTATGGAGGGTATTTGATTTACGTTGAGTTAGTTTATAATCATAGTGTTCAACCTCATTGTTCTTTTCAAAATTCTTGTTTTCTTCATTCTAATTGTTCTTTTCATTGTTCCTATTTTCATAATAATCATTCTAGTAGTCCTTGAAAATATTCTTGTTTTCTTTATTCTAGTTTTCATTTTCAATATTCTTGTTTTCATATTGATCATTCTGCAAATAAGTTTTCATCGTTAAAAAGTAGTGAAAGTAGTACGCCTTTAAGCTAATCGCATTTGATGTGATAAGCATATACTTCATAATTTTATTCGTTTATTAATAAAATTTTTATTTAAAGGAAACTCTTTATTTATGATTAATTGACTAAATTAATTAAATGAATAAACTCATTATTTTGAGCAATGCTTTTATAAATCATTATGATGACAATGCTAATGAGATCTAAATTATTGATAGCTTAAGACTAAAATTATTCTTAATTATGGGATCACTAAAATGAGGATTAGTGAATCCGAAGAGATTAATACATACTATTCTTTCTCATATGAAGAGGATGATCGATCTTATAATCATTTGTGTGGAGATACTAAAACAAGTATATATGTGCTTATTAGAGAATGAGTTGACTCGCTAAAGGAACACCTAATGAAGTTTTATTTACATGTTAATAGGAGTTCCAAATGTGATAGTAGTACAAGTGATCTTTGGACTTGAGATCATCATAGTATCGTGTTTATGATGAGTTATACTTTGACATATTCCTTAAGACCTTTAAGGTATATCAAAGGGTATGCTCAGGTATAATAAATTGTACATGGAGGTAGGTGAATTATCAACAAAGAATCTACCACTTCTAGTAAAATGAGAGAATGTCCTATACGATTCGATAAATGACAACTCAGTTGTCCTTGGCTAAGGCAGAATGAAATTAGAAAGGAGTTTATAAGTTGCATTATTTAGAGTTGTGCATTTGAGGATCGAAATTTATTTAATCAAACAAAATAAGACTTGACAGTAATTTTACATTTTATGTTTGATTGGGACATTGTATGGTAGAAAGATTGAATTGTACGGTAAATACTCGCGGAATAGGTTTTTTAGTGATCAAATATTGAAATCTATATTAACTGAAATGTCGTTGATCACTAAGGGAACTTTACCCTTATTGTGGAATAAATATTATTAATTTAAGTACATTAAATAGTTTGGTTTATTTATATAATTAAGTTTATAATGGTTTTAATTAATTTATTCTACAGCCGGTTTAATATGGAGAACCTAAAGAGTCACACTACAAAAGAAAAATATTTATTTAAGAAGTTAAGTTGCATAATCGTAATAATAAATTAAGTATATTTAATTTATACTATGGTGATAGAATAAATTAAATAGCTTAATATTTATAATTTAGTATTTTAAAAATACTAATTATAAATTAATAAAAGGAGTCTATTATCATTATTACTATTATTATTATTATTTAGTTCCTAAATGATGTAGGAATAGTAATTATTATATTAAATTAATTTAGTTTATAATTAGATTGAGAGTTAAATTAAAACCCTAATTCTAAAGAGTTTAGGATGGTTGGATAAATCTATAAATAAGAGGAGTCATATTATGGATTAAGGTTACTCACATAATTCTCTACATCTAAGGAATTAAAAGAGAGAAAGCTAGGATTTTCCATCAACCACTTCTTGAATTCATATTTTTCTTAGTGGATCACTTATAGAGGCTACACATTTGGGCACCTAATTTTGATATAAGGAATCTAATCGGTGGATTTGGAGAAAAATGCGAAGGAATTGGAGATGAACTCGTACATGTGGAAGCTTAGTGTCTACAAGCGTATAACTCTCAAACTCCTTCTTGTTTGATTAATAATTGTGCATAAAGATCGATCTTAGTTATAGTTTGTAAAATTTTAAAATATGATTTTACAATGCTTTCGCTCTTTTTATGAAATTTTATTGTATGTCTATAGATTTTGCAAACCTATAATGACATCAAGAGCCAAACTTTATGTAAATTATTAATTGTTTGATTCTGTATGTGTTTAGAACAATTTAATGAGCATAATTTTTTATATAGAATCATGAGTTTTGAAAATAAGAAGCAAAAATCGAGTTTTAGAAGATGAAAAATTAAAAATTGGATTTAAAAAAAAAATCATGACCTGCTATAGTACCCCAGTATCGCAGCGTTGGGGCATAGTTCTTTTGCTGCGCTAAAGCGCCCAAGTGGGAAAATTTACGAAATTGCCACTGCAACGCCTAAAATAAGTTTACCAACGACGCTGCAGCGTCGATCAGCAGAAAAGTTTGACTTTTTCATTTTTTGTGTAGTTTTTAAAAATAAAAATAAGTAGTTTATTTTGATGATTTTATAATTAAAATAAATAGGTTATTTTAAACTTGAAATTACATTTCATGCAACTTTAAATTATCCATTAAATGATATCGATATATATATGGAATGATTTTAATTCATGAAATGAATATATTGTATTGATGCATATAATGATATGTATGATAATACAAGGGATTGATTATGGACTATTGATCAATGAGATTGAATTTATTTTATGTGGATGCATGAATGAGTGAATTTTTATAAATGGGGTCTGCGTACATCGTCTTATCTAATTTTTCTTAATGTAAATTCTATCTTCCTTTTATGTACTTCCCATTGGCTGTTGATCAAGGTTTCTATTTTATAAAAATATTTTGTAGTAGGATTAGTTAGAATTATTTGAAGAATTGGAGCCAAGGAGCAATGAATGCTTAAAGACTCGTTTATAATAGAGCTCAGGTTATAAATATAATAGTTACATTTATATTTTATTCGTGTACCGTAGGTTTAACCTTTTAGTTCACGTGGTGGCTCTAGTGAATCAAACTAGAATAAAAAGTCCATAATCAATTCAAGTAGAATATAGTATTCTATATGTGCATGTTAATTATGTATATATATTATATATTATCAAACATGTTTCGTATGTTAAATAGTATGAAGCGTATATTATATATATGTGTGCATGTGCGCTAAACAAGATGAGATAATTAATAATAAAACCCTCAAAAGAATACACACACACACACACACACACACATATATTAAGTTGTAACATTCAAAGATATTTGGAATATCGAACGTGACCTTCTAGCATGATAAAATAATAGAGTATCAAATAATCAATGTACGTTTGTTGTGTCACACAATGTTTATATTAATTATTTGAGATGTTTTATTACGTAGTAGATGTTTATAAAAAAAATTGAACAATACTATTTTGTTGTGTCATACAAGGACAATATTTTTCTCTTCACTTATATGAAAATGCTAGGTCGGGCTCAATTTGGATAGTTTTGATTTGGATGTGCAAACACATGATCATAATAATCTAAGAGGTAAAATACAAGGATTTACATGATGATGTAATTGACAAGAGTTCTCTACCTATTTATTTATATATAGTTTGTTGTGTCACACAAGGCTATATACATTTAAAATAGGATCCTTATTCTCACTAGCAAATCTTTAATTAGATTTGCCGAACTATATATTAAGGGTATTATAGTTTGATGAAAATAGTGGGAGACACTATTTCAAATAATGACCTAATTAACTTGGTAATTAATAAAATGAATGCATGTAACTGTTGTTATATTCACTTAAAGAATTTTGCTATACCTAATTTATTAACACTGCATAGCATGTTGGATGCTAACAAATTAATCAAACTGAATTATTCGAATTGGTTAAAGAAAATTTGAGAATAGTTCTCAACACAAAAAAGCTAGCAAATGTCCTTGATTTTTGCATGTCTCTACAAATGTTGCAGACAACGCCTCTGAGAAAGAGATTGGTACTTATAAAATGGCAAGATGATGCAACTGTGGCTCAATACATCATGCTCCCATCCATGAGTATCGAGTTATAACGTTAACACGAGGAAATGGATGCACCTGCTATACTGCTACCCATTCATGAATTATATGGTGAGCAAAGTAGGTCAACTAGATATAAGATATCGAAGGAGTTCTTTTGATCAATAAAACTAATGGCACTACAATATAGACTCATATTTTGAAAATTATCAATTGGGACAACTAGATGTTGTCAAAGATGGAGAGTTGAGTCAATATTTGATCTTGCATTCACTCACTGACTCTTTTTCATAATTTGTTATAAACTTCAATATTAATAAGCCAGACATCAGTATACCTAATTTTTTTTAACATATTGAAGACTATTGAGAGTCACTTTTCTTCCAAAAAAGACCAAGTCTTACTAGTAGATGAATCTTCCACGTAGAGGAAGAGGGTCAAAGGTGTTTATGCGAATTCAGAAAAAGATAGAAGACAATAAACAAAGGAAGAAAATAAAAGTGATCCCAAAGGCAAATGAGTTTGCTTTCATTACGATAAGCTGAGACACTGGAAGAAGGAACTACAAGGAGTATCTTGCAGTGTTTAAGCAGAAGAATCTTAGTGAAACATCTACTGTAGATATAATTTTGTTCATAATAAAATAGAACTTTTTATAAGTCAAGTTATACTTGGGTATTAGATACTAGCTGGTGGTCTCATATATGAAAATTGTTGTAGAGACTAAGTAGAAGGAGAAAGCTAAACTAAAGACAAGTAATCATGTGTGTGGAAAATGGGGAAAATGTTGTTACATTAGCCATAGGAACTTACAGTTTAGCATTACTTACGGACAAGTCTATTAAGGTAGTAAGTTGCTACTATGATTTAGTTGTTAGAAATATTATTACTGTTCTATAGGTTGACAAAGAAGATTTTGGCATTATAATAAAGAACAATCATTGTTCTATTTATAATAATAATGTTTTATTTAGAATTGGTTGATTGCTTGATTAACTTTGCATACTTGACTTACATGATTTTTTTTTTTAAATTGAACAAATTAAATGCAAAGAGAAGATGTGAATCATACATTCATATGACACTATAGACTTGGTCATTTTAAGGAAACAAGATTAAACAAGTTGTATAAAGATAAATTTGAGAACCATTTTGATTATGAATCAAATATAACTTGTGAATCTTGTCTCATGGGTAACATGACTTAATCTCCCTTTAGTTGACATGGAGAAAGAGTTGTAGAGTTTTTAGAGTCGGAACATACAGTTGTGTATGAGACCTATGACAACACATGCAAGAGGAGGGTATTCATTCATTGTTTTCACTAATCATTTTAGATTTCGATACATATATTTGATAAAATATAAATCTAAATCATTTGAAAGATTCAAAGAATTCAAAAGTGAAGTTTAGAAACAAACTGACAAAAATATTAAAATTATTTGATTAGATCGTGAAGGGAATACTTAAGAAGTGAGCTGCTAGATCATCTTAAAGGGAATGGTATTATCTCATAATAGACAAGATGATGATCTATGATGGGTATTACCAATCTTTTAGTATCATTATGGGGTTATGCCCTATAAACGACAACATATCTACTAAATAAGGTATCTTCAAAATTCGTCCCTAAGACTCCTTATGAGTTATGGACAGGGATAAAAGAAGTATTAATCATGTTAAGATTTGTGATTGTCCAGCTTATGTCAAAAGGTTTGATTGTGATAAGCTAGAGACAAGACTTGACAAGTGTAAATTTATGGAATATCCTAAAGAAAGTTTAGGGTATCACTTCTATAATCCTACTGATTAAAAGGTGTTTGTTGAAACACATTATCTTCTAGGAAAAATGAGTTTATCCTTGAAAGGGTCAGTGGGAGTAAAATAGATCTTAAATAAATTCAAGAACCACAAAACACTACAGATCAAGTAAAGAAATCTGTATAAGTAGATAAACCTATTGTACCACAACCGTCTTGTAAATCTGAAATAGTACCGAAGATACCTGAGATGTATGAATTCGTCATAAATGATGATGATGATGTATACATCATAGTGGATAATGATCTAGTAATATACGAAGAGGTATGATTAGTAGAGACTTAAGAGAAATGACTGTAGGCCATGAAATCTAAAATTGATTCCGTGAATGAGAACCAATTGTGGACTTAGGTTTCTCAACCATAAGGCATTGAGCTTAGATGGGAAAGATGAGTCTTTTAGAAAGATTAAAGCAGATGGCAAGGTGGACACCTATAAGACTTCACTAGTGGCAAATAGGTTTCAAAAGTCAAAGAGTTGACTATGATGAAACTTTTTACTAGTAGAAATGCTTAAGTGCATTCGAATTTTACTTGTAGTTGTAGCTTACTTTACAAGATCTAGCAATTGGACGTGAAGACACCCTTCCTTAATAGAGGATGTATGTATGATACATCCAGAGAAATTTATCTTCATAGATGGAGTACATCAAGTACGCAAACTACAACGATCCAATTATGGATTGAAGCAAGCTTCTCAAAGATAGAACATCCGTTTTAATGAGACAATCAAAAGAGTTTAATTTTATCAAAAATGAGGATGAACCTAGTGTGTATAAAAAGGTTAGAGGGAGCATTATGATATTTCTAGTATTATATATTGATATACTACTGATAAGAATGACAAACCGATGCTACAATAAGTAAAGACGTGGTTGTCTAAATACTTCTCCATTAAGAACTTGGGTGAAACATCCTACTATTGGGGACAAAAGTCTATAGGGATAGATCATAAAGGATACTCAACTTGACCCAAGGAATGTACATTGATTCGATGCTAAAGATGTTTAGCATGAATACTCCAAGATGTCTCATGTTGATGAGCCAGAGAGTAAATCTCTTCTAGAAATTATCCCTAATGACACCGAAAAGGAGAGATTGCAAGAGTAAGATATCTTATGTGTCGGCAATAGGATCTATCATGGAATTATATATACTAGACCTATTGTTGCTTATATATGAGAAGTAGATATCAGTCCATTCCTGGAGAAGAATATTAGAAAAAGTTTCTAATAGTGAGTCTGATATAAAACTAGAAGGCTTTACAGACTCAAGTTTTTCAGACTAACTAAGACAACAACAAATCTATTTCAGGTTGTATGATTACCTTGAACAGTGGTGCAGTGAGTTGAAAAAGTTCCAAGTAGCAATGAGTTGTTGAATTAGTGATAAAATATAGTATATAACTATAAGTGAAGCTGCCAAGAAGGTTGTTTGGATGAACAAGTTCATTAGAGAACTTGAAATGGTTCCTAACACTAAAAGAATTTAATTTGCCAAGGAACTTAGGTCTTATCTGAAATTCGAAAATGAGTTGTAGCAATTTCATTTGAATATAGGAATCATTGAAAGATGAGATAACACCATAGAAATGATAGACTCTCAGAATAACATTGTAGATCCATTAACTAAAGCATTCACTTCGTAATTCGAACAATCGCCACTTAGAGAAGAGGGTATGAGATACCAATGGCGATTGACTTTAGTGTAAGTGGGAGATTGAAAGTATTATACCGTCAAGCTAATCACATTTGATGTCATAAGCATATACTTTGTAATCTTATTCGTTTGTTAATAAAAGTTTTATTTAAAGGAAACTCTTTATTCATGATTAATTCGCTGAAATAATTAAAGAATAAACTCATAGTTTTGAGTAATGCTTTTACAATTATGATGATACTCATGGTAATGAGATCTAAATTCTTGAAAGCTCAAAACCAAAATTGTTCCCAATGATGAGATCACTAAAATGGGGATTAGTAAATTCGGATAAATTAGTACATACTATGCTTGCTCTTATGGGGAGGATGATTGATCTCATAATCATTTGTATTGTGACACTAAAGCAAGTATGTAGGTGCTTATTAGAGACTAAGTTCACTGAACGTGACTCACTAAAGGAATATCTAATGGAGTTTTACTTGCATGTCAATAGGAATTTCTTATGTGATAATATTACAAGTTATCCTTGGACTTAAGATCATCATAGTATTTTGTTTATGATGAGTTATACTTTAACATATTCCTTAAGACCTTTAGGGTATATCAAATAGTATGCTCGGGTATAATAAGTTATACATAGAGATAGGTAGATGATCAACAAAGAATTTACCACTATTATGAAATAAATATTATTTATTTAAATAAATTAAATAGTTTAATTTATTTATATAAATAAGATTAGAATGGTTCTAATTAATTTATTCCACAACTAGTTTAATATAGAGAACCTAAAGGATCACACCGTAAAAGAAAAATATTTGTTTAAGAAGTTAAGTGGCATAATCGTAATTATAAATTAAGTATATTTAATTTATACTATGGTGATAGAATAAATTAAATAGCTTAATATTTATAATTTAATATTTTAGAAATACTAATTATAAATTAATAAAATGAGTCTTATTATTATTATTATTATTATTATTAATAATAATAATAATAATTAGAAGAGAGAAAATTAGGGTTTGCCACCACCTACTTTTTGAATCCATATTTTTATTGGTGGATCACCTCTAGAGGCTACACCCTTGGGTAGCTAATGTTGATCTAAGGAATCTAATCAGTGGATTTGGAGAAGAACGCAAATGAATTGAAGGTGAACTCGTACATGTGGAAGCTTAGTGTCTACAATGGTATAACTCCCAAACTATTTCTTGTTTGATTAATAGTTGTACATAAACGTCGATCCTAGTTATGATTTATAAAATTTTAAAATTTGATTTTACCTTGCTTTCACTCTTTTTGTGAAATTTGATTGTATGTCTATGGATTTTGCAAACCAACAAGTAGTTATGATATTTTCTTTCTGTTGGACTTAACGTCGTTGTTTATGTCTGAAAATAATAACTTAATTAAGATAGAAAAGGTTAAATTTGTTGAGTATGCATATGATCGTAATGTTAAATCTGCAAATTGTGTTTTCATATTGTAAAGTTGGTTGTGAACTTTTAATTCTGATAGAGTTAAATTATACGATATTTTTATTCCCTAATACATAATTTTTATATTTATTGTAGGCTTAAATGTTTAATTATTTAGTTTATTTTGATTTTAATAGGTTTTATAGGATTTTAGTTAATTTATGTTAATTTAGGTAATTTTATAGTATTTTTATATCTCTGTTTATTTATGTGTTTTTATTTATTTTTAGTATTTTAGGTGTTTTATTTATTATTATGTGTTTTTAGGATTTTTAGTATTTTTATATTATTTTTATTTATTTTATATTTGATTTTGTAGGGAAATAAAAGTCTAATGACATTTTTGTAATTTCAACAAAGCTTGAGGGACAAAACTGTCAAAACAGCAAAGACAGGGGGCAAATCCGTAAATTCCGGAAAAGTCGGTGTCCGCGCAATGCGCGGAAGAGTCAGCAGCAAGGATTAAAACGACGTCATTTTACGGCGAACGAAATGTCCGCGCAATGCGCGACCAAACAGCAGAAGGACGGAGGAGTGGAACGACCCCGTTTCGCATGAGGAAAGCTTCCGCGCAATGCGCGGAGGCTGGTGATGATCACTGTAGTGAGCGCCTAGTTTGGTTACGCGGAAATTGGCCCAAAACGGAATTATTCGCGAATTTTGCTACTTTTTGATTCCAAATTGGATTTTAATTCCAACTAGGGTTAGGATAATAATTATTTTTCTTTTTCTTTTATTTTTAATTGTAAATCCTATTAGGGTTTGGACAAGTTAGGAGGTTTATGGAACCTATAAATAGAGGGCTTGACACACATTGTAAAATACAACTCTCATTAGAATAAAAAATTCTCTCTTCTATTATTTAGTGTTCTCTATTATGATGAGTAGCTAAATTCTTTTTCTTGGTTTAAATGATTGAAGCCATCAAGATTTATACACTGTGAGATCTAATTTATTATAATTGTTCAATTTATATTTTGATTATTGAATATATTCTTCTATGCTTAATTTTATGATTAGTTTTGTTTAATTGCTAGGAGGCCTACTAGTTTATTATTCATATTAATCTACTGCTATTTGAGAAGCAACTAAGTTTAATAATTGTTTTGCAGATCAAAAGATTATTTTATCTTTGGAAGAATATTCATCTAAATTAAATGCAAACACGTGGTTTGTGTTGTTTAGTTCAACGATCTCTCTAATTCTTTATGCTGCTATTAAATTAAATCTTTAGCACGTGCCGAGGGTTGTTTAATAGTAAGAGTATTTAGACCACGTGGCTCTACTTATCTAAAATTAAGGAGGGAGGAGAAAAATTATTCCACCTGCGAGTAGTTCTTTTTACGGTGAATCTTCAAAATATTAATTGATTTATTTTTGCACCAGTGATCAGTTGTAAATTCTTGATGGTGGATATTAACTTAAACCAAGGCTTTTTCTTCTCATTTATTTCATTAAATTATTTATTGCATAATTATTTTAATTAATTTTATTTAAATTATTTCTTTTAATTAAAACCCCCCCAATTCTTGTTTGCAAAAACATAAAATTAAATAATCATTTTCTGTGGGATCGACTCTTGCTTACACTACTACATTTATATTTTTTTCAAAAGTTAGATTTTATTTTTGGGTGCTTGCGACACCACACCAAATTTTGGCGCCGTTGCCGGGGAATTGATTTATTTATTTTTGTGTTTTTTTTTATTATTTTATTTTATTTTAGTCATTTTTCGTAGTTATTTTTATTCTTATTTCCTTGCTTGTTTATGACCATAACTCGTTCTACTAATCAAAGTGATTTAAGGTTTGATCCAGAAATCGAAAGAACTTTGCGTAAATTAAGGAAAGAAGGACAAACAAATCTTGAAGCCACAGACATCATGGCTGGAAATCGAACCTTGAAGGAACTCGCGGCCCCAGATTTGAATCAACAACCTTTATACATTACTTTTTCCAATTTAGATGTTAACACTTCTTTTGAGTTAAAGTCTGGTCTAATACATCTTTTGCCCACTTTTCATGGACTTGCAGGTGAAGACCCGCATAAACACTTAAAAGAATTTCATGTGGTATGCACGAGCATGAAACCACCCGGAGTGACTGAAGAGCAGATCAAATTACGAGCTTTTCCATTCTCTTTGAAAGATTTGGCTAAAGATTGGCTCTACTATCTACCATCCGGAAGTATAACCACATGGGAAGAGGTGAAGAGATTATTCTTGGAGAAATATTTTCCAGCTTCAAGGGCGGCCAGCATACGAAAAGAAATTTGCGGTGTGAGGCAGAACCATGGAGAATCCCTGTACGAGTATTGGGAACGTTTCAAGAAATTATGTGCAAGCTGCCCCCACCATCAAATCAGCGAACAACTCCTAATCCAATACTTCTATGAGGGACTCATGTCTACTGATAGAAGCATGATTGATGCTGCTAGTGGAGGCGCTTTAGCGGATAAAACGCCCGAAGCTACAAGGAACTTGATCGCAAACATGGCTGCTAACTCCCAACAATTTGGCACTAGGCTTGATTTTTCATCCAAAAATGTCAATGAGGTAAATATTTCTTCCCTTAAGCAACGAATTGATAGCCTAACTTCCGTTGTTCGTCAAATGGCTGTAGGTAATACATAACAAGTAAAAGCATGTGGGATTTGTGCGGTAGTAGGACATCCAACAGATATGTGCCCCACTCTTCAAGAGGAGTCCTATGAACAAGTAAATGCAGCAGGTGGTTTTCCTGGCCAACCACAAAGGAGATATGATCCCTATTCGAACACATACAACTCAGGTTGGAGAGATCATCCGAATTTCAGCTATGGAAACCCACAAGGGAATCCACCCACAAATCCAAACTTTGCAAGCTACCAACAATACAAGCAGCCATATCCCAACAAACAACAGGGCCAATCATCTAATTCTAATATGTCTTTAGAGGATTTGGTTAAACAACTTACCACTAACACTTTGCAATTTCATCAGGACACGAAGGCAAATATGCATAATTTGGAAATGCAAATGGGACAAATGGCGACTGCCATCAATCGATTGGAGGCTCAAGGCTCTGGAAAATTACCATCTCAAACGGTGGTGAATCCAAAAGAGAATGCAAGCGCAATCACTTTGAGAGGTGGTAAAGAGCTACAAACTTCGAAAACGACAGAGTCTGCACCAACAGAGCAAGGCAAACCAGAAGCAGACCACACGGACGAAGGCGACAGTAAAGCGGAGGACAATGTTTTAAGCGACAATGGTAACCCTAAGCATAAATTTTCACCTCTCTCTGATTATAAACCGGTACCCCCTTTTCCTCTAGCTTTAACAGAAAAAAGAAAATATGAGAAAGATTCAGATTTATATGAAACTTTTCATCAATGCAAGGTAAAAATTCCATTGTTAGATGCAATTAAACAAGTACCTCGCTTTGCTAGATTTCTAAAAGAATTGTATACACACAAGAGAAAACAAGCACTCAAAATGTATGAAAAGGTAAAAGTAGGAAAAAATGTGTCTGCCGTGATTCAAAGAAAACTTCCTACAAAGTGCCAAGATCCAGGAATGTTTACCATCCCTTGTAAGATAGGTGACACTAGATTTGAACAAGCCATGTTAGACTTAGGAGCATCTATTAATGTTATGCCATATTCTATATATGCTTCTTTGAAACTTGAACCGTTGAATAAAACTGGTACGATGATTCAGTTGGTTGACAGATCTAATGCCTATCCTAAAGGTATAATAGAGGATGTCCTTGTGCAGGTAAATAATTTGATTTTTCCTACTGCTTTTTATGTGCTTGATATGGAGAATGGTGATCACAATGCTCCTATTTTATTAGGAAGACCCTTCTTAAAGACTTCTAAAACCAAGATAGATGTTCATAGTGGTACACTTACAATGGAATTTGATGGCGATGTTGTGTAGTTTAATATTTATGATGCCATGAAATATCCTAATGATGATAATCCTGTTTATTCTATTGATGTGATTGACTCATTAGCACAGGAAATTTTTGAACTTGGTGGAAAGGATGTAGTAGAAACGACAATCAGTCAGAATCTTGAGGAGGAAGAAGAGTTCGCCTTGACCAATGAATTAAAGGATGTTATTACAACACTAAAGGATTCTCCAAACGTAGGTAACGTTCCTGTTATTGATCTACAAGTGTCTAATGAAAAATCTTTACCATCTTTTTTACAGTCACCTACTCCAGAATTGAAGCCCCTTCCTGATCATCTCAAATATGTTTTCCATGGAGAAGAAAAGACATCGCCAGTGATCATCTCAAATAAACTAAGTACCTCCCAAGAAGAACAACTCGTGCGAGTTCTTAAGGAGCATAAGAAGGCCATTGGTTGGACAATTGCTGATATCAAGGGAATAAGTCCGTCAACATGCATGCATCGTATCTTACTTGAAGAAGGAGCGAAACCTACCCGTCAACCGCAAAGAAGACTAAATCCACTCATGATGGATGTGGTGAGAAAAGAAATTCAAAAGCTTCTTGAAGTTGACATGATTTACCCTATTTCGGATAGCAGTTGGGTTAGCCCAGTTCAAGTAGTTCCTAAAAAGACGGGCATAACTGTGGTCAAAAATCAGAATGATGAGTTAATTTCCACCCGTATTCAAAATGGGTGGCGGGTTTGTATAGATTATAGAAAATTAAATGCTGTAACCTGAAAAGACCACTTTCCTTTACCTTTTATTGATCAAATGCTTGAACGATTAGCTGGTTATTCTTACTATTGTTTTCTTGATGGTTATTCAGGTTATTTCCAAATTGCAATTGCTCCGGAGGATCAAAAAAAGACGACGTTCACATGCCCATTTGGAACTTTTGCATATCGTCGTATGCCGTTTGGACTTTGCAACGCCCCCGCTACTTTCCAAAGGTGTATGGTTAGTATATTTTCCGATTATATTGAGCATATCATGAAAGTTTTTATGGACGATTTTACAGTTCATGGGGACTCTTTTGATAATTGTTTGCACAACCTTACACTTGTTCTTCAAAGATGCATATACACTAACCTTGTACTAA
Source organism: Hedera helix (assembly GCA_947179155.2). Lineage (NCBI taxonomy): Eukaryota > Viridiplantae > Streptophyta > Magnoliopsida > Apiales > Araliaceae > Hedera > Hedera helix. The sequence goes on along the minus strand of OX359276.1, from coordinate 25,361,972 downwards.
ATTCTGAAAATGTCATTTCGTGGTTGAACAATGTATAGTTTTGGGTCATGTTATTTCATCTAAGGGAATTGAAGTAGATAAAGCAAAAATTGATATTATTCAGTCTCTACCTTATCCCACTAGTGTGCGGGAAGTGCGTTCTTTTCTTGGACATGCAGGTTTTTACCAGAGATTCATAAAGGACTTTTACAAGATAGCATCACCCCTATGCAAACTGTTACGAAAGGATGCGGATTTCAATTTCGACAAGGAGTGTAAGACAACGTTTGATAAGTTGAAGGAATTGTTGACCTCTACTCCAGTTATTCAACCTCCAAATTGGGCCATACCTTTCGAAATTATGTGCGACGCGAGTGATTATGCAGTATGAGCTGTTTTGGGTTAAAAAGTTGGGAAAGCATCTCATGCAATTTATTATGCTTCGAGGACCTTGAACGATGCCCAAAGAAATTATTCGACCACTGAAAAAGAACTTTTAGCTGTTGTTTTTGCTTTAGAAAAATTTCGATCTTATTTGCTTGGTACTAAAGTTATTATTTATTCTGATCATGCAGCTCTTCGTTATTTGATGACAAAGAAAGAGGCAAAACCAAGGTTAATAAGATGGATACTTCTCTTAAGTGAATTCGATGTGGAGATAAAGGACAAAAAAGGGACAAAAAATAGGGTTGCAGATCACTTAAGTCGTTTAACGAATGTGTAAGATGAGCTTCCTCTGCAAGAGACATTTCCTGATGAACAATTGTTCTCTGCATATAAAAAATCACCTTGGTATGCAAATATTGTCAATTATTTGGTTACTAACATTTTGCCTTCTAATTTGTCTAAAGCTCAAAGGGATAAAATCAAAAGTCAAGTAAAGTACTACATGTGGGATGACCCATACTTATGGAAGCATTGTGCAGACCAAGTAATTAGAAGGTTTGGAATTCCTAGAGCTCTAATAAGTGACAGAGGCACTCATTTTTGCAATCGAATTGTGGAAGCTTTGTTAAAAAAGTATCATGTCACTCATAAGGTGTCGACTGCATATCATCCGTAAACCAATGGACAAGCGGAAGTGTCAAACAGAGAAATTAAGTCCATTCTTGAAAAGACAGTCAATCCGAACAGAAAAGATTGGAGTTTGCGCTTCGATGATGCTTTATGTGCATATAGAACGGCTTATAAAACGCCTATTGGTATGTCACCTTACAGATTAGTATTTGGGAAACCATGTCACTTACCTATGGAGCTAGAACACAAAGCTTATTGGGCTATTAAGAGTTTAAATATGAAGATAAGTGAAAGTGGGGAACATAGGAAGTTGCAAATACAAGAGTTGGAAGAAATTCGCAATGATGCGTATGAAAGTGTGCAAATTTACAAGGAGAAAACAAAGACTTTTCATGACAAGATGATCTCGAGGAAAGAATTCAAGATTGGCGAAAAAGTTCTTTTATACAAATCTCAACTTCGTTTGTTTCCAGGTAAGTTACGTTCTCGATGGATTGGACCTTTTGTTGTTACTAACGTTTTTCCACATGGTGCAGTTGAAATTCGAAGTTTGGAAACTTCTAAAGTAATCAAGGTGAATGGCCATAGATTCAAGCATTTTCATAAAAATTTTCACAAAGAAGACGCGACTAATTTCGACCTTGAGGATCCAATTTATACTACTTGAGAAAGGAAGCATGTTGTCAAGCCAATGACGATAAACAAAGGCGCTGCTTGGTAGACAACCCAAGAAATCAGATTTACATTTCTTTTCCTTTTTCTTTTTATAGTTATTTTTGCTTTTTCTTTGCATTATAGTTTACATTGGGGACAATGTAAATTTTAAGTGTGGGGGAAGGGATTTAGGATATTTGTTTTATTTTTAGGGAATTTAAAATTTTTGTTTTATTTATTTGTTTATTTTTTTTTTAAAAAAATTATTTTAATTTTAGGGAATTTTAAAAAAAAATTGACATTTTGAATTTTGTGGGTAAATTTACTGCAAACCCTCACGAGACACAACTCGTATACTTGGGATAACCTTGGGGTTTAAAGGCTTGTTGCACATGCTAAGTGTAACCGTGTTTCCTACGAAAATGGGGTAGTTTTTTTTTTTTTTTTTAAGATGTGTCACTTGAGCAATGAGTTAATTGAATTTTAATTTTTAGCCAATGATATAATTTTGATTTTTATTTAATAACTCTTGGAAAAAGGATAATTTTTTGCTTAATTTGAATTTTTGACTTTTTATTGATTATTACTTTGTTTGAGATCCTTTAAATTTTTATACACTTATATCCATTTGTTTGAGCTAATTTTAATTAAGAGAAAGTTTATATGGTTAAATGCTCATGGAAGATATTTTTTGAACTCTATCTCTTATTTGATCATTATTTAAAGTGAAATATAAGACAAAATATAATTTGGAGGAGATGATTTAGGTAATTTTTCTAGGATTATTATTGAATAAGAAAAAATTATGTGGTGGGTTGAGATGGAGCGTAAAACGTACTCTCTCATAAACACATGAAAAAGCGAGATGGAGCGTAAAACGCACTCGTTGGTGAGATGGAGCATAAAATGCACTCACCGTGAAAAAAAAAATGAAGAAAGAAAAAAAAATGGGATGGAGCATAAAATACACCCATTAAAAGAAAAAAAAATATTTGAAAAAATTGATATTAATAATCCTAGTGTATATAATTGTTTGAAACCTTTTGATCTTCTGATTTATATTTGTCTGTATTAGCTGAAAGTGATGAGAAAAATAAGTATATTGAGTTTTGTTATATGTCTTTTAGAAGGTAATTAATAACCTAAACTTATCCGAGTTTTGATTAGTTTAATACATTTGAATTCACACACACACAAAAGGTCTTGAGTAAAGTAGAATTGATAAATATGTTAAAGTTCTAGATTTTGCATGATTTTGAAATTTTCTTTGAGTTATTATTTTAAAAAATCTTTGAGGCTGATATTGAAATTTATATTGATCTGTTGCTCAAGTAAGTTGTTTGGTTATTAGTTTTATTTTTATAGTTTCTATTTTTGTTTTGCCCGAGGACAAGCAAAAAGCTAAGTGTGGGGGTATTTGATAGAGTTAAATTATACGATATTTTTATTCCCTAATACGTAGTTTTTATATTTATTGTAGGCTTAAATGTTTAATTATTTAGTTTATTTTGGTTTTAATAGGTTTTATAGGATTTTAGTTAATTTATGTTAATTTAGGTAATTTTATAGTATTTTTATATCTCTTTTTATTTATGTGTTTTTATTTATTTTTAGTATTTTAGGTTTTTTATTTATTATTATATGTTTTTAGGATTTTTAGTATTTTTATATTATTTTTATTTATTTTATATTTGATTTTGTAGGGAAATAAAAGTCTAATGGCATTTTTATAATTTCAGCAAAGCTTGAGGGACAAAACTGTAAAAACAGCAAAGACAGGGGGCAAATCTGTAAATTTCGAAAAAGTCGGTGTCCGCGCAATGCGCGGAGGAGTCAGCGGCAAGGATTAAAACGACGTTGTTTTACGGCGAACGAAACGTCCACGCAATGCGCAGCCAAACAGCAGAAGGACGGAGGACTTGAACGACGCCGTTTCGCACGAGGAAAGCTTCCGCGCAATGCGCGGAGGCTGGTGATGATCACTGTAGCGAGCGCCTCTTTTGGTTGCGCGGAAATTGACCCAAAACGGAATTATTCGCGAATTTTGCTACTTTTTGATTCCAAATTGGATTTTAATTCCAACTAGGGTTAGGATAATAATTATTTTTCTTTTTCTTTTATTTTTAATTGTAAATCCTATTAGGGTTTGGACAAGTTAGGAGGTTTATGGAACCTATAAATAGAGGGTTTGACACACATTGTAAAATACAACTCTCATTAGAATAAAAAATTCTCTCTTCTATTATTTAGTGTTCTCTATTATTATGAGTAGCTAAATTCTTTTTCTTGGTTTAAATGATTGAAGCCATCAAGATTTATACACTGTGAGATCTAATTTATTTTAATTGTTCAATTTATATTTTGATTATTGAATATTCTTCTATGCTTAATTTTATGATTAGTTTGTTTAATTTCTAGGAGGCCTACTAGTTTATTATTCATATTAATCTACTGCTATTTGAGAAGCAACTAAGTTTAATAATTGTTTTGCAGATCAAAAGATTATTTTATCTTAGGAAGAATATTCATCTAAATTAAATGCAAATACGTGGCTTGTGTTGTTTAGTTCAACGATATCTCTAATTCTTTATGCTGCTATTAAATTAAATCTTTAGCACGTGCCAGGGGTTGTTTAATAGTAAGGGTATTTAGACCACGTGACTCTACATATCTAAAATTAAGGAGGGAGGAGAAAAATTATTCCACTTGCGAGTAGTTCTTTCTACGGCAAATCTTCAAAATATTAATTGATTTATTTTTGCATCAGTGAACAGTTGTAAATTCTTGATGGTGGATATTAACTTAAACCAAGGCTTTTTCTTCTCATTTATTTCATTAAATTATTTATTGCATATTTATTTTAATTAATTTCATTTAAATTATTTCTTTTAATTAAAACCCCCCCAATTCTTGTTTGCAAAAACATAAAATTAAATAATCATTCTATGTGGGATCGACTCTTGCTTACACCACTACATTTATATTTTTTTCAAAAGTAGGATTTTATTTTTGGGTGCTTGCGACATCACACCAAATTCCATTAATGTCATTATTTGATTTTGAGTATTAATGGGAAAGACACCCAAAAGTTTACACCTGTCTTCTAACCATGGCAGGGGGCATTTCACCAAAACATCCGAGCAAGGATTTTAAACCTCAGAATAAGTATTCGAAGCCATCATGATGATCTATGAGCAACAGACTACACAAAGAAGATTAATTGACTAGCCGTCATCTATAGAAAGATGATTTTCTACCTTTTGCGCTATCTTCCCAGATTCATAATGGGCTAAACTCTATGTCATTGCGTAGCCCTCGGAGAGAGCTTTCCACAATGGTATGGAACATTTCCCAACTATTCTTGGATGGAGAGTTACGAATATTCTAGCACACAACACAAAAAATTGATGGCGTGACACCAAAACCAAGCAAGTGGGCCCCACCCTAGCTAGTCGTAGGGGTACCTACAACCAACCTCAGGTAGACCTGCAGCCAGGCTCGAAGCCTTTATAAGGCCAATTTTAGCTCATTTGCAAGAGAAATAGCCATTTTATAGAGAGAATATTGTAACATAGATTGAGAGGGCAGATTTTAAAGAGGGAAAGTGCTAGTTAGTGAGAGAAATAGTAGATTCCAACTAGACCTAGTATATTTCATCAAATCTTTGATTTAAATAGTGTGATTCAATCAAGATCCAAGCTTAAGGAGGCCTCATTCACCATTCCCAAGGTGAAAAATTTGATCTTTGTGTATATTTGTATAGATTTAGCATAGATCTAATGTCTTATGTAAATTTTATTATCTTAAATAATTAAAGATTTGCTCTTTTTTTATATTCTAAATCTACATCTACTATAGATCTTGTATTTTTTTTTGGATGATTATGATACGAAAAATTCGATCTTTACATAATCTAAGTGTGGATCTAAGGTATTTTTGATATAGCAAATCATCGGATTAGGGATGGCTAGAGAGGATCTCCCACAAATGAATTTTTTTCCTAATCACCTGAGGATGTCCTTTTGACTCTTTTACTGATATTTCGTATACTCGACCCCCTTTTTATTGATTGTTTTATTTGGGTGTTGATTTATTTTAACTATAGGTCACCCATAAACCCTAGATTCATATATAGTGGTGAGGGGATCCTACCTTTTGGCCAACTAGGAATTCATATAAATAGAATATACCGTTAGCCAATCTGGGATATATCATTTATTAGATCCCAATTACATCATCGCAAGATCTATCGGATTCTAGATCTAAAGATTCCATTTTTTAGATTCTAGTTCCCCTGCTAGATTCCAACGATACGTAATAGTCCCTCGAAATGTTGGATTCGTGGTGTAATTTACGGATTAGGGTCTTCGGGAGCCCTTTCTATAAATTTTACTTTCCGTTTAGATATTTTGATATGTTGATAATTGTGAGCCTATGAATGGAGTCAAGGCCTCAAACACCCAATTTAATGGATCTTGACGTAATTCCAATGATGGACATATTTTACAATTGTAATACTTGTGATTTGAATGTTTGTACATGTAACTTTGGGCCTTAGAACGATATCGAGGGATATATCCCATGACAATCAGATTTAAGGCCTTGTGATAGTGGATTTTATCATTACTGGGTGCTTGGGGCTTAGCTCATTTGCAAGAGAAATAGCCATTTTATAGAGAGAATATTGTAACATAGAGAGAGAGGGCAAATTTTAAAGAGGGAAAGTGCTAGTTAGTGAGAGAAATAGTAGATTCCAACTAGACCTAGTATATTTCATCAAATCTTTGATTTAAATAGTGTGATTCAATCAAGATCCAAGCTTAAGGAGGCCTCATTCACCATTCCCAAGGTGAAAAATTCGATCTTTGTGTATATTTGTATAGATTTAGCATAGATCTAATGTCTTATGTAAATTTTATTGTCTTAAATAATTAAAGATTTGATCTTTTTTTATATTCTAAATCTACATCTACTATAGATCTTGTATTTTTTTTTGGATGATTATGATACGAAAAATTCGATCTTTACATAATCTAAGTGTGGATCTAAGGTATTTTTGATATAGCAAATCATCGGATTAGGGATGGTTAGAGAGGATCTCCCACAAATGAATTTTTTTCCTAATCACCTGAGGATGTCCTTTTGACTCTTTTACTGATATTTCGTATACTCGACCCCCTTTTTATTGATTGTTTTATTTGGGTGTTGATTTATTTTAACTATAGGTCACCCATAAACCCTAGATTCATATATAGTGGTGAGGGGATCCTACCTTTTGGCCAGCTAGGAATTCATATAAATAGAATATACCGTTAGCCAATCTGGGATATATCATTTATTAGATCCCAATTACATCATCGCAAGATCTATCAGATTCTAGATCTAAAGATTCCATTTTTTAGATTCTAGTTCCCCTGCTAGATTCTAACGATACATAATAGTCCCTCGAAATGTTGGATTCGTGGTGTAATTTATGGATTAGGGTCTTCGGGAGCCCTTTCCATAAATTTTACTTTCCATTTAGATATTTTGATATGTTGATAATTGTGAGCCTATGAATGGAGTCAAGGCCTCAAACACCCAATTTAATGGATCTTGACGTAATTCCAATGATTGACATATTTTACAATTTTAATACTTGTGATTTGAATGTTTGTACATGTAAATTTGGGCCTTAGAACGATATCGAGGGATATATCCCATGACAATTAGATTTAAGGCCTTGTGATAGTGGATTTTATCATTGCTGGGTGCTTGGGGCTATTTAGATGGCGTACATGCCCATGGATAGCTCCAACCCTATTTTGATGCTTGATTTTCTCTTTTGACGCAAAAAGTGATTTTCAAAACAAAACAACAAAGATCTTGTAAAGTTGAATCAATTATGGTTATTAGATGAACTAGGCTAAAATTAGAAGTAATAAAGAACTTTGATCCTGATTTTACGAAAGGTTTGAAAATAATGATTTCTGAAATGTTATCTAAAAATGTTTTATTAAAACATAAGTTAAAACGAATCTTTTCATTAAATCAAATAATTTCCGAAACATCACCCAAAAGAGTTTTACTAAATCAAAGATTAAACGAATCTCTTTTCTAAAACAAACCCTTCGAAAAAGTTCCAAATTACTTTCAAAATAATGCACATTTCACAACTTAATCTCAGGAGACGATCCTTTGGTTATTTATGATTCGATTTGGTTTTAGACATCTTAAGCATTTCACATTGAATTCTTGTTGAACTCCAAAGTTATTGATATACATGAATTTATTGGAAGTAAAGAGTATGCCATTTTTTTCAGCTACTCTAATTTGAGATTGTTGATTATGTTAAAAGTATTATTCAATCCAAATTTCTTTGTGTGAATTATGATATTAAGACTGAGGATGAACAATCCTATATTATAAGAGGATTATTTTTACGCTTTAGTGTGTAGGAGTTTGCAGACTGTGTGACTGTTAAACTAAATATTTTTGAAATATTTAAAGTTCATGGTCAATATGACCACTTAGTTATAACAAGTGGTCGAGTGAATTTATGAACGATCAACTATTATAAGCAATACCTTTCTATTTTTGGATTCTTTCTCCACGGGCGAATATAATCTACTACACTCTTTCTTGGCTAGTGTAGTAAAGTATATTATAACTCATTTGGATGAGCTCCATATAGTTTTCTTTTGTGGCGTAATGTTGTGGTTGTTCCCTCGACTGACCGAGAAAATTTCAAGATGCATCTTCCATTTATATCGATTTGGGTTTTTTTGCACCATATTTTGATCGGCTAAATCAGCCTAAAGAAGTGTTCGCATTCCTAGGTCGTGTGTTTCCCCTGGACATTTGATCTTAATCTTTGTGGATCGAGAGGGCAACTAGATCAGATTTGCATGGCTCTCGTAATAATATCCATAAATGACTTGTTTTTGGTAAGAAATGAACATTCCCATAAGTAAATGCAGGTGCATGATACACATTGGTGTTCCAGTGCATTTCTCCCTCTGAGTCATAATAAATATGTTTTCGAACCTTTTCTTTAAAATTCAAAAGTGGTTGTTCCTACGCGAATCTCAGCAATCACTTGTTCTAATTCTACATATTGATCTCTCTAAAAAATTCGAAGTTTTTGTGAATAACGAGGTAATGAATTTTCATAAACTTTGAAATCCAGAGCTGGACATTTTGTGAGTTTACTGTTGTAGTTTCTAGAATTCTATTTGATTCATCTGTTTTTACATATACTTATGATGTTGATTCAGAAGATGAAATTTACACTCGTGCATATGTCCTAAAATTCTTTTTAAAACTTGTTGAGCATATTTAATGCTCACTTTTGCATTCTATTTATATTTTCAGATATAGTAGAAGGATAAACAAAATCTTGAGTTTAAGGATAAAAGGGAAAAACAAGGCAAGTGAGAAAGATAGAATGAAACAAGTCCGAGTTCAGAATTTAAAGAGAAAGAACCCCTGACAATAGAAGAGTAACAAAGTTATTGTTTAGATGTAATATTTGATGGTTGATATAAGATTGTAATGTAAGGTTTCGATCCAGGAATGAAGTTTATAATGTAATGTATGTATTAATACTAGTTAAACCAATGATATTATTGGTAGGTGCTATGGAAGATGTGTATCGTGATGTATCAGATCTGTTGTACCGAGTACACAAATTTGGGGGCGTTACATCTTATGACTTGGAGATTATTACAATTTTTTGGTGTAACATTTGACTCCACAATTTTTTTGTGTAACGTTTGATTCCTTTCTTTTGCCAATGTAATGATAAATTCGATGCAAGTACATAAATGGCTTAGAACTAGGAAGAAAAGATGATATTTGATAAGAAATGTTAAGTTCCTACCTTTTGACTATGTCATAATAGGTGCTGTTATTTTAAATGAACTAAACTTCTGAAGTTACCTACTTGCGTATGGTTATGTAAAATAATTTATTTAATTATCTAAATATGTAATAATATATACTATAAAATTTCAACGTATCCCAACATATCCGACATATTATATCCTACTTTTTTTTTGAAAATGCCGTATCACGTATTGTTACGTATTGTGTTTCGTGTCATATTCGTATCAAGTATTTGTGTCGGTGCTTCATAGATGGAACATCATGACATTAGTTATAGAATCTAAGATAACTTACCATGGAGATGACTGGCCAAACTACCATTTTCAGCAAAGTCAGTGATCAAAAGCTTTTCTTCCTTTTTGTAGTAAAAGGCCACTAGAGGTAGCAAATTAGGGTGTGACAAACTTCCCAGCTTTCTCATATGCTCATAGAAATCTTCTTTTGCCACATTGCTCATTTGCCTATACCTCTTTACAACCATTGCCGGTCCACCCAAAAGGATTGCCTTGTAAGATGACCCGAAGCTTCCACTGCCCAAAACTTCCGCGGACGCTCCGAGGAGGTCTTGCAATTCAAATCTCTCCGTGCCATTCCTCACAAAGTATAATTTTCCAGCCTTTTCATTTTTCTTGTAGTTATCAGCTTTCTCGTGTTTTGCTAATGGGGGCTTTCCAATTTTGGATGCTTGGCCTCGGTTTCGCCCACGGAAGAGCAAGGAAGTTATGACAATAGCAGCTAATGCAATTACCCCGACAGCGACAATGATGGTGACTTTTGGGACAGATCGTTTTTTAGAGGGTTTGCATTTGTCCAGAGGTGCACCACATAGGTTGTTTCCTGCTCAATCAAGCCAGGAAAATATAATGTTACATGTTAATCCATGAATAATATGTCTAGTCAGGAGATCATCTTGTGTTTCTTCTGTTTTTTTGGATGATATATAATCATCATCATTTATTTTATATTAAAAATTAAAATCTTGCTATATATGACAACAAATTTATGTCATTTTTAAATATCAACGTATTTGAATATATAGGAAATGAGGGTATAAAGAAATGATCTATATATTATTATTTTATTTTATCGCTTATTATTTCACATAATCCATATTCGACATAAAATTAATCAACATATAAATCAGTTTCTAAAAATTTATCCTCCTCCTCATCTACTCTGTCAGCGTCAACTTCTGAAAGATCGACACTCATTTGGGACAAAAACAAAGGCAAACACGACTTTCTCAGTGAGCCTAACGGTATTTCTATGGTTTGACTTTTGAATTAAGAGGGGTTAACGTTGGTTACCATAAATTGATGGTTATTATTATCAGTATTATAATGGAAAGGACATTTTTGAAACTTTTTATAATATATTAAAGAATATAGTAAGATGATAAAATATTTGGTGCTGATAAACTGTTTGGTTTTACAATTCGACTTTTTTAATTTTCAGGATGAACGTGCATGCCACTAAACAAATTACTTCCAAACACATGGAAATGAAGAAAAATGGTATCTTCCGTGCTATCCTTTTTAATAGATTTATTCTCTGCGACTTGATCCATGTACATAGTTTTTATTTTTCTTTCATTTTATTTCTAATTTGTACTCTTTAATATAGCACATCAGATATTCTGCTATGTATGAGAGATTTAAGATTCTCTTTACTTATTAAGAAGAAACTGGTAATGGGAATTTTTGAATTACCAATAATAAATAAAGGACAAGTTAAAAATATAATTTTTTTTATACAAACTCTATTTACACTATTAAAAAGTGGGGTTTGACAGAGATTTTCGTTTCAAATCTCACTTTTTAATAGTTTAGATGCAAGTTTGTGTTTGAGTTTGTTCACAAAATTTGTGCACTTAGACTTTTCCAATTATAAAGCTTGGTAATTTGATAGCAGGGTTTCTTCAAACTTGCAGATCTTACAGCAAATCGGACTGAAAAATGCAAGTAAAGTTATACCTAACATGATTTTTACTACGTAAACTTTTGTTAGATAACTATGCATAGCCAGCAACTGAAATATTAATTTAATTGTATAAATTGGGAAGATCATATGCTTTCTTTCGCAGAAAAATCATAAAAATAACCTTTTGCGTTGTCATTTTCTTAAAGTGCTATAAGCAACTAAATTAAATTTAAGGGAAAAAATAAAAAAATCAAACTAAGAATGATATGTGTTAGTTGCTCAAAATTTACCGACTTGTCCTAGATCAATAGCTTAAACTGGTATAGTTTTGGCAGTGGGACAAATCAATGAAAAAAGACTTACCATCGAATAAGCTTGAATTCTCGTCACTTAGCGCAGCTGGAATAGGACCCTCAAGTCTGTTGTTAGCCAAATTTGCTAATAAATCTTTTTGTTTAAAATCAGGTATTTCTCCTTCAAACTTGTTATTCTGCAGCTGCAAATCCACAAGTTTAGGCAGTTCCGCAAGAGACTTGGGAATTTTACCAATAAACTCATTGTTTTCCAGATTGACTTTCCTCAATTTCATGCCCGAAAAAGTATCACCTGGAATCTCCCCCGAGAAATTGTTATTCGATAGATACAATGCTCGAAGAGTCCTAAGTTTATTTATGTTGCTAGGCATTGGACCGTCGAAGTTGTTGTTCTTGAAGCTTATTGACTGCAAATATGGCAACTCCGAAAGGGTGTCTATGTCAATTATCCCCGATAGCCCCTTGTTTTCAAGTTTCAATCCTCTAAAGCTGCCTTCCGAGCAAAGCAAGCCATTCCAGCTACATAGGTTAACATTTTTATTCCAGTTACTTATAGCGGTAGCATTTGCTAGAGACTCTCTGAACTTGAGTAGAATTTCTGCCTCTGTATCGCCAGATGATCTGATAACGCATACTAACAAGACATGAAACACAATAACCCACCAAGTTGTATTACAAGCCATGATCATTGGATGTACACTATCTACAAGGAGAATTCTCCGATGCTTAAGTCAGATTCTTCCCGTAAATACAAGGGATATTCAATGCTTGTTTGGTAAGAAAATGCATGAGGATAATGGGTTGTTCTTTTTTTTTGTGTGTGTGTGTGTGTGTTGGGATGTTGAAAAAATGTTGGAACAAGACGTGGGAGAGGATTGAAGAGGGGTGAAATACAAGGGTGAAGGAGGAAGCAATGATGTATAAATAAGAGGGGACACAAATATGAAGGTGAGATTGATTAGGTCCAACTGTAAAGTACGAGCTGTTTCAAGCCGGCTACATTTTCCGTATCCCTTGCCAGTTTGGTTAAATTTTATTAATCTTTTATTTTATGGTTTTGTTATTTGGTATTTTGCTAGAAGTTAATATTTCCATCTAGTTTTTGATGTAAGTGTATACTGTGGTCTCAGCCGTCTCTCAAATACTTACAATTTTAATGAACATTTTGATTTCATCTATATTATTATACAGCAAGAGCAGGATATTATCGATCAGAGCTATGGTTTGGTGACTATGTTTATTTGTTTTAAGCCAGTGATATCCTCTTGTAGTATTCTTTGATCTTTACAGTCCAAATTTATTTTCTTGAAGCCAGAACATTTTCTTGGAACATTTTCAAAATATAAAATGATCACTGATATTGATGAGAATGCTATTAATTCATGAATGAGATTTTTTTATATTGTATTTTATTGTTATTTTATTTTTTTACTAATTTTTGATAGAATTTAAATAAACTGCACCTCAACCGCCGTCAAAGTTCAAAATCCCACCTTCTTGGTATGCAAGTATGCTGTAAATGGATATATACGAATTCGGATACACTGATATTCGTATCCGTATCCCAAAACTAGTATCATATTCGTATTTGTATTCGGTGTTTGACGGATTTAAAAAATATTATCCGTATTCGGTATTCAAAATAATAGCTAAATACGGATAATATCCGTTTCTGTTTATTTTATTCGAACGAATAGATTATTCAAATATTCGGGTATCCGAATTTGTTTATTAGTTACCTAATAAACAATTTATTCAAATTATTTACAAAAATTAAAAGAAAAAATTGAATAATTATTCATAACTATTTAAAGTTTGTTAAGTACATTATCATCCATCGTTGATCATTAAAATTAATCGAAATTTAAACATCTTAGAGAAAGTATCAAATTAACTGCATTTTCAATGAAAGTTTATCATCCACTCTTGTTCTTGCACGCAAGCTTTGAAAATAAAATATTTGTAACTAACTAATTGTTATAATTTTGTTCTTGTAGTATATAATTTTCTCGTTAAATAATATATTTTAAATATCTTTACAATGATAAAAATACATTAATTAAAATTAAATGAATTTATTTCATTTTTAAATATTATATTTAAAAGTGTTATTTTTTATTTTCTAAAAGAGAATGACATATTTAAAAAATAAATTTCAATGATAGTAAAAACTAATTATTATATATGTAAGAAAGGTTATTTGAAAAAATTATGTTTACGTAATATATGATGATTGATAATTATCGGATACCAGATAATTATATGCATACACACATATACAAATTATTTGGATACGAATTTTAGATACGAATTCTGGATACGAATACAAATTCGAATATTAGATACCAGATATCCGTTATTCGTCAGATATATTTACGGTTGGATGTTAAATGAATACAAATACGCTTATATCCATATTCATATCCGTTTACTTATGGATACCTTAAAATCAAATACGGATATATCCGTTTTGTTGCAAATACGAATAATATCCGGGGGGTTTTCAAATATGCATGCGGAAAGATACGAATTTTTCGGTTATCATTTATAGCCCTATATGCAAGGGTTGAGGGTATCCATTGGACCAAACCTTTTAGTTCATGCATGTGATTTTTGTATAAAGTTAGTATCTCATTTCTGATAATCTTTTTTTACCCTCTAATAATTATTGTAAGATATAAAAATGTGAGTTCAACTGGGATAATAATCTTCATTTTTTTTTTGGGTAAATGATTTAGCCATGAATTTTATTGATATGGAAAAGTTTACTACAATAACACAAGGTACACATAAAAGACTTAACCTTAACAAACTGATGATGATAATAATAATAACTTTTAATGTAAAAATAACCCCAACAGAAATTTTCAACCAAAATACAATAGTAATCAAAGCAAAGCTAGTGAAAATAAAACATTGGACAAACTGGTTAGGCCTAAAATGCATCTAGCTAGGCCTAAAATTATATACACAAATACAATTAGAATCATTCTATAACATTGGATAAACATGATACCCGCTTTTAGAACAAAAAGGAATAGTATTTCTAATCATAGTTCCTAAAGTCTATAACTAAAAATGATTCTTCACAGAAATATACTTATTCCTAAAACTTGAGTTTCCCCACCAAATATGCATAACGGGACCAAGGTAGTGATGTCCCAAAATTCTGGTTATCTTTAGCCTCAGGTATAGTACTCACGGTATTACACTATCACAATTCTATATCCATATATTCCATTAAAACATTAACTTAATATAATATTCTTACAACATATTTCAACTAGTCCCAGATTACTATAACCTTTACAAATTATAGAAGATATAATAATATGACGTCTTATTACACATTACTCTATAACATAAACGAAAACATAAACTAAATAGTCTTTATTCGCCTGCTTTGTTGGCTTGGTCATATTCCAACCTTGTATTTTGATGATGACTTTGTTATTATACTAAACCTTACAGTTTTCTATCTACAGGTGTCATGCAGCATGATAAAAGCAGTGATACAACATCCTGTATACCAAAACTGGATCAAGTGCTAATTATACAAAAGGTAGCAGAATATATGCAGCAAGCTGGATAACGAACTAGATTAATGCAGTCGATTTTCAAGAAGTTTCGAACTAAAAATTATGAAGATTTTCTTTAGGATTCTAGGATTTTAGTGTAGGATCATAACTCTAATTATATCTCAATCAATGCTCTAGAAATGCATTGCATTATATTGATCATGGTAATAATTATGAAAATAATTAATTAAGCTTCCAAAAGTAACATGGTTTAAAAAAAGGGAAGTAATATTTATTAGAAAAGCTAATTATTAATTTTCCCAAAGTTAAACGAGTTAAACGTATTTTTTGATTTTTTTAAAAAAAAAATATGTTAACATTGTGGGATTTAAGCATAATCGATATTTTTATAATCATGGTTGTTAGTATCTATATGATTAAATTTGATGATGACATAATCATAGAATGAGATGATCTATGCTTAATGTATATTTGGAAAGATAGCTTTTATGAAGTACATATTAAATTAATAATATACAAGGACTTAGTTTAGAAAAGATCAAATTTGTTATATTGATCTTTCTGAGAAAAAGTGTTGTATAGAAATTTAAGATTTGAAGATCGAAAGAAGATAAGAAAAAAGAATGACATTGCAAGTTCAAAATCGTATTGCAACATCAGAATCGCATGGCAAGTTTGGAATTGTATTGCTACATTAGAATCGTATTGTTACATCAGAACTGCATTGCAAGTTTAGAATCGTATTACATAAGTTGAATCGTATTACTAAGTAAAGATCGTGTAGTAAAAGATGATTCGAATGAAGATCCTACACTACATGACGCGTTCAGTTCGTAGAGTAAAAGTTGTCAGAATACTGACAATAAAAACATCATGGGTTGAAGGGCTTGATGCAAATCTTACCAAGTAAGAGTTAAAATCTAAAGTTCAAAAATGTTGTATCTACTGGTTAGTTGACTCAGAAAAGCTAGTCAAAGAATTACCATATTTGGAAATCTGATAAGAAGACAGTTGAAAGACGTCTTGCTTATAGTCAAAATGCTCATAACTTAGATATCTGTAATCCAGACAATAAATGAGCAACGACTATTTTGCAACGGGAAGATTTCAACAAGTCTATAAAAAGAAGAGATGAGATGCTAATCAGAAATTAAAAATCTACAATGCTCAAAACTTACTCTACGAAAAAGCTGAACATCTCATTCAATTTGCTAAGTACTTGAGAAAAGAAACGTATTTCCAACTTAGCAACAACTCACAACTTAGCTGAAAGACGAGACTTAGTAGATCGCTTGATTCTAAGTGAATCAGACCCTATGTAGGACGGACTTAGTGTCCAAGAGTGGAGGTCCTTAATGGATTAGGTCTTAGTAACCAAAATACTGAGACCGAGTGACTCGAAGAGACTTAGTGTCTAAGAGATTTCGAGACTGTGTGACTCAAAAGAACCTTAGTGGTTCAGTTATAGCTAATCTTAGTGATCGATATCCTTAGTGGATTTCTAACTCGTTGGGTAGAAGAGTGGAGTATGGGTTATTACGTCTCCGAACCACTTAAAACTTGTTGTGTCATTTACTTTCAGTCATTTACTTTCTGCCCTATAATTACTTATGGATGTGCTTGCTTATTACAGGTTTCAAGCACCAAACATTAGAACTACTCACTAAAGTCTTATATTTAAGGGGGAGTTCTCAAAATATATTCCGTTGTGCTTAATCTTTAGCTGAATTTTTTAAAGAGAAATCACAAAGATTTTGAAAAGTCATATTCAACCCCCTTTTTAAATCTTTTATGGGAAACAACAATGTTGTTTGGGTTTTCAATAATTGGTGTGCTGTTGTTGGTATGTTGTCGCAGACACCCAAAAATAAAATCTTAATTTAAAAAAATATTTATGTAGTAGTGCAAGTAAGAGTCGATACAGCAAAAATGATTAATTTAGTTTTTTGCAATATAAACTAAAATTGGGAATTTTAAATTAATTATAATTAACTAAATAAACAAAAGTAAATGAGAATAACCAAATAATTAAAAACATAAGTCTTTCAGTTCAGCATCACCTTTTAACAATGATAATATAATCAAGTTAATCATATTCTTCCTTCAATAAAATTAATAACCCTAGATAACAACAATCTGTGTTATCCGAAATCCCCTTTAGGTTTTAAATCTAATGTGACAATCGCCCCCACTATACCCTAACAATCATACAACCTAGAACTATCAGTCTAAATTTAATATAATAGTAGCATTAAGAATTAAAAAAATTAGATTATTCCAAACAACAATCACATAATCGTAGATTATTTAACTTGTCTTCTTATAACCATAGTAATACTCAAAAGTTTGACCACAATTATATATTATTAATTGTAATAACCACGAGTTCTAAGCATATTGTAATGATGATTATTAAATAATTATCAATGAATTTAAAATTTTTGTATGAATTAATTGTGCACTTGTATGATTGAATGAATATATATATATATATGTGTGTGTGTGTGTGTGTGTGTGTGTGTGTGTGTGTGTGTATTTAATTAATCTAATAATGTAGCAAGGTAGAAGAATTAAATAAAGCAAATCTAATTGGATTATATTTTAAGTCCAAAAGAATTATTAAACTAGGTTCAATAAAATAAACCTAGTAGTCCATGACCATAGTTAATTTAATGGTCCACAAACTAGCCCAATGCTTACTTTAATTAAATGTATCATGTGTTAGTAATTGATAGCCCAAATGAATGAATTAATTGAGCCCAAACAAATTAAATGAAGGAGTCCAATAGAATTAATTACTAAGACCAAAGTGGAGCCCAAAGTAAGTCAAAGATTGGTCAATATATATATATATGTATGATAAAAATAAAGCAAAATTGGAGCCAAAATAGGCCATTTGGTCGGTCACTTGGGGTAGATTTCAAATTTCATATATTGTGGTTTTGAGTCCAAGGGTACAAGAGTTGTTGAGCCAAGCTACTAACTCCTACCAACCCTAGTCCATTCATGTAAGAAAATCCCTAGAATTTAGCTAATTTGAATTGTGTAGATAAGATAAGCTAGTGAATTAGTAGAGATATAGATGTTATATGTCTATATTTTGGATGATAACTCTTGGTTATAAATAAGAACCTTCATTAATAAGACTAAGCTTATTAGTCATTTTACTAGGTTCATAAGAAAATTCTAGAGAAAGTTCCTTGAGAGAAAAGAGTAAGGAAAGAGCGTGAGAGCTTGAGAATGTTAACATCTAGAGAGTGTATCTAGTAGCCAAGGTGGAGTCATCACCCTTTTTGGTTTACTTTGGAAGAAGAAGGAGAAGAGTATCCAAGCTTAGAAGGTTTAAAAGTGTTCTCTTATCTATCTTCATTTGTATGGTTTGTATTTAGTGTAGAAATATTTTTCATGGTTGGTTGTAGGAAAAAATTGTGTTCGATGGAGCTATGGTGAGCTCGAAGGTATAAGGATGTAGGTTTATTAGTGAGTACATGTATATAGGTGTTCATGTATGTTTAATGTAGTTTATATGGTAAAAATATGTTTTTAATGGTTCAAAACTGATTTTGATGTTCTATAATGCTTGATCTTGAATATATATGAAGATTCATGGTTTAGTATGTTTAATATGTGTATTTGTATGCTTGGTAAGAAAATAAGTAGTAGAAATGTGCATATAAAGCTTTATCGGTAAAACCCTAACTAATTATGTTATATATATGGTGGTAGTTTGAAATCTAAAAGTTGGTTATTTGATTTTGATGGCTAGAAAGTTCCATTTAAGAGTTATAAAGATAACCCAACTTGAATATCTCAAAAATATGGAAAAATGAGCAAGTTATAGCTTTTACCGCAAACTATGTCGTTTTAAAACCCTAGAATGATCGATCTCACATATCATGTCAAAAAGGTTTTCAAAAATGAGATCGAATCATGAAATGTTGAAAAACAAGAAGTTAAAAAGATAACAAAACTGATTTGATGTATTTTGGACATGTATATCTCATTTTATAAAAGATTGAACTAAATAAATTAAAGTTGAAAAATTAGGGTTTACAAAATCAGAGCTACCGCTGCAGCGGTGGTCTTCATCGCCTCAGCGATGAAACACTCTGGAAATTAAAATTTTGAACTACCGTCGCAGTGGTAGGTCTCACCGCCGCAGTAACGAAACACCCTGGATTTTTAAATTTTGAATTACCGCCGTAGTAGTGGAATAGCTTGTTTGAAAATTAATAGTTTATTAACCGGGTCGGGTTGGGCCAAATAAATGGGTCGAGTCGGATTTTTTGAAAAGGAACTGGGTCAGAAAATGTAATTTTATAAAACATTAATAAAATATTATTAAATGATTAATAATATTAAATAATGAATAAAATATTATTAAATGATTAATAATATTATAAAGTTAATAAAATATTATTAAATGGTTAATAATATTAGATAGAAGTTTTAAACTATATTAATGATTAATATAGATTTTATGTGATGGAAATATTATCAAATAATGATAATATTTCTTAAATGTTTGACATACTCTTAATTATTAAATTATGTGATTAAGAGTTAGATGTACAAGGGTTATTATATGAACCTAGATATGATACTAATTGAAAAATCAACTTGATTAAATTGTTAGGTCTTTTCAAAGGATATTAGGTTGTACTGGTTAGCAGTAATCAACAATCGAGGCAAATTTCATTAACCTTACTCAACTTTATATTGAGCAAGTTTCCTATACCTGAACCTGTATTTATTTTGCAAGAGCTTAAGTGGTTTAATTATTGAAAATTGATCCAAATCCTTATTATTTATGAATTTGCACATAGTGCATTTGAAGCTTTATAGTTCTTGATTCGTGAACTGTATTAAGAATGTCTAAACTAATTGTTCGGCTAGACACTGCATGTATAAGGGGATTATATGTCAGAAAACCGACTTGCGTAAGATGACTAAATATAATGTATATATAGCAGGTTGAATAGGCTGATCCCCTTGAAAACCAAATTACTGAAAGGGTCAGAGAAACCCTGTTTTGCCCTCGTTAGTTCAAAGTCCTTAGTGACTACTCAGCAGTAAAGATTCAATTATTTCTGTTCATTTGAAATTTGATTGTTGTTCTTTCACAAGTATTATACATTTTGAAAACGCTGAAGTTATTCTCATTCACTCATGATGTATCAAACCTTATATTTATAGTTCTTAAACTTGTTGAGCAAGCTAGTTGCTCACCCTTGCTATATCATGAACCATTTTCTACTAAGCCCGAATGCTCCAAGAAGGACAAGGGCAAAGGAAAAGCCAGAGTTTAGATTAGATTATGGCATGTTAATTTATTGTTTAAATATGTAATTACAGTTTGTAAATTTTTTGTAATCCTTTAATATATGAACTGTTTATGTTAAGGTTGTAGACCTTGGGATTGTAGTCCTTTTTATAAGGAACCATTAGGTATTATTCCGCAAAGTTCAAATTAAGATTATGTATTTAGTTATTATTATATTTTGGATAGTGAGAACTAAACTCGAGATTATGGAACCCAGATTTGGGGTCGTCACAAGTTAGTATAAGAGCTGTAGGCTATAGAACCTTAGGTTGTGAAACTTTAGGATATAACCTTAAAAGAGTTAACTCATTTAGAATTATAAGAGATGAATTGAGAAAATTCATCAAGTTGAGGAGTAATACAATTAAATATACTTTCATTTCATCAATGAATATATTTTATTGCGATACTGATGTCGTGTTGTTTGTGTGATTGTAGGATGGCTGAGATTGGCCAGTTTAGTCACACAGTTGAGGAGGATTTCATTGATACTCACATGGATACTGCACAACCACTGGTGGCTGCACCGATAGAGGATCCAGAGTCAGATCCAGAGATGGGGGATATAGAGGAGCCAATCAGAGGTGGGGTGATGAGGCCCTATAGTGAGGATGAGGCCGAGTCAAAGTATGAGAAGGAGGAGTCAATTGAATATGCTGATGGTATGAGCACTATTGCTAGTGACATCATCGAGGGGCTGACTACGAGGAACGAGAAGCTAGAGGCAAGAGTCCAGCACCTAAAGGAGGAGAATCTGACCCACCAGCATTTGGAGGATCAGTATAAGACAGTAATTTATCAATTCTCTAGCGAGAACACGGATCTGAAGGAGTAGATAGCGGGACTAGAGGAACAGGTACAGGGTTATGAGTACTCTGTGGAGAACATTGGGTTGCTAACCCATCAGATGGTTGATTAGGACGCTGAGCTGCAGGCTAAGTTGGCAGCGACTGAGGCTAGGTTAGCAAAGGCTTAGCTGAAGGTTCAGTAAGTACAGGCGGAGAAAGATGCCATCAGGGTCCATTGGCAGGAGGCAATAGAAGATAAGATAGAGATAGAGACATAGAGAGGTGCAACACATAGGCATATACTGGAGCTGGAGGATGAGGTTCGCTAGAAGAGGGTGAGGATGGATAGGCTCAGTTATGTCTATCGCTCTTCATTCGACAGATTTCAGAGTAAGGTGCACTACTGCTCAGCTGAGGAGGGTCAGTCCATGCACACTATCAGTAAGAGCTTAGTGATGGCCATAGGGGATGAGGAGTATGATGATACGATTCGTCAGGAGATGCGCAATCATTAGATTATTTTATAATGATGTAAATAGAACTCAACTTTTATTTTGACAGAGGGTTAGTATGTTGTAAATCCTAACTCTAAAAAGTTTATGGGATATGTTTTTGATAGATCCCATCTTTTGTAGCCTTTCAGGGATAGAAGCAGTATGCTTGTGGTAAGGTGTTATGCACTACTATTTTAGCATATGAATATATATGCAGTTATGTTTTTTGATTATGTGTTTTGATTGGTTAAATATTTATATGTAATAATTAATGTTAAAAGATAAAAGAATAAGATTGAGAAATAATAAAAACTTAAAAGTTTTCTTATTTATTTAATCAGATAATGGCGCCATGTAGACAACCACTAAGAAACCAAGGAGTAGAAGAGTCAATTAATAATGATGAGGGAGGATGCAACGTGGATGCAATGCAGAACATTGTAGATATTCTAGCAGAGACAATACAGAATCGACATCCTGTGGTAGAAAATCCGCCACTGCCACCAAGTCAGTTGGCCAATTTCAAAGCAGTCGAACTGTCGGAGTTTAGGGGGACAGCAGACCCGATCGAGGCCCAGTTATGGATAAAGGAGATAGATAAGGCCTTTGTGATTACTAGAGTGACGGAGGAGCAAAAAACTATTTTTGCTACCTACATGATGAAGGGGGGAGCCAATTTCTGGTGGGAAGCTAATTAGAATAGGGCTGGATAAGGTATGGTGTCATGGGCAAGATTTTAAAAAATATTCGATGAGAACTATTTTTCAAAGAGTATGAAGAGTAGAATGGAGGTTAAATTTCTAGAATTGAATCAAGAGAATATGTCCGTACCTGAGTATGCGGCAAAATTTAATGAATTGGCCAAGTTCGCTCCACATCAGGTGGACAGGGAGGAACGTAAGGCCAAAATGTTTGAGAATGGTTTAAAACCATGAGTATTCAACAAAGTGGCAGTGCTACAGATTGATTCATTCTCAACTTTGCTGGAGAAGTCAATCATAGCTGAAGGAGGAAGCGAGGCGTTAGCCAGGTATAACCAAGAGAGGAACAAAAAGAGAAGTGAAGGAGAAAATAAGGATAGTAATAGTGGAGGCAGCAACAATAATAAGCATAAATGGGATAATAACAACGATAAGAGCTCAAAAAATCAACAAAGAAATTTCTAGAATAAGAAGGCATGCAACAAATGTGGAAAAAATCATTACGGGGAATGCATGACGGGCAAGAATACATGCTACAACTGCGGACAGGAGGGGCACATTTCTCCAAATTATCCGCTCCCAAAGAAAGTAAAATGCTACTCCTGCGGAGCCTCTGGCCATATAATAAAGGATTGTCCTAATAAGAAGAATGATGGAGGAAGCGGCTATAAGGGCAATAATAGCAGATTGGCTATCGGGGGACCGGTACAACAGAACAAGTCAATACCACAGACTTTCAACATGACGGTGCAAGACGCTGTGGAATCTAAAGACATGGTGTCAGGTATTATTCTGATCAATAATATAAACGCTTATGTATTATTTGATTCGGGTGCTACCTGTTTATTTGTGTCTGATGATTTTGCTAGACGGTTAGAATTGCCTAGAGAAAAGTTAGAAAACCCTATGAATATAGAAGTTGCAAATAAAGAAGTAATTCCTGTAGAGTATATACATAGAAACTGTTGTGTAGAAATCAGGGGTTAGAAGTTGGTTGTGAACTTAATTCTGATACGGTTAGGAGAGTTTGATGTGATACTTGGAATGGATTGATTGTTTAACCATTGAGCGATAATCAATTGTCAGAAGAAGTGTATACACCTTAAGACACCAAATAAGCTTAAGGTCGTATTTTATGGCAGCAAGTCGTCAAGACAATCTTGTTGTCTGACGATGATGCAAACCAAAAAACTATTAAAGAAAGGATGTGTAGGATATCTGACACATGTAATGGATACGCGCATGGTGAATCCTGAGATGGAACAAATACCAGTAGTTAAAAAGTTCATGGATGTTTTTCCAGACGAACTCTCGGGTCTTCCGCCAGGTAAGGAGATAGAATTCGTGATTGATTTAGTACCAGGGACAACACCGATATCACAAGCACCATATAGGATGGATCCGATAGAGATGGGGGAGTTGATGGTTCAGTTACAATAATTGTTGGATAGAAAATACATTCAGCCGAATGTTTTTCTATGGGGAGCATCTGTGGTGTTTGTAAAGAAGACGGATAGATCGATGAGACTTTGTATGGACTATAGAGAGTTAAACAATGTAACGATTAAGAATAAGTACCCGTTGCCAAAAATCGACAATCTATTTGATCAACTAAAAGAGGCGAAGTACTTTTCAAAGATTGACTTAATGACTAATTATCATCAGTTAAAAGTAAGGAAGGAAGATATACCCAAGACGACATTCAGAACTCATTACGACCATTATGAGTTTTTGGTGATGTCGTTTGGACTGACGAATGAGCCTGCCACATTTATGGACATGATGAACAGAATATTCAAGCAGTACTTGGATAAATTTGTAGTTGTGTTCATTGATGATATTTTGGTTTATTCCAAAACGAAAGAGGAGTAAGCCGAACATTTAAGATTGGTGTTGGAGATATTAAGGAAGGATTAGTTATATGCCAAATTTTTGAAGTGTGAATTCTGGTTGGAGAGAGTTCAATTTCTAGGTCATGTTATTGACAAGGAGGGAGTTTCGGTAGATCTAGCAAAAGTGGAAACGATGATTAATTGTGAACAACCAAGGATGGCTATGGAGATTAGAAGTTTCTTAGGGTTAGCGAGTTATTATCAGAGATTTATCAGGGAATTTTCAAAGATAGCAATGTCGTTAACCAATTTGACAAGGAAGACAGTGAAATATATATGGACAGAGAAGTGCGAGGAGACTTTTGGGGAGTTAAAGAAGAGACTTAGTGAAGTACCTGTGCTGACTTTACCAGACAACACGGGAGGTTTTACGGTCTATAGTAATGCATTGCACAAGGGACTAGGCTGTGTGCTTATGCAGAACGACAAGGTCATTACGTATGCGTCAAGGCAGTTAAAAGATTATAAGAAGGGATACCCTACCCACGATTTGAAGTTAGCAGCGGTACCCTTAAAATTTGGAGGCATTATTTATATAGAGAAAAATATGAGATATTCACAGATCATAAAAGTCTGAAATATATCTTCACATAAAAGGAGTAGAATATGAGGCAGATGAGATTGTTAGAATTGATCAAAGATTATGATTGTGAGATTCTATATCATCCCGATAAAGCCAACGTAATAGCCGATGCTCTAAGTAGAAAGAGCAGAGAGAAGTTATTTATATTGATAGACCAGGAAGAACTGGTAAAAGAAATGGCTCGAATGGAGTTGGAGGTGAAAATCCAAAAGAGTCAATAGGGATTGAAGCAAGCTCAACCTTATTAGACAAAGTAAAAGAGGCCTAAGACAAAGATGAAGAATATGATAGGATAAGGAAGAGAATGACCAATGGAAAAGAGGTCAAGTTCAAAGTGGATAACAAAGGATTACTAAGATTTGAAAATCATGTTTGGGTATCGTTGGTGCTTAAATTACGAGAAGAGATTTTGCAAAAGGCCCACAGTACGAGATACTCGATACATCTAGGAAGTACGAAGATGTATCAAGATCTACGTCAGCATTTTTGGTGGCCAAATAAAAAAAGAGAGGTTACAAAATGTGTCAGCCGTTGCCTAACTTGTCAAAGGGTAAAGGCAGAACACCAAAGACCAAGCAGGTTATTACAACCATTAGAGATTCCTGAATGGAAATGGGAGTATATTACAATGGATTTTGTGGTAGAATTTCTATAATTTCCCAGATATTTTAAAGATTTTAGATAATATCTTAATTGATTTAATTAAATGTTAATGTTTAAAACCTAGAATTGGAGAAGTAAAATGTGTAGAAAATGAGTAAATATTTTTTTTTAACATAATTTATTTGTTAGAAATTAAATGTGAAAATATTTTAATGATGCATGTAGAGAATTTATTAAGGAAATAAATTCATTTGAGAAGTGAAGGTGATTATAAGAGGATGAGTAAGTTAGTACTCAATTAAACTAATAAATTAATTAGTTTAAATATGAAGTAATAAGGAAAGTCATGAAATATAATTAATTAGGTTAATTATATTAGTCATGAGTTGCAGTTATGGAAAAGCTAGAACGATTGTCTAAGGTGGCAATAATAAGAAGTTAATTAATTAAGTAATTAACTTAATTATTAAGTTATTATATAGAGTCCATTAATGGATTTAAAACAAGTCCAAGATGGTAATACTTGCATGAAGGTGGGTAATTAAATAATAAGCCCAAATATTATGTTAATTAATAGTCCAAGAAGTAATTAATATAAGTCCAATTAGACTATGTTGACAAGTATTGTGATAGTCCAATTAAATTAATTACCAAGCCCAAGTTATAAATGATATGTGAGTTTTGTTGGGTAACCCAAGTAATTAAATAAGAGAGCCCAATGCAAGGTAAACTATATAGCCTAAACACTTAAAAGTCCAATGTTGGTCAAAGTGTTGGGAGATATTGTTGAGTGTAGAGAATTAACTAATGTAGGGTTAATTGAATAACCTTAGTTGGTAGGCAAGATAGAGAATTAACCAAACATTGGTTAATTGCTAGAGGAATGAATGTAGTGATGAGAATTAACTATGGATGAGTTAATTGAGTAACCTAAGATGGTAGAATTATTTATAGCAAGTCTAATTGGATTATATAATAAGTCCAATTGAGATATTAATCTAGGTCAAATAAATTTACCTAGTAGTTCATATAATTAATTTAACATTAATCCATGTAATAATTAAACAAGCCCAATGCTTGATTTAATTAAATGTAATAAAGGGTATTTAATGTTAGCCCAATGTAATAATTAAATTGAGCCTAAACCAATTAATTGAATGAGCCCAATTTATTAAATTCTAGAGTTCAATGTGAAGCCCAAATGGTAGTCAAAGTTGTGGTCCATATATATATATATATTGGTGTATATATATATATGGATATTTATATAATGATATAGGATATAAAAATAAAGCCAAGTTGGTAAAATTTATTGATATTCTTGAATTTTGAGAGGGCCCCACATGAAAATGTTGAGTGTGGCTTCATTTTGCTTATTTTACACTCCAAAAGTTGCTTACAAGCAACCTTGATGGAAGTCTTTTATGTTAGTCATTCAATCAAGTCTTTTCCCTTAAATCAAGCCAAGTTTTGATGGTTGCAAGTAATGTTGGTCAAATTGTATAGACATACATGTTGTAAGTAATAAAAAGAGATGATAGAAAAGCCTATAAATAGAGACCTTGAATCATGTGTTAGTATTTGTTCATTTGTTTCACCAAATATAGAGAGAGAAGCTCTAGAGAAAAAGTAAGTAAAACTTTGGGAGATTGATGTTCCACCAAGAAAAAACACTAGAGAATAGTCAAAGAGGAATCTTTAGCAAGTTCATAGCCAAGAGAAGAAGAGCATCCATGTCCAAGAGGTTAAAAAGTGTTATAAACTTTCTTTAGTTCATTTTTATAGTGCATATATGTTTTGATCGATCAAAAAGTATTTTTAACCGATCAAAAGTTATTTGGATGCTCTAGAAGTCTAAATCTATGATATATAGGTAGATTCATGGTTTAATATATTTAAAACAAGTATTGGTATGTGTGGTATGCAAATAAATGGAAGAAAATTCTATATTGTGTTACCGGTAAAACTCTAGATGATTCGATCTTAAATTTCTTGTCAAACCATTTTCAAAAATGTGATTGAACCATGAAATATTGTAAAACAAGAAGTTAGAAAGACAACAACACTAAGTTGGTGTCATTTGGATGTGTAGAGTTTATCTTATTCAAGTTTGAACCATTAAAACCAAGGATTTATGATTTTAGTTTTCACTTTGTCCTTGTGAGCCATTTTTAGTGTAGTTTCATTTAGAATTTGGATTTGTGATATAAAGAGAAGTTGTAGAGGGGGAAGTTATGATGAGAATGGACTCAATAATCACCCTAAAATATTTTAAAATGAAGAAGTTATGGCTGTCGGAGCGACAGAGGGTCAGGTAGTCCAAAGTAGGGTTTTCGGAAAATTGGCCGAGCACCTACTTAGCGCCTACTAAGCGCCTAGGCGCTCTAGCCAGTTGTCTCAGGGAGCAGATTCGGTCCGCGTCGGGTCGGGTCGGGTCGGGTCGGGTCGGGTTGATCCAGGTCGAATTTCTTTTGGAAATTTAAGTTGAAATACATATTAATTGAATGTATTTGAATACTAAACTAATATATGTAGAGTTTATTAGTGACTTAAATATATCGAAATGTATAAAATAAAGACTAAAGTTAACACAATTAAAAAGTTAACTATTGGTATTGTTTGAAGAATATTAAAATATTATTAAATGATGAATAATTTTAGCATAAGATTAAAAGGTTATTAAATGTGTAATAACATTAATATATGATAAAAATGTTATTAAATAATTAATGACATTAGTAAATGATTAAAATATTTTTAAATGATTAATAATATTAATAAGTGATTAAAATATTATTAAATGATTAATAATATTAATAAGTGATTAAAATATTATTAAATGGTTAATAATATTAATAAGTGATTAAAATATTATTAAATGATTAATAATATTAATAAGTGATTAAAATATTATTAAATGGTTAATAATATTAATATGTGATTAAAGTATTATTAAATGATTAATAATATTAATAAGTGATTAAAATATTATTAAATGATTAATAATATTAATAAGTGATTAAAATATTATTAAATCGTTAATAATATTAATATGTGAGTAAAATATTATTAAATGGTTAATAATATTAATATGTGAGTAAAATATTATTAAATGGTTAATAATATTAATAAGTGATTAAAATATTATTAAATGGTTAATAATATTAGTAAGTGATTACAATATTATTAAATAATTAATAATATTAATAAGTGATTAAAATATTATTAAATGGTTAATAATATTTGAATGTAGTTGTATATTATCAAAGGTAGATAATATTTTGAAGTATTTAGTACATTATTAAATGTCCGAATCATTAAGTTATGTAAAAGAAGAATGTTTAATTAAATTAAACCGATGTAAATAGTCAATTTGTGACTAAATTTTAGACCACTTATTAAAAGTAAGTCGTACGAAGAATGAGTAATGAAGGTGTAAGTTGGTTAAGTTTACCGACATGTCCAACTAGGTTTGTTGGGCTAGGATTTTTGTCCAAAACGTAAAGGTTCATTTGTCGGACAACTAAAGAGTTAATTAATAATTTGAAGTTAAGGTCTTAAGTTAAGACTAATTAATAGTCATTGTAATTAATGATTATGTCGATTTTATATATAAATTGTAGGTTGAACGAAAGACGCAAATAAACGTAAATGGTAGAAGCGAACCAGGTAAGTTTTTCAGAACTTACTCCTATGTGCCTTAACATGCTATGATGTGATATTAAATGGTTAATATAAAGACATTGATGATAATGGTAATATGCATGAAGTACGATTACATGTAAAATATATATAAATATGAAGCATGAACTGCTAAATGTTATATGTGATGCATGAGCACTATGACATAAACTGAAATGCATGAAAAACATGATGTAAGTATAAATTATAGATTTTATGTGAAGCATGTAATGTGTTATGTGTAGCTGTTAAACTTGTTGAGCCGTTGTGCTCACTCTTGCTTAAACCAACATTTTCAGATAGTACAAGTATTTGAAGTTTTGATAAGGATTAAGAAATAGGAATGCATATTACATTCACTGAAGGTCTAACACGACCATTGTAGATATCAATCCGAATTGGACAAGTAAAATGATTGTGTAGTATAAAAATTAGTTGGTATGTATTATGAGTCTTAGATACTCAAATTGATTGTAATATAATGTTGTATCATGTATGATATTGAGACATACTAGGAATGTGTAAAGATTTCGATTCTGGAATAGAAAGAGATGTTGTAAAATTGTAAATAAATGATTATTTATCAATTATAATATTGTTGTAATTTATGAATAATAAAGAAAATGCAGTACTAATGTTAAACCGGATTCAAGGTTAAAGTAACCCGAATTCGGGGTCGTCACAACTTCCAACAACACAGAAGGGATATGTTGCGATATAGGTGATTGTGGATCGACTAACAAAGTCAGTACACTTTTTGCCGATCAAGATTAAGTTCAGTTTGGATCAGTTGGCCAAGTTGTACATAAAAGAGATAGTTTCGAGACATGGAGTGTCAGTATCTATGACGACCCCAAATCACTATACTTACTATAGATGACTTGGTGCTCACTATAAATGCTAAATCATTAGGTTTATAGATTATTTTCCTTTATTCGTAAATAAGGTTCTCATCTTAATTCCTAAAGATCTTTCATTATTTTATATCAAGTCCTTGTAATAGATGTAAGAGACTAAATACTCAATCATAACATTTTATCCTTAAGATTTAGAGATTCTATAACTTTACATATTCCAAGATTCACGGCATTAAATCATTAAGACAACTCTTGGAAACAGAGAATCTCGTGGTGAATGTTTGTATCTTCACCCATGATAAATGTTTGCATCTTTATCCGTGACAAATGGTTGTATCTTTGTCCGATGCAAAATTCTCTTTCCGTATAGAACATTACCCACCTAGTTAAAACCCTCACTCGAAACATATTTGTTATAATGATATCTCTTCATATCAATAATCCTACTTATCTGACATTCAGAATAGTAATAACGAATAATACCTGGGTTTGAGGAACCTAACGATGGATTTGACCAGTTAACATCGATTAATCCTGTCTCGGATGTATTACACTCACAAGTTATTTACTGATGCTCATCCAGATAAATAGATCATTTCAATACTATGTTAAGTTTTAACAATTCTAAGTTTAATCAAAGTAAAGACGAAACAAGAGAATGTGATAAAACTTGATAATATTTATATAATATTTGGTTACATGCGTGGAACTTGTTCTTATTACAAAATGTCATTATGACTACAGTTAAGAACAGTTAAGAAAAACAGTAAACTAGTCTATGCATTTTTTATTTTCTTTCTTCTTTGAGCCGGAGCTCTCGGGTTTGTCTGCAAATTATGTTTATTTGCAAAGGTGAGCTAAAATGCTCAGCAAGTCTTAAACACATAGCATATAAGTGAACTCACGTTGATATGAATTGTAAGGATTCATGGAACAATAATTGATATTATAAAATATTTTAACATAGCAAAATTGAGTGGTGGTTAGACCCTAAACTCTTCTTTGTCTTTCGACTTAGAACCATTTACAGTGGATATAGAAAGAGGATCAACCTAACGACATCATATGTTATGCATAACATACACGACACTGGACTAATAATAAACAGTGCAACATATTCGTTAATTTTCGTTTACTTCACATATCAGGATCGCCCCAAAATAACTTGGTTTGATATAATAAAGCATGATTCGAAATATATCACGAATAAGCATTTCATTTTGCAAGTTATGCCGAAACAAGAAGTAATAACTCTCGTATCAAAGATTTATAACACATTGTTTATACAAAACATATAAATCACATAAAAAGCAAGTAAACAAAGGTTAATGATAAAAAATTTGCCTTAAAGCACAATTAGGGTTTGTCGATAATCGTTTAAAGTGCCTATATAAAGGGTTACGCTTACCCAAATGTTAGTTCATCAAATTTTATGTCTTTATACGTGTTTTTATAACTAAACTAGACTATTTTCATTGGTAGAATTTTTAGGAGGCTTGACTAATTCAAAATCACTATTTTTGGTGCCTGAACCCGAGGGTCACTAAATTTTTTTAGGTTCGACGTCTTTTTGGTAACTGTCATAATTTTGTCATACAAAAATATTTTGAACTGATTCTTGAGTCTAAATTATTTATAATTTCATGATATACAACTTTCGTTTGTATTGCTAAGGCAGAATCAGATTGTAAGTATTCAAAAAATGGCAAAAACAGACAGTAAGCATGCTTTGACCAATATTTTTTGGGTTAACCATGTGAAACATGGTATCATTTACTTTAACTCTTTAAGAAATCATGTTATAAGACTCAATAACAATTTATAACATAAAAATAATAAATTATAAACCTTCTCATAGAAAGATTCATGACTTTTGCTCAAGAACACCCAAAGAACACGAAAAATGAAAAATCGTACATGGCTACGACTTATGTTCTTGAGCTTTTGGATTTCATACTTGAAATAATTTGAGCATTATAACTGCTTACATAAGTGATTATGACACCTTATAATTGATAAAATTTGGTCATTATAACGACTTGTATAATTGGTTATAACAATTTATAATAATTGCTCAAGAATATACGGAGAGCGACAATCGTACATGACTATGACGTATGTTCTTGAGTTTTAAACTATGAAATAAAATTTGACATTATAACTACTATAAAATGAAGAAAGGTTCAAGAATACGTGAAGAACACAGAAAACGACAATTGTACATGGCTACGACTCGCGTTCTTGAGCTTTTTAAAAATTAAAGGCAAAAGAAAATTCGAACATTAAAACTACTAGAGATTGTACCTTTGGTGATTGTAAGATTTAACTATTTCTTTGTAATTTTCAATACTATAATTATAACTAGTAGTAATAGATATAGAGAGTGATTTTTCTCTTGCTTTTTCTTTGGAAATGAATGGAGAAATGGTGAGTTAAGCTTGCTATTTATAGAACTTTCAAACTTAGGGTATTTTAGACATTGTTACATTACTTCTAAACTAAACTAAGGCAAAGTGCAACTCCTTTGCTTCCTTGGAAATGGTCGGCCAAATGGGTTCATAAATTCCATTAAATGCTTGCAATTATCACATTTTTTTGTGACATTACATAATACAGATGTTAGTTTCTAATTGGTCCACAACTTAGCCTACCAAAGGAATAGTTCTAGGGCTTGTTTGGTTGGTCATTTAACCATTTATTTGAGGGGTAGTCATGGTCTTTTACCAAGCTTGATTAATATTAGTTTAGACCTTTTGGTAATATAGCTTAGTCATGCTTAGGTTAATTAGCAATAAACTTAGGTTGATTAGGTTATTAATTCACCAATTAGTTTAACTTATAGATTAGGTTAATCTTTATCTTAATTAACCTCAATCCTAGTTAGGTTTAGTTTAATTAAATGATAATTAGGTTAGATGGTAAGCTAGTTACCTTAATCTAGTTCGATTCCAACCGGATTAGTGTTAATCATCTAATTAAGTTAATTAGTTAGCTAATTCAATTAATTTGTAACTAGGTTTAGGTCTAGATTAAGTTTCCTAATCCAGTTTTCTCTAACCTAGTTCATTTCTAAGTATTCCAGTTGAATGAATCTTTACTGATTTAAAAGTCAGATATTACAGAGTTTTGTTCCGAATAAACACTATTCTGTGAAGTGAAAAGTCCAAAAGATGTTGCACATTTTTTGGTGCATAGTATTTTTGACTACCATTTCTTAGAAAATGATTAGACGATTGAAAAGGCAAAAAAATATTGTTAGTTCCCAATGACACGATAGAAATCTAGAAGGGGGGGGGGGGGGGTTGAATAGATTCTTTTAAAAATTTCTTTTATTTGAAAAGATCTTACTTAATTAATTCTTAAACAGAAAGTTTAACACAGCGGAATATGATTTAGTTATCCTTTTCTTGATATGTTAGAGTAATAATTCAACAAGCAATTATATGGCAGATATAGCAAATGAAAGAACCAATGAGAAAGAGTCTGGGTTTTAAGTGGTTCAGAGCACACAAGACTCCTACTCCATTGTTCTGCTCTTCCAGCAACAAATCCACTAAGGATACTTTTACAATATCTGAATCACTAAGATTCCTTCAAGACCCGCAGTCTTGGAAATTTTAGTTCACAAAGAACTTTACAAGTCTAACAGACTTGGATGCACTAGTTCACAAAGAACTCTTCTGGAGTGATGTATATTTGGATGTGCTACTAAGTTGCTTATTAGCTTGAGTTTTCGAAGGACTTAGTAGCAATGCAAGCTTTCTTATGAGTTTGATCTTTTTCATTTCTTGCGTTTTTCTTTTTGTGCAGTGCTTCTTTTCTCTTTTGCTGATCTTAGTATTTAAGAAGTTAGGGCTTCAGTTTTCTTCCCGTTGGACCATCTGCTTGAGCTTGTATTTCTTTCCGTTACCTCACAGAGGAGAGCTGCTGTATATTATATTAATATAACTCATTAAAGCTCTGATGAGATTTTATTAGATCTGACCTGTTAGTCCATGGAAGGTTGTTTTCTTTTTCCTTTGGGACAGATATGTCAGTCGTAGGTTTTCACCAACTTTTATAGAGTCGTTTGGTCCTTCCAAACTATAGGACTGATAGGACACAGTCCTTTGACTTTTTTGACTTGAAAGTCTTCTTTCTGTTCCATAGTGCGCTTGGGTCAGACCTCTGACTTTTCTGACTTGATCGATTTGCAGAGGCTTCCTTTTTGGTTACTTTGATGAAGATTGAATGCTTGAATAGAATAGCTCCTGATCTGAGAGTCGTGATGTCTCTTGCCTTTTTGCTCAACGACCTTATGTGATCAACTCTACGAATATCCATGCTGACGTGATTGGTCTGTAAAACTGATCGTTGTAGAGTTTACTCAACTGTTAGACTGTTTGGTCGTAGAGTCTTCTGGACCACAATCGTAGAGTCCATTCTACGATTGGTTGCCTTGATCGTAGAGTCTTCTGGACCACAATCGTAGAGTCCATTCTACGATTGGTTGCCTTGATTGTAGAGTCTGTTCAAATCGTAGAGTTTCCTTGACACAAATAGTAGAGTTCATTCTACGATTTTATTACACCAACAGATCAACCTAACAGTTTTAATCTATCTAAGTCTTAGTACAACACAAAAGACTTTTATACAATTATCAAGAGATCAACCTAACAGTTTTGATCTTATCTAATACAACCCTTGTATGTTATTTCTTATCATCAAATTTAGCCATTCAGTGTTCAACAAATATTTTTTGTCTTTTTCCTATTTCGTCCTATTCCTTACACGATTTTCTAGAAAAACTTTAATCAGCTAAAATGTGTTTTTCAAGTGTGGAAAAGATGAATTCTGAAAAAGAATGTCAGTTCAATGTATACATATCGCTCGATGGCCTAGGTTAGATTTTCCTAGGGTTTAAACCCTAGGGTTTAGGGTTTGGGCTTTATCTTTTTTTTTAATTTTTGAAAAAAAACTTTTATTCTCCTTTTTCGTGCTAAGGTTGGATACTTGAACCGAAACACAAAAATAAATAATAACGAAGATTCCATAACACATATAAGATGTAATTCAATCTTTATTTATTCATATAAAGTTGAATTACAACTCTCTCAGAAGTTCATAATATTACATTCACCCCTCCTTAAAAGAATTTCATCCCTGAAATTAACTTAAACAATTAAGAAAACAAATGTGGATATTCTATCTTCTAATTCCCACGTTTCTTCTTCCATGTATTGATTTCTCCATATGACCTTGATTGAAGGTATTACCTTGCTTCGCAAGACTTGTTCCTTCCTATCAACAATTTTAACAGGAATCTCCTCGTAGCTTAGATCCTTCTCGATTCGAATGGGTTCGTAGCTGATGACGTGTTTGTAATCGGGTTTATAAGGACCCAATACTGAAACATTAAATACATTATGTATATGTTCCAGCTCTGGAGGTAAGTTTACTTCATAAGTTACCTCACCTATTCTTTGTAATATCTCAAATGGTCCTATAAACCTTGGACTCGGTTTTTCTTTCTTTCCAAAATGAATTTTTCCTTTTCAGGGAGATACTTTTAGGGAAACATTACTACCGACTTCAACATCTCTCTTTTGTCAATGTAGATCGGCATATCTCTTCTGTCTTTCTTGAGCAGCTTGTAATCGCAGTGGAATTATTCGAACTACATCCGTTGTTTGTTGAACTAGTTCTGGCCCAAGCATCTTTCGTTCACCGATTTCGTCCTAACACATCGGTGTTCTACACTTCCTTCCATACATAGCTTCATATGGTGGCATTTCTATACTAGTGTGATAACTATTGTTGTAAGCGAATTCCACCCAAGGTAAGTGATCTTCCTAACTTCCCTTAAAATCCATCATATAATCTCTCATCATATCTTCCAAAGTTTGGATAGTCCTTTCACTTTGATCATCTAGTTGTAGGTGGTAAGCAGTACTCATTCTCAATTGTCTACCTAGATGTTCTTGAAGACTTTTCCAGAAGTTCGATGTGAACCTTGGGTCTCGACCAGACATAATTAAAATTGGTACGCCGTGTCTAGAGATAACCACCTTAACGTATAACTTTGCTAATTAATCCAAAGTGAACTTAACCTTGATTGGTAAAAAGTGAGTTGACTTGGTTAGTCTATCCACTATTATCCATATGACATCATGACCCATCTGTGTGGTTGGTAGGCCTACTACAAAATCCATTATAATATGCTCCCATTTTCACTCTGGAATCTCCAATGGTTGCAACATTCCACTAGGTCTTTGATGCTCAGCTTTAACTTGCTGACATGTCAAATACCTACTAACAAATTCAGCCACCTCCCTTTTCATGTTTGGCCACCAGAAATATTGACTTACGTCTTTGTACATTTTGGCACTGTCTGGGTATACTGAAAACGTAGTACTATGTGCTCCTGATATGATCTCTTCCTTGAGTTCTTGAACTGAAGGAATCCATATTCTAGATTCAAATATAATGATTCCTTCTTTCTCCATCTTGTATTTGTCGTCTACAATCTCTGTTCATTTTTTCAACTTCTTATAGTTTCCATCCTCCTCTTTGATTTCCTTAATTTTGCTCAACAAGGTTGAGTGATCCTCCATTACGAAAAATTTCCTTGCCAAGATTGAAGGAACTCTTACCTCTATATCGAGTCTAACGAACTCTTTAATCAACTCATCCTAAGTTGTTAACACAGTTAACTTCTCTTGGTTCTTCCTACTCAAAGCATCTACAACTACATTGACTTTTCTTGGATGATACAGGATTTCACAATCATAATCCTTAATCAATTCAAACCATCGTCTTTGCCTCATATTCAACTCTCATTGTGTAAAAATATACTTTAAACTCTTGTTATCAGTATAAATTTCACACTTCTCCTCATACAAGTAATGCTTCCATATTTTCAAAGAAAATACTACCATCGCTAATTTTAGATCGTGAGTAGGATACCTTAACTCATAATCCTTTAGCTGTCGCGAAGCATAAGCCATTACTTTGTCATGTTGCATTAAATCACAACCTAATCCTTTATGTGATGCATCATTGTAGACTACAAGACCTCCACTATTATCCGGTAAAGATAATACTGGAGCCTCACTTTGCCTCTTCTTTAGCTCTTGAAAGCTCTCTTCACATTTGTCAATCCAAACATATTTTACGGTCTTCTTGGTTGCTATCTTTGAAAAATCTTTAATGAAACATCTATAGTACGCCACTAAACCTAAGAAACTCCTCACTTCGATTGGGTTCTTTGGTTGTTCCTAGTTCATAACTACTTCTATCTTTGATGGATCCACTAAAACTCCGTTCTTGTCAATCACATGACTTAAGAACTAAACTTTCTCTAGCCAGAACTCACATTTTGAAAATTTGGCATAGAGTTGTTCCTTTCGTAAGGTTTCTTGTACATTTCTCAAGTGTATAACATGTTCTTCTAGTGTATAACATGTTCTTCCAGTGTTTTTTAGTATATAAGAATATCGTCGATGAACACTATAACATACTTGTCTAAGCAAGACCTAAAAATCCTATTCATCAAATCCATGAATGCTGCTGGTGCATTCGTTAATCCAAAGGACATCACTAGAACCTTGTAATGTACGTAACGTGTTCTAAACGCTGTCTTCGTCACATCTTTCTTTCTTACCTTCAGTTAATGGTAACTTGACTGTAGATCAATCTTAGAGAAATATTTCGCTCATTTGAGTTGATCAAACAAGTCATCAATCCTAGGTAATGGATACTTATTCTTTATGGTCAATTTATTGAGTTCACGATAATTAACACATAATCTTAAAGTTCCATCATTTTTCTTGACAAACAACACTGGTGCTCCCCATGGAGAAATACTTGGTTGAATGTATTTCTTATCCAACAGTTCTTGTAACTGTACCATCAACTCCTTCAACTCCACAGACACCATTCTATATGGAGCCTTCGAAACAGGTGTAGTTCCAAGAGCAAAATCAATAACGAACTCAATCTCCCTATCAGGTGGAAGACCGGGTAGATCATCGGGAAAGATTTCCTGAAACTCTCTAACCACTGGTATTTGGTTTATAACTAACCCTTTCGTTAGGTGTCTACAATATATGCCAAATAACCCTGGCATCCCTTCTGAAGTAATCCCTTGACTTAATTTGCAGTTAGGCATCGGGATTTTCTTGGTGACTGACTTCCGTTGAAGACTACCGTTGACTTGGACGTTGTAAGAAGTTTAACACACTTTTGTTGACAATCGATCATCGCTTGGTGATTGGTCAACCAATCCATGCCTAGAATTACATCAAATTCCCCTATTTGGATTGGAATAAGATCAACTCTCAACTCATGACCCTTGATCACTATGTAACAACCTTTTATTATCTTATTAACAGAAATTAGTTCTTTATTAACAATCTCTATCGTTAAAGGACTTTCTAATAATTTTCAAGGCACGTTTAGTTTCTTAGTAAATTCATGGGAACTAAAAGAACAAGTAGCACCTGAATCAAATAACACATAAGCACTTATGGTATTGATTGGAATGATACTTGACACTACATCTTGTGATGCTACAACAACTCCCATGGTTATGCTGAATGTCCTTGCCATTGGACGACCCGAGTTAATTATTGGGGTAGATTTGTTGCTATTGTCTCTTCCGGCATTTCCTCCCTTCTTGGGGCATATATTAGCTTGATGCCCCGTGGCCCCATAGTTAAAGCAAGAGTCTTTCTTAGGGTTAGGGCATGCATTTGCTAAATATTCCTCTTGTTTGCAATTGTAGCAAACATTTTTTCCCTTTAGACATATTCCTACGTTATGTTTCCCACATGTTTTACATTGTTCCATGGTTTTCTTTTTACTTTCCCCTCCTTGGTGGAAGTTTTCGCCATTGAACATTCTCTTATTATTATTTTCTGCCCCATTCTCTCATTTATTATTATTCATATCCTTGTTAAATTTGACTATGGCTTCGTTGTCACCTTCGACAATGATAGGCTTTTCTAGTAGTTAAGCGTAACTCTGTATTTACAAGACAACTACTTTACCATATATCCAAGGTTTTAAACCCTCCTCAAACCTTCTTACTTTCCGTTCCTCTGTATTTACTTAATTTGGAACGAAATGAGCAAGTTCATTAAATTTGGAAGCATACTTGGGAACAGTCATGTCCCTTTGTTTTAAATTTAAAAACTGCGCTTCCATTCAATTCTTCATACTTCGTGAAAAGTAGTTCTCAAAGAATAACTCTTTGAAAGCTTCTCATGCTACCACACCTTCACCGGTACGGTCATGGTTAGCTTCCCACTTGAAGTTAGCCTCGCCCTTCATTAGGTAAGTGGTGAACTTAGTCTTCTTATCCTCAACAACCTCTGCTAAGTCAAAGGCTTTATCTATTTCTTTTATCCAGCACTGAGCCTCTATAGGCTCAGCGGCTCCCTTAAAATTAGGAGGACCTACATTTTTAAAGTCTTTAAATGAGACTTTCTGTGGTTGGTGTTCTGGCTGAGGTGGTGGCGGTGGTATTTGTGGTTGTGGGGGTGGTGGCGGCAGATTATTTGCTGCACGATTATCTAAGACTTATATTAACCTATCTAGGAATTATTGCATAGGGTCGGGAGTCTGAACATTACTCTTACTATAATACTTGTTGTTGCTGTTGCCCTCGTTTGTGGTCTTGGTGGTGCCATTTTTTAAATAAACTGAAACATACGTGTAAATATGAAAGCATTAAAAATTGCAAGGCATATTTCTTAAACATACTTTTTATATTATCAAAATTTGTACATTACATTATCCGAGTGTTTTAAAATCACTTAACAACTATTAACATCCCTTATAAAAATGGAAATGCTAATTTGAAACATTTACAACATACTAATACATTACACATTTTTCGATTCTAGTTAGATCTTTCTAGCCTTCTTATTGATCTTGTGGATCATACTAATCACCATAGACCTATTGATTTCAAACCCTAAATCTTTGGTTGGTGAAGGAAATTTAATTATTTTTCCTTCTAGTTTGGAGTAAGTAGCACCATAAGCACTTTTTATTCAGCAACGATCTACTTGTAGGTGAGATACTTCCTCTTAGGAAGCCTCCAACTGAACCTGTAGTTGGTAGCTTTTTTCAACTCCATCCAATCATCGCCTTTCAAGCACTTTCATTATATCATTGGCTCGGTTCATGTTGGCCTAGTTATTAGTTTGGAGTTGTTCAATATGCTTTTCTTGAGCTTCTCCATACGCCAACATTTCTGATGCATCTTCTTCCAACTCGGCGATGATTTCATCATAAGTCGGCAAGTCGAAGACATCTTCATCATCATCCTCCTCTACTGGGAGAACTTGATTTACCTCACCAACATCATGCAGTTCCACGTTGTGGTTAGGCTCTTCGATTTCTGAATCATCAAGTGCTTGCTAGGATCATTTTGCTTGAGCGTTGACTCCCATGATGTCTAGTTCATTTATATCCGTCATTTCTACAAAACAAGGTTGACTTAAATTAGTATATTTCTTTCACATAATGTCTTTTATGTAATTAAAATTTATTAAAATTTATTTACATCTTTTAATTATCTATTAGACTCTTCACAAGTCCATTTTACTTAATCCATCAGATTATATCCTAAAGTACTTATTACTTTAGAGCTATATAATCTACAGCTCTGATACCAACCTATGACGCTGTGACGCCCCGAGATTCCACCCTTCCTTAATTAAGTCCAATTATGTCTGGATCAATTAATTATTAACCTTAAACCACATTTAACTGGGATCCCTTGCGTCAAACCTTAACCTTTGACCTGTAAAATCATTGAGTGACCATAAATGCGGTCCATTTTTTTTTTTAACTTTATTTAATTTATAATCCTTACTTGTCTTAGGATCGTAACGTTCACTTATCTTTCATTAAACTTAGGTCAACATTTATCAATTGTGACCTAGTCTATTACCTTTTCCAAAATCATTTATGCATTTATGATTTAACTTAACCTATAAATAAAATTTTACCATGATCTGTCTATATATGGTCATGTTTACTTAAACATGTTCTGTACCTGTTCAAATACATATATATACCTGTAGTCACACATCAACCTGCTTACCTTATACCTGTATCATTCATCAATAATATACATATCCCAAGTTCTACTATACCCAAATTCGACTTACTATCATCATTATTACAATAATCCATCTCAATACATAATTTAATCAACTATTACATAGCTTGCATATAATTACATTACATTCATCTATCTTACATAATTATTACACGTGTACATATAACCAATTTCCTTCATGCTTGTCCATCAATTCACATTTTACCTTTAGTATCACCGGAACCTCCGACCTTCTAGTGCTTTACCTGAAATGTTAGTTATAGCAAGAATGAGCATTATGCTCAGCAAGTTAATCAGCTAACACCTTTCATGCTCACAATTTAATATATGCGTTATGCATCCTTACCTTAATATACCATGCTTAATGTCACGTAATTCATTTAGCATTTAATCACATAATTACACATAAGGCACATTCAACTCATGTACGATCACGTAACTCACATAGAATATCTAATATATTTAAGTCTGAAAAACTTGTCTGTCTGTCTTTGTTTAACTTAACCTTTATTGCACTGATTTTCCATTCCATCATTCATTACCTTGGTTTGCTACATCGCGCATTATCTGTAAACATACAATCTATATTCATTAATATAGGATCATAACTTTACATAATTCATTAAACTTAATCCATCATTACATAACCATTTATCTCCATATTCATTCCACATTTGATGTATTATACCTTATTTACACTACTACAAAACAGTAAAAAGATAACACCTAAAAAATGTTGTAATTTTCTCCCAGAAACGTCGAGGTTAAGGGTGTCATCTATTTGACACATTTTATTCAACGTTTTTAAAACGTTGTAGTTGGCTCATAATACAACGTTTTTTACCAAAAAACGTTGTACATTATCTTTAAATAAATACTAAGATGCTTGAAAATGTTGTAGATGGTATCATTTCACAACATTTTCTGGTATAAAACGTTGTAGTTTGATACATCACACAACCTTTAGACTAATTTATACAACGTTTATAAGATGTCATCTATTGTAGTACGTTTAGACAACGTTTTTAAAATGTTGTAATGTAACATAAAAATGTTGTAACACAGTAGTTGTGCACCTGCAATGTTGTACTTGTAAAACTGCTAATATTAATGCAATGATATATAGTTAAAAAAACTCTAAATTCTCATTTAAAGCCAAAATGTATCAACCATTCTCAGTTTCAAAATACATCCAATAATACCATACGTTTACAATTTCAAATTATTACATCCACAAAATATACCAATTATCCACAAAATATACCAAATTAACTGTAGTGCACTACGTACTACCTAATCATGTGCAAAAAAACATTCTTCCAAAATACATTCATCTAAACCTGTACATCCACCATTAACTCATCACACAAAAAACCTAATAGCTTCTTCAAACAGTAAGGACTCAAAAATTGGAAATCAACATTTTATAAGGCGCTCCACCATTTCCATTATGGAGTTTACTTGGTCATTGTGAAGATGCATTCAGATTTCTGCAGCTCCATCTTGAAAATTTAAAGTCAAGCAGCTGGAACCTTTTTACCGTCCTCAATGAAGTAGATGGCAGCCTCAGGCACCTAGTAAGAGTAAAATTTGTCTAGCTTTTGTTATTAGCAGTAATCCAACTGATCAATTTATATAGGTGATACTTTTACAAGTCCATAAGCTTAATCGGAGATTAGTACTTTCTAAACTCAGTTTACATTTAGTAACTGGCCTGTTTAAAAAGAAAAGGTCCAATTTCATTTCTTAATAGCTTGGAACAATAACAT
Source organism: Hedera helix (assembly GCA_947179155.2). Lineage (NCBI taxonomy): Eukaryota > Viridiplantae > Streptophyta > Magnoliopsida > Apiales > Araliaceae > Hedera > Hedera helix. The sequence continues at coordinate 25,318,879 of OX359276.1, read as the reverse complement.
GATCTGATCAGTCCCAATATTGCTTAGGAAATGTCAAAGCACATAAAAGGTGGTTAAAGCAACTTACATCAGGCCAGGTTTCTGTTATATAAAGTCCACAACATCAGATGCGATGTCCCCTTGAACATCAATATGCTCTTTGTCAATTGGCCCCTAAAACCAGCGATTTTCATATAATTATGCAACAATGTATTGTAGAAAAAAGTTCCCTACTAGTACATGTAAGCTATTACCTTAACAATAGATGCTCTAGTGGAATTTTTTTTCCCAAACCGTTTTGAAGCGCTACTAAGTTTGACACCTAAAACAACATCCTCACAAGTTAAAATACAGTAACTTAGTGAATAGTCATATCATTCATCTCAACAGCATATGACTCATCAAAGAACTCCAGTCCTTTAACAGTGGTGATACATTTGCGCTTGTTGCGCACGACCTTTTCAATAATGACTACTTGCTTCTCCTGCAATAGATTCCACTAATTAGTATTGTTCAACTTATTATTCTTATTATTTGATATGAAACAACTTAATAAAATCACAGGAAGGAGAGAGCCTGCAACAGTTCACCTACAAGAATAATTGATTAATTCCAACCACTCTATCTATACAAGGTCAATTATTCCTCGATGCTATATTTGTTTATACATGTTTCATGAAGCAGTGCATTAAGTGAAGTGCTTTTACATACTGAGAATTCAACTTATGTTTGGTGAATAGTTCTAAATTGGGTGTCCAATTATATAATTTTTTGACTTCAATATAAATAATGTTTGGGAACTCAAAAGTTTAGGGCCTTTAAGGAATGCCATTACAAAAGCTCCACCGACGCATAATATCGTTCCCATTATCTTGGCAATGCTTCTCCAGCTCCGAAGTTTTATTTTCTCCAATCTATATAATTATAATCATCACATTAGGAAAAAGTAAGTTAAATTGGTATAGTAATAAATACATACACTGAAATATGGTGTCTACTTCATTCCAATTTTCAACAATGACATTGCTATAGAAGAAGTTTCCAAGACGGGCATGAACAGTTGTTGGGATACATATAAATTAGGAGTATTGAAATTGGGATATAAATAGCGCTAGTAATATATAGTTGAAGTTGTAGACAAACCCAACAAGGAGTGCAATTACAAAGGTGACTGCAGGGAGCAGATTGGACATTGCACTTGCCGTGGAGGATGAGGCTAGATATAGTCCCTCAAAGTATATGTTCTGGTTCATTGTTACTCTGTAAATAATAAACACAAAAGCATCATTAGTAAGTAAATCATCTCTCTTCCTATATATGTAATTTATACAGATTAAAATTACCCAATAAGAGAGGCCAAAAATATCAAACAAAAGCTCCTTAATCCCAAACAACTTGTATTTGTTTTACTCCTGAACCAAAACAAAATTAAATCAAACATGACAGAGAAATAAATAGATAGAGAAAGAGTAGTTGAAATGAAACTATATATATATATATATATATATATATATATATATATATATATATATATGTATGTATGTATGTAGTGTAATGGATGGTTAGTAAAACTCCAAGCAATTTTCCCTCTCATTTTCCAAGTTCCAGTCAGGGGAAAACAGAAGGAAAAGAAAACTTGTATATAAAACTTGTAACTTACATAACTTGCAAAATCAAGCCATGTACCCCAAAGATACATGCATGGCTACCTTTAAACTATCACTTAAACACATCAACTTCAAACTTTAGAGTAAGAACATGATTATACCTCCTTGGATATCCAACTTCTTTGCATAGATAGCTTCATCTTGATGAGTTCTTCCTCTTTTCTTCTTGTTACTTAGCCACTTGAGATCTCTAACTTCATGATTTCTAGATTTTCTCTAACATTTCATGGTTCCTTATCTCTTTTTCTCTCCTTTGCTAGAACTTTCGGATGATGAGAAAGAAAATGAAACAAGCTAGCTAGATACTCATACATATATTACATACCATCTCCAACACTTAACCATTATAGTTAAGTTAATCCAAGCATGGTTAGGGATTTTTAAGACATTTCACATAATAAGTGAAGGATATTTCCGTCATTTCACCAATTGGGACATATATGTCATTATCCAAATTGTCAAGGGCATTGTAGTCATTGAACCACTCTAGGACACATTGGTCATTACATAACTTGACAAGGGCATTTTGGTCATTGCCACAAAATTCTAGCAAATTTAATCCCTTAAATTTCTAATTTGTTCATTTTTATCCAAATCAATTCCTTTTTGCTCCCAACTTGCTTTATTATGTTTGAATTTCATTCCATCATCAAATACTCCATAATTTGCTTGTCCCATATCACTTGTCACAATTTGAGCATCGAATTTCCTTAATATTAATAATTCACAAAATTGCCAAATTTCATATTATTCCTTAAATTCTAATTTCTATGAACCTTTTGATTCCTCAATAAATAAATTCCAATTTTCAATATTTCAAATAGTCATTTTACTCACCTTTTCTATAAAACGCTTCCTCGAGAAGCGAACCTCGATCGGATTATCAAAATCCATTATCATTTTCCTTTAAACTCGTAATGTCATAATTTCAATGTTAACGTCTATTGATTCGTTTACTTTACACACATATGCTAATTCTCAACACACATACTATCTACATTCCTTCTACATACTTTAGGGGTATCACATTTTGTATTTATACATCATATACAAAATTATCTTATTTTAATCCAATATATATCCATTCTTTGGTAAACTTCAACTATTCACATATCAAATCCTTAATATTCCTCAATAAATCAATTAGGTCATACGATTTTTTATTCTCTGCACATATATACATATTTTACCTTGTCATTCTCATATCATCGCCTCTCCAAGCCTATTCATTAATCTTGCTGCTAACATTCATAACTAAAGGCTCAATTCACATATAAATTCCTTCTTTCCATCATTTCTAAACTTTAATTCCTTCTATATATATCTTGCCAAATATACATATATACATACATTTAACCTACCATATAGGTCATATATAACACATTGATTAAATAATATTTCTTATTTAATCTCTCCTTATTACTTTATGTCATTCAAGCTAGGTTTTAACTATTAACCTTTACTTAATTAATCATTATCCTCATTTAAAATTCATGTTAAATCCTGGGGTGTCACAGACGCCCCTAAATCACTATACTTACTATAGCTGACTTGATACTCACTATAAATGCTAAATCATTAGGTTTATAGATGATTTTCCTTTAATTGTAAATAAGGTTCTCATCTTAATTCCCAAAGATCTTTCATTATTTTATATCATGTCCTTGTAATAGATGCAAGAGACTAAATACTCAATCATAACATTTTATCCTTAAGATTTAGAGATTCTATAACTTTACATATCCCAAGATTCACGGCATTAAATCATTAGGACGGCTTTTGGAAACAGAGAATCTCGTGGTGAATGTTTGTATTCTCACCCATGATAAATGTTTGCATCTTTATCCGTGACAAATGGTTGTATCTTTGTCCGGTGCAAAATTCTATTTCTGTATAGAACACTACCCACCTAGTTAAAACCCTCACTCAAAACATATTTGGTTATAGTGATATATCTTCATATCAATCATCCTACTTATCTGACATTCAGAATAGTATTAACTATTTATACCTGGGTCCGAGGAACCTAACGATGGATTTGACCAGTCAACATCGATTAGTCTTATCTCGGATGTACAACACTAACAAGTTATTTACCGATCCTCATCCAGATAAATAGATCATTTTCAATACTATGTTACGTTTTAACAATTTAGGTTTAATCAAAGTAAAGACGTAATAAGATAATGTGATAAAACTTGATAATATTTATATAATATTTGGTTACATGTGTGGAACTTGTTCTAATTACAAAATGTCATTATGACTATAGTTAAAAATAGTTAAGAAAAGCAGTAAACTAATCTACACATTTCTTCTTTCCTTTCTTCATTGAGCCAGAGCTCTTGGGTTTGTCTACAAATTAGGTTTATTTGCAAGGGTGAGCTAAAATGCTCAGCAAGTCTTAAACATATAGCATATAAGTGAACTCACACCAATATGGATTGTAAGGATTCATGGCACAATAATTAATATTACAAAATATTTTAGCATAGCAAGACTGAGTGGTGGTTAGACCTTGAACTATTCTTTGTCTTTTGACTTAGAACCATTTATAGTGCATATAGAAAGGGGATCAACCTAATGACATCCTATGTTATGCATAAGATACACGACACTGGACTAATAATGAACAGTGCGATATATTCGTTCATCCCAATTTACTTCACATGTCAGGATCACCCTAAGACAACTTGGTTTGATATAATAAAGCATGATTCGAAATATATCACGAATAAGCATTTTATTTTGCAAGTTATGCCGAAACAAAAAGCAATAACTGTGGCGACCCCAAATCCGGGTTCCATAACCTCAGGTTTGGTTCTCCACTGTACAATACTTACTAACAATTAAATACATAAATTGCATTTAAACTTCTCGGAATAATACAAAATATTCCTTATAAAAAGGCTACACTTCCCAAGGTCGATTAACCTTAACATAGACATTACATATCTTAAGGGAATACAAAAGATTTACAAAAGAAATTACATAAAAGTAATTAATCTAACATGCATCAAACTAATCTAAGCGTTGGCTTTTCCCTTGCCTTTGTCATGTTTAGAACACTTTGACTTAGCTGAAATAAGTTATGATATAGCAAGAATGAACAACTAAATGGCTCAGCAAGTTTATAAGCAAATAACAGGATATATCATGAAGAAAGGGAAATTAATATCAGAGTTTTCAACAATAGATAACAATTGTGAAAGAAATCAAGAATCAATTTATCAATATAGGAATGGATTGACTCTTTAGTACTGAGTGGTCTTTAAGGGCCATGAATTGCTACTAAGGTAGAACAGACATTTATATATATATGACTCCTCGAAAAACTAGTAGTCAAGGAGGTCAGCCTCTTGTACCATATTTATATGCATAACATTCAGACATCTTGCGCAAATTCGATTTTCCGACAGATAAAAATCCCCCTTATTTAGGGTTATTCATTCTCAATCTTACTATAAGAATTCACACCAACCAATGGTTTAGATAAGCTTTTAAAAGATTCAATGTGATGAATTTAACATGCATTGTCTGGCTGAAGCAACTAGCTTAAACTTTCTTAATAGTTCTTGAATTAATGGACTATACATTTGCAAATGCACTATGTGCGAATACAATAACAATAATGACGTGGAATAATTTTAGATAATTAATCAACTTAAAACTCTGTCAAATAATTACGAATGTAGATACTTGCTTAACAATAATTAAACTGCTCAATGTAAATAAGGTTGAAGAACTTTTGCAACAATAAATACAAGTTAGGGTTAAGGAAAACTTGCCTCGTACGTAGTCTACTGCTAAACAATTTAATTTAATTCGCTTTGAACGGACCTAACAATTAATCAGTTTGATCTTAAATTAGTATCATATACACATACATATGATAACCTTTATAACTCTTTCGTAACCACATAATTATAGATTTACAGGTATATTAACACTGAGGAAATATTATCATTACTTGATAATATTTCAATCAAATAAAACCTACATTAAATATCTAATATAGATCATACACTTATCTAATATTATTAACAATTTAATAATATTTAATTAATCTTACAATATTATTAATCATTTAATAATATTTTATTCATTTTCTAATATTATTAATCATTTAATAATATGTTATTAATCTTCTAATATTATTAATCATTTAATAATATTTTATTAATTATCTAATATTATTAATCATTTAATAATATTTTATTCATTATCTAATATTATTAATTATTTAAGAATATTTTATTAATTATCTAATATTATTAATTATTTAATAATATTTTAATCATTAACTAATATTATTAACTATTTACTAATATTTTATTAATTATCTAATATTATTAATGTGACGCCCCGAGATCCCGCCTTCCTTAATTAAGTCCAATTATATCTGGATTACATAGTGATTAACTTAACACCTTATTAACTGGGATCCCGTGCGTCAAACCTTGACATTTGACCTTTAAAATCGTTCTGTTGACCATAAATGCAGTCCATATTTTTTTTTTTTTTTTTTTAAACTTATCTTCATTACTCGTCTCAGGATCGCAACGTTTACTTACTCTTCATTAGAACTTAGGTCAACTATTATTTAATTGTGACATAGTCTATTACAATTTCTATAATCATATTTATTCATGATTTAACATACTCTTTTAATCATATTTATTCATGATTTAACATACTCTTTAAATAAATTTCGCCATGAAGTATTCATACATGGCCCTGATTATACACCTGTTCCTGTTCACAAATACCTTTTTACATTCATCTATATCATACATGTCTTTGTCTACTTATAATTGATCCATACATCAACCTGCTTACCTCATACCTGTATCATGTATAACCTGCTCCATACATTATCTTGTTCGATTGTACCTGTTCACATATCTAAGTAGGCATACATTTATACCATATATGCGAGCTTTGTTATACAAACACTCACCCTACAACAATAATACAATCAAATAGCCTCATTACATCATCTACTTTAAATAATACATACATGCACCTTTAACTATATGGATTTACAAACCATACATCCTTTACTTTCCTCTAGGTTTAACATTTATCAAATTTACATGAACATTTCACATTTATCAAATTTCATTCACGTTTATCCATGCGTTTAACACTCTGTACCTTTAGCTGCACCGGAACCTCCGACCTTCTTGTACTTTACCTGAAATGTTAGTTTATAGCAAGAATGAGCATAAAGCTCAGCAAGTTAATCAGCTAACACCTTTCATGCTCACAATTTATAATATGCGTCGTGCATCCTTTACCTTAATACACTATGCTTAATGTCACGTAGTTCATTTAGCACTTAATCCACATAGTTGCATATAAGACACATTCAATTCATATGCTATCACGTAGCTCACGTAAAATATCTAGTGTACTTAAGTCTGAAAAACTTGCCTGTACGCCTTTATTTTACTTAACCTTTACTTTCCGTCGTCCTTTCATATCCGTCTTGTCGGCTTGCTCATTTCGAGTGCTATCTGTAAACATGCAACCTATATTCATTATTATAGGATCATAGCTTATATAACTTATCAAACTTATCTCATAAATACACGACAATTCGTCTCAAATCATTTCACATTTGATGTATTATACCTTACATAGGTTAATAATACATCCTAGTTCGTTCCCGACCTTTTTCATAACCTTTAGCATGCTTTAACTTAGCTTTAGGCATGTTACATTATGCCATTAATTATCTCATTATACCTTAACACCCTTTACATAGTTCATTTTTATCAATCTAGGGTTTACATAACTTATCTCCATCATTTAGAATCAAAACATTTCATTTTGGGTCAAAAATATCATTTTTTTTTAAACTCTGTCATCCATGGCCCCGGCCGACTTTTGGCCTAAGAAACCACGGCCCCGGCCATGACCTCTCAGTCAAACTTGGCCCCTGCCGTGGTTTTGCCTACAAAACCATGGCCCCGGCTGTGGTCCTCTTTTCTGCCAAAAACTGAAATTTTGATTTTTGCTGCTGCTTTGGTGAATTTTAACTCCTTCACCATACATCCAATTAAGCTCAAATTTGGACCACATCTAGTCCTTACTACATAGTATTTTATAAAAAAATTTACTTGCCTCATTTGGATACTCAAAATCATAGGTACACTAGCCCGTAGGAGGGCTATTCAACTTGTTTCCAGACTTAGAAAAATTTTCAGAACTTTAGAATTCAACTTTTGCAACTTTGTGATTTTTGGCCATAAGCTTTAAAATTCCATTCCGACACTTGACATAGCTCACATACATCATATATGACATGTCCCAACTTTCAAAACCGTAAAATTTCGCACGAGGCGATTTTTGTCCATAAAAATCCGTTTCGAGTCGAAACGATCGATTTTGATCGTTCGAAACTCATTTCCATTCAAATTTCCTTCCGTTGAATACCAAATCAACCTAAACACATGTAATAACATAAAACCTACTCATTTGACTCCATTTTACCTTTAATTTGTCAAAATTGCCAAAAATCACACTTTGACGTCATTTTCATTAACTTTTCACAATTTTCTCATTTCCAAAACATAAGCTATTCTTAGCCCCTTTGTGCAATACTTGATTCTAACTCATCATTTACCACATATAGCACATATTTGACTTGTATGGGCGTTCAAAATCTTTAAAACTTTTCAAATAAACTTATTTTTCCAAAAGGTTCGTTTTGATCGTCGGCGAACGTTTTAAAACATTTAAAACCCACAATTGTCGCCATACGAACCAAACAACTTCCAAATCAACTTGAACACGTGTATTTTATATCAAACTTATCTTTTTGGCCTTATTTGATCACCAATTACACAAAATGGCCAAAATTACACAATAATAACACTTTGTCAACTTTACTTATTTCCATCCTTAAACCAATCTTCAATCTTTGGACTCTATGCTTCACATAGATTATCACGTACACATTTAACGACTTTATATATTCACATAACTTCTATACGCATCTTCCAAGTCACTTTACAGATTATTACGTAGTCTATACACAAAGTATAGCCTAATATTCAAGCTTTTCCTTAACAAATCATAGTTTTCAACCATTTGAGCATCTAGCTTGCCATTTAGCCAAATAATTTGCTTGCATCAAACATGATTAACTTTTCAAACTAGGTTTTCATAACTTCAATCCACATATAACACATGATCATGTCTTAAATCATAATTTCTAGCTTTGAACATGAACTTAATAAGATATTACCTTGTTTTCCAAAATATGAACTTAGGGTTTCATGACTTCTCAACATTTAGCACATAAACTCTTATACAAACTTGCATCTAGCCCCTAATTCATGCATGGCTAGTCTTAAACTAACATTTAAACTCATAAATATTAACTTTCATGGCTCAAACATAATCATACCTTCTTGGATGACCAACTTTTTCACATAAATAGCTTCCTCATGGCAAGCTCTTCCTTTCTCCTTCTTGCTTCTTGATCATTTGAGCAACATAGCTTCCTTGATTCCAAGCTTTTATCCTTGCTTCCATGGTTTCTTTAGCTTTCTCTCTCTTTCTCTCACTTAGCCGGCACTTAGAAATAATATGAATGGCTTAGCATGCTTTGCTTATAATTATATACATATATATGTTATATCAATTCTCCAACAACTAACCATGGTTGGTTAGTTAAACTCTATCATGGTTAGGGTATCTTAAGTCATTTCACATTACTAAACATGGACATAATAGTCATTACCTCAACATAGGACACATTTGTCATTTCATAATTTGTCAATGGCATTTTGGACTTTACTTAAAATTCCTAGAGAATTTAATTCTCATAAATCCATACTTGTTTATTCTTAAACCATTTCAAGTCCATTTTAATCCAAATTTGCTTCATCATACTTGAATTTTATTCCATTATTAAATACTCCACAATTGGCTTGTCCCAAATCTCTTGTCACACCTCAAAATACCAATTTCATTAATCACATATTAATTCATTTAATTGTCAAAATTGCACCTCATTATACATTTGAACCTTCTTGGTTCTCTATTAAATCAATCTCAACTTCCAATATCTCAAATAATCATAACCCTCATTTCACCTATACACCGCTTCCTCGAGAAGTGAACCTCGATCGGATTATCAAAGTCCATCATCATTATCATTTAAACTCATAATATCATAATTACGACTTTAACGTCCTTTCACTTATTTACTTCACTCACATATACCAATTTTCAACATACTTGGAATCTACGTTCCTTATACTCATATTTAAGAGTATTACCTTTTTGTCTTTACACATCATATCACGATTATCTTATTTCAATCATTTAATATCAATCTCCTTAACAAATCCATATATCCATATATCAACACTTAATATTCCATAAATCCTTAATAAACCAATTTAATTATACGGTTTCTTCTTTACTGCACATACATGCTTATTTACCATTCTTATACCCTCGCCTCTCCAGGCCTATTTGTAAGACCCCGAATTTTATGAAATACAAAATTTAATTTTTCTTCATATATATTTTTTTTGAAACAGTAAGTGGTTAAATTAACAAAATTGAAAGTTAAGGATGTTATGTGCAAATTTTATTTTGTCGGACAATATTCGTTTTGTCGGGGAATATTCGTTTGGTCGGGGAATATTCGTGCCGTACGACGGCGCCGAAATAATAAATTATTGGTGGACCCCACAACGGAATATTTGTCGGATATAGAAAACGACAGAAGTAACCTTTTTAAATAAAAATAGTCAACGGAACTGTTAAAATACCGGTGATAAAAGAATAGTAGCATACGGTAGTTTATGGTATTTTCTGTAGCACACGGTACTCTACAGTAACACACGGTATTGCATAGTGTCTCATATTATTGGTCTGATAATTGACACCGTAACTGTTACACATCATTTCATCGATAATTGTCACTGCATAATATTTTATATTATCAATTCAATAATTGTTGTTGCACTGTTTTTAAAATTATTGAACCTAATAATTGTCACAGTAACATATGCACAGTAATTCACATTATTGAATCAATAATTGTCATTACACAGTAACGTATGCTTTATTTTACATTATTGTTATCTCTATTATGATGTTATTTAAACAGTTGTATTTCATTAATTTATTGACTTGATATCTAAGAACTAACTATACTGTATTTATAACAATTAGTCATAATAATTGAATTGATAAAGTTATTTGTTTATAATATAAAGTTAGGTGATTATTAGGTGATATGAAATGAATGGTGTAGATTAAAGTGTGAATTATTGTTGAGTAATTGAATTGATTTGTTTATAATATAAAGTTAGGTGATTATTAGGTGATATGAAATGAATGGTGTAGATTAAAGTGTGAATTATTGTTGAATAATTAAATTGATTTGTTTATAATATAAAGTTAGGTGATTATTAGGTGATATGAAATGAATGGTGTAGATTAAAGATAATATAATATTTGAAATGGATGGTGTAGATTAAAAGATGATCTTTAAATGAATGGTTTAGATTAAATGAATGATAAGATTTTTGGCTATAAATAGAAGCCTTAACTTAAGGATTTTTCAAAAACTTCCTTACTTGTTCTTTCTTTTTCTCTCTAAATACTTCTTGTGAAAGTTCTCTCTAAGTGTGCTTAAGTCATCTTGAGTATTTGTGAAGATCTATAAGTATACGTGTACTGTTCAAGTTAATCAACCTCATTTAAATCAATATCCAGTCACGTGTTGAGGTAAGGGATACCATCTTTTTTATCTTCCATTATTCAAACATACTATGGTAAGGAATATCATTCTTTTCACACTCTTAAATTTATTACGGTAAGGAATGTCATCTTCTTTCATCTTCTATTATTAAAACTTACTACAGTAAGGGATACCATCTTTTTCATCTTCCATTATTCAAACATACTATGGTAAGGGATTATCATTATTTGATTCTCGATAATAATATTGTTTCTTCCTTACTCATAAGACGTGCCTTTTATTTCCATGTATTAAATTGTGGGAATAACCTTACGGAGCGGATTGCCGCCTGTTGGTGAATAACCTTTCGTATTCATTCATTATTAATCTCTGAGAATAACCTTACGGAGCGGATTGCCGCCTGTTTGGTGAATAACTCTTTGTACTCAAATTCTATTAAATTGTGGGAATAACCTTACGGAGCGGATTGCTGCCTGTTTGGTGAATAACTCTTTGCACTCAAATTCTATTAAATTGTGGGAATAACCTTACGGAGCGGATTGCCGCCTGTTTGGTGAATAACTCTTTGTACTCAAATTCTATTAAATTGTGGGAATAACCTTACGGAGCGGATTGCCGCCTGTTGGTGAATAACCCTTTGTATTAATTTTCTTCACCTTTTGTTAATCAAACCTGCTACGGTAAGGGATATTATTTTCTTTCATACTCTTAAATCGAAATTTATTATGGAACTATTGCTTCTATAATTCCTGAAAATATTATATGTTCCATAATAGTTGAACTTCATTATTTCAACTGAACCTTCCTATTTACGTGAACCTTTCTATTGAATTGTAACCGTTATTCTGAACTGTGGATCTTGAATATCATTTTTAAATTTCACTCCACATCATGTTGACAATTTGGACATTATTTGAATCTGTACAAAGTAAACTTCCGATATTTATTGTTATCCTATTTCTTCTGTTCATCATTTATATCATTCTAATCATCCAAAAATCAAGCTGTTGTGAATATCTGTGGCCGGGGGCATAGATGTGATATATTTGTTGAACAGATGATAGGTTAAAGGCGATATAATAGGTTAAAGGCGATACATCTGTTCGGTGTCTTTTATGGCACGTGGTGAATGTTCTCTTTGGCCCGTAGTGCAAAGATGAACTGTTGTTTGGTATGATTATGACCAAAGGCTGAATCTGGTATAATCATGACCGTTGGTGCTATATTGAATATCTTTGGCCCGTAGTACAAAGATGAACTGTTGATGTGCATGATTATGATCAGGAACTGTGAATTTGTATTATCTTGACTAATGATATTTCAGATGATAAAAGTTGATGATGTTTTTTCCTAAAAAGAGAACCGAGTGGACATTATAGTCTGCATTATTCTTCTAATAGATTACTCATTCCGCTGCTATTATTGATCTGAACGTTGTTTAAGAATTTAACTGCAGTTTTTGATATAAACCTTGTAGTCTATTGTATTCTATCAAGAACTCAACTGTTGAAGACTAATGATAATTTATTCGTCATTATCTTAGTCATGATATTCTTTACTGGGCTATTTGAGCTCACCCTTTCTTTTGTTCCATTGTTTTTCAACAGGAGATGAAAACATAACAGGGTCTAGCCGGGGAATGGAGTGAGGGTCCGATGAATAGTTATCATAGTCTTCACGTTTTGTAAAATAGTGTGGCAATAATAGTGAAGACTTAGTTGTGTATTATTATACACTGTATTGTTGTACGTTGTGCTTTGTTGTAATAATTTTGTTGTAGTATTTTGACGACTCAAGTTTGGGCTGTGTGGGCCCAGATTTGGGGGCGTCACAGTTGGCATCAGAGCTTAGGGATATGGTCTTTAATAGAGATCTGGGGTAGAACTAGGAGGGGAGAGACGAATAGAATCAGTCACTAGTGTGTCCTACATAAAATAGATTTTATTATCTAATGAGTCGATTTGAATGTAGGAACATGAAGAGATGAGTCAGTTTATTTGAACTAACATTTATTTTGTGACCACAGATAATTATGGCATCTGGAAATCAGGAGGTTAACTATGAAATTACCGAAACAAATGTAGCTGCAAAACAAGAGGCGACGAATAATCTTCTTACAAACTCAGAGTTGAATCATTTGCCTAAGGCAAAAATTATGCGTGTTCTATCCAGTAAGGATAAAGGTGAAAGCTCTGCTACAGTCGTTCCAGATCCATTCTTAGAAGCAATTAAAGGAAGTAACGAACTTACGGAAATTATTGCCTTTAATTTACTCACTAATTGGGAGAGTGATATCACCTGGTTATGCTCTATAACAAAGGATCAGAATATATGGACTTTTCATATTAGTCTTTGGGATTTATGGTGTTCCAGCTATGATTTTCAAGATTATTTAAAAATGATGTTTCTATACTTTTGGGCGTTACAATTTAGAGGAATTCAGGTTAAGTTAGTCACTATCGTGGAAACTGCAGTCTATCGAAAATACTATTTTAATGGAAATCATTGGTACCTTACTACTGATGAAGTTGATGAACCCGAGAAACAGTTTGCTAGAAAATTATTCAGTGGTATTCCCATGGTTGAAATACGTGAAGATCCGAATGAAGTATTCGGGATTCGATTTGACGATAACAGTCAAGAAACCGAATGAGGTGATAACCGGTAAGCTATTCATAAATTCTCGTGAAGTCTATGCCATATTAGATACTGACTCTATCCACTCTTTTATCTCACCTATATGTACTCAACGTTTAAATTTGACTATTGAAAACTTAAATCTTGTTTTATCAGTTGAAACCTCATTGGGAGAAATACCTATTACATTTACTATCTATAAATCTTGCCTAGTTCAAATCAACAACCTCACATTACCTGTTGACCTTATTTCTTTGGAGATGCGTGAATTTGATGTGATTTTAGGAATTGATTGGTTGACTACCCATCATGCTAAAATTGATTGTTTTCATAAGATTATTAGTTTTCATATTCCTAATCAACCTGTCATGCAAATTCAAGCAACTAAACCATTGAAATCTATAACTGTTATTTCTAGCCATAAAGTCATTCGTTTATTGAAAAACGGATGTCAAGCCTTTTTAGCTCATGTCACTGATTTGAACAAAAATACGTCAAACTTGAATGATATTCCCATTGTTAATGAGTTTCCTGACGTTTTTTCTGAGGAACTTTCTGGCTTACCCCAAACCGTGAAATTGAATTTTGTATTGATCTTGAACCCGGTACCAAGCCCTTTTCCAAAGCTCAATACCAAATGGCTCCCATAGAACGCCAAGAGATGAAAGTTTGATTATTAGATATCGGTATCATTCGAGCGAGGAATGCGAGAAGAGTTTTCAAGAACTCAAGAGGAGACTTGTTTCAGCTCCTGTTCTGACCATTCCATCAGGATCGGGAGAATTTGTCATATATAGCGATGCTTCAGGCAAAGGTCTAGGTTGTGTCCTTATGCAACATGGAAAGGTTATAGCCTATGCCTCTCGAAAGCTCAAAGATTATGAGAAAAACTATCCTACTCGTGATTTAGAGTTGGCAGCAGTCGTTTTCGCGTTGAAGATCTGGAGACACTACTTGTACGGAGAGAAAGTGGATATCTATACGGATCATAAAAGTCTCAAGTATTTCTTCACCCAGAAGGAACTCAACATGCGACAACGACGTTGGCTTGAGCTGTTAAAGGATTATGACCACACAATCCAGTATCACCCGGGAAAGGCGAACGTTTTAGCTGACGCTTTGAGCAGAAAATCTTATGCAAGTACAAGTGCACTGCTGACAACACAAAAGTGTATTTTGTATGACTTGCAAAAGATGGAGATAGAGCTAAAGACACCAGGGACCCACTCGAAGATTGCTCACGTGCGAGTAGAACCAACTTTAATCGATAAAATTAAAGCTGCTCAAGCTACCGATCCGGAACTGATAAACATGATAAAGAAAGTACAAGAAGGTGCCATTCCCGAAGCAAAAATCGACGAGAAAGGAATACTTCGAGTCAACTCTCGACTCTGTGTTCCTAACGATCCTGAATTAAAGCATAAAATCATGATGGAGGCACACAACACGCCGTTTGCAATCCACCCAGGAGGTACCAAGATGTATCGAGATCTTCGCCATACATTTTGGTGGAACAATATGAAAAGAGAGATTGCGGAGTTTATCTCAAGGTGCCTAACTTGTCAACGTGTCAAGGCAGAACATCAAGTTCCTAAAGGTCCATTACAATCACTTGAAGTTCCCGAATGGAAGTGGGAACACATCAATATGGACTTCGTGACGGGTCTTCCAAAAGTTTCTCAAGGCTTAGATGCAATTTGGGTGATCGTAGATAGATTGACCAAATCTGCTCATTTCTTGCCTATACGAGAAAACTTTTCACTTGAACGTCTTGCCGGTATGTACATAAATGAGATCGTGAGATTGCATGGCATGCCAGTTTCCATAGTTTCTGATCGAGATCCTAGATTCACTTCACGCTTTTGGATCAGTCTACAAAAAGCTATGGGCACTGAACTACGTTTTAGTTCTGCATACCATCCTCAAACGGACGGACAATCGGAAAGGACGATCCAGACCCTCGAAGATCTTTTGAGACTTTGTGTATTAGACTTCAAAGGAAGTTGGGATAAGTACTTGCCGTTGGTGGAATTTTCTTACAACAACAGTTACCAAGCAAGCATAGGCATGGCTCCATTCGAGGCTTTGTATGGAAGGAAGTGTCGCTCTCCAATATGTTGGAATGAGGTAGGAGAAGCAAAATTGTTGGGACCCGAGTTGGTACGCTTGACAACAGAAAAGATCCAAATGATCCGACAACGAATACAGACCGCACAAGAACGACAAAAGAGTTTTGCTGATCTTCATCGGAGAGACGAAAGTTTCAACGTCGGAGATCATGTATTTTTACGTGTTTCTCCATGGAAAGGGGTTACGAGATTCGGAAAGAGAGGAAAGCTCAACCCTCGATTTATTGGCCCATTTGAAATCCTCGATCGAATAGGAACCGTAGCCTACAGACTAGCCCTACCACCAAGTATGTCTCGCATCCATAACGTTTTTCACATATCTATGTTACGTAAATATGTGAAGGACCCAAACCACGTCATTGAGTTAGAACCAGACGTTATAGCAGAGGATTTAACATACGAGGAGGTACCTGTTAAGATCCTGGATAAGAAGGAGCAGATCCTACGCTCAAAGGTTATACCTCAAGTTAAGGTTTTATGGAGGAACCAAGATACTGAGGAAATGACCTGGGAGCTAGAATCTGAGATGAAATCTAAGTATCATTACCTCTTCGATATGTCAGGTACGTTAATTTCGGGGACGAAATTTCATAAGGAGGGGAGGTTGTAAGACCCCGAATTTTATGAAATACAAAATTTAATTTTTCTTCATATATATATTTTTTGAAACAGTAAGTGGTTAAATTAACAAAATTGAAAGTTAAGGATGTTATGTGCAAATTTTATTTTGTCGGACAATATTCGCTTTGTCGGGGAATATTCGTTTGGTCGGGGAATATTCGTGCCGTACGACGGCGCCGAAATAATAAATTATTGGTGGACCCCACAACGGAATATTTGTCGGATATAGAAAACGACAGAAGTAACCTTTTTAAATAAAAATAGTCAACGGAACTGTTAAAATACCGGTGATAAAAGAATAGTAGCATACGGTAGTTTATGGTATTTTCTGTAGCACACGGTACTCTACAGTAACACACGGTATTGCATAGTGTCTCATATTATTGGTCTGATAATTGACACCGTAACTGTTACACATCATTTCATCGATAATTGTCACTGCATAATATTTTATATTATCAATTCAATAATTGTTGTTGCACTGTTTTTAAAATTATTGAACCTAATAATTGTCACAGTAACATATGCACAGTAATTCACATTATTGAATCAATAATTGTCATTACACAGTAACGTATGCTTTATTTTACATTATTGTTATCTCTATTATGATGTTATTTAAACAGTTGTATTTCATTAATTTATTGACTTGATATCTAAGAACTAACTATACTGTATTTATAACAATTAGTCATAATAATTGAATTGATAAAGTTATTTGTTTATAATATAAAGTTAGGTGATTATTAGGTGATATGAAATGAATGGTGTAGATTAAAGTGTGAATTATTGTTGAGTAATTGAATTGATTTGTTTATAATATAAAGTTAGGTGATTATTAGGTGATATGAAATGAATGGTGTAGATTAAAGTGTGAATTATTGTTGAATAATTAAATTGATTTGTTTATAATATAAAGTTAGGTGATTATTAGGTGATATGAAATGAATGGTGTAGATTAAAGATAATATAATATTTGAAATGGATGGTGTAGATTAAAAGATGATCTTTAAATGAATGGTTTAGATTAAATGAATGATAAGATTTTTGGCTATAAATAGAAGCCTTATGTGACGCCCCCAAATCTAGGCCCACACAGCCCAAACTTGAGTCGTCAAAAGACTGCAACAAAATTGTTACAACAAAGCACAACGTACAACAATACAGTGTATAATAATACACAACTAAGTCTTCACTATTATTGCCACACTATTTTACAACACGTGAAGACTAGGATAGCTATTCCTCGGACTCTCACTCCATCCCCCGGCTAGACCCCGTTACGTTTTCATCTCCTGTTGAAAAACAATGGAACAAAAGAAAGGGTGAGCTCAAATAGCCCAGTAAGAAATATCATGACTAAGATAATGACGAATAAATTATCATTAGCCTTTAACAGTTGAGTTCTTGATAGAATACAATAGACTACAAGGTTTATATCAAAAACTGTAGTTAAATTCTTAAACAATGTTCAGATCAATAATAGCAGCGGAATGAACAATCTATTAGAAGAATAATGCAGACTATAATGTCCACTCGCTTCTCTTTTTAGTAAAAATATCATCAACTTTTATCATCTGAAATACCATTAGTCAAGATAATACAACTTCACAGTTCCTGGTCATAATCATGCAGATCAACAGTTCGTCTTTGCACTACGGGCCAAAGACATTCAATATAACACCAACGGTCATGATTATACCAGATTCAGCCTTTGGTCATAATCATACCAACCAACAGTTCATCTTTGCACTACGGGCCAAAGAGAACATTCACCACGTGTCATAAAAGACACCGAACAGATGTATCGCCTTTAACCTAGTATATCGCCTTTAACCTATCATCTGTTCAACAATTATATCACATCTGTGCCCCCGGCCACAGATATTCACAACAGCTTGATTCTTGATGATTAATACAAATAACAGTGATACAAATGATGAACAGAAGAACAGGATAAACAATAAGTATCGGAAGTTTACTTTGTGCAGATTCAAATAATGTCCAAATTGCCAACATGATGTGGAGTGAAATTTAAAAATGATATTCAAGATCCACAGTTCAGAATAACGATTACAGTTCAATAGAAATGTTCAGAAAATAGGAAGGTTCAGTTGAAATAATGAAGTTCAACTATTATGGAACATATAATATTTTCAGGAATTATAGAAGCAATAGTTCCATAATAAGTTTCGATTTAGGTGTATGAAAGAAAATAATATCTCTTACCGTAGCAGGTTTGATTAACAAAAGGTGAAGGGAATTAATATCCCTTACCATAGTAAGTTTGAATAATGGAAGATGAAAAAGATGGTATCCCTTATGAGTATAAAGGAAAATGATATCACTTACGAATATGGAATAAAAGTGTCATGTGATAATTCGTGTAGACAAATTATTTCCACACGAGACAAATAAAAAGGGTTATTCACCAACAGGCGATAATCCGCACCGTAAGGTTATTCCCATCAATTTGAATACGAATAGTTATTCACCAAACAGGCGTAATCCGCACCGTAAGGTTATTCCCACAATTTAATAGAATTTGAACACGAAGAGTTATTCACCAAACAGGCGTAATCCGCACCGTAAGGTTATTCCCACAATTTAATAGAATTTGAACACGAAGAGTTATTCACCAAACAGGCGTAATCCGCACCGTAAGGTTATTCTCAAAGATTAATAAGGAATGAATACAAAAGGTTATTCACCAACAGGCGATAAACCGCGCCGTAAGGTTATTCCCACAATTTAATACATGGAAATAAATGGCACAAGAAAGAAACGATATTATTTTCGAGAATCAAAGAATGATAATCCCTTCAAGTAAGAAAGAAAATAATATCCATTTATGATGATGAAAAGAGTGATACCCCTTACCGTAGTAAGTTTAAATAATAGAATATGGAAAAAAACGATATTCCTTACCACAGTAAATTTAAGAGTTTGAAATGAATGGTATTCCTTACCATAGTAAGTTAGAATATGAAAGAAGATAATATTCCTTACCGTAATAAATTTAAGAGTGTGAAAAGAATGATATTCCTTACCTTAACACGTGACTGGATATTGTTTTAAATGAGGT
Source organism: Hedera helix (assembly GCA_947179155.2). NCBI lineage: Eukaryota > Viridiplantae > Streptophyta > Magnoliopsida > Apiales > Araliaceae > Hedera > Hedera helix. The sequence goes on along the minus strand of OX359276.1, from coordinate 25,299,028 downwards.
TGATCAACCTATATATTTATAATATAAATTAGTAATTACCACATATAAATTTCAAAGTGTATGATAACTCGTATATTATGAACTATCAAAATTATATATATTTAACATAATTTTTGTAGTATAATATAATAACTTTAGAATAGTTTTTAAAATAATAAATCTTCTAAAGAAAGCTTTTAAAAATGAATCTTCTAATAGAAGAGTCTTCTAAAGGAAGATTTGTGAATACCATGAAAAATAGGAATTTATAAAATTACTACTCTTTAATAAAAGACTTACTTGAAAAATTTCTGCACTCCTTTTGGCTTTCAAACTCTCAAAATAACCTTACTATTCTCAGAGAAAACTCATAAAATTCTTATAGAAAAATTTTATGTTTTAGGTGTGATTTTTCTATTCAGCTGAACAAGCTATTTATAGGGGAAAATGGGGTACTATGCGTGGTAGGTGGGCACTGTGCATTTGGTAGGTGAGAGAGGCTGCGCAAACGTTTTTTTTTTTTAAAAAATTTCAATACTTGCACAGTAACTTTGCACAGTAACTTTAAAATTTTCAAAAAGTGAACAGTAATGAACAGTAACTTTTGTCAGCCGATGAATAGTGATTTCCGGGAGTGAACAGTGACTCCGGAGTAACTTTTCCGATGTGAACAGTAACTTCCGTCAGTGAATAGTAACTTTTGAAAAATAATAATATTTATTTTATTTTATTTTATTTTATTTATTCTACCTGTGGATCCAACATATAAAATAATGCTACAACAATGATAACAATAATGTAATAAACATGTTACAGATTATTATTAATTTAAATAATATAAATTACTGTGTATTTGCTACTGTGACAATTATTTGGTTCAATAATTTTAAAATACAACGCACCAGCAATTATTGACTCAATGATATAAAATGCAGTGTAATGACAATTATTAAATCAATAATGCAAAATACTGTGTAGCAACAATTATTGAATTGATAACATAAAATATTATACAACAACAATTATTGATGAAATGATGTGCAACAGTTAGGGTGTCAATTTCAGATCAATAATATAAGACACTGTGCAATACCGTGTGCTACTGTAGAGTACCGCATGCTACTGTAGAATACCATAAATTACCGTATGCTACTATTCTTTTATCACCAGTATTTAAATAGTTAACACCGTTGACTATTTTTATTTAAAAAGGTTACTTCTGTCGTTTTCTATATCCGACAATTATTCCGTTGTGGGGTCCACCAATAATTAGTTATTTCGGCGCCGTCGTACGACACGAATATTATATTGCGCCGTCGTACGGGCAGAACGAATATTCCCCGACAAAACGAATATTCCCCGACAAAAAGAATATTGTCCAACAAGGTATAATTTGCACGAAACATCCTTAACTTTAAACTTTATCGATTTAACCACTTACTGTTTCAGGAAAAATATATATGAAGAAAAATTAAATTTTGTATTTCATAAATTCGGGGTCTTACAACCTCCCCTCCTTATGAAATTTCGTCCCCGAAATTGACGTACCTGGCATTTCGAAGAGGTATGGATACCTAGACATCATCTCAGATTCTAGCTCCCAGGTCATTTCCTCAATATCTTGGTTCCTCCATAAAACCTTAACTTGAGGTATAACCTTTGAGCGTAAGATCTGCTCCTTCTTATCTAGGATCTTAACAGGTACTTCCTCATACGTTAAATCTTCTGCTATAACGTCTGGTTCTAACTCAATGACGTGGTTTGGGTCCTTCACATATTTACGTAACATAGATATGTGAAAAACGTTATGGATGCGAGACATACTTGGTGGTAAGGCTAGTCTGTAAGCTACAGTTCCCACCCGATCGAGGATTTCAAATGGGCCAATAAATCGAGGGTTGAGTTTTCCTCTCTTTCCGAATCTCGTAACCCCTTTCCATGGAGAAACACGTAAGAATACATGATCTCCGACGTTGAATCTCTCATCTCTCCGATGAAGATCGGCATAACTCTTTTGTCGTTCTTGTGCTGTCTGTATTCGTTGTCGGATCATTTGGATCTTTTCGGTCGTTAAGCGTACCAACTCGGGTCCCAACAGTTTTGCTTCTCCTACCTCATTCCAACATACTGGAGAGCGACACTTGCGTCCATATAAAGCCTCGAATGGAGCCATACCTATACTTGTTTGGTAACTGTTGTTGTAGGAAAATTCCACCAATGGCAAGTACTTATCCCAACTTGCTTTGAAATCTAGTACGCAAAGTCTCAAAAGATCTTCGAGGGTCTGGATCGTCCTTTCCGATTGTCCGTCCGTTTGAGGATGGTATGCAGAACTAAAACGTAGTTCAGTGCCCATAGCTTTTTGTAGACTGATCCAAAAGCGTGAAGTGAATCTAGGATCTCGATCAGAAACTATGGAAACTGGCATGCCATGCAATCTCACGATCTCATTTATGTACATACCGGCAAGACGTTCAAGTGAAAAGTTTTCTCGTATAGGCAAGAAATGAGCGGATTTGGTCAATCTATCTACGATGACCCAAATTGCATCTAAGCCTTGAGAAACTTTGGGAAGACCCGTCACGAAATCCATATTGATGTGTTCCCACTTCCATTCGGGAACCTCAAGTGGTTGTAAAGGACCCTTAGGTACTTGATGCTCTGCCTTGACACGTTGACAAGTTAAACACCTTGAGATAAACTCTGCAATCTCCCTTTTCATATTGTTCCACCAAAATGTATGTCGAAGATCTCGATACATCTTGGTACCTCCAGGGTGGATTGCAAATGGCGTGTTGTGTGCCTCCATCATGATTTTATGCTTTAATTCAGGATCGTTAGGAACACAGAGTCGAGAGTTGACTCGAAGTATTCCTTTCTCGTCGATTCTTGCTTCGGGAATGGTACCTTCTTGTACTTTCTTTATCATGTTTATCAGTTCCGGATCGGTAGCTTGAGCAGCTTTAATTTTATCGATTAAAGCTGGTTCTACTCGCACGTGAGCAATCTTCGAGTGGGTCCCTGGTGTCTTTAGCTCCATCTCCATCTTTTGCAAGTCGTACAAAATACGCTTTTGTGTTGTCAGCAGTGCACTTGTACTCGCATAAGATTTTCTGCTCAAAGCGTCAGCTACAACGTTCGCCTTTCCCGGGTGATACTGGATTGTGTGGTCGTAATCCTTCAACAACTCAAACCAACGTCGTTGTCGCATGTTGAGTTCCTTGTGGGTGAATAAATACTTGAGACTTTTATGATCCGTATAGATATCCACTTTTTCTCCGTACAAGTAGTGTCTCCAGATCTTCAACGCGAAAACGACTGCTGCCAACTCTAGATCATGAGTAGGATAATTTTTCTCATAATCTTTGAGTTGTCGAGAGGCATAAGCTATAACCTTTCCATGTTGCATAAGGACACAACCTAGACCTTTGCCTGAAGCATCGCTATATATGACGAATTTTCCTGATCCTGATGGAATGGTCAGAACAGGAGCTGAAACAAGTCTCCTCTTGAGTTCTTGAAAACTCTTCTCGCATTCCTCGCTCGAATGATACCGATATCTAATAATCAAACTTTCATCTCTTGGCGTTCTATGGGAGCCATTTGGTGTTGGGCTTTGGAAAAGGGTTTAGTATCGGGTTCAAGATCGATACAGAATTCAATTTCTCGGTTTGGGGATAAGCCAGGAAGTTCCTCAGGAAAAACGTCAGGAACTCATTAACAATAGGAATATCATTCAAGTTTGACGTGTTTTTGTTCAAATCAATGACATGGGCTAAAAAGGCTTGACATCCGTTTTTCAATAAACGAATGACTTTATGGCTAGAAATAATAGTTATAGATTTCAATGGTTTAGTTGCTTGAATTTGCATGACAGGTTGATTAGGAATATGAAAACTAATAATCTTATGAAAACAATCAATTTTAGCATGATGGGTAGTCAACCAATCAATTCCTAAAATCACATCAAATTCATGCATTTCCAAAGAAATAAGGTTAACAGGTAATGTGAGGTTGTTGATTTAAACTAGGCAAGATTTATAGATAGTAAATGTAATAGGTATTTCTCCCAATGAGATTTCAACTGATAAGACAAGATTTAAGTTTTCAATAGGCAAATTTAAACGTTGAGTACATATAGGTGAGATAAAAGAGTGGATAGAGCCAATATCTAACATGGCATAGACTTCTCGAGAATTGATGAATAGCTTACCGGTCATCACCTCATTCGATTTCTTGATCATCAAGGCTGTCATCATCAAATCGAGTCCCATGTACTTCATCCGGATCTTCACGTATTTCAACCATGGGGATACCACAAAATAGTTCTCTAACGAACTGTTTCTCAGATTCTTCAACTTCATCAGTAGTAGCGTACCAATGATTTCCATTAAAATAGTATTTTCGATAGACTACAGTTTCCACGATAGTGACTAACTTAACCTGAATTCCTCTAAATTGTAACGCCCAAAAGTAGAGATACATCATTTTTAAATAATCTTGAAAATCATAGCTCGAACACCATAAATCCCAAAGACTTATATGAAACGTCCATATATTCCGATCCTTTGTTATCGAGCATAACCAGGTGATGATATGTTTCCAACTGTCGAGCAAATTAAAGGCAACAATTTCCGCAAGTTCCGGATATCCTTTAAAGAACGAATTTGGAAGAACGACGGTAGAACTTTCACCTTCTTCTTCTTTCGATTGGATATAAATAATTTTTGCTTTAGGCAAATTATTCAACTCTGAGTTTGTAGAAGAATTGTTTGTGGCCTCTACATTCACTTCGGGTACTCCGTGGTTAACCTCCTGATTTCCAGATGACATACTTAACTGTGGTCACAAAATAAATGTTAGTTCAAATAAACTGACTCATCACTTCATGTCCCTATATTCAAATCAACTCATTAGATAATAAAATCTAATTTAGGTAGGACATACTAGTGACTGATTCTATTCGTCTCTCCCCTCCTAGTTCTAACCCCAGATCTCTATTAAAGACCATATCCCTAAGCTCTGATGCCAACTGTGACGCCCCCAAATCTAGGCCCACACAGCCCAAACTTGAGTCGTCAAAAGACTGCAACAAAATTATTACAACAAAGCACAACGTACAACAATACAGTGTATAATAATACACAACTAAGTCTTCACTATTATTGCCACACTATTTTACAACACGTGAAGACTAGGATAGCTATTCCTCGGACTCTCACTCCATCCCCCGGCTAGACCCCGTTACGTTTTCATCTCCTGTTGAAAAACAATGGAACAAAAGAAAGGGTGAGCTCAAATAGCCCAGTAAGAAATATCATGACTAAGATAATGACGAATAAATTATCATTAGCCTTTAACAGTTGAGTTCTTGATAGAATACAATAGACTACAAGGTTTATATCAAAAACTGTAGTTAAATTCTTAAACAATGTTCAGATCAATAATAGCAGCGGAATGAACAATCTATTAGAAGAATAATGCAGACTATAATGTCCACTCGCTTCTCTTTTTAGTAAAAATATCATCAACTTTTATCATCTGAAATACCATTAGTCAAGATAATACAACTTCACAGTTCCTGGTCATAATCATGCAGATCAACAGTTCGTCTTTGCACTACGGGCCAAAGACATTCAATATAACACCAACGGTCATGATTATACCAGATTCAGCCTTTGGTCATAATCATACCAACCAACAGTTCATCTTTGCACTACGGGCCAAAGAGAACATTCACCACGTGTCATAAAAGACACCGAACAGATGTATCGCCTTTAACCTAGTATATCGCCTTTAACCTATCATCTGTTCAACAATTATATCACATCTGTGCCCCCGGCCACAGATATTCACAACAGCTTGATTCTTGATGATTAATACAAATAACAGTGATACAAATGATGAACAGAAGAACAGGATAAACAATAAGTATCGGAAGTTTACTTTGTGCAGATTCAAATAATGTCCAAATTGCCAACATGATGTGGAGTGAAATTTAAAAATGATATTCAAGATCCACAGTTCAGAATAACGATTACAGTTCAATAGAAATGTTCAGAAAATAGGAAGGTTCAGTTGAAATAATGAAGTTCAACTATTATGGAACATATAATATTTTCAGGAATTATAGAAGCAATAGTTCCATAATAAGTTTCGATTTAGGTGTATGAAAGAAAATAATATCTCTTACCGTAGCAGGTTTGATTAACAAAAGGTGAAGGGAATTAATATCCCTTACCATAGTAAGTTTGAATAATGGAAGATGAAAAAGATGGTATCCCTTATGAGTATAAAGGAAAATGATATCACTTACGAATATGGAATAAAAGTGTCATGTGATAATTCGTGTAGACAAATTATTTCCACACGAGACAAATAAAAAGGGTTATTCACCAACAGGCGATAATCCGCACCGTAAGGTTATTCCCATCAATTTGAATACGAATAGTTATTCACCAAACAGGCGTAATCCGCACCGTAAGGTTATTCCCACAATTTAATAGAATTTGAACACGAAGAGTTATTCACCAAACAGGCGTAATCCGCACCGTAAGGTTATTCCCACAATTTAATAGAATTTGAACACGAAGAGTTATTCACCAAACAGGCGTAATCCGCACCGTAAGGTTATTCTCAAAGATTAATAAGGAATGAATACAAAAGGTTATTCACCAACAGGCGATAAACCGCGCCGTAAGGTTATTCCCACAATTTAATACATGGAAATAAATGGCACAAGAAAGAAACGATATTATTTTCGAGAATCAAAGAATGATAATCCCTTCAAGTAAGAAAGAAAATAATATCCATTTATGATGATGAAAAGAGTGATACCCCTTACCGTAGTAAGTTTAAATAATAGAATATGGAAAAAAACGATATTCCTTACCACAGTAAATTTAAGAGTTTGAAATGAATGGTATTCCTTACCATAGTAAGTTAGAATATGAAAGAAGATAATATTCCTTACCGTAATAAATTTAAGAGTGTGAAAAGAATGATATTCCTTACCTTAACACGTGACTGGATATTGTTTTAAATGAGGTTGATCAACCTATATATTTATAATATAAATTAGTAATTACCACATATAAATTTCAAAGTGTATGATAACTCGTATATTATGAACTATCAAAATTATATATATTTAACATAATTTTTGTAGTATAATATAATAACTTTAGAATAGTTTTTAAAATAATAAATCTTCTAAAGAAAGCTTTTAAAAATGAATCTTCTAATAGAAGAGTCTTCTAAAGGAAGATTTGTGAATACCATGAAAAATAGGAATTTATAAAATTACTACTCTTTAATAAAAGACTTACTTGAAAAATTTCTGCACTCCTTTTGGCTTTCAAACTCTCAAAATAACCTTACTATTCTCAGAGAAAACTCATAAAATTCTTATAGAAAAATTTTATGTTTTAGGTGTGATTTTTCTATTCAGCTGAACAAGCTATTTATAGGGGAAAATGGGGTACTATGCGTGGTAGGTGGGCACTGTGCATTTGGTAGGTGAGAGAGGCTGCGCAAACGTTTTTTTTTTTTAAAAAATTTCAATACTTGCACAGTAACTTTGCACAGTAACTTTAAAATTTTCAAAAAGTGAACAGTAATGAACAGTAACTTTTGTCAGCCGATGAATAGTGATTTCCGGGAGTGAACAGTGACTCCGGAGTAACTTTTCCGATGTGAACAGTAACTTCCGTCAGTGAATAGTAACTTTTGAAAAATAATAATATTTATTTTATTTTATTTTATTTTATTTATTCTACCTGTGGATCCAACATATAAAATAATGCTACAACAATGATAACAATAATGTAATAAACATGTTACAGATTATTATTAATTTAAATAATATAAATTACTGTGTATTTGCTACTGTGACAATTATTTGGTTCAATAATTTTAAAATACAACGCACCAGCAATTATTGACTCAATGATATAAAATGCAGTGTAATGACAATTATTAAATCAATAATGCAAAATACTGTGTAGCAACAATTATTGAATTGATAACATAAAATATTATACAACAACAATTATTGATGAAATGATGTGCAACAGTTAGGGTGTCAATTTCAGATCAATAATATAAGACACTGTGCAATACCGTGTGCTACTGTAGAGTACCGCATGCTACTGTAGAATACCATAAATTACCGTATGCTACTATTCTTTTATCACCAGTATTTAAATAGTTAACACCGTTGACTATTTTTATTTAAAAAGGTTACTTCTGTCGTTTTCTATATCCGACAATTATTCCGTTGTGGGGTCCACCAATAATTAGTTATTTCGGCGCCGTCGTACGACACGAATATTATATTGCGCCGTCGTACGGGCAGAACGAATATTCCCCGACAAAACGAATATTCCCCGACAAAAAGAATATTGTCCAACAAGGTATAATTTGCACGAAACATCCTTAACTTTAAACTTTATCGATTTAACCACTTACTGTTTCAGGAAAAATATATATGAAGAAAAATTAAATTTTGTATTTCATAAATTCGGGGTCTTACACCTTAACTTAAGGATTTTTCAAAAACTTCCTTACTTGTTCTTTCTTTTTCTCTCTAAATACTTCTTGTGAAAGTTCTCTCTAAGTGTGCTTAAGTCATCTTGAGTATTTGTGAAGATCTATAAGTATACGTGTACTGTTCAAGTTAATCAACCTCATTTAAATCAATATCCAGTCACGTGTTGAGGTAAGGGATACCATCTTTTTTATCTTCCATTATTCAAACATACTATGGTAAGGAATATCATTCTTTTCACACTCTTAAATTTATTACGGTAAGGAATGTCATCTTCTTTCATCTTCTATTATTAAAACTTACTACAGTAAGGGATACCATCTTTTTCATCTTCCATTATTCAAACATACTATGGTAAGGGATTATCATTATTTGATTCTCGATAATAATATTGTTTCTTCCTTACTCATAAGACGTGCCTTTTATTTCCATGTATTAAATTGTGGGAATAACCTTACGGAGCGGATTGCCGCCTGTTGGTGAATAACCTTTCGTATTCATTCATTATTAATCTCTGAGAATAACCTTACGGAGCGGATTGCCGCCTGTTTGGTGAATAACTCTTTGTACTCAAATTCTATTAAATTGTGGGAATAACCTTACGGAGCGGATTGCTGCCTGTTTGGTGAATAACTCTTTGCACTCAAATTCTATTAAATTGTGGGAATAACCTTACGGAGCGGATTGCCGCCTGTTTGGTGAATAACTCTTTGTACTCAAATTCTATTAAATTGTGGGAATAACCTTACGGAGCGGATTGCCGCCTGTTGGTGAATAACCCTTTGTATTAATTTTCTTCACCTTTTGTTAATCAAACCTGCTACGGTAAGGGATATTATTTTCTTTCATACTCTTAAATCGAAATTTATTATGGAACTATTGCTTCTATAATTCCTGAAAATATTATATGTTCCATAATAGTTGAACTTCATTATTTCAACTGAACCTTCCTATTTACGTGAACCTTTCTATTGAATTGTAACCGTTATTCTGAACTGTGGATCTTGAATATCATTTTTAAATTTCACTCCACATCATGTTGACAATTTGGACATTATTTGAATCTGTACAAAGTAAACTTCTGATATTTATTGTTATCCTATTTCTTCTGTTCATCATTTATATCATTCTAATCATCCAAAAATCAAGCTGTTGTGAATATCTGTGGCCGGGGGCATAGATGTGATATATTTGTTGAACAGATGATAGGTTAAAGGCGATATAATAGGTTAAAGGCGATACATCTGTTCGGTGTCTTTTATGGCACGTGGTGAATGTTCTCTTTGGCCCGTAGTGCAAAGATGAACTGTTGTTTGGTATGATTATGACCAAAGGCTGAATCTGGTATAATCATGACCGTTGGTGCTATATTGAATATCTTTGGCCCGTAGTACAAAGATGAACTGTTGATGTGCATGATTATGATCAGGAACTGTGAATTTGTATTATCTTGACTAATGATATTTCAGATGATAAAAGTTGATGATGTTTTTTCCTAAAAAGAGAACCGAGTGGACATTATAGTCTGCATTATTCTTCTAATAGATTACTCATTCCGCTGCTATTATTGATCTGAACGTTGTTTAAGAATTTAACTGCAGTTTTTGATATAAACCTTGTAGTCTATTGTATTCTATCAAGAACTCAACTGTTGAAGACTAATGATAATTTATTCGTCATTATCTTAGTCATGATATTATTTACTGGGCTATTTGAGCTCACCCTTTCTTTTGTTCCATTGTTTTTCAACAGGAGATGAAAACATAACAGGGTCTAGCCAGGGAATGGAGTGAGGGTCCGATGAATAGTTATCATAGTTTTCACGTTTTGTAAAATAGTGTGGCAATAATAGTGAAGACTTAGTTGTGTATTATTATACACTGTATTGTTGTACGTTGTGCTTTGTTGTAATAATTTTGTTGTAGTATTTTGACGACTCAAGTTTGGGCTGTGTGGACCCAGATTTGGGGGCGTCACACTATTCATTTAACTCATTATTAACTTTCATAATTATGCATCAATTTAATTATGCATTTCTTTATTTATCTCTTTCCTTTCCTTACTGCTCAAATAACCATATACACATTTTAAATATACCACATAGGTCACATATAATACATTGATCATATAATAACTTATTCTTAAACATTCTTAGACCTTCTATCAACCATAACTAGGTTTTATTTATTAATCTTTACATAAATAAATCATAATCATTATTTAGAAATTCACTAAAATCCAGGGATGTCACAATTAATCACTTAATAATATTTTATTAATTATCTAACATTATTAATCATTAAATAATATTTTATTCATATTCTAATATTATTATTCAATTAATAATATTTTATCTTTTTATTGATATTAGTACTCATTTAATAATATTTTATTGACTTTATAATATTATTATACTTTTAATAATATTTTAATGTTTTTCTAATATTATTATTTATTTAATAATATTTTATTAACTTAATTATATTATTAATCTTTTAATAATATTTATATAATTTTAATAATTAAATCAATTATCTATAACTTTAAAAATACATTTATTAAGTCCAAAAATACAAAAATAATTTTTGGAATATTTTTTACTTTTTGACCCAAAATGAGCTGACCCGGCCAGCCCCGACCCAGTTCAGATTTATTATTTTTCCCGAAACAGTATACGGCGCCCCGGCGCAGTGATTTGTACTGCAACCCGGCGCCCCGACGCTATACTGCACAAACAAATTTTAATTTTCAGATTTTTGATAATATTTTAATCACTTATTAATATTATTAATTATTTAATAATATTTTAATCACTTATTAATATTATTAATCATTTAATAATATATTAATCACATATTAATATTATTAACCATTTCATAATATTTTAATCACTTATTAATATTATTAACCATTTAATAATATTTTAAACACATGTTAATATTATTAACCATTTAATAATATTTTAATCACTTATTAATATTATTAATCATTTAATAATATTTTAATCACATATTAATATTATTAACCATTTAATAATATTTTAATCACTTATTAATATTATTAGTCATTTAATAATATTTTAATCACATATTAATATTATTAACCATTTAATAATATTTTAACCACATATTAATATTATTAACCATTTAATAGAATTTTAATCACTAATTAATATTATTAATCATTTAATAATATTTTAATCACTTATTAATATTATTAATCATTTAATAATATTTTAATCAAATATTAATATTATTAACCATTTAATAATATTTTAATCGCTTATTAATATTATTAATTATTTAATAATATTTTAATCAAATATTAATATTATTAACCATTTAATAATATTTTAATCACATATTAATATTATTAATCATTTTATAATATTTTAATCATATATTAATATTATTAATTATTTAATAATATTTTAATCAAATATTAATATTATTAACCATTTAATAATATTTTAATCACTTATTAATATTATTAATCATTTAATAATATTTTAATCAAATATTAATATTATTAACCAGTTAATAATATTTTAATCTCTTATTAATATTATTAATCATTGAATAATATTTTAATCAAATATTAATATTATTAACCATTTAATAATATTTTAATCACTTATTAATATTATTAACCATTTAACAATATTTTAATCACTTATTAATATTTTAATCATATATTAATATTATTCACCATTTAATAATATTTTATTCACTTCTTAATAATATTAATCATTTAATAATATTTTAATCACTTAATTATATTATTAACCATTTAATAACATTTAATCACATATTAATATTATTAACCATTTAATAATATTTGAATCACTTATTAATATTATTAACCTTTTAACAATATTTTAATCACATATTAATATTGTAATGACCACGAATTTCATTAGTCATTGTAAATATACTCAATAAATATTTAGCAATGAAATTAAACTTTTTGTATTAATTAATTGTGCATTAGATAATTAAATAAATGTACTTATGTGCTTGTATATTTATTTAAAGAATTAAAGCATTGTGTATAATTAATTAAAGCAAATCTAATTGGATTATATTTTTAAATCCAAATGAGTTGATAAACTAGGTTAAAGATATTAACTTAGTAGCCCATGTATGTAATTTAATTACTATCACATATAATTAATTAAACAAGCCCAATGCTTGATTTAATTAAATGTAACCTAGAATAATTAATGTAAGCCCAATGTGTTATTTAAATTGAGCCCAAACAATTTAATTGAATGAGCCCAATGGAAGTTATTCCTAAGCCCAATGTGGAGCCCAATAGGAGGTCAAACTTTGGTCAATATATATATATGTATGTATATATATATATAGATGTATAAATGCACATTTTAGCATTAAAAATAAAGGAAAAATGGCTTGAAAAAGCCAATTTGCTGAATTTTTGAGGGCCCCACTTGGATAACTTGATTTCCTAGATTGCTTGAAAATCCATCCATGTCATAAGTTGGCCAACAACTCTAGTCATTCCAAAAGTCTATCAACTAGTCATTCAATCAAATAGTAAACTAGTTTAGCCTTTAATTTCACCAATATGGGTGAATTAGCGAGCTAATAGAGGATTAGTGGTGGGCTATAAATAGAATGCTCCACACTTGGTATTGGTTGTTAGTTCATTTGCTAGACAATCCTAGAGAAAAGAGAGAGAGCTTTTGTGAGTTAAAAGAGAGATACACTTGTGGTTGAGTGAGGAAAAGCTAGAGGAAGCCTTGGTGGATGTCCAATAACTACACAACCTACTTTGGTATAAGGATAAGGAGAGCCAACAAATCACAAAGGTTTAAAAGTTCTCTAAACTCCATCTTATTTCATTTTTGTAGTCTAGAAAGCTTTTGATCGGTTAAAATCTATTTTTAACCGATCAAAACTCGTTTTGATGATCTAGATATATTTATCTATGTAATATATGTATAGTCATAGATCTATGTGTTTATAACATGATTTGGTATGTGAAAAATGCATAGAAGTTGTAGAAAAGTTCATAACATGTTTTACCGGTAAAACCCTAACCATGCATGCTATGTTTAACATTGTATTTTGAAATGTACAAATCGAAAATTGGATTTTTATGGCTAGAAAGCTATATCTACAAGTTTTAAAGAAAAACTCTTTTTGAACTTTTCAAAAATAATGAATAACAAAGAAGTTATAGCTTTTACCAAAAAGGATGTCGTTTTTAAACCCTAAGTGGTTCGATCCGTAAATTTCGTGTAAAACGTTTTCAAAAAGACGATCGAACCATGGAATATTGTAAAACAAGAAGTTAGGAAGACAACAACACTAGGTTGGTGTTATTTGAATGTGTAGAGTTCATTTATTTCAAGTTTGAACCATTAAAATCAAGGATTTATGAAACTAGTTTTCATTCTGTCCTTGTGAGCGATTTTACGGATACTTCCATTTGGAATTTGGATTTAAGATCCAAAGAGAAATTGTAGATCATGAAATTCTGATGAGAATAGACTCAAGAATCACCCCAAAATGTTTTAAAATGAATAAGTTATGGCTGTCGGAGTGGCTGGAGGTCGGACAACCCATTTTAGGGTTTTTGATTTCTGCTTTGAAAGCCCCGGCGCCCAAAATAGCCTATGTTGAGCGCCGGGGCATTCAAAACAGTAGGTGAAAATTTTCTGGGGTGGTCCGGGTCGGTCCGAGTCGGGTTTTATTGGAAAATTTAAGTATAACTAAGTGTAAAATGAATATATTTGTGTATTGAACCAATATATGGAATTTATTTGTAATTAATGGGTAGCAAAATGTTTAAAATAAAGATTAATGTTAACACCATTAAAAAGTTAACTATTGGTGTGGTTTAAAGATTTTTATTAAAATATTATTAAATAATTAATAATATTAGTATATGATTAAAAAGTTATTAAATGATGAATAACATTAACAATTGGTTAAAATATTATTAAATGGTTAATAATATTAGTAAGAGATTAAAATATTATTAAATGGGTAATAATATTAATAAGTCAATAAAATATTATTAAATAATTAATAATATTAATAATTAGATAAAATATTATTAAATGAATAATAATATTAGAAAAATAATAAAATATTATTAATACGTAATAATATTATATAATGAATAAAATATTATTAAATGATTAATAATATTAATAAAGTAATAAAATATTATTAAATAGTTAATAATATTAGAAGATGAATAAAATATTATTAAAGGATTAATAATATTAGATAATTAATAAAATATTATTAAATAGTTAATAATATTACATAATGATTAAAATATTATTAAAAGATTAATAATATTAGATAATTAATAAAATATTATTAAATAGTTAATAATATTAGAAGATGAATAAAATATTATTAAATAACTAATATTATTATAAGGTTGTTAATATATTATTAAATGATTAATAATATAAGAAGATTAATAATGTATTATTAGATGATTGATAATACTATAAGACTAATAAAATATTATTAAATTATTAATAATATTAGATAAGTGTCTGGACTATATTAAATAATTAATATAGGTTCTTTGTGTTCGGAATATTATCAAGTAGTGATAATATTTTCTAAGTGATTGTATACCCGTAATTATATAATTATGTGGTTCGTAAGAGTTATAAATGTCATTATACTAATGTGTATATGATACTAATTTAAGATCAAACTGATTTAATTGTTAGGTCCGTTCAAGGATTATTAAATTAAGTTGGTTAGCCGTAAACGACGCACGAGGCAAGTTTTCTACCCTTAACTTGTACTTATTGTTGCAATTATTATTCAACCATATTTACATTTCAATTATTGTTGAGCAAGTATTCTACACTTGTAGTTACTTGACAGACCTTTGAGTGAATTAATTATCAAAAATTACTTCACATCGTTATTGATTATTGTATTCGCACATAGTGCTTTTGCAACTGTTTAAGAATGTCTAAGCTAATCGTTTCGGCTAGACAAATGCATGTTAAATTCATTTAATTGAATATTATATGAGCTTATCCAAACCATTGGCTGGTGCGGATTCTTACAGTAAGACTGAGAAAGAACAACCCTAGTTAAATGGGATTTTTATTTGTCGGAGAACCGACAGCGCGCAAGAAAACTAAATGTGATGCATATACATAGGACATGAGAGGACTGATTCCCTCAAGTGTCCCGTTATTTTTAACAAGGAGTCATACATTGTATGTCTGTTTTACCTTATTAGCAGTTCATGGTCATTAAGGACCACTCAGCAGTAAAGAGTCAATTCCTTCTTTTATTGAACATTGATTCTTGTTATCTTTCACAATTGTTATTATTGAAACCTTGAAGTTATTTCCCTTCATCATGATATATCGTATGATTGTTGTTTATAAACTTGCTGAGTCATTTAGTTGCTCATTCTTGCTATATCAT
Organism: Hedera helix; assembly: GCA_947179155.2. NCBI lineage: Eukaryota > Viridiplantae > Streptophyta > Magnoliopsida > Apiales > Araliaceae > Hedera > Hedera helix. Next base: position 25,283,059 of record OX359276.1, on the reverse strand, counting down.
GACTTTATTTCAGCCAATCCCGAAAGCTCTAAATCGGATAAAGGCAAGGGGAAAGCGAATGTTTAATTTTAGTAGTTGCATGCTAGTTTAGTTTACTGTTATGTAATTACTGTTGTAAATCTTTTGTATTTCCCTTAAGATATGTAATGTTTAAGATTAAGGTAATAGACCTTGGGAAGTGTAGCCTTTTGATTAAGGAACCTTTTGTATTATTCCGCGAAGTTTGAATACAATTTATGTATTTCATTATTGTTTAGTATTGTACAGTGAGAACCAAACACAAGGTTAAAGAACCCGGATTTGGGGTCGTCACAAATATTATTCACCATTTTATAATATTTTAATCATTTATTAATATTTTAATCACATATTAATATTATTCACTGTTGAAGGTTGTTTGATTTGATGATGATGACTGTTGTGCAAAAAGGACTGTGGTAAATGTGCTTACTTGGTTGATTGTCAATGTGTATCTGACAAAGTGCATAGGTGTTAATCTGATTATGTGTTTAATTGATTATGTGCTTAGATACTCTGAAAGTGTTTATGTGCTTACATAATTGATTATATGTGTTAATGTGCTTATGTGCTTAATTGATTATGTGCTTAGATACTCTGAAAGTGTTTATGTGCTTACATGATTGATTGTCATGGTTGATATATAATGTGTATCTGAAAAAGTGCGTAGATGTTCTAAATGTAATTATGTGCTTACTTGTTTATGTGCACAGTTTGTCTATAAGTGTTTATGTGGTTATTTGACAAAGTGATTATATGTTAATCTAATTATGTGCTTACATTGTTGTGGGTGTATGATATATATTACCTATTTCAAATACTGTGTTGTGCACACACTTGTATAGCACAAATATGATCTTGTTATAAACTATCTGTTGCTTATTAAAGAAACTGAAAGTTATCTGATTAGAATGTTGTAAAGTCCTTTTTTAGACACATGTGTACAAAGGAGTTAGATTTTTAAAGATCAGAAATGTTAGGTTGATCTTTCAATAGAAGTCACTCTGCATAAACGTTGTATGATATAAGCAGAATGAATCAGTGTTGAATTTGTGCTGTCAGAGTCTGTAAAAGTCCTTTCAATATGTAATGATGTAATAATGTAAGAAATGACTTAGTTAGAAAAGATCAAATATGTTAGGTTGATCAGTCTATAGGATCGTAGAATGGACTCTACGATTACAAGCAAAGAGGACTCAACGATTCGGCATGTTCGTAGAGTGAAAGGTACGACTCTCAGCCCGGACAACTCTACGATCATCAAAGAGAGTCAGATGTGCAAGAAGTCTACAGGATGGATATACAAGTAAAATTAAAGAACTGTTCAAGTACAAATCGTAGAGCTGAACTCTACGATTGTGGAACAGACAGCCAAGCGAGCCTGCAGATAACGCTGAACCAAAGAAGAGATATACTCTACGATATACACGCTCTAGCAAGATCGTAGAGTAAAACTTGAAGAGCTCACATACAACCGAATTTTGCACAGATAGAAGAAGTCGTAGAGTGGAACAGAATGACAAGGCAATACAGAAGATTGCTTTACACATAGAACAATCGTTGAGTGGAATTAAAGGATGAAGCAACAAAGACTACAACTCAACGATTTCACTAAGAAGCACGGCAGTTCACAAACTCTACGATTTGAACAAAAGGACAAGATCGTAGAAGAAATCATAAAGCAAGAAGCACTGCAGACAAACTCTACGATCTGTTCACAAAAGCAAGATCGCAGAGTAAAAGAGAAGTACGCTTCATCTCCACCATTTACACGACATACTTCAAATAACGAGTGGAGATGAATTTGTAGAGTTCAGATGAGCAGACAGTCACTCTACGATAACCATAAACAGCAAAGAATCATAACTGCAATATAGTATGAGAGAAAAGAGAATACTCCTCACCCAGATACAAGGAAGAGTAAGTGCTCTTGAGAGATTAGATGCATGTCAGAGCCACAGAAGACCTTGTGCCTAAACGACTATAAGTCAGGACCCACTGCTCAGGAAGATGGTGAATAAAGTCAGACCAATGGGACATCTTGAATACATCAGAACAGTTGGTTCTAAAAGTCAAGGAAGGTATTTAATGTTGTATCAGAAGATTAATTAACAAAGGAAATAATAATCCTTGCTGAACAACTTTGGGAGTGCAACGGCTATAAATTCAGAGAAAGCTGAGCTACAGGTCAATATATCAGAACATGTCAGAAAAGAGAAAAGCATTGACACAAGCGGCAAGAAAGTCAACATTGAAGATATTGAGGATCTGCACAAGGCCAAATGAAACCAACGGGATTTCTTTCAACGGTAAGATATGCTCAGAGATATAAAGGCCTAAAATGAAAAACAAGAAAGCGGTTGTTGCAGTTGTCAAATATTCAAGAGAGATGATAGAAGATAACAACCGATCGTAGAGTGAAACAGAAAATGAATATGCTAAAGAACTCTACGATCCATCAGAACACTAACACTGAATTGAGAGAGACATAGAAATGTATAACTCTATTACAAGAGAAGTGTTCAGAGCTGCTAGGCACATGGAAGAGAGAAGCTTAAACGCCAACTTGATACACACATGGTAGCAACTGAGTACCAAAAAGAAGAAGCATCACAGTCATCTCAGAAGCCCATCTCGAGAAGCTATAAACTGTCTATGACAAGAAGGAACAACTGAGTACCAAAAAGAAGAAGCATCACAGTCATCTCAGGAGTTCATCTCGAGAAGTTACCAAGTACCAAATGAGCTGAAGTGCAAAAGCCTAGCAGCACAATGGGTGATCATGAGCAGTTGCTGAATACAGAAACAAGAAGAACATCAATGACAAATATCAGCAGCATTCAAAGATTGATCACAAGCAGCTGCTAAGTACCTAAAGATGAAGAAGAGCAAATGTTCTACTTAGCAGCACAACTCCAACCTCTTTCAAACAATCAGAGAGCCAAGTCTGTTGGACTTGAAGAGGGCTTTTGTCCTTGTCATAGTGACTAAAGGAGCCAAGTCTGCTGGACTTGAAGAGGGCAGTAATGTCCTTGTCTTTGTGACTAAACTAACCAAACCTGCTGGGTTTGAAGGGTTCTTAGTGAACCAGAGTTTCCAAGCTAATGAGCTTGAAGGGTTCCGTATGAACCATTCCTAGTGGATTTCCTACTCGTTGTAGTAGAAGAGTGGAGTAGGAGTTTTTCAGTCTCCGAACCACTTTAAACTCTCTGGTGTTATTTACTTTCAGTCATTTACATTTTGCCTCATATATATATATACACATATGACTGTGAATTAGTTTACTTAACAAGTGACTTTCTTCAACTTAATCTTAAACTCAACGGAGAAGTTTTACAAAACTTTAAGGGGTGTTTTTCAAACTAATATTCCGCTGTGCAAACAAATCTTGATCAAGTAAATTATTTGGTAATGAACTCTTAAAGTAAAAAGTTTCTAAGTGATCTATTCAACCCCCCCCCCCCCCCTTCTAGATCATTTGTGTGCCTCTGGGAACTAACAATTGGTATCAGAGCAGGTTCTCACGAACTTTTAAAGCTACGCTTTGAGTAGATCCTATGGCACTAGCAAATTTCTGTTTTTGAGTTTAAGAATTGAAGTAAAACACTTCGTTTGAACAAGCTTACAAAATAATGTTTTTCTGAATATTAATTGATATTAATACTTCCTAATACAAATTCAGATGATCTCAGCAAAGAAACTATTGAGTGAACTTTCAAAGTTAATCTGGTGCTACAAGTTGAAGAAATCAAAAGGATGTTCTGTTGACAAGAATTATTAATTGATTCACTCGAAGAATACAAACGTGTATTTTTGCCTTCAAACAAACTGAGAAGTTTATATCTTGATGCCAAAGGACACCGGATCCTATTCTTCTCTAAGGAAGCATCACTGAACCAAGCACTAACAAATCTACTTCTCACCGGTTCTAAAAGTTTGAAGCAGAAGCAAGACCAACAGAAATCTATGCTTAAATTGTTAAACAATTTTTCTATCTACCATATGTCAGCAGCTGGAATCAGTCTCAAATCTATATTCACTTGATGAGCTCAGCATTAAGCTTTCCGATAAGCTTAAGGACTTTTATTCTAAGGATCTTATCTGAAGATGTGTGTCAAAGGAAGTGCTTCATTTATTTTGAAGCAGCATCAAGAGGTCTGTCAAGCAATTTTTTTTTTGGTAATCAATGATAATATCCACAGGCAGCATTTCTCATTTCTTCTGGTGGATGATCTCTAGCTTGACTGGTTTTTAAAGGAATCCAATTCAAAAGTCTTCAACGGTCTTCTGGAACTACTTCTCTGAAATTGGGAGGAAGAACAAATCACAGTTGTATACTTCACTGCAATATCCTTGGTAATGAGTTTTCAAAGTCATTCCTCCAAATCACAGTTATCAGGCCCGAGACCTGGAAATCAACTCAGCACAAATGAATGGACATATATGTTTATCAATGATCACCGGATCTAAGAATCATTCTGCAGATCATTAAAGATCAAGAAGAGTTGAAGAACCTCATTCATGTACAAAGCAGCTCATAAAATGAAGAAGTCCTTGCCAGGCACACCATGTGTACAGGTTCAGATTTTAAAGGCAAATGCTCTCAGTGTCAAAATTCTTGAAAACCTTCTATGAATGAGAAGGGTGAGGAGATCAAGGCAGAAAGGAGTAATCACGAATGATTTACTCTAAGTTTCAGAAATCACCCTTCAATCTGTGAAAAGAGGAAAAGTTCATCTCAAAGAAAAGTTCACACTCATAACCTTTGGTAGTAGGCTCTCCAACTTCAATGCATCAGAAGAAGCTCTAAGCTTGAAATGGTTGAAGATTTATTTGCTTGATTCTATGAAGAAGTCAGCCCTAAAATGTTAAACCGAAAGTCTTTTGATAAGCATGCATACTCACAAATCATTCTGGATGAAGATAATTCAAGCAGATCAACAGGAAGGAAACAATGCCACAGCCTCAAGAGGAAAGCTCAACGATATAAAGAAGGTGGAGAAATTTGTTCTGAGACTCAACGATGAATTTCGGAGTATACCCTACTCAACGAATTTGCAGGATATCTCAAGGAAGCCAATCTATGATAGATTGAGTGAAGTCTGAATACTGATGCATAAAGAAGATTTGAATCTTGGGATTCTCTAGAAGAGAAAGAAGCTGGTCATAAAAGGAGGCATCTATTAGTCTTTACCTCACCTATTGATTTAGTGAATCTTGTTGGAATGTTTGTCACTAATATCATGGTTAGATAAAAGATCACTAAAGTCAGAAGAAAGTTCATCTCACTAAGAAGGATCGTAGAGTATGTCAGGCGATCGCAGAATAAGGCTTGGAAAAATGAAGTGTCCTCTCCAAAGAACGTAGAGTTGTCTCCTCGTCATAAAGCTCAAGATCGTAGAGTCAACACAGTCAGTCACTCTACGACTCTCTACAACCAGTCTACGAAACCAGCAAAATCAAAGAGCAACCTCTACATGATAACTAGAGTCATGACAACGATCCTTACAAAGTCCTTTCAGAAGGCTGTTCTTGAGCTGTCAACCAGACTTAACAAAGATCTCTGAATTCATCTAAAGTCTCCAGTATTGACAGAGATCGTAGAGCAGTACCAATCATAACTCTACGATTACACTTCAGACAAGATCGTAAAGTAGCAAAGTCAAGTCGTAGAGTAAGAAAGCAAGCTCAGAAGTACCAAACTCTTCAGAAGACAATTTGGAATATTCTATGTCAACTCTACGTCTTAAGAAAGAAAGCAGAAAGCAAATCGGTTCTTCATTGGACTACCTTTCTCATTCCAGTCACAAAGTCCCAAAACAATGTGATTGATGAACCAAATGCACTTACCTCTTCGATCATTATCTCAAAATTCTATGACTAATAACCAAGCAAGCCATATCATCCCAAATCGTAGAGTCACCATGATCATCTTCCTGATCGTAGAACATTGAGTCTACGTTTGCATCTCATAACAATATTTTTCCCATAAACTATTTCATAGCCTTTTGCCAGCATACAATTCACACCAGTTTATCAAGGTCACCTATTGAAAGGATGATGGTTGAGTGTTTTGCAGCCAACTCTACGAACTGGTCAAGCTTACAACAGAGAAAGTGAACCTCACGCCCTACAAACTCAAGTGGGATAGAATACTTGATGTGCTTCATTTATGGAAAATAAAAAGGTTAAACCCACATTCTTCAAATGAGTATCTGACACGTGTACTCTGCAAAAATAAGAGGGAACTAGCATAAGTCTTGTTTTTAAACTGACAATGGTCATTTCTCGTCAGTTATCAATACCCTTTCTCCCAAAACTCATCAAAACCCTAGAAATCGAAAACTCTTCTAAAAACCGATATTGGTATCTCTCCCTGTGCTATTCCTAAATCAGTTTAATCATGGCATCTCTTCAAGTCATTCCGGGAAATCTTGTTTGTTTTGAAAAATTCGGAGATGCAGAGCAGAAATTCAAAGATATTCTTCATCTGGTCAAGAATGCTGGTTTCACCCATTGTTTGGAAACCAGCACCAGGATTTTCTCTACACTTGTTAAAGAATTCTATTCAAACGCTGATTATCGAGGTAACACCCTGTTCTCAAGGGTTAAAGAAATTGCAGTGCAAATAGGAGTTTCTAAAATTAATCGCAGTCTAGGTATTCCAAGCGGAGGAATTACTTCTCTTGACAAGATTAACATTGAACTTGGACTGGAATTGATGGGCTATGAAAAGAAGTCTCCTCTCAAAGGAATCAAGAAGAAAGATTTCTCTCAGCAGTATGAGTTTCTGGCTGACATTGTTGGAAAGAGTCTTCTGTGCAAAGACACTGCATATGATACTATCAGTGAAGATCAACTGAGGCTGATGACTGCTATTGCTCAAAGAAAGAAAATCAACTTCGGAGCAGTTCTCTTAGGATGGATAAAGAGATGGATAGATGATTCAAAGACAAGAGCTGAAGCTGGAAACCCAACTCCCAAGATTTTACAAGTTTTAATATTGAAACACATTCATTAACCGATAAGTTTTAATATAGGTTTAATATTGAAACACATTCATTTTACAAGTTTATCTTAGGTTTTAAGTCTCTAATGATATTTCGCTTAGACTTTTCATTAACCGATAAGTTAAACCGGAGTTCCGACTTGATAAAACTTTAAAATATCAAACTTTTGACTTTTTAAAACTGTACCAGTGTTGGCGGCGCTGGTCATAGGCTTATTCTAGCGCCGGCGACGCTCAAAGCAGAAAGTCCGAGCGCTTGCGGCGCTCGTTTTGACTGCCCGGATTTTTTTTACTAAAACTATCATAACTTCTTCATTTCAAAATATTTTGGGGTGACTCTTGAGTCCATTCTCATTAGAATTTCCCCCTATACAACTTCTCTTTAGAACACAAATCAAAATTCCAACCGAAACTGGACTAAAAACTGCTCGCAAAGACAAAGTGAAAACTAACTTCACAAATCCTTGGTTTTAATGGTTCAAACTTGAATAAAATGAACTCTACACATCCAAATGACACCAACTTAGTGTTGTCTTCCTAACTTCTTGTTTTATAATATTTCATGGTTCAATCACATTTTTGAAAACGTTTTGACAATAAATTTAAGATCGAACCATCTAGGGCTTTACCAGTAACACAATATGAAATTTTCTTCCATTTATTTGCATACCACACATACCAATACTTGTATTAAACATATTAAACCATGAATCTACCTATATATCATATATTTAGACTTCTAGAGCATCAAAATAACTTTTGATCGGTTAAAAATATATTTTAACCGTTCAAATCATATCTAAACTATAAAAATAAATTAATGAGGGTTTTGAACACTTTTTAACCTTTTGCACATAGATGATCTTCTTCCTCTTGATATGAGTTTGGCTTGTGACTCCTCATTGACTATCCTCTAGCAATTTTTCTTGGTGAAAATATCCAACAATGCTCTCCATTTTCTCTAGAATTCTTTTCTCTCTCTAAAAATACTACCAAGCATAGAAATGACCAACATTGCTCATGTGTTGGTGCAATTAGAAGCTAAATTGGTGATTACTATTACTTTGAATGATTAGCTTGATTGACCAAGTGATTGACATGCATCAAGCTTACTTACAAGCTATTGGTTGAGTGAAATAAAAACAATACAAGTGCAACAAGCCACCAAGTGGCCTCCTCCCTCTAGTTGATCGGCCATATGGCCTTTTTGGCTCCAAAATTCAATTATTTTTATTTTATATACTTATATATATACACCTTTATATATATACCTCCATATATATATATATATATATATATATATATATATATATATATATATATATTGATCAACCATTTGACTATGTATTGAGCTTCATATTGGGTCATTAAAATAATTCAATTGAACTTTGAATTATCATTATTTGGGTTCCCCCATTTAATTCATTCGGACTCAATTTAATTGTTACATTGGGCTAACATTAAATACCCTATATTATATTTAATCAAAACAAGCATTGGGCTTGATTAATTATTAAATGGATCAATGTTAAATTAATTATATGAACTACTAGGTAAATTTAATTTTACCTAGATTAATACATCATTTGGATTTACAATATAATCCAATTAGACTTCCTTTAAATTATTTTACCACACTGAGTTACTCAATTAACTTATCCATAATTAATTCTCATCATCAAATTCATTCACCTAGCATTTAACCAATATTTGGTTAATGTTCTCTATTGTCTACCAACTAGGGTTATTCAATTAACCCCACATTAGTTAATTTTCTACACTCAACCAAAATTTTCCAACACTTTGGCCATCAATTGACTTTTTAAATGCTTGGGCTCATTACTTTAAATTGTTACATTAACTCCATTCGGCTTTCATATTTAATTACCCACCTTCATGCAAGTATTCCCATGTTGGCTAACACATATAATCATTTTGGGCTAGTCCACTAGTATTAATTAAATTACTTGGACTCTATACAACAACTTAATAATAAAGTTAATTACTTAATTAATTAACTTCTTAATATTGTCATTCTAGACAAACATTCTAGTTTTTATATAACTTTAACTCATAACCAATATAATTAACCTAATTAATTATATTTCATGACTTTTCCTCTTACTTCATATTTAAAATAATTAATTTATTAGTTTAATTCAATATTAATTTACTCATCTTTTTATTTGGCTAACAAGCACACTTTAGGTATATATATGTATATCAATATAACCACCTTCACTTCTCAATTGAATTTATTTCCTTAATAAATTCTCTATATGCATCATTACAATATTCCCACATTTAATTTCTAACAAATAAATTATGTTAATAAAAATGTTTACCCATTTTCCACACATCTTACTTTGACAACTCTAGGTTTTAAACCATTATATTTAATTAATTATTTCAAATCTTATTTATAATTCTTGTAAATATCTGGGATATTACAATGTTTGTACCTTTTGTTCTATATTCCTAAATCTAAAGTTAGTTGAGCTCAATTTCATTGCGTAGCTCTCAGAAAGTGATTTTCGTAATGGTATGACACGTCTTCTAACTTTTCCCGGACTGAAAAATCGACGTCGCAACACGAAAATCGAGATAGGTGGGGCCCACCCTAGCCAGCCTCAGGTAAACCTGCAGCCAACTATAGGTAAACCTGCTGCTAACCACAGGTAAAACTACGGCCAAGGCTAAATGCCTATAAAAGGTGAATTTTAGCTCATTTTGAGTAAGATAGTTGTGACGACCCCGAATCCAGGTCCCTTGAACCTCGGATCCGGTTCAACACGAGTACAACTTTTTTCTTATCAATCCTAACTTATAACAATATTAAAATTGATATATAATCATTTATTTACAATTTTACAACATCTCTTTCAATTCCAGAATCACAATCTTTACAAATTCATAGTATGTCTCAATATCATACATGATACGACATTCTATTACAATCACTTTGAGTATTTAACACTCATTTTACATACCAACAAATTCTTGTTGTACACAAACATTTTACCTGTCCAATTCGGACTCAAATCTACAATAGTCATTTAGACCTTCAGTGAAAGTAATGTGCATTCCTATTCCTTGATCTTTATCAAAAACTTCGACTAACTCGCACTTATCTGAAAGTAATGATTTTATAGCAAGAGTGAGCACGACTGCTCAACAAGTTTAACAGTTACACATAACACATTGCATGTTTCACATATTAAACATATTCTGCATTTTATACGTATATCATGCTTTTCATTTTATGAATGTTTCATACACTTCTTATGCATTGCGTGTAATACACATCTAGCATATATCAAGTCATACTTCTTATTCGGTACATACTTCGCATATAATCATATTTCATGCATTTCACATAACACAAATATCATCAATATATTCTTATATCAATAATTTAATAACATATGGTTGCATAGAAATGCATATAAAAGCAAGTTCTGAAAAACTTGTCTGGTTTGCTTCAACCATTTACGCTTATTTTGTGTCTTTCGTTTAACCTACAATTTATATATGAAATTGACATCATCATTAGTTACAAAGACTATTACTTAGTCTTTATATAAGACACTAACTTTAAATTATTAACTCTTAAGATGTTCGACAAATGAACCCTTAAGTTTCGGACAAAAAACCTAGTCTAAAATATAGTTCGGACATGTCAGGTATGCTTAACCAACTTACGCCTTCACTACACGTTCTTTATACGACCCACTTTTAATGAGTTGACTAAAATTAGTCACAAATAGACTATTTATATTGATTTAATTCAATTAAATTTTCTTCTTTTACATAACTTAATGATTTAGACATTTAATAATGTATCAAATATCTCAAAATATTATCTATCTTTGATAATATACAATTACATTCAAATATTATTAACCATTTAATAATATTTTAATCACTTATTAATATTATTAATAATTTAATAATATTTTAATCTCTTACTAATATTATTAACCATTTAATAATATTTTAATCCCTTATTAATATTATTAACCATTTAATAATATTTTAATCCCTTATTAATATTATTAATCGTTTAATAATATTTTAATCACTCATTAACTATGTAATGATATTTTAATTATTTACAAATGTTATTAATCATTTTAACAATCTTTTAATCACATATTAATATTATTCATCATTTAATAATATTTTAATATTCTTCAAACAATACCAATAGTTAACTTTAGTCTTTATTTTAAACATTTAGCTACCATTTATTCATTAACAGACTATATATATATATATATATATATATATATATATATATATATATATATATATATATATATATATATATATATTGGTTTAGTATTCAAACACATTCATTTTACACTTATTTCAACTTAATTTTTCACAAAAAAACCCGACCCAAACTGCCTAAAATATGTTAGGCAGTAGACTTGGGCGTAGCTGCGCCCACCACGAGTGAAGGTGCGCTCGACCATTTTTTCAAAAATTAAATTTTTGGACTACACGACCCTCAGTCGCTCCAATAGCCATAACTTCTTCATTTTTAAATATTTTGGGGTGATTCTTGAGTCCATTCTCATCAAAATTTTCCTCTCTACAACTTTTCTTTATATCACAAATCCAATTTGGAAACGGAACTAGATTAAAAACTACTCACAAGGACAAAGTGAAATCTAACTTCACAAATCCTTGGTTTTATTAGTCCAAACTTGAACAAAATAACATCTACACGTCCATATGACACCAACTCAGTGTTGTTGTCTTCCTAACTTCTAGTTTTATAATATTTCATGGTTTGATCACATTTTAAAAATGTTTTGACAAGAAAATTTAAGATCGAACCATCTAAGGTTTTACCGATAAATCACTATATAGATTTTTCTTCCCTTTATTTGCGCAACACACATACCAATACATGATTTAAACATATCAAACCACGAATATATATATATATATATATATATATATATATATATATATATATATAACATAGTTTACGAGTTCTAGACCATCAAAATAAATTTTGATCGGTTAAAAATACTTTTTGACCATATAAAACATATATAGATCATAAAAATGAAATAAGTGAAGGTTTAGAACACTTTTGGACCTTCTAAACTTGGATGTTCTTCTTCTTCTTGATATAACTTTGTTAAGGACTCCTCATTGATTATTCTCTAGCACTTTTTCTTAGTTGAATCCCAATCTTACAAGAGTTTTCTCTTTTTTCTCTATTGGGAGTTCTCTCTTTTCTTTCTTATTGCTCTAGAAAAATGACTAACAACCTAACCCATTGGTGATGTAATCTAATTATAGAACCACCTTAATCTCCATCAACTTCCACTAATCAACTAGCATTGGTCAACTAGAGGTTAATCTTGTTTACTATTGCTTTAAATGACCATTTGAGTGACATTTTGAATGACTAGGGTTGGTGGGGAGTTGTTAAGCAACTTTACACTCAAAATTCACCAATAAGCAAGCTTTACATCCACGTGGGCCCCAAAATTTGGGATTGCTCTATAATTATATCAATTTGATTTTATTTTTACGTCCTATATATTCATATATACATATTCACCAACAACTATATACACCTATATATATATATATATATATATATATATATATATATATATATATATATATTGACTAATCTTTGACTTCATTTGAGCTCCATTTTGGACTTAAGAATTAAATATATTGGCCTCATTCATTTAATTTGATTGAGCTCAATTTATTTATTACATTGGGCTAACATTAACTAACACATGCTACATTTAATTAAATTAAGCATTGGTCTAGTTTAATTATTACATGGATCAATATTTATTTAGTTACATGGACTATTAGGTTAATTTATTGGACCTAGTTTAATATCTCATTTGGATTTATAATATAATCCAGCTAGACTTGCTTTAAATTATTCTATCACATTGGGTTACTCAATTAACTCATCCATAGTTAATTCTCATCATCACATTCATTTACCTAGCAATTAACCAATGTTCGGTTAATGCTTCCTCTTGTCTACCAACTAGGGTTATTCAATTAGTCCCACATTAGTTAATTCTCTACACTCAACAATACTTGTCAATATTATTTAATTGGACTTATATTAATTACCTCTTGGACTATTAATTAACATAATATTTGGGCTTATTATTTAATTATCCACTTTATGCAAGTATTTTCATATTGGGCTAACACGTATCATCCTTTTTGGGTTACTCCGTTAATAGTAATTAAATTACTTGAACTTTTCATGAGGCTACATCCTTAAATTTATTTGGACTTCTTTATAATTACCAACATGACTTAAAATAATTAACATATTGGCTTGCTTTAATCCATTATTGGACTCTATATAATAACTTAATAATTAGTTAATTACTTAATTAATTAACTTCTTAATATTATCATTCTAGGCAATATTCTAACTTCTTTACTTGCTAATCTTAGCTTTAATTCATGACTCATATAATTAACTTAGTTAATTATATTACATCACTTTCATTCTTACTCCATACTTAAACTAATTAATTTATTAGTTTTATTGAGTATTAATTTACTCAACTTCTTATTTAGCTAAAAGCACACTTTAGGTATATATGTATCAATATAATCGCATTCACTTTTTAATTGAATTTATTTTCTTAATAAATTCTCCATATGCATCCTTATAATATTCTTACATTTAATTCTTAAAAAAAATGTTTATTCATTTTCTACATAACTCACTTCTCCAACTCTAGATTTTAAACCATAATCTTTAATTAATATTATCTACAAATCTTGTAAATATCTGGGATATTACAATAGCCATTTTTAGAGAGAGAAGATTTATAATCTAGAGAGAGAAACTCCAATCCTAGAGCGAGAAAGTATAATTTAGAAAGATAAATAGTGATATACACCATCTCTATTATATTTTGTCAAATTCTTACATGAATCAGAATACACGCTTTTCAAGGCTCATTCCATCATCCCAAGGTAAAAAGCTCAATCTTTGCTTGTTTTTACATAGATCTAATGTCGATCTCATGTTTTTTACTCGTTGCAATGTTTGAAATGCAAAAAAAAAAAAAAAAAAATCAATTTTTATGTAGCACTTGTGTAGATATAATATAGATCTATTGTATTTTACGTAATTTTATGTCAAAGATTCGATCTTTTGGTACTACATGTATAGATCTATTTTAAATCTAGTATTTTCGATATACTACGATATTAAATATTTCATTTTTACTTGATTTAACTATAATAATAATAATAATAATAATAATAATAATAATAATAACAATAATATAATTATTATTATTATTATTATTATTATTATTATTACTACTACTACTACTACTACTACTACTACTACTACTACTACTACTACTATTTAGTTCTTAAATTGTTTAGAAACTAATTAATAAATAGTAATATTATTATAAATAATTAAGTTCCTAAATGATTTAGTAATTATAATTATTATAATAATTAATTTAGTTCCTAAATGGTTTAGGAATTAATTAATAAGAAGTATTCTCATATTAAATAATTAAGTTCCTAAATGGTTTAGGAATTGTAATCAATTAATTTAGTTCCTAATTAGATTGGGAATTAAATTAAAATCTTAATCTTAAATATTTTAGGAAGGTTGACTATATCTATAAATAAGAAGAGTCTTATTATGGATTGAGGTTACACACTCTTTCACAAGTATTGGGAGAGTACTTCATAATTCTCTACATCTAAGGAGTTAGAGAGAGAGAGTTAGAGTTAGCAACCCATAGTTTGAAAAAACCAAAATTCACTTATTTGATTCATAGATTTCTTGGTAGATCACCTTTAGAGACTTTACACTTTAGAAGCTAATATTGATCTATGAAATCTAATCGATGAATTTGAAAAAGAACTTGAAGGATTAAAGGGAGTTGAATTTGTACTTATGGAAGCTTTGTTCTATAGAGGTATAAATCTTTAATCATTCCTTAATTAATAATAGTCTAATAAGAAAGATCATGGTTATTGGTTTGTATAAAAAAATTAAAATCTAATTTTGCTTGCTTTCGTTGTACTTGTATAATTTGACTATATGTATGTCATGTGTTGACTTAGTCACACTCCATCCTTGGGTTTTGATGATGACTTTCTATTCGCTAAGTTCATGTAGTTCTATACTAACCATACAACAGGCCTATACAACATACTGAATGTGAAATCAATTGTTTGCATCAATACAGCAAGCTGTGAGCTGAACTGAATTTATCAGAATAAAGTAGCCTAATACAGCAAGCTAGGAAAGTCAACTGGATTGAGAACTATAAGATTCCACTATGCAGCAGATTGAATAGCCTTACTGAATGCAGTGTAGAATTCTAAAGGAATTCTTTAGAAAAAATCAATGTAAGATCTTAGCTTAAGTTATTACTTCAATCAAGGCTCTTATAGGTTGCATTGCTCACATGAAATTTATTTTGCCTTCTTTTGAAAATAAAAACGGTAATAAATTTTTCAAAAAGTATTATAGTTTTCTTCCAAAAAACAAAATCTGTTAGAACATAAACGACTATGACTTAATTTCTTCCAAATGTGATTTATAGTTACCTTATTCAGTGAAAATCTATTTAAGCTAAAATCTTGAGATTTCTATGGTTGGTTTAAATTAATTATGTTGACTGATTTCTATAATCGAACTAATTCCAAAGTGAATTGATTGAATATTTCTTCATGAGATTAATTGAATAATCAGTAGGACTAATTAATTGGTGTTATGACACCCTAGGATTTTACAAGATTGCTAAACAAGCATTATGGTAAATTAAGTAAAGGTTAATAGTTAAAACCTAGTTATGAATGACAGAAAGTGTAAGAACGATGTAATATAAACTGTTATATGATCAATGTGCTATTATGACCTATGTGGTAGATTGAATATGTGTATATGCATAATTGATATGATAGAGAAAGAAGGATTCAAGATAGAGATTAAAAAAAAAAAGGTTGATGATCTTTAAATAGTTTGAAGATATTAAGAACTAATATTGAAGGATTGAAATAAGATAATCAGGTATATGATGTGTAAAGACAAAAAGGTAATACCCCTGAGCATGAGTAGAAAGAATGTAGTATGCAGGTATGGTGCAAATTTGGCACCGGGGTGTTATGTAAATATGTAAAGGGGCGTAAAGTTATAATTAATGTATTATGAGCTTAAAAAGGGCAAAGGACGATGGATTTTGGTAATTCAGTCGAGGTTCGCTTCTTGAGGAAGCGATTTATGGAAAAGATGAGCAATTCAATTATATTGAGATATTGGAAAGTGAAATTGATTGAATGTGGAACCAAAAGTGGTTCTTAGACAATTGAGAATGAATATTATGTAAATTGACAATTTATTGTTAGTTGTTATTATTAATTGATGAAATGCAATTTTTGAAGTGTGACAAGTAAATTGGGACAAGTCAATTATGAACTAGTTGATGGTTGAATAAAATTCAAGCTTATGGAAATAAGTATGGATCAAAATGGAAAGGGAATGAATCAAGATTTAAGTAATTATGAATTAATGGGGAATTTAATTCTCTAGATTTTTGTGACCAATGACCATGTTGCCCCTTGACAAGTTAATATATGACAATTGTGTCCTAGAAAGGTTACTGACTAATATGTCCTTAGCTATGCATGTGAAATGTCTTAATCATCCTTAACCCTACATGAGTTAACTTAACACTATAATGGGTAAGTGTTAGAAGATTTTATCTAGCATATATGTGTGTGTATTTCGTAAGCGAGCAAAGTAAGGAAGCTAAGCTCATTTCATCTTTTAAGTTTCCAGTAAAGTGAGAGATAAAGAGAAAAAGAAGAAAAAGAAGAAAAAAAGAGCTAGGGTTCATGGAGAATGATCAAGAAATTGCAAGAAAGAGTTCAAGAGTAGTAAAGATAGCCATAAAAGTGAAGAGTTCTTCCTTAGAAAGCTTTATAGCTAGAAGAAGAAAAGTTACAAGAAGGTATTAAAAGTGTTCTAACCTTAGAACTTTGTGTTTATATGCTTAAATGCTAAAATAAGAATACCCATGCATGGAAGTATGGCTAGGTGTAAGTTTTACTTGAGTTTATGTGATATATAGGAATTATTTCATGAAATTCTAAGCATAGGGTTATATTATAAAGGTGGTGCACTATTCATGCATGAAATTAAGTTAGAAACTATGATTTAATGGTTGACCATGTGTTAATTATTGCTAGACATGATGTAAACTTAGTTCAAAGTGATGTTCATGTTGAGTATATGAGAAATTTTATGATAGATGGTTTCTAAGTGCACAAATAGAAGAGAAACATGTTTTGTTTAAGGAAAGAGTAATATTAAGATATGATTCATGAAGGATTATGTGATATGTGTTGCTAGAAATGATGAAAATCTAACTAAAAAGGTTGAATATGTAAGAAGCATGCATATTTTCAAGCTAGATAGCTTCAAAGGTTCATGAAAGGTTGAGAATAATATTTTGAATAGAAAGTTATAATATTAGGCTATACTTTGTGTATAGACCAAATTATAATCTGTAAATTAACTTGGAAGATGCGTATAGAAGTTTTGTAATTACCTAAAGTTGTTGTATTTGTATGTGATTATGCATATGAAGCATAGAGTCTAAAAATTGAAGTTGGTTTAAGGATGAAAACAAGTAACGATGACAAAATGTCATCAATGTATGAATTTTGGCAATTTTGTGAAATTGGTAATCAAATGAGGCCAAAAAGCTAAGTTTGATGTTAATACATGTGTTTGAAATGATTTAGAAGTCGTTTGATGTTTATGACGACAATTGAGGATTTTAAACGTTTTAAAACGTTCGTCGACGCCTAAATAGAATCATTTTGAAAAATGAAGTCATTTGAAAAGTTTGAAATGTTTTAAAGGCCCGTACAAGTTAAATGTGTTATAAGTGTTAAATGTCATGTTGGAATCAAGTCTTGCAAAAAAGGGCCAAGAATAACATAAATTTAAAAATGAAAAGTTCGTGAAATTTGATGAAAATGCAACTAAAAGGTGATTTTTGGCCATTTTGAAAAATTAAAGGTAAAATAAAGTCAATTGGCTTAGTTTTATGTTATTACATGTGGCTACGTTAATTTGGTAATCAACGGATGAGAATTAGAATGAAAATGAGTTTCGAACGATCGAAAACGACCTTTTCGACTCGAAATGGATATTAACGGACAAATCTCGCCTCGTGCGAAGTTTTATGGTTTTAAAAGTTTGAACATATCATATATGACCCAGGTAAACTATGTTAAGTGTTGGAATGAAGTTTAGAAGCAATTGGTCAAAAATCACAAAGTTGAAAAAAATAGAATTTAAAGTTAGAAATTTTTTCTAAGTGTTGAAAAGTGGTGAACAACCCTCCTACGGTTTAGTTTTGCAATGATTTTGAGTAGCCAAATGTGCCAGGTAAATTTTTTGTAAAATACTAGGCGCAATGTTCAGAATCAACATTTTTGATTTTTACACTAACTTTGCTATATTTTGATGTGGAATGATAGAAATAAGTTATATAAATCCTAGAATTGATAATAATGGTCAATGTAAAGGTTGTTAAGGTATAATGAGATGATGAATGACATAATATATCATGCCTAAAGCTAAGTCAAATCATGTTAAGGGTTATGAAAAAGGTTGAGAACGAGTTAGGATGTATTATTAACCTATATAATGTATAATACACCAAACATGATATGATTAGAGACGAATGGTCGAGTATTTATGAGTTAAGTTTGACTAAGATTTATAAAGTTTTATGGTCCTATATTGATGTATAGGTTATGTATTAACAGATAAAGCTCGGCTAGCAACCCGATACAAGGAAGGATAGAAAGGCCAAGCGAGGCAGTACAAGTTAAGTGTAATTAATGCAGAACAGACAAGTTTTTCAGACTTAAATGCGATAACTATTCTACATGAACTATATGACATTAAATATTTTCAAATGTGCACTACGTGCAACTATGTGTTTAATTGTTAAATGCAATATGTGACATTATGTATAACATAGTAAAGTAAAGAAAACATGACGCATATTATGAACTGCGAGCATGAAAAGTGTTATCTGATTTACTTGCTGAGCCTTTGTGCTCACTCTTGCTTTGAACTAACATTTTCAGGCAATGTATGAGAAAGTCGGAGGTTCCGGTTAAGCTAAAGGTAAAGAATGGTGAATGCATAAATAAGCGTGAAGGAATTTGTTATATGTATTTGTGCAATGTTCAAGTAAAGCCGATAAATATAAATTTATGAATGTATAAGTTAATTAACATCTAAGCTTTTAATTATGAACTTGGTCATTAATAAAGAAATGAATGTTTTGTAAATCCGTAGAGATTGTTTTGTATGTATGTATTATCTAGAGAAATGAGCTAAAGAGATAGTGTATTGCATTATTGTTAGTCGAGTTCTATATGTAATGAAACTCATTCGTATGTCAAAAATGTGTGTAAACATGTATGACTAAACAGGGCCTTGTATGGATAGACTAATGGCAAAATTTATTTTTAGGTTATATTATGTAAATCATAATATATATGATTCAGATAATTATAGTAGACTAGATCACAATTAATCAATGTTTAACCTAGGTTCTAATGAATAGAAGTTGAAGGTTATGATCCTGAGGCCAATTATGCATGTAAGATAAATAAACAGATTTCATGGACCACATTATGGTTAACTGAATGATTTCAAATATTGAAGGTTAATTTTTAACGCACGAGATTCTAGTTAATATGGTTTAAAATTAATGATTTTGTTATCCAGACATAATTTGATTAATTAAGGGAATGTGGGATCTCGGTGCGCTACAGTTGGTATCAGAGCAGTTAGGTTATAAACCTTAGGTAATAGTACCTTAGGCTATGACTTTTGTGTGAAAAAAGGAAATACTAAGGAAATGAACTCTAGATGACTTGAGTCAGTAAGAAATGAATTTTGAGAATTCAGGACTAAGAAATGATAAAGATATCTTAAGATAAGATAATGAGAAATGGCAAAAGGGCCATGAGATCCTAGGCGATCACATATATAAAAGGAGTATTGATGAATTGTGAACAATAAGATATGAATCGATAAAATTCATATCAGATCAAAGAAAGGTAAAGGAAAAGCTGAGTAAAGGAAAGTGAGGAATGTTAGGGTATGTGGGACTTTTCATTGAGAACTCATGGTAGTGGCTGAGTTGTGCACTTCCTTATATGGGCGGGGATTTATACTTGGTTTCACAACCACTTAGCTTCCTATCGTGATAATCAGTGGAGGTCCAACGTCTCGATATCGGTTATGTATGTTGAGAAGGTAATTTTTTTTCTTCTATATGTGCCTGATATATAGGAAGAGAGAAAGAGTAAGGTTAGTTACGTGTTCTGAAAACCCAAGCGTATGGTAAGTTCGTGACTCATGATTATTTGGTGGAGCCCCTCAGCGAATGGGCGACTTTGGCCTGACTAGGACAAGCTCCTCAAGCCATATGATTGTGGTAAGTTCCTGAGCCCAAATGCGTGGCAAGTTTGATGAACAGTGGGGGATTAGGAAAGAGAGCTATAAGTTGAGAGAAATAGTTCTTAGATATTGGCTAAGATTAAGGAAATAAGAAAGAGATAGAGATTATAAGAAAGGTTTAAAGGAGTAAAGGAAAAGCAAAGAAAAGAGGAGATTATTAGGATTGGGTAGGCAATCCATTCTTCTAGCTATGCTAGATCATCAAAGTTTTAAAATGTGTTTATTCTCGCATGTTGGTGCATTAAAAATATTTTGTTCAAATGTGGAACTAAAATTTTTAATTCCGTGGTTCATGGGTCTTTGCTAATTGATTCAGCTATACCAAAGTTATTTAAAAATTTTAAAATGTATTTATGAAATCATTGTCACACTGTTAAATATGGTGTGGAATGACAAAATGGCAGAATTCTCAACGTACTTCTATGACGGTACGGTATTAAGAAGTCATGAAAGATTGAATTCTCAACGTACTGTTGAGATAGTGCGGTATTATGAAGCCTTTAAAAGAGTTTTTCTTTTTAGTTTATGAAAATGGGTTCAAATTGTGAACCAATGATATTTCAAGTTTCAAATTACAATGTATGAATAGTTTAATGATGTGAGTCTATGCCATTTGTTTCGGCTAGACCATTCTGTTAAAGAAATGAGTAAATATTTTTGGAATCCAGAAATGGATAAAAGGAAAATGTTTTTAAAGTCTGAGGCGAACAACCTTGAAAAGGGGATATGATATGTGGGTTGGTTAACGTGGTTCAACCTAAACAGAAAGGAAAGGGGTACAATAGGCTGAGCACCTAGCGTACTAATGGGTCAAGGGAAGAAGAGTGGCGTGGTTGCATCGTAACTCATGTTCCTAGTCTTTATGACCCGTGGATATTCTCAGTCTATGTGATTGTTAATATTCTTAATGTGTCATGGTCTTTGTGACCCCTCAGCAAGAAAAGCAAAAGTTTTGTTTTGAAAGGAAAAAGTTTTATGTTTATGAAAAAGTTATTCCTATTTATTCATACTGCTTCACAGTTATTGAACAATTGTGAAGATTCCAATCTTCTGGAATGACAGCTAGAAAGGGGTAAGATGGGTAGAGAGATGAGAGAATGTAAAGGTTAGTTGAAAAACCTAGCTCTATTGAGATGAATTAAATGAAAGTAGAAAGTTATATATGCTGCAAATGAATAGGGAATGAGTACACAGCAAATTTTGAGGACGAATTTTTTTAAAGGAGGGGTGAATGTGACACCCCAGGATTTTACAAGATTGCTAAACAAGTATTATGGTAAATTAAGTAAAGGTTAATAGTTAAAACCTAGTTATGAATGACAGAAAGTGTAAGAACGATGTAATATAAATTGTTATGTGATCAATGTGCTATTATGACCTATGTGGTAGATTGAATATGTGTATATGTAAAAATGATATGATAGAGAAATAAGGATTCAAGATAGAGATTAAATGAATAATAAGATTGATGATCTTTAAATAATTTGAAGATATTAAGAATTGATATTAAAGGATTGAAATAAGATAATCAGGTATATGATATGTAAAGACCGAGAGGTAATACCCCTGAGCATGAGTAGAAAGAATGTAGTATGCAGGTATGGTGCAAATTTGGCACCGGGGTGTTATGTAAATATGTAAAGGGGCGTAAAGTTGTTATGGATGTATTACGAGCTTAAAAAGGGCAAAGGACGATGGATTTTGGTAATCCGGTCGAGGTTCACTTCTTAAGGAAGCAATTTATGGAAAAGATGAGCAATTTGAATATAGTGAGATATTGGAAAGTGAAATTGATTGAATGTGGAACCAAAAAGGGTTCTTAGACAATTGAGAATGAATATTATGTAAATTGATAATTTATTGTGAGTTGTTATTATTAATTGATGAAATGCAATTTTTGAAGTGTGACAAGTAAATTGGGACAAGTCAATTGTGAACTAGTTGATGGTAGATTAAAATTCAAGCTTATGGAAATAAGTATGGATCAAAATGGAAAGGGAATGAATCAAAATTTAAGCAATTATGAATTAATGGGGAACTTAATTCTCTAGATTTTTGTAACCAATGACCATGTTGCCCCTTGACAAGTTAATGTACGACAATTGTGTCCTAAAAGGGTTATTGACTAATATGTCCTTAGCTATGCATGTAAAATGTCTTAATCATCCTTAACCCTACATAAGTTAACTTAACCCTATAATGGGTAAGTGTTGAAAGATTTTATCTAGCATATATGTGTGTATATTTCGTAAACAAGCAAGGCAAGGAAGCTAAGCTGTGACACCCCGAATTTTTTTATAGGATTTCCAAATGAGGATTTTGATAAAGTTATGTAAAGGTTAGCAATTAAAAACCTAGTTATAAATGACAGAGGTATTAAAGAGTAGTTTAATATAAATTATTATATGAGCAATGTGTTATAAATGACCTATGAGGTTGAATTGATAAAGCGAAACTCTTGGTGTAAACGATGGTCTATAGATCGTATATGAATCAATTAGCTATTTAAAAGTACATTGATGATGTAACTACTAGTGAAATTATGATAAATATGAGATTATGATAAATATGAATTTATGATGGTTAAATGGTAATATAATGAATTGGAGAAAAATGATTTACTATAATACCTACAAGAAGTTAATTTGAAAGAATTTATTGTAAGACACGATATTAGGTGTCAGCAGATAAAAGATTGAAGAGTTGAATATGTGTATATGTATGTATTTGAGCAAATATAGCAAGAAAAGCTAAAGGTTAGAGAAAATGAAGAAATTGATTTTATTGATTGAAATGAGGTATGTAGTTATATGATGTGAAGAAATGGAAGGTAATACCCCGAGAGCGAGTGCAAAGAAAGTTGTATGTGATCATGATTCAATTGACAGATATGTGTATTAAGTGAATAAGCGAAGGGACTTAAAAGTTGTAAAATGATTATATGAGTTTAAAAGGATAAAGGACGATCAATTTTGGTAATTCGGTCGAGGTTCGCTTCTCTAGAAAGCAGTTTATGAAAAAGTGAGCAAGTTGACTATATTGAGATGTCAAAAAATGAAATTGATTGAAAGAGGAACCAAAGAGGTTTGTAGAAAATTTAGAATGAAATATATGCAAATTGGCAATTATGTGAATTATTATATGTGACTGATGAAATTAGTATTTGGAATTGTGATAAGTGTTATGGGACAAGCCAATTATGGTGTATTTGATGGTGGAATAAAGTTCAAGGATAATGAAACAAGTTTGGATCAAAAAGGATTTGAATTGGTTGAAAATATGTAAATTATGATTTAAGAGAATTAAAATTCTCTAGATTTTGGTGACAATGACTAAATTGTCCTTGTCAATTTAACTAATGTATATAGTATCCTAGTTATATAAAATGTCCATGGTACCCTTTTCATGAGAATTTTCATGTATACCATTAAAAAATGCATGTGAAATGTCTTAAAAGCCCCTAACTATGTATGGTTAACTTAACCAAAAGATGGTTAAGTGTTGGAGGAGTTATATAAAACATATATGTGCATAATTGTTGCAAGTATTCAGCATTTAGTCCATGTATCATTCAAAGTTGCTAAAAGAGAGAAAAAATGGAGAAAAACCATAAAGCTAAAGGAAAAAGCTTGGAAATCATGGAACTAGGTTGCTTGAATAATCAAGGAGCAAGAATAAAAGAGGAAGAGCTTGTCAAGACAAAGCTTTCTATGTGAGGAAGTTGGTCATCCAATGAGGTATTATCATGTTCAAATCTTGAAATTTGGTGTTTAAGTGTTTAAATGCAAAAATAAGAAGTAGCCATGCAAGAATCTATGGTTAGAAGTAAAGGATATGTGTAATATGTACTATATATGTTATTTATGATGAAACCCTAAGGGTTGAAGTTGAGGATATATATTTTATGTGCAAGCATGCTTATGATCATGTATAGAAATCATGATTTATGGATGATTATGTGTAATAAGTTGATTGTTTTGATGAAAACCTAGGTTGAAGAGTTGAACATGTTGGATTCATGCAATTTATTTTGTTAGATAGCATACAAGATGCTTAAATGGTTGAGAAGCATGTTTTGGTATGAAAAGATGCTATAATTTGCCATTAAACCAAATTGTAATATGTAAAGTGCATTAGAATGTGCAGTTAGAAGTTATGTGGACTTATGTAGTTGTTAAAGGTGTATATGTTAGCCTACGTGGTGTATGAAGTTCAAAATGTCAAGTTGAGTTTAAGATTAAAACTTGTTAAATTGGCAAAAATGCCATCAATATGTGAATTTTGGTCATTTTGTGTAATTGGTAATCAAATGAGGCCAAAAAGTTAAATTTGATGTTAATACACGTGTTTGAAATGATTTGGAAGTCGTTTGGCGTTTAGGGTGACAATTGAAGATTTTAAACATTTTAAAACGTTTGCTGATGATCAAAACGAACCTTTTGGAAAAATGAATTCAAATGAAAAGATTTAAATGACTTAAAGGCCCATGTAAGTTAAATATGTGTTATATGTGGTAGAGGATGTGTTAGAATCAAATTTTGCATTAAGGGGCCAAGAATAGTATAAGTTTTGGAAATGAGAAATTCATAAAAGTTTATGAAAATGCCGTCAAAGTGTGATTTTTGGCAATTTTGAAGAACTAAAGGTGAAATGAAGTCAAATGACCTAGTTTTATGTAAATACACGTGTCTAGGTTGATTTGGAAATCAATGGTTTGAAATTTGAATGAAAATGAGTTTCGAACGATCGAAAACGATCACTTCGACCCTAAACGAACTTTTACGGACAAAACTTGCCTCTGGTATAATTTAATGGTTTGAAAGGCCTAGACAGGTCATATACGACCTATGTGAACTTTATCAAATGTTAGAATTGAATTTTTAAGCAAATGGTCAAAAATCACAAAGTTGGAAATTTTAGTTTTAAACTTAGAAAATTTTTCTAAGTGTTGAACTGTGTTAAACAGCCCTTCTATGGGCTAATGTATCAATGATTTTAAAGAGACAATTGTGGCAAGTAAAATTTTTATAAAATACTAGGTGGTAAGGTCTAGATGTGGTCCAAATTTGAGCTTATTTGGATGTAAGATGAAGGAGTTAAAAATCGACAAAGGTAGTGCAAAAATCAGAAATCCTATTTCTGCACATTGCGCCCCCGCGCAATGTACTGTTCATGGCTGAGAACATTTCGCGGCCAGCGAGCTCTGAAGGCACCGAGGCGCAATATCTGTGCATTTGAAAAAAATTTAAGCTTTCAAAAAGCTATATTTTAATATGGAATGATAATGATATGTTATGTAAGCCCTAACTAGATAAAGAATAAGGTTTAATTTATAAATGAATTACGTGACATTAATCATAGCATGTTAAAGTAAAGGATGCATGACGCATATTATGAATTATGAGCATGAAATGTACTATATGATTAACTTGCTGAGCTTTATGCTCATTCTTGCTATGAACTAACATTTCAAGTAAAATACGAGAAGGTCGGAGGTTCCGGTGAAGCTAAGGTAAAGAATATGGATACATGGCGATGCGTGAAGAAATTTGGTATATATAAATTTGTATAGATGCAAGATGTGTAATAGTTTGGTTTAAGTGTTAAACCAATACAATAGAAATAGATGTATGGTTTGTAAATCCATATAGTTAAACGTGAATGTATGTATTATTTGAGGTAAAGGATGTAATGAGATATATGAATGTAATATTATTATAAGTCGAGTCTGATATATACTCGAACTCGCATATATGGTAAATATGTATAGATCAGGTAATATATGTGTACAGGTGTATATGAACAGGATTAGATTCAGAACAAGTATATTTAGACAGGGCCATATATAAATAGTTCATGGCGAATTTATTTACAGGTTATGTAAATCTTGAATATATATTTGATTATGAAATTGTAATAAAGTAGGTCACAATTAATAAATAGATGGCCTAAGTTCTAATGAGTAGTAAAGTGAACGTTGCAATCCTGAGACATATATTGATGATAAGTTTTAAAAAAAAATATGGACCGCATTCATGGTCAACTCAATAATTTTAAAAGTTAAAGGTTAAGTTTTAAAGCACGAGATTCTAGTTGATGTGGGTTTTAGTTAATGTTTATGTTATCCAGAGATAATCGGATATAATTAAAGAATGTTGGGATGTCGGGGCGTTACATAAGCTCACTTCATCTTTTAAGTTTCTAGCAAAGTGAGAGATAAAGAGAGAAAGAAGAAAAAAGGAGCTAGGGTTCATGGAGAATGATCAAGAAATTGCAAGAAAGAGTTCAAGAGCAGTAAAAATAGCCATAAAAGTGAAGAATTCTTCCTTGGCAAGCTTTATAGCTAGAAGAAAAAAAGTTACAAGAAGGTATTGAAAGTGTTCTAACCTTAGAACTTTGTGTTTATGTGCTTAAATGCTAAAATAGGAATAGCCATGCATGGAAGTGTGGCTAGATTTAAGTTTTACTTGAGTTTATGTGATATATAGGAATTATTTCATGAAATCCTAAGCATAAGAATTAGATTATAAAGGTGGTGCACTATTCATGCATGAAATTAAGTTAGAAACTATGATTTAATGGTTGATCATGTGTTAATTCTTGTTAGACATAATGTAAACTCAGTTCAAGGTGATGGTCATGTTGAGTATATGAGAAATTTTATGATAGATGGCTTCTAAGTGCACAAATAGAAGAAAAACATGTTTTGTTTAAGGAAAGAGTAATATTAAGATATGATTCATGAAGGATTATGTGATATATGTTGCTAGAAGTGATGAAAATCTAACTAAAAGGGTTGAATATGTAAGAAGCATGCATATCTTCATGCTAGATAGCTTCAAAGGTTCATGAAAGGTTGAGAATAATGTTTTGTATAGAAATTTACAATATTAGGCTATACTTTGTGTATAAACCGAATTATAATCTGTAAAATAACTTGGAAGATGCGTATAGAAATTCCAATTGGACTCATGATTGGGCTACACCATTTAATTTAATTAGGTTAGTCAATGAAATTAGTTTTGGGCTACTAGTTATTAATTATATAATCCAATTGAACTTGTCTTTTTATAGTTAATTTGACTACAAAAATTAGTTAGCCAACAAACCCTAGCACATTCAATGACTTGAGCTTGTTTAATTAATTCCTTCATTCTTTAATTCTTCTTCATTGTCACATTTAATAGATGAGAAATTATACACACACACACACACACACACACACACACACACACACACATATATATATATATATATACTTCAAATCATATAAATGTACAATTAGTTCACACACAAATTTACTTCATTGATAATTAGTTATATATTCTAATTACAATGTGGATTAAAATCCATGGTCATTACAAACACAACAATCCTATATTGATTATTTGATGCTCTATTATTTTATCTTACAAGAAGATCACATTCGATATTTCAAATATCTTTGAACGTTACAACGGAATATATAAGGTGTGTTTTTGGAAATTTTGTAACAGGAAAGGTGGTGGATTGATATGGTGGAAATAATGGTGTTTATTTCCCAAAAGGTGTGCTCTAGCAAAGACTGGTGGTTTATCTGGTGGAAAATAATAAATATTATTTATTATGAGGTTGATGGTAGTTACTGCGTGTTATAGATATTTTTTTTCCTTTTTTTAATTTTTTATTTATTTATGTGTAACAAATAAATATATACTTGTATTTATTTGTACAATTTAAGACTCATATACCTATAGGTCGGGTTGGAATCTTAAAAGTCCAACTAAATTGCCTTTTTTTTTTCAGATTCCGGTGACACTATTCCGGCCAATAGTTCCGATGATCGGAATCTGGGTTTAAGAAACACTGTTGTTGTTCGGGTTTATTATTAATTATCTCATCTTGTTTAGCGTGCATGCACTTATATATATAAAATACGAGTCATATTATTAAACATGTGAAGCATGTTTGATAATATATAATATATACATAATTAGCGTGCACATATAAAATACTATATTCTACTTGGATTGATTATGGACTTTTATTCTAATTTTATTCACTAGAGCCACCATGTGAACCAAAAGGTCAAACCTAGGGTGCAAGAATAAGTACATACAAATGTAACTATTACATTTATAACCCGGACACAATAACAAACGGGTCTTCAAGCGCTTCTTGCTTTTTGGCCCTAATTATTCAAATAATTAAATCTAATCATATTACAAACTATTTACATAAAATATAAAACATGATTAGCATTCAAGGAGAAGTGCATAAGAGAGAGATAGAATTTACATTAAAAAAAATTAGATAAGACGAGATACGCAAACCTCATTTATAAAAACTTATTCATTTATGCATTTATATAAAATAAATTTAATCTCATTGGTTAATAGTCCATAATCAATCTCTTGTATTATCATACATATCATCATATGCATCGATACACATATTCATCTCATGAATTAAAATCATGCTATATATATATATATATATATATATATATATATATTAGCATGAAATTCAACTTCAAGTTTAAAATAAACCTTTTATTTTAATTGAAAAATCACCTAAAATAACAATTTATTTTAATTTTTCAAAAATTGCACAAAATAGGAAAAATGGACAAAACAGCGAGGTTGAGTGTAGCTGCACCCAGACCCAGCGCAGCTACACTGTGACGCGCTGTTAGTTTTTTCAGTTTGCAATTTTTACAGAAAAACACGATTTTTTATGCTTGTTTTTAGAACCCATGATCTTATACAACAAATAATGTCCAATAAATTATTATAAACACATACCAACATATATATGAAATAAAAATAATTAATAATTCATATAGAGTTTGGCTCTTGATGCTACTGTTGGTTTGTAAAAATTCATAGACATACAATCAAATTGCATAATAAAGCGAAAGTATGGCAAAATTAGATTTTAAAATTTTACAAGACATAACCGGGATTGACCTTTATGCGCAATTATTAATCAAATAAGAAGAAGTTAGAGATTCATACTGTTGTAGACACTATTCTTCAATAGGTTCACCTCCAACTCTTCGCGTTCTTTTTCAAATCCACCGATTAGATTACTTAGATCAATGTTAGCTACCCAAGTGTGTAGCCACTAGAGGTGATCTACCAAGAAAAATATGGAGTTAAGAAGTAGGTAGTGGCAAACTCTACTTTTCTCTCTCTTCTAATTCCTTAGATGTAGAGAATAGTGTGAGTAACCTTAAATCATAATAAGACTTCTCTTATTTATACCATACCAAACTCTTTAAGAATAGGGTTTTAATTTAACTCTCAATCTAATTAGGAACTAAATAAATTTAATATAATAATTACAATTCATAAACCACATAGGAACTTAATTATTTATTATGAAAGTACTCTTATTAATTAATTCATAAACCATTTAGGAACTAAATAATAATAATAATAATAATAATAATAATAATAATAATAATAATAATAATAATAATAATAATAATAATAATAATAAGACTCCCCTTATTAATTTATAATTAGTATTTCTAAAATACTAAATTATAAAAAATTAATCTATTTAATTTGTTCTATCACCACAGTATAAATTAAATATACTTAATTTATTATTTCGATTATGTCACTTAACTTCTTAAATAAATATATTTCTTTTGCGATGTGATAATTTAGGTTCTCCATATTAAACCGGTTGTAAAATAAATTAATTAGAACCATTCTAATCATATTTAAATAAAAAAATTAAAATATTTAATTTATTTAAATAAATAATATTTATTTCACAATAAGGGTAAGCGATCAACGACTTTTCAAATAATATAAATTTCAATATTTGATCACAAAAGAACCTATTCCGCGAATTGTTACCGTATAATTAAATCCTTTTACCATAAAATGTCTCAATCAAATATAAGACATAGAATTACTGTCATGTCTTATTTTATTTAGTTATATGCATTTTGATTCTCAAATACGCAACTCTAAATAATACAAATTAGAAACTTCTTTCTAATTTCATTCTACATTGGCCAAGGACTACTGATTTGTCATTTATCAAATCACATAAGACATTTTTTCATTTACTAGAAGTGGTAGATCATTCATATATCTGTATCTACAACTTATTATACCTGAGCATACCCTTTGTTATACTCTAAATGTCTTAAGTAATATGTCAAAGTATAACTCATCATACACAAGATACTATTATGATCTCAAGTCCAATGAACACTTGTACTACTATCATATAAGGAACTCCTATTAACAAGCAAATAAAATTCCATTAGGTATTCCATGAGCGAGACATATTCAGGGAACTTATTTTTTAATAAGCACATAAATACTTACTTTAGTGTCTCCACACAAATGATTATGAAATCAATCATCATCTTCATAAGAACAAGCATAGTATGTACTAATCTATCTGGATTGACTAATTCTCATTTTAGTGATCCCACGATTAGGAACATTTTAGTTTTGAGCTATCAAGAATTTAAATCTCATTAGCATGATCATCATCATGATTCTAAAAGTATTGCTCAAAACTATGGGTTTGTCATAATTAATTCAACAATTAAATATGGATAAAAATGCCTATAAATAAATAAATTCTTTTATTAATAAATGAATAAGATTACAAAGTATATGCTACATCACATCAAATGTACTTAGCTTATATGCATACTACTTTCAAATACAAGTACTAGGTCAAGAAATTTTGAAATCAAATATAGCTAGAAGATTTGGAATGCACCCACTCCTTAATCAACTTCAATTCTCTTGTTTTTATAACTCTATTTATTGTTAATTCTACAACATTTGTCATTCATTGAGAATTCTTATATCTCACCCTATAACCTTTCTATACCACCAGTATAGTTCATTAAACTTATCACAAATTATGTGTTTAGGAACTTACCATCATAACATGAGTTTAGGAACTTGTCATCGGAGTATGTAGTTCAAGAACAAATTAGGAACTGTCCATACGCCTATGGGCTAAAAAACATACCATATGATTATGAGTTACAAACTTACTATAAGTATGAGTTTTAAGAACTTGCACCTAATCTTAATATTCTCTAATTATTAGTTCTACATATGAGAAAAGAATCCCCTTCTCACCATATATATAATGATTACCGCAACGCAAGTTTTCAATGATTTTCAATATAGGAAGCTAAATGATAGTTAAACCAAGCACAAATTCCCTGCCCATACAATGAATTGTTCAACGTAGCCACTAACATGAGTCCTCAATTGAAAACCAACAATTTTTAACTCTCACTTTGCTCAATACAAATTTTATCAGTCCTTATTCTATCACTTACAACTCTTCCTGAGTTTACAACGTACTATTTTATAGTACATGACCTTTTATAGCATTAGGCTATAACTTTACAATCATTTAACAGATCATCTGTCATTCTACGATTCCTTCCAATCATCTCGTGATCTTATTTTATAATCGATTTACATTTTAATTCTTTCTTACCCTATGATTGTCTCATCCTATGATCTTTTTACTCTTCCTTAATCATTTTTCATTATGATTTTATTTATGTTTTTCAGCATGTATACATCATCTCTTTTCATCTCTATTGGTTGAGTCAGGTGTCCATTGACTCTCTTCTTTTTATTATTATATAGCTCTTTAAGATTATTCTTTGAAACTTCTCGTTTATATTCCAACTCCTCCTTTATGAATTTTCTAAATTCATTTCTTATCAATTTAACTCTATCTGAGTTTATTTTTATCATCTTCGTCATTTTCACTACGGTTATAGCCTAAAGTACTCTTACATAAGGTTTATAACCTATCAGCTCTGATATTATTTTATAACGCCACCAAATCTGGGTTCCTTGAACCTCGGGTTCAGTGCTCACGAAACATCCTTATTTTAACACCACGCCATTGAATCAATAATATAATTGATAAAATTCAAAAAAAAAAAAAAACTTTTACAACATTCTTTCTTTTCATGAATCGCAATCTTTACATTCCATCTTAGTTTTCAAAATCATATATATAATGATTCACCATAATACATTACTTATGAGTCTACAAAAACTCAACCTACAATACTTGGTTCATTCTTCTAAACATTCCCCATACATTTTCTAGTATTAAATATATCATATAACAACTTAAATTTCCCCAAAAATTGTATGCTGAAATACTAATACAGTAAGTCACATACAGAACATATACTATCTTTCATATAATATTTCAATCGTATATTTGTACATTACAATGATTAATGTAAATTCCACAACTCGAATCTAAAATAAATATCTTTTACTCGATAAGTTCAATGTTTATTACAACTTATTTCATTTTCAATGAAATAAGTCATTGTGACTTAGCACATAGAAGATTAAGGAAAAATATCAGATAATTGTTTCCTAACTTTAATTCTTTATGGCCATATTCATCTAAAACTTCTTCCATTAGTTGCAATGTGACATCCCAAATTTTTACAGGATTTTCAAATGAGGATTATGATTAATTAAGTAAAGGTTATCAGATAAAACATAGTTTGAATGAAAGATGATAGTAAGAAATGATTAAATATGATTTATTATGTGATTAAGGTGGTGGAAAGAACCTGTGTGGTTGAAATAGTAAAGAGGGACCTATGTGGTTGAATTAATAAAGTGAGACTCTTGGTATAATAAGGGTCTATAGGAGTATAAGAATCAGTTATTTATGTAAAAGTGTACTAGCATCGTAGCAGACCATGAAGTTGTTATAAATATGAATTATGATGGTTGGATAGTGATTGAACGAATTAAGAAAGAAGGATGAACTGTAATACCTACATTAAGGTGATTTGAAAGGAATTATTGTATGACACTGTGAAGTGTCAATATGTGGTAGACTGAATATGTGTATATGTATATGTGATCAAATATAGAAAGAAAAGTTAAAGTTAGAGAATATTGGAAATGGAGGAAATGAGGAAAAGTATAATGAAATTGATACTTAAGTTATGAGTATGGATAACGAGTTTAATGAATAGGCCTGAAGAGACAAGAGTATGAGAATGACAAGTTAAAGTAGGTACGTATGTGCAGTGGAGAAAAAATCGTGTGATCTAATCGGTTTATTAAGAATTTATGAAATATTAAGGATATGATATTTGAATAAATGAAATTACTTAATGAATTGGTATTAAATGATTATATGAGTTTAAAAATGATTAGGGACGACGGATTTTGGTAATCCAGACGAGGCTTGCTTCTCAAGGAAGCGGTTTATGAAAAATATGAGTATTACGACTATTTGAGATGTCGGAAGTGAAATTTTGAAATGTGAAACCAAGAAGGTTCAAAGGAAACAAGAAAAGCATTTTATGGTTCAAATGAGGTTGTGTAGTCGAATTACGATTAATTAGCAAACGAAGCTATAAATAAGGTTATGTGGACGTAGCATGACGAAAAGTGAGCGACAATGTCGTTCGATTGAAAGAAGAATCGATTTAAATGAGTATGAAATAAATTAATGGAAAAAAAGTTTGAAAGTTGCATGAAAGAGGAAAAAATGCCAAGAAAATAAAATTCTAGCAAAAGTGGCAAAAAGACTAAAATGCCCCTCAACAATTTAGTTAATGACAATTGTGTCCTAAACGGAATAATGATCAAAATACCCTTGACAATTTGGATAACGAATTATATGTCCCAAGTGGTAAAATGAGGAGAATACCCTTCCATTAATATATGAAATAACCAAAACGCCCTTGGATGAGTTAACCATGGTTAATTGCTTAACTAAGCCTAGTTAAGCCTTAATAAAATTACCAAAGCCAAGCAAACTTTCTTCATTCCATCATTTTGCTGGAAATAATAGAGAAAGTGACCCTAAGAGAGAGAAACGTGAGAAGCCATGAAAGAGGGAGAAGGAAAGCTTGGAAATCATGAGCTATGGTGCTTGGTTGAGCTTGGAACAAGAAGAAAAGAGGAAGAACTTGCTAAGAGGAAGCTATCTATATAAAGAAGTTGGCCATACAAGAAGGTATAAGCATATTTAAGTTAGTAAAGTGATCATTTTTGTGTTTTAATTTAAGAATAAGGATGGTCATGCATGTATCCTTGGGGTACATGGCTTGATTGTGAAGTTGTTGTGAATCTATGTGTTTTATGTTTGATATTTGATGAAACCCTAGGCTTGAAAGTTGTGTTACAAAGTTGATGAACTATTCATATATGTTTTTGAAGATAAAACTCATGATTTAAGGAGGAATATGTGTTAAATGTTTTTTGATTTTGATGAGAACCTAGTTTGGAAAATGAAACATGTTTAATACATGCTTATTATTATGCTAAAAGGCATCAAGGAATTATAGAGGGTTTAAAAGTATGTTTTGGTATGAAAAGTTTGAATATTAGACTATACTTTGTGTATAGACTACGTTAAAATCTGTAAAGTGCATTAGAACGTGCGTATAGAAGTGATATAGACGTACAAAGTGGTTAAATGAGTATGTGGTAACCTATGTGATGTGTGGAGTTAAAGACTTAAGATGAGTTTAAGTTTGAAAATTTTTATAGTAGGTAAAAATGCCATCAATGTGTGATTTTAGCCATTTTATGAAATTAAAAGTTAAATGAGGCCAAATAGCTAAGTTGATGTTAATACATATGTTAGAGTGAATTTGGAAGTCATTTGGTGTCTATGGCGAATTGTGAGTTTTAAACGTTTAAAAACGTTTGTCGATGCCTAAAAGGAGTTATTTGGAAAAATTAGTTCAATTGAAATGTTTTAAAGGCCCATACAAATTAATTATGTGCTATATGCGGTAGAGGATGTGTTGGAATTAAGTTTTGCAAAAAAGGGCTAAGAATAGCCTAAGTTTTGAACATGAAAAAGTTTGAAAATTTTGAAGAAAATGTTGTCAAAGTGTGATTTTTGGCAATTTTAAAGAATTAAAAGTGAAATGAAGTCAAATGAGTTGGTTTTATGTTATGACACGTGTATACGCTGATTTGGTAATCAACGGATGGAAATTTGAATGAAAATGGGTTTCGAACAATCGAAAACGATCGTTTCGACCCTAAACAAACTTTTACAGACAAAACCCGCCTCGGGTATAATTTAATGGTTTGAAAGGCCTAGACATGTCATATATGACCTATGTGAACTTTTTCAAGTGTTAGAATTGAGTTTTGAAACAAATGGCTAAAAATTACAAAGTTGAAAATTTGAGTTTTAAACTTAGAAAATTTTTCTAAGTGTTGACCTGAGTTGAACAACCCTCCTATGGGCTAGTGTATCACTAATTTTAAGAAGCCAAATGAGGCAAGTAAAAATTTTATAAAATACTAAGTAGTAAAACCTAACTCTGGTCCAAATTTGAGCTTATTTGGATGTAAGATGAAGGAGTTAAAAATCAGCAAATGTAGAGCAAAAATCAGAAATTATGTTTCTGAACTTTGCGCCCCGACGCAATGTTTTATACTAAACATTGCACTGGGGGCGCAATGTACTGTTCACAACAGAGAACACTTCGCAGCCAGCGAGCTCTGAAGGCGCTGGGGAGCAATGTTTGTGCATTTGAAATTTTTTTAAGCTTCCAAAAAACTATATATTGATATGAAATGATAAAGGTAGATTATGTAAGCCCTAAATAGATAAAGAATAACCAAAATAAAGGGTGTCTAGGTATAATGAAATGATAAATGGCATAATGTAACACGCCTAAAGCTAAACCAAAGCTTGTTTAAGGTTGTGAAAAAGGTCAGGAATGAGCTAGGATGTATTATTAACCTACATAAGGTATAATACATCAAATTTGATATGATTAGATACGAATGATCGATTATTTATGGATTAAGTTTGATAAATTATATTAAGTTACGATCCTATAATAATGAATATAGGTTATATGTTAGTAGGGAAGTATAAGTTGTAATTGCATAGTAATGAATATACTGGTATGTATTATTCGGAGGAAGGATATAAAGGATAAGATAAATGTATTATTGATAGTCAAGTTATACATGTGATAAACTTGTATGTATGGTACAAAATTATGTAAACAGGTACAAACGATAAATATCATGTTTGATACATGTATAGTTAAATAAGGTCATGTATGAATACTTCATGGTGAAATTTTATTTACAGGTTATGAAACTCATGAATATATATTTGTTTATGAAATGGTAGTAGAATAGGTCACAATTAATTAATATTTGACCTAAGTTCTAATGATTGGTAAATGAACGTTACGATCCTGAGACAGATAACGGATGTAAGATAAAGTT
This sequence comes from Hedera helix, assembly GCA_947179155.2. Taxonomy (NCBI): domain Eukaryota; kingdom Viridiplantae; phylum Streptophyta; class Magnoliopsida; order Apiales; family Araliaceae; genus Hedera; species Hedera helix. Next base: position 25,246,230 of record OX359276.1, on the reverse strand, counting down.
TTATAAAATAAAAAAATATATATATGGGCCGCATTTATGGTCAATTAATAAGGTATTTAAATGTTAAAGGTTAAGTTTAACGCAGAGATTGCCGTGAAAGTGTTTTATGATGTTATAAAATGATTTTAAGATTAATATTTATGTTATCCATAAACGATCGAATATAATTAAGGAAGAGTGGGATGTCGGTATGTTACATGCAAAATAAGATCATTTGCAAGAATGAGCATGACAACTCAGCAAGTCTAACAGTTGTCACATTTCATGTTTCACATTTCACATATGCTTGGCATTATAGTCATGTGACATGTATCTCATGCTGTGCATTTTATATATGCATCATTTGTTTTATGTTGTACATTTATCCATGCATTATGCATTTCATGTTGTCTATTTCCAAAAATTATAAGTTCTACACGGAACAATTAATTTAGTTCCTCAACTGAACACTAACAATTATAATCACATAATTGCCCAACGTGCACCCTTTATTCATGCTCATAAGAAATTCACATAACTCTATCAATTTGCACATAATTGAGCAATCAGTTCACATATGTTAATAAGTTCACAATTAATTCATATAGTACTGAAAGAACTTGCATGTATTCTTGTTCACCATTTTACGCTCATCGAACATTCGTTGTATAATTTTACTTGTTGTTTGTAAATAAGAAGGATGGATCGATGAGACTGTGTATGAATTATAGGGAGCTAAATAAAGTAACAATTAAGAACAAGTACCCGTTGCCACGAATTGACGATCTTTTCGATCAATTGAAAGGGGCGAAGTACTTTTCAAAGATTGACTTGAGGACTGGTTATCATCAGTTGAAAGTCAGGAAGGAGGATGTACCCAAGACGGCATTCAGAACTCGATATGGGCATTATGAGTTTCTGGTGATGTCGTTTGGACTAACGAATGCGCCAGCCGCATTTATGGACATGATGAACAGAATATTCAAGCAATACTTGGATAAATTTGTTGTTGTGTTCATTGACGATATTTTGGTGTATTCCAAAACGGAAGAGGAGCATGCTGAACACCTAAGATTGGTGTTGGAGATTTTACGGAAGGAGCAATTGTACGCTAAATTTTCGAAGTGTGAATTCTGGTTGGAGAGAATTCAATTTTTAGGTCATGTTATTGACAAGGAGGGAGTTTCAGTGATCCAGCGAAGGTTAAATCAGTGATGAATTGGGAACAACCATGGACGTCGACAGAAGTTAGAAGTTTCTTAAGGTTAGCGGGTTACTATCGGAGATTCATTCAGGATTTTTCAAAGATAGCAACACCGTTGACTAACTTAACAAGAAAGACGGTGAAATATGTATGGACGGAGAAGTGTGAGGAAAGTTTTTAGGAGTTAAAGAAAAGACTTAGTGAAGCACATGTATTGACTTTACCGGACGATACGAGAGGTTTTACGGTCTACAGTGATGCATCGCACAAGGGACTTGGTTGTGTGCTTATGCAAAACGGCAAAGTCGTTACGTATGCGTCCAGACAATTAAAAGATTATGAGAAGGGATACCCTACCCACAACTTGGAGTTGGCGGCGGTAGTGTTTGCCCTTAAAATTTGGAGGCATTATTTGTATGGAGAGAAATGTGAGATATTCACAGACCATAAGAGTCTGAAATATATCTTCACACAGAAGGAGTTGAATATGAGGCAACGGAGATTGTTGGAATTGATCAAAGACTATGATTGTGAAATTCTATATCATCCCGGCAAGGCCAACATAGTAGCAGATGCTCTAAGTAGAAAGAGCCGGGAGAAATTGTTCATATTGACAGACCAGGAACAATTGGTTCAAAAGATGGCTCGAATGAAGTTGGAGGTGAGAAATCCAAATGAGTCAATAGAAGTGGAGGCGAGCCCAACCTTGTTAGATAGGGTAAAAGAGGCTCAAGACAAGGATGGAGAATGTGTCAGAATAAGGGAGAGAATGACCGATGGGGAAGAGGTCAAGTTTAAAATTGATAGCATGGGATTGCTGAGATTTGAAAATTGTGTTTGGGTACCACTAGTGCCTGAATTACGAGAGAAAATTTTGCAAGAGGCCCACAGTACGAGATACTCGATACATCCGGGGAGTACGAAAATGTATCAAGATCTACGTCAGCATTTTTAGTGGCCGAATTTAAAAAGGGAGGTTGCAGAATGTGTCAGTCGATGCCTAACTTGTCAAAGGGTAAAGGCTGAACATCAGAGAGCGAGTGGACTATTACAGCAACTAGAAATTCTTGAGTGAAAATGGGAGCATATCACAATGGATTTTGTGGTAGGACTTCCAGCAACACAGAAGGGATATGACACAATATGGGTGGTTGTGGATCGACTAACAAAGTCAGCGCACTTTTTGCCGATCAAGATTAGGTGCAGTTTGGATCAGTTGGCCAAATTGTACATCAATGACCAAAGTTTGACCTCCTATTGGGCTCCACATTGGGCTTGGGAATAACTTCCATTGGGCTCATTCAATTAAATTGTTTGGGCTCAATTTAAATAACACATTGGGCTTACATTAATTATTCTAGGTTACATTTAATTAAATCAAGCATTGGGCTTGTTTAATTAATTACATGGGCTAGTAATTAAATTACATACATGGGCTACTAGGTTAATATCTTTAACCTAGTTTATCAACTCATTTGGATTTAAAAATATAATCCAATTAGATTTGCTTTAATTAATTATACACAATGCTTTAATTCTTTAAATAAATATACAAGCACATAAGTACATTTATTTAATTATCTAAAGTACAATTAATTAGTACAAAAAGTTTAAATTCATTGCTAAATATTTATTAAGTATATTTACAATGACTAATGAAATTCGTGGTCATTATTATTATTATTATTATTATTATTATTATTATTATTATTATTATTATTATTATTATTAATTATTAATTATTATGGCGGTGTGGTGAATTATGATAATTGTTATGTGTGATTGTAAGTTATTTAGGTTGTAAAACGTCTTTAAGTATTGTAGTATTTTTTGAATTTTAATCTAATTTTTCGTTACGTCGGGAAATTACTAGTACATAATAATAAATGAATGTTAATTTATTTATTTTTAATAAATACAATAATCAATACTCTAAATTACAATTCAAATAAGTTTTCATTATTTTTAAAATTCAAAATGAATGCTCTACTTATTAATGTTTAGACGTCCATTAATAAATAGATACTTATTTTATATGTTAGTTTGAAATAATACTATAGTGTGTATGAATATTTATAATCTATAATTATAACATTTAAATTATATTTATAACACTTGTTAAATGATACATTTTAGATATGTTGTAACACTATATATAACTATAATAATAGAAAAAAATAATGAGTTTTAAAGTATAGTTCATTAATGAATGAATGTTAATTTATTTATTTTTAATAAATACAACAATCGATGCTCAAAATTATAATTTAAATAAGTTTTTATTATTTTTGAAATCCTAAATTCAAAATAAATGCTCTACTTATTAATGTTTAGATGCCCATTAATAAATAGATGTTCATTTTATGTATTAATTTGGAATAATAATGTAGTGTGTATGAATATTTATAATCTATAATTATAACATTTAAATTATATTTAAAAAACTTGTTAAATGATATATTTTAGATATATTGTAACACTATATATAACTAGAATAAGAGGAAAAAATAATGAGTTTTAAAGTATAGTTCATTAATGACTGAATGTTAATTTATTTATTTTTAATAAATATAATAATCAATGCTCTAAATTATAATTTAAATAAATTTTTATTATTTTTGAAATCTTAAATTCAAAATGAATTCTCTACTTATTAATGTTTAGATGCTCATTAATAAGTAGATGTTCATTTTATGTGTTAATTTGGAGTCATACTGTAATGTGTATGAATATTTATAATTTATAATTATAATATTTAAATGATATTTATAACATTTATAACACTTGTTAAATGATCCAAAAGTTATATTATAATACTTGTTAAATGATATTTATAACACTTGTTAAATGATACATTTGAGATATTTTAACTTTATAATAATAGAAATTCCTTAACTATACTTAAATCAATTTATTAATATTATAATAAAAGTGTTATTTTCTATTTTTTAGAAGTGAAATGACATATTTTAAAAATAATTTTCGTATGATTGTGAAAACTAATTATTATATTAGGAAGACCACTTAAAACTTAAAAGAAATTATTTTGCTTATTATATATATATATATATATATAAGTTATTCGGATACGAATTCCGGATACGGATCCGAATTTGGATATCGAATTCCGGATATCCGCTATCTGCCGGATATATTTACGGACGGATGTTAAACGAATACGAATACGCCTATATCTGTATTCGTATCCGTTTATTTGCGGATACCTTTAAACCGAATACGGATATATCCGTTTTTTTTCGAATGCGAATAATATCCGTTTCTTTCTGAATACGAATGCGAACGAATACGAATTTTCCGATAACCATTTACAGCCCTACTGAAAACCCTAAAGAGCTAAAAATAGGGGCAGACCTGACCCCCAACCAGAAAGTGGAGATAACTGAGTTGTTAAGCCAATATGAGGATGTGTTTGCTTGGTCACATGACGACATGGTCGGATTGTCCATGGATATTGTAGTACATCGACTGCCCATCAAAGAGGGTTTTAGGTCGGTTAAGCAAAAACTGAGGAAATTAAAATCGGGGTGGAGCTTGAAGGTGAAGGAGGAGATAGTCAAGCAATTTAAAGCTGGAATCATCATGGTGTCCACTTACCCAGAATGGCTTTCCAATATAGTCCCAGTGGCAAAGCCCGGAGAAAAGGTGAGAGTATGCATTGATTATAGGGATCTGAACAAGGCCAGTCTCAAATATAATTTCCCAGTGCCTTTCATACACATCTTGGTGGATAATACGACCCAGTATGAGATGTATTCATTTGTCGATTGCTTCGCGGGATATCACCAGATAATGGTGACGGAGGAGGACCGAGAAAAGATTTCCTTCATCACCCCTTGGGGCACGTTTTGTTATAAACGACTTGCTTTCGGCCTTACAAATGCAGGAGCCACTTATCAAAAGGCAATGATGGCCCTGTTCGACGACATGATGCATAAGGAGATAGAGGTCTATATGGACGACATTATTATGAAATCAAGGGTTGAATCTGACCATGTGACTCATCTTAAGAAGTTATTTGATCGGCTCAGGAAGTATAATTTGAAGCTCAATCCAGCAAAGTGTGCCTTTGGAGTTCAGTCGGGCAACCTCCTTGGGTTCTTGGTGAGCAACCGGGGCATTGAATTGGATCCGGCTAAGATTAAAGCCATTGTGGATTCTTGGGGAGGATAAACTTCATCAGCCGGTTCATATCCCATTTGACAACCACCTGCGAACCAATCTTTAAACTGTTAAGGAAAAATGCCTCCCGAGAGTGGAACGAGTAGTGCCAAAAGGCCCATTTGCACCCAATAGGCTTAATGCCCTCAAGTGGAGTAACCAAAGTCTATACTTGGTTCTCATACATGGAGTCCATCTCGGATTTCATGGCTGCTAGCCATTTCTCTGAGTCTTTACAACTCATTGCCTCTTCGTAAGTCCATGGATCATCATTATCTATGATACGTATCTCATCATCATCTTCTATGATGAATCCATACCTTTCAGGTATCTTTGGTACTCTTCCAAATTTACGAATAGGTTGTGGTATATTAGGTTGTGTTACTTCGTTAGGTACCTCACTTTGATCTATAGTGTTTTGTGATTCTTGAATTTCTTCAAGGTCTATCTTACTCCCACTGACCCCTTCGAGTATAAACTCCTTTTCCAAGAAGGTAGCATGTTTTGCAACAAACACCTTTTGCTCAGTAGGATGATAGAAATAATACCCTACAGTTTCTTTATTGTATCCCACAAATTTACACTTATCAGATCTTGTCTCAAGCTTATCATGTTCAAACCTTTTGACATAAGCTGGACAACCCCAAATCTTAACATACTTAAGATTTGGTCTCCTTCCTGTCCATACTTCATATGGAGTCTTGGGAACGGATTTAGAAGGTACTTTGTTAAGTAAGTATGCAACTGTTTCTAGGGCATAACCCCAGAATGAAACTGGAAGATCAGTAAAACTCATCATGGAACGAACCATATCCAACAATGTTTGATTTCTCCTTTCAGATACACCATTCATTTGTAGAGTACCCGGTGGAGTCCACTGTGAGATTATACCATTTTCTTTGAGATAATTGAGAAACTCATTGCTTAAGTATTCACCACCTCGATCCAATCGAAGAATCTTAATACTCTTGCCAGTTTTTTTCTCTACTTCACTTCTGAATTCTTTGATCTTTTCAAATGATTCAAACTTGTATTTCATTAAATACATGTATCCAAATCTTGAATGATCATCAGTGAAAGTAATAAAATATGAATACCCTCCTCGTGCATGTGTTGTCATAGGTCCAGATACATCTGTGTGTACCAACTCTAACAACTCTGTAACTCTTTCTCCTTTTCCATTAAAAGGAGATTTAGTCATTTTACCCATGAGACAAGATTCACAAGTTGGATATGATTCGTAATCAGATAGCTCTAAAAGCCCATCTTTATGCAACTTGTTTAATCTTGTTTCACTAATATGACCAAGTCTACAGTGCCACATAAAAGTATAATTTACACTATCTCTTTTTCTTTTCTTAGTTTGTTCAATTTGCAATATATTTTCTTGTAAGTCAAGCAAGTAAAGTCCATTAAGTAAATTGCCAATACCATATAAAACATTATTTTTATAAATAAAACAACTGTTGTTCTTTATTATAATTTCAAAACCATCCTTGTCCAACATAAGAATAGAAATAATGTTTCTAATAAGTACTGGAACATAATAACAATTATTTAAACTAATAGATTTGCCCGTAGGCAACACTAAACAATAAGTTCCAACGGCTAATACAGCAACCTTTGCTCCATTCCCCACGCGCAGGATGACTTCATCTTTGTTTAGCTTTCTACTTTTGCTTAGTCCCTGCATAGTATTACATATGTGAGAACCACAACTGGTATCTAATACCCAAGTAGAACTTTGACTTACAAAAAGATTTATTTCAATCATGAACAAACCTTGATTTGCGGTTGAAGCTTCTCCAAGCTTCTTCTGCTTTAAACTTGTAATATACTCTTTGCAGTTTCTTTTCCAGTGACCCGGCTTGTTGCAATGGAAGCATATTCCTTTGCTATCTAGATCTGCTTTCTTATTATCCTTTACTTTCGCTTTGCCTTTAGCCTTCTTGGATTTCTTCTTTTGAGAAGTTCCCTTGGGCCTCTCCTTTTTCTTGGAAGAATCATCTACCAACAAGACTTGGTTATTTTTAGATGAGAAGTGACCCTCCACAGTTTTCAACATGTTTAGTAACTCAGGCAAGCTGATGTCCAACTTATTCATGTAAAAATTTACAACAAATTGTGAGAAGGTGTCTGGGAGTGACTGCAAGATCAAATCTTGGCTCAACTCCCCATCCATCACAAAACCTAACTGTCCAAGTTGTTCAATCAAATTGATCATCTTGAAGACATGAGTCTCAATGGCAGTGCCCTCGGTCATCCGAGATCGGAAGAGCTTCATAGATATCTGATATCTAGCAGTCCTGCTTTGCTCACCATAAAGATCTTTAAGATGCAGCAGTATAGTAGGAGCATCTATTTTTTCGTGCTGACGCTGAAGCTTGTTAGTCATGGATGCGAGCATGATGCATTGAGCCACAACTGCATCATCTTGCCACTTCTTAAAAGTAGTAACTTCTTCCTCAAAGGCATTTACTGCAACAATTGGAGGGACAGGTAATTCGGTCCGGTCAGTTTGTTAGCATCAAGTATGCTACGCAGTGATAGTGAGTTTGACATTTGTAAAATTCTACATGTGAAAAATAGACAACATTTTAGCATACATTCATTTTATTAATTATCAAAATAAATTAGGTCTTTATTTAAATTGGTATCTCCTACTATTTTTCATTAAACTATATTACCCTCCTTATATTCGGCAAATCTAGTTAAAGATTTGCTAGTGAGAATAAGGATCCTATTTCAAATATATATTGTCTTGTGTGACACAACAAACTATATATAAATAAATAGGTAGACAACTCTTTGTCAATTACATCAACATGTAACTCCTTGTATTTTGCCTCTTGAATTACTATGATCATGTGTGACACATCCAAATCAAAATTATCCAACTTAAGTTCGACCTAGCATTTCCAAATAAGTAAATAGAAAAATATCGTCTTTGTGTGACACAACAAAACAATAATGTTCAATTTCTTTATAAACATCAAATATGTAATAAAACAACATCTCAAATAATTAATATAAGCCTTGTGTGACACAACAAACTATGTTGATTATTTGATACTCTATTGTTTTATCATGCTAGAAGGCGATGTTTGATAGTCCAAATATCTTTGAACGTTACAACTCAATATTTTAGTAGTAGAATAAATAAATTAGAACAATTCTAATTTTATTTAATTAAATTAAACTCCTTTTAATTCATGAATTAAACTTTTTAATTCATTTTTAAATAATATTTATTCTACATCATGAGGGGTTTATTAATATTAATTGTCTCATCTTATTTAGCATGCATGCACATATATATATAAAATACGCGTCATATTATTTAACATGCGAAGCATGTTTGGATAATATATAATATATATAATTAGCATGCACATATAGAATACTATATTCTACTTGGATTGATTATGGACTTTTATTCTAGTTTGGTTCACTAGAGCCGCCAAGTGAATCAAAAGGTCAAACCTAGGATGCAAGAATAAATTAAATTAAATGTAACTATTACATTTAAATTCGGGCTCCATTACAACCGGGTCTTCATGCGCTCCTTGCTCTTTAGCTCCAATTCTTCAAAATAATTCTAACTAATCCTATTACAAATTATTTATAATAAATAGAAACCTTGATCAACAGTCAAGGGGAAGTACATAGGAGGGAGATAGAATTATACATAAGAAAAATTAGAAAGACGAGGTACGCAAACCCCATTTATAAAACTCATTCATTCATGCATCCATTTAAAATTAAATCCAATCACATTGGTCAATAATCCATAATCAATCCCATTTATTATCATATATATCAACATATATATATTAATAAATAATATTCATCGCATGAATAAAATAAATCATTCCATATATGTATTGGTATCATTTAATGGGCAATTAAAGTTGCATGAAATCTAATTTCATGTTTAAAATAAACCTTTTATTTTAATTATAAAATTATTTAAAAATAAATTATTTATTTTTATTATTTTAAAATTACCCAAAATAAAACTCTTTTATTTTAAAATTTGTACAAAATTACCAAACTGTTTGGTTAATTAATATTATATATATATATATATATATATATATTCTAACCATTCGGTAATTATAATATACATATACTTATATATAATGAAAACCAAGTTGCCAAAACCAAAAACCGTGGGAAGCTTTGTAAAGTGACACAATTTTGGGACACCTTTTTATACATATAACCCCATGAATCCAATTCACACGATTTTCCGAAAGTTGCTTTTTCAATTTGGTAATCATATATATATATATATATATATATACTCAAACCGAAAGTGGTGAGTATTTAGTATTTCAATTTATTATATATATATTAATACACCAAACGCGGGCTGCCTATATATATATATATATATATATATCAGAAAACAACCGTGAATCCAATTCACAAAACAGCCACGTCCGAATTCGGTAATAATATATATATAATCCCAAACCTTTTATTTTAAAAAAATAATAATAATTTTATACAATAAATTATGCCCAATAAATTACTCTAAACACATACCCATACACACATGGAATCAAAACAATTAATAATTCGCATAAAGTTTGGCTCTTGATGCCACTGTTTGTTTGTAAAAATCATAGACGCAATCAAATTGCACAAAATAGCGGAAGTATGGTAAAATTAAATTTAAAAATTTACAAACTATAATTCAGGATCGACCTTTATGCGCAACTATTAATTAATAAAGAAAAAGTTAGAGATATACCCTTGTAGAACTCAAAACTTCAACGGGTACAAGTTCACCTCCAAATACTTCGCGTTATCCTTAAATTTCACCAATTGGATTCCAATGATCAATGTTAGCCACCCAAGTGTTTGGCCTCTAGAAGTGATCCACCAAGGAATAATAATAATTCAAGAAGTGGGTGATGGCAAACCCTAGTTTTCTCTCTCTAGAGAATATGTGAGTACTCTCCCAAAACTTGTGGAAGTGTATGTATGTAACCTTAATCCATAATAAGACTTCTCTTATTTATAGATTTAGTAAACTCTCCTAACACCTTTAGGAATAGGGTTTTTAATTAAACTCCTAAACCATTTAGGAACTTAATTAATTTAATATAATAATTATAATTCATAAACTATTTAGGAACTTAATTATCAATTATGAGAGTACTCTTATTAATTAATTCCTAAACCATTTAGGAACTAAATAATAATAATAATAGTAATAATAATAATAAGACTCCTCTTATTAATTTATAATTAGTATTTCTAAAATACTAATTAATAAATATTAAGCTATTTAATTTATTTTATCCCCATAGTATAAATTAAATATACTTAATTCATTATTACAATTATGCCATTTACTTCTTAAATAATTATTTTCCTTTTGCGGTGTGACCCTTTAGGTTCTTCATATTTAACCGGTTATAGAATAAATTAATTAGAACTATTATAATCTTATTTATATAAATAAATTAAACTATTTAATTCTTTTAAATAAATAATATTTATTCCATAATAAGGGTAAGCCCCCTTAGCGATCAATGACTTTCCAGATAATATAGATTTCAACATTTAATCACAAAAGAACCTATTCAGCGAATTGTTACCGTACAATTCAATCATTCTACCTCACAACGTCTCAATCAAATATAAGATATGGTATTACTGTCAAGTCTTATTTTATTTGATTATATGCATTTCAATCCTCAAATGAATAACTCTAATTAATGTAAATTAGAAACTACTTTCTAATTTTCATTCTGCCTTGGCCAAGGACTACTGAGTTGTCATTTATCGAATCGCATAGGACATTCCCTTCTTTTATTAGAAGTGGTAGATTCTTTGTTGATCATTCACCTATCTCCATGTATGACTTATTATATCCAATAATACCCTTTGATACACCCTAAAGGTTTTAAGGAATATGTCAAAATATAATTCATCATACACAAGATACTATGATGAACTCAAGTCCAAGGATCACTTATACTACTATCAAAAAGGAACTCCTATTGACAGGCAAGTAAGACTCCATTAGGTGTTCCTTGAGCGAGTCACGTTCAGTGAACTTATTCTCTAATAAGCACCTACATACTTGCTTTAGTGTCTCTACACAAATGATTATGAGATCAATCATCCTCTTCATAAGAGCAAGCATAGTATGTACTAATCTATCCGAATTCACTAATCCCCATTTTAGTGATCCCACGATTAGGAACAATTTTAGTTTTGAGTTATCTTGAATTTAGAACTCATTAGCATGATCATCATCATGATTCTAAAAGCATTGCTCAACAACTATGGGTTTATCACAATTAATATTATCTTATTAAATATGGATAAAGAAAATGCCTTTGTATAAATAAACTTTTATTATCAATAAATGAATAAGATTAAAAAGTACATGCTACATCATATCAAATATGATTGGCTTGTGTGCATACTACTTTCATATGGCACTAAAGAGCTTCGGTTATTCCCGTACCACCGGTGTGTTATCCGATTAATGCAAGAATTTGAAGACATAGCCTTCCGACATATTCCCAGGGGACGGAATGACTTTGCCGATGCATTGGCCACCCTGGCTTCATTAGTCCACGTACTCAAAAGCAGAGTTACTCCCCAGATTGAAATAATGGTACAAAATGCCCCCGCTTACGAAGAATACGTTGCGGAGTTATCAGATGAGGGGGTTCACCCAAATCAGCCCTGGTATCATGACATCCGGGAATATTTGAGGGATAGATCTCTCCCCAACCAAGCAAACCGAACGGAGAGGCAAAGAATCCAAAAGATGGCAATGAAATTCTATTTAAGCGGAGATTCCCTGTATAAGAGGGATGTTGGCTTGAGATTGTTGCGATGTGTGGACGAAACTCAAGCACAGAAGATCATGGGCGAAGTACACGGTGGAGTATGTGGGCCACATATGAGTGGACCGATGTTAGCCAAGGAGATTTTGAGAACGGGACACTACTGGTTATCACTTGAGGTGTCAAACGATGTTACCAATGCCAGACACACGGTAATGTGATGCATGCGCCTCCTAATGAACTGCACTGTATGACTTCCCCTTGGCCTTTCTCCATGTGGGGTATGGATCTAATCGGACTCGTGGAGCCCAAATCGAGCAATGGCCACCGGTTCATCTTCGTCGTGATCGATTATTTCACCAAGTGGGTGGAAGCAGCTTTTTTCCCAAAGTGACACAGGAAATCATAGTCAGTTTCATCAGGAACAATGTCATTTGCCGGTACGGGCAGCCCAAAATCTTAGTGTCTGACAATGCCAAGAATCAGAACAACGCCCTTATGAAGGAGTTATGCGACTAATTCAAAATCAAACATCTCAATTCCATCATTTATAGGCCCAAAATGAATGGGGTCATGGAGGCTGCGAATAAGAACATAAAGAGGATTATAGCAAGAATATCCGCCAATCATCGGGGATGGCCTAATTTGCTGCCCCTCACACTGTTTGCATATCGGACATCAGTTCGTACGTCTACAGGGGCAACCCCTTACACCTTGGTATATGGGATGGAGGTTGTTTTGCCAGTTGAGATGGAGATGTCGTCCCTCCGAATTTTGCTCGATGCTCAGATTGATGAGGAGGACTGGATGCAAAATCGATATGACCAACTAGCCCTAATAGATGAAAGGAGGGTGGCTGCTATTTTACACGGTCAGTTATATTAGCAACGCATCTATCGATCGTATGACAAAAAGATACGATCCCGAAAGTTCAAAGAAAATGACTTAGTGTTAAAGAGGGTCATGCCCTGTCAAGACAAAGCAAAAGAGAAGTTTGCTCCAAATTGGGAGGGACCATTTGTGATCAAGAAAGTCCTATCCGGAGGGGCCCTCATCTTATAAGAAATTGACGGCGAGGTGTTTCCACAGCCCCTAAATTCTGACTCGGTGAAACGGTTCTATGCTTAAAAAAAAAAACTCTTTCTCTCTCTATCTCTCCTTGCAACTCGAACTACGTAGGAACTGATCTCCTGACCTTGTGGGAGTACGTAGGCAGCCATCATGGCGCGGTTTGTTCTCTAAAAAATAATAAAGCTTTTCCCTATACAAAACCCATTCCCCAAAAGCCCAAAAAATCTCCTTTAATAAAATACCTTCAAGATCTTGCCAAAACCAGTCATATAATCAACCCAAATTCGAGACTCACTTCGATGAAATAAAAAGGTCGTGCAGCGATATCTGTGGAATCCCCATCAAGACTTGAGAAAAGAAAGAAGGCAATATATCGAAATCGTAATCAGCTGAATAAAATGATGATCCAATGGAGGGCAACGATACATCAAAAAGGGAAATGACTAAACCATAAATCTTTCTCTCTATATATAAAGCATTTTGATAACAAAGTCTATCTTTTAAATAATGATGAAACTGACATAGTCTATACAGGGAGTCAAATAATCTACAGATCAGAAACCAGCTGAAGCAGGAGAGACAGAATAGCCGATGCATCATAAACCTCAGGCTCACCTGCAATCTGCTGCCCCATCATGTCAATCCGAGCCAAAAGAGCCGTAACACTACTGACGGTCGCAGAATGGGCCACCATAATAACTCTGACCTGCTCTGTAATGTTATCTCTGGCAGAAAGGGCAGCATCCCGAGCTATTACAACAGCATCCCGCTCAGTGTGGGCGATATCCCTCTCAATCTCAGTAGCACTCAATGCTGACCGAAGCCTAATACCCTCAATCACCAGTCTCTGGATACGATCTGCCGAATCAGAGCGAGAGATATGTGTCGAAGCAGGAATGTCCTCAACATCAGATCTAGCCACTAATTCAGAAAACTACGGAGGGATACCCACGTCTGAACTAGTCTCATCTGAATAAAACCCTCGAGAACCATCTTAGACCGCAGTCTAGTCAAAATCAGCAATCTCAGGATCTCCACGCAACCATCGCAGATAATCGGGGGTCTGACTCAGATGATTGTCCCCAAACTCAACCGAGACCCTGTGAGACCAAAGATCATATACCCTCAGCATCTCCCTCTCTGTCTGAAGTGATATAAGAAATCAGTCGTCAGCTGCACCCGCAAAAAGATGAAGCTTCTGCCTCTGGTCAAACTGCCCCATAACAGCTAAGGGATGATAAGTCGTCACCCCTCTCAAACCGGGAAGAGAGAGGAAATCAAAAGGGGGCACATGAGTCAAGAAGCCCATAAAGGAGCAATAACCCAAATAGATCAAGAGATGAAAGGGCTCCTCAATGGTTGATAAGAACTCCCTCCACGAGGCCGCATCAGTACATCGCTGGGGGCGGAATGAAAACTACATGGCCAAGCTGTGGCTAAAGCAAAACCAGTGTCCACGGAACTGCCCGATGGGCCTAAGGTGGCTCATAAACCATACGCATAATAAAGTGGAGCTTCCTCTGAATATTCGGCCTGGGAAGGACTGACAATACGAAGCCAACATGTAAGTCTCTGCAAGTATCATAGGAAGGATGGTATGATCCTCCTGAAGGGCCTGGACCGCTACGACAACGCGCATGTCCAGAAGATCGTCTCCGGCAGGCATGTATAGAACTGATATGACACAAGCCATTAGGACATCCACTCTCAAAGCGCCTCAGCGCTCCTCAAATACTGAAAAATCACTAGAAAATAAAGAGGAGCTATCTGCTGAGCCGAATCGGTCAACCAAGAAATGGAGAGGAACAAGGTGGCTCGAAGAGATCACAGATAGCAGAGCTGTCCTCCGCAAACCCGTAAAAGTCAAAAACTCACGGCGCATATGGCCTTAGGTAACCCTAGCGCAGGGTACGTCCACTAATAAACCAGTAAAAGGGGCATACCCCTCTAGAGTGGGGGTCAGATACTCCAGCCCAAACCTGAACACAAGCCTATCAGGAATCCAATAGCTGAGAATGTTGTCAACAAAACCTGTTGGCACCTGAAATGCTAGAAGAGATAAAGAGTGTCCCGAAAGACCCTCTGCGATGATCCGGTCGGTGGGCAACAAACCATCCAACCACGAGCGAAGCCTGCAAACGATCCCTGTGGAGGTGCGGGCATCCAAGCGAACTACATCAAGTGACGACATCTATAAAAAAAATAGTATCAAAAAGACTGTACAGAGGTCATTTCTTTATCCATGTGTATAGTAAATCATGCATCATACAGGTTATAATAGAATAAATGAATCATCAAATATAAAAGATTATGCATAAATAAAAGATAATTTTGTACATGATACATAAAGTGAAAAAATAAAACGAGCAGGTTTAAATACATGGGTCCTAGCCTATCAGAATCTAATCGGTAAAGTTTATGCCATCGATCAATGCATCATCCTCGAAATGATTCGCATGACCCAAAACCCTGGGCATAGAAACCTCAGCATCAAAATTCATATTTGGGCAGGAAAATGGTGGAACTGGGGCACCAGATGAGCCAGGAACCGCACCAAAATCTGATCCATACGGGTCTGTAGCATAGGCTTCCTCTGGATCCCGGCCCAAACTCCGAACAAAGGACGATAGCTGATCCAGCCGTCGAGTCAGGGAGGCAATCTGGTTTGAATGGGTGGGGGCTCGAACGCACTCTAACCAGTCTGTCATCATCACGGACCCAAGAACTAGGTCTCCGAGAAAGAAGGTAGCCCGGGTTTGAGGTCTGATGGTGCGGGGTCTACACCAAGCATTGAAACCATCACTCATGTGAGGACCGTCGGATAGCATGAATCCATCCTCCCCGGTCATTGAGGGGTCTGAGAGATGGGCATCCATGGGCCAGGATCTCCGTGATGGAGGGGCAAAAAGGATACGGACCTCTCCAGATACAAATCTGATGGTGCGCTCCCCCAAGTATAGCTCCCATCCACCATAAGTCAGTAATGGAATGCGCCGGGTGGACAAGGCGAACTCATGATCCGCAGGGAAACCACCGGCGAGGCCAGCCGCCATATGCTCCATGGTATAAGGAACTCAGGTCACGTCCGCCGACGATATCAGCTCTAACTGTAGTCGATAGTGAGCAAAGCTATCTGACACCGGGATCTCCTCAAGAATGTTGTGATGCCACTAATGACACCTAGGATAAGTCTCTGGACCGAGAGTAGTAACCGGCGGCAGACATGGTAGCCGCTCATAAGTCCAGAACTGATGAATGAAGCAGAAGGGACGTAAGTACCAGGCATGGGCAAAGAAATGAAACGAAATGGAAGACGGTATAATAAAAGAGACCTACCAACATAAAGGGATAGAATCTGAGCCAAGCATCTGCCTGCCCCTCTAAGCGAAGGCGAAGACCGTGGAGAAAGTAGGCGAATGTGAAAGAACCCCAGTCATAGTCCCCGATCCGCTCGACATCCTGAGTAACCCCAACGATGCTGAAGTGAATGGTCAAGGAATTGTTCCCCAGGAAACAACCCCTCACGATGGTCAAGAACAAACGCTGAAGTAGGAAATCACGGGCGGATCGGTCCTCAGGGAACGGCTCAGAAAGGACCCCTCCAATAGCATCCACAGCCAGAGCTCCCGATCGAATACTACAGGCCTTAAAAATCCTGTCCTGAGGAGAGTACCCCAGCAACAATCGAACGACTGTGGGAGTAATGTCTGGCTCCAAGGGAACACGGGGTCCGCAGAACTCCACCCCGGTGATATATCGCCAGCCGAGGGGTGTCAACATCAGCTCGCAATACAAAAGATGAAGCGACTAGGTTTGGTGGAACCACCGCTAAGATAATACCTGTATATAATTTATTAGTTTGAAAGGCCTAGACATGTCATATATGACCTATGTGAACTTTGTCAAGTGTTAGAATTGAGTTTTGAAGCAAATGGCCAAAAATCACAAAGTTGAAAATTTGAGTTTTAAACTTAGAAAAATTTTCTAAGTGTTGAACTGAGTTGAACAGCCCTCCTATGGGCTAATGTATCACTAATTTTAAGAAGCCAAGTGAGGCAAGTAAAAATTTTATAAAATACTAGGTAGTAAGACCTAGCTATGGTCCAAATTTGAGCTTATTTAGATGTAAGATGAAGGAATTAAAAATTGGCAAAGGTAGTGCAAAAATCAGAAATCCTGTTTCTGAACATTGCGCCCCGGTGCAATGTTTTATACTAAACATTGTGCTGAGGGCACAATGTACTGTTCACAACTGAGAGCACTTCACAGCAAGCGAGCTCGGAAGGCGCCGAGGCGCAATGTCTGTGCATTTGAAATTTTTTTAAGCTTCTAAAAAGCTATATATCTTATATGAAATGATAAAGGTAGATTATGTAAGCCCTAAATAGATAAAGAATGACCAAAATAAAAGGTGTCTAGGTATAATGGAATGATAAACAGCATAATGTAACATGCCTAAAGCTAAACCAAAGCATGTTTAAGGTTGTGAAAAAGGTCGGAAATGTGTTAGGATGTATTATTAACTTACATAATGTATAATGCATCAAATGTGATATGATTAGATACGAATGATCGATTATTTATGGATTAAGTTTGATAAGTTATATTAAGTTATGATCCTATAATAATGAATATAGATTGTATATTTTCAGCTAGTGCTCGAAGTAGCAAATTAGCAAGACAGATATGAAAGGACAAGCGAGGATGTACAGGTTAAGTGTATATAAAGCGTAACAGGCAAGTTTTCAGACTTAAGCGTATTAATTGTTCTATATGAGCTATGTGGTAGTAAAGGATTTGAAATGTGCTTTATGTGCAACTATGTGAATCAACTATTAAGTGAATTACGTGACATTTATGTATAGCATAATAAAGTAAAGAGGCATAACGCATATTATAAATTGCGAGCATGAAAGGTGTAATCTGAATTACTTGCTGAGCTTTATGCTCACTCTTGCTATAAAATAACGTTTCAGGTAAAGTACAAGAAGGTCGGAGGTTCTGGTGATGCTAAAGGTAAAGAGTGATGAATGTCTGGACTAACATGAAGGAAATTGTTATATGTATTATGTAATGCTCATGAAAAGCACTGAATGTTGTAAGTCAGTGGGGAAGTATAAGTTATAATTGCATAGTAATGAATATACTGGTATGTATTATTCGGAGGAAGGATATAAAGGATAAGATAAATGTATTATTGATAGTCAAGTTATACATGTAATAAACTTGTATGTATGGTACAAAATTATGTAAACAGGTACAAGCGATAAAGATCATGTTTGATATAGGTATAGTTAAATAAGGTCATGTATGAATACTTCATGGCGAAATTTTATTTACAGGTTATGAAACTCATGAATATATATTTGTTTATGAAATGGTAATAGATTAGGTCACAATTAATTAATATTTGACCTAAGTTCTAATGATTGGTAAATGAACGTTGCGATCCTGAGGCAGATAAGGGATGTAATATAAAGTTTTATAAAATAAAAAAATATATATATATGGGCCGCATTTATGGTCAATTAATAAGGTATTTAAATGTTAAAGGTTAAGTTTAACGCACGAAATTGTCGTGAAAGTGTTTTATGATGTTATAAAATAATTTTAAGATTAATATTTATGTTATCTAGAAACGATCGGATATAATTAAGGAAGTGTGGGATGTCGGTGCGTTACATGCAAAATAAGATCATTTGCAAGAATGAGCACGACAACTCAGCAAGTCTAACAGTTGTCACATTTCATGTTTTACATTTCACATATGCTTGGCATTATATTCATGTGACATGTTTCTCATGCTGTGCATTTTATATATGCATCATATGTTTTATGTTGTACATTTATCCATGCATTATGCATTTCATGCTGTCTATTTCCAAAAATTATAAGTTCTACACGGAACAATTAATTTAGTTCCTCAATTGAACACTAACAATTATAATCACATAATTGCCCAACATGCACCCTTTATTCATGCTCATAAGAAATTCACATAGCACAAACAATTTGCACATAATTAAGCACTCAGTTCATGTATATTAACAAGTTCACAATTAGTTCATATAGTACTGAAAGAACTTGCATGTATTCTTGTTCACCATTTTATGCTCATCGAACATCCGTTGTATAATTTTACTTGTCGGTTAACATTATCCAAAATATAACCATCGTCGTATAACCTATACGGAACACATCGGGTTATAACAAGTTTAATAATCTCCTTCGAGATTTAATATTCTACTAGATTAGTTTACCAATCTTTAAATTTTTTACATTCAATGTATTATACCTTATATAGGTTAAATAATACACCTTAATACATTTCGTGTTTGATTATAACTTTTACACTAAGATCTTTCTTATTAAAATAACAAAATAATTATTTTTCAAATTCTGGGGACCAGCGTGCCCCACGCTAGACATGAGCTATAAGCAGAATGCCTCAGGCTATTTATCCAGGGATTTTAGAAAACGAGCCAGGGGCGCCCCGCGCCTGGATTAACATAATAACAACTCGCCCCGTGCTATTGTGCTAGAATTTTTAGAATTTACAAGACACAACAGAGTACTTTCCATCATGAATATCTTACACAATATAAGTCTATATAACTTGAAACTTAAACATAAGCTAGACCTTAATACAATGTATCAAATACATCCAAGCTTGGTTTTTTAAAACTTCATTTTGATATAAAACGAAAGGCTCAAAAATATGTGTTTAGTATAGTTTTCGATTTTACATTAATTTGTTAAAAAACCTTCAAACCCATTTTGAATTTGTTTTGAAATACTCATACCATTTTAGTTAACATGTAACTCATGTATGCATATAAAATTCCAACAATGAACAACAAATTTCTATGTTTTAGCCAAAACAAATTCGAGTTTCTTGAACCTCGAGTTCAGTGCTCATAATCCAACCGTGCTCTAACTTCCACGTCATAATCAATAACATAATTGATAAATTTCGTGAATTTTAAAAACTTTTTATAACATTAATCAATATCAATATAGATATTAAAACACAATTAATTAAAACTTTTTAACTTTTCACTTATCAAATTCCAGGATTGCAATCTTTTCTTTTCATCTTATCTCAAAATCACATATATATTATGATTAATTTCAACACTTCAATTGTGAATATAAAAATTCAACTTTTAATACCATATTCATTCGTTTAATCATTTCGTTGTAATCCAAATAGTTTAAAAATAATAAAATGTACTCTCTATACATCAAGTCAGATTCTACCATCTTTCATATAGCATCTCAATCATAATCGTTTTCAATACAATATTTATAAATAATCACAATTCATAATCTAACTTAAAACAACCATTGTTTACATTTATAGTAGTTGTCCAGTCAGGACTTATAATAGAGAAATCATCAAATATAGTGAAAAACTTTTCTAACTTAACCATATTAAGTTCTTAGTATCAATACAAAAGACAACCATTTAATATCTTGTAATATCATCACCATTTCCTTCGCATAGAATCCAATTCCTTCTTGGATTTCTTCATAATTGCAAAAGTATATTTTGCAAGAATGAGTGCGACGGCTCAATAAGTCTAACAAATAACACATTTCATGTTTCACGTAGCATACATACTTGCATTTTATTCATGCGTGTTGTACTTCATACTATTCATTCTATACATGCACCCTACTTCTCATAATATGCATCTCTATATGCATTGTAGACACCCAAATATTGCACTTATTTACTAACCTGGACAGGGTTCAAAATCGTCATTTCGCACGACCTGCGAGAGGGAATGATGAATTGCATCACAGTCATGACAAGCAAATACGACAACGAATCGACATCAAATTTCATAATATAGGGATACGAATTGATCCAGACAAATCGAAACGATCAATACATCCTACCAACAATCCCCGGATTGCGAGATACAAATAATACAGTGAAAATGATGATTTAAGACTGCATGACACGAGAATCGAGGAAAGGAAACCGGGCGGCCAAAGATGTATCTACGGCTAATGACATTTGGGCGCTTTCGTGGCTCGAGGAATCACACGGCAGCCGAGGCGGCAGCTCAGACGGTGATAGCAGGCAGCTACAGATGGATCTGCGGCCAGCCGCAGATGCACCTGCGGCTGCTCCCAGACATCTATACAGTGGCCATTTGTTCATCCGAGAGCGGGAGATGAGGAAAAAAGGGAAGAGATAAAGAGAGAAAGCGAGAATATAGAGAGAGAAACCCACGTGTTGAACATTGAATGATTAAATTTGATGATAAGAAATAATGTACAAGGACTGTATTAGATAAGATCAAAACTGTTAGGTTGATCTCTTGTTAATTGTATAAAAGTCTTTTGTGTTGTACTAAGACTTAGATAGATCAAAACTGTTAGGTTGATCTGTTGGTGTAATAAAATTGTAGAAAGAACTCTACGATTTATGTCAAGGAAACTCTACGATTTGAACAGACTCTACGATCAAGGCAACCAATCGTAGAATGGACTCTACGATTGTGTTTCAGAAGACTCTACGATCAAGGCAACCAATCGTAGAATGGACTCTACGATTGTGGTCCAGAAGACTCTACGACCAAACAGACTATGTTCTTTACGAGAAACCTTAAATTGAACTCTACGATCAACAGTCTAACAGTTGAGTAAACTCTACGATGATCAGTAAGAGATGATCCTTTACAGATCAATCACGTCAGCAGGGATATTCGTAGAGTTGATCACATAAGGTCGTTGAGCAAAAAGGAAAGAGACTTCACGTTTCTCAGATCAGGAGCTATTCTATTCAAGCATTCAATCTTCATCAAAGTAACCAAAAAGGAAGCCTCTGCAAATCGATCAAGTCAGAAAAGTCAGGAGTCTGACCCAAGCGCACTATGGAACAGAAAGAAGACTTTCAAGGCAGAAAAGTCAGAAGACTGTGTCCTATCAGTCCTATAGTTTGGAAGGACCAAACGACTCTATAAAAGTTGGTGGGAACCTACAACTGACATATCTGTTCCAAAGGAAAAAGGAAACAACCTTCCATGGACTAACAGGTCAGATCAAATAAAATCTCATCAGAGCTTTAATGAGCTATATTAATATAATATACAACAGCTCTCCTCTGTGAGGTAACGGAAAGAAATACAAGTTCAAGAAGATGATCCAACGGGAAGAAATCTGAAGCCCTAACTTCTTAAATACTAAGATCAGCAAAAGAGAAAGAGGTCACTGCACAAAAAGAAAAACGCAAGAAGTGAAAAATATTGAACTCATAAGAAAGCTTGCATTGCTACTAAGCCCTTCAAACACTCAAGCTAATAAGCAACTTAGTAGCACATCCAAATATACATCAATCCAGAAGAGTTCTTTGTGAACTGGTGTAAGCAAGTCTGTTAGAATTGGAAAGTTCTGTGTGAACTAGTGTAAGCAAGTCTGTTAGACTTGTAAAGTTCTTTGTGAACTAAAATTCCAAGACTGCGGGTCTTGAAGGAATCTTAGTGATTCAGATATTGTAAAAGTATCCTTAGTGGATTTGCTGCTGGAAGAGCAGAACAGTGGAGTAGGAGTATTGTGTGCTCTGAACCACTTAAAACCCAGAGTCTCTCTCATTCTGTCTTTCTTTTGCTATATCTGCCATATAATTGTTTGTTGAATTATCACTTTAACATTTCAAGAAAAGAATAACTAAATCATATTCCGCTGTGTTAAACTTCTGTTTAAGAATTAATTAAGTAAGATCTTTTCAAATAGAAGAAATTTTTAAAAGAATCTATTTAACCCCCCCCCCCCCCTTTCTAGATTTCTATCGTGTCATTAGGAACTAACAATTGGTATCAGAGCAGGTTCTCACATCTAAAGCCTTACAAGCTTGAGTAGATCAAATGGCACTCAACAAGAATGGATCGGAACTCGGTGGAGGTAACAGACCACCTATGTGTAATAAAGAAAAATTTGCTAACTTGAAAGTTCGTATGCAGGCTTACATGGATGCTATAGATGATGAACTGTTCGAGACAGTGCTTAACGGGCCATTCATACCAATGAAGCTTGCACTATCAACTGAAGATCCAAGCAAGCTAGTAGCAAAGAAAATAGACGAATGGACAGACAATGAAAAGAAGGATGTTCAAAGAGACAAAAGGGCTAAGAACATCTTATTTCAATCTCTGGATGATGATCTATTTGAGAACGTTGTCAACTGCAAAACAGCTCAAGAAGTATGGCAAACTCTGTTGATCATGCATGAAGGAACAGAAGAAGTCAGAGAAAATAAGCAATCACTGTTTGTTCAGCAGTATGAGATGTTCACCCACATCTCTGGTGAAAACATTACAACCACCTACGAGAGATTTAACTTGCTACTAAACTCTCTCAGATCTTATGGAAAAATCTATCCAAACAGAGATCTCATCATTAAATTCATGAGATCTTTGTCAAGCAAATGGGATGCCAAAACCACAGCCATCCGAGAGTCAAAGAACCTGCACGAGATGACTGTACAGCAGTTATATGGAAATCTTCTCACCTATGAGCTGGAGCTAAATCAAAGAGCAGAAAATCTATCTGAAGAAAGAAAGAAGGAGAAAAACATTGCTCTTAAAGCCTCAGCCTCAACTCACAGAAGCAATCACAAGGATACCTCTGACTCTGACAAAGATGAATCAAATGATGATGAAGGAGCTGCCATGCTAGTCAGACATTTTAAAAGATTCATCAACAGAAACAGACCTCAGAAGTTCAGAAGCAACAGCAGCAAAGAACAAGCAAATGACCTTTGCTACAATTGCAAAAAGCCAAGTCATTTCATTGCTAAATATCCAAAACCCTTAAGAGAAGAGGTGAAGAGGGACAAAACAAGAGCAAATCCAAAAAGAGAATTCAAAAGCTTCCACAAACAAAAGAAGAAGGACAAAAGCTTTATAGCTGAAGGCTCCTGGAGTGACTCAGAAGAAGAACTAAATTCTGAGTCAAGTGATGATGAAGAGCCACAGAAGGCCAACCTGTGCTTAATGGCAAATGAAGAAGGAAGCAGCAAAAAGGAATTCATCATAGATGAGGTATTTGATTTCTATTCTCCTGATTTAAGCATTGATGATCTTAGAGAAGGCATGCATGACTTAATGACAGAATTGCACAAATATATAAAATTGTTTAGAAGGTTATCTAAAGATTACTCTCATCTAAAAGAGGATAAAGAAAAAATAAGCATGGAATTAGAAGCCTCAGTTCAAACTGCAAAATTTTACTCTAATCTTGAAACTGAGAATAAAAGACTAAAAGAGATAAATGAGTTGAGCACTCATAAAGAATCCTCACTAGTATCCAAGATTCAGGAACTAGAAAATACAATTTCTATGTGGAATAAGTCTAGTTCGTCTATGGACACCCTGATCTCAAGTCAAAGAGATGTGACTGATAGATCAGGATTAGGTTTTGAGAATTTATTCTCAGAACCCAATGTGGAGAAGTCAGTGGAAATAAATGAAGGCAAATCCTTTAATTTTAATAAAGGAATTGTGTTCATCAAATCCTCTGATTCGATATCTCCCATCCATCCACATTCTGCTAAACCTACAATCAGTTTTAACAAAACTCACATTGGTCTTGGATTCAGAAATTTGAAAAATAAGTCATGCAAAACTCACTCTACGAATCATGAGAATCGTAGAGTAGTATGGAAGCAGAATGTAGATCAGCAAAAGACTATGAGAAATCATAATCCATATAAGTCCTGGACGAACAAAAAGTCACAAATACACACATATCATTATCAATATCATATCAATCATAGGCACCCTCATAAAAATAATAAATATTTGTTAAGATATCATAGAATGCAAGGATCTAAAATCAAACAGATTTGGGTCCCAAAAGGTACTAACAAAGCAGGACCCAAACAGATATGGGTACCAAAATGAAGATTGATTTGTTATACAGGTAAAGAGATCCATCTGGTATCTTGACAGTGGATGCTCACAGCACATGACAGGAGATAAGGCTCTTCTATCAGAGTTTAAAGAAAAAGATGGACCTGCTGTTATTTTTGGAGACAACAACTCAGGGAAAACCAGGGGTTATGGCTCAACTGGGAATGGTGCAATATCCTTCAGTAAAGAGGCATATGTTGAGGGACTAAAGCACAACTTGCTAAGCATAAGTCAGCTCTATGATAAAGGACATCAAGTCACCTTCCTCAACAACCAATGCCAAGCTAGAGACTTGAAAACTAATTCTCTAAAGCTAGAAGGAGTTCGAGAAGGAAATGTCTATGTGGTCAATCTTGCTAAATTAAGTTCAGAACAAACTGTCTGTTTTCTTGCTAAAGCCTCTGAAGATATGTGCTGGCTCTGGCATAGGAGGTTATCTCATCTTAACTTCAAGAGCATTTCAAAGCTTGCCTCCAAAGATCTAGTAAAAGGATTGCCAAAGTTAAATTTCATTAAAGAAAAGCCCTACAAAGCTTGTCAGTTTGGAAAGCAAACAAAGACGTCATTCCAAAGCAAATCAGCAAACTCAAATGATAGAGCTCTTCAACTACTTCACATAGATTTATTCGGACCAGTATCTACAACCAGCCTCGGAGGAAAGAGATACTCTCTAGTTGTAGTTGATGACTACACCAGATATACATGGGTATTCTTTCTAAGCTCTAAAGATGACTACACCAGATATACAGCAGCTCTCCTCTGTGAGGTAACGGAAAGAAATACAAGTTCAAGAAGATGATCCAACGGGAAGAAATCTGAAGCCCTAACTTCTTAAATACTAAGATCAGCAAAAGAGAAAGAGGTCACTGCACAAAAAGAAAAACGCAAGAAGTGAAAAATATTGAACTCATAAGAAAGCTTGCATTGCTACTAAGCCCTTCAAACACTCAAGCTAATAAGCAACTTAGTAGCACATCCAAATATACATCAATCCAGAAGAGTTCTTTGTGAACTGGTGTAAGCAAGTCTGTTAGACTTGGAAAGTTCTGTGTGAACTAGTGTAAGCAAGTCTGTTAGACTTGTAAAGTTCTTTGTGAACTAAAATTCCAAGACTGCGGGTCTTGAAGGAATCTTAGTGATTCAGATATTGTAAAAGTATCCTTAGTGGATTTGCTGCTGGAAGAGCAGAACAGTGGAGTAGGAGTATTGTGTGCTCTGAACCACTTAAAATCCAGAGTCTCTCTCATTCTGTCTTTCTTTTGCTATATCTGCCATATAATTGTTTGTTGAATTATCACTTTAACATTTCAAGAAAAGAATAACTAAATCATATTCCGCTGTGTTAAACTTCTGTTTAAGAATTAATTAAGTAAGATCTTTTCAAATAGAAGAAATTTTTAAAAGAATCTATTCAACCCCCCCCCCCCTTTAGATTTCTATCGTGTCATTGGGAACTAACACCACGGGTTTGGCAAAAAGGGAGGGTTTGTTCTTCTTTTAGCTTCAATAATTATACAATCTCGTGTTATATATTTGATAGTGAAATATAAAGCGATTCTTGACGTATTGCAAGGTGAAAATGGGCATTTCTTGAAGTTTAGCTTATTTTATTCTCATAATTTCTTGTTGTTGGGTTGTTTGAATGTAGTATTTTGTTGTATTAGTAAGGATCCATGGATTAGGGATGATTAGTGAGGGTTCCGTCAGAACAAAATTTCCTCCTAATGTCCCGATGATATCCGTTTGGTGATGTATAGTTTATTATGGTAATACATTGCTCATCGTGTTTCGACTTGCTCTTGTAGGTTATTATGGTGTAGTAGTAGATCTAGTGTTATTAAGATTTCATTGCATCCATATAATTGTTGTGTGGTGATTTTGGAATTGTGAGCCTAGGAATGAGGTCATTGTGATCAAATTCCGACGATGGACAAATTTTGGTATATTTAGTTACGGCGATGTAGGCTTTGTTGTACATATGTAAATTTTGGGCCTTAAAACGATATCGAATCGAAATCGGGTTTAAGGCCCCGTAATAGTGAAATATGTGATTGTGGGTGTTTGGGGTTATTTAGATGTCTCTCATGCCCATGAATAGCCTCGACACAATTTTAAATGCCTGATTTGATTGCGACATGAAAAACGATTTCAAAAAAGAGCAAAACGATAAAGACTATCTAAAAGTAATCAAATTAGGGTATTAGAATCACGAGGCTTAAAATCGAGAGTTTTAATGAGCGTCAATTCCTATTTAACGAAAAGGCTACAATCGTTCTTTAAAACATCATTAAAAATGGTTTTTTAAAAATAGATAAACGTCTTTTCATTAAACTTTGGTGCATAGGGTTAAAAAGCTCCTAGAAGTTTCCTTCGTGTTATTTTACTCCACTATTAAAAGGTAATGTATATTCTCGATTCCTATTTGATGAAAGTTTAAAAAACCCTTGTTTTCCTAAAATGACACCTCATAAAAAACCCCATCGCTTTTGAAATTAAAATCAATGTCTATTATAAAGTAAAGCCTTTTCGTATGGGTCGTAAGACGTTCTAAAAACGTTTGCTAGATAAAACACGTTTTTTACAACAAAAAAAAATAAAGTGCATTTTCATGCAAAATTCACCACAATATTCATTTAGGCACACACACACACACACATACACGTTTTTTTTGGATTTTTAAAGGATAGGAAAGTATCAAGATCGCGGTAACCATGTTTTCACGAAAGTCGGGGGGTGCCTAACACCTTCCCCTCACTTAAGCAAGCCCCCGAACTCTGTGAATCTCGGTTTGCAGGCCAATTAATTCAGAGTCATACATGAGCCAGCACAATTGTGAAAACTAAAATTCGGATGAGTTGGTACATCCATTTCAAAAATACCAACTGACGACTCTGGTCAATTGGCTCATCACAAAATCAACCTTTCAAATCTCGTCGACACTTGTGCCGATCTTTTCCAAAAATCACCTCTCATGATTAAAAGTCTAAAATTGGAAAATGTAGTTATTAATAGGAGACGATTTTCCCGACGTCGACATGCATCATACATTTCATGTAATGCATCATAAATTTCATGTTATGTAATTAGTACATACTTCTCGTGTTTCATACTTCGTAATCAATCATGTAACAATCAACACATGCTCAACACATATCATATTCATCGAGTTCACCAACATATTATAGCACATTCCTCAAGTAGCAACAAGTTCAAAATAAGTTTCATATAACAAGCAAATCTGAAAAACTTGCCTCGATTTTCATTCATCGGCGTGTATTATATACCCATAATACATCTTTACTTGTCGTTTACCACTTCACCGAACTTTATCATTCATTATATAACCTACATTAATATTTCCAGTTATAACATAATCAATAATCTCAATTGAGACTTCAACTTCTTTTAAATTAGCCATTCAAATTCGTGTTACGCTCGATGTTGTTGGTTTACAAAAACATGGCATACGTACAATCAAATTATAATAGCGCAACGAAAGCAAGCATAAATCATATTTAAAAATTTTAACAGACTAATAACTAGGATCTTTCTTATGCGATAATTATTAAGTGAGAAAAGATAAAAGATTTATACATTTGCATAACTAAGCTTCCACAGGTACAATTTCACCTCATTTTAATCCTTCACGTTCTTCTTTGAATTCACCAATTAGATTCCACGAATCAATTTCAGCTCTCCAAGTGTGAAGCCCCTAGAGATAATCCACCAATAATTAATAAGTATTCAAGAAGTGAATTTTGGTTTCTCCAAACCATAGGTGGCTAGTCCTAATTTTTTTCTTTCTTTTAGTTGTAGAGAAAATATGAAGTACTCTCCCAATTCTTATAGAATAGTGTATAACCCTAATTCATAATAAGACCTCTCTTATTTATAGTCATGGTCAACGCTCCTAAACTATTTAAGATTAGAATTTTTAATTAAGCTCCTAATCTAATTAGAAACTAAATTAATTTAATATAATAATTATAATTCCTAAACTATTTAGGAACTTAATTATTTATTATGAATGTACTTCTTATTATTTAATTCCTAACCCATTTAGGAACTAAATAATAATAATAATAATAATAATAATAATAATAATAATAATAATAATAATAATAATAATAATAAGATTTTTCTTATTAATTTATAATTAGTATTTTCAAAATACATAATTATAAATATTAAGTTATTTAATTTATTCTATCATCATAGTATAAATTAAATATACTTAATTTATTATTACCATTAAGTCATCCACTTCTAAAATAAATATTTTCCCGGTGCGACCCTTTAGGTTCTTCATATCAAACCAGTTGTAGAATAAATTAATTAGAACCATTCTAATCTTATTTATATAATGAATTAAACTATTTCATTTATTTAATAAATAATATTTATTTCACAATAAGGGTAAGTCCCCTTAGGGATCAACGACTTTCTAGATAATATAGATTTCAATATTTAATCGTAAAATAACCTTTCAGCGAATAATTCCCGTACAATTCAATCATTCTACCAAATAATGTCCCAAATGGAATTTATGTCAAGTCTTATTTTATTTGAACATATGCATTTTAATTCTCAAATGCACAACTCTAATGTAAATTAGAAACTTCTTTCTAATTTTCATTCCATATTGTCTAATGATTTCTTAGGTTTCATTTATCGAATTACACAGGACATTCTCTTCCTTTACTGTTAGTGGTAGATCATTTGTTGACCATTCACCTATCTCCATATATAATTTATTATACTCAAACATATCATTTGTTACAACCAAAAAGTCTTAAGGAATATATCAAAGTATAACTCATCATACACAATATACTATGATGATCTCAAGTCCAAGGATCACATGTACTTCCATCACTTAAGAAATTCCTATTGACAGGCAAGTAAAACTCCATTAGGTGTTCCTTAAGCGAGTCACGTTCAGTGAACTTATTCTCTAATAAGCACATACATACTTGCTTTAGTATCTCCACACAAATGATTATGAGATCAATCACCCTCTTCGTAAGAGCAAGCATAGTATGTACTAATCTATCCGGATTCACTAATTCCCTTTTTAGTAATCCCACAATTAGGAACATTTTAGTTTTTGAGCTATCAATAATTTAGATCTCGGCATAATCCTCATCATGATTCTAAAAGCATTATTCAAAACTATGGATTTATCCATTTAATTAATTCAGCAAATTAATCATGAAAAAAGAAGTGTCTTGAAACTTTTATTAGTAAACGAATAAGATTACAAAATATATGTTCATCGCATCAAATGTGATTGGCTTGAGGGTATACTATTTTCAATCTCCCACTTGCACTAAAGCAAGTGGCGGTCTTTTAAAATGCTGATAAAATATTTTAGTTAATGGATCTGTAATGTTGTTCTGCGATTCTACCATTTCTTTGGTGTCATCTCCTCTTTCATTGATTCCACTAATCATTCTAAAGTGTTGCAACACATGTTCGAATTCAAATGAGACATTGGTTCTTTGGCCAATTAAACTCCTTTAATGCTAAGAATCATGCCAAGTTTTGTAATAAACTTGTTCAACCAAACAATCTCCTTTACAGCTTCACTTATAATTATTTGTTATGTTTTTGTCCCTAAATTAGCAACTCTTTGTTGTTTGGAATATTTCCAACTCACTGTATCACCGTTTAAGGTTATCATATAATCTTAAATTGGATTTGTTATTGTCTCGGTCAGTTGAAAAAACTTAAGTTTATTAAGCCCTCTAGTTTTAAATCAGACATACTATTAGAAACTCCTTTCTAATTTTCTTATCCAGGATTTAACTGATAATTACTTATCTTACATAAGCAATATTAGGTCTAATACATAACATCCATACATGATAGATCATATTGCTGAAGCGTAAGGTATCTTATTCACACAATCTCTCTTTTAGTGTCTTTGGGAACAAATTCTTTAAGAGATTTACTCCTTGGCTCATCAACATGAGACCTCTTGGAGTTTGGCAAACTAAACTTCTTTAGCATCAAATCAATATACGTTTCTTGCGTTAAGCTGAGCATCCTTTATAATCTATCTATATAGACCTTTATCCCCAATAGTAAGATGTTTCTCCCAAGTCCTTGATGGAGAAGTGTTTAGACAATCACATCTTTACTGATTGTAGCATCAGTATGTCATTCCTTATCAGTAGTATATCAACATATAGTACTAGGAATGTTGTAGTGCTCTCACTAACCCTTTATACACACTTGGTTCATCCACATTTTTGCTAAAATTAAACTCTTTTGATTATCTCATCAAAACGATGTTCCATCTTTGAGAAGTTTGCTTCAATCCATAATTGGATCGTTGTAGCTTACATACTTGATTTACTCCATCTCTATAGAGATAAATCCCATTGGTTGTATCATATATACATCCTTTTTGTATAGTAAGCTACAACTGCAAATAAAATTTGAATGGATTTAAGCTTTTCTACAAGTGAAAAGTTTCATCATAGTCAACTCATTGACCTTGTTTAAAACTTTTTTACCACTAGTCAGGTCTTATAGGTCTCCGCCTTGCTATCTGTTTTAGTCTTTTTAAAAGACCCATTTCGCATTTCATAGTTAACAGCCATTTCTCTTAAGACTCTACTACTCATACCTCATCGTATGTAACTAGATCATCATCCACTATGATGTGTACCTCATCATCATCATTTATGATAAATTCATACATTTTAGGTATCTTCAATACTAAACCAGATTTACGACTAGGTTGTGGTATAATAGGTTTATCTACTTAAACAGATTTCTTTATGTGGTCTATAGTGTTTTATGGTTCTTGAACTTCTTCAAGATCTATCTTACTCTCACTAACCCCTTCAAGGATAAACTCATTTTTTCTAAAAGACAGCGTGTTTCGATAAACACATTTTAATTAGTAGTGAAAGTCCAATAATAATCTAGAAGGGGAGTTGAATAGATTATTACTGATTATCTTAGGCGTTTTTGAATCTTTGATTAATTAATTTCCAGTGCAATAAATTAATATGGAATATAATAAAAATTCAATCACACAATACGCAAAGATTTAGCTGGTTCACAACATACAGCTCGGGTATATTGCTACGTCAAATCTCAAGCTCCTCTTCAGGACTTGAGATCCTATTACTATCAGTAATTAATTCTCCTTCAATAGGCAGAGAAACCTTTACAAAATTTTATAGATCAACTTCCAGTTATACATGCAACTACTTATCTTGGATAGTAACTCCCCGCTCCTTCCTCAAATGTAGTTATACCTATTTTTGAGTCTAGCTCTGATTTATAATCTAATCTTGAAATAAGAAGTCGGTACCTCACCTCATAAGTACACTAGAGACCCAACTACTCTTTGACCTCTCTAAGACTCTGGTTTTGGTCAAAGGGTCACTCTTTTTTTCTCACAGAAATATAAAACCAATAAACCAACATTTTTTAATAAATATTTATATTTTTGAAAAATACTTCTTACATAAGCAAATAAATAATTTCAATGCAAATATAAAAGTTTAAATAACTTTTATAGTGAGTGATATGTTTTTGTGTAAGCAGATATAACAATTATATTCGTGAAATAAAAGTTTCAATAACTTTTATATTAAACAACAAGTATTTATGACTAAGTGAATTTATGTTCAAATACTTGTAATAACATATATCAAGTATAATGAATAAAACAGTTAAATAATACTTGATATAACAAATAAAGTTGTTTTACTCTAATCTATATATACTGATATATTTGATCTATGATGTGATCACTTTAAATAAGGCCACTTAGGCTTTCAAAAACTTGGCGAATGATTTCCTCGTTTAGGAGAAATATCTTCACCTACAGGTAACTAAGTACTGACCAAATTTACAGCTTCGCAATGATGATTTATATAAAACTTAATTTATATAGATCACTATTTCTGTAATATCCCAGATATTTTCAAGATTTTAAATAATATCTTAATTGATTTTATTGAAAATTAAGGTTTAAAACCTAGAATGTGAGAAATAAGATGTGTAGAAAATGGGTAAACATTTTTTTTTAACATAATGTATTTGTTAGAAATTAAATGTGGAAATATTTCATGATGTATATAGAGAATTTATTAAGGAAATAAATTCATTTGAGAAGTAAAGACGGTTATAAGGATATATATACATACTTATATATTCCTAGAGTTGTGTTTGTTAGCCAAACAAGAAGATGAGTAAATTAATACTCAATAAAACTAATAAATTAATTAGTTTAAATATGAAGTAAGAATGAAAGTTATGAAATATAATTAATTATGTTAATTATATTAGTTATGAGTTAAAGTTATATAAAGACTAGAAAGTTTGTCTAGAATGACAATATTAAGAAGTTAATTGATTAAGTAATTAACTTGATTATTAAGTTGTGGTATAGAGTTCAAGTAATTTAATTACTACTAGTGGACTAGCCCAAAAAGATTATAGGTGTTAGCCCAATATGAGAATATTGCATGAAGGTGGGTAATTAAATATTAAGCCCAAGTGTTATGTTAATTAATAGTCCAAGAGGTAATTAATATAAGACCAATTAAATAATATTGGCAAGTATTGTGATAGTTCAATTAAATTAATTATCAAACCCAAGTTATAAATGATATGTGAGTTGTGTTGGGTAGCCCAAATAATTAAATAAGAGAGCCCAATGCAAGGTAAGCTATGTAGCCCAAAACACTTAAAAGTCCAATGTTGGTCAAAGTGTTGAGAGATATTGTTGAGTGTAGAGAATTAACCAAACATTGGTTAATTGTCAGAGGAAGAAAGGTAGTGATGAAAATTAACTATGGATGAGTTAATTATGTAACCCAATGTGGTAGAATAAATTAAATCAAATTGGACTATAATATAAGTCCAAATGAGATATTAAACTAGGTCAAATTAATTAACCTAGTAGTCCATGTAATTAAATTTAAACATTGATCTATGTAGTAATTAATCAAGCCCAATGCTTGATTTACTTAAATATAACAAAGGGTATTTAATATTAGCCCAATGTAACAATTAAATTGAGCTCAACCAAATTAAATGGATGAGCCCAATATATTTAAGTCCTAGAGTCCAATGTGGAGCCCAAATGGTAGTCAAAATTGGTCAACATTTATATATATAAGTATATATATATATATAGATGTATATATGTATATTTAAGCTATAAAAATAAAGCAAAAATGGGAGATTAAATCCAATTTTGCTGATATTTAAGGGGCCCCACAAGGGGGTGGAGTGTTGCATGAGCTTGCTTGTAAAATCTCTTAAAGGACAAGGTTGCTCAACCACTCTAGTCAATCACTTAGTCATTCAACATGTCCATCCATCAAATAGTATCCTAATTAGCACTAATTTGACTATGTTGGTGAATTAGGGAGAGTTGATGGTAATTAAGGAGACTCTATAAATAGAGTACTCCACACCCTTGTCATGTTTGTTTGGTCATTTGCTAGAGCTCAAGAGAAGAAAATAGAGAGCATTTGAGAGAAATATAGAGAGAACACTTGAGAGTGTGGAAAATATTGCTAGAGGTAGAGCTTGGTGGATGACACAAAGCTTCACATCATTCTTTGGAAGGAGAAGAAGAAGAGCACACAAGTCCATAAGGTTAAAAAGTGCTCTAACCCTTCTTCAGTTCATTTTTGTAGTCTAGATATGATTTGAACGGTTAAAATATATTTTTAACCGATCAAAAGTTATTTTGATGGTCTAGAAGTCTAAATCTATGATATATAGGTAGATTCATGGTTTGATAGGTTTAAATCATGTGTTGGTATGAGTGGTATGCAAATAAATGGAAGAAAATTCCATATTGTGTTACCGGTAAAACCCTAAGTGGCTCGTTCTTAAAATTTCTTGTCAAACGTTTTCAAAAATGCGATCGAACCATGAAATGTGGTAATACAAGAGGTTAGGAAGATAACAACACTAAGTTGGTGTCATTTGGATGAATAGATTTCATTTTATTCAAGTTTGAACCTTTAAAACCAAGGATTTGTGATTTTAGTTTTCACTTTGTCCTTGTGAGCCATTTTTAGTCTAGTTCCGTTCAGAATTTGGATTTGTGATCTAAAGAGAAATTGTAGATCATGAAATTCTAATGAATTTAGACTCAAGAATCACCTCAAAATATTTCCGTATGACAAAGTTATGACCAAATGAGTAAGAGAGGTTCCGGCAGCCAAAAAAAAAAATGGCCCGGCGTCTAGACGCCCTAGTGTACGCCC
Organism: Hedera helix; assembly: GCA_947179155.2. Classification (NCBI taxonomy): domain Eukaryota; kingdom Viridiplantae; phylum Streptophyta; class Magnoliopsida; order Apiales; family Araliaceae; genus Hedera; species Hedera helix. Next base: position 25,210,802 of record OX359276.1, on the reverse strand, counting down.
TTGCTTCTGTCCATGGGCGTCTAGACGCCCCAAAAATGCCTTGGAGCGGCGTCAAGACGCCCGGCTTGATAAAAAAAATTATTTTTTTATTATTTTTAAATCAATAAATGTATTTTTAATGATAAATAATTGATTTAATAATTAAAAGAGGATAAATATTATCAAAGGTTTAATATTATAATTAAATATTATTATTAATATAATAATATTAGAAAATCATGAAAATATTATTAAATGAGTAATAATATTAGTAATAGAATAAAATATTATTAAATGATTAATAATATTAATAAGGTAGTAAAATATTATTAAATGGTTAATAATATTAATGAGCGATTAAAATATTATTAAATGGTTAATAATATTAATAAGTGATTAAAATATTATTAAATGGTTAATAATATTAATAAGTGAGTAAAATATTATTAAATGATTAATAATATTAATAAGTGATTAAAATATTACTAAATGGTTAATAATATTAATAAATGATTAAAATATTATTAAATAATTAATAATATTATTAAATGATTAATAATATTAATAAGAGAATAAAATATTATTAAATGGTTAATAATATTAATATGTGATTAAAATATTATTAAATGGTTAATAATATTAATAAGGGATTAAAATATTATTAAATGGTTAATAATATTAATAAGGGATGAAGATATTATTAAATGGTTAATAATATTAATATGGGATTAAAATATTATTAAATGGTTAATAATATTAATATGGGATTAAAATATTATTAAATGGTTAATAATATTAATAAGTGATTAAAATATTATTAAATGGTTAATAATATTAATAAATGATTAAAATATTATTAAATGGTTAATAATATTAATAAGTGATTAAAATATTATTAAATGGTTAATAATATTAATAAGTGATTAAAATATTATTAAATAGTTAATAATATTAATAAGTGAGTAAATATTATTAAATAATTAATAATATTTGAATGTAGTTGTATATTATCAAAGGTAGATAATATCTTGGGGTATTTGGTACATTATTAAATGTCCAAATCATTAAGTTATGTAAAAGAAGAAAGTTTAATTGAATTAAACAAATGTAAATAGTCCGCTTGTGACTAATTTAGACAACTTAATAAAAGTGGGTCGTACGAAGAACGTGTAGTGAAAGCGTAAGTTGGTTATGTATACCCGACATGTCCAACTAGGTTTGGACTAGGGTTTTTGTCCGGAACTTAAATGTTCATTTGTCGGACAACTAAAGAGTTAATAATTTGAAGTTAAGGTCTTAAGTTAAGACTAATAAATAGTCCTGGTAGCTAATGATTATGTCAATTCTATATATAAATTGTAGGTTGAACAAGAGACGCAAATAAGCGTAGATGGTAGAAGCTGCCAGGCAAGTTTTTCAGAACTTGCTCCTATGTGGATTAACATGCTGCCATGTGATATTTAATTGTTGATAAAATAATCTAATGATGATCTTGTGATATGTGAAACGCATGAAGTATGATTACATGAAAAAAATATGTACAAGAATGAAGCAGGATTTGCTAAATGCTAGTTGGTTATTGTATGAAATGCTTGAGAAGCATGATGTAAGTATAAAGTGCATAATATGTTTAAAATATGAAGCATGCAATGTGTTATGTGAAACTGTTAAACTTGCTGAGCCGTCGTGCTCACTCTTGCTTAAAACCAACATTTTCAGATAGTGCAAGTTAGGTGAAGTTTTCGATAAAGATCAAGGAACAGAAAAACATATTACTTCCATTGAAGATCTAAATATCTATTGTAGACATCAGTCCGAATTGGACAGGTAAATGATTGTGTAGCATAAAATTTAGTTGGTATGTTATATGAATGGTAAATACACAAGTTGATTGTAATAGAATGTCGTATCATGTATGATATTAAGACATACTAGGAATGTATAAAGATTTTGATTCTGGAATAGAAAGAGATGTTCTAAAATTGTAAATAAATGGTTATTTATCAATTATAATATTGTTGTAATTCATGAACAATAAGGAAAAGGTTGTACTCGTGTTGAACCGGATCCGAGGTTCAAGGAACCCAGATTTGGGGTCGTCACAAGTTGGTATCAGAGCTGATAGGTTATAAACCTTAGGTAAGAGTACCTTAGGCTATAACCGTGTAGAAGATAAGTAAAATGATAAATGAATAAACTCCAGAAAAGTTTAAGTAATAAATGATGAATTTGAAAAATTCATATATAGAAGATTATCCAAAGATGGATTAATCAATATATAAGATAGATGAATAAGGTCATGTTGTACCTAATTTGAAGAAATGATAGAAAATATCTTATGATAAGATTTGGAGAAGCATAAAGAAAATGCTAATAAGGTCATGAAATGATCTAAAGAAATGAACTCGTAATGAGACAGATGTGCTAAAATATGAATGGAGAGAATTCGTATTAAGTTAAGGAAAATTTGAGGTTGGGGTTTTTTAATTGATGACTTATATTAGTGGCTGAGTTGTACGATTCCTTGTATAGGCGAGGAATTTGTGCTTGATTTTAGGACCGCTTAGCTTCCTATATTAATATAGTAGTTGAGTTTAACAGTTCTTTGTATGGGCAGAGGATTTATTCTTGGTTTAACGACCGCTTAACTTTCTATATTGATTAGTGGCCGAGTTGACCAATTTCTTGTATGGGCAGGAGATTGCGTTTGGTTTGACAACCACTTAGCTTCCTATAGTGATAATCGATTTGAACCTGATGTCACGCTATTCGATGTATATATGGTGAGAAGGTGATTCTTTTCTCATAATATATTGGATATGTAGAGAATATTAAGATAAGTACGTGTTCTTAAAACTCATACTGATGGTAAGTTCGTGACTCATAATCGTATGGTGGAACCCCTCAGCGAATGGACGATTTTGGTCTGACTAGGATAAGTTCTCCAACCCATATGATTGTGGCAAGTACCTGAACTCCTAATGTGTGGTAAGTTTGATGAACAGTAAGTATGGGTAGAGTTAAGTAGTAAGACTAGAGCTTTACCAGATATAGTTATTAAGCTGGAAAAGAATACGGAGGAGAAATTTGAGGTATTTTGAGGTTTTAGGACATTCAAATCTTCTAGCTATGCTAGACTTTGAAATTCTTAAAATCGTGCTAAATTCGCACTTTTGTGCTTTTGAAAAGACAAATGTTTTTTTTAGAAATCATTAATGCATTTAGTGCAGAGATGATAAACGATGGAGTCATCAATGCAGAGTAACCTAGTGTTGGATGTTTAAAGCCCACTATGGTATGATGTAGTATGACAAAGTCATAAAATGATTTTCAGTATTTTAAAACGTTTAAAGAATAGTCTATGCTAATTGTTTCAGCTAGACAAATTGATTTGAAAATATCAAAATGTATTTATAAAATCATCACACGCCATTAAAGCCATGGTGTGGGGATGAAAAGGACGGAATCCTCAACGTACTGTCAAGATGTGCGGTATCATGAAGTCATGAATTAATGACGGAATCCTCAACGTACTGTCAAGATGATGCGATATCATGAAATCCTATAAATGAATTTTAGTTATTTTAACTAATCTGAAATGATTTTTGAATCGTAATATACGAACAGTTCAATGATGAGAGTCTTTGTCATTTATTGTGACTGGACACTTTTGGTCAGAATTGACTCAAGTTTTATTATACAATCCAAATTATTTTGGAATGAAATTTTGTAGTAAGTCTGAGGTGAACAAGTGCAAAAACAAATATATTCTGTTGGCTAAAGCAGATATATTTTTGTCGGCATATAGCTCCGACTGGCGCCTAAAAACTAAGACGTTCTGCACGACGTATGGTACAATAGGCTGATCACCTAGCGTACACCTATGGAATGTTTTCAGTCTTTGTGATTGATAAACACTCTGTTTATAAGTATTTACAGGGATAAATACTATTTATTCGGAATTCAGTTAATTCCATTCAGATGTTCACAGTCTTGATGACCCCTCAGCATATTATGAAAGTTTTAATGAATATTTTGATTTTCAATTTATTCTTCTGTAAGATATTGATTTTCAATTTATTCTTCTGCAAGATATTCCATTGTTCTGGAATTATGACTTTAGAAGTATGAACTTCCTAGAAAAAGGGTGGTCATAGAATTTGATGAGTAAAGAGATATTCTCAGTGATGAAAAACTGGTAGAAATGAGTATAATGAAATTTCGGGGACGAAATTCTTATAAGAAGGGGTGAATGTAATATCCCAGATATTTTCAAGATTTTAAATAATATCTTAATTGATTTTATTGAAGGTTAAGGTTTAAAACCTAGAATGTGAGAAATAAGATGTGTAGAAAATGGGTAAACATTTTTTTTTAACATAATGTATTTGTTAGAAATTAAATGTGGAAATATTTCATGATGTATATAGAGAATTTATTAAGGAAATAAATTCATTTGAGAAGTAAAGACGGTTATAAGGATATATATACATACTTATATATTCCTAGAGTTGTGTTTGTTAGCCAAACAAGAAGATGAGTAAATTAATACTCAATAAAACTAATAAATTAATTAGTTTAAATATGAAGTAAGAATGAAAGTTATGAAATATAATTAATTATGTTAATTATATTAGTTATGAGTTAAAGTTATATAAAGACTAGAAAGTTTGTCTAGAATGACAATATTAAGAAGTTAATTGATTAAGTAATTAACTTGATTATTAAGTTGTGGTATAGAGTTCAAGTAATTTAATTACTACTAGTGGACTAGCCCAAAAAGATTATAGGTGTTAGCCCAATATGAGAATATTGCATGAAGGTGGGTAATTAAATATTAAGCCCAAGTGTTATGTTAATTAATAGTCCAAGAGGTAATTAATATAAGACCAATTAAATAATATTGGCAAGTATTGTGATAGTTCAATTAAATTAATTATCAAACCCAAGTTATAAATGATATGTGAGTTGTGTTGGGTAGCCCAAATAATTAAATAAGAGAGCCCAATGCAAGGTAAGCTATGTAGCCCAAAACACTTAAAAGTCCAATGTTGGTCAAAGTGTTGAGAGATATTGTTGAGTGTAGAGAATTAACCAAACATTGGTTAATTGTTAGAGGAAGAAAGGTAGTGATGAAAATTAACTATGGATGAGTTAATTATGTAACCCAAGGTGGTAGAATAAATTAAATCAAATTGGACTATAATATAAGTCCAAATGAGATATTAAACTAGGTCAAATTAATTAACCTAGTAGTCCATGTAATTAAATTTAAACATTGATCTATGTAGTAATTAATCAAGCCCAATGCTTGATTTACTTAAATATAACAAAGGGTATTTAATATTAGCCCAATGTAACAATTAAATTGAGCTCAACCAAATTAAATGGATGAGCCCAATATATTTAAGTCCTAGAGTCCAATGTGGAGCCCAAATGGTAGTCAAAATTGGTCAACATTTATATATATAAGTATATATATATATATATAGATGTAAATATGTATATTTAAGCTATAAAAATAAAGCAAAAATGGGGGATTAAATCCAATTTTGCTGAGATTTAAGGGGCCCCACAAGGGGGTGGAGTGTTGCATGAGCTTGCTTGTAAAATCTCTTAAAGGACAAGGTTGCTCAACCACTCTAGTCAATCACTTAGTCATTCAACATGTTCATCCATCAAATAGTATCCTAATTAGCACTAATTTGACTATGTTGGTGAATTAGGGAGAGTTGATGGTAATTAAGGAGACTCTATAAATAGAGTACTCCACACCCTTGTCATGTTTGTTTGGTCATTTGCTAGAGCTCAAGAGAAGAAAATAGAGAGCATTTGAGAGAAATATAGAGAGAACACTTGAGAGTGTGGAAAATATTGCTAGAGGTAGAGCTTGGTGGATGACACAAAGCTTCACATCATTCTTTGGAAGGAGAAGAAGAAGAGCACACAAGTCCATAAGGTTAAAAAGTGCTCTAATCCTTCTTCAGTTCATTTTTGTAGTCTAGATATGATTTGAACGGTTAAAATATATTTTTAACCAATCAAAAGTTATTTTGATGGTCTAGAAGTCTAAATCTATGATATATAGGTAGATTCATGGTTTGATAGGTTTAAATCATGTGTTGGTATGAGTGGTATGCAAATAAATGGAAGAAAATTCCATATTGTGTTACCGGTAAAACCCTAAGTGGCTCGATCTTAAAATTTCTTGTCAAACGTTTTCAAAAATGCGATCGAACCATGAAATGTTGTAATACAAGAGGTTAGGAAGATAACAACACTAAGTTGGTGTCATTTGGATGAATAGATTTCATTTTATTCAAGTTTGAACCTTTAAAACCAAGGATTTGTGATTTTAGTTTTCACTTTGTCCTTGTGAGCCATTTTTAGTCTAGTTCCGTTCAGAATTTGGATTTGTGATCTAAAGCGAAATTGTAGATCATGAAATTCTAATGAATTTAGACTCAAGAATCACCTCAAAATGTTTCCGTATGACAAAGTTATGACCAAATGAGTAAGAGAGGATCCGGCAGCCAAAAAAAAAAAATGGCCCGGCATCTAGACGCCCTAGTGTACACCCTTGCTTCTGTCCATGGGCGTCTAGACGCCCCAAAAATGCCTTGGAGCGACGTCAAGATGCCCGGCTTGATAAAAAAATTATTTTTTTATTATTTTTAAATCAATAAATGTATTTTTAATGATAAATAATTGATTTAATAATTAAAAGAGGATAAATATTATCAAAGGTTTAATATTATAATTAAATATTATTATTAATATAATAATATTAGAAAATCATGAAAATATTATTAAATGAGTAATAATATTAGTAATAGAATAAAATATTATTAAATGATTAATAATATTAATAAGGTAGTAAAATATTATTAAATGGTTAATAATATTAATGAGCGATTAAAATATTATTAAATGGTTAATAATATTAATAAGTGAGTAAAATATTATTAAATGATTAATAATATTAATAAGTGATTAAAATATTACTAAATGGTTAATAATATTAATAAATGATTAAAATATTATTAAATGATTAATAATATTATTAAATGATTAATAATATTAATAAGAGAATAAAATATTATTAAATGGTTAATAATATTAATATGTGATTAAAATATTATTAAATGGTTAATAATATTAATAAGGGATTAAAATATTATTAAATGGTTAATAATATTAATAAGGGATGAAGATATTATTAAATGGTTAATAATATTAATATGGGATTAAAATATTATTAAATGGTTAATAATATTAATATGGGATTAAAATATTATTAAATGGTTAATAATATTAATAAGTGATTAAAATATTATTAAATGGTTAATAATATTAATAAATGATTAAAATATTATTAAATGGTTAATAATATTAATAAGTGATTAAAATATTATTAAATGGTTAATAATATTAATAAGTGATTAAAATATTATTAAATAGTTAATAATATTAATAAGTGAGTAAATATTATTAAATAATTAATAATATTTGAATGTAGTTGTATATTATCAAAGGTAGATAATATCTTGGGGTATTTGGTACATTATTAAATGTCCAAATCATTAAGTTATGTAAAAGAAGAAAGTTTAATTGAATTAAACAAATGTAAATAGTCCGCTTGTGACTAATTTAGACAACTTAATAAAAGTGGGTCGTACGAAGAACGTGTAGTGAAAGCGTAAGTTGGTTATGTATACCCGACATGTCCAACTAGGTTTGGGCTAGGGTTTTTGTCCGGAACTTAAATGTTCATTTGTCGGACAACTAAAGAGTTAATAATTTGAAGTTAAGGTCTTAAGTTAAGACTAATAAATAGTCCTGGTAGCTAATGATTATGTCAATTCTATATATAAATTGTAGGTTGAACAAGAGACGCAAATAAGCGTAGATGGTAGAAGCTGCCAGGCAAGTTTTTCAGAACTTGCTCCTATGTGGATTAACATGCTGCCATGTGATATTTAATTGTTGATAAAATAATCTAATGATGATCTTGTGATATGTGAAACGCATGAAGTATGATTACATGAAAAAAATATGTACAAGAATGAAGCAGGATTTGCTAAATGCTAGTTGGTTATTGTATGAAATGCTTGAGAAGCATGATGTAAGTATAAAGTGCATAATATGTTTAAAATATGAAGCATGCAATGTGTTATGTGAAACTGTTAAACTTGCTGAGCCGTCGTGCTCACTCTTGCTTAAAACCAACATTTTCAGATAGTGCAAGTTAGGTGAAGTTTTCGATAAAGATCAAGGAACAGGAAAACATATTACTTCCATTGAAGATCTAAATATCTATTGTAGACATCAGTCCGAATTGGACAGGTAAATGATTGCGTAGCATAAAATTTAGTTGGTATGTTATATGAATGGTAAATACACAAGTTGATTGTAATAGAATGTCGTATCATGTATGATATTAAGACATACTAGGAATGTATAAAGATTTCGATTCTGGAATAGAAAGAGATGTTCTAAAATTGTAAATAAATGGTTATTTATCAATTATAATATTGTTGTAATTCATGAACAATAAGGAAAAGGTTGTACTCGTGTTGAACCGGATCCGAGGTTCAAGGAACCCGGATTTGGGGTCGTCACAATTTCAATAAAAGACTTTTTAGAATCTCGGTTAACAATTCTCTCGTTTATGAGGAATATCATCACCTGTCAGAATCTAAGCTCAGACCTTTTATTTGATATAATAAAAGAAATATAGATATATGTAAATGTGTATAACAATTTATATCCGTATATCTATAAATATAAATGAGTGTGAGATAATCAAATAATATAACATAATAACATAATAACTATTCAAATAAGATAATAACTTTGAATAAAAGAGAATTTTTGAAAGTTGATAGAGAGAAAATGTAGGCAATGAGTAAGGTTTTCTTTCCTTGAAATTGGTTAAAAAAATGAAAGGGAAGCCTCCTATTTATAGAATTTTGAAGCTTGGGGTAAAAAAGATAATTTTTGTATTTTATTTGTAATCAACAAATAGACACTTACTGCTTAAAAATTAATGGCCCTGATTTGTTTTGATTAAAATGTCACACGGATTGGCTCAAGAAATAATAGCGCCAAAACTGCGCAACATATTTATTTCGGATGAGAAATAAATTATTTATAACTTCAGCATATTTGAATAGCCCAACATGACCAAGGAAAGAGAAAATGATTTATTGGTCACACGCCCAACCATAAACAAAATCAACACATTCAATTTAGTTTGGACCAATTATATTAGGAGAGAGAAAATTGAACATAATACTTTCAAGCCTCCAACACATTTAATTTGGTTCGGACCAATAAGATAAAGAGAGAGAAATCATTATTGAATTTGTTAACTTTCAGCACATTGAAATCTCGGTTGGGAGTAAGGTTTTTACTGTTCAAAATTTTAAAGTAATTTTCCAACAAATGCTTCATTTAATGCATTACGTGTATACATAACATATGTATATATATAACTCTTTAAATAATTCAGATAAAACCCAACAAATGAATAGCCAACCTTTAACAAATTATTTAGCCACATGCTAGTCTAGGATATGATAGCTCATTTTTTCCAATCACATGCAATTAATAAATGTATTAAACAATTTTAGAATCAAGCCTCACATTTTTTGGATGGAGCAAAACCTTTTTACATATTACTTCATTAAATGACCTTGTGGGTTGGAAATCAATACTTTGCAAGTACCCGCCATTTCGACTAAAGAAGTTTACCCATTTTGCTTTTCATCCTCTTTTGATTTATATTAAATTATAATATAAAATATTTTAGAATCTTAGTATGTAAAATTATTTAGAAATAATAGGAGATTTCTTACCTTAGAAAATGTTACTTTATGAATAAATATTTTTAACACTTGATATTAAATTATCAAGGTTAATAAAATATTAATTCAATAAGTTTAGAAAATATTTTTGGTCAAAGTAAATAAGATAATTAAAATATAATATTAACTTATGGAGAGGATTCTATTTTTAATTAATCATATTTACTTAATTTGTTGTCATAAAAAAATGCACCAAAAGTTGGAGACCCATCAAGTAGGATTATAGAAGTGATACCCTAAACTTTCTTGAGGATATCTCATAAGTTTACACTTGTTAGATCTCGTCTCTAGCTTATCACTGTAAACCTTTTTAACATAAGCTAGACAATACGAATCTTAATATATTTAAGACTTAATTTTCTCCATGTCCATAACTCATATGGAGTCTTAGGAATGAATTTTGAAGGCATCATATTTAGTAAATATGTTGCCGTTTATAGAGCATAACCCCAGAAGGATACTAAAAGATGGGTAATACTCATTATGGATCATTATCATGTCCATTGTGAGAAAATACTAATTCAATTTGAGATGATCTAGAAACTTACTACTTAAGTATTCTCTTCTTAATCTAATCGAAGAACTTTAATACTTTTGGTCATTTATTTATATACTTCACTTTTGAATTCTTTGAACATTTCAAACGATTTGGATTTGTATTTCATTAAATACATATGTCAAAATCTAGAATCATCAGTGAAAGTAATGAATGAATACCCTCCTCTTTATGTGTTATCATAGGTCCCACACACAATTGTGTATGCCAACTCTAACAACTCTGTAACTCTCGCTCCATGTCAACTAAATGGAGATTTAGTCAAATTACTCATGAGACAAGATTCATAAGTTGTATTTGATTCATAATCAAATGGCTCTAAAAGGTCATCTTTATACAACTTGTTTAGTCTTGTTTCATTAATATGTCCGAGTATATAGTGAGATACAAAGGTATAATTCATATCATCACTTTGCCTTTAGTTTGTTCAATTTGACAAAAAAATCTTATAAGTCAGTATGCAAAGTCCATCAAGTAATCAACTAGTTCTAAACAAAATATTATCATTATAAATAGGACAACGATTATTCTTTATTATACTGCCACAACCTTCCTTGTCTACACATAAAACGGAATTAATGCTTCTAAGAGCTGAATGTAGTAACAACTTACTAATATAATAGACTTGCCCGTAGACACTGTTAAACTGTAAATTCATATGGATAATGTAGCAACATTTGCTGCATTCCCCATGCACAGGATTTCTTATCATTTGTTTAACCTTCTACTTTTGCTTAGTCTCTACAACGACTTGCATTCGTGAGACCACTAGCCTGTATCTAATATCCAAGTAGAATTTGGCCTATCTGCTATCATTTTTAACTCCTCATAAACATCTTTGGCCATCTTCAACCACTTAGAAGATTCATCTATGAGTAAGACTTGGTCTTTCTTGGAAGAATAGTGACTCTCAATAGTCTTCAACATGTTTAGCAAATTAGGTAAACTGACATCTAGCTTACTAATGTCTGAAGTTCACAAAAAATTATGAATATGAGTCAGTGAGTGACTGCAAGATCAAATCTTGACTCAACTCTCCATCCTTGACAAAATCTAGTTGTCTCAATTAATCAATCCAATTGTTCATTTTTTCAGAACACGTGCCTTTACTGTAGTGTCATTGGTTATTATAAATCGGAATAACTCTTTATATATCTTATATCTAACTGACCTACTTTGCTCACAATACAACTCATGAAGGTCTAGCAATATAGTAGATGCATCCATTTACTCGTGTTGACGCTGTAACTCGATACTTATGGATGCGAGTATGATGCATTGAGCCATAGTTGCATCATCTTATCACTTCTAAAGTATCAATCTCTTCCTCAGAGACGTTGTTTGCAACATTTGCAGTAATACGCAAATTAAGGACATTTGCTAGCTTTTCAACAATTCGAACAATTCTCAAATTTCTTTAACCAATTCGAACAATTCAGTTAGATTAAATTATTAGTATCTAATATGCTATGCAGTGTTAGTGAATTAAACATAGCAATATTCTTTAAGTGGATTACTAACAACATTAACATGCATTCATTTTATTAATCACTAAGTTAATTAGGTTTTTATTTAAAATGACGTCTCCCACTATTTTTAACAAACTATATTACCCTCAATATATAGTTCGCCAAATCTAGTTAAAGATCCGCTAAGTGAGAAAATGATCATATTTCAAATGTATATAGCCTTGTGTGACACAACAAAGTATATAAAAATAAATAGGTGGACAACTCTTTGTCATTTATATGAACATGTAACTCCTTGTATTTTACCTCTTTGATTATTATGATCATGTGTGACACATCCAAATCAAAATTATCCAAGTTAAGTCTGACTTAACATTTTCATATAAGTGAAGAGAAAAACACTGTCCTTGTCGTGTGATACAACAAAACAGCATTGTTCAATTCCTTTATAAACATCTATTATGCAATAAAACAACATCTCAAATAATTAATATAAGTCTTGTGTGACACAACAAACTTATAATGATTATTTGATACTATATCGTTTTACCATACTAGAAGGCGACGTTCGATATTTTATTAGTATCTTTGAACGTCACAACTTAATATTATAAACCTTAAGGGATTTGTTATTAATTGTATCATCTTTTTTAGCGACACACACACACACACACACACACACACACACATATATATATATAATACTAAATTTTACTTTGATTGATTATGGACTTTATTTAGTTTGGTTTATTCGAGCCATCAAATAAACAAAAAGGTCAAACTTAGGGTGCAATAACAAACACATAAATGTAATTATTACATTTAACCTAAGCTCTAATACAAACGAGTCTTCAAGCGCTCCTTGTTTTCAGCTCCAATTCTTCAAATAAATCTAACTAATCTTATTACAAACTATTTTCATAAAATAGAAACCTTGATAAGCAGTTAAGGAGAAGTACATAAGAGGGAGAAAAAAATTGCATTAAGAAAAATTAGATAAGATGAGTACACAGATCTCATTTATTAAAACTCATTCATTCAATTATCCACATAAAATAAATCCAATCATATTGGTCAATAGTCCATAATTAATCTCATTTATTATCATATATATCAATATAGATATCAATAAATAATATTCATCCCATGAATTAAATAAACCATTTCATATATATATATATATATATATATATATATATATATATATATATATATATATATATATATATATATATATATATATATTGGTATTATTTAATGGGCAATTTAAAGTTGTATTGAAATTCAATTTCAAGTTTAAAATAAGCTCTTTTATTTTAATTCTAAAATCATCCAAAATAAACCTTTTATTTATAGCTTTGAAAAACTGGACGGAAAAAAAAAACAGATTCTGCATAAGAGGTTTTTGATCCAAAAGTCGATTTTTGCTTCTTTTTTTCAAAATCAATGATTTTATACAACATATTATGCTCAATAAATTATTTTAAACACATACTCATACATATACGGAATCAAAATAACTAATAATTTGCATAAGTTTGGCTCTGATGCCATTATTAGTTCGTAAAACCATAGCATACATACAATCAAATTATAATAGCGCAATAAAAGCAAGCATAAATCGTATTTAAATTTTTTAACAAACTAATAACTAGGATCTTTCTTATGCGATAATTATTAATTGAGGAAGGATAAAAGATTTGTACATTTGTAGAATCAAGCTTCCATAAGTACAAGTTCACCTCCTTTTAATCCTTCGCGTTCTTCTTCGAATTCACCAATTAGATTCAACGGATTAATCTCAACTCCTCAAGTGTAAAGCCTCTAAAGGTGATCCACTAAGGATTAATAGGTATTCAAGAGAAATGAATTTTGATTTCTCCAAATCATGGGTGGCTAGCCCTAATTTTCTCTCTTTTCTAGTTGTAGAGAAAATATGAAGTACTCTCTCAATTCTTGTAGAAGAGTGTATAACCCTAATCCATAATAAAACTTATCTAATTTATAGATATGATCAACCCTCCTAAACTATTTAGATTAGAATTTTTAATTAAGCTCCTAATCTAATTTAAAATTAAATTAATTTAATATAATAATTACAATTCCTAAACCATTTAGGAACTTAATTATTTATTATGAAAGTACTTCTTATTATTTAATTCCCAAACTATTTAGGAACTAAATAATAATAAGACTTTTCTTATTAAGTTATAATTAATATTTTCAAAATACATAATAATACTAATTATAAATATTAAGTTATTTAATTATAAAGATCGAGATATAGCTTTTAGGCTATAAAACGATTTGAAGATAGATGACTATTAATTGTGCGTTGAAATAGTAAGTAAAAGAATGCTTAAAAGTGTGTATCTGTATAAATGATGGGGTACTACGTACCAAGGAAGAACATGTTAACAAATTTTATATAATTGATTATGTGTTGGCATTTATAGTATATGCCTAAAATCAATAGAGAGGTAATAATACTACCGTATTATGCCAAACGAAAATGTCAAGAGAAAGTTCTAAAGAAAGAACACCCCAAACGATAGGGAAAAAAGTTAAGGAATTAGACCATGAGTCCTTATAGGCGATTGATAAGTCTAATGGTAGACGCTTTTGAGGAATGAATCAATAAAATTGGAGAAATCTAGAGGTAAAGAAGAAATTAAATTATGTATAAGCAATATCTGAAAGAGGATATTAATGAAATGATAGAAAACATCTTACAATAAGATTGTTGAGTAGTAGAAAGAACGATACTAAGATCATAAAATGATCTAAAAAGGTGAACTCGAAAATAGTATGTGCTAAGGTATGGATTAAGAGAATTCATATTAAGTTAAGAAGAAAACTAGAGGTTTGTTGATTTTATTCGATGACTCATATTAGTGACTGAGTTGTATGATTCCTTGTATGGGCGGGGAATTTATGCTTGATTTTAGAACCGCTTAGCTTCCTATAGTAATATAGTGGTTGAGTTGACTAATTTCTTGTATTGACAGGAGATTGTGTTTGGTTTGACAACCACTTAGCTTTCTATAATAATAATCATTGAAATCTTGTGTCGCGTTATTCGCTATATGTATGTTGATAAGGTGATTCTTTTCTCATATGTATACCGGATAGGTAGAGGATGTTAAGTAGGTGTGCGTTCTTAAAACTCACACGTATAGTAAGTTCGTGACTCATATTCGTATGGTGGAACCCCTCAGCGAATGGATATTTTGGTCTGACTAGGATAAGTTTCTCAAACCATATGGTTGTGGTAAATTCTTGAACTCATATTGTGTAGTAAGTTCGATGAACAATATGTGTTGGAAGTTAAAAGTTGGAAGAAGGTCATAAATAGAGATGGAAGAATTCTCATTAATTTAAGGATATTAATAGAAACGGAGTACAACCCAGTATTATTTTCCTAAATATCACTGGTAGATTGTAATATATAGTAATGCTTGACATCAATGATTAGGCTATGATCTGAAAAAGCATAAGGTGTATGATTGTGTATGTGGCAGCATAGTTATCAAATTTTAAGAGAATCGTTTAAGTAGGATTATCGAAGAAGATGGTGAGTGTATGATTTAAAGATACAGAAATTTCAGAGAAAAGAAGTAAGGAAGAAGCGGATAGGTGGCATGAGAAATTGTCATGAGTACGAAGATATGAATAAGAGGAATGAAGGGTATATTATGGAATAAATGACAAAGTTGGCATGATAGTAAATTTTACTAGAGAATGAGAAATTAAAGAAGAATAATGATACACGACTTAACAATCAAGTACGTGTAAGGAACACAATTAGAATTTCTCAAATAATTGAACATAATTACTTGATTCGAGTACTATCTGTCTGAGAATTTCACTAAATAATTAGAATTTTTCAAAGTAGAATACTTTATTAGAATGAAGTGTCTTTAAATCAAATGATTGTGTTAGAAAGATGAAGAGTAAGTTATCCATAAAATTAATTCGGATATACGAGGAAAAGAGTCAGAAAAAGAACAGATTATAAGAAAAATTTAAGTAACCGTGTAGCGGTGATTCTGGGGACAGAATCCTTATGAGGGATGAATGTAATGACCGAGAAAATTTCGAACCTAAATTTTTATTTTTTTTATTTTATATTCATGAGAAAATATAATGCATGATGTATGTGTGTAATGATATTATAAACTAAAGTACTTGTAAATTAGTTAATTTATTTGAATTAACTAAAGAAGGAAAAAGAATACAAGAGAAGCTTATGTGATGATATCACAAAGCTGGAATGTTGGTCTTGTATGGCAATTAATAAGATTTGTAATGAACAAGTTAAGTACTTGTACGAATAATAAGAAAGAAGAAGCAAGTGAATTATTTAAGATAACCCAATATGAGAATAATTGTATGTGTAGGTGTAATGATATTATAAACTCACTTTGATGATAAAAGTTAGTCAATGAATTAATTTAATCAAGTCAAAGTGCTTGTATTAAAATGTGTTAGGGTTTTGTTAAAACAAACCTAAGAATTAGTAAGTGATAATGAATTGTAAACTAATCCAATTTGGTAGCCAATTAACTTTCAAATAGCAAGTCTAATTGGATTATGTGGTAAACCAAATGGATTAATTAATTAAAGTCTAAATGAATTAAACTAGTAGCCAAGTCTATTTAATAATTAAGTGTGGTATGGATTATCTAGTGATGGCCCAATGTGGTGAATTATGTATTTTAACTAGTAGCTCAAGCAATTATACTTGTAATACTTATTGGGTAGCCTAAGTGAATTATGTATCCTTGGTTGATTTTTTAGTGCAAAATGGTTCAAGCAACCCCTAACCACCTTAGTCATTCATATGGTCATTCAAAAGGTCTATCAAGTGGTCATTCCATGCATAGTAAGCAAGATTAAGCTCCTAATTGACTAGCATTGGTTGATTAAGAGATGTTAAGTAAGTCTAGAGAAGTTCTATAAATAAGACCATCAACAAGTCTTGAAAAGGTTGTTGGTTCATTTGTTAGTTTTCTAAGTATTGTAGAGAGAGAAGCTCTAGAGTAAAATAAGAGTTATACTTGAGAGTTGAAAGTGTGTTACTCATTTTGGGGAAGAGAAGAAGAAGAGGAGCCTAGCTTTAGCAAGAAGGAGATCTCCATTAAAGATTTAAAAGTATTTTATCTCTTCCTTAGTTCATTTTTATAGTTTAAATATGTTTTGTATGGTCAAAATATATTTTTAACCGATCAAAAGTTATTTTGAGGCTCTAGAAGTCTAAAATTATGTTATATAGGTAGATTCATGGTTTGATATGTTTAAATCATGTTTTGGTATGAGTGGTATGCAAATAAATGGAAGAGAATTCTATATTACGATTTACCGGTAAAATCCTAGATGGTTCGATCCTAAATTTCTTAACAAAATGTTTTCAAAAAAATGATCGAACCATGAAATATTATAAAACAAGAAGTTAGGAAGACAACAACACTAAGTTGGTGTTATTTGGATGTGTATAGTTTATTTTATTCAAGTTTGAACCATTAAAACCAAGGATTTGTGAAGTTAGTTTTCACTTTGTCCTTGTGAGCAATTTTAAGCTTAGATCCGTTCAGAATTTGGATTTGTGATCTAAAGAGAAGTTGTAGCGGGAGAAATTCTGATGAGAATGGACTTAAGAATCACGACAAAATATTTTGAAATGAAGAAGTTATGACAGTTTTAGTAAAAGAGGTCTGGACAGCCAAAACGAGCGTCGCCAGCGCTCGGACCTTCTACTTTGAGCGTTGTCGGCTCTATAATAAGCCTATGGACAGCGCCGCTAGCGCTGGCCTAGTTTTAAAATGTCAAAAATTTGATATTTTAAAGTTTTAACAAGTTAGAACTCCAGTTTAACTTGTCGGTTAATAAAAAGTCTAAACGAAACACCGTTAGGAACTCAACACCTAAGATAAACATGTAAAATAAATGTGTTTAAATATTAAACCAATATATATATAAAGTTTATTAGTAACTAATTGGTAGCCAGATGTTTAAAATAAAGAATAAGGTTAATACAATTAAAAAGTTAATTATTGGTATTGTTAGAAGATTATTAAAATATTATGAAATGATCAATAATATTAGTATATGATTAAAAAGTTATTAAATGATGAATAACATCAGTAAATGATTAAAATATTATTAAATGGTTAATAATATTAATAAGTGATTAAAATATTATTAAATGATTAATAAGTGATTAAAATATTATTAAATGATTAATAATATTATTAAAAGATTAAAATTTTATTAAAGGATTAATAATATTAGATAATGAATAAAGGATTATTTAATGATTAATAATATTAGTAAGTTAATAAAATATTATTAAATGATTAATAATATTAAGGAATGATTAAAATATTATTAAATGGTTAATAAAATTAATAAGTGAATAAAATATTATTAAATGATTAATAATATTAGTTAAGAATTAAAATATTATTAAATAATTAATAATATTAGTAAGGTATTAGAATATTATTAAATGGTTAATAATATTAATAAGAGGATAAAATATTATTAGATGATTAATAATATTAGCATAGGATTTAAAATATTATTAAAGGATTAATAATATTATTTTGAGTGTAAAATATTATTAAATGGATAATAATATTTATAAGTTATTAAAGATATTATTTGATAAATAATATTATTTGAAGAGTAAGACATTATTAATAATGTTAATATATGATTGAAATGTTATTAAATGATTAATAATATTAACAAAGGATAAAAATATTATTAAATGATTAATAATATTATTGAAAGGGTAAAATATTATTAAATGGTTAATAATATTTATAATTGATTAAGATGTTATTTAATAAATAATATCATTGGGGATAGTGTAAAACATTATTTAATTAGTAATGTTAAAATGTGTTTGAGATAATAAAGAGATTAAAAGGATTATTAGATGGTTAATAATATTGAGGAACTAAATGATTTATTAAAATAATAAATGGTTAAAATATTATTAAAAGATTAATAATATTATTTGTGGTATTTATATATTATCAAAGGTGATATTATTATAAAGTGATGAAGTGATAGTTATATGATTTAAAATATTATCAAGAGATTGATAATATTATTAAGAGTTTTAAGGTTATGATTAAGTGATAGATGATTTAAGACATATGTGGTAAGGTTATTAATGTTAAATAAACTTGTATGTGTTATGCTAATTAGAGGATCAATGTTGTTGAATATTAGGTCACCCAAAGGAGATATTTTATGTTGAATAGCGATAGTCAGCGGAACAAGCAAGTTTCTCTGAACCTTAACTTGTATTTATTTGGCAAGTTATTTATGTAGAAGCTGGAATTTATTTCAAAATGCATGATGAAATAATTATTAAGAATTATTTCATATTTATATTATTATTGACAATTGCACTTATGTGCATTTACATGACTGTTCACGATATGAACTATTTAAAGAGAAATATCTATGCTATTTGTTTCGGCTAGATATTGCATGTGTTATTATGACTGTTCTTGTTATGAACTGTTTTAAGTGAGGGTTCTATGCCAATTGTTTCGGCTATACCATATACGTTTTAAATTCATAAATCTGAATATTATTGAAGTTAGTCTAAACCATATTGTGGTGGTGCGAAATCTGATGGGATAATCTGAAATGAACAAAGCATTATAAGTGGATAAGCTTATAGTCGGATGGAACATTCCCGATCAAAACGAACTAGATGGTTATATTGTGCACTCTATAAAAATGTATGATAGGCTGATCATCTAGAGTACTCATCATCGGATATTACAATTGAAATGATTGTTAATATTCAAAACGAACTGACAGTCTTCTGTCTACAGGGTATTGTAAATACTCAAAACGTATGTTCATGGTCTTGTGACCCTTTCAGCATGATGAAGCAGTATGTTAAATCAATTGAATTTGTTATTCAAAGTTGCATGTCTTCACAATTAGTGTATAATGTTGAAGTTTCCAGAGCTAAATCTTTTTCATTCATGATATATCTTTTATTATTTATTTAAACTTGCTGAGCAAAGTAGTTGCTCACCCTTGCTATATCATGAAATATTTTCAGTTAAGCTGAGTGATCTAAGGAGTATCACGGCAAAGGAAAGATGAACGAGTAGAAGTAATTAGTTCGTACTATATGTGTAAACCTTTTGAATTATAAGGTAATGATGATGTATTAAGGTTAGTGGAACCTGGGGTTGAATGTATGTTTTGTAATGAAATTATGAATATTTTTCGCGAGTTATTGAAGTTTTTGTTTATGAATGTTTGTTAAGTGATGAATAGTGAGCACCGAACCCGAGGTTCAAGGGACCCGGACAGAAAGGGGAGCCAAGGGGGATTCGACTAGGGAGGAAAAAAAAGGAGAGGAGCAAGGTGCTAGTAATTTTAGCAAGAAAGAAGGAGAAAAAAAAATCACACAACTTGCAAAGTTCTTCTTCATCTTCAAGCCAGGAAAACAAATAATTAAGAGAGCTTAAGAGAGAAGGGTAACCACAGTTTAAGGAGGAAAGAATGAGAGCAAGGTTCTAGCAAGGATTGAAGCAAAGAAAAAGACTAAGAAGATATTAAAATACTTACAAATCAAAGGTGTAAAGATTTTCAACCCTAAAACTTTTTTAAAAAAAATTAGTTTAATTTATGTTTAAGCATGTTTATTGTGGGAGTTTATTTGTGAATGTGGATCATGATAGATCCGGTGTTATAAGGTGGTAATATTGTTGTTCATGGTGGTTTAGTATGGTTTTGTGTCCAAATATGTAAAGAAAGAAAGTTTTAAAACAAAGTAACCAAAGGTTGAAAAACCTTAATTTTTTTCAGTCCACTTTGAGCAGCCACTGTTTTCAAACCGTAACTTATTTTTTAGATCCGTCAAATTCGTTGGATAGATCTATATTTTTCTAAAGAACCCAATTAGAATGACTGAAGCATAATGTAATGGCTAATTATGGTGAATTTTCTCGTAAAATAATTCACTTCTAGAAAAGTTCAAAAAGTCCCTGCCCATAATTTTTGAGCACCTGTTTCGGCCGATTACATTTTTGTAAAAATTACACCCTTTACGATTATGAAAGTAGGCAATATAACGAAGTTGTTGTCCAAAAATGGACTCAATCCGACTCGGTGTGAATGAGTTATGGCCAATAGAATATTAAGGTTTTAAAAATAATAATGTGAAAATAACTTGAGTTTTATAACTTGGATGGTCATGAAAGTTTAATTGGAAGTACGTTATAATGGTAGTAAGTTACTGTGAAAATTTCAGAATGATTTGATAAAAACTCGAATTTTGAAAATATTGTAATTTTGGTTAGAAATAGCTCATTTAAAATTAGCAAATGAAGCTGAAAAATTAAAAGAAAAATCTTTTATTTGTGAAATGAAATTTACTAAAAGTATGTAGAAGGAAGAAAAATAATGATTTAATTTATTATTTTTAATAAATATAATTGAGTTAAGAAAATTAAGAAGTTAATTGAAGAATAAGTCAAAAAATTATATAATATAATTTTACCAAGGTTAATGAAGCGTAAAAAGGTTATTTTTATAATTATATTATAATATTGATATAAAGCAACGGTTAAGATTCAGCGCCGTAAAGCAAGGCCGGGTCAGCTTAGTCAGATCGTAATGGTTTTAGTTGGATTTTCAAAAATGAAAATTTATTTTTGAAAGTCACAATTAAAATTTATAGACATTATAAAATGACAATAAAAGTAATTTATGTATAAGTAAAAGGTTTAATTAAATAATTGTTTAAGGTCCAAAAGTCACTAACGGGTAATCTGACTTATTATAAGTATAGGTCGAGTGAAGAATGATAAATTTAAGATACAGTTTTATATTAAAACTAAGCTAGAGTCAAACTTTGACTGATATTTTATTATCGATCTCACATACCGTGTAGGTCATGCGAAGAAAACAAAATGTTAGCATATGGTAAAATGTCGGTACAATCAAGTTTTTCAAAATTTACTCTTATGTGTTAAATTATTTTTACGTGTTTACTTATGTTCAAGATATTCATGTCTATATGGATTTATTGTGTACCTGTTTTAAAATGTGCCTTTGTGCAACCACATGCAAGCAACTGTTTATTATCGAGTTCATGATATAAGCTAATTGTGTTTTAACTACAATGTATAAGAGGTATGAAGTATTCATAAAATAAAAAGTATGAAAAAACACGATGTATATATATAAAATGCAAAATATGTATGGCATATGAAGCAAAGTCAAGGATTTCAGAGGTTTCAATAAAGTCAAATATAAAGATTGGCTAATGATTCAAACTGGTCAAAGCTAAGGTGTTGTAAATTCGATACTGTAAGAGCATCTCCAGCAGATGGACTATCTGCTGGACTATATTTAGTCCATGTGACATCAGCAGATGTCCTTTAGTCTTCCATCATTCCAGCAGATGGACTATCCTATGGACTATCCCACAGACTATAATATAAAAAGATTAAAATAATCAATAAATTTAAAAAAACTCCAACGGCTATATTCCAACGGTCATATTCCAACGACCATATTCCAACGGTCATATTCCAACGGATATATTTTAATGAACAAACAACCTCTATAAATATAAGTCATATCCAGTCTCTCATATTCACTCATTTCAACTTCAATTTTTCAGTCAAATACGTTATTTTAAATATGTCTCGTCAATTCGAATTAGCTATGTTGCACATGGATGAAGAAGAAGATGAAGAAGCATATGGGCAATTTTTAGGCTTGGCAGCTATTGAAGAAGAGCAACAAAATGTCAATAGGCATACATCACGTCATCATGGTTCCGTGCAAGGTCGTATTACCATTAATCGTGGTAGACATGAAGGTCATAATCGACTTTTTTGTGATTATTTTGCTGAACATCCTACATACCCCCCGTATCTATTTCGGAGAAGATTTCGAATGCGGCGCCCACTTTTCCTCCGAATTCAAATAGCAGTTGAAGCGTATGATTCATACTTTGTCCAAAAAACGAATGCTGCAGGACAATTCGGTTTATCTTCTCTTCAAAAGATAACTGCCTCAATGCGGATGCTTGCCTATGGTGTTTCAGCAGATTCCGTTGATGATTATGTGCGGATCGGTGAAAGCACGGCTATATTGAGTCTTAAAAGATTTGTAAAAGCAGTCATTACAATTTTTGGTGATGAATATCTGAGATCCCCCAATAGTGATGACATCGTTAGATTGTTATCAAAAGCTGAAGAACGTGGTTTTCCTGGGATGTTGTGGAGCATCGACTGCATGCATTGGAAATGGAAGAATTGTCCGGTTGCGTGGCATGGTATGTATTCTGGACATGTGCATGAGCCAACAATTATTTTAGAAGCGGTGGCTTCATACGATCTTTGGATATGGCATGCATTTTTTGGATTACCAGGCTCTCATAATGATATTAACGTTTTGGAGAGATCATCTATCTTCTCTGCTCTTACTGAAGGTCGTGCTCCAGCTGTGAACTACTCAATTAATGAAAATGAGTACACGATGGGATATTACCTTGCTGATGGTATATATCCCCCATGGGCAACATTTGTTAAAACCATTTCGGCACCTCGAGGAAATAAAAGAAAATTATTTGCTAAGACTCAAGAGGCGCTTAGGAAGGACGTTGAGCGAGCATTCGGTGTACTCCAAGCACGTTTTGCGATTGTTCGTGGTCCTGCACGATTTTGGGATCAAACAACACTAAAAGAAATTATGACTGCATGCATAATACTGCATAATATGATCGTTGAGGATGAACGAGATGAAAATCAAGAACCAGCAACATATGATACACATGACGAGATTCCTACTGTTGAAGTGTCTCATGAGCGTACCCCACAATTACTTGAATTCATTGAAGCCAATCATTGCATAAGGAATAGACAAGTTCATTCTCAACTTCAAGAAGATATTATTCAACACTTGTGGTCACTACATGGTGGAGCATAATCTATTACATTCTACTGCAATAATAAGCAAATTAGAAGTTCTATAATAATAAGCAAGTCAACTACTAGATGTAACTCTTTTCATGATTTCTTTCTTGCGTTGTTTGTAATATTCAGCTACTTCAGGCTCCATGATAGTAGTGTCAATCATCATGATCCTTTCATCCTCTTGTGCTTTCATTATATTCAATTTCTCTTGCTCTTGAAAATATATTCTGTCCATGTTCTCTTGTCTCTTTTGTTGGTTCAATTTCATCTGATGCTCGAACTTCTCAAACCTCAATTCCATAGGTGTACTAGTATCACCGGTTCCTTTGCCCTTTTTATCTTGTGCTTTCGAAGCCTTTCTTCCCATTGGTCTTTCCAATCCTGCAGAGATTGTATCTTCAATACTATCGTCTTCATCCAAACTTACTTCTTCTACGGTTGATGGAGAAGATACTGCTGGACTTGACTTTCTAGTACTTTTCTGTTTTTTTCCAATATTATATGTTCTCCATTTTGGCGCATCCTTTAATAGTCTCCAACAATGCATAAATCCAAATGGTTGCTTTTGGATACTTTTGAACATCTCTAATGCTTGACATATCTATTTTAAAAATTATTTACAAAGTATTAACTATAAACTATAAGAATAAACTTATTGAAATTTTATATGAAAAAATTAAAATACCTTGTCTTGTTCACCCACACCGCTTTGTTGCATTCTTTCAATTGAAGCATAATATCCACAAAATTTGTTCACCGCAAGTTGAATTGTTGACCAACGTTTCGCTAAAGCAGTAGAATTGCGTTCAGACTCAAAATTTTTGTATTCATGAAAGTATTCATGAACTCTTTCCCAATATCTTCCATGTTTCTGATCATTTCCTTGAATTGGATCCATGCTTACATTAAGCCATCCAGAAACAAGAAGAACGTCTTCATCAATTGTGTAATTTTCCTTTCGCCCTGTTCTTTTGTTGGACTCATTTTCGGGAGTCTGAATTGGTACATCAGTTTGAGTTGAGAATTCATCCAACAAATTTGGATCATCAAGTGAAAAATCTTGAGATAATAATGAAGAATAATACATCGGAGGACCATGATTTTCCATCTAAAAAATAAATTAGAGAGATATTATCAATAAAAAAATAAAGAACAAATATAATTAAAATACAAACTATTTAATCAAATACTTACAATTACTAAATGTTGAATTGTTGATTGAAAGATGGAAAAATATATTGAATCATTATACATATTTATAGATTTTTTAGCCAAAAGTTATAATAGTTTCCGTTAATAATTTTTTTTACCGTTGCAAATATTTTTATTCTTTTCCATAGCCGTTCTGTGACCTTTTTTATTACCGTTCTGTGATTGATTTTCATTTTTATTACCGTTCTGTGATTCCTATCTCAGAACTGAGCAGCCCTAGCCTTCATATTCTTCTTTCTCAGCCTCCGCCCCTTCTTCTTCTTTCTCTCTCAATCAGTCTTTCAGCCGTTGCTCCTCCCTTCTTCTTCTTCTTCTTCTTCTTCTTCTTCTTCTTCTTCTTCACCCTCCAAATCTGTCATTAAAATATATTATAATTTTTAGTCCATGAAAGTTTGATTCGCGAATATAGTCGTTTGCTTTCGCCGGAAAATTAGGAAGACTATATTTGCTCCATCTGCTGGAGCGGAAGAGTTTGTCCTAGACTAAATATAGTCTAGGACGCGTGATTCTCCGACCTGCTGGAGATGGCCTAAATAGAATTATGTACATTTTTATGTAATAACTTGATGTAAATTATAATGGTGAACTTTAAAGGTTAGGAAACCTGCAAATGCTAATATAACATTTGAATATAAACGTTTATATTATTACAAGTCGCGAGGAGTTAAGATAAGATTATATAAACGTTTATATTCAAAGCATGCCAAAACGGAGGAATCAATCTGCTCCCAAGACTGAAAAGGTTGTAGTTACTGATACTAGTACTGCATAGGTGATCGCCTCAACCGATGCTTCATTTGTGAAGAAAAGATGTGCCTTCTCAAACTTCACACAAGCAGATTTCGCCTTCACTCACTACTCAAAAGCGATACCTCTTACCACAAATAGCTCAAGTTAGGGTTTGTATTGTTTCAAACATTTATACATCTTCGCTCTCTGGTAACCTTCTCTTCATCAATTTATACCTTTTCTATTTCTTTTTGAAGCTTTTAAATCGAATCAAGTCCCCGTGGTGTTGGTGTTGCGGAGGAGTGAGCCGCTAGAGATTTTAAATCTCTTACAGATCTTTGAGTCTTTTTCTTTCTGAAACCTTATTTCTTTTCTTTAAAAAAAGTTGTTTCAAAATGGTATAGTTAAATCACGAGGCTAGACGTGTGCACCTATGGCGTATCGGTTAATGGTGCTTGTTTTTGTAATAATTTGGGTAGTGCTTGGAAAGTGTTTGAGGAAATGCTGAAAAAGGTGATTCTCGCAAATGTGGTGAGATTTTGAACTTTTATTGATGGCTTTGTGAAAATTTGATGTTGTAGGAAGCTTTCAGATTAAAAGAGGATATGGTGAAAGTTTTTAATTCCAGTTCTAATGCTTCTATCTGTGTTGGTTTGATCAAGGGGCTTTTGTATGGTCAATTAGCTGGATTCAGCTTTCAATCTAAAGGGCATGTTGAAGAATGAAGTATAATTGGATTCAGTGGTCCCAAGAATACAAAAACCGCAAGTAGTAGGCTAACCATGACACAAGCGAGGAAGATGTCTCCAACCGTCCCAATCTTGAGTTGATAAGGAAGTTGAATGATGGTGATGGAAAACTCTTTATCTACGGTGGTGATGAGATAGGGTCTGTTAGATGAAGTTTTAATGGTGTGTTATTAACTTTACTTCTAGAGTGTACTCGTATAGTTTTTGCATTAATTTCTGCTACAAGTTGTATATACTAGTTTATGAGGTGCACTTAAGTTTTAATAAACCATTGATGGTATAAGTTTTTCATATGTGTTATGTTTTGAGAATGCAAGGCATGTCAGTTTAGTGAAAACCTTAAAGTGGTAAAGGTTGTTATATATGACGAATTTTGATAATATGTTGCCACGCAAATGTTTTTCTTTTACTATAAACTTCATTCAAATCAATAAATCCTTGCCCCAATTACTTTAAGGGTGGCTACATGAGTTCTATTTTGTCAGTACTTTATTTTGTAGGACCATATCGCTTGTTAAACAACAAGCTATCATGTATGTTTTACTTTTACTGCGAGCTTCATATGAAATTCTAATATCCTTAATGGCAATCTTCATTCCTTTTTTGGCTTATTTATGTTGAAAAAACATGTATTTTCCTAAAATAAACCAGCAATGGGAGAACTCAACTCCTTTTTTTTTCCTTTTCTTTTTTATAATTTTTTTAATGGACTTGTGCAACAACACTGGTTTTAGTTTTGATATAGGTAATATTCATGTAATGATGTTGATTTCTATTAGATGTACTGCAGCTGCTTTATTTGCGTATAAGATTCCAGCATTAGCAAAAGATGTGATCTTGATATACTTTGGCTGTTACAGGTTTTGAGCCTTGTGTGGTCTCTTAGGATGGAGACTCGAAGATGCGTTGGTCATGCAGAGCTTCAACTTAGTGGCTCCTTTGTAGACATGATTTTTTTACCAAGTGCTAGAGCAATTTTAAGTAGTCATGCTGCTGCTCTGTTCGTATTAACAAGCCCTGGACGACTCATTTTTTTTTTATCGTGATAGTTTGTCCACCTTAGCATCTCAGCATGAGAAAATAGTATTTATATCTTCTATTTGAGGTAATGCATTCTAGTAAATATATGTTCATCTCTTTGATATTTCCATTCATTAATTCCTGAGATCCTCTGGTATTTTAATTTCTTTCATATCCTAAAGCTGAAACTTTGTGCTTAATTAGATGACCACACGCTTGAAACATGGCTCAAGACCAAACATGGTTGAGGATACCAAATGGCCCATGACTAAAGGTATAGTCAACCAATTGTCTTTTACTGAGGATAACAGGATTGAGAGAGCTTATGTAGCAGGTTATGAAAATGGATTTGTTTGCATTTAGGATGCCACTTATATAGTCCTCTCTCTTTTTTACATTTTAGAAGGCAGGGTTAGAGTCTCATCTCCTAGATTACATTAATTTGTTTTCTAGTATGACGCAGCATGTTTACAAGTTTAAGTGACATCAACGTATCTTAAATGATCGGCAGGTTAAAGGCATAGAAGTGGCCGGTTCACGTGCTTCAGTATCAAAACTAGACTTCTGTTCTCTGAATTTATGCTTAGCAGTTGGCAAAAAATCTGGTCCAGTAAGACACATTTCTTTCTTCAGTATCAAAACTTAGTGAAAAATGCAAGATGTAATTACCAAAATAGATGTAATTTTATTATTTTGTTTTCATTTTATCCCAAATTTTGAGTTGGCAGGGCTAATGTGAAGCAGTTTTTTTGAACAGGGGGGGGGGGGGGGGGGGGGGTATTTCACATTAGATGAATATGTTTGCTGATGATCAAGGAAAACATCACGAGGCTAGATAAATTCTTAAGTTCAAGTTTTCTCTTCTCGTTGTCGATACAAAAACCTTGTATTGAAGGAGCAATGGCGGCTAGGTATGCAATTTATAGAAGTTTAGACATTAATATAGCTTGAGGTTTATATATGTATGGAGTAACACTAATAATTTGAAACTTTAGCTTTTAGTTATTAGAGTTGGGATATATGTATGATGTTCTCTTTTTGTTTTTAAATGATTGCATCTTATGGTTGCCAAAATTTATGACCAGATTTACTTATCCATGTAATAATGTGCTACAAATTTTTATTAAGTTATACTAATATACTAGTTGTTCTACTTGACTTGACTTTCACATATAACTGGACCTATATTTTATTTTAGTGATTTTAGTCATGTAATATAATAGTTCGAGGACTATTGTGAAATGTCTGTAGGTTGCTTGTAATTAATAATATTTGATTGCTTAATTTTGATTATTAATTTTCTATTACTTGTCAATTCCAGAAAAGCTTAAAGGGCTATTATATTAATTGTCCTAAGCTTTAGATATGCATAACTTTCATCACGTTATAGAGCTGTTATATTACAAGTCTTCTTGTTAGAAGTTTGTCGAAGAATAAAAGAGTTATGTTTGATGGTACAATTCAATTATTTATGTGTCGATTGGTGAATATGTAGAACTATGTTGAGTATGAACTACTAATATCAACTTTGTTCGAGGACAGGAAGCTCTGAGAGCTCTATGGTCTGCCACATTCCCTGGTCAGGAGCTATTTAATTTGGTATCTGAGAAATTAAAAGAAATGGGATGGCAGGGACGAGATCTAACAACTGATTTCAGGTATATCTTTTTTAGTCAAATCATTTTTAGTTTTGTTGCATAATATTTACTCCTAAAGCTTCTTGCATAACGTGCGTGTTATGTTGATATTGATGAGTTCATTGATAACTAGAGGAGTTGGATTCTTTTCTTTGGAGAATCTGTTATTTTTTGCAGACATTTACTGTAAGATTCTTATCTGGCTAGTTAAACGGGAATTGTGTATTTACACTTTTGATCTTCTTAGAAAAACTTACAGTGTTTTATATGGCTTCCAAAAATTTACTATGAGTTAATATCCAAACAACATAGTATATTCATTTTTCTCTATTTGCTGGTGGAACTTGGAATTTGCAGTGCTCAACCCTTTCTTCTATTGGCAAAATGTTACCCCTCTCATCCCCTAACAGGGAGATTGTTCAAATCCTATAAGGAATTTAATGATAGCCTAAGGGTCCAATTCTTGTAGGGTAGAGGTTAGGTTCTATGTTCCCCTCAGCCATCTTGATAAAAAATATTTTTTTAGAAAAACAAATGTCTTCATTCTTTTTATGCTACCACAGATTGGCATATAGTAAATTCCTTTGTCAAATAGCTCAATACTTAGTGTCTTATTTTGAATACATTCTGCTGAATGATTTTCATACCTGTTTGATTAATGGTTCATTTGTTTAGAAATAAAAATCAATGTTAAGGAAAATTAGAGAAGGTGATTGCTAGGCTTGAAAGAAAATCTGAATGCTTGTTATGTTGAGGAACGACATATATCTAAGTATCATAAATCCTTAGATTAAGTTTCTAGTTTTTCCCTAAGATGGCAGGCTTGACTTATGGAAAAGGGGAAAACTAAACGTGGAAAACCCAGTCTTGAAGTCACCTATATGTGAATCATATTTCTCCTTTCCACTTTCACAGCTGAAATAAGTATGTCTCTATCCATGTTTAGTTCTTCTTAGTTGATTGCTTGTTAAAATCCGCCCTTCTTTTTTATAAGCTCAACCTGGCCCTTTCACCTAGCAAAATAGACTCTGCAAAAATTAAAAGTAGGGCAAGTCAATAACGTTTAAGCTTTAGTCTCTGCAAGTGAATGGAGCTGCTTTCATATGTTCATCAACCTTTACTTCGTTATAAAATAATGTTACTAAATGCAATAGACACCATCTTTGGCTCTAATTATCCCCTTTAAAAATTGAACCATTTTATCTAGCAGTTAAACTGTTCCTTTAAATTTTGACAACCAATTCATATTTGTTTACTATTTGGTTCGAAAAACACTTCCAGATTTTCAGCGTGGTTGTGAGCATGAGGATGGAGTTGTGTTCTTGTGCTGGTAGAAATATATTCTATCAGGTTGATGGCACTTTGCAGGTTTCAAGAAGTAGTGGCAAGAACTTGCCCTCACCTTCCAAGCTGGATTCAAAAGCATCAAGGGATAAGTGTGTTGTAATGTGAATATTACAGTCAAGCAGCTTAGAGGTTTGTATTATAAATGATTTGATTCTCTTTTGAATCTGTTACATTCAATCTCAATAACTTTGCTATGAATGTTAGAAATTTCACGTCACTTTCTGCTTTCTGTTTTAAAATTAAAAATGTATCTCTATTTTTAAAATTAACATAGTATTAGATTAGAATCACTAAACAGGAATGACGCAAGAGATCAAACTAATTAGATAAGGAGAAATAAATGGTCAAACTAATTAGATTAAAAATGTATCTTTCTTCTTTTTGAAGTTCTTTTCTTGAAATGTAATTATGTTTATTAATTTATTTGTAGTTCTTTTCGTTAAAATGAAGTTATTGTAGCTAATTCATACTCACCTGTAGATAAGTTCTACATTGACCCATTTAAGCTTTTACCATTGGCGAGATTTCTTCCGCAATCAAAGTAAGTTTGCTTTTATTTATTACTCAAGGCTTAAAGGTTTTGATTTTTTGTTACATTAGCAGAGTTCTAATAGTTGTTCATGTCTTGAATTTGTAAGTATATCCTTTTTGGGAAATTGTATGTAACAAAGAAAGGATGTTAGTTATCTCTGCCTCTCCTTCTCTGATTACTGCCAAAATCATACATTTTGTTTTATTAAAAAGCAAAGACGCAGGCTTAGCTTAAATATACAATGGATGAGTTTCAGCCTAAGGAAGAATTGAACAAGAAGAAAGAAACTACTGATGAGTTTCAGCATAAATCCCTCTAGTATTTTTTTCGTTATTTCGATCGCCTAACACTCCTTTACGTTTTCGTTTTTTGGATTTTCCTTAATTATTAACTAGCTTATGCGGGCTAGTCCCACATCAGTTGCATGGGCAACTTGGTGCGGGTTGATATGATCTTACCTCTCCCTCACTAAGCTAGTCATTACATCTTCATAACTATTAGCTTTGCAATCTGTTTTATAAGAGGACTTCAAGGCTAATGAGATTGAGGTACGACATATTCCTTTCCTTAGTTTGAAGTCTCCTCATTGTCATGTGATTATACTGAAATTATAATTAATCTGTGCACCATTGCCATATATATAGATAGAACTGCATCATAATGGGCCTAAACTGAGTGTCAGGGGAAGTGATTACAGTTGTGTTTCCTCAGTGAGTAGCCATCTGTGGTTCTAAAACAAGGTGGATCAAGAAGTTTGAAGGATAAAGGGAAATCGTCTTTAATTCAATTTGATTGATGTATATGTTAAATTTTGAATAGTTGATTTGAACAATTAGTTTGTGATATCTTGTAAAATGTTAACATTGTTAATGTACATAATTGATGTGTAATTAATGATAGTTGCAATAATATTATTGTGTTTTGATCATGTTTTATTTTATTAAATTTAAATATTAAAATTGTTTGGGTGTGAAATTATAAAAAAAAAAATATGAAAAAAAATATTTTTAATTCTAAGAAGGATTTAGATATTGAATTTGAAACAATTTTTTTTCATTGCTAATTTTTTAGTCGGATTAGAGACGGAAATAAAGCGTTTCAAATATATATATTTTTTCATACAAAAGCTATTTGGAAACGGATTAGAGATGGTATTTTTTGTCTTAAATTACGTGCGCAAAAAAAATGGTGCCAATGTTTGCCACAAAAATTGAGACGGAAATAAGTAGTTTTAAAATATAGTTACCTGTGACTTGATTTGAGATGGAAGCAATCAATCTCTAATTGTTTTGAGATGGGCATTTTTTGTCTCTATTTTTTTTTTTTGGAGAATGACAAAATTAACGAAGCGACTTAATGATACGAATTTTAAGATGGATTTAGTCATATTTGAGACGGATTTTTTCGTCTAAAATGCCTAGATTTTTAGTAATGACATCTAAAATCAAGTGTTGTATTAATCTATATCATGATTCATATGTTCTAAGTTGTACAAAATATATGTAAAGATTACGATTCAGAGAATAAGGAATGTTATATAAAATTTAAAAATTATTGAGTTTTTAGCAGTATTTTATTATTTAATGTTGTAAATATTAAGGAGAATGATGTACATTAACGCTCGAGGTTGCTTGTAGCAATTACATAGATTTTTGGGATGTTATAGTAATCCACCAAGAGATTATGAATGAAAAAAAGTAGATTTAAGTTCTTCAAGACCTTGGATGGTAAACTCTAATTCTCTCTCTCTAACTCTTTCAATATAGAGAATTATAAAGTGTATTACCTTAATACTTTTAACAACCAATTCTATAATAAGACTCATCTTATTTATACAGTTGTCTAGCTCTCCTAAATTCTTTAAGAATAAGGTTTCAATATCAATCCCAATCTAAATGAGAACCAATTTATAATTACAATTCTTAAACCATTTAGGAATTTAATTATTTATTATAATAATAATTCTTAAACCATTTAGGAACTATATATATTATATTTAATAATAATAATAAGACTCCTCGTATTAATTTATAATTAGTATTTTTAAAATACATAATTATAAATATTAAGCTATTTAATTTATTCTATCATCATAGCATAAATTAAATACACTTAATTTATTACTACTATTATACCATCTACTTCTAAAATAAATATTCCTCTTTTATGATGTGACCCTTTAGGTTCAATATTATACCTGTTTTGAATAAATATATTAGAGTCATTCTAATATTATTTATTTATGAATTAAACTCCTTTAATTCAAAATAAATAAATATATTTATTCTATAATAAAAGTAAAGCGTCTTAGCTTATTAAACATGATTTTTCAGATAATATGAAATACAAAGAATCTATTCAGTAAATAGTTACCGTACAATTCAATCAGTCTACCGTATAATTCAATCATTCTACCATACAATATTTCAATCAAGTATAAAACATGAAACTACTGTCAAGTTAAATATATTTATTCTACAATAAGAGTAAAACGACTTAGAATATTAAATATAACTTTTCGGATAATATAAAATCAACGTTTAATTACAAAGAACCTATTCAGTAAATAATTACCGTACAATTCAATCATTCTACCATAAGATGTCTCAATCAAATATAAGATATAAAATTACTACAAGTTTTATTCTATTTGATCATATGTATTCTAATTTTCAAATGCATTACTCTAGTTAATGTAAATTAGAAATTCCTTTCTAATTCCATTTAACTCTGGCCAGGAATTTTTAAATTGTCATTTATCGAATTACATAGGATATTCACTCCCTTTACTAGAAGTGGTAGATCATTTGTTGATCATTTACCTACCACCATGTACACTTTATTATACCTAAACATATTCTTTGATATACCAACAAACCTTAAGGAATATGTCAAAGTATAATTCAGAATACACAAGATACTATAATGATCTCAAGCCCGATGATCACATGTACTACTATCACTTAAGGAATTCATATTGACATGCAAGTAAAACTCCATTAAGTGTTCTTTGAGTGAGTCACATTCAGTGAACTTATTCTCCAATAAGCACCTACATACTTGATTTAGTGTCTCCATACAAATGATTATGAAATCGATCATCCTCTTTTTAAGAGCAAGTATAGTATGTACTAATATATCTAGAGCAATTAACCCTACATTATTGATCCAAAGATTAGAAACATTTATGTTTTGAGCTATCTTAAATTTAGATCTCATTAGCATGATCAACATTATGATTCTAAAAGCATTACTCAAAACTACGAGTTTATCACATTAATTAATTCAACTAATTAAACATGGATAAATGTATGCTTTTAAATAAATAAAATTTTTATTAATTAAATGAATAAGATTACAAAGTATATGTTATCACAACAGTACTACTTTCAGTATGTAATAATCTATTCAGATTCACTAGCCCCGTATTAGTGATCCTACGATTAAGAACATTTTAGTTTTTATGCTATCTAGAATTTAATTCTCATTAGCATGAACTCTTTATGACTCTAAAAGTACTGCTCCAAAACTATGAGTTTATCACATTAATTAATTCATACAATTAAACATGGATAAATAAATATCTTTAAATAAATAATTCTTTTATTAATAAATAAATAAGATTACAAAGTACATGTTTTATCCAACAAATGTGATTAACTTGAAGATGTAATGTCCTAGAATTTCCACATCTTTATTAATTAAATTATTAATTTAATTTCCAACGAGTTATTTTTACGAGATTATTTAAATCTTTTTATGTGATTAATTAATTATGTGATTAAATAATTATGTAATTAATTACTAAAATTAATTAAAGGGGGTCACTAATATGTTATTAAATTAGTGAACAAACCCTAAAGTTTTAATATCAAAATAATTGATAAGTTTCCTATTAATTAAATATTCAATTAAATTGAATATAATGAGTGAATTAAATATAATAAATTAATTAATATGATTATTAATTAATGTAAATAATGTGAAATATTAATAATAATATTTATTAGTCCAATTAGTAATTTAATACTTATGGGTTAAAATATTTAATTATTTATTCAATCTAATTATTTATTTAACCATGGATTGAATAATTAATGTGTAAATTATTAAATTAGCCCAACATGGGTCAATTAGTAGCCCAAGTGGGGAATAATAAAATTTGACAATTTAGTAGCCCAAACAATTTAATAAAAGCCCAATTGGTATTTTAAATTAAAGCCCAATGATTGGCCCACTTGGAAAAACAATTAAATAACTTATTAATTAATTAAAATAAGAAAAGTGACTTGATTTTTGGGACTTTTTGAAGTCCATCAGCCGACCATGTTGGTTTTGGGAGAGAGAAAAAGTGATTTTTGATATTTTATTTTATTTTCCATTTATTTAATTAAGGATTGCTTGTTTTAATTTTTGTAGTACATGAAATCATGCTTCTTTTCACCAACTATGTATGGACTAAATTGCTTGTGTAAGTATCCAATAGCTAGCTTGTAGTGGTCAAAATTATTAGATACATTATGTGTATCTACTAATTTTTCAAGTATACTTGAAAAGTTGATAGATGTTATTTCATTTTGCTCCAAAAATCAAAAGAGAGAGTTTGAGAGCAAAATATTTTGAGAGAGAGCAAGAGAAGGAGAAGGAGTGCTAAGCTAGTTTATGCCTTCAAGATTCACAACATATTTTGGGAGAAAAAGAAGAATAGCCATTAAATCAAGGTAATGGTTATTTTAAATGAAGTTTTGTTTTTAAATTAAATAAATCATCATGTTAGTATAAACATGTTAATATGGTTATTAATGTGTAGTGGTAATATATATGCCATGCTTGAGTTTAATATGCTTGGTTTGTATTTTGGTATATTTTATATGCTAAAATATGTATTTAATAGTGTGTAAATAAGTTTTGGAATTTATGTCCAAAAATATTTTTATAAAACTTAGGTTTGATGTTCTAGTATTATAGAACATTAAATCATGAGAAAAACAAAGTTTGAATCACTCAAAATGGAGTTATATACAAAAAGTTATGATTTATGGTAGTTTATGTGATGTAAAAAATTTTATAAAAAAATAATGATATTAAATCATGAAAAATTATTTTTTTCATGTTATAAATTAATATAAGGTGATTGGTAATTTTTTTGGATTTTTATTGAAGAGTTAAAGATTTATTGAAGGTATATTTTTATTTAAAATGTGTATGCCGGAGCACT
The DNA here is from genome assembly GCA_947179155.2 of Hedera helix. Lineage (NCBI taxonomy): Eukaryota > Viridiplantae > Streptophyta > Magnoliopsida > Apiales > Araliaceae > Hedera > Hedera helix. The sequence continues at coordinate 25,174,513 of OX359276.1, read as the reverse complement.
GTTCACTGTCTGCAAGAAGGAAAAAAATTAGGAACAGTCCGCGCAATGCGCGGAAGCTTTTGCTGGGGAAAAACGCGGAGCCAAACGACGTCGTTTGGCTTCTGCGGGAAATTCACTCCGCGCGTACGCGCGGAAGCCGTTTCTGATTTCTCAAAAACGGCGTCGTTTTGGGCCGTAAGAATCTGCTACGCGCGCCATGCGCGGTAGGAAAAATTCGGGAAAATTACAAGTTTGCCCCTCCGTGTTTTTCTTGGCAGAATTACCATTCTGCCCTCGGTTCAGTTTTTGAATTATTTACGGAAATGCCATTCGGATTAAATTTAAATAATTTAAATATTTAAAAACTAATTTAAATTATAACAAAAATAATAATAATTCAAAAATAATATTGGGGAGGATATTTTTCATTAAGTTTAATATTTAAATATTTTAAATATTAATCTAGTTAGCTAAATCATGGTTAAGTTAAATAAATTTATTATTTATTTATTATTTTAAATGTTAATAATAAATAAAGATGATAAATTAGTAATTATTATTTAATGCCTATTAAATAATATTTAAAGAGAGATAAAATTTATAAATTAATTATTTATTATTTAATAATATTTAAATAATAAATAAGGATAATTAAGTAATTAATTATTATTTAATTAACATTAAATAACGATTAATGGAAATTAAATTATTAGAGTAATAATTTATTATTTAATTAAAATAATAAATAAGAATGATTTGATTATTATTTAACCTTAAATAATAATTAAAATTAATTAAATAATTAATTATTATTTAATTGACATTAAATAATAATTAAAGGGGATTAAGATTAGTAAACTATTATTTAATTTCCTTAATTAAATAATAAGTAAGGTTAATTACTTAGTTAATTATTGGTTGATTAACATTAAATTAAAGAAGGTTAAAATTAAGTTAATAATTATTTATTATTTAATTATAATTAAATAATAAGTAAGTACAATTAGTTATTATTTATTTTAAATAATAACTAGAGTTAATTAATTAATTTCTATTTAATCAATAGTAAATAGTAATTAAAAAGAGATTGAGTTAATAAAATAAATTGAATTTAATTAAACAATTATAATAAGTTGTTTAAAGGTTTAATAAGTGTCCAACACTTAAGAAAAATATTTTCTAACTTATTAAATTATTAACCTAAAATGATTAAGTGTCTATAAGGTTAATAATATTGTTTTGACTACTGTAAATTATGTGTTAGTACTTATGTGTGGTAAATAAGTTCGTTATTTAAGCGTATAGTTATGCAAATACGCCATACTAATTATTAGACCGACTTTATTAATGTTAGGTCTTTCAAAGCAAGTTAGTTAAAGCTAAACAATTATTGTAGCTGAGCAAACAGGCAAGTTCTCTAACCCCACTCAATTATTATCGTTGAACAAGTTTCCATACTTGTATTTATTGTTAAAGCTTGAAGTGGTTTAATTATTTAAAATTATTCCACATCCATATTGTTTATACAATCGCACTTAGTGCATTTGAAGCTTGTTAGTTCTTGATTCATGAACTGTATTAAAAATGTCTGAAGCTAATAGTTCAGCTAGACATTGCGTTTCTAAATTCAATAACTTGAATACTTTTAAAAGCTTATCCAAACCATTGTTGGGTGCGGATTTCTTATATTAAGTCTGAGAATTGAACAACCCTAAATTAGGGGATTTTGTGTCGGGAAACCGACTTTGGGCGCCAGTGACTAAATGTAATGCATATACAGCGGGTTGAATAGGCTGATCCCCTTGAAAACCAAACAACTCAAAGGGTCAGAGGAAACTCTATTATACCCTAGTTAGTTCAGGGTCCTTAGTGACCACTCAGCATTTTAAGATTCAAATATTCTGTTTATTAAAATTTGAATCCTGTTTCATTCACAATTGTTATATCTATTGTTGAATCATTGATGATATTTCCCATTCATTCATGATATATTAAATCTTTATGATTATTCTAAACTTGCTGAGCAAACTAGTTGCTCATTCTTGCTATATCATGAACCATTTTTCAGATAATCCTGATTGCTCAAAGAAGGATAAGGGAAAAGGAAAGGCCAGAGCTTAAGTAGTTTATGCATGCTAATTAGATGCTTAAATTTGTGTTTACTGTTGTTAAACCTTTTGTAATTCCTTATGATAGAAACTGTTTATGTTAAGGTTAATAGACCCTGGTATTGTAACCTTTTTGTAAGGGAACCAATATGTATTATTCCGCGATATTTAAATGCAATGTATGTATTTAATTGTTAGTAATGTGTTGAATAGTGAGAACCAAACTCGAGGTTATGGAACCCGGATTTGGGGTCGTCACAGGTTGGTATCAGAGCTGTAGGTTAGAAACGTTAGGATTTGCGAAACCTAAGTTATAACCTTAGTATTAAACTCATATCGAGTGCGTTAGGGGATGAATCGGGGAGATTCATCATGTTGTGTATTTTTTGAGATGGATTGAGAAAATCCATCGAGCCGAGATGTACATGATAAAATATCATTTCATTTCATCAATGAATATATTTTATTGTTGTACTAACGTGTGTTATTTTTTTTTTATGATATAGGATGGCAGAGATCGGACAGTCGAGTCGCACTACTGAGGAGGACTATATTGATATCCATATGGATACTGCACAGCCGCTGGTGGCTGCACCTGTAGAGGAGCCAGAGTCAGATCCTGAGGAGGGGGATCATGTGGAGCCCGTCTGGGGCGGAGTCATGAGGCCTTACAGTGAGGATGAGGCCGAGTCAGAGGAGTCTGAGGAGGAGGAGTCAGCTGATGGCATGGGCACTACTGCCGCTGACATCATAGAGGGACTGACCACTAGGAACGAGGAGCTGGAGGCAAGGGTCCAGCATCTAGAGGAGCAGAACCTGACCCACCAGCACATGGAGGATCAGTATAGGGATGCGGCTCATCAGTTCTCTGGCGAGAACACAGAGCTGAAGGAGAGGATCGTAGGACTGGAGGATCAGATACAGGAGTACGAGGATTCGGTGGAGCACTTCGCAGTGCTGACACATCAGCTGGTAGATCAGGATGTGGAGCTGCAGGCTAAGTTAGCAGTAGCTGAGACTAGGTTAGCCGAGGCTGAGCTGAAGGTTCAGCAGGTTCAGGCAGAGAAGGCCGCCATCCGTGCACATTGGCAGGAGGCGATACAGGACCGTATTGAGATGGAGACACAGCGGGATGCCGCTCATGGTCAGATGATGGAGCTAGAGGAGGAGGTCCGCGAGAAGCGGGTGAGGACGGATAGACTTAGCTACGTCTACCGATCTTCATATGGTAGGCTTCAGAGCAGGGTGCACTACTACCCAGCTGAGGAGGGCCAGTCTATGCACACCATCAGTAGGAGCGTAGTGATGGCCATCGGGGATGAGGAGTATGACGACGCGATCCGTAGGGGGATGCGCATTCAGTAGTAGTAGTAGTTGTTTTCTAATTTCGTATGTAAATATATGCAGTAGAACCCAACTTTTGTTTTATTAGAGGGTTAATATGTCACTAAATCCCAACTCTAGGAAGTTGTAGGATATGTCAGATCCCATCTTTTGTAGCTTCTCTGGGATAGAAGCATTTATAGCAGTATGCTGTCGATGTAAAGTGCTATGCACTACTGTTTTAGCATATGAATATAAATGCAGTCAAATTTATGTTTATATGTGTGTTGAAATAATTATTTGTATTTTAGCTAAATATTGTCTAAGATACAAAATAATGAAATGAAAAAGATGAAACCAGTATAATAATGTAAATTTTTGTTTATAACAGAAAATGCCGCCACGTAGACAACCACCAAGGAACCAGGGGGTAGAAGAGTCAGTTAACAACGACGCGGGGGGACACAACGTAGACCCTATGCAAAACTTGGTCGACATGCTAGCTGAGGCAATGCAAAACCGCCACCCTGTAGTAGCAAATCCGCCACCACCACCAAATCAGTTGGCGAATTTTAAAGATTTTAAGGCGGTGGGACCGCCAGAGTTTAGGGGAACGTCGGACCCGATAGAGGCCCAGTCTTGGATAAAGGAGATAGAGAAGGCGTTCGTTATCGCAAGAGTAGCTGAGGAGCAAAAGACAGTTTTTGCTACCTACATGATGAAGGGAGAAGCCAATTTCTGGTGGGAAGCCAATCAGAATAGGGCTGGGGATGGTGTGGTGCCCTGGACAAAATTTAAGGAAATATTCGACGAGAATTATTTCCCGAAAAGTATGAAGAGTAGGATGGAGGTAAGGTTTCTAGAACTGAAACAGGAGAACATGTCGGTACCGGAGTACGCGGCAAAATTTAATGAGCTGGTCAGGTTCGCTCAACATCAGGTAGACACGGAGGAACGCAAGGCCAGGAGGTTCGAGAATGGATTGAGACCTTGGATATTCAACAAGGTAGCAGTACTGCAGATTGACTCGTTCGCAACTTTGCTAGAGAAGTCAATCATTGCTGAAGGAGGAAGCGACGCATTAACCAAGTACAACCAGGAGAGAAACAAGAAGAAAAATGAAGGGGGAAGCAAGAACAGCAACAATGGAGGCAATAATAACAATAACAGCAATAAGCGCAAATGGGACAACAGTAATGACAAGAGCTCGGGGAATCAACAAGGAAGTGTTCAGAAAAAGCCAGCATGCAATATTTGTGGAAAGAATCATTTCGGGGAGTGCAGGAAAGGCAAGAACACGTGCTACAATTGTGGTCAGGTGGGACATATTTCTCCAAATTGTCCCCTCCCAAAGAAAGTGAGATGCTTTTCTTGCGGAGCATCTGACCACCTGATAAAGGATTGCCCTAAGAAGAAGAATGACGGGGGTAGCAGTTACAAGGGCAATAATAGTAAACTGGCTATCGGGGGACCGGTACCACAGAACAAGCCGACAGCCCGGACATTCAATATGACGGTGCAAGATGCCGTGGGGTCAAAAGACGTGGTGTCAGGTATTATTCCGATCAATAATATAAATGCATATGTATTGTTTGATTCGGGTGCTACCTGTTCATTTGTGTCTGATGATTTCGCTAGACGATTAGAGTTGCCTAGGGACAAACTAGAAAACTCAATGAACATAGAAGTTGCTAATAAAGAGGTGATTCCGGTAGAGTACATACATAGAAATTGTTGTGCTGAAATCAGGGGTCAGAAATTAAATGTGAATCTAATTCCAATACGTCTGGGGGAATTTGATGTAATACTTGGGATGGATTGGTTGTTTAACCACGGGGCGATAATTGATTGTCAGAAGAAGTGCATACACCTTAAGACACCAAATAAGTCTAAGGTTGTATTTTATGGCAGTAAATCGTCAAGACAGTCTTCTTGTTTGACGATGATGTAAGCCAAGAAATTATTGAAGAAAGGTTGTGTAGGGTATTTGGCTCATGTGGTTGACACACAAGTGGTGAGTCCCGAGATGGAGCAAATACCAGTAGTTAGGGAATTTATGGATGTTTTTCCAGATGTACTGCCGGGCTTACCGCCGGACAGAGAGATAGAATTTGTGATTGATTTAGTACCGGGGACAGCACCGATATCGAAAGCACCATATAGGATGGCTCCGGTAGAACTGAAGGAATTGATGGTGCAATTGCAGGAGTTGTTAGATAATAAGTACATTCAGCCAAGTGTTTCTCCATGGGGAGCACCGGTGCTGTTTGTAAAGAAGAAGGATGGATCGATGAGATTGTGTATGGATTATAGAGAGCTGAATAAGGTGACAATTAAGAACAAGTACCCGTTACCACGAATTGACGATATTTTCGATCAATTGAAAGGGGCGAAGTACTTTTCAAAGATTGACTTAAGGACTGGTTATCATCAGTTGAAAGTCAGGAAGGAGGATATACCCAAGACGACATTCAGAACTCGATATGGGCATTATGAGTTTCTGGTGATGTCGTTTGGACTAACGAATGCGCCAGCCGCATTTATGGACATGATGAACAGAATATTCAAGCAATACTTGGATAAATTTGTAGTCGTGTTCATTGACGATATTTTGGTGTATTCCAAAACGGAGGAAGAGCATGCTGAACACCTAAGATTGGTGTTGGAGATTTTACGGAAGGAGCGGTTGTACGCTAAGTTTTCAAAGTGTGAATTTTGGTTGGAAAGAGTTCAATTTCTAGGTCATGTTATTGACAAAGAGGGAGTTTCGGTTGTCCGGCGAAGGTTGAATCGATAATGAATTGGGAACAACCAAGGACACCGACAGAAGTAAGAAGTTTCTTAGGGTTAGCGGGTTACTATCGGAGGTTCATTCAAGACTTCTCAAAGATAGCAACACCGTTGACCAACTTAACAAGAAAGACGGTGAAATACGTGTGGACGGAGAAGTGTGAAGAAAGTTTTCAGGAGTTAAAGAAAAGACTTAGTGAAGCACCTGTATTGACCTTACCAGACGATACAGGAGGTTTTACGGTCTACAGTGATGCATCGCACAAGGGGCTTGGCTGTGTGCTTATGCAAAATGGCAAAGTCGTTGCGTATGCGTCCAGACAATTAAAAGATTATGAGAAGGGATATCCTACCCACGACTTGGAATTGGCAGCGGTAGTATTTGCCCTTAAAATTTGGAGGCATTATTTGTATGGAGAGAAATGTGAGATATTCACAGACCATAAGAGTCTAAAATATATCTTCACACAGAAGGAGTTGAATATGAGGCAACGGAGATGGTTGGAATTGATCAAAGATTATGATTGTGAAATTCTATATCATCCCGGCAAGGCCAACGTAGTAGCGGATGCTCTGAGTAGAAAGAGCAGGGAGAAATTGTTCATATTGACAGATCAAGAACAATTGGTTCAAGAGATGGCTCGAATGGAGTTGGAAGTGAGAAGTCCAAACGAGTCATTAGAAGTCGAGGTGAGCCCAACCTTGTTAGATAGGGTGAAAGAGGCTCAAGACAAAGATGAGGAGTGTGACAGAATCCGGAAGAGGATGACCGATGGAGAAGAGGTCAAGTTTAAAATTGATAGCATAGGATTGCTGAGATTTGAAAATCGTGTTTGGGTACCGCTGGTGCCTGAATTACGAGAGGAAATTTTGCAAGAGGCCCACAGTACGAGATACTCGATACATCCGGGGAGTACGAAGATGTATCAAGATCTACGTCAGCATTTTTGGTAGCCGAATTTAAAGAGGGAGGTTGCAGAATGTGTCAGCCGATGCCTAACTTGTCAAAGGGTAAAGGCCGAACATCAGAGACCAAGTGGATTGTTACAGCCGTTAGAAATTCCTGAGTGGAAATGGGAGCATATCACAATGGATTTTGTGGTAGGACTTCCAGCAACACAGAAGGGATATGACGCAATTTGGGTGATTGTGGATCGGCTAACAAAGTCAGCGCACTTTTTGCCGATCAAGATTAGGTTCAGTTTGGATCAGTTGTCCAAACTGTACATCAAAGAGATAGTTTCAAGACATGGGGTGCCGGTATCGATTGTGTCAGACAGAGATCCGCGCTTCACGTCAAAATTTTGGAGAAGTCTTCAGGAGAGATTGGGGACACAGTTGAGAATGAGTACAGCGTATCATCCGCAGACCGATGGGCAAAGTGAGAGAACAATTCAGACATTGGAAGATATGCTCAGGGCCTGCGTGATGGATTTCAAGGGCAGTTGGGAAATCCATCTACCACTAGTTGAGTTTGCATACAACAATAGTTATCATGCGAGCATAGGCATGCCGCCTTACGAAGCTTTATATGGCAGAAAATGCAGAACACCTCTATGTTGGGATGAGGTAGGAGAACGCCGACTGTTGGGGCCAGAATTGGTTCAACAGACGGTAGAAATTATCAAGGTAATAAGAGCTCGGCTAGTAGCAGCTCAAGACCGTCAAAAGAAATACGCCGATTTACATCGACAGAAACGAGACTTCGAAGTGGGGAGTTTTGTGTTCGTTAAAGTATCTCCCTGGAAAGGGAAGATCAGGTTTGGAAAGAAGGGGAAATTGAGTCCAAGGTTCATAGGACCGTTCGAAATATTGAGAAGAGTGGGTGAAGTAGCATACGAGGTAGCTTTACCTCCTGAATTGGAACATATTCACAATGTGTTTCACGTGTCGGTATTGCGGCCATACAAACCAGACTACAAGCACGTTATCTCCTATGAGCCAATTCAAGTCGGGAAGGACTTATCACATGAAGAAGTTCCTGTTCAGATACTCGATAGGAAGGAACAGAAACTGAGAAATAAGATAATTCATTCTGTCAAAGTACTTTGGAGGAATCACGCCATTGAAGAATCTACGTGGGAATTAGAGGAGGAAATGAGGACAAATTACCCGTTTTTATTTGAGTAACCTTATTTTACAATTCCGAGGACGGAATTTTTATAAGGAGGGGAGAATGTAATGTCCTAGAATTTCCACATCTTTATTAATTAAATTATTAATTTAATTTCCAACGAGTTATTTTTACGAGATTATTTAAATCTTTTTATGTGATTAATTAATTATGTGATTAAATAATTATGTAATTAATTACTAAAATTAATTAAAGGGGGTCACTAATATGTTATTAAATTAGTGAACAAACCCTAAAGTTTTAATATCAAAATAATTGATAAGTTTCCTATTAATTAAATATTCAATTAAATTGAATATAATGAGTGAATTAAATATAATAAATTAATTAATATGATTATTAATTAATGTAAATAATGTGAAATATTAATAATAATATTTATTAGTCCAATTAGTAATTTAATACTTATGGGTTAAAATATTTAATTATTTATTCAATCTAATTATTTATTTAACCATGGATTGAATAATTAATGTGTAAATTATTAAATTAGCCCAACATGGGTCAATTAGTAGCCCAAGTGGGGAATAATAAAATTTGACAATTTAGTAGCCCAAACAATTTAATAAAAGCCCAATTGGTATTTTAAATTAAAGCCCAATGATTGGCCCACTTGGAAAAACAATTAAATAACTTATTAATTAATTAAAATAAGAAAAGTGACTTGATTTTTGGGACTTTTTGAAGTCCATCAGCCGACCATGTTGGTTTTGGGAGAGAGAAAAAGTGGCTTTTGATATTTTATTTTATTTTCCATTTATTTAATTAAGGATTGCTTGTTTTAATTTTTGTAGTATATGAAACCATGCTTCTTTTCACCAACTATGTATGGACTAAATTGCTTGTGTAAGTATCGAATAGCTAGCTTGTAGTGGTCAAAATTATTAGATACATTATGTGTATCTACTAATTTTTCAAGTATACTTGAAAAGTTGATATATGTTATTTCATTTTGCTCCAAAAATCAAAAGAGAGAGTTTGAGAGCAAAATATTTTGAGAGAGAGCAAGAGAAGGAGAAGGAGTGCTAAGCTAGTTTATGCCTTCAAGATTCACAACATATTTTGGGAGAAAAAGAAGAATAGCCATTAAATCAAGGTAATGGTTATTTTAAATGAAGTTTTGTTTTTAAATTAAATAAATCATCATGTTAGTATAAACATGTTAATATGGTTATTAATGTGTAGTGGTAATATATATGCCATGCTTGAGTTTAATATGCTTGGTTTGTATTTTGGTATATTTTATATGCTAAAATATGTATTTAATAGTGTGTAAATAAGTTTTGGAATTTATGTCCAAAAATATTTTTATAAAACTTAGGTTTGATGTTCTAATATTATAGAACATTAAATCATGAGAAAAACAAAGTTTGAATCACTCAAAATGGAGTTATATACAAAAAGTTATGATTTATGGTAGTTTATGTGATGTAAAAATTTTTATAAAAAAATAATGATATTAAATCATGAAAAATTATTTTTTTCATGTTATAAATTAATATAAGGTGATTGGTAATTTTTTTGGATTTTTATTGAAGAGTTAAAGATTTATTGAAGGTATATTTTTATTTAAAATGTGTATGCCGGAGCACTGTTCACTGTCTGCAAGAAGGAAAAAAATTAGGAACAGTTCGCGCAATGCGCGGAAGCTTTTGCTGGGAAAAAACGCGGAGCCAAACGACGTCGTTTGGCTTCTGCGGGAAATTCACTCCGCGCGTACGCGCGGAAGCCGTTTCTGATTTCTCAAAAACGGCGTCGTTTTGGGCCGTAAGAATCTGCTACGCGCGCCATGCGCGGTAGGAAAAATTCGGGGAAATTACAAGTTTGCCCCTCCGTGTTTTTCTTGGCAGAATTACCATTCTGCCCTCGGTTCAGTTTTTGAATTATTTACGGAAATGCCATTCGGATTAAATTTAAATAATTTAAATATTTAAAAACTAATTTAAATTATAACAAAAATAATAATAATTCAAAAATAATATTGGGGAGGATATTTTTCATTAAGTTTAATATTTAAATATTTTAAATATTAATCTAGTTAGCTAAATCATGGTTAAGTTAAATAAATTTATTATTTATTTATTATTTTAAATGTTAATAATAAATAAAGATGATAAATTAGTAATTATTATTTAATTCCTATTAAATAATATTTAAAGAGAGATAAAATTTATAAATTAATTATTTATTATTTAAATATTATTAAATAATAAATAAGGATAATTAAGTAATTAATTATTATTTAATTAACATTAAATAACGATTAATGGAAATTAAATTATTAGAGTAATAATTTATTATTTAATTAAAATAATAAATAAGAATGATTTGATTATTATTTAACCTTAAATAATAATTAAAATTAATTAAATAATTAATTATTATTTAATTGACATTAAATAATAATTAAAGGGGATTAAGATTAGTAAACTATTATTTAATTTCCTTAATTAAATAATAAGTAAAGTTAATTACTTAGTTAATTATTGGTTGATTAACATTAAATTAAAGAAGGTTAAAATTAAGTTAATAATTATTTATTATTTAATTATAATTAAATAATAAGTAAGTACAATTAGTTATTATTTATTTTAAATAATAACTAGAGTTAATTAATTAATTTCTATTTAATCAATAGTAAATAGTAATTAAAAAGAGATTGAGTTAATAAAATAAATTGAATTTAATTAAACAATTATAATAAGTTGTTTAAAGGTTTAATAAGTGTCCAACACTTAAGAAAAATATTTTCTAACTTATTAAATTATTAACCTAAAATGATTAAGTGTCTATAAGGTTAATAATATTGTTTTGACTACTGTAAATTATGTGTTAGTACTTATGTGTGGTAAATAAGTTCGTTATTTAAGCGTATAGTTATGCAAATACGCCGTACTAATTATTAGACCGACTTTATTAATGTTAGGTCTTTCAAAGCAAGTTAGTTAAAGCTAAACAATTATTGTAGCTGAGCAAACAGGCAAGTTCTCTAACCCCACTCAATTATTATCGTTGAACAAGTTTCCATACTTGTATTTATTGTTAAAGCTTGAAGTGGTTTAATTATTTAAAATTATTCCACATCCATATTGTTTATACAATCGCACTTAGTGCATTTGAAGCTTGTTAGTTCTTGATTCATGAACTGTATTAAAAATGTCTGAAGCTAATAGTTCAGCTAGACATTGCGTTTCTAAATTCAATAACTTGAATACTTTTAAAAGCTTATCCAAACCATTGTTGGGTGCGGATTTCTTATATTAAGTCTGAGAATTGAACAACCCTAAATTAGGGGATTTTGTGTCGGGAAACCGACTTTGGGCGCCAGTGACTAAATGTAATGCATATACAGCGGGTTGAATAGGCTGATCCCCTTGAAAACCAAACAACTCAAAGGGTCAGAGGAAACTCTATTATACCCTAGTTAGTTCAGGGTCCTTAGTGACCACTCAGCATTTTAAGATTCAAATATTCTGTTTATTAAAATTTGAATCCTGTTTCATTCACAATTGTTATATCTATTGTTGAATCATTGATGATATTTCCCATTCATTCATGATATATTAAATCTTTATGATTATTCTAAACTTGCTGAGCAAACTAGTTGCTCATTCTTGCTATATCATGAACCATTTTTCAGATAATCCTGATTGCTCAAAGAAGGATAAGGGAAAAGGAAAGGCCAGAGCTTAAGTAGTTTATGCATGCTAATTAGATGCTTAAATTTGTGTTTACTGTTGTTAAACCTTTTGTAATTCCTTATGATAGAAACTGTTTATGTTAAGGTTAATAGACCCTGGTATTGTAACCTTTTTGTAAGGGAACCAATATGTATTATTCCGCGATATTTAAATGCAATGTATGTATTTAATTGTTAGTAATGTGTTGAATAGTGAGAACCAAACTCGAGGTTATGGAACCCGGATTTGGGGTCGTCACAGAAGACATACTACTTTCATAAATAATCATTCCTAATAAAATTTTTATTGACAATTGGGTGATTCAAAGCAGGAATACATGAAGTAATAATAATATTAAGCACAAAATACCCATAACACATTTTATAAACAAATAATATTAGGTATAGATGAAGTTAAGTAAAGTAAATATCTAATCATATATTTGTACTTAGTTACCTTAACATCTTTACCTATAGGAATAGTGGTTAGCTCAATAGTAGTGCTCGTTAGAGTTGCCTTCGATTTTGTCCTTTCAAATCCAAATCTCTTCAATAGCTTATGTCAAATTTATTAGCACCTTTCAAATTGGTTTAACTCTTCCTTCTTGTGGTCATCCCAGTGTTGAGATCTCCAGTGATCAAATTTGGTGGATAACTTTTTTTTTTTTGTTCTGGATGTTCTTGGAAACCTGACATCGGTCATTTGTTCTATTAATTCTTGCTCAGGAACATCTTTTGAAACAAACGGGTCAGTCTGTCTGGATTCAGTTGTCTACATATCTAATTTATCTTCTGAAGCACACAGATCAGGGTGTCTGTTTTCATCTGTCTGCTTTCTAGGTTCAACTGTTTTAACTTATGATGTAGATGTGTTAGGTTGTCTGGATTCAGCTGTCTGCTTTTCAAGTTTCAGATTCCTTACCTATTTTTCTGTAGAATCTTCATTCTCTTCGTTTGACAAATTAAGGTTAAGTTCATAAAAGATAATGTGTAGATTCCTCAACTTTTAGTTTATCAAGATTATCATGTGTATTAAATATGGAGCATTTAACATAATAAAAACTTTAGAGTAACTAATATTAGGTACCCTTATGTTAGGAAATCCATAGAGTTTACATAATAATATATCAAATTAAAACTCTGTAAAAATAATGATATGATGTACTTACAAATTCTACCAAATAATTTGTTAGGCAACTTACTCTCTCAAAGTAAAGTACTCTCTGTTTCCTTGAGACATCTACAAAACAAAAAAGTAGACTCTACCTTTTTGGTACCCAAATCTTTTTGGGTTAGTAGCATATAAATCACATTTATTTACCCAAATTGATTTTATTTTAACTTTATTACAATTAGAATCAAAGTGTCCTTTAAAATCACATTTTTTTTCAAGTAATAAATGGTGAACAGTAAAGTGGCTTATGTTTCGGTTTACTGTTTATTATTATCATATTATTATTCTAAGTTTTACTTGCTGCCATGTTTATTGGTTTGTACCCAATTTCTTGTTTATCAAGATTTGATCTTTGAGAACCCAACATTATATTTAAATTTTATTTTTCTTGAACAAATTTTGCAAGGTCCTTTTTCAATGAAAGTAATTATCTGTTATTATTATTTTTCATACTATTAATTTTTTCATCATTAAATGCATGTAAACAAATGTCTCTCATTTTTAGGTTTTCTCTCAGGACATCATTTTCCTTTTTAAGACTAATATTTTCTTCAAGTAATTTATTAGCACGATTATGGAGAATTTTATTATAATTATCTAAATAATTATTCTTAGCTTTTAACTTAGATACTTCACTTGACGTACAAGCTTTAATGATGTCATTTTTTTCTTCAATTAATGTTTCTACTTCATTCATTAAGTCTTTTATCCAATTTTTTAAATAAACGGTTTTTTCTTTCATACGAAGATTCTCATTTTTTAGAATAAGATAATCATAAATAGTAATTTCAGAATGTTTGTTATTTACCTCGGATGTTTGAAAGTTGTCCAATCTGGTGAAGCATAGTTGTGCAGTTTCTTCATCTTGATCTGCTTCATGTTTAGATCCGTCATCACTCCATGCCATCAACGCTTTCCCTTTTATATTGTTTCCTTTGTTCTCCTTTTAAGTTGGAAACAATCTCTCTTGAAATGCCCGAACCTTCTACATTCAAAATAATTTTCCTCTTGCTGCTTTTGCTTGAAGTCCTTCTTGTTGTTGAATGACTTTCCTTTAGATTTTGATTGATTCTTTCTTCTAATTACCTCTCCCAATTTTCTGGTCATCATTACAATTTCTTCATCAGAGTCTTCATCATCTTTTTTCAGATAGCTCTTGGCTTGTAGAGCTAAAATTTTTCTTTTTGGAGTCTCGCCTTCTTCATCATATTGTTTGAGCTGATTTTTAAATTCTTCAAGCTCTTTAAATAAGGTAAGAGTTTTCATGGCGTTAATTGTTGAAGAGTCTTGAAGAGTTGTGACTTTTGGTGCAAACCTTTTGGGCATGACTCTGTAACGACCCGAAAATCCGCGTGCTGGCCAACCCGGATCCCGCTCGTTAGACGTACAACCTTGTACTTAAATCTACAATATATGATAATAATATAATTGATAAAACTAGTTTATTTTAAAACTATTACAATCTCATTCCCAATCTACAACTATACTGTAGTTGTTTAAAACAGAGTTTATTCAAAACTATATCATGATCCTGTCTTAGAATCGAAATCTTTACTTAATGACATCTCAGACCGAATATAATATAATCTAGTCTGTTACAAAAATATGAGTACACTAAACTCACTAAATACCATATTCAAATTTTGTTTATTTATACAAATATTCCTTTTTACACAAGGGTACGATAATATATCTCACATCTGTTCCAAATCGCAAGTTATACTAATTATTCAAGTTTTCTAACTTTGATTTATACAAATAAACTACCTTAACAGGTTTATCGCAATAACATCTAACTTTCTCTACGCAGAGATTCCATTACCATGTATAATACCATTCGTACAAGTCGGACATTCACGTCTCATTCTCTGTCTTTATTGACATCGTCTAAATTTCTCGAGCTTCAACTGAAAATGTTGATTAAGCAAGAATGAGCACGACGGCTCAGCAAGTCTAACAGATAGCACATAACACATAGTTCATGTTTATACATGCTTCTCATACTTCATGCATTACATTATATGAATGCATCATGCTTCTCATGCTTTGCATTTATTTATGCAACATATTGATCATGCATTAGAATGAATATATGGCATACAGTTCAACTTATTCAATTAACTCAAGCTTTCTATCATATAGAATCAACACACATCATATGATTTCACAAAAGCATATTTAATTCAAATTCTCACATACTTCAAGTGTACACACAACAGTTATACACATAGCAACAATATCTGAAAAACTTGCCTGGACTGCAAACCAGCTTACGTTATCGCTTCACATTCCTTGTACAACCTACACGGTATGCGAGATCGACAATACATATTAGTCAAAGCTTGACTCAACGTTTAAACTTTTATTAAGACTTTACTTTATTTTCTCTCTCTTAACCTTCATTTGTAAGTCCATTATTGATTATCTATATCAGGATTTAATCTAATGATTTAACATAATTATTTCTCTTCATACACGTGGATCCCTAATTTAGAGATCGTAAAGTGTTCATATTATCATCTAGATCACGATTTTCCAAAATAATCACCATACTATACATTAAATATGGCCTACTGAATGTCCAAAATAATAACTTAATTCCTCTTTTAAACTCCATTTAATATTATTAATTATTTAATAACATTAAATTCACATACTAATATTATTAATCACTAAATAATATTTTAAATCAATAATTTAATAACACTTTAATCTAAATGTTATCAAGAATTCAATAATATCATAATCTAATATTATTAATCTTTTAATAATATCTTAATCATTTCCTAAACTTATAAACAATTTATTTTAATTGTTTACACTTTACTGATTAATGCATTTTTATCATTCTAAATTGCCATACCCATAAGATTTTATCAACAATGACTAAATCCCTCATAAAAAATCTGCGTATACCGTATATAGGATTTCCAAGCCATAAATCCTATTTTCTAAATTTTCAACGTCACATCACATATTTAATTCATTTACTCATAACTAGTCCATTTCCATGAAAAATACCAAATTAGTTCTAAAAATTCTTCTTTTCTGGTATTTGACAGAATATAGCTCCATATTGAACATATATTTTTCTCGTAATTTTTAAAATTCATTTACTATTTTTTTTAAATGGCCAAAACTACCGAATATTATGACATTTATCATAAACTGTGTTGTTGTCCAAAACTTCCGAAATTTACAGGGTATACTCCTGATATTTATATGTACTCCCAGTAAAATTTTCACAATTTTTGGAGTTAACCACAAAGAGTTATATAGGTTTACTTTTAAAATAGTATTTTCCCGTAAAATCCATATCTCTCATTATATACATCCAAAAATCACCATTTTTGGACACAATCTATTAAACTCATCATATTATCATCCCAAAGTTTTACCGAATTTTTAGAGAAATAAAAGTGGACGAAACTGCCCCTGGACCAAACTGAACAGTAACTATTTTTGGCCTTTTCAGATTTTCGGACAGTTTTGGGGTCCTTCACGGAAACGATTATAAAACGAAATCTACAACTCCGATTGAGGTCCAGTCGGAGGCGTTGGACTCGTATTTTCCTAAACTATAGTTTTCATTTATCAAACATCAAATTTGGAGTTGTCTAGGTCTCGAAAAACAGTGTTAAAGGGACTGATCAGTAGCTAATTTTTCTGATTTTCCAACATGGATGTGTTTTACTAAAAATTCCATTACTTTCTCATTTCACAATATTTTTATGTCATTTCAACTAGGTTCTTCTCCTTATGAATTCATTTATCAACTTAGATCATGAAACCAAGCATACAAGTCACACAAAGGTACCATATCAACCATGTCATCACATAAACTAAACATGATACAACAAAAATAAAAGTTATGGTTTCAAGAAAACTTTTAAACCTTATGGATTTGTGAGCAATTTTCCTTCTCCTTCCTTCTTGTGACCGAACCTCTCCACTACCAAGCCTTGATGATTTTGATATTCTATCTCACAAAATCACAAACTAACTCACATGAAACACTATTTTTCACAATTTTTCTTCACTTTCTCTCTCTCTTCATGCTAGGATTTTCTCTAGTTCCTCTCCTCCTCTCTCTACAAAGCTACCATGTAAAAGATGTAATGAAGATGGAGATGAGCTTGGTGGGTAAGATAAGTCTTGGACTTAAGAGAAAATTCAATTTAGTTAATTTTCTTGGGAACTTACTCCATTCCTTAGCTAAATTGGATACTTAATTCATTTCCACCAATCATGGGATAGGAAAATAAAAAGTCACATGCTCATTTTACTCTCCCAAAACCGCCCACTTGCATGCATATATATCCAAAATTTTGATTTATTTTAATTACTAATTTGGTAGAAAAGTTGACCACTTTTGACTATTTAATTAAATTAATTTCTACCAAGTGTTAGCCACTAATTAATATCCACTTAGGCTCAATTTAAATAAACATTGGGCCATCCTAAATTTACTAGCACACTTGCAAATTAATGCCCATAGTGGCTAGCTTAAATAATAAAGTGGTCTCCCATTTAATATTTCACTTAATACATTACAAAATATCTCCCCTTTCCTTAGCCATTAAGTTAGACAATTTAAGCTTCATCCAATCACATCTCTACACATAATTAAGTCACATGACCCTCTCTCTTTCTTAATCTATATCATCATTTAATTATTACTTCAACAAATATCTCATTACATGTTTATCTTTCCAATTAATTTACTTTGAATTCCTTTTGGCATCCACCAATAAAATCTTGCCAACCAAAAAGGAATGCACATAAGTTATGTCTTCTCCTAGAAATGCGGTCATGCCCATTCCATAATTAAGCAATGTTTTTTTTTCTTTACAATTATAGTAACTTGGTACAAGCATTGACCATTAATTAACTAAAATATTTAATTCAATTAGATTTGTCATATTCAAGGTTTACTTGAATATTTACCTAACTCAGCTCATCAATTTCTTGATATCAAACTCTTAGGTTTAGTCCAATATTTTAATATCTTAAATAATTGGACTCCCTTTAACTAAATAAAAATTTCAAACAAATAATTCACAGTCATTTAATAATTCAATTAAATACACTAGGGTTCATTCTATGGGAAATAAATTCCTGATTTAATTTACAATGGCTAATAATATATGCGGTTATTACATTATTTCCCCCTTATAAGAATTTCGTCCCCGGAATTACACTTAAGGTCACATAAAATATACAGATAAATCGTCCTCCTCTTTTCTTCAAGCTCCTACATCACCTCTTCAGCTGCGTGGTTCCTCCAAGATACATTGACAAAATGTATAACATTATTCCTCATAATCTCTTTAGATTTTTGACTCCTTTTCTGTTACGAGAATCTCATTAACAATAAATATCAAATCTTATCTCTTCATACACTTCCTAGGATCTTCTTCCTAAAAGCCTCTATGACACATATTGAACCATATTGGTTCTTGCTAGTACATAATAAAATTTAAATTTAATCCAGTTCCTCCACCAATTCCAAACTCCACAACTAGGTTATCAAACTCTAACCTTTATTAAATAATAGAAATCTTATTTCTAATTCTTTCAAATATCTGGGATATTACAGACTCTTTGCAGCTTTCTATTAATTTTCATTTGATCAATTTTTCTCTAAAGCATATTAAGCGAATTCATAATAGTGAGGAACTTTGATTGAGCTTCTTTAATTGTCTCATTCTTCTCTATTTTGAACAGCTCGTATTCTAGCATCAACATTCTTAGTTTTACTTCTTTCACCTTGGACGTTCCCTCATGACTCATAATAATTGTATCCCAAATTTCCTTAACCAATATTACATGCAAAAACCTTGTCAATTTCATATTGGACCATTCTATTTAGCAATGTATTAATAACTTTTGAGTTGTAGGATACCATATAAGATTCATTACTATCCATTTTCATGAGGGTATTTGGTCTACCATCATCGTGCCATAGAATAACGAGTCAATTGTCAACTACCTACCATTCCCATATATCCTTATTGAGATAAATCTTCATTCTGAATTTTCAAAAGTTGAAGTTTTCACTATTGAGTAATAGTGGTGGCCTGTTTGTGGACTGTCTTTTATGTGAATTAAGGTGTGACATAGGATTTTTCCCTACGGTCTACAAAGACAAAGATCAGTAGAGCCAAGCTCTGATACTAAATGTAATTATGTGTGTGTACACCAAGAAAAAGGGTTGAATATGTGTTTAAGCTTAAAACAATTATCAATGACAAATTAGAATTTTCTGCAACAGAATGAATCCAGACAGGTAAGACATGTCTGCTTTGATGTCTGCTTTAAGCTATCTTCTTCTTTTGTTATAATCCAAATAGGTATACCATGTATGCTTTGTTGTCTATTATGGGTGTTGTTCTATTTTAGTTATAATCCAGACAGGTATAACCTGTTTGCTTTATAAACTTACTATTAATTCATGTTAACTTACTAAAGTTTCAGTAAGACTAGGTATGCAGATGTATGTGTAAGATAATGTAGTGCAAAATAAAACTAAAATGACAGAATAATAAACACATCAAGATTTTTACATGGTTCGAGCCTTAACCTCTATTCTAATGGCCTAATCCACGTCCAATACCAATTGGTATTTGAGACTCTTTTATTAATATATTGTTTAATCAATTACAAGTACTCCCTTTATAAAGAAGCCCTGATCTTTGTTAGACACGACTGCCCCCTTTGCACGACTGCAACTGTTTTGCACCTCTACAACTCTTGCACCACTGCAACTTTTAGAGCCTTTGTAGCACCCTATCCACTACTGGATCAACCAAGCCGAACTCGGCTTGAATACAAGTTTCAATCAGAAGGAATATAATTACAATATAGCTATTATTTTTCAATCAAAAGAAATTAAGAACAAGACACAAAAGATTGTTGAAAAATTTCTTTGAAAACTCTTAATATCAGAAGATGTTTTTACGTGAAAATTTGTGTTATCAATATAGATTTTGCATGTAAGGCTCTCTCTTTTTCTTTAACCAAGACTATATATATATATAGTTCAACGACATGAAGGAAACTGTAACAAGAACACCCCAGATCATGATTTGGAATGACTAAAATATTAGCAGCGTGATTTTGGAATAACGGTATAAGAAGATATGATTTCCCAAAGGAATTTGAATTTTAAAAACCAATTTGAAATCTTAATCAAAGGAAAGAGATCAACAATGATAGAAAAGATAATATCCAGTTGATAGAGTCCTAGTTAATCAGTTCTGATTTGACTTATCATGTTTTCATAATTTTAGTATTTTAGTCTTTGTAAAATAATTTTTCCAGCAATTAAATAATACCTTGTAAATAAAACTTTGGGTTAGAAAATCTTACATAATTCCCTGAGTGATTTTTTAAAGACTTAGTCCAGTAGATAACTCTATAAAGCTTTATCCATGTTAGGCATCCAAGAAATCAACATATATATGGCAAGATGAATATTAAATAGTCCATTTTCGGTAGCACAATTAGAATCAACCCAATCCATATAGCTCATATCTGCTCATTCAAAACAAATTCATACAAAATATATTATCATCATTAAAATATTAAACACATAAATTAACATTATTCCCTTTTTGATAATGACAATATATAATTATGTTTAGCCCAATTCATAATTCAATTCTGCTAAGCAAATACAACTCCAAAATATGTTATCATCATTAAAATATAAACCAACAGAAAATAGACGAATTTTGATTAAAAAAATTAAACAACATAAATAAATCTTTTGTAATCTTCTTAACAATTTCTATATTATAAGCGCAACAGATAAGGGCGTAACAGTAATCAAAATATAAACTTACCATATCTTTTCCTTTCTAAAACATAGTTCAAGTCCCAACAAAGAATTAAATACTCTATTCCTTTCGAAATATATAATTATTATCAAATTTTTAAAATTAAATTAAAATATTTTAAATTTAAAATATAAATAATTTTTTTTTAAATTTTAGTTAATATAATAATAATTATTTTTAAATATTTAAAAAGTAATATTTTTTAAAATATTGTTTGTTTTAAAAATTTTAACGACTTATCTTAAAATTAAGTTAAAAAATATTTTAAATTTATTTTTAAAAGGTTAAAATGATTTTATAATTTGAAAGTAAGGAAGTATAATATTTCAGAAACTCCAGTCTCACCCAAATGTTAAAAGTAGAAAATCGAGTTAAGGTGGGTGCTGATGGAACACCAAAGCGGTAAACTGCGCACTCGATCTCAGGCGGCTCCCGACTGGACAGTGCAAGACTCCCTAATTCTTGTCAACGAGATATCCGCAGTGGAAGGCGATTGTTTAAACACACTTTCCTCTTTCCAAAAATGGAAAATAGTTGTGCAGAATTGCAATGCCTTGGAGGTGCACCGGACCTTGAATCAATGTAAACGGAAGTGGGATTCTTTGCTTTCTGATTACAAGAAGATCAAAAAACTGCCTGCCCATGTAGGGGTTCCTGAGAATTTCGATGGGGATTTGTTCAAAGCAATTGATGATTATGTAAGGGCACAAGAGGGGCGGAGCGATACGGACCCGGATAGTGATCCGGATGATGATGAGGCGGATCTATTGCTCAATGTTATTGCTGAATCGGGTATGATTTTATATTATGAGTAATTTTAAAATCCAGTGACATACTGATATGAAGATGGTTTATTAATTTTTTTTATGTAAAAAAAAATATTGCTTTGATTATGTGAATGGGTTTATGTTGTTTATTTGCACTAAATTTCCATTTTTGAATCGGGTATGATTTTAGATTATGATTAATTTTAGTATATACTGCATTTGTTTCTAAATTAGAGATATATTTTTGTTGTCTGTGGGTTTTAAGTTTAGAAATTCATTTTCTTTTAATATATAGACTATAAAGAGATGAAATTCGTAACATTGTTTCTTAGTTGATTCGGTATTATTATGACATCATTACTACATTTCTCGGGATAAGTTTGAAAAATTAATTTTTTTTCTTAAAAGTCATTGTTTTACAAATATATTTCTAATTTTGGATCTGATGGAGTAATTAATTGCATGTTTGGGGTTCTTATTTTGAATTTGTATTTTTTTTTTTTTTGGTAAGTAAGAAATGTTGATTTATATCCGAGTTATATGATGATTTATTATTTTTTTTGAAATGATTGCTTTGATTATGGGAGTGAGCTTATGTTGTTTATTTGCATTGAAGGTCAAATGTCCTTTTCTGTACTTCAAAGAAGAAGTTTGAGGGAAAGAATTTTGTTGCTCTTGAGACAGTTGTTGAACCCAACCAACCAAAATGGAGACATTATGGTTATGCTATAGATATTTTAATTTTTAGGATTGTTTTCTCATTTTGAGATGGTTTAGATCTACCACCCTCTTCTTATTTTCCCTTATGTTTTGTGCGTGTGCATGTGTGTAAGAAAAATAGTGTTTTGAGGTTGTTCTACTTTTTATTCCGTTTACCTTTGATTGGGGAGTGAATTTGTTACTTAAATTAGTGGAAACATTTGTTTTGACTTTGTTACCATTGAGTGGGTAATCGTTTAAGAAAAGCCATTAATATTATTCCTTGTTTTTTCCCTTTCCCTTTCACCATAGTTATGTTAAAGAACAAGCAGTGCAAACTTGATATTGGTTTATAAGATTTATTGTTTGGTAAGCAAACAACCAGTTTGCCTTCATTGGTTCAGCGGGTCATCTAATTTATTATGCTCTAACAGAAAACATTGGATATAGGAAATATACATACTTTGGCATATAAGGATAATACTCAATGAGGTACTGAACGGACACGCTGACACGACACGACACGACATTGACATGTGACATAATTAATTCAAAAACCATTCATGAAAGCATGTTGAGTATTTATGGAATGTCTTATTTATGAAGTTGAGTTTATTATGAATCACAATAATTAATAAATCTGTAAGCATTTTCTAAATATTTTCTTAGATATGAATTCTTAAAAAAAATTATCATTAATATTGTAAGTAGTGGAAGTTTGCAGGGGAGGAAGATAACTTGTGGCAAAGGGTAGTGGTGAGTCGTTTTTGGGCCACCACAGGAGGTTGGCATACATTTGCTCCTTTCATGGTCGGTTTGTGGAAAGCTATTGCTTGGAGGTGGGACTCTCTTGCTTAGCATTTGTCTTTTGAGGTTGTAGAGGGAAAAAGCATTTCATCGTTTGGCTTAACTCATGGGCCAGGAGTAGTGCATTGTGCAATAAATTCGCTAATCTCTTTGCTATTGCGGATAATAAGGAGGCTTATCTGCGGAATAGGCTCCGGTTGTGCTTGAGAATCCTTTATGGGAAATCTTTTATAGCAATGATCTCGTTCCAGAATTGGGAGCTTGATGTGGTTGCCACTTTGTTGGGTCTTATGGAAGGAGGTTGGTACCCTGTGCGTGGGATGGATTCGCATTGTTGGAAGATCAGGGGAGTGGGAAATTCTGTAAGATCATAATAATATTAATATATTAGTGCCTTGCGTGGAAGGTGAATGGTGAGTTTCCATGGCGGAGCATTTGTGCACTGGGGTACTTAGAAGGGTGTCTTTTTTCTCTTTGATTGCTGTGGGGGGGCTATTTTGAGTTATGGATCACATTGTGCTCCTTTGTGATTTTTTACAAATATTTGGTGCCTAGTTTTCTTCCCTTGTTTGTATATGATAGGTGTTGCAGTTTCGCTTGTGGCTTCTTGAACACATGGGGAGCTCAAGGTAGGTAGGAATATGAGGAAGCATTGGATGAAGATCTCTCATTGCATTTGGTGGATTATTCGGAGGGAATGGTCGTTGTTTAGATAGTAGCGAGGAATTGTTCATATTTGGCTTTATCTTGAATTCTTTTGTTTTGTTTTTTGTTTTTGTTGGCTTAATGAAGTTTTCCAGTATCTGTTGTTTCGCTTTTAGATTTTTGGAGGAGTTTGTGTTGGGAACTTGGTGTGCTTACTTTTGGAAGCTCTTGGTGCTTTTTCTCTTTTCTAGGGTTTGTGGGTTTTGGCTTGGGACAAATTTTATACTTCTTAGCCTTTTTATATATACAGTGTGTACATGGGCTTCACCCTTGTTTTGGTGACTTTTTTTAAATAAAATTTTTATTACTTAAAAAAAATATGGCATGTGAATTTTATTATATGGGTGCGTAACAATATAATGAATTTGTATGTGATGTACATGCAATTGTAATAATTCCTCAATCCTTGCCTATTAGTTTTATTGCCTTATATTATACGTCCTTAACTAAAAATGTGTGATTTGTGCAGCTAACCCAATAACAAAAGCTTTGATCTTCTTTCTAAAGAGATTTGATTCAAACCTATTATATGTTAAGGTTTAATATTGAAATAATTTCAGAGGTTTTCCCTAACTCTGTCCATGTCAACAAACAATTTGAATACCTTGACATAATAGAAGTGTTGGCATGCCAAGTTCTCTTATTTAAATCATGGGCATGTTAAAAAAAAATCCTATTTAAGTTATGACTTTTTTAGGAAAATTCTATTTAGTTTATGCACATAGATAGTGTGAGACTGGGCATCTCAACCATGTTGTAGAAGTGTCCATATTTCGTAGATAATACTGTTGAAGACTGAAGAGTAATTGGAATGACACTTCAGTTTAGGCACACTTGCAAGTTTCCATTTTCCATTGCATCCATTTAAATTCATTAATGTGATTTCTTGGTGTAGTTTCCATAGTAAGAAAAGAATCCTTCAGAAGTATTATTTCCTTCCAACTTCATATCATCCCATTTATTAAAGATCTCTCACAACTTCTGCTAGTCTCGTTATTTCCCCCATGCTTACCTGAAAGTAGAAGAAATTGTATGTTTGAGAAGATTTTGGAGTGCTTATATCTGTCAAAGATCCAATCACTTTAAACATTGCTCCATCCATATTTACCATTCAGTCCATGGTATTTGATTGGTGTTTCTAGAAGACGATTGTGAACTTCCTCTTGATTATCAGGTTATTGGTTTCCATGGCATAACTTCTAGTTTCTGAATCTAGGTTTTGCAGAAGTAATCCAACTTTGATCCTTGTTTGCATCTTGGTTGTTTAAACATTTCTTTAACTCTTTTTTTCCCCCTTTCTTCTTTTTACATCTTTTTTATGGGTTGTATTGCTTTCAACTATGTATAACTCGTTGGTAATCAAACATTCTATGTACTTGTATTTATATTACATCTTCCTTTCCTTTATATAGACAGCTATTCAAAAATGTTTGGTGCCTAATATACTCCAAACAACATGTAGGGAAGGTGTCCGAGTCTTGGGAACCTGGTGTCCAAACACCTGTCTTACATTTGGTTGGAAACAATAAAGTAGTAATGCAAAGACTACTGTCTGTATAAAAAGGAAGGAGAAGGAAAAGAATAAATTGTAGTTAGATAAAAATGAGGAAAGGGCAATATTATGCAGTATCATGTTATCCCTAATGGATTGTGCTTAACAATAGTTTTACATTCTAGTTACAGTATTACAAAATTTTAGTGCTATTAAGCGAATTGTGTATGCTTTATACCTGTTCCACATGCAAAACGAAATATGCTCCGTATAACATTGAATCATGCAAGAAGTTGCTGTAAAGGTCTAATCTTCTTTATGCTGTAAAAATGAATAAATGGGTATCATTATTATATCTTGACATATAAGTTGTTTGTTTACATTGCACTGTTTCATGTCTTTTCCTTTCTTATCTAGGCAATCTACATAAATGAATTGGTTAATTCGTAGTAGCTAAAATTATTAGGCAGTAAATAAAGACGGTAGTGAATTATCTAGCGTGGCATAATTACTAGGATCTAGTCATTCGTATAAGTTGTTTCTTTAAGCAGATACGTTCGGAAGAACTTATGCTGCTCGAGTCTGTCTAAGTCTAATATGAACTTACAAAAACTGGATTTATGCACTATAAAGCTACTGGATTCATGTTCTGAAGTTAATTTATAGCTTTCTATCAAACTTTGTGCTGCTAACTCTTTTCATCTTTATACTTTCAGTATCATCAGTTTCCAAGAAGCAAAAACGCAAGCTAATCCCGCAGAAATGCTGCATCAAAGAAAGGGGTACGCCTCAGAAAAGCAGCAAAAGTGAAAAAAAGATAAAGGCCAAGCCTTGCAGTTCAGATGAAAAGGTGAAGTGTCCAAGACAGAGCGTAGATACAAAGATTATGGCTGAAGAAAGCTGTCCAGAAGAGAATGTAGAAATGATGACTGCACAGCTGCTAAAAAATGCAGAGCGGATCAACGCTGTACTTAGTGGAGAATTGGGGCAAGAAGTGGACTACAGATTGGCTGATCTGAAAAATTCCAAGGCCATTCAGACTGATGTCACGAGACGTAAAGGTGATGAACTTATCACTTGTTTAGGAAATTCTGCATGTGCCCTCGTCCAGCTTTGCCAACTTCTCCAAAAGAGTAGTTAATTTTGGTTTTAGACATTGTAATACCGAATTATCTAGTCATGCGGTACAATTTTATGTTGTAACACTCTCTTTCCGAATAGAAAAGGAGGTTATACATAACACCATAGAATTAACAAATTGATATCTAAAACTTTAATATGCAATTGAATAGTTTAAATAGATAATTGTCAACTGGCTCAAACACGATCTATGTATACAACAGTACTTAAAAATTAAAATATCAAATTCTACATATAATATCTAAATTATTTATATAAAGGAAGTTCTTTTCACACTTGTCTTTGTTTCTTCTGATTGAATGCAGGAAGAAAAATACAATATGAGCCAAATGTCCAGTACGGATATAGAGTGCAAGGAAACAAGAACTAAAATGAATAACAAAACTAATTGACTTAAACTAATTTGAATAACATAATAGGCTGAATTAAATGGTCGGGATGATTTCATACCGACAGAACAGAAATATACATCGGACTGTGTAATTCAGATGTATGCAAAATCGGAAGGTATGTTTGGCACAAACAATATCAAACCGTAGAATATAACATAACAAAAAACTAAGGTTGATCCATACGCTTCCCACAACAAAACACTAAATGTCCAACTCCCATCGAAGCACACAAAATGGAAACGCTATGGACTGATCACACTGCCACGGAAGTGTCATAACTCGATACCAAGATGACATGCATATAGTACCCCCACAGATGGTTATAACTCAGGTATACCCTACGGTATATTCTAACAAAAATATCATGTCATGTGGCATAATACTAACAAAAGGGGTTCTAATACGCACATGCTAACCCGAAACGAATTAACACAAAATTCTCAAAATATATTAGCATGTAGGTTTTTCCATAATCAAAATAAATACTAGACATGCTCGCTAAGTCTAAAGAGTACATGTTACAATTTTTTGAATATCTAAAACCAAACAATTCTATCATATGCATTTTACTATGAATAATATATCGAAATAATATCTGGATTCTAATTAAAGAACAAAATGAAGAAATTTAAAATTAAAGAAATATCGCTGAAAGAGTACGAAATCCGTACCTGAAAAACGCAATGTAATATCCAAAATTATATTTCAAAAACGACTCGTTAAATTTTCTTAAAATAAAGGAATAAATAAATAAATAGTTAATTAATTGATTAAGTTTTACACATTTTATTTCTCTTTGACGAATCCGAAATCTATTCGTTTTAAACAAAATGTTACCTAAAGTTATACATATTTTGATCATATATAATATTTTAATAATTAACAACTTTCTTGTTCCAAAATAAATTTAAGTATATTTACAAAAATATTCTTTCTATTTTTAATTATGTTACAAACAAATATATATATTATATCAAAACTCTAAAGTTACAAAAATAATAATTTATATCCCAAAATGCTACTTCCTAACAAAGATATACTAAAAATATATATACTAACAAACTAAATAGCATACAAAAATTAAAGCTACAAAATTAAAACGAATACAGAAAATTAAATAATTACATAAAGAAAGAAAAAGAGAGATACCCGAAATTATAAGGTTTGCAGTCTGCCCAAGTCATTGACGCTGAAAATTTTAACTAAGTAGATCCTTATTAAAAAAAGTCATTACACAAAAAGTTTCTCACATAAATGGGAGGTACTTAATGTTTGGGCATTAAAATGGGAAGGGGGTAAGGTAATATATAGTTAAGGAAAGAGAAAAAGTTTTAATAAAGGGACGATGTGGGACTATGATCGGTTATTACATTACTTCCTCCTTAAAAAGGATTCCGTCCCCAGAATCAAGAAGAAAAAAAAGTGTACCTAATTATTAAAAAGATGTGGATATTCCACTCGAATAGACTCCTTCATCTCCTAAGTAGCTTCCCACTCCAAATGGTTTCTCATCAAAATCTTAACAAACGGAATTGTCTTTATCCTCATAATCCATTATTTACAATCCAAAATCGCCTTGGCTTGCTTCTCACAAGTAAGATCACCCCAAATTTTATCGAACGGATATTGTATCACATGCAATGGATGATAATGATAACTCCTCAATACCGACACATGGAATACATTATGCACATGAGCTAGTTGTGGATGTAAAGCTAACCGATATGCAACCTCACCAACGCTATCCAA
This sequence comes from Hedera helix, assembly GCA_947179155.2. Taxonomy (NCBI): domain Eukaryota; kingdom Viridiplantae; phylum Streptophyta; class Magnoliopsida; order Apiales; family Araliaceae; genus Hedera; species Hedera helix. Next base: position 25,145,734 of record OX359276.1, on the reverse strand, counting down.
AATCTCGAATGGGCCAATATAACGCGGACTAAGTTTTCCTTTCAACCCGAATCGCCGAATACCCTTCCAATGAGAAACTTTTAAAAACACATGCTCACCAGGTTCAAACTCTAACGTCCTCCTATACTTATTAACATAACTCTTCTGTCGTAATCGAGCTGGCCACAATTTCTCCTTAGCCACTGCTACCTTCTCCGTAGTAATTTGAACTAACTTAGGCCCTTCTATGGCCTTCTCACCAACCTCGTCGCAATAAGTTGGTGCCCAACACTTCCTACCATACAACGCCTCAAACGGAGCCATTTCAATAATTACATACCAGCTGTTGTTATAAGCAAACTCAACTAGGCTCAAGTAATTATCCCAATTACCCGGGCACTCAAGTGCACAAAACCTCAACATGTCCTCTAACGTCTAAAGAGTCCGTTCAGATTGCCCATTAGTTTGCGGATGGAAAAAAGTGCTAAGTTGAGTCGAGTGCCCCAGCTCGCTGAAATCCTTTCCAGAACCGTGAAATGAACCGTGGGTCCTGATATGAAACAATAGACACTAGAGTACCATGAAGTCTAACAATCTCCTACTGAAAGATTTATGCCAACCTGTCCACCGAGTAACCTTCATGAATAGCTAAGAAGTGTGATGATTTTGTCAACTGATTCACCATAACCCAAATGACATTATTCTTCCTGAGAGTCTTTGGCAAACCAGTCACAAAATTTATTATGATATTCTCCCACTTCTAAACTAGAATGTCTAACTGTTGCAGCAATTCGCTAGCTCGTTGATGTTCTATCTTCACTTGTTGGCAAATGAGGCACTTCCTAACATATTCAGTCATATCTCGCTTCATCCCATTCCACCAAAAATTCTCCTTTAAATCCCTGTACATTTTCGTAGAACTCAGATGAATAGAAAATGGTGAACTATGAGCTTTAGGCAATATTGCTTCCCGAATAGTTGAATCTAACGGCACACACAACCGTTTACCCAACTAAATCACACCATGGTCATCAATACAGAACTCGGGTTATTTGTCCTCCTCCAAATTATGCGCCATTGCCCACAACTCCTCATCTTTTTTCTGAGTTTTTTTAACGCGCAAGATAAGAAAGGGCTCTACTTTCATACCTGCTAAATGCTCATCTGAACCTTGAACATACAACGCCAACTCTAGTCACTCCATATCCGCAATAAGCTGATGTTGTGTAATACGGACTGCTACATTCCCTGAACTCTTTCTGCTAAGAGCATCTGCCACCACATTTACTTTTCCCAGGTGATACTGAATTCTCACATCATAATCTTTTAAAAGCTCTAACCAACGCCTCTGCCTCATCTTGAGCTCCTTCTGAGTGAAACTGTATTTAAGACTTTTGTGATCGGTGACGATATTACAAGTCTCTCCATACAAATAGTGCCTCCAAAAATTTAAGACAAAGATTACTGCTGCCAACTCCAAATCATGAGTGGGATAGTTCACCTTGTAAGGTTTAAGTTACTTAGAAGCATAAGCAATCACCTTACCGTGCTGCATCAAAACACACCCCAAGCCCTTTTTAGAAGCATCACTAAAAAATTGGTAACCTCTTGTGCCCGATGACAATGCAAGTATTGGAGCTGTCACAAGCCGTTTCTTTAATTCTTCAAAGCTTTTCTCGCGCTCCTCATTCCACACAAACTTCATGCCCTTCCTCATCGTCTGAGTTAATGGCAAGACAAGCAAAGAAAATCCTTCCACAAATCGCCTATAGTACCTTGCCAAACCCAAGAAACTCCTAACCTCTGTCACCGTAGTAGGTCTCGGCCATTTAGTGATAGCCTCAACCTTCGCAGGATCCACCTTAATTCCTTCAGTAGATACAACGTGGCCCAAAAATGCAACCTACTCCAACCAAAACTCGCATTTGGAGAATTTAGCATATAACTTCTCTTTATACAAAATTCTCAAAACTGTGCGAAGATACTCCTCATGCTCTTCCCTAGACTTGGAGTAAACCAAAAATGTCATAAATAAAGACAATAATAAATTGATCCAAATACTCTACGAATACCCGATTCATCAAATCCATAAACACCATCGGAGCGTTAGTCAACCCGAATGGCATTACCAGAAACTCATAATGTCCATAGCGAGTGCGAAAAACTGTCTTAGAGATATCCTCATCCCTCACCCTTAACTGATGATAACCCGACCTCATATCTATCTTTGAAAAATACTTCGCCCCCTGAAGTTGGTCAAACAAGTCATCAATTCTCGACAATAAATACCGATTCCTGATGATAATCTTGTTAAACTCCCTATAATCTATGCATAACCTCATAGACCCATCTTTTTTCTTCACAAACAAAACTGGAGGACCCCACAACGAAACACTTGGCCGAATCACACCACGATCTAACAATTCTTGCAACTGCTACTTTAACTCCTACAACTCCAATGGTGTCATTCTATACGACGCCTTAGAGATAGGCTCCGCATTAGGAATAAGCTCAATAGTAAACTCAACTTCCCGCTGCGGTGGCAACCGAGAAAATCCCTCAGGAAATATATCGAAAAAATTATGAACTGGAACATCTTTAATACGAGACTCGTATCCTTCACAAATGTCAAATACCCCTCACAACCCTTTGCCACAAACTTTCCAGCCATCAAAGCTGAAATCAAGTTCACCACCTTACTCAGTCGTGAACCTTGAAACACGAACTCTAGAGACTTCACATCTCCAAATATAACATTCCTTACCTAGCAATTGATATTGGTCTGGTGCTTATCCAACCCGTCCATCCCAAGAATAACATCGAAATCATGCATACCCATTGGAAGAAGATTAGCCCCACGAATCTTATCTTCAAAATTGATTGGACACTCTCAATACAAATTAGAAATGACAACAGAAGTTCCTGTCAGGATAACAATAGACATAACAGAATCTAAGGACTAAGATGGCAAGCCAAGGTGCAGAACAAAAGACTGAGCAACAACAAAATGAGTAGAACCAGTATCAAATAAAACAAAGCCTCACGACTATCAACTAAAAGAGTGCAAAAAACAGTACCTGGCGCACCGCTGCCTGGTTACATGTCAATGCAAACACCCGACCACCCTAATGCTGACCTCAATTATCACCGCCTCCATCGTTATCACGTGGCCCAGTACAATCTATAACAATATAACCCATCTGTCCATACAAGAAGTATGCATCGGTAACTCTATGACACTGTCTCCCCAGATGATTTGCCCCACAAATAGCGCAAGGAGCAATTGAAATAAGATTAGGGTTACTCCCACCAACTGGCCCTGGGTAACGACCTTGATTCTACCCCTATTGACGTTTCTACCACTGTTGGCGATTCTAATCTTGCTGAAGTAGTTGAAGCTGATGATTCTGGCATTACTGAGGCGACGACTGATAACCCATGTTCTGATTCTAGCCACGCCATTGCCCCCGCTGACCACCACGATTCCTGTTCCACTGACCACCCTGATTCCTCCCATGTTGACTAGAAATCTGACCATGTTGGTCATCTCTATCCCTCTTTCGACTCCCCTCAGGTTTAGAAGACCAAAAGTCCTGTCACTCCATCTTAATATTCTTGGCTACATTAGCCACCACTGAAACATCTTTAAACTTAGTGTTTATGAGATGTTGACGGTACTTGTAATGAATTCTTCACTTAAATTTCTCTGTCTATTCTATTGCAGTCCCTACTGAAGTTCCCGCAAAACTTACAAACTTGGTGAACCTTGTCATGAAGTCTGTGATGGGCTCGTCATCCTTCTACTGAATAGATAGAAACTCCCTACCATATGCCTCCTTATTAGCCGCTGGAAAATACTGCTGATAAAAGGCATCACAAAATTCTACTCATATAAGTGTCTCGACGAATCTATCACCTTTTGTAGCTTTTATAGATTTCCACCATCTCTGTACATCCTCATCTAATTTGTAAGCAGTCAACACCATTCCCTAGTTATCCGAGTACCCCAACACATCAAAGATCTTCTCTAAATGGAAAATCCAATTCGCTGCTTCAATTGGAGTTGGAGTTGAACTGAATGAATGTGGCTTCTGCTTCTGAAACCTTTCTGACCATATATATGTTGACACCACAAATTGGTCAATACCATTTGCATTTCCTAACTCTTCATTTTCCTGTAGACCACAATTACCCGAGTTTCCTTGATTAGGATTTTCTAGCGGTTGCTGTTGTATCTGTATCGCTTGAACGACTTGTGCTACTAACTGTGGTTAAGCTTGATTAACTGTTTGATTTACCAAGGCTATCAATTGAGCGTTATCCAGACCATTAGGTTGCACATCAGGTCGCACATTGGGTTGGGTCTCGCCTCTTCCTCTACCTTACCTCGCCTCCCAGCACCTCTGACGGATCTACGAGCCATCTAAGAACAACCGATGGAAGAAAAATAGATTTGAAGCAACTTTTTAATACAAACTGATATTATTGATTAACAGAAAGCCTAACCCAAAAATCTACCCATAACTCACAGGCGAACTTAAATAGATTTTCTATAAAAAAGAATCACTCTAGCTCTAATACCAACTCTGTAACACCCCCTTCCCAAAGTAGAAATGGAAGTTACACACAACACAAAATAGAACTAACAAACTGATATCCAACACTTTAATATGCAATTGAATAGTTTAAATAGATAATTGTCAATTGGCTCAAACACGATCTGTGTGTTACAACAGTACTTAGAAACCAAAATATCAAATTTTACACAGAATATCTAAACTATTTAAATAAAGAAAACTCTTTTCACACTTACCCTTACTCCTCCTGATTACCCGCTGGAAGAAAAATACAACATGAGCCAAATGTTAATACAGATATAGAGTGCAAGGAAACAAGAACTAAAATGAATAACAAAACCAACTGAACTGAACTAATTTGAATAACATAATAGGCTGAATCAAATGGCTGGGGTGATTTCATACCGAGCTTAGAACAAAACAGAACGAAAATATACATCAGACTGCGCAATCCAGATGTATGAAAAATTAGAAGGTGTGTTTGGCACAAACAACACCAAATCGCAGAACAGAACAGAACAAAAAATTAGGGTCGACCCATATGCATCCCACAACAAAACACCAAATGTCCAACTCCTATTGGAGCACACAAAATGGAGACGTCGTGGACTAATTCATTACCACGGAAGTGTCATGCCTTAGTGCCAAGATGACATACCTATGGTACCCTCACATGTGGTTATAGCTCAGGTATACCCTATGGTACATTCTAACAAAAATATCATGTCATGCAACATAATACTAACAAAAAGAGGTTCTAATACGCACATGCTAACTCGAAACGAATCAATACAAAGTTCTTAAAATATATTAACATGTAAGTTTTTACATAATCAAAATAAATACTAAACATGTTCACTAAGTCTAAAGAGTACAAATTACAAATTTTTGAATATCTAAAACCAAATAATTCTATCATATGTATTTTACTATGAATAATATATCGAAATAATATCTGAATTTTAATTGAGGAACAAAACGAACAAATTTAAAATTAAAGAAATATCGCTGAAAGAGTACGAAATCCGTATCTGAAATACGCAATGTAATACCTGAAATTATATTTGAAAAACGACTCGTTAAATTTTCTTCGTCGGAACTAATTAAACAAAATAAAGTAATAAATAAATAAATAAATAATTGATTAAGTTTTACACATTTTCCTTCTCTTTGATGAATCTGAAATCTATTTGTTCTAAACAAAATTCTACCTAAAGTTATACATATTTTGATCATATATAATATTTTAATAATTAACAACCTTCTTGCTTTAAAATAAATTTAAGTATATTTACAAAAATATTCTTTCTATTTGTAATTATGTTACAAACAAATATATTATTATTATTATTATTATTATTATTATATCAAAACTCTAAAGTTATAAAAATAATAATTTATATCCCAAAATGCTATTTGCTAAAAAAGATATACCAAAAATATATATATTAACAAACTAAATAGCATACAAAAATTAAAGTTACAAATATAAAATGAATACAGAAAATTAAATAATTACACAAAAAAAGAAAAATAAATATACCCGAAATTATGAGGTTTTCAGTTTGTCCATGTCATTGACACCGAAAATTTTAACTAAGTAGATCATTACTAAAAAAGTCCTCACATAAATAAAAGGTACTTAATATTTGAGTATTAAAATAGAAACGGAGTAAAGTCATATATATAATTAAGAAAAGGGAGAAAATTTTAATAAAGGGATGATGTGGGACTATGACCGGTTATTACATCTGTTTTCTCTATCTTTATGAGCGCTGTAATTAAATTTTTGTTAACTTTAACTGTTGTAAATTATCCGAGGTCAAAAGTGAACTCATTCAATTGCTTTCTATTTCCCATTCTTTTCTCTTAATTTTTTCAGAATTCTTAACCGGTGTAACTGATTTACCAAAATAAGATGTGGATTATCTTAACTACAAATAAGAGACATGCGTTTAGGTTATTTGGTTCTTAGAAATATTTAATCTACTTGGATGAAGCTATTGACTCCGGCATGCCATGCACCGAATAGACCCCGAATGAACATTTTTTTTTTTTTATTCAATTATGATGTTAATTTTTCTAATTTTTTTATTCTATTTAAAAAAAAAAAAAAGAATAAAAAGAACGACTTCTCACGGAGAAGTGTGACTTAACTTTTTAACTAGAATTTGGAGTGGGACCCAATGGACAATGAACCGTGAGAAATTGAGGTCTTATGAACTACTATTATATAATGCAACTCTTTTTCATATATTTAAAAAATACATATATACTTTTTCATATATTTATTTTAAAAAAATAGATCGTACAACTCTTTTTTTTTTAAAACACTTGTATAGAAAAAAATTACATCCAAACCATTTTCGATGTCTATTCAGCGTACTGTACACAGTCGATGGACATAGCATTCACTCCTTGGCAAATGGAAAGAAATGCTATTGTGAAATTGGGAAAAAAAGTGATAAAAAGAAATACATTAGTTATACTATGATCATGTTCAAATAGGATCCATGTCCATTTGTATTTCAAACTGCATTTAACCCATCAGTCATTATAAGCTATAAACTCAACTCTTGATCATTATGAAATTCAATTTTTTAAAATTAACTTCAAAAATACCAAGAAACATAATTACACTGAGAAATACCAAGAAATTTGTAGCTCATTTGTAGGGCTAAAACGAAAGAAAATGTTAAGATGTGTACTGAGAAATGTTATTCGCCTCATCTTTGTCTGTACAGGGTGGGGATCAAAATGACCAAACAAATATTCGTAGACATTTGTTTTCTGAACTGGAAAAACTGAGCATATATTCTCTAATAAAATCTACCGTTCTGATATTTTTCCTTTATCATAGCTTAGGACTAGATATTCCTCCATTAACACCCCTACGCTGATCTCAAGAACCTGTGCTGGATCGGCTCCTGGAGCTGTAGCCAGATCGCGGGTAACTCTCCTTCATGTGTTTCATTCAGAAAACTGTTAGGCCTCAGAAGAGTAAATTGAATGAATATAAGAATCCTCATGATGCATATAGTTTTTTTTAATTATTTTTTAGAGTAATTGAGCCGTGCACTGGGCAAATCCAGCATAAAGGTAATATAGTTGAATGATGTTTTAGGGAATTGATATTTTCACACGATTTTTTGATAAATCTACACGGTGGATCTCACAAAATTACCTATAGGGACGGTTTAACTGTCGTTATATATTTATAACAATACTTTTGTAGAGTTCACCGTGTAGATTTTTCAAAAAACCGTGTAGATTTATCAGTTTCCATGTAATATTTGAACGATTAATTAGAAGTTTCCAAACGAAGTGCATCTTTTCCTTTCATTTTTTTCTTTCATTTTTTTTTTTTTGAATTTTATTGTCATTGAAATTCAAATATTGGAATTTTTTTGCTCAATACAAAATAGCAAAGATAAAATGAGATATCCTCAAAAATTTCACATAAATTCAATTGTGACTTCAATTATAATGCTGTGTGTCTCGGATGAAGGGAGAGATAATGAAGTGCCTTCTGTTTCATTTATAGAATTCTAACCTAGTGTTTCAGGTTTGTAATTTTCAGATTTTCCCATGAGTATTTATTTTAGTGTTCAATCTAGTACATGTACATGCAATATGCATCCAAGCCGGGGAAAGTGCAGTCCTGCTGTTTCTCATGCTTTCACTTCTGCAAGAGAATGATCAGTTTGATACTTACACTAATTTAAGCTGACGAATGCGCAGTTAATTGTGTTGTGTATAAACTTGTGCCAGCTTTTGTTGTTGTTGCAAAAATGATGATTAGATATGACTATTTGTACTAATTTAGCTGTCATATTAGGGACTTTCATTTCATGATTAGTCCGATATTTAATATCGTGGACTATTTGTTTTCATTTCTAATGTCATTTGATATCTCAAAAGGGATTCTATAATACTATCTTTTTACCTAGGATTATAATCCATCATCAAATGACCTTAGAAATGACAAAACTTAGTCCATAGGATTAAATAATAGACTAATCATGAAATAAAATAGTTTGTAGTGATAACAAATTAGTACAAATATTCCTATATATCCCACCCTTTACTTTTGCAAACAAATCGAGTTGGTATAATCTCACTTACTTGAGATATGGAGGCTTGACTGTGGGACGGCGAGGAAGTTGCACCATACATCATTGAGTAGGGCATGTTTTCTTCAGCGAGTGCTTTCAATCTCAAAAGTTCTGGCACCACAACCGTGCCAAGATCTGGCCTGTCTTTCCTTCTTAGCTCGGCACACTGCAGAGATATCTTCGCAAAGCTTAACGTCTCTTCGAGTGGCCAATTCATCACGGATTGATCAAGAATCTCACTAAATGTCCCCTTTTCAATAGCCCTTTCAACATGATGAGTTAAACCCATAGGCGACTTTGCAGTTATTAGCTGCAAAAACATGATACCTAGCGAGTATATGTCAGACTTTACACCGAGCATGCCTGTTTGTTGGTACTCGGGGTCTATATAGCAGAATGTTCCAGCTGTTGATGTCATACGGTATTGAGTAACGGTATCTGCAATGGATGGAGGGACAAGTCTGGCCAAACCAACGTCACTAATCTTGCTAACAAAGTTCCGGTCTAGCAAAATATTTCCAGGTTTTAGGTCGCGATGCACTAGTGGTTCTGGTTTTGTCTGGTGAAGAAAAAGGAGACCAGTTCCAATTTCAGTTGCAATACGGAACCTGTGCTGCCACGAGAGCGGTTTTGAGTTTCCTCGCTGGAGAAGACAGTCTTCTAAACTCCCATTCGACATATACTCATACACTAAGCAACCATACTCAGGGCAGGCTCCTAGGAGGAGAACCATGTTAGGATGCCGTATGCAGCTCAGTACTTCAACCTGGCAATGGTTGGGTGAGAAAACATACAGATAAATTATTATGGAACAAATAATCAAATAATGGAGAGTATTATATAAATTAGGTGATGGAAGTATCAAAAGAACCATATAGGAATACTTAAGTGTTGTTCAGTATATGAAGGTCATATATTACCTGCACAAGTTAATATATATACTACTTCCGTTCTAAATTATAAGATCAATATTGACTTTCTAAAAGTTAATTTCAAACATTTTCAAAGTTTAAATTAATGCGAATTCATTTAGTTTATGTCAATATGATAAGTGGGTTTTATATCTATTAATCTTTCAACTTGATTATTTGTTAAACTTCAAGTATTTTAGTTGGTTTTTATGTGTTTTTATCTCGTTTAATAGATTATGGGTTTTTATTATGTTTTGCAGGATATAAGGTCATGGGCATGCATTGTATCAAGTTGGGCATTTGATACGAACCTGACCAGGTCCACATCAAGAGACAATAACTCAATTCAAGCTCCAGGGGTTCATCACGAGATTCTAGTTAATTGGGCTAAAGTTGATTCAAGAATGCTTAAAATGGAGTTCAATCCAAGCCCAACTCAAGTCCAATTTAGCAATCCGCGAGGGAAAAATAAATTATATGATTTAGGCATTTAAAACTCAACATGTTCTACAAGCCCAAATCAATACAAGCCAAAACATCAAACCCATGTTGATGGGAGTCAAGGTAGCAAGGCTAAGGCTTGGGCAGAACCAATTCAAGTTCCTATTGGGTTAGTGACGCAAGCACGAGTTAAAAGATTCAAGGAAGGGAAAAAGGAAGGAAAGACGTTTAGTTTGGCAGATTTTCTTGTCTTGAAACTTAGATTTGATTGTAGAACTCATAAAGATCTTCAATTTGATATGTGGCACGTCCTGTAACTCTTCTCGTATCAAAAGTTATGACCTTTTTACCAACAAACGCTAGCCAGCAAACAATTAGGGCACCGCAGCGCCGTAAGTAAGAATGCCCAGATTGCTTTTGACACAGTAGCACCCAAATCCTTCACAAGCTGAGTCCCTATCAGGTCAAGTTTTGACGCCTTTTTGAATGTTTTTGACTCCCAATTAGATTTGTTTATCTAATTATGCTAGGGATATGACTTGTAACCTATAAATATATTACTTGACACATATTTTAGAGGGAGGAGGGGGGGGGGGGGGGGGGGGGGGTTAACATAGATAAGGATAGTTAGTAGTAGAATACATAATTATAAGTAAGGATTGTTCAAATCCAAAATCAATGCGGGATACAAGTCCCATACCTTGCAATTAAGATCATAACATTCCACAATGCTTTGCGGACCCGATGCCCACACGTGGGTTAGCTTTGCGCTAGACGAATCTAGCCCCGGGCGAACACTGTAATATCGATGTCACCATTCGCGTCGCACGATTGCAATCGGGAGGTAGTTTACATCTTTGATACCAATTATTATAAATCTTGGAAGAACCACGCCTTATAAGCTAGATGTTAAAATTGGAGAACTCAATGCTTATAAATACCCCCACATCAAAGTCTCATTCCATCGATATGGGATACAAGTCTCATACCTTGCAATTAGGATCATAACATTCCTCTACGCTCCACAGCCCTAACGCCCATGCGGGTTGACTTTGCGCTAGACAAATCTAGCCTTGGGTGAACACTGCAATACCGACAGATTCACGCAAGGATTCAAGATTGAAAGACGAATTATAGATCGCGCTTCAAGAATAAGATTTTTATCCTCTAATTCTTTTCTTTTAATTATTTTAATTCTTGGGATGAAGATAATTATATTTATAGATTTGATTTCTTCTTTAATTATGAGTTAATTTTCAATTAAGATTGTAATTAAAACCAATGTGTAGTTTAAATTGATTTTCTTTCTATTTGATTGGCACCATATGAATCGTTTATCATATTTTGTGTGTTCATGTATTTAATTAACTAGCCAGTAATTAATGGGATAATCTATATGAAAATTGAGAAAATGATTATAGGTTTAGATCCGAATATGTTAGTATATGTTCGGGTATTTTGTAAGGGATGGAAACATGAATCGTATATAGGATAAGAATATACCTATATATCTTATGTTATCTTTTGGAGAATCTGATCTTAAAATCCTTGTTAATTTAACTCATAGAAAAATAGTGATTTATTTAGTTCGGATGTTCCCTTTTGCTTCTATTCCCATAATGGTGGATTTAGAAAGGATTTGTTTATATGACCATCAGAAGAAGCATATAAATACTAATAAATTCTCGGTCAACAATTCATCGTGATCGTATAATTAAATAGAAAGTTAAGAAATTTAAATGAAACATTGGGAGAAATTGTGATCTTAAGTCTTTAAAATCTGATTTAATCCTTGTCTTTAGATTAATTTAGTTGTTAATTTTAATTAGTTATTATTTTATAGTTTAAATCAATTGTTTAAATAAAATTAATTTGGTTAAGGATTAGTAATTAGTAATTATTATTAAATAATTCTCTGTGGGAACGATACCTTATTTGTCGTTATATTGCTATTTGATCGCGTATACTTGCGTGTGAATTCCTAAGTATTAAATTAGGCAAACACAATACAATTACGAATATCATAAACTACCTAAAGCTTAATACTAGTTATATGATTTGTTATTTTCTTAACTTTAATAAATTATGTCAATTTTAGATTTGAAAATATCTTAAATTGACTTTTATAAAATCAATAGCGATCTTATAATTCAGAATAGAGAGAATTTATAAAATCAAAATATACCTAAGTTCAGATGAATCATATTATGTCCAGCTACATTACTTTGCTAGAGAGAAGAGAGAGAGGAACGAGGATACTAAGGCTTGAGCCCTCAAAGTGGCTCATATGGGAAGGGGAACCGATTTTATCTAGATTGTGGTTTGTTTCAGTTCGTCAAACCAATATGGGCACGTGACATGCTACATAGGCTAAAAAGCAGTACGCTACAGTATCTTAATACAAGTGTTTATAGTCAAGAATTCTCTTAGAATCTAAATCTAATAAAACTAGGTTTTATAGAATTTTTTTAGTTAAATCAACAAGTGGATAATTTTACAAATAATTTAGTATAAATGTGATGTTTGAGCATCCAATACTAATTTAAAATATTGATATCTGTGAAACTATAAGTAAAACAACAACGAAACATTTCAAAACGTTAAAATTAGAGCATTGGTACATAAGTGTACTGTGTTTGGGACCTAAGTATCAATACGTAGATCTAGTAGGTTAATAAAAATATCTGATAACTTTGCGGGTAACTCCTAAGATGCTCAGAGCGTTGGTAGCTACATTATTTATTTATTTATTATTATTTTATTTTCATTTCTTTTTCCATTTGTAATTTCGGAGGAAAAGTTTCAAGACAATCATTGAAATGCTAACTTTCCCTCATAAATTATGCTTGAGTAAACATAATTACAACTTAAAACTATCATTTGTTTTGAAATTGTTGTATATTTATCATTCCTTAAAAGCTTACATCCTATATGGATATCACCGAGGCCAGAACAAATAAAACAAAATGACGATGATTTTGGGACTTTTAGTCATTAAGATATACTTGCAATCTTGATGACCAATACGCATTAACTCCATAAATTTCTAGCACAACAGTTGTTTAAAACTCCATGGTTTTTGTTCTTCAACGCGTTACCTTTTCTTTTCTTCTTATTCTTATTCATTCTTTTCCCATCAGAATGTAACATGTTATCTTTTTTTCTCGAGTGCATATATTGAATTCGTGCAGAATAGATGTTAATTTGTTCATTGCACGTACCACATACCACTATGAAGTTCTATAGTTTTTTATTGCACTGGTTATAGCAAAAGTTGCATTTTAACTCTAGCACATTGTTTATGGGCCAACACAAATGCAACATTTCCTGTAACTAATATAACGAAAAGCTATAGAACTCTGCAGCGGTATGTGGCGTGACAACTTCACTATAACCGGATCCCACATAGACGAAAAATTATTGAGTGCACTTGGAGTAAATGAATAGTTTGCTCCAACCTCTCACAACACCATATGGTCCACAAGTGGTGGGTCCCGTGTGGACCCCATGGTATTGTAAGAGGTTGGAGCAAATTGTTCATTTGCTCCAAGTGCACCCAATAATTTCTCCACATAGACATACCTCTTGCTGAAACTGTGATCTTCCTTGAGCTGCATCTGGTCGTAGAACCTTAACAGCAACAGGTGTGTGGTCCAAATAACATTTATATACTGGCCCGTAACCTCCTTCTCCAATCTTACGAGATTTTGCAAAGAATTCGGTTGCAGCTTCTATTTCCTCGATTGAATACTTTCTGTACCTTACATCCGACTTGGCAAGGGTAGTTAATACCTTATTCTTCTCTTCTGACTCTTTGAGCGCTTTCATTTCTGCATTAATTCGCTTTTGTGCTTCAATCTGTGCAATCCTTTGAGCAGCTTCAGCATGCTCAATAGCTGCCCTAGACTTGGCCTTTTCCTTTTCAGCAATTGCCAATGCAGCTTCCTCAGATAGTCGCGCCTCTTCTAGTCTCTGCTCTTCTTCCAATTTCCAGCGCTGGAGTTCCATTGCCTACAATACAGATCATGTCAGATTATGCTGTGGAATCACGACCAAAGTTATATGGAACATGGTTCATTTTGGTTCGTCAAACTGATATAGACACGCAACACACTAACCAAAAAGTGGTACGCTAGGTGTATGAATACTTATAGTTAGGAATTCTCTTAGAATGTAAATGTAATAAAACTAAGTTTTATAGAAAACTTTTAGTTGAATCAACAGGGTTGATAATTTTATAAATTATTTAGTACAAATGTGATATTTGAGCATCCAATACTAATTTAAAATATTGATATATGTGCAACTATAAGTAAGACAACAACCAAATATTTTAGTATGCTAACATTAGAGTATTATGTTCGGGAATGCAAGTATCAATACGTAGTTCGCTAGGTCAATAAGAGTATTTGGTAATTTTGATCATGACTGTGTAAAGCTGATGTAATGTTACATACTTTCTGTTTTGCCGAGAGTGCTTCTTTACAGGCTGTACTGTACATATCCATTGTTTGTTTGAGTTCCAGCTTAAGCCTTCTCATCTCTGCTTCCATATCTTCCTGTATGTTAAAGAATATATATCAGTAATGGAATTAATAGTTATATATGCTTATATCCATATTTATGCACAATATTTTAAGAATTAACTATGCAGTTCCCTATAACAAATAATGACAATAAGAAACACAATTGTAAAGGTCTTGAGGGTAGAACCTCAAGATAGCTGGTCCCAATCCCCACAGTTGGGCCAAACTTATCCCAACCAAAAAAAAAAAAAAGGAGAAATAAAAAGAAAAGACAACCGGTTATGGTTACAACAATATGATACTACAGAGCCTCTTGGTTCTCCCAATAATTCAAACAAACATGATATATTTGGGATGTTTCATTGTTTGAAACATTATTATTTGAAAGTTGTCCTTCTCTCCAAGATTTATATCAATATAAGTTTCTGCTCCCTCAACCTCAAACTTTTCCTAACTGTGATAAGAAATATATTCTGAATGAATTAAGTATGAACACTCAACAAAGTTCAAAAGTCAAGTTGAACCAATCCCACATTTTCTTGGTAAAAATAGGATTTTATCTATACGCCTCAAATGGACAAAGGGCTGCAAAAAGTCAATCACAAATAGCTATGGCTTGGTGAGTTGGACCATTTAAATAGTAACATAAGCAACTGACATCTATGCTATCTCAAACCATATGCATTTTCCATCTATTTGGCATATGTTCGATAGTAACCTTAAATTTATAACGTGGATTCTCAAGCATAAATCATTGTTACCACAATGTTCTAAAAATTCCCCCTGCCTAGGCGGTTCTCTACCGCCTCGATTTGGCTGAGCACCTAGACAGAACTAAACCTCTACTTTGAAGCTCTACAATTAGAATGAATTTTTTAAGCCTTAAAAGATTTTTTGGGTAATTTTTCATGTAATTTTTTTTTTTAAAAATACATCTACTATATCTTGTATAGTATAAAAAGTATATATAATAGAAAAATAGAAAAATAAATAAATGAGACTGCCTAAGAAAATGTCTAGTCGCCTAGTAAAACTCCTAGGCACTGGGTACTCCCTTCGCCACCTAATGACTTTTAAAACACTGAAAATTCCTACATTATATTTGTGCATTTAGTGCAGCTAGATTAAACATTGATTTCCTTACCATTGGCGGTGATGTAGAAGGATTAAAATCACTTTCATACGAGACATAAGAGAGTTCAGGTGGTGTGACCGTATCCACTGATCTGCGTCCAAATTGATATGTTTCAAACCCTTGGTTGTCAAAATCTGATAAGTTTGAAAGTCTAGGGGTTGAACTCGTTTCAAAACTGTCACCGAACGAAGGAAACATGCGCTCAGTGCTCGGTCTACCGGAACTGATAAATGATATGTCACTATTGGGTTGTGAGAGTTCATATGGTTTGCCATTTGGTCCTCTCCTGTTAGTGAATGGTGATCTGTTGCAGTGATAAAATATCAAGTATTTTAAGCTAAGAGAGAAGGGTGTTATAATCAATAAAAAAAACTTATGATTACTGGAAAAAATATGAACCATTGTAGTCAAATATACTTCATCTTTTTCTATGTCGTGGAAAGTTAATGGTCCGTTTGGTAATTATTTCTGCTCTCAAATTGTTGTTTCTACTACTAATTTTTTTTTAAAACGGAAGCAAAAAATGTTGTTTGGTAAGTTTGGTAACTAATTCTGTTTTGAAAAAAATAGAAGCAAAAACACACTTCGGAGCAAAAAGGTGAAAACACAAAATTATTTATTCAATTTTGACAATATAAAGAGCCATTCCAACTCTAATGAGATTCAGACATTGAATCTTATTAACAACAAAATTTCAAATTTTACTTCTTCATAAAGTGAAATAAAGCTAAAATTTAAACAAAGTTATTAGGGAGGGTTCGTTTGGTAACTATTTCTTTCTACTTTCATCTTTTTACTTTTTAATTCTATTTTCATTTGTTTCTACTTTCACTTGTTTTCACAAGTGAAAATATAAATAAAGAAACATTGTTTGGTAACTATATTTAAATATTAGATTTCATTTTATTATATATAGAAATAAAATTCTAATTTTTGTTGTTAATGAAATTCGATGTCTGACTCATTAGAGTTAAAATGGTTCCATGTGTTGCCCAAATTGTAGAACCAAGTTTTTTGGTTTTTTCACTTTTCTGATGTCCAAAAGAGGTTTTGCTTCTATTTTTTAGAAGCAAAAACAGTTTGCAAACAACATTTTCTGCTACTGATTTAAAAAAAAAATAGAAGCAGAAACAAAAAATTGTAAGCAAAAGCAGTTACCAAATGAAGATTATTTTAACTTGCCTGAAGCTTGAATCATTTTGAATGCTCTGAGAAGATTGTTCGGACGGCGGCCTTGGAACTCCTGATAGGAAGAGAGATGTATTAACTGAAAGTTAGCATGTGAAAGGCAAACGATATTGAAATAGTATGGTGTGTGGTTGTCATAAACTGCTTGCTTACCTTTCGAATTGAAGGCATTGGGTATTGCTATCTCCTCAGATTTAGAGCTGGCCTGATGCAGTATTTGGTTACGGAGTGGTGCAGCAATTGGGGCAGGTCGTGAAGCAGCTCGCGTGGTGGAAATCTTTCCTTTAGAGATAACATATACAGTACAAAAATCTGGTACCCCTTTCGACACATTCCCTGGAATATCTTTTGCTTTAAATCTTCTGCGAGCAAATATTAGCGAACTTAGAACTTCAGGATTTGTGAGGTAGTTGCACCTTAAATTTTTTACACACTTCATTTGAACAAATCAATGGACTCGATTTGGAAAGTTCGAAGGAATGTGATTATTACTCGGGTGTTCAAAAAATTCAATTTTACTTTTATTTTTTATCCAATCGGTTAGTATCGGTTTTTATAGTATCCATATTTTTTATTTTTTATACTTTTTGATATTGTTAGCGATATAGATATTTTTGAATTTTGATAAAAACTAATATACCGAAAGAACTGAAATAAATAATATAATATTAAATTTATATTAATTATTATAATATATATAATTATATATATATATTATTATAATTTATAAATTAATTAATATATGATTATTATTTATAAATTATAATTATATATATTACTAATCAGTATAAACCGAAAACCGAACCAAAAAAACCGAACTGAATTTGTACCAAACCGATAATTCGGTACCGGTATCGGTTCTTGTTTTAGCGGCATTTTCGGTTCAGTACCAGTTTGATTTTTTTACCGATAGACACCCTTAATGATTGCTCGGGAATGGAGAGATCAAAGGAAAATATACATTTTTATTATGCTTGGAATATTGTGCAAACACGCGGTTAGGATGTAATTATTTATGAATTGGGCCAAGACAAAATCCGATTTATTATTGGACCAGGCTAAGGAGAAGTTCAATTCATGTATGGGCTTGATCTAGGTGATTAGCCCACACGGCTTTCTTTAGACAGATTGACTTAGGTAGAGGTATCTTAATTGGTATAAGATTTTATTTGCTTACTTAATGAAGAGAGGGAGATCTAAATTAAAAGGGAATCTGTTGGTAATTAATTAAAGTAATAAGGAGTTGGGAAGGGACTCTTACACCTAGTTGGGTTCAGGTAAATGTAAACTTATAAATATATCTAAGCACAAGTGGAACTAGACTTGACAATTTTGGCCCTACCTGGCCCTGCCCGCCGGTCAAAAAACGGGTTTTGGGCCTTTAAAATGTAGTCCAAGAAAAGTTGGGCCATTTTTTACTTGGCTCACAGGCTAATATATATATATATATATTTTCTTTTATTGTTTGACATTGTTGACAAAAAAAAATATTAACTTAAAAAATGAATCAAAAAGAGAATTATAAAGAATATAATCTTAAAAAATAATACAAAAAAGTATTATGAATAAGATAAATATCACCTTTAGTCTTCTTTCTTTTATTTTTTACTCTCTTATCTTTAATAATTAATATTATATACATTTATCAATTAATTAATTACAAGATTAGTTACATTTTAATGTATAAGAGTACAAAATATTTATAAAATTATTGATTATTTTATTTTATTTATTAATAACATTAAATGATTATGTAGAAGTTATGTGTCATAATTGTAAATAATTAGTGTCAATATTTATTTCAAATTATAAGTTATAATAATAAAAAAATACTCAAATGGCCCGCAGGCCGGCACGGACGGGCCATAAGCTTAACTTTTTCAGCCCCCCAAAAGCTGGGTCATTTTTGACCCGACCCGTTTGCCAAGTCTAAGGGGAACTAAAACACAATTTACTATCATCTAACAGAATCCTTATTTTTCAGCACATAAGCCTTTCGTTATCAAGGAAGTCTATAATCACAATAATATTATAGTGAATTTCTTATTTCTCTTCGTAGTTTTTTTTCAATTGGGTTTTCACGTAAAATTCTTATGTTCTCACTCTAAATTCTTGCAATTATTTATGTTTGACGTCTTTTTACTCGTTGTTTGGTGATTTAAATGAGCGGTACTAAATTTGGCGTTAACACGCGCATTGTTGTAGTTTTAGATAATTTGATTCATGGTATTATTTCGAATCCAGTGATTATAAGATTGTTATATCCACTTACTCCACCTTGAGCCGTTATATGTAAATCTAGCTTACGCTAGTCTACTTTTACAAGTCAGTTTACAAGAAAAATACAACTCGAATAAAATCAATTGTCAAAATCGTAACCTACTTGACAATAATGGTAAACATTGGTTATAAAAGTAAACTCTGATTTTTTGACACCGTATAAGGAGAAAGTGAACTCTCATTTATATATTACTACAAGTCTATAACAGAATAGAACTATCGTTATCTGCAAAAGTATTATTGGTTATTTAACATCCCAACATATTGTTTTCTGTTATTAAAGGATTAAATATTAATTAGGACTTGAGAAATCAAAAAATTAAAATTATCGGCAAAAAAAAAAAAAACTGTTAATTTTACAATGCATACCATACCTAAGAAAACCACCTTTTGAGCCAGCACCAAGAACCAAAACCTCTACTGCCGATTCTGTAATGTATTGGATTAATGCTCTGGCTACATCTGAATCATCTAGCACAGCGTCTTGACATTGAATCTGATAACAAGTCAGTTAGCAGGTGAATATGAATATACATAACTTGAAACTTGTTGCTATAAAAAAAAAATGAAGATGCTTTTGAGTTTCGGACAGAGAAGAAATGAATAGAAAAGGCTTAATTTATAATAAAGAAAAGAATAGAAAACCTTTTATAAAGGAAAGAGAAAGAAAACTTAAAGTTTACATTTAGATTACTTATTTACCCTTATATTGTGTTTGCAATGTAGACGGTATGACAGAGATTATAAAAGATTTGCTTATGTTTTCCATTCATCCATTTTTTTTTCTTTTCCGTTCATTACAAAATTTGATAATAAAAGAATTGGACAGAAAACTCAAGTTTTTCGTTTCCATCTCTTCATTGTGTAAACTATATAGACATCAGTTAATTTTAATATGCTTTTCTTGTCATTTTCTCACTGAAATTAAAACGAACAATAATAAGGTTGAAGCTTGAGTACTCACATCTTTTCGTGCACAAAAACAACGGAAAGGCATGAATAATTCCTTGCAAGTTTGCGATTCATATTCTCCGGACACCGATCCAGTTTCATCAGAAATCTGGCTCAATCCTGCAGCCAGAAGAATCATAACAAAGTTAATTTTTGTGAATATTATCAGATGACCATGGCTTTATTTTCATATACTTGTTACATAAGGTGCAAAAAACAGATCTGCCCATTGGCAAAAAAAGTGTCCAAATATTCATAGTTTTGCAAAATCACCAAGGGGAAAGAGAAAACTAGAGGAACTTGATTTTTTCAATTTTTTTGAATCCATATTATTAAATTTTCAGCTTTGTAGGACAAAAGTGACCTAGACATGTTGATCTAAACACTTTTTTTTAGCTTGTGTCATGGTTTAACAAAGTTTACAAGCTTTTACATAATATCACTGTTTCACAAAAAATGTCATCTTTTAGTTAGATAAAGTGACACTCGAGTTTTGTCGTTGTAATTACATTATTATGTCACATGTGCTAAATTAATTAATTATTATTTTTAAGAATAAATATGAAATTAAATGAGAGTAAATTCTATTTACACCATCTAATATAACCTCCACATTTTGAGAGAAAATCAAGAAGTTTTGGTTGTGTTAAAAATAATTAAATCGATTTTATCGTGATAAATAATATTACATAATTTATTAACACAATCAAAACTCCTTCATTTTCTTTATAAATACAAAGAGTTGTGGATGGTGTAAAAATACTAATTTACCAGCAGTTTGTACAGAATTAATTCTCAATGAAAATATATCCTTAATATTTATAAATGAGACTCTTTTTGCAAAACGAATATTAAACATTCATAATCAAGAGATTGTTTTAATAATTATATAATTGAAAACAAGCAAATATCATAATAAATCCAATAAAAAAACTAATATAAGGTTTGTTTAGCTACCGGTGTTTATTTCAAAAGTACTGCATCAAAATTAGCGCATTGCGATTGAGCCCAATTGTTACATTTAAAATAAGCTGTTTGAACTCCAAATGCCAGTAACCAAACATAAACATAATAACCAATTGCCAAGGTGTGAGAAGAAAAGAGAATTACTTTGGGAGAAAATTGATGGGGAAGAAATGGAGGATCCGGATGATGAAGATCTGAGCCTGACATGTATCAAAAGTACTGTTTGGCCCTTGCTAAGAATATAATCAACAGCCCATTTCATAGCACTTTGGCTCCCTTTGTCCTTATCTATTGCCACAGCTACCAATTTATTCATTGTACCCATCCTATCTCCATGACTATTTATTGCACTCAACATTTCCCCTCTATCTCTGTTTTTCTCCCAATTTCTCCTTCCTCTTCTTTTTAAAAACTTCAATCTAATTGAAATTTTTTTTCCCCAAAACAACTTTTTCTCTGTTAATTTAAAAGAAAAGGGATCTTCTTGATTTTGCTTCAAAATTTCTCTTCGGTAATTCTTAATTTTTTAAAAATAAAAAATAAAATAGAAAATTAACTTTCAAGAATTTGGAAACTTGAAAAAGGGTAATTTTTTTTTTGACTTCCCAATATTTTGTTTGTTGAATCTCTGGATGTTTGAGAAGAAAAAACTCTGCACTGGTTCGGCTTCTCCTTTCAATTATGTATGAGGAGGTCAATATGGAGAGGCTAATTAATAGGAAAAAAGAGGATGGCTCAGCCCATAAAAAACGGCTCAACTCAGAAAAATAAAAAATAAAAAGAAGATTCTGCAGTTAAAAACGAAAAACCAGGCTTACAAAGAAAAATGGATAAATAAATTACACGGCAGTTAGAACTCCATTTTTGTATTTATGGTTATAAACAAAATATATATATATTTTCAATTTCTTTATCCTAGTTGGCATAAATTTTGAAAAACAATGAGTATAGTTTTAAATTCTTCAAGTGAAAAGCCTATTATACCACCGAGCCATCTGGCCCGATGATATCATCAATTGTTTGCAAAAGCAAAGAGTATAGGTTCAATGCCCCCCTCCCCCCAAATTAGCAGGGGGAAAAAAAACAAAAGTCTATTATGTTTCTCCCTAATACATCTCTTAGATAAGAAGAGTCGTATTTATAAAAATTCTAAATATGGAGAATATATATATATATATATATATATATATATAAACTATGATAAGAGAATTATGTTGGAACACTTGATAATATTATGTAACCATATTTATTATTACCAGGACGAAGTCATATTTTTTTTTTTTTTGGGGGCAGGGACTTAATATTATAAAATTATGAATAATTTAATAGGGTCTAAGAATGCCACCCCTGGTCCAAATTATGTGAATAATTTTACTCTTTCACTTAAAATAAGAATATTTGTGTATTTTGTATATATACACATTTTATAGTATATAAAGTGGAGTACAGGGATATCATAAAAATTAAATTAATATTGATATAGTGATATCAAGAAATTAGAAAGAGTGATATCATGAATTTACCCAAGTGTTAAATTGACTTTTAAAAAAATGAAAAAAACTCTTACATTTGAAAAAACAGTTAACGACGTACTTTTTTATATTTTTTTGAAGAGTATTATATATTTAGTTTTTCTTATGCATCTTGGGAGAGTTTGAAGTAAAAATGTCAAAAATTTATAAACTTAAATATTTAATTGTGTATTTACTATCGCAAGTAGGATCCTAATATTGAGTCTCGCCCCAAACAGCCCACTAAGCCTTATACGCCTACATCATATTTCTAAGCCCAATAGGTTTGGGCTTGTCAGTTTGCCACTTAAGACACATACTAATTACCATATTCAATACAATCTCTTATATGTTAATTACATTTTCTAATAAGATCTCATACTACACAATTCTTATTAGGAATCGGGATCCTATTGAGTCAGTATAACTATTATAAATACAGGATAAATAATATAGGTACACATATAATATTCTAGCCTATTAAATATTTGTAACCTCCATTAATAGGCTACCAGAGATATGTTCTAACTCTTACACTAAAAGTATCCTGTAGACACCCAAATATTGCACTTGTCTACTAACCTGGGCAGGAGGGCAAAATCGTCATTTCGCATGGCCTGCGAGAGGGAATAATGAATTTCAGCACAGTCATGACAAGTAAACACGACAACGAATTGACATTGAATTGCGCATTACAGGGATACGAATTGATCCAGACGAATCGAAACAGTTAAAACATCCTACCAACAGTCCCTAGATTGCGAGATACAAATAATACAGCGAAAAATAATCAACCACATGTGCTAAGTATCTCATACATCCTTTCCTTAACAACTTTTCGGCCTGCAACATCGTCAGACAACAAGATTGTCTAGGCGATTTGCTACCATAGAACACTACCTTAGACTTGGAAGGAGTCTAAAGGTTTACACTTTTCTTTTGGCAGTCAATCACCACCACATAGCTATGTAACCAATCCATTCCCAGTATCACATCAAATTCTCCTAACCTGATGGGAATTAAGTCAACTAGCAGGTTATGCCCTCTTATTGTCAAACAACAATTTCGATGAATATTTTTCACCTTGATTACTTCCTTGTTGGCTACTTCTATATTCAATACATGTTCTAACTTTACTTGAGGCAATTTCAATTTCTTAGCAAATTCATTAGATATAAAGGAGCAGATAGCACCCAAATCAAATAACACATATGCATTTATATCATTGACTGGAATGATACCTGATACCACATCCTTTGATGCCACTGCCCTGTACTGTCATGTTAAAAGTGCGGGTTGTTAGTCTCCCTGGCTGTACAGATCCTCCTATCGCCAACTTTCCACTAGTATTTCATTTACATAATTCCCTCCATCCGCTTTCTTCTTTGGACAATCCTTAATCTGGTGCCTCATTTTCCCACAATAGAAACATCCTTTGGTTGCCTTCGGTATTGGACAGTCTGGTGCAATATGTCCTTCTCGTCCGCATCTGAAACAAACATTCTTTCCTTTTAAGCACACTCTTGAGTGCCTTCTTCCACAGTTAGGACACAGTTCTATTTTCTTCTTTGATCCGCCTTGTTTACTCCCAACTGGGTTACTGTTACTATTCCACTTTCGTTTGTTGGAGTTGCTTCCACCACTGCTCCCTTCTTTGTTAGACTAGTCACTTCTTTTCTTCTTGCTCTACTGTTCTTGCTTATACTTAGTCAAGACTTCACTGTCTCCCTCTGCTAAAATAGCCTTTTCCATTACTCCAGCAAATCTACCAATCTGAAACATTGACACCTTGCTATATATCCATGGCTTCAATTCGTGCTCAAATTGTCTGCCTTTCCTTTGTTCTATGTCCACCTGGTTTGGAGAAAACCTTAGCAACTCATTGAATTTTGCCGCATACTTGGCTACAGTCATATTTCCCTGTTTTAGCTCTACGAACTGCACCTTCATCATATCTTGCGTCACTGGAGGAAAATAAGCCTCAAGGAAAATTTCTTTAAATCTCTCACACGGTGCAGCTCCTGTTCCCAGACTTCCTTTACTGGCAGTCCACCAATAATTTGCTTCTCCTTTTAACATAAATGTGGCAAAAGCAGTTTTCTGTTCTTCTGCCACGTTCGCTACATCAAACACATTTTCCATCTCAATCACCCAATTCTGGGCCTCTATCGAATTCATCGTCCCCTTAAACTCTAGGGGTCCTACAGCTTTAAAATCTTTGAAGGTAGCAATTCTGGCAGCTACCGGTTGATCAATCACAGGCTTTACATTTCTATTCTGAAAAGCTCCCATCAACAAATCTACAAACTACTGCATGGGATTAACTAGCTCCTCTCGACCATTTATCGACTCCTCTAGTGGAGGTTGAACACTTGGTCTGCGTCTAGGCGGCATTTCTGTTTAAGAATTTTCATCACGATTAATATATAACAATTTCATATCATATTCTTATGAACTTTAAATACATAATCGTGTCGACACACATTTAATAACTGAATTTATATTCATAAACAACTTGACTAGTGTCTAGCATATTACATTACATGTAGCACATTGCTATTAACTTTTCATCCCTTCGGACCATATAAGTCGGGATTCACATATAACTTTATACAACAAACTTAGACCTTCCCTCCTTACAAAAGAGGTTACATGAGACTTTTTATCCATTCTATAACAAAACTAGGGATTCACATAACATACACACATAATTATACATACATAAACATATACATCTATTACATATATTCTACGGGAGCATCCCTCGTCTCATTGCGTCGTCGTATTCTTCATCCATAATTGTTATCACCTTCCATCTGCTCAAAGTGCTTCTAGTCTGATCGTACTCTACAGGGTAATAATGTACCCTATCCTGTGCCCTCCCAAACGTCGTGCGAAATGCGTAACCCATATCGTCCATTCTCACTTCCATGCCATCAATCCTGGCCTTCTTGGCCCTAACTTCTTCTTCCACTAGGTTTATCCTTCTCACTGCTTTAGCCCCGGCATGTTCATACGTGGCTATCTCAGCATTTGCTTCCCTCAACTTAGCCTCAAAGGCTTCCTTATCATTCTTCAATTCCTGCACCTTCTATTCTTCTTATCTCAGTTTGTCTCCTAGTTCCATATTCCTACCAACCAACACTTGAACTATCGTTTCATTCTGCTCTACAGCTATTTGTCGTTCAGTTGCTTGAGTCTCCAATTCTAATATTCTGTCCACATACTCACTATTCTGAATAGCTCACCCACTACAATGGTTTTGATACATTGCTAAGACACCACATATTACACACTACACCCCTACACTTCTCCAATTGGCCAACACAAACCAATTGGGAACCAATAGTTTCACAAGCACAACTAAAGACACAAGTGATTACAAATATTATCTTTCACATTAACCCAATGTAAACTGTAACGTAGCACTTGAACTGAACTTTCAAACTCAATGAATAGATCCTGTAGATTCGAACCCTCTTAGTTGTGCATTGTCAATGGAGGCCTAGGTGGAATGAAGGTAGATTAGGATCGGATATGGGGACAGATTCGTGTTCGTATGTGATTTTTATGGTCAAAAACCTATTTTGAGGTATAAAGTGTAGTCAATACTTTCAAAAAGCTATTTTTAAACTTTATGATGATAGATCTAGATTATTTATGAAGATCTATAATTAAAAATGCTAGATATGTATTCTAACATATTTTGTATGTAAAGTGATGAAAGAAAATGTTGTATAAACATGTTTTGTTTTAAAACCTTAGTTGGATGTTTAGGTTGTATATGTGTGTTTTATGACATGTAAGTCATCTATGTGTTTTATGTGATTGAATCAAAGTTGAAAAAAAAAACTTGAAATTCTGAAATTTGTGCTACCGCCGCAGCTGTGGGTTAGGACCACCGCGGCGATCAAGTTCATTGCCTAGTTAGGCAGTTTGGCAAACCGGGTCGGGTCGGGTCAGGTCTGGTCTGGGTTGGTTCAAATTAGGTCAGAAAATGTAATTTAATATAATATTATTATTAGACTAAAATTAAATAATTAAAATATTATTAAATGATTAATAATATTGGAAAATAAATAAAATATTATTAAATAATTAATAATATTAATAGGTGAATAAAATATTATTAAATGATTAATAATATTAATAGATGAATAAAATATTATTAAATGATTAAAAATATTAGTAAGTGAATAAAATATTATTAAATAATTAATACTATTAATAAATGATTAAAATATTATTAAATAATTAATAATATTAGTAAGTGAATAAAATATTATTAAATAATTAATAGTATTAGAAGTGAATAAAATATTATTAAATAATTAATAATATTAACAAAGGATTAAAATATTATTAAAGGACTAATAATATTATTAAGATGATAAAATATTATTAAATTATTAATAATATTTGTAAATGATTAAAATATTATTTAATAAGTAATATTATTAGTAAAAGGGTAAAACATTATTAGATGACTAATAATGTTAGTAAGTGTTTAAAGTAATTAAGTGATTTAGATGTTATTAAATGATTAATAATATTAATTGAATAAATTATTATTAAAATAATTAATAATATTTAAAATATTATTAAATGATTAATAATATCTATTTGTCGTTAATATATTACCAAATGTATTAATATTATGAAGTGATTGATATGTTTTTAAATGATAATTGTGTTATTAAAATATTATCAACAGTTGATAATATTATTAAGAGATTAAATGTTGTGATTAAGTGTTAGATGATTTAAGTGATGTATTATAAGGTTATTAATGTAAGATAAACCTGTATGCGATACACTGATTAGTAGATCAACATTATTAATGTTTAGGTCACCCAAAGAAAGTTAATTTAAGTTGATTAGCAGTAGTCAGCGGAATAGACAAGTTTTTCTGAACCATAACTCAATTATCATTGTGCAAATTCCTAAATTAAATCTTGTGTTTATTATGCAAGTTTCTTCTAAAATCCAAACTCATTTCATTACGCAAGTTATTTTTAAAACCTAAAACTGTTTATTGTTCAAGCGGGATTAATTATTGATAATTATTCTATTATCACAATTGTTATTGGTACTTGCACTTATATGCATTTGCATGATTTTTTTTAATATGAACTATTTAAAGAAGTAGATCTATGCCAATTGTTTTGGCTAGACATTGTATGTATCATTTCATTAATTTGAATACTTTTGAAAAGTTATCCAAACCTGCAGTTGGTGCAGACTCGTATAGTAAGACTGAGTAAAATAACCCTTATAATGGGATATTCTCTATTGGAAATGAAAATCTTTTCGCACACTATAACTTAATATTATGCATATACATAGGATAAAAGAAGATTGATCCACTCGAGTGTCCAGTTTGAGTGTTTACAATTTTGTAATTGTTAAATACTCCCGAGGTAGTCAGATATTCCTTGGCAAACTCTCCTTACTTATGAGATATTCAGTTCTGTGACGGAAAGTTCTCACGTATGTTCTTGGTTCTCTTTAACCAACTCAGTAGTAAATATTCTACAAATTCTTTTATTGAATATAGTACATATGTTGCATGTCTTCATAATTATTGAATATTATTAAAGTTTTAAAAAAGTAATTCTTTTTTGTTATTCATGATATATCTTCATTGCTTGTTTAAACTTGCTGAGCAAAGTAGTTGCTCACTCTTGCTATATCATGAAAGCGAAGCCCATATGTTCTAAGAAGGACAAAGGCAAAGAAAAGGCAACTGAGTAGAACGTGTAAAAGCAATCTTTAATATTATTGTATGTCATATGTAACTCTTTTATGTAATGAGATATTGCATGTATTTAAGGTTAGTGGAACTTGAGATAATGGTATATTTTGTAATGAATCTAATTATATTTTTCGCTAGTTATTGAAGATTAAGTTTATAAATGTTGTTTAAGTATTGGTTAGTGAGCACCGAACCCGAGGTTTAAGGGCCCCGGATTTGGGGGGTCATAGGTTGGCATCAGAGCTATAGGTTATAAACCTTAGGTAGGAAAAAACATTAGGATTATGACCTTAAAGAAGATAAGAAAAAATTATATAGAGTTTAAATGATGAATTATGAAAATTCATTTAAGATAAGATAATAAAGTGAATTATATGGTTATTTAAAAATGGTAGACATAGGATGTTATGAAAGACTAACTAAGTCGTTCGTTTGGTTTTGTAGGATGCCTGAGATGAATAAATTGAGTCAATTAAGAGGAGTTGAGCCATAGTTGGAGTCTAATTTGAATCTTATGGCTAGTAACGTAGAAATGAAGGATAAGAGGTCTCCTCAACTGAAAACTAAAGTTAGAGAGGGAGGTGTGTGATCTAAAGACGTAGAAGAAGAAGTTGCAGATAGAAAAGGAGACTATAAAAGAGTATTGGGAAGAAGAAGTGGTTAAACAAATGCAGGCTGAAGAGCAATGTAATATTGTTATAAAGCAATCAAATGGCTTAGAGATAAAAGTCCAGAAAGGAAAAAGTAAAATAGATTGGATGAATTATGCTTTTAGATTGGCTTTGAAACAAATCCAGTCAAGAGTGCACAATTATCCGAAAGATTATGGCCGGACGCAGTGCACTATTAGCTGTAGACGGGTAAAAATGATCAGGGGTCAAGAATACGAAGAAGCGATTAGGCGAGGAATATAGGGATAACATAATAGAGATATAATTATTTGGTCTATTAATGAGATAAAATTCTAACTTTTGTATATGTAAAGGAATTTTTATTGATGTAAACCTTAACCCTAGAAAGATAAGGGGTATGTGGTATTACATATGTTAAATTCTAAATTTTGGAGTATGTAGTATGTTAATGTAACCCTATATATTAGGGAATGGATGTGAAAGGGATAACATAACGCTATAAGATGTGTAATGTATTATGAAAAGCATATTAATATAATATATTTATAAAATGTGCTTGTGATAACTAAATTCTACTAAAGAATATTGAGGTAAATGAAAGCATGAATAAAATGCTTAGAAGACGAATGATTAAAAGTTAAGACATTAATAACTTATACTTGAAATAAATAAAGGAGAAATTAAACTGGTTTATGTTTATTTTGTTTTTAGAATGTCACCTCGAAATTGAAAGCGAATGCAAGAAGAAGAAGAGGTAAGGAATAAACTGAGGGAACTAAATTAAGATCCCTTTCCAACAATTGGTGAAGTTAATAGTAAAAGTCTATAAAGAAGGTATCAATAAGTGTAAGAAGAGTCCGATGGAGAATGTGACGGTCGAAAAAGAGATCACTCCAACGAAAAAAGAAAATGTTAATCATTCAACAAAGCATAAAGAAGCTCAAACTGAAGAAGATAATAGCGAAAATAGTAGAAACTTTAAAAGGAAATGGAAGAACGACAAATATAAACTTGAAGGAAGCCAGTCAAAGAGGATAAAGGCGTCTGCTTGTACTAATTGTGGTAAGAAGCACATGAAAACATGCTTAAAAGGAAAATTGGTATGTTAAAATTACAAACAAGAGGGACATATTGCTCCCAATTGCCCTAATCCAAAATAGGGATGGTGTTTCAAATGTCATGAACTGGGTCACCATATCAAGGACTACCCTAAGAAGAGTTAGTCCCAACGCATTTAAAGACAATGGTAATGGAGAGGAGAAGTATTGCGACATCTAAAAAGTGTGGCATGCTTCAGTAGTAATCTAATAGTAGTATGTTTTTATTATCTATGTATGTCGATAAAGGTGAATCCCAATTTTTGTTCAATCAAGGGATATGTTGTTGTGTAATTCTGACTTTTGTGGTCTTTATGGGATATGTATGTTTTAGCAATATGCTTCGAGATGTAAAGTGTTCGGCACTATTGTTTTGCATATGAATATAAGTGTGTTATATTTATGTGTTTTGAAGCAATTAAGTGTTCATTAGAAGTTTAAATGCCTTGAAAATAATATGAGTTAAGGAGCATAAAAGACAGGATAATAATATAAAATTTTAAATTTAACAGACAATGTCGCCGCGTAAAAAAAATCAACCCCCACCACCAACTCCTGAAGAATCTATCAATGCAGACGGAGGACAGCCAATCCCGGTACTAGAATTTGCGGAATTACTTTTGGAAATATTCCATAATCATAATACTAATGCCACGAGAGCACCAAACCCTGCCGCTCTACTGGTTAATTTTAAAGACTTTAAAATAGTAGGACCGCCGGAGTTTTAGGGAATGAATGATCCGATCGATGTTCAGACTTGGATTGAAGAGATGGAAAAAGTGTTTGAAGTGGCTCATGTTGTGGAGGAACAGAAGATATTATTTGCCACATTCATGATGAAAGGAGAGACAAACTACTAGTGAAAGGCCAACAAAAATCGAATAGGGGAATGAATGATTACGTGGACTCATTTTAAGGAATTTTTCTTTGAATGGAAGTCAAATATTTGGAACTCAAATAAGGGAACATGGCGGTAGCGAAGTAGGCCACCAAGTTCAATGAATTAGCGAGATTTGATCCACATCAAGTGGACACGGAAACGCGTAAGGCAAGAAGGTTCAAACAAAGATTGAAGCCCTGGGTATTTAGTAGGGTAGCTTCTTTACAAATCAATATGTTCTCAACACTATTAGAGAAGTCAATCATAGCGGAGGGTGAATGTGAAGCACTGAATAAGTACAATAAAGAGTAGAAGAGGAATCAAAGCGATGGAGAAATCAAGGATGAGAGTAATGGTGGTAGCAATTCAAACAAATACAAGTGAAATAATAATAAAAGCTGTAACGCCCCCAAATCCGGGTCCCTTGAACCACGGGCTTGGTGCGCACGTGACTATCTACCCTGTCATTTCATCCAATCAATCTGAATAAAATAATGATAATAAGAACTTAATTTACATTCAACCATAACTAATCCCAGGTTCTACGTACCTTTATACATACCATCTGTCGTATCTGATATATTACAACATATAATAATAATTACACACTAATTACAATAATAACAAAACTATTGCTGGTTGGCTTTTCCTTTACCCTTGTCTACTCCAGACCCCTCGGTCTTCTCTGGCTTAGCTGAAATATCATGAATGAAAGCAAGAGTGAGCTTAAAATAGCTCAGCAAGTAATTAAACATGAGATAACATGATATTTCAGAATGAAGGATATAGTTTGTTTACAATAAAATGTAAGTATGCGAATCAATCTTGACTTGTAGCAATTCAATACATGATGAGAAAATCAAAACATAAACTGAACATAAATATCTGAGAACATGGAACTTTTTAATTGCTGTATGGTCACAAGACCAAGAACACGTTAAGAACAATATCCATCTTTAAGACCGATACTGTCCAAAGTATTTATAAAACGTTAAGAGCAATCTCAATCACAAAGACTGACATTACCCACAATGGTAATAATAACAGTTTAGATGCGTACTCTGGGTGATCAGCCCATCGTACTTTATATTGTGCACAACAACATCTAACGACGCAACCACGTCATAATTAATTCATTTCCTTTAGCCTTTATTTCCCCTTGTTAATAGGGTTGTTCTGTTACAGCATAACGAAGAGTCCGCACCACCACAATGTGGATTGGAGAACGTAACAATCAATAACTGGATTTAACATGAAACATACATGTGTCTAGCCAGAACCAAAATTGGCATCGACTTTTTCAAGATAGTTCGATAAGAATTGAACTTTAGATGATAACATGAATGTACAACATGAATGTCTGTTCAAGAATCTGAAATTAAAAGTTTAGTCAGAAAACTTGCCTTGGTCCTCATATATCACAACTGGTAAAATATTATCCCGTCTAGGACCTACATGACCATAATATTGGTTCATGCATTAGTTATGTACACATGCATGCCATTACTTGCTATATAAGCCATCACTTAGTTTAACATAACCCTAATCACGTAACACATTGTTTACTTAAGCCTTAGGATCTACCATATTGATTATTTTTATCAATTTATGGTTTACATATGTGTTTCTATCATTAAATATCAAAACATTACAATTTGGAAGTAAAATAATTATTTTTCAAAAATCAGGTCACGGCACCCCGGCGGAGAGAACCGCGCCCCCAGCGAGATCCTCTCGGCCGAACAGCGCCCCGGCGACGACTGATCTCGCCCCGGCGTATCCCATGCAGAAGCACTGCGCCCCGGCACAGTTACAAGAGTAAAATACTGCGCCCCGGCGCAGTACTAGTTTTTCAGAAATTTTTTTCTTTCAAAAAACTGAGCTATCTTTGACCCTAATGTGAATTTACCAATTCCAACACTTCATATAGCACGTATAACACATAATTGACTTGCGTGGATTTTCGAAACATTTAAAAATCATTATTTGAACCTATTTTTCCAAAGATTTCATTTTAGTCGTATTTTAACGTTTTAAATTGTTTAAAACGGTCGTTTATCGCCATAAGTGTCAAATTACTTCCAATTCGATTCTAACACGTGCATATACATAAAACTTACATGCTTGGCCTAATTTGAACCTCCATAAACCAAAATGGCCAAAAATCAACCATTGGTTGCATTTTATCATTTTACAAAATTATCTCAAAAACCATCTTTCACTCTTGGAATTCTATACCTCACATGCATGACCACATACACAATTAGCAACTTGATATACACATATAGCTTATATATGTACCTTCCAATGCACTTTACAGATTATAATTTGGTTTAGCCAAAAAGTATAGCCTAGTATTTGATTTTCCTTCATAAAACATGCTTTAGACTTTATTCATGTTTCTATACATTTCTTTTACCTCTCAAGCTAGGTTTCATCATGTCTAGCAACTTAAAACACACAATCAAAACTTAGATCATAATTTTAATCTTAGCTATTCATGTAAATAGTACACCACCTTTGCTATACACAACTCAATCACTAGGTTTTCATGATCTAGCCAACTTGAAGCACATATATCACATAATATACACATATAATCAACAACTCATGCATGGCTTCATCTATTTCAACATATAAACCCATGATCTTTGAAATTTATATCTTAAACTATTCCATACCTTCTTCTAGCTTTGCTTCTTCTTGCTAAGAACCTTGCTAACACTTGATTCTCCACCTTAGTAGCTATTCTCTTCTCTCTTGATTACCTCTTCTTGAATTTCTTCTAAGATTTTAGCAACCCTAGCTCCTCTTTCTCTCTTTCTCTCTTATCTCTTACCTTGCTAGAACTTTCGTAGGAATGAAATGAAATAGCCAAGTGAAATGCTGAAAATCACTTGCATGAAGGCTTATATCACATGTCTAGCAACTAACCATGGTTAGCATACATACTCAAGCATGGTTAGGGTCAAACTAGTCATTCTCCATGATTAACTAAGGATATCTTGGACATTTAGCTATCTTGGGATATAAAGGTCATAACACAACTTGTTAAAATTCTTTTGGTCATTAACCAACTTCCTAGCATTTCAATTTCTATGAATTTTTCCTAACTTCCTAATTTAATTCTCTAAAAATCCAATTTAAATCCAATTTGAACCAAATTCATTTCATAATTCTTGTATTTAATTCCACCATTTAATAACTCATAATATACATGTCCCAAATTACATGTCACACCTCTAAATATTTTATTTCCATTAATACCTTATTTACAAGAATTCAATATTCATTTATAAATTAGGATTTTATATATAGCAAAAATGCGTATCGTTACATTCTTCCCTCCTTACAAGGATTCCGTCCCCGGGATCACTATTACAAACTTACATAAACAAACTTGGATATTCTTTCATCATTTTCTCTTCTAATTCCCACGTTGCATCTTCCACATTATGGTTTCTCCATACTACTTTTACAGAAGGGATTACCTTGTTCCGTAAAATCTGCTCCTTCCTGTCGATGATTTGAACAGGAGTTTCTTCATACGTTAAATCCTTTTCGATCTGAATTGGCTCATATTCGATTACATGCTTATAATCTGGTTTGTAGGGCCTTAATACCGACACATGAAATACATTATGTATGTGTTCCAATTCTGGAGGTAATGCCAAAACATATGCTACTTCTCCTACTCTTCTCAGTATTTCAAAAGGTCCAATGAATCTTGGACTCAACTTTCCTTTCTTTCCAAATCTTATCTTCCCTTTCCAGGGAGATACTTTCAAAAACACATGAGATCCTACTTCAAATTCCCTCTTCTGACGATGTTGGTCCACATATTTCTTTTGTCTATCTTGTGCTGCTATAAGTCTCGTTCTTATCACTTTAATAATTTCAACAGTCTGTTGCACTATTTCTGGTCCCAACAATTTTCGTTCACCTACCTCATCCCAACAAAGAGGTGTTCTGCACCTTCTTCCATACAACGCTTTATAAGGTGGCATTCCAATGCTTGCATGATAACTATTATTGTAGGCGAACTCTACTAATGGCAAGTGATCATCCCAATTGCCCTTGAAGTCCATAACACAAGCTCTTAGCATATCTTCTAACGTCTGGATCGTTCTTTCACTTTGGCCATCTGTTTGAGGATGATACGCCGTACTCAACCTCAATTGCGTACCCATACGCTCTTGGAAACTTTTCCAAAAATTTGACGTGAATCGTGGATCTCGATCTGACACAATTGATACTGGAACTCCATGTCTTGACACGATCTCTTTCACATATAACTTCGCAAGTTTATCCAAACTGAATTTGACTCTGATCGGTAAAAAGTGAGCGGACTTTGTCAGTCGATCCACTATAACCCATATCGCATCATAGCCGTTCTGCGTAGTTGGGAGTCCTACAACGAAATCCATCGTGACATGTTCCCATTTCCATTCCGGGATTTCTAGCGGTTGTAACAATCCACTAGGTCTCTGATGTTCCGCTTTGATTCTTTGACAAGTCAGACATTTACTTACATATTCTGCTACATCCGTCCTCATGTTAGGCCACCAAAAGTGTTGTCGAAGATCTTGGTACATCTTTGTGCTTCCTGGATGAACTGAATAGTGCGAACTGTGTGCTTCTTGCAGAATCTCCTCTTTTAATTCTGACACTAATGGTACCCATACTATTCCTTCCAATCTTAGCATTCCTCTGTTATCTACCTTGAATCTTGTCTCTTGTCCATCTGATATGCGTTTCCTAATTTGATCACAATCTTGATCTTGCATCTGAGCTTCTTTTACCCGATCTAATAACGTTGGATGAGCTTCAACCATAAATAGCTTCTCTTCCGATTCTAGCGGATACTTCACCTCTAGTTCCAATTTTTCCATTTCTCTAATTAGCTCTTCCCGAACGGTTAGCATTTCTAGTCTTTCTCGACCCTTTCTGCTTAAAGCGTCGGCCACCACATTTGCCTTTCCTGGATGGTAGAGAATTTCGCAATCGTAATCTTTGATTAACTCTATCCATCTCCTTTGTCTCATATTCAGATCCTTCTGAGTGAAAATATACTTCAGACTTTTGTGGTCTGTGTATATCTCACACTTCTCTCCATACAAGTAATGCCTCCAAATTTTCAAAGCAAATACCACTGCCGCTAATTCCAAATCATGAGTTGGATACCTTTTCTCAAAATCTTTCAATTGTCTGGAAGCATACGCTATGACTTTGCCATGTTGCATTAACACACAACCCAATCCTTTATATGACGCATCACTGTATACAACAAATCCTCCTGTATCATCAGGCAATGATAACACAGGTGCTTCGCTCAGCCTCTTCTTAAGCTCTCTAAAACTTTCTTCACACTTATCATTCCATACAAACTTCACAGCTTTTCTTGTTAAGTTAGTCAAAGGTCCCGATAACTTCGAGAAATCCTTGATGAATCTTCTGTAGTATCCAGCTAATCCAAGAAAACTACGAACTTCAGTTGGTGTTTTCGGTTGTTCCCAATTCATTACTGCTTCCACTTTTGCTGGATCCACAGATATTCCCTCTTGATCAATCACGTGCCCTAAAAATTGTACTTTCTGCAGCCAGAATTCGCATTTTGAGAACTTGGCATATAACTTAGCTTCTCTTAATTTCTCCAGCACTATCCTAAGATGTTCCGCATGTTCTTCTTCAGTCTTTGAATATATCAATATATCATCAATAAACACCACCACGAATTTGTCTAAAAACGGTTTGAACACCCGGTTCATCAAATCCATAAACGCAGCTGGAGCATTCGTTAACCCGAATGACATTACTAAGAACTCATAGTGACCATAACGAGTTCTAAAAGCAGTTTTAGGTACATCCTCCGGTCTCACTTTCAACTGGTGATAACCACTTCTCAAATCTATCTTTGAAAAATGCTTGGCTCCTCGTAACTGATCAAATAAATCATCAATCCTTGGTAGCAGATACTTATTCTTTATCGTCACCTTATTCAATTCTCGGTAATCGATACAAAGTCTTAATGACCCATCCTTCTTTTTCACAAACAGTACTGGTGCTCCCCAAGGAGACACACTAGGCTGGATATACTTTTTATCCAACAATTCTTGCAACTGGATCATAAACTCTTTCAGTTCAACTGGAGCCATTCTGTAAGGTGCCTTTGAAATTGGTGCTGTTCCTGGTGCAAGTTCTATCTTGAACTCAATCTCCCTGTCCGGCGGAAGACCTGGTAACTCATCTGGAAATACATCTACATACTCCTTTACAACAGGTATCTGACCTAATTCTGATCCTACTATACGAGTATCAACTACATGAGCTAAATACCCCATGCACCCTTTCCTTAATAATTTCCCTGCCTGTAACATTGTTAAGCAACAAGATTGCCTAGGTGATTTGCTACCATAAAACACTACCTTAGACTTAGTAGGAGTCTGAAGGTTTACACATTTATTCTGGCAATCAATCATTGCTCCATGACTATACAACCAGTCCATTCCCAGTATCACATCAAATTCTCCTAGCCGAATAGGAATTAAATCCACTAACAATTCATGTCCCCTTATCGTTAGACGACAATCCTGACACATATTCTCTACACGGATTACTTCCTTATTGGCTACTTCTATATTCAAGGCATTTTCTAACTTTACTTGTGACAAGTTCAATTTCTTAACAAATTCATTAGAAATGAAAGAACATGTAGCACCCGAATCGAACAAAACATATGCGTTTACGTCATTAACAGGGATGATACCTGACACCACGTCTTTCGATGCCACCGCGTCTTGCACTGTCATGTTAAATGTTCGGGCTGTCGGCCTCCCTGGTGGTGTAGGTCTAGTAATCGCCAATTTCCCACTAGTAGTTCCTCTACTTCCGCTTCCTCCATCTGCTTTCTTCTTCGGGCAATCCTTTATCTGATGTCCTGCTTCTCCACAGTAAAAGCATCCTCTACTCATTCTAGGGTTTGGACAATTTGGTGCCATATGACCTTCCTTTCCACATTTAAAACACACATTCTTTCCTTTCAGACATACACCTGTGTGCCCCTTTCCACAATTAGGACACGGTTCTACTTTCTTCTTCTGTTCACCTTGCTTCACTGTAGCTGTATTACTGTCTCCGCCCCATTTTCGTTTATTAAAATTGCTTCCTCCACTGCTGCCTTCCTTCTTAGAACCGTCAGCTTTCTTCTTGCCATACTGCTCTTGCTTAAACTTTGCCAAGGCATCACTGCCTCCTTCCGCCAAAATAGCTTTTTCCATCACCCCCGCGAAAGTTCCAAGCTAAAACATTGAAACTTTGCCGTAGAGCCACGGTTTCAATCCCCTTTCAAAGCGTCTAGCTCTCCTCTGCTCTGTATCTACTTGGTGTGATGCAAACCTTGCTAGCTCATTAAACTTTGCTGCGTATTCGGCTACTGACATGTTTTCTTGTTTTAATTCCAAAAATTGCACCTCCATCATGTCCTGAGTTACTGGAGGGAAATACGCCTCAAAGAAAATCTCCTTAAACTTCTCCCATGGTGCAACACCTATTCCCAATCTTCCTTTATTGGCCACCCACCAATAATTTGCTTTCCCCTTTAGCATAAAAGTGGCGAAGGCAGTCTTTTGTTCCACTGCTACATTCGCTACTTCAAAAACCTTCTCTATCTCAATAATCCAATTCTGGGCCTCCACTGGGTTCATCATCCCCTTAAACTCTGGGGGTCCTACCGCTTTGAAGTCTTTAAAAGTAGCGACCTGTAGTAGTTACCGGTTGATCACCTACCGGATTTACATTCCTATTTTGAAAAGCTCCCATCAACAGGTCCACAAACTGCTGCATGGGATTAACCGGCTCCTCAGGAGCATTAACTGATTCTTCTGGAGGTGGTTGAACATTTGCTCTGCGTCTAGGCGGCATTTCTGTTTAACAATTTATTTTATAGTCAAAACATAACATTTGCATACCATGTTCTCATAACTTTACACACATAGACGTGACAACACACGTTTCATAACTGGATTTATATTCATAAACAACTTGTCCGATGCTTCACATATTACATCACATGTAGCACATGAGTTAACATACATATAACTTTACACAATACTAACTCTTCCCTCCTTACAAGCAACGAGGGTACATGATGCTTAATATCCCTTTTTTTTTTTATAACAAAACTTAGGGATTACACAATACACACGTAATTATACATTCATAACTATACATACATAACTATGTACATATCTATCATAACTCCCTACAGAAGCATTCCACGTCTAACCGCATCCTCGTATTCTTCATTCATGATAGCCACCATTTTCCATCGGCTCAAGATGTCCCTTGATTGGTTATATTCTACAGGGTAATAGTGTACCCTATCTTGCGCTCTCCCAAATGCTGTGCGAAATGCATAGCTCATGTCCTCCATCTTTTCACCCATATTATCCATTCTGGCTTTCTTGGATCTCACCTCATCTTCTAACAAATCTATTCTCCTTATAGCGTTAGCCCCAGCACGCTCACTCATCGCTATCTCAGCATTCGCATCCCTAAGCTTAGCCTCCAGGACTTCCTTATCATTCCTTAGCTCCTGTATCTTTCGTTCGGCTTGCACTAATTTATCCTTCAACTCCCTATTTTCATTAGTCAATTCCTGAGTTGTTGCCTCATTTAGATCCACAGTTGTCTGTCGTTCAGCTGCCTGAGTTTCTAATTCCAAAATCCTATCGACAAATTCACTGTTCTGCTGTATCAGACCGGTTACCCATTCCCGATCTGCTTCTCTCTACTCAGATGAAGCATTCTCCGGTATTGCCCCATCCGAGTCTCCCTCTAACTCATCTGGATCCTCCTCCTGTTCACTACCTTCAGCTGGTACTATTGCCATAGCTGGTACTCTCGTCATCACATCTATCGGAATATCTCTAGATTCCTCTTCTCCTGCAGCCCGACTGGATTCTCCAATCTCTGGCATACTATAAAATCACAAGAACAACTATCTCAGTTCACTGCAATTTTCCTTATTTTTAAAGCACATAACATGTAACACATAACACATAATACATATTGTGGAAATTGTATCCTTAACAACTCCCACCCTTCACTGCTTAGAACTCTAAATGAGTTTTACTATATTCCTTAAGGTCATATTCCTAAGGTTTCCCCACCTAAGGTTTATAACCTATCTGCTCTGATACCAACTTGTAACGCCCCCAAATCCGGGTCCCTTGAACCACGGGCTTGGTGCGCACGTGACTATCTACCCTGTCATTTCATCCAATCAATCTGAATAAAATAATGATAATAAGAACTTAATTTACATTCAACCATAACTAATCCCAGGTTCTACGTACCTTTATACATACCATCTGTCGTATTTGATATATTACAACATATAATAATAATTACACACTAATTACAATAATAACAAAACTATTGCTGGTTGGCTTTTCCTTTACCCTTGTCTACTCCAGACCCCTCGGTCTTCTCTGGCTTAGCTGAAATATCATGAATGAAAGCAAGAGTGAGCTTAAAATAGCTCAGCAAGTAATTAAACATGAGATAACATGATATTTCAGAATGAAGGATATAGTTTGTTTACAATAAAATGTAAGTATGCGAATCAATCTTGACTTGTAGCAATTCAATACATGATGAGAAAATCAAAACATAAACTGAACATAAATATCTGAGAACATGGAACTTTTTAATTGCTGTATGGTCACAAGACCAAGAACACGTTAAGAACAATATCCATCTTTAAGACCGATACTGTCCAAAGTATTTATAAAACGTTAAGAGCAATCTCAATCACAAAGACTGACATTACCCACAATGGTAATAATAACAGTTTAGATGCGTACTCTGGGTGATCAGCCCATCGTACTTTATATTGTGCACAACAACATCTAACGACGCAACCACGTCATAATTAATTCATTTCCTTTAGCCTTTATTTCCCCTTGTTAATAGGGTTGTTCTGTTACAGCATAACGAAGAGTCCGCACCACCACAATGTGGATTGGAGAACGTAACAATCAATAACTGGATTTAACATGAAACATACATGTGTCTAGCCAGAACCAAAATTGGCATCGACCTTTTCAAGATAGTTCGATAAGAATTGAACTTTAGATGATAACATGAATGTACAACATGAATGTCTGTTCAAGAATCTGAAATTAAAAGTTTAGTCAGAAAACTTGCCTTGGTCCTC
Source organism: Hedera helix (assembly GCA_947179155.2). Lineage (NCBI taxonomy): Eukaryota > Viridiplantae > Streptophyta > Magnoliopsida > Apiales > Araliaceae > Hedera > Hedera helix. The sequence goes on along the minus strand of OX359276.1, from coordinate 25,104,571 downwards.
ATCTATCACAACTGGTAAAATATTTTCCTGTCTAGGACCTACATGACCATAATATTGGTTCATGCATTAGTTATGTACACATGCATGCCATTACTTGCTATATAAGCCATCACTTAGTTTAACATAACCCTAATCACGTAACACATTGTTTACTTAAGCCTTAGGATCTACCATATTGATTATTTTTATCAATTTATGGTTTACATATGTGTTTCTATCATTAAATATCAAAACATTGCAATTTGGAAGTAAAATAATTATTTTTCAAAAATCAGGTCACGGCACCCCGGCGGAGAGAACCGCGCCCCCAGCGAGATCCTCTCGGCCGAACAGCGCCCCGGCGACGACTGATCTCGCCCCGGCGTATCCCATGCAGAAGCACTGCGCCCCGGCGCAGTTACAAGAGTAAAATACTGCGCCCCGGCGCAGTACTGGTTTTTCAGAAATTTTTTTCTTTCCAAAAACTGAGCTATCTTTGACCCTAATGTGAATTTACCAATTCCAACACTTCATATAGCACGTATAACACATAATTGACTTGCGTGGATTTTCGAAACATTTAAAAATCATTATTTGAACCTATTTTTCCAAAGATTTCATTTTAGTCGTATTTTAACGTTTTAAATTGTTTAAAACGGTCGTTTATCGCCATAAGTGTCAAATTACTTCCAATTCGATTCTAACACGTGCATATACATAAAACTTACATGCTTGGCCTAATTTGAACCTCCATAAACCAAAATGGCCAAAAATCAACCATTGGTTGCATTTTATCATTTTACAAAATTATCTCAAAAACCATCTTTCACTCTTGGAATTCTATACCTCACATGCATGACCACATACACAATTAGCAACTTGATATACACATATAGCTTATATATTTACCTTCCAATGCACTTTACAGATTATAATTTGGTTTAGCCAAAAAGTATAGCCTAGTATTTGATTTTCCTTCATAAAACTTGCTTTAGACTTTATTCATGTTTCTATAATACCTCTTAGCATATAATAATGCATGTAACACATTTCTTTTACCTCTCAAGCTAGGTTTCATCATGTCTAGCAACTTAAAACACACAATCAAAACTTAGATCATAATTTTAATCTTAGCTATTCATGTAAATAGTACACCACCTTTGCTATACACAACTCAATCACTAGGTTTTCATGATCTAGCCAACTTGAAGCACATATATCACATAATATACACATATAATCAACAACTCATGCATGGCTTCATCTATTTCAACATATAAACCCATAATCTTTGAAATTTATGTCTTAAACTATTCCATACCTTCTTCTAGCTTTGCTTCTTCTTGCTAAGAACCTTGCTAACACTTGATTCTCCACCTTAGTAGCTATTCTCTTCTCTCTTGATTACCTCTTCTTGAATTTCTTCTAAGATTTTAGCAACCCTAGCTCCTCTTTCTCTCTTTCTCTCTTATCTCTTACCTTGCTAGAACTTTCGTAGGAATGAAATGAAATAGCCAAGTGAAATGCTGAAAATCACTTGCATGAAGGCTTATATCACATGTCTAGCAACTAACCATGGTTAGCATACATACTCAAGCATGGTTAGGGTCAAACTAGTCATTCTCCATGATTAACTAAGGATATCTTGGACATTTAGCTATCTTGGGATACAAAGGTCATAACACAACTTGTTAAAATTCTTTTGGTCATTAACCAACTTCCTAGCATTTCAATTTCTATGAATTTTTCCTAACTTCCTAATTTAATTCTCTAAAAATCCAATTTAAATCCAATTTGAACCAAATTCATTTCATAATTCTTGTATTTAATTCCACCATTTAATAACTCATAATATACATGTCCCAAATTACATGTCACACCTCTAAATATTTTATTTCCATTAATAACTTATTTACAAGAATTCAATATTCATTTATAAATTAGGATTTTATATATAGCAAAAATGCGTATCGTTACAAAAGCTCTAGAAATACACAAGGAAATGATCAGAATAAGGGAAAGAAATGTAGCAAGTGTAAGAAGGAACATGCGGGGGAGTGTTTAAAGGGTGTGAATGTGTGTTACAGTTTCAAACAGGAGGGGCACATCGCTTCTAGCTATCCCAACTCGAAGAAAAGAGTAATATATTTTGCGTGTGATTTCGCAGACCATCAAATTAGGAATTGTCCGACGAATGAAAATGGTGGAGGTAGTGGCATTAAAAGTAGCAACAACAAATTGATGATTGGAGGACCAGTGTAACGAAACCAGTTGACAGCACAAACGTTTGATATAACGGTACAAGACGCAATGGAATCAAAAGACGTGGTGACATGTATTATTTCAATCGATAATATAATTATTTGATTGGGGTACTATCTATTAAATTATGTATGATGATTTCACTAAACAATTAGAATTACTTAGAGAAAATTTGAATACCTTATTAATATAAAGGTCGCGTATGTGTAAGCAACATTTGTCATCTATATACACAGGTGGTAGTGCAAGAATCGTGAAGAGTAAGTTGTTCGTAAAATTAATTTGGATCTGTAGAGATAAAAGAAAAGAAATATTATAAATTTTAGGTAACCTTTTAGCGATGATTCTAGGGACATAATTTTTATAGGCGGGGGGGGGGGGGGGGGAGAGAATTTAATAACCAAAAAATTTATGAACCCAATATTTTTTTTTATGAGAAAATACTTTGTGGTAATAGATATGTGTTAGGTGTTGGTAATTAGTGAGCTAGTTAATTTTATTAAAGCAAATTAACTAAAGAATGAAAACAAACGTAAGAAGAGCTTATGTGATGGGATTACAAAGCTTGAATGTTGGTCTTGAATGACAAATAAGAAGATTAATAATCATCAAGTGAATTACTTGTATGATTAATGAAGAAGAATAATTAAATAAATTATATATGTTAACCCAATATGAGATTGTGTATAAGATGTGGGTAATTATATTAGAAGCCCAAATGACATGTGTGAGTCATGAGAGACTTACTTATAGTCTATCAAGATAATAGATTAATCAAGTATTAGTTTAATGGATGATGTGATTTGGGTTTTAATTAAATCAACCCAATTAGGTTGCCCTAATGCTTTTAATAAGACAAGTTTAATTGGATTATATAATTAACCCAATATTATTATATGGGTAACTCAAGTGTTAATTAAATGATGAGTCTAATTGATTAAACTAGTTCAAGTGTTTATGTTATACACTAGTCCAATACTTGTTTTTATTTCATGTATCATTAGTTAGTCCAATTTAGTTAAAGAAAAGTTAAATGAATGAACTAATAGCCCAATGAGAATTAAAATGCAAGGTCCAATGTGGTTGCTTAAATGAAGGTTTATGCTGGTGAAATATATATATATATATATATATAATAAAAGAAAATAAAAAATGGAGTCCATTTGGAGGTGGATTGTTTGCTTTAGGTTGTTTCTAACTCAAGATAGCTTGTACTCCATTTAAATTGGTCATTCACAAGATCAATCAAAATAGTCTTTCACCTAGTCATTCTTTGCTATAGTAAACATGATTATCTCATAATTTCACCAATGTTGGATGATTAAGAGCACTAATGAAGGTCTCCTAGATTTCTATAAATAAAGGTCTTTTCCTAGCCTAATGAAAGTTTGTTCATTTGTTTTATTTACCAAGTTATAGAGATAGAGAAAGAGTTCTAGTGAGAAGGGAGAGCTCCTTTGAGAGTTTCATCTATATTTCTCCAAAGTGTTAGTGTACATTTGTGAGTTGAAAGTCAAGTTATCAAGGAGGATAGCTATTTTTGGGTATCAAGAAGTCAAGAAGAACGCCCCGCGCCGAATTCAATCCCACAACGGTGTGCCCTACGTCGATGCGACAGAAACCAAAGTATAAGCCCGGCGCGCCCTGCGCCAGAAACAAGCCTAGCACGGCGTGCTCCGGGCCATACCATCAGAACTTTTCAGTCCATCATTTCCCATATTTTCTTACCTCTTAGGCTCATATGGTTCATGAATTAATCATTTTAAAAAATTCTTACACTTTCGAAACACATTTCCAAGCTTAAAATAATGTTCGATTCAAAATCGAACTTAGGGTGCTCCAGCGAAAAATCATTCTAGCACAAATCCTTTCATTTTCCTAGAACACAATTTTAGCAAAGCTTTAGATCTATGGCCAAACTCATAGATCTTCAACATTTTCAACCTTACAAGGTTATTTTCTTCGAAAACACAAGATTAAAATTAGGGTTTTCATTCACATACATAATTTACTTTTAAAATCTCTTTAAGCTCAATCTAGGCTCCTTTTTTTCTAATATAAAAAAATAGTTTGTTTAAAAAAGTTGTATATCTATGGTGTACACCAACGGATCTATAAAACACACGGACATAATAAATTGTTTAGTTGAAAAACCAAAATTAACGCTAGGGCTTTTTCTTAACTAAATTATATTTTTGATTACCAAGATCATCTTTCACCAATAAGTTATTTAAACATAAAATCATCAACACAGTCTCCTTATATCATCAGAATCACCATATTCCACCATTAAATCATCAACCTCCCACAACAAACAATAAATCATACTAACCAAAGTATAATAAAAGTTTTAAGGTTTTAAAGATACTTTTAAACCTCAAATGGGTTCTCTTCTTTTTATTGAGTGGATTTTCATTATAGCTTAATCATCTTCCTCTTCCATGGCTAGATGCAACAATGGCTAGATCTTTCTCTCTTCTTCAAGCTTTCCAAGTTTTTTTTTTCTATAGGTTTTTATCTAGAGCTCCCTCTCTTCTTTCTTTTCTCCAACACCTAGGAAAAGAGACAATGAACTAACACACACTCTCTTTCTTGCTATCTAGCTAAAATATTACATAAACTTATTGTATCTAATATTCTCTACACTCAACTCAAGGGTGGTCAAGGCTTAACCCTACATATCCTTAGTTTAAACACTAACTTCTAACCTTGGTTATTCATTAGTTGGATATATATACATATAGATATTAGATCTATACATATTCACTAACTCAAGACATCCTAATCTATCTTAGGTTTAGGGTTTGATCCTTAAAATCTTCTTACAGCATCCACCAACTTGTCACTTCCTACTTTTGCTTCAACACTAGCATTTTAGCTTCCGAGGGAAGCTTCAAAGCTCCCCTAAAGTTCCCATGTAGCTATCGAATTTTGGGGCCCCTAAACCCCAAAATTTCTCTCAAATTTTCCTTTTTTTTTATTCCTTTGATGTGCATTTATATATATACCAATACATATATACATATACACCAATACACCTCACATTGGGCTAGGGTTTGGGCTTAATAATTAAAATCACTAGGCTTAGTAATTAATTCCACCATCGGGCTTCTTTACACTCCATTGGGTATCTAATTAAATTAGGTTGGGCCAATTAATACAAACTACACCAATTTGATCTTAAACAATTTAAGAATTAGAGTTTGGGTCAATTAAATCAAATTTCACCCTAAGGGCAAACTTGTTATTACTCTTCACCAACCAAGGGTAAAATGGTCTCTAGGTGATTATTAGGACATCATAGTCATTATCATATTCTCTAGGGCAAAATGGTCATCTCTCATTTTCTCTAGAATTTCCTTTTATGAAAATCTTCCATTTATGAAAAGTTTCTTCCTCGTATTCTTTTTCATATTCGTGAAGAGTGATTTTTACAAATTTTTTGAGAAATATATTATTTGAAAATACACCTCACCATGTCATATAAACACTATTTGTGAATGTGAAATTTTAAAAAATGCAAAGATATTTTTTTAAGTGAATAATGTTTTTTGCATTTATTTTTCGAGATAAATCTTTTTCTTAAATTAAGCATTAAAACGTATTCTTAATCACAAAACACCAAGTTTAGGTTATATTTTAACCTCTAATCGACTATAATCACTCTTAGGAGTAGTCTTAGGTCTTTAAAGTATACCCGAGAAAATTTGTTCCTAAGGTATCTGCTCATATTATACACAGTGATTAGATCACATATATCGATCTTTATTTATCTGTTGTAGTCATATTACAGGTATTACCGAATATCAATCATTTCCTTCTTTTGTATTATATTCATATTTGTGAGTAGTTCTTATTATTATTATTATCATATTCTTCATGTATTCCACTCGTACTAGTTAATATGGTTTTCTGTTATTTATGCATCGTATAATTACCAGACTTATTGTATACCTTAACGTATACACTTCCACCAATTCTAGGTTTTAAACTTTTTAAAACAAGTTTTCCATTTAACCCTGACATTTAAATTAGAGTAAATACTTAGTCATCTCTACGCGTTCGTCTTTTGCAAATTAGATTTTAGACTTCAAACCTTTAAAAATGATTCCATCCTCGAAATCACTACAACAATCATATTGTTAAAGTTTGGTTTATTTTCACACCCTTACAACATCTGTCTATTCGAATAATCTTATCGATTTGTCTTATCTTAGGTATTATACTACCTTCCATTTCAATTACCCTGTCCTATCCCAATCGTGACATGACTTTTTCTTAGTCTAAGTCTCAATTTACTTGCCTTGGCTTAGTATTTCCAGATTATACGCAAGTATTAATCATCTTTATTTTCGTTCCACAATAGAACTCTTACTCTTTTCTTTAATCATTTATCGATTTATTAATACTAGGTTTTATATCTTAACCTTTAATCGCGTTCGATTTCATCGTAAGCTTAAATTTTCCAAAATTGCTCTCTTTCCCTTCCTTATCTATGGGTTATTGCATCTGCAATCATATTAATCATTTAAGACTGTATTATTTGGCCTTATGAATTTTCAGGTCATCACAGATCCCGATCTAACATAATTGATACCGACACCTTATGTCTTAAAATGAGTACCTTGATATACAACTCTGCCAATTGATCCAAACTGAAGCTGATCTTAATTGGTAAGAAATGTGCTAGTTTGGTTAGTCGATCCACTATCACCCATATTGCATCGTAACCCTTTAGAGTGGTTGGAAGTCCTGCCACGAAATCCATAGTGATATGCTCCCACTTCCATTATGATATTTCTAAAGGTTGTAATAATCCACTTGGTCTATATTGCTCAGCCTGAACTCTCTAACAAGTTAGGCATCTAGCAACACATTCCGCAACCTCTATCTTCATATTTGGTCACCAAAAATATTGTCGAAGATCTTGATATATTTTTGTACTTTCGTGATGAATTGAATATCTCGAATTATGGGCCTCTTGTAATATCTCCTTTCTCAATTCTAGTACTAATGGTACCCACACTCGCTTTTCAAATCTCAGGATTCCATCCTTATCCATCTTGAACTTCACTTCATCATTCTCCACTAAGCAAATTTTTATTCTGCCACATTCTTTATCTTTCTCCTGAGCTTCTCTCACTTTATCCAATAGAGTTGGTTGAACTTCTATCGCACATAACATCTCTTTCAATTCACTCAGACATTTCACTTCCAGCTCCATTTAGCCATTTCCATTACTAATTCATCTTGAGCTGTCAAAACTAACAATTTTTCCCTTCCTTTTCTACTCAACACAACTGCCACAACATCGGCCTTCCCTGGATGATACAGGATCTCACAGTCATAATCCTTAATCAATTTCAACCATCTTCTCTATCACTTGTTCAACTCCTTCTGTGTGAAGATATATTTCAAACTTTTATTGTCCGTATATGTCTCACATTTCTCTCCATAAAGATAATGCCTCAAAATCTTCAAGGCAAAAACCATTGCTGCTAATTCTAAGTCAGGGGTCAGATATCCCTTCTCATAGTCTTTTAATTATCGCGATGCATATGCAATGACCTTGCCATTTTTCATAAGAACACGACATAGTCCCTCGTGCGATGCAACACTATACACCTCAAAATTTCCCGTATCATTTGGCAGAGATAACACAGGCGTCTCACTCAACATATCTTTAACTTTCGAAAACTTTTATCGCACTTTTTTTACCATACAAATTAGTGTTCCTCATCAAATTAGTCAATGGAGTCGCTATCTTCGAAAAATCTTAGATAAATCACCGATAGTAACCTGTTAATCCTAGGAAACTTCTTACCTCCGTCGATGTCTTTGGTTGTTGTCAATTTATCACTTCCTCCATCATCGCATGATCTATAAAAATTCCCTCGTTATCAATTACATGTCCCAAAAATTGAACTCTCTCCAACCAGAATTCACATTTTGAGAACTTCACATATAGCTTTTACCTTCTCAATATTTCTAACACTATTCTTAAGTGTTCCACATGCTTTTCTTTTATTCTGGAATATACCAAAATATCATCGATGAATACTACAACAAACTTATCTAAATACGATTTGAACACCCTGTTCATCATGTCCAGAAATGTTATCGGTGCGTTCGTTTAACTAAACGACATCACCAAAAGCTCGTAATGTTCGTATCGAATTCTAAATGTCATCTTTAGTAGGTCTTCCTTCTTGACTTTCAACTGATGTTATCCTGTTCTCAAATCTATCTTCGAATCATATTTTTCTCATTTCAATTGATCAAACAGATCATCAATCCTTAGCAACGAATACCTATTCTTGATCGTTACTTTGTTCAATTTCCTATAATCGATATAAAGTCTCAACAATCCATCCTTTTTCTTGACAAATAATGATGGTGCTCCCCGCGGAGACATACTTGGTTGGATATACTTCTTATTCAATAACTCTTGCAGTTAAATCATCAACCTTTTTCATCTCTATTGGGGCCATTCTATATGGGGCTTTCGATATTGGGTTGGTTTCGGGTACTAAGTCAATCACAAATTCGATCTCCCTATCTGGTAGAGGACCTGACAAATCGTTTAAAAACACATACACGAATTCCTTAATATTGGTATCCGTTCCATTTTAATGCCCACCATCTGGGTATCTATTACGTGAGCCAAATACCATACACAACATTTTCTTAAATTTTTTTTGGCATGCATCATCGTCAAATAACTTGATTGTCTAGGCGACTTGCAATCGTAAAATACTACATTTGACTTCCTCAGAGTGACAAGGTTTACACTTTTCTTCTGGCAATCAATCATTGCCCTATGGTTATATAACCAATCCATTCTTAAAATCACATCGAACTCTCTGAGTCAAATTAAAATCGAATCCACAGACATTTCATATCCCCTTATAACAACGAGACAATTCCTATGCACATGAGTAATATGAATTACTTCTTTATTCGCAACCTCAATGTTCAAGGAATTTTCTAGTTTTTCTCTGGGTAAATTTAATCTTTTAGCAAAATCATAAGACACGAATGAACAAGTAGCACTCGAATCAAATAATACATAAGCATTTATATAATTGATCAGAATGATACTTGACATAACATATTTTTATTACATAACATCTTACACGATAATGTTAAAAGTTCAGGCTATCAGTTGATTTGGCTGAACAGGTGCCGCGATGGTTAACTTGCCACTATTGTTAATACTTCCTTGATTCCCACTTCCCTTATCCAATATCTTCTTAGGGAAATTTCTAGCTATGTGATCCTTCGATTCACATGTAAAGCATCCATTACTCTTCATCGGGTTGGGACAATTAAGAGCTATATGTCCCTTTTCTTTACAATTGTAGCATACTCTCTTTCCTTGCAAGCATACTCCATCATGATTCTTCCTATAGGTTTTGCATGGTTCAACTCTCCGTTTTACTTCCCTTTGTTTGTTCCTAACGTTACTGTTGTTGTTGTTGTTATTACAATTTCTCTTTTTAAAATTGCTAACATTGCTACTCCTCCCTTTGTTTTCTCCCTCACTTTTCTTCTTCTTCTTCTAATCTTGATTATATTTGGTCATTCCTTCACTTTTGCCCTTGATGATTATTGCTTTATCTAGCATTGCCGTAAATGAATTGATTTGAAACATAGAAACTCGGCTATAGATAAAGGGCTTCAGTCCCTACTCAAACCTTTTCACTTTCCTTTCATCCATACTCACTTGATATTGGGCAAACCTTGCATGCTCATTGAATTTTACATCATATTTTGGTATTGTCATATTTTCTTATTTTAATTCCAGGAACTGTACGTCCATCTTGCTCTATACACATGGTGGAAAATAAGTTTCGAAAAAATATTTCTTTGAATCGATCCCACGTGATAACTCCTTCTCCTCCTCTATTTATATTGGCTTGCCACCTATGGCTTGCATCTCCCTTCACCATAAAGGTAAGAAAAGCGATATTTTGTTCCTCCGCCACTCGAGCAACTTTAAACACTTCTTCGATTTCCATTACCCAAGTTTGGGCCTCTATCAAGTTTGTCGTCCCCTTGAACTCTGGGGGTCCTACCAATTTAAAATCTTTAAAATTAGCTAAGTGAGTTGTAGATTATCAGTTCTAGGATTTTTATTTTCCATAGCTCCCACTAAGAGATCTACAAACTTTTGCATTGGATCCACCGGATCCATGTCATCATTAACTGACTATTCCTATGTCTGTTGGACTATTCCTCTTAATAAAATTCATGTTATTACTTCATCATTTCTTTTAAAGCATAAGAAAATCATTTCAAACACTTAATCTACACAAGGCACATTTTAATAAGCATGGTTATATATATATGCCATTTTGTAGTGCATCATATTGTACTTTACATCATGAAGCCCCAGGCTACATACATCTCTATCCCACTTTACATATCAAAAGCTTTAAGATTTACATAATATATCTTAGACATACATCAAAAGTTAGGATTCACATAATAATTACATATACACATATATGTACAACCATAACCAACTGTCAGACATCCTATGGGAGTAGTCCCTACTGAACTAAATCTTGGTACTCCTTGTCCATAATGTTTACCACTAATCTTTGGCTCATAGTGTAACGATACTGATCATACTGTATCGAATAACATAACACCCTCTCTTGTGCTCTACTAAATGTTGTCCAACACACATAACTCGTGGGTGTTAACCTTGGCCTTCTTAGATCTAACTTCCCATTCCACCTAGTCTACTAGTCTGGTAGCTCTAACCCATGCATTTTCCATCTTCATTAGCTCATCAGTCTCATCTACTAAGTGATACTGTAAAAGTTTTCTTCTCATTCTCCAATGCTACTTCAGTGTGCTCCGCCTGATAGAGTTTAGTTCCCAATTCTATGTTGCGTGTGACAAGAACTTGAACTGCCATCTCATTCTGCTCTAATGCTTATTGTGTTAGAGTTTATGCCCTAGAGGCTAATTATTTGATGTAATTTCTTAACATTTTTTGATATTATATTTGATTGAATAAATGGATTATTTTATTATGATTTCATTTACTGCGTTATATAAATGTTAACATAATAAAAGCCCTTAGAATAATGATACGAATTATATAGCTTTAAGTATGTGACTTGAACATGAGATTATATAATTATAATTAGTATCATTGCTCTTAAATGTCCCTAGTCGAGTATCATTGTTAATGGGACAACAATGATGCATTGAGACTAGTATGTGGATTGACTGATGGCCAAATCTCATTGGTCATAAATATATGAGATATTTAAGTCAATGCATAGGTACATGTTAGAGAACAATGTACTGGACTGACCCACCATAAGAATTCTACATGGAGCATTATGCAAAGTGTCATAAGAAATTCTTATAGTGACAATGATGTAATGATCCTCTGACCTGAAGTCACTATATTATTACACGAGAATTTGTGTACTTTGATATCATCAAATGTCACCTTTAATAGGGTGGACAATAAAGGTGATTATTGGGTACATCATGAATCGTGTGAGGAATATGAGTGATCTAGATGGAATTTAACCCTCCTATATATTAGGGGTGATATCCATAGGCCTCTTGATTGAGTAAGACTATGAAATGCATGACCATGCTCAAATATTGATTTGTTTCATATAGTCTACTCATTGATCAAGAAAACTCAGATTAAATTATGAAGAGTATGACACATTCCATGCCTCGAGTTTAATCTAGGATATAAGGTTAAAAAGGATTAAATTACATTGAAACATTGGTCACGAAAAGGTTGTATCGAATCACCGATCTTATTATTATTTGGGTAGCAGTGATGCATTACTAGATGCCGCTCACTGTTTATAATTTTATAATATGATTTTAAAATTATTGCTAACATAATAATAACCTATAGGGTCACACACTTAGAACGTAATTAAAAGGGAATTAATTTAAATTGTAAGTATTTTAAATATGTCAATATGATTGATAGTATTTAAAAATTACGAATTTAAATTAATAGGATAATTTGTATATATGTATATTAATTAAGTAAGACTTAATTAAAATATAATATATATATAAATTCGGATTTTATTTTTCTATTTATTTTAGGTTTTAGTTAATTCCTATTAACTACTATATATATATGATATATCAGTAGTCTAAAAGTCACGTAAGGAAAAACTAAAACCCTAGCCGCTTTCAGAAAGAGGCTAGAGAGAAAAATAGGTTAAAAATCCTGATCTTGGTGGCTAGTACCGCAGATCCCTTTTGCTGCAGATCGTGTGACGGTTCGCGGAGCGTTCGTGTGGATACTGTAGAGACTCAGTCGCTGGATTGCGTTGAAGATTCGAAACCGTTTCAGAATTCCATCGTCTCCTGTCCATCTCGATTAATCGGTAAATAATCTAAACTTCTAAATTAATATGGTTTTGTATGGATCCTGGCTTAGGGTTTGGGAAAATTTTTAAATTCCGCTGCCTTCTCTGTGTCGAAACCCTAACATATTGTTGCTCCATAGCTCGTGCCTCTAGTTCTGGGATATGATCCTCTAAGTCACTAATTGTCCCAACTAGCTTAATGTTTTGGTCTAACAGACCATTTAGCAAATTCTCCTCAAAAGGAGCATCCTTATATGGTGCCCCGTCTGAGTTTTCTTCCAACTTGTTTTTAATCTCATCAGCCCGCTCCTCGAGATCCTCCTTGAAATCCCACATGGGCTCAAACTCCCTGCCCTCAACTGTAACTAGTGGGCTCTGCTCCACTACTACAGGCTCCACAACTACTGGAGTCTCTACACATACTGTATGTATGTCTTAGAACTCCTTATCCCTCATCTAATTGGAGTCTTTTGTCTCTGTCATCTTGTCACCACGAGTTTTAATTTCTAATTAGTACTCACAGTAACATAAGTCTATTAATGTCAAATAAATACATAAGTCATTTTATTATCTTTTGTCAATTAATCTCCTTAATTCATTTCTTAGAACTCAATACGAGTTTTATCGACTTTTATATTTGCGATTCTTATAAGGCTATATCCTAGGGTTCCCACCTAAGTTTTATAACTTATAGCTCTGATACCAACATGTAATGCTCCTTACTCTGGGTCCATTGAATCTCAGGTTCGGTACTCACTATCCAACAAATTCATACATCTATATTACCTGGCATACTAAATAACATAAAATTAACATGTATTATTACAAAACTTATCATAACTCTCAGGTTATCTAACCTTAAATATTATATCATATAAAACAGATATATACATAATTGTCTTCATACAATTCCACATAAAAAGGATTAAACATTAAAGAACTACTCGGGTTTCTCTTTGCCTTTGTCAAAAACTGTCCCTCCGAACTTCTCGTTTTAATTGAAAGGCTAAGTTAAGCAAGAACAAGCAATCACATTGCCCATCAAGTATAATTGTTTAAAATAGACAATTCATATATGAATAAACTTTACTGACATCTTTCAACAATCGAACAATAACTGTGAAATAACTTTGAAGAAATCTTTCTTAAAACTTTTCTTTGATTTTGAAATCAATACATTATTTAGGTTCACAAGACCTTGAACTCTTACTAGGTTAACAGATATTTGTGATAACCCAGAATTTTCGGAAGTTACTTTAAATTAAAATTAAATTTTACCATGAGACCTAGCGGGTTGAATGTACACACACAGACACACACACATAGAGAGACACACAGACACACAGACACACACACACACACATATATATTTGTTAAAATTAAATAAAGTGTGCTATGAAAATGATCATATATAAAAATATTACACACGTATATTTTTATATACGATCATTTTCATAGCACACTTTATTTAATTTTAAAAAATTTATATATATATATATATATATATATATATGAGTTCTATATATTTTGTAATATATGATTTATGTGGAGAGTTAATCATGTACATATTTATAAGTGAAATATATACATCTAATTGAAAATAAAATTTAATAGTTAATCTAACTATTAAGTTTATAATTTGAATTAACCACGAAATGAAATATGGTAGCAATGGAAATTGATTAACTAATACTAATTAATTGAGATCAAGTTAAAAAATTATATTATGAAATAATATAATTTGAATATTAAGTCTTGAACGGTAATGGATTTGTTATGAATTAAATTTCATAAACGATGTAATTAATTCGCTTAAGAATAATAGTGAATTAATGTATGTGTTTTTATAAAAATTAAGGGAGTTAATTAAAATCATTATTTTAATATATTACATATAAGTGTAATATACTTATCTGATGGCTTAATATATTATCTTATGCCAAATGAATATAAATTAAATAAGAAATGAAGGAATTCATTCACTAATTTTTATAAGTGAATTAATATATTATTTTTAATTAATTGAATAAAGGGATTTTTTTTAGTTATTGATGACAATTGTATTATGTTATAATAATTAAAATGTAACATGATTTAATATTATATTAAATGAATGTGAATTAAAAATATGGGGTGAGGGACCAATATATGTTAAATAAATATTGGATGTCAGAATTAGTAAATTAAATTAATATTTAATTTACAGTTAAATATATTATTGATTAAATAAATTGTTTGAAACAATTTATGGAGAGAAGGTGATGACTAAATTTAATTATACAATATTAATTGTATAAATTAAATGTGTTAATTAAAATAATTAATGGAATGAATATTAATTATTTGAGAAGTTAATTCGTTACAGAAAAAAGTGTTAAATTAATTATAGATTAATTCTGTAACTAATGGAATAAAATTATACATATTATAAATGTATAATTTTATTAAATTATAATTCATATATGGGTATGTAATTAATTAATTAATACATGTATTAATTAATTAATTAATTACATGTGTTGGTAACGAATTAAATATAATATATATGCATAATGATTATATGTATACATGTTATAAAGATTTAAATGCTAAAATGCATTATGGATGAATGTATATACTGTGTAATGTATTATGTATATATATGTATCATATATATGCATATATATGCTGAAGTTTAAATAATGGATTGCATGGTGTCTATTACTAAATCCTACGGGTGACACCTAGCAATTTTGTTTTGAGTGGAAGGCCACGTTAATGCTTGGGGAGGGCTGAGTTAGTGGAGACTTTCAGATAATATCACTTCATTTTTCAATCTTCATTTCCTTAGCCATCAGGTTCCTTTCATCTTCCAATTTACAGAATTCAAGAACTTATAAGTTCTATACACCGATCTCACCGAAAAGAAATTAGAAGCATACCATCAGAAGATTGTTATTCCAAGTTGGAATTGAAGATATTGGTGAATAAATTTCATCACAAAAAATTATGAATCTAGCCACAGTCAAAGCTTGAGCATGGATTTCATCATTAAATCTTTTAAAGATTAAGAAGATATTCTTAATTCTTAGCTTAAAGGAATTGATTTCAATTCTTAGTTTTAATTATTAATTTGATTGATTGTGGGAGTTGTGTCAGAAGTGGAACCATGAAGGGTTTAGTTGGTATAAGGTGGAGTTTGAATATGGAGATGGTTTTATATGATTGAAATCATAAAGAAAACTGAGTTTTAATGTTTGAACACTAAGTGCTCGATAAAATGCCTCAATGAGGATTTTTAATGAAACATGAAATTAATTCATGATTTCTAAAGTATAATATATGTGTACATAGTTTGTAAATCATTTGAACTTATTGGGTTTGAAATGATCAAAGTTGGAGTTTGAACAGATCAAGTTATGTATTTTTTTCTGGAACAGGGAGGAAGTGTCAGGGCGCTGCTTTTTGCGCCCCCAGTGCTGAACTTTCTGTTATTAAGCGTTGGGATGCTGTTTTAGTGAAAGAACACAGCGCCGGGACACTGTGTGTCAAGAAAGAAATTAAAATTTTATTTTAATAATTGATTATCAAAATGATTTTTAAGGATAATGAAATTATGTTCAATGTATAAATTAACCTTTTTGGGATAATAAAACGAAATAGGTTGATAATTAAAGATTTGAATAATAAATCTAGAGGTGAACGAAGTTTTAAATGAAAGTTGAAAAAGGTTAATATTTAGGTTGCGTAAATCAACTTGAATTATATTTTTATGTATTCACTAACCTATATAAGGTATGAGATGCATCAAGCGTAATACAAATTAGATTTAGGAAAATAATCTAATGAGATTGAAAGTCTCGAATGGGGTCCATGAACATGTTATGGGCTGAGTTTTATATGAATAGGTTATACTATAGATGAAAGTGGATTGTGTTAATCAATGAGTAAGGTTATACAATGGACATACCATAAGCGTAAAGCGATGAACGAAAATTGAGGCAAGTTTCTTTCAGTAACTTGTTGACTAGTTGAAATTTGTTGATATACATGAAATTGATTGCTCAATAACATGTAAATCTTTTAGTGTTAGGTGAATTGCTTGTTAGCATGATTAAAGTGTGCACGTTGTGCAACTATGTGGTTATACCTATTCGGTGTAGAACTTAAAATTCTATAAATATACAATATGAAATTTATGATGCTTGTATAAAATGCATATTGTGAGAAACATGAGACATGAATAAAATGCATAACATGTATGTAACGTGTAGCATGAAATGTGAAAACTGTTATACTTCCTTAGCTGTCACGCTCATTATTGCAAATATATCTATTTGCAGATAAATGAAGGCAATTTTGAAGAACATCGCAGTATGATATTGAAGTTGGTTCACAACACATCATCCTTGCACAACCAATATTCAATAATAAACCAATTAAAGTTTATTACTTACTATAAATTTAAATAAAGTAAGTATTTTACCCTAATAGAAGTTTTGATTGCTAAACCTCTGATTATGAATGGAATTAGCTTCCTTTTGCTGTAAGTTAGCTTCCCACTCCTCTTGAAATTAGTTTGGATCAATAACCCTTCTTATTAGTATTCAATTGGGTAGAGTTTTGCTTGAACATGTGAAGAATTTGGGGAATTGCTTTGACAGAATTAGACTTGGTAAATTCTCAAATTTTTGGAAGTGTGTATGAACTGAACTCGGTTCATTTGCTCTGTATAATTCCACTAATGAATTTAAGTAGGAGGTGACAACCATTGGCATAGCCATGAGTTGTGTATATATTTTTTTCAAACTCAGACGAACTGCGCCCTGGCACGCTGTTCCTTCTTTGGAATGATGCCCCGGTGTTGTTCCTTTGACCCAAAACGAAAGTCGCAATCCAGTGCCCCGGAACTGTTGGCTCAAAAATTATATTTTAAATAATTTATTTTCGCAAATTAATCTGCACACCTAATAATATTGTCCAATTAATTTAAATTTTTTCCTTTCCTTAAATTGTTTCCAACTAATTTATTTATATATTAAATATATAAATTTAATATTACCACTGTAAATTAAATATTAATTTAATTTACTAATTTGACACCAATATTTATTAAATATCAGTTCCTCATTTCATAGTTTAATTCACACCCACTCAGTGTAATATTAAATATTATACTATTATATGTTACATTTTATTATAGTAACATAATACAATTTTCATCATTAACTAAATTAAAAGAAAATAACTTTATTTACTTACATTAATTAACTATTTAATTCATTAATCCACTAATAAAGATTAGTGAATTAATTCCCTCATTTCCTATTTAATTTATATTGTTTGGCATAATATATTGCGTCATTACATAAATATATTACACTTATATGTAATATATTAAAATAACGAGTTTTAATTAATTCTCTCATTAATTCACTATTTAATTTAAACCTTAAATATATTAAATTTATTTAATATATTTACCCATTAAATTAGTTAAATGAAACTAATTAATTTAATAGTTAAAATAACTATTAAATCTCTTTATTCTAATATATGTATATATCTCACACCTATATATATACATATCTAATTCACCATAAAAATCACATAAAGATATATAACACATATATACACAAAACTTGACACGGCTTATAATAAGAATGTTATTTATTTAAATTCTTATTTATTTTTCATTAAAATAATTCCCGAAAAATCTAGGCTATCACATTCTTCCCTTCTTATAAAAATTCCGTAATTGGAATCGCAATTAGCACAACACCCATACACGGTTTATATCTAACCTCTTAAATACTTGGGTCACCACATTCAACCCGCCTTCCATGAATTTCGTCCTTGAAATTCTAGCTTACTAACTTCCGCTATTTCCAATCATGAAAATAGATTTTTTATTAATTCTCACACCTCCCTCCAAACTTCAGAATAATAGGAATCTTAAAAAAAAAATATCATATTATGTTGAGGGGTCATAAGACCTTTGAACTTTTTGTCGGTTATCCAGTATTTCTATTGTCCTCTAATCATAAGACTAGTAACCTTTTTTTTTCTTCGTAAGCAAAGTGAGTAACCTCTTGTACATTTGCATTGTGCACAACGTCTTTTCCTCGTAATGACTATATGTGTTAATAGAATTGGAACATCTATCCAAACTTCCCTATTCATAGGGAATTGTTCACCTCAAACTTAATATAAAATTTCGCACCAAATTCCATAACTCTTAAAGAATGCATAGATTTTGTAAAATAATTTTTAACATTTTCTTAGCTAAATCAAATTGCTTAGACTCACATAAACCGTTCGGATATCAAACAAAAATGTCAAAATATTTAATAGTTCAAAACTATTTTAATAGCACATACATGCCGTATAATTTTTGAAATTTAGCATTTCTTGTTAAAATAAACTTAAAAATTATTTTATGACTTTGTCATACTTCAACATGCCATAATGGGTTGATGATTTTATGATCACATCCACACTAGGTTACATTGTGTTGATGATTCCATCATTTTATCATTCCACACCTTATTAATAGTGTGTTGATAATTTTTTAAAAATACGTTTTGATATTTTCAAATCATTTTTGTCTAGCCGAAACAATTAACATAAACTTCTAAATAATAGAACTTTTTTATAAAAAAATAATAATTATCAGTTCCATATTTGAATCAATATTTTCGAAGTCACCAAGATGCAAATACAAGCACAATGTCAATAAATTTTGAAAATATAGCATTGCTAGTAGATTTAGAATATCTAGACTTCATTTGGCAACTTGCCATAAGAATATGAGTTTAAGAACTTGTCATCGGAGTATGTAATTAGTGAACATATCAAAAACTGTCTATAAGCCTTTGGGTTAAAAAACATACCATACGATTATGAGTCACAAACTTACCATAAGTATGAGTTTTAAGAACTCACATCTATTCTTAATATTCTCTACCATCCGAAATATTTATGAGAAAAGAATCACATTCTTGCCATTTATATAACAAATAGTGCGACACCACGTTTTCAACGATTATCCATACAGTGAACTGAGTGGAACATAAATCCCATGCCCATACAAAGGTTTGTGCAACTCTCAGCTACCAACATGAGTCTTCGATTGAAAATCAACAAATTCCTAATTTCCACTTTGCTCAATACAATTCTCTTTCATCCTCATTTCATCATTTATAACTCATCTTGAGTTTATTTTGTACTTTTTATAGTATAATATCTTTTTATAACGTCAGGCTATAATTTCACTTTTAATTTTTTTATATTACAATTTTTCTAATTTCATCTCTTTTGTTTAAGTCAGGTGTCCCTTGATACCATTAAACATTTGCTTTTAATTACGCTTTATACCATTATCACGGCTTCTCGATCTATAACTGTAAAATTAATTACAAGAATGAGCACGACGACTCAGCAAGTCTAACAGATAACACATTTCATGCTTCACGTAATATATATGGCATACATGGTAATTATGTATCATGTATCTAATATTATGCATCTATATATGCATTCCATGTTTCATAATATGCATCACTATATGCGTCATACATTTCGTGTAAATGTAATATATACGGCATACATGATAATCATATGTCATGTATCTAATATTATGCATCTATATATGCATTCTATGTTTCATAATATGCATCACTATATACGTCATACATTTCGTTTAGTGTAATATAACTTTATGCTATACAAGTAATACATACTTTTTAGTTTTCATATTTCAAATAAAGTCACCTAGCATTTAATACATGACCATCACATATCATATTATGGTACAGTTCTCCAGTAATGACAAGTTTACACATAACAATTAAATCTAAAAAGGTTCTGCATTGTTCCCACTATTAGTTAAAGTTGTTCACGAAATTTAGTGATGTTATCATCCCACATAATACCTATATATGACAAACAGGGTTATTACGTATTTTAACACATTGCGTTTTACAATATTTTTCAAATATTCATCATTTTATTAGATTAAATTATTAAATCTTTAATTATTAACCAAGCTAAAATTAATTATCCAATTAGGGGTTAATTATAATTTAAAATAACATTATTTATTATTTTAAATTATTTAAGTAATTATTTTCAAAAATAAAACTTTATTTTATTTTTAGTGCATAGAGCCCAAGCGTTGTCCTCCTTATATTTTTTTAAAATCTAACAGAACTGCGCCCCAACACAGTATTCCTTTACAAACACCATGGCTCGATGTGATTAGCAGAACCCAATTATGCAAAATTTGTTCATGCTTAAACCCAAACCATTCAATGTTATTAATTTCTAACCACCCCAATTAGTTTATAAACATATATACACATGTTATACAATTAATATTATGCTTTAATTTCATGTTTTATATAAAACCTTCTTTGAGACATTTCATTAAGCAATTTGTGTGCATAATGATAAAACAGAGGTTTTCAATGAAATTAGATTATCTAAATACACAAACTCCATATGCAATCCACCCTTGTATTGTGACACCCCCAAATTCAAGTACCAATACCTCGAATTTGGTGGTGTCTCAGGTTGGTATAAAGCAGTCACTGTCCAAAAATGAGCTTGATCCGACCTCAGATGAGTGAGTTATGACCCGACGATTCTTTAAGTTTTAGAAGGGTATGACTACTATAACTTGAAATGTACAACTAAAAAACTTATGAAATTTGTACTGGGACTATTCTATGACGGTAGTAAGTGACCATATAAATTTTAGAATTTTATGATAAAAACTCAATTTTTAATAATTATGGCAAATTCTGGATAGAAATGGACTGTTTAAAAATAGTAAATAAGGTTAAAAAATTAAAATAAAATTATTTTGTGTATAAAATAAAATATACTAAATAAATCCAAGAGTTATAAAAATAATAAGTAAAGTAGGTATTATTGATAAATTACACTTGACTTAAGGAAAAAGAAGATAATAATATAAATAGTTATGTATTATTAAATTTTAATTAAATAATACATAAAGGTAATTATTTATTATTTAAATAATATTAAATAATAAATAAAGAAAATAAAAACAATTAAATTATTTATTTATTATTTAAAAGCTAAATAATAAATAAAGTAAAGGAATAAAGAAGTTAATAAAATGATTAAACAAATTACTTTTAATTGCTTAAGTTTTTAAATATTACTAAGTGATGTTTTGGTATGAGTATGTGTGCATATATGCTAATTATTGGAATAAAATTTAAAGCAAAAAATTGGTGAAAAAGGGGGCAAATGGCCGATGGTTCTAGGGGGACCCAAGGGGGTGGATTTCAAATTTTCTATGTTGATTAATTTTGTGTGCAAGGGGTACAATAGTTGTTGGATAACTCCCGCCAACTTTTTATCAACCTTAATCCTTTGTGATAAGGAAATCCCTAAAATATTGCTAGAAGATGAGATGAGCTGGGAGATAATGTAGAGATATATGTTGTGTATGTATAGATTGGAGTGTCTATAAATAGATGGGTTCTAAGTTTCTAGTAGAAGTTTGGCATTTGCTAGTGTTCTGATATTGTAGAGCAAAAAGAAAGTGAAGAGCTTCTTTAAGAGAAAAGCTAGAGAGTTTTGTGAGTTTATGAGAGATATCATCAAGAGGGTAGATCAAGAAGCCAAAGTAGATTCATCAACCATTGTTTCAGACTTTGGGAGGAAGAGAAAGAGAGCAAATAGATCTATAAGGTTGAAAAGTTTTTTTTTCTCAAACTCTTTCATTTTATGGTTTAAAGTCATAGTATAATGCTTTGTCATGGTTGGTTGTGGGAGAAAACTTTGTGTTATGGAAGCCATGTAGGGTTTCAAAGATATAAGGGTGGATATTTAATGGAGAATGTGTGTTTTATGTGTATATATTTGAATCTATATATGTTAAGTGATTTTAACGGTCAAACTGTATTTGTAATGGTTCAAAACCTATTTTTATGTTCTATAAGGCTAGATCTATGATATATATGTAGATTTATGTTGTGTATGAAGTTTTAGGGTTAAAGTTGCATAATATTTGTATCTCTATGTTTGGTATGTGCAAAGATGGAAGAAAAGTTCATATGAGCTTGTTTAAAAGAAAACCCTAGTTTTAAGTGTGACTCGATGATGTGTAAAGCTTGTTTTCATGATCTATGAATTTGTATGTTGGATTTATGAGTTCTAAAGACAACCCAATTTGAATCATTGAAAAATATGGTGAGATGAATAAGTTATGTTTTTTTCTATCAAAATGTGTCATTTTTCAAGTCTTAGTCGATCGATTATAATTTTTTTTCTTAAAAATGATTTCAAAAAGTTGTTTGATTTATGAAATATTAAAGAACAATAAGTTAAGAAGATAACAAATCAAGTTTGGAGTCATTTGGATATGTATAGCAGGTTTTATGGAAGATGAAATCCAAAGTGTCAAAGTTGAAAACTCTAAAAATATGAAGAAAGACACACTGCCAGACAGCGTCGGGGTACTGTGCCTGTTTCCAAAAAATTAATTTTCTAGTTTGGGTCTGGTCTACTTGGTCTAAAAAAATTCAAAATTATTATAGAACCCAACTTTGATAATTATTTAATATTTAAATTATATTAGGTATTAAATAAAGTGTTAAAATAAGAAATTAAATTTAAAAACAAATATGATGGTTTTGTAAAATAAATATTACATAAGATAATTAAAATATTATTAAATATTTAATTAACAATTAAATGATTAATAATATTAAAAAATGAATAAAATATTATTAAATGATTAATAATATTATAAAGCAAATAAAATATTATTAAATAGATAATAATATTAGTAAATGATTAAAGTATTATTAAATGGTTAAAATGTTATTAAATGGTTAATAATATTAGTAAAAGACTTAAATATTATTATCTGATTAATAATATTAGACAAATGTTTAAAGAATATTAAATGATTAATATTGAGATTAAGTGATTAAAATATTATCAAATGAAGATAATATTTTTAAGTGTTTAATGTGTTATTAACTGTTAATTATGTGATTAAATGTTAAATAATCTAGAGTAAGATTTACAAAGGTATTTAATTATGAACTAATATGTGTTAAACTAATTAAAACATCAATTTTATTAATATTAGGTATTTTAAAGAGAAATAAATTAAATTTAGTAAGCTATAGTCTACTAGACAGGCAAGTTTTCTAACTCAAACTCGATTTATCTTTCAAACATGCTAAGTGATTTAATTATTGTAAATTATTCTACATCGATAATCATTATTGACATTTGCACACAGTGCATTTGAAGTCTCGTTCCATTATTAAACTCTGAAGTATTTAAAGTTCTTTATCTATGAACTATTTAAGAAGTAGTCTATGCTGATTGTTCTGGCTAGATATTTTGCATGTTAAATATTTTAAAAGCTATCAAACTCAGTAGTTGGTGCGAATTCTTGTAAAATTGAGAGAACAACCCTTGATAAGGAAAATTATTTATCGACTAATTGATTACAAACAGAAGTGAATGTTATGTATATACATGGTGTACAAGAGGTTGATCCCCTCAAGCACAAACCTTGTGGGTTACACATTAAAATGGTCAGTTAAATGATTGATTCCTTAGCATTAGTTCAAGGTCTAATTTGACCACTCAGTAGTAAATAATCAATATTTATGCTGTCATTTGGAATTTGATTATATTGTACAGTTATTTACAATTTTTCAATATTGTTGAATCATGAAATATTTTCAGCTACACCAGAAAGTTCAAGGAAAGATAAAGGCAAGGGGAGACTTAAAGGGTAGCTGATTTGCATGCTAGTTATTTAAGTTTAATTATTATGGTTTGGTAACACAAACCCTTTAATGCAATTAAGATATTCGTGATGTATTTTTGTAGAGGTTAAGGAACATTGTTATATAGTTAACCTTTTGTAATGAATAACATATGTTTATATTACCACATTAGTTATTAAATGTTGTTTAAGTGTGTTTGGATGTATAGAATCGTGAGCACTGAATTCAAGGTATTGGTACCCAGATTAGGGGAAGTCACAAGTTGGTATTAGAGCTATAGGTTATAACCTTAGAATAAGAAGCTCATTTTGAGTAAATTAGGAGATGGATTAGGGAAATTCATCAAATATAGTTGTAACACAATTGAATATAATTTTATTTCATCAATGGATATATTTTTTTTGTAATGCTGATGTGTTTGCTTATTGTTATTTATGGCTGTGTAGGATGCCTGAGATGGGTAAGTCTAGTCAGACTATAGAGGAAGAGTTCATAGATATTCATGTTGATACAGTGTAACCTGTAGAGGTTGAGAGTGAGGTGGATCTCGAGGAGGATCATGAGGCTGAGGATGAGGTGCAGTATTATACCTCATCTAATGAGGTGCAATATTATACCTCATCTAATGAGGTGCAATATTATACCTCATCGATAAGGTGCCTTCTTAGGGGGACTTTGTAGAGCAACTAGCAGATATGAATCTTGAGCTTAAGGATAGAGTTCTTTAGTTGGAAGAGGAGAATCAGACTCATCAAAATATTGAGGAGCAATATAAGATGTTGACGTATCAGTATGTGGATGAGAATGATGATCTTATCGAGAAACATTAGGAAAATGAGCATAAGTTAGTAGATTTAGCAGGTAAAATTGTAGAACTAGAGGTGAAGTTTAAGGTGTCCGACCTGGAGAGGCTACACATAGAATATGAGAAGCAAGCCATTGAAGGCTATTGGCATGATGAGATCAACGCTAGGAACGTGATGGAGGCTAAGTGGGAGGAAGCTAAAGAGCAGGTCATTGAATTGGAGGATGACATCTGCGAGAAGAAGGTGAAGCTCGACAGGGTAACATATGCCTATTGTAATGATACTAATAATTGCCCGTGCTTGAAGGCACGACGTGACGAAAAATTAGATTAAAATTCGAAAAATACTACATTACTTAAAGATGTTCTACAACCTAAAATAACTTATAATCGCACATAACAATTATCATAATTCATAACACCACCACAATAATTATTATTATTGTTATTGTTATTTTTGTTTTTGTTTTTGTTGTTGTTGTTGTTGTTGTTGTTGTTATTATTATTATTATTATTATTATTATTATTATTATTATTATTATTATTATTATTATTATTGTTGTTGTTGTTGTTGTTGTTGTTGTTGTTGTTGTTGTTGTTGTTGTTGTTGTTGTTGTTGTTGTTGTTGTTGTTGTTGTTGTTATTATTGTTGTTGTTCTTATTCTTATTGTTGTTGTTGTTGTTGTTGTTGTTGTTGTTGTTGTTGTTGTTGTTGTTATTATTATTATTATTGTCATTGTTATTATGATTATTATTATTATTATTATTATTATTGTTGTTGTTGTTGTTGTTGTTATTGTTGTTGTTGTTGTTATTATTATTATTTGAATGAATGAATGTGAAATGAAGTGTTGATTTAGGTTGAATTTTTTTGTGTGTGTGATGTTATTATTATTTTGAATTCAAATTTGAATGAATGAGTGTGAAATTGAGTGTTGATTTGGGGGAAATTGTGTGTGTGAGATGAAATGTGAGCCATTAGATTAAAATTGAAAGATCCTAACCGTTGCTGTGCTTTGTCAAATTTTGAATTCAAAATGGGTAGTGTTTTATTATATAGATGTAAATTTGTGAATGTTGTGAATATTATAATTAAATAAAGAAATTATATATTTGAAGTGTAACAAATATTTTGGGACAAACAATTCATGTACTATTTGATTATAGAATAAAATTCAAGCTTAGTGAAATAAATTTGGATTAAAGATGACTTGAAATGGATTAAAAATAAGCAAGATAGGAATTTATATGAATTAAATTTTCTAGGATTTATGGATATTGTCCAAAGTACTCTTGACAATTTAGATAATGACCTTGGTGTTCTAGATTGGTTTAATGTCCATTTTGTCCTTACTTAACAATGTGAATTGTCTTGAATGACCTTAACTAGGCATGGTTAGCTTAACTTGGGATGGTTAAGTGTTGGAGTATTACATACAACTTATGAATTTATATATTTTCTAAATATAAGCTAACTTATGTCTTCTTCATTTCATATCTAAAAGCTACTAAGTGAGAAAGCTTGTATAGAGAAAGAAAGAGAAGCTAGGGTTGTGTAGAAAGCTTGAGAGATTTCATAGAAGGAGTTCAAAAGAAGTGAAACTAGCCATCAAAGTGAATCATCCATCCTTAGAAAGCTTCCTAGTAAGAAGAAGAATAACACAAAGAAGGTATTAAATGTGTTCTTGTTTTTTAAAACTCATCATTTATGTGTTTAGATTTAAGATTATGTGTAGCCATGCATGTATTTGTAATTAAAAGTAGGATTTATGTGAGTTTATATGCTACATGGTTGATATATGATGAAACCCTAAGTGTTAGTGTTGCATTACAAAGGTGGTAGGTGTATACACGCATGTATTCATGGCTAGAAAGCATAATTTGAAGAAGATCATGTGCTAAATGTTGATAAATATGGTGAAACCCTGGGTTGAAGTGATGAATATGTTAGAAACATGTGTGATTTCTTGCTAGATAGCATAATAGGTTCTTTAATGGTTGAATTGTATGACTTGTATATGAAAATATAATATTAAGTTATGTTGAAAATATAATATTAAGTTATGTTGTGCATATAAATCAAATCAAAATCTGTAACATGCTTTAAAAGGTGTATATAGATGTTATATGAACTTCCTAAGCGAGTAAATAAACTTGTGTTAACGTATATGGTATATAGAGTTCAGTAACTCAAGTATGAGCTTACGGGTAAATTTTGTTAAATTGACAAAATTCCATAAAAGGGTTATTTTTGGCCATTTTGTTTAATTAAAGGCAAAATTAAGCTAAATAACTAAGTTTTATGTAAATACACATGTTCGTGTCAATTTGGTGGTCATTTGGTGTTTGTGGCGATAAAAGTGAATTTTAAACGTTTAAAAATGTTCAATGGCACCTAAAATTGAGTTTTTGAAAAAATAAGGTCATTTGAAAACTTTTAATATTTTTGAAGGCCTAGACAAGTCATATATATGTTATGTATGCTAAATCATGTGTTGAAATAGAAAAATATAATGTATGGCAAAAAATAACATGAGAAAAGTTTGAAATTTTTTCTAAGAAACTGGTTTCAGTCAATCTCGCGGACGGCGAGATGTTTAGTACTAAACATTGTGTCAGGACACAATGTATCTGAGGAGAATTCGCGGCCAGCAAGATATGTAGTGTAAAACACCGCGTCGAGGTGTAGTGTCCTGATTTTTGAATTTTATTTTTATTTTAATCCAAAATAAAATATTTTAATATTATATTATAGAGACATGTATTGTAAGCCATAAATTGATAAAAATAATTAATATGGTAGGTGTTAAGATATAAGTGAATGATGTGTTATGTGTTAAGGTACATGTATAGATAAATAGTAACTTGTATATCAAGGTAAATCATGTAACTAATACATGGACCAATATTATGGTTGTGTAGGACATAAACGGGATAAGTTATTAACGGTAAAAGTAAACGAGGACAAATGCAAGTGTTTTATTCGAGCTATCTTTTGTAGTTCTTTGAACTGTTAAATATGTTATGTATTTTTATAAGTCATTCTGAAGTTCATTCATCATTGAACTGTTTTGAGAAAGGTCAATGCCAATTTTAATTCGGTTAGACATATGTGATAATTCATTTTGAATTCAGATATTCATTGTTATGTTTTTCAATCCATATTGTTGTAGTTCAGAATCCATGAAAATGTTGTAACAGAACAACCCTATAAAAATGAGAATAAAGGTAAAAAGGGACGTTTAGTCTCAACGCGTGGTTGCGTTGTTAGATATCTATGTTGTGCGCAATATAAAGTATGATAGACTGATCACCTAGAGAACATATTTGAAATGAAATGCAGTCTTATTACTGAATTGGACATTATCAGTCTTTATGATTGGTATTATTCTTAACGAGTTATTGGTCTTGATATCGTACATCTAGCAAAATTAATGTTTCAAGTCAATTATGCAAATGTTTATGAGATGTTCTCAAATTTCATTGTAGAACCGTTTAATGGTTCAGCCCTATTGTAAGAAAATTTCTTTCATTACTCTGATATATCATGTCATTACTTGTTTATGCACTTGTTGAGCTATTTTATGCTCATTCTTTCTTTAACATGATATTTCAGCTAAGCCCGAACAGGCAGAGGGGCCAGGGACAGATAAAGAAAAGGGAAAAGCCAACAAGTAATAATTGTGTTATGTGGGACTATTGTAAATATAATACTTTTTGTTATATGTCAGTTTGTAAATGTTTTGTAATGTATAAAGGTCTGTAAACCTAGAATAGTTATGTAATATTATAAATTAAGTAGTGATTATTTATAAATGAATGGTTAGGAATGAATGGTAGAATATATCGTGAGCACTGAACCCGTGGTTCAAGGGTCCCGGATTTGGGAGCGTTATAGGTTGGTATCAGAGCTGATAGGTTATAGACCTTAGGTGTGGAAAACCTTAGGAATATGACCGTAAAGAACATATAAGACTCATTTAGAGTTATATGGGGCAAATCGAGGATATTTGTCGAAGATATAAAATTTTGACAATGTGTGTTAGTGATGAGTGAGTTTTATACCTACGAATTGAATACATTTAAGCTTTGATAATTTGTGAATCTTTAAGTGTTTTATGTGATTTTATATGTGTTTTTATGTTATTGTATAATATGGTGAATTCTATCATGTTTAGGTATTTTATGTATTATATGTCGTTTTTGTGTAGTTTATTCGTAATTTATATGTTAAGTGTTGATTTAGTTGTATGTGTTTTTGTACCACATTGTATAGGATGTGGTGTTATATTATTTTTATGTGTTTCTATTTCATTTTGTAGGAATTATAATAAGGGCTTGGTGGATCAAGGCTTGGAATTGCCCGGTTCGCATTTTCTGCGCTCCGTTTACGCAACAGCCAATTAAAGTTCAATTTTGGCCTTGATCCATTCCGAATCTTCAATTTTATAAAACATGAAAGTTGTAGGTCTACGAGTCTCCTTTCCGAAACATCTTGAATCACCTCAATCGGTGCCTTTGACCGCCGCGGCGGTGCACTATTCATACACGCAGAATCAGTTTTAAAAAGGAAAAACTGCAGCCCTAAACATTTGAATCTCATTTCTTCTTCTTTGGGAGGCGGCTAGAGGCGATCTTGGAGGCCAAAGGATGAAGAGAGCCACCTTCCATGGGGGTTAGGAATGAAATGCAACATCTAAGGAAGCTATGGATTGAATGCTTGGAGCTTGGAGATGGGTGACAACTATCTTCTTCTTCTTTCCTTTAATTTGTATTTCCATTGTTGTTGATTACTTTTTGGAACAAATACGGATTAATATCTATCCATTGATCTTGTATCTATGTTGGGTATTGAATCGATAACATGTTTAGCCATTGTGATTTGTGTTTGCTTTCATTTAGCTATGTGTATGTTGTATGCATGTTAGATGTGGTATTACTCATTTGCTATGGCTTGAGCATGGAATTTATGATTGTGTTGGTTATCTAGTACGTAGTTTAATTGAATCTCTCTTTCTTATTTGGTTGTTGATGCATTTGTGAGTTCTTTGAAAGAAGGATTTCATTGTGCACGCCAAGTGTTCGATAAAATGTCTAAACGAAGTTTGTCTTGTATTTTGCATATCGTTGTGCTTCGTTGGCTATGGTTTGTTGTCTCTTGGATGGCACCATATGAATTGGGTTATCACATTTAGTTTTTCATGTTTAATTGCTTGGACAAGTAGTTAATTTGGTAACCTATATGAAATTGGAAAACGGATTATAGTGTTTTGACCCGAATGTGATAACATGTGTTATGCTATGTGTTCTTAGGAGCGTATGCATAATTTGTGCGTAGGATAGACATATACCTATGTGCCACATGTAACCAATGTGAGAATACGTGCTTCAAATTCTTGCGTTGCTATTTCTCATAGACATATAGTGAAATGCTTAGCTTGGGTGTCCTTGTCCGAATTCTGTCGAATGGGATAGGTTTGGATTTGGTATGTTTATATGTCCTTCAAAAGAGGCATGTAAATACTTTTGTATTCTCGGTTAACCAGTCATCGTGACCGTAAGACCAAATAGGGAGAGTGAGGAGATTTAAATGAAGTATTGGAAGAAAACGTAATCATAGGTTCATCTATCTTTACCGTTTTAGTAGTTTAAATGTTAATTTGCATTATGTCCATTTACATTCCACTTCCTTCATTCAATCAAATGTTTGTACTAAGATCGACTTGATAGGCTCGATATTTGGAAAATCGTTAGAACTAATTCCTCGTGGGATCGATACTTTACTTTTACTTTATTACTTGTTGACCGCGTATGCTTGCGCGTTATTGTTTATTCAAACGAAATTGATGTCGGAACTTTACTACTAAATAAACCGTTCCGATTTCGACCAACAAGTTGTTGGCGCCGTTGCCGGGGAATTAGTTTCTGATTGCTTTTCATTATTGATTTCAATTGAGTTGAACTTTGTTTAAACTTGAATTACTGTTTTACTTTTTTTTGGGACTTTTGATTGTGTTCGCGACATTTTCAAGGTTCGAAATAAGAAATAATGAAGTCGGGCTGTTGACTATAAAACAAGCGCTAACTGGGAGGCAACCTAGGTTTACTTAATGTTTTGTTTAGTTTTGTTTTTCATACACAGGTCATATCTTAGGAAATCGCAAGAGCCGGTTGCGGAAGGCGACAGTTGACAAATTGACCCAATTTTTTAGGGAAGTCCCTTGTTTTTAATTCTTTCATTGCATATTGTGAGGACGTTGTCAATTCTGAGTTTGGGGGTCATTTGTGTTTTGTTTTGATATGATTGGTGTTGGTTTAGTTTATTTTATTTTGTTTTAGGGTTTTGTATTTAGTTTTATTATTTTTTGCTTTTATTTGTATTTAAGTTTTGAATTTTGTGGGTATATTCTCTGTAAACCCTCACGAGATAAAACTCGTCCTCTTGGGCAACCTCGGGGTTTAACGGCTTGTTGCACGTGCTAAAGTGCAATCGTGTTTCCTACGAAAATGGATTATTTTTTATTTTTTTAATGTTATTTTTGTTTTGTTTTCGTCTGTTTATGTTTTTATTTTGTTTTCATTTGTCTTTGTTGTTATTTTGTTTTCGTGTGTTTCATTTTAGAGTCGTTGTAGTATGGGTTTGTGTATCTTGAACCTTGTTTTGATATGATTAGAACTTTAATCGAGGATTGGACTATTGATTGTTCTTATGATAACTCGTAGAAAATGGATTGACGTTGCTTAGTCAGTGTGCTTGACTTGTGGTTGGTTTTTACATTGCTTGTGATCCCTTACACTTTGAGCACATATCAGTTGTAATAGGCTAGTTTTATGCTTAGAGAAGGCTTTTATGACCAAATGCTTGTGGAAGATTAGACTTAACTCTAGAACGAATTTAAGTATCACTTTAAACGAAACACTAAATGTTTGATCAGCAAACCTTGGGGTGATTGAGATGGAGCGTAAAACGCACTCAATCATAAACACATGCTTATGGGAGACGGAGCGTAAAACGCACTCACCTTTGAAATTAAAAAAAAATAAATTTTTTTTTTACAAATAAAATGAATTAAATAGTCATCATGTGGTGGATTGTGATAGAGCGTAAAACGCACTCATCCATAAACGCGTGATTAGGTGAGAAAGAGCATAAAATGCACTCACCTACAATTTTTGGACGAGTGACGTGATAACAAGTTCGTGAGTTTTTGTTTTTCTTTCAATAAGTAATGTGGTCGCTTAAGCTAAATCGAGCTATAATTAGATTGTTGCAAATGGTTCACACACACACACACACACACACACACACATGTGGATCATGAGTAATGTATGATTAACGTATTGTTGAAATTCTAGACTTTGCGATAGTTTGAAATTTTCTTGTAGTTTTAATTTGAATAATTTGTGGAGCCTTTTATTTTTCATATCAATTCATTGCTCAAGTTAGTGTTATTTTTTTTTGTTTATATAGTTTGTCTTTGTTTTGCTTGATGACAAACAAATGTTTAAGTTTGGGGGTATTTGGGTTATTTAATGTTATATGTATGCTTGGAGTACTCCTGACCTTCATAATTTGTGATTCTTCAAGTAATTTCTTGTGATTTTTAACTAGTAGATTTTTTTTTATTTTGATCTTTTTATTTAGTTATTTTGCTTTATTTAGTGGGTCTTTGTTTTGCTTGAGGACAAGCTATTTGGGTTATTTAATGTTATATGTATGCTTGGAGTACTCCTGACCTTCATAATTTGTGATTCTTCAAGTAATTTCTTGTGATTTTTAACTAGTAGAATTTTTTTTTTTGAAATTTTTATTTAGTTATTTTGCTTTATTTAGTGGGTCTTTGTTTTGCTTAAGGACAAACAAATATTTAAGTTTGGGGGTATTTGATGAGTGAGTTTTATACCTACGAATTGAATACATTTAAGCTTTGATAATTTGTGAATCTTTAAGTGTTTTATGTGATTTTATATGTGTTTTTATATTATTGTATAATATGGTGAATTATATCATGTTTAGGTATTTTATGTATTATATGTCGTTTTTGTGTAGTTTATTCGTAATTTATATGTTAAGTGTTGATTTAGTTGTATGTGTTTTTGTACCACATTGTATAGGATGTGGTGTTATATTATTTTTATGTGTTTCTATTTCATTTTGTAGGAATTATAATAAGGGCTTGGTGGATCAAGGCTTGGAATTGTCCGGTTCGCATTTTCTGCGCTCCGTTTACGCAGCAGCCAATTAAAGTTCAATTTTGTCCTTGATCCATTCCGAATATTCAATTTTGTAAAACATGAAAGTTGTAGGTCTACGAGTCTCCTTTTCGAAACATCTTGAATCACCTCAATCAGAGTTCGTATGAAGAAGATATGTCCAAAACACTGAAGGATGCTGCAGCAGTCAAAAGAGGAACATTTTTGGGCAGTTTGTACTAGCGCCGCAGCGGTGGTTTCCACCGCCGTAGCGGTAGTACAAAACCTGAAATTAGCAGAAAGTTTGACCGCCGCGGCGGTGCTTTTGACCGCCGCGGCGGTTCACTGTTCATACGCGCAGAATCAGTTTTAAAAAGGAAAAACTGCAGCCCTAAACATTTGAATCACATTTCTTCTTCTTTGGGAGGCGGCTAGAGGCGATCTTGGAGGCCAAAGGATGAAGAGAGCCACCTTCCATGGAGGTTAGGAATGAAATGCAACATCTAAGGAAGCTATGGATTGAATGCTTGGAGCTTGGAGATGGGTGACAACTATCTTCTTCTTCTTTCCTTTAATTTGTATTTCCATTGTTGTTGATTACTTTTTGGAACAAATATTGATTAATATCTATCCATTGATCTTGTATCTATGTTGGGTATTGAATCGATAACATGTTTAGCCATTGTGATTTGTGTTTGCTTTCATTTAGCTATGTGTATGTTGTATGCATGTTAGATGTGGTATTACTCATTTGCTATGGCTTGAGCATGGAATTTATGATTGTGTTGGTTATCTAGTACGTAGTTTAATTGAATCTCTCTTTCTTATTTGGTTGTTGATGCATTTGTGAGTTCTTTGAAAGAAGGATTTCATTGTGCACGCCAAGTGTTCGATAAAATGTCTAAACGAAGTTTGTCTTGTATTTTGCATATCGTTGTGCTTCGTTGGCTATGGTTTGTTGTCTCTTGGATGGCACCATATGAATTGGGTTATCACATTTAGTTTTCATGTTTAATTGCTTGGACAAGTGGTTAATTTGGTAACCTATATGAAATTGGAAAACGGATTATAGTGTTTTGACCCGAATGTGATAACATGTGTTATGCTATGTGTTCTTAGGAGCGTATGCATAATTTGTGCGTAGGATAGACATATACCTATGTGCCACATGTAACCAATGTGAGAATACGTGCTTCAAATTCTTGCGTTGCTATTTCTCATAGACATATAGTGAAATGCTTAGCTTGGGTGTCCTTGTCCGAATTCTGTCGAATGAGATAGGTTTGGATTTGGTATGTTTATATGTCCTTCAAAAGAGGCATGCAAATACTTTTGTATTCTCGGTTAACCAGTCATCGTGACCGTAAGACCAAATAGGGAGAGTGAGGAGATTTAAATGAAGTATTGGAAGAAAACGTAATCATAGGTTCATCTATCTTTACCGTTTTAGTAGTTTAAATGTTAATTTGCATTATGTCCATTTACATTCCACTTCCTTCATTCAATCAAATGTTTGTACTAAGATCGACTTGATAGGCTCGATATTTGGGAAATCGTTAGAACTAATTCCTCGTGGGATCAATACTTTACTTTTACTTTATTATTTGTTGACCGCGTATGCTTGCGCGTTATTGTTTATTCAAACGAACTTGATGTCGGAACTTTACTACTAAATAAACCGTTCCGATTTCGACCAACAGTTATGTGCTATGTTTTATGTGTAATAGAGATAAGTTAATGACATTGAACTAAATAATTGTTCATGTGATTTTGTAGTATGCTAGAGATTGGAGAATCTAGTCGGACAGTAAAGGAAGTATGGCGTGATATTCCCATGGTTACAATAGCTGCTCCACCAGTTGCTGTAATAGTACCAGTAGAGGGAGGTGAAAATGAGGAAGATCCAGAGGAATTTGAAAGAGACTCTGATGGGGCATTACTTGAGAATGCGTCATCTGAGCAAAGGGAGGCTGACTGAGAATGGGTAACTGGCTTAATACAACATAATAGTGAGTTTGTAGACAAAATCCCGGAGTTAGAAACTCGGGCAACAGAACGACAAACAGCTGTGGAACAGAATGAAACGACAGTACAAGTATTATTCAATAAAAATGTAGAGTTGGGAAATAAATTGAGACATGAAGAACAGAAAGTTCAATAACTTAGGAATGATAAGGAAACCTTGGAGGCTAAACTAAGGGAGGCAACGATAGAGATCGCAAGGTATAAAAGTACCGGGGCTAAGGCTGTAAGGAGAGTGAACCTAGTGGAGGAGGAAGTGAGGGCTAAGAAAGTCACAATAGATAGTATGAATGGAAAAATAGATGATATGAGCTATGTTTTTCGTACAGCTTTTGGAAGGGCACAATATAGGGTGTACTACTACCTTGTGGAGTATGATCAGACCAGTAATACTTTGAGTAGGTGAAAAATGATTGCTATCATGGATGAAGAATATGACGACGCAGTTCGGTATGGGATGCTTCTGTAGGATATTGTAGAAAATGTATATAGTTGTATATATCTATGTGTGTATGTAATGTAAATTCCTAGTATTTTGTTATAAATTAGGATAGGTAGTGTTATGTAACCTCGTTTGTTCTAAGGAGAGAAGTTCTATTACGTTGGTTAGAATTATGAAATGTGATTCCCGACTTTTGTAGTCTGAAGGGATAGAAAAAATTATAGCAATATGTTGTATCTTATGTAAAGTGCTAGGCACTAGTTAATTTGCATATGAATATAAACTCAGTTACTAAATATGTTCTGAAATGGTTATGTGTTTAATGTAACATGAGAATATGATGTGAATGATAAATTAATAATCATGACATAAATTGTTAAACAGAAATGCCACCTAGATGAAGACAAAATGTCCAACCTCCACCAGAGGAATTGGTAAATGCTCTAGAAGAGCCATTTAATCCTATGCAGTAATTTGTTGACTTGTTGATGGGATCTTTCCAAAATAGAAATGTTAATCCTGCGTGTGATCAACTTGTAATTGGCCGTATTGTTACGTTCAAAGATTTCAAAGCAGTAGGACCCTCAAAGTTTAAGGGGACTATGAATCCGATAGAGGCCAGAACAGGGTAATTAAAATGGAAAAAGTGTTCGACGTAGCTAACATGACGGAAGAACATAAAACTTTGTTTGCTATGTTCATGCTAAAAATAGAAGCCAACTACTAGTGGGGAGCCAATAAAGGAAGATTGAGAACGGGAGTTGCATCATGGGAAAGATTCAAAGAGATATTTTTTGATACTTATTTTCCTTCGGTAACACAAGACATGACGGAAGTTCAACTCCGAAAATTAAAACAAGGAAACATGAATGTGGTCGGGTATGCGTGTAACGACCCCGAAATTCGACCAATTTAATTACCTTAATTTTCATATTTATGAAACATTATTTTCCTTACGTCCAAATTTCGGTTCGTTAATAAATCTTTTGTCACCTAAATTGATCCATTATTTAATTTCAAAATCATCAATTACCAAATTTTCGGTATAATTTTTTTTTTTCTTTTTCTCAATTCAATCGTTGTATTAAGATATTTGGATATTTAAAATCCTTACATTTGGATCCTAGTCCCATGGATCGCAACCTTTACTTTTTCTTTTCTTTCTGTAACCAGTATCATAAAACTTGATATTCAAAACTTAATATTGTTCATATCCATACCAATTTATTCCTGATTTCATAATCCATAATTAAGTCATTTAGTAATCTCTATCACAACCTCTATCTAGTATAATCAAAGTTCAAAATTTGACTTTACATATCCTGTCTGAGTTCAACATATATGTACATACAAATTATCAATATACACTTACTAACTGTATTCACATTAAATTATGTTATTGAAACATAACAATAACATTCACAACCTTCTGTGATTATCCATCTTTATATCATCTGACACATTTGAGATTTATTTATTTCCTGCAAAATATATATTAAGCAAGTAATGAGCACAACGGCTCAGCAAGTTCAACAGTTATACGTCACGTAGCACATACCTTATCATGTTTGGTGTGTGTCATACATCATGTGCTGGTGCTTCTACTATAGCAATATATCTCATATATATTCATATCGTTGCACAAAATACACATTGTGGTCATATTAATCACGTATCACGTAACACATAATTTGTTTGCAGTCAAAACAAGAATTACATTTCATAACATTCCAATATTTAACATAAAAGAGACTGAAGAACTTGCCTGGCGTCCAGTTATTTAAATTGTTAGCTCAAACCCTTAACTCGATCAACCTATGATCATAAAATAATCAAATAATAATTATTTAACTCCTTGTGATATTAATTTAATTAATTAATATCATCTATAACGTAATTAACTCCACCCGACCCTTTAATTTTTAGGGTATTGGGTTAATTATTAAATAATAAGGTTAATTAGATTAACCTCGTTCCTTAAAATATTCGTTTAACTTAATATCAAATATTTTCACTACGGACAACCCGGCTTATCGGATAAATTTTAGCATATTTGGGTGTCCGAAAATTTTATTTAATCATTTTCTAACTTGTAACCTCATTAGATTAATATTTAAATATTTAAATATTAATCCCCAATATTTAATATTTTTACAAAAATATTAAATTTAATGCCCAAACATCATTTCTATATTTTAAGTATTTTTCTAGAATTTTCTAGAATTTTTAAACAATTTTTAAACATTTATTTCAATTAAAAACATTTCCTGAGGGCATTTTAGTAATTTCCGCGCCCTTAGGGACTCAACCGGTATTTCCCGGAAAGTCCAGGGGTATTACCGTAATTTCAGAAACGTTAGGGACATGTTCGGCATTTACAGAAAAGGTTCGGGCATTTTCGTAAATTCCGCAGCCATGGGGGACACGCTCGGTATAATTTAGAAAGGACAGGGGCAGTATCGTAATTTTATAGCGTGGGTCTGCCGCGCCTAACGCGCGGCCAATCCTTGCTGACGCCGACGCCATCAAAACGACGTCGTTTTCCCCAACCCGTTTTTGGCTTCCGCGCAATACGCGGCTTGCCCCCCTCTCAGCGTCCAAAACGACGCCGTTTCAGTCCCTCGCTTCGGAAGAGTGGCGCGCGCAATGCGCGGCGCCTCTTTTACTGTTCACTTCCTTCTTCCGCGAACAGTGTATCACCTTTCTCACAAATTTATCATTTTTTTCACCATCTTTGCACATAATTTCCCCAACATAAATATTCCATAAATCATAAAATTCATAAATATAGATCCAAAAATTATTTGGAATAATTTTCTAAATTATTTACTAATTTTCTACAAAATTATTTTATCACCAATAAATATAAAATAATTCAAACAAATCAATTTATACCTTCCAAGGCTTGAGATTTTTTTCCTTTGATGGTCCCAAGATTTCATCTTCTACCTCTTATAGCCGTGGTGGTTCACGGTGGATGGAGATGATAGCTTCGGGTGGGAGAGAAAATGGAGTTTGGTGTGTTTATATGTTTTCTTTTCTTCTCATTTCCTTATCCTTGTTTGCTATATATAACCCAACCACTTCGGTAAAAATATTCCACCGACTTTCTTTCTCCCGAAAGTTCTAACCAGCCACCACGCATGAAAAAAAAATTAAATTATTTAAATACATTACGCAATTATTTCGTGTAATAAATATTTTATATAATGTATATAAAATATTTATTTCAATTCTCTAAAAATCATAATTTGATTTATGAATAATATTAACACCCTTTTTGGTTATTTTTCTTGACAAATTTTGTACACGCATAACGCCATGCATGTAATTATTTGAGGTAATTAATACCTCTAAAAATCATAAAATAAATCGTATAACATATAAAAATTATCTTTCATAATTTTTCACTTCGTTTCTTGAACAACATGTTACATTAACATGTTCACATTTCCAAAATATTATTCTTCATAAACGTCATAATAATTTAATTATGCATAAACAAAATTTTTAATGAATTAAAACATTCATTTTTCCTCATTTAATTTCATTCATTACATTTCACATTCCTTTCCTTATATAAATTATATAATTTATTATTATATAATTTATATAATTAAATTATCCCTTTTTATAATTTTCATTTCACACAAAATATAATTTATAAAATTTCTTCCATCCTTATTCAATTTAATCACCTTATATAAATTATATAACTATTCTTATATAATTTATATAATTATTAATTTCTTCATACATTACTTTAATTTCCTTATATAAATTATATAATTTATTATCATATAATTTATATAATTACCTTTATTTCTCAATTAATTTCCAAATTTCCTCCATAATTCTTGGTAAATTCTAAAATCCATAATCATAATTTCACTAATTTCCTCATTACCTTTTTATTTAAACTTGGATTAATTTAATTATTAATCCCTTTATTTACATAATTAATGAAATTTATAATTATTACATAAACATACACATTTATATATATATACAAATGTATATATATACATATCTAACTCATTCTCACATTACCACATAATACCATTTAAAATCATAATTTCTATATTTCCATAACAATTTTATTGTACAATACATTGTACATTTACAAGAATTTTCTTTTATTCCTCATAAATTGTTTTTAAACAATTTATTTACATTTTCAATTATTTTAAATCAACACAAATCATTACCATTTCTATACAGATTTAATTTATCAATTAAATCTCTTCAAACATCTTAAATCACATAAAATATCTCAAATAATTTAAATCATCTTGATAATTTTATCAATTAAATTCTCATTTAATATTAATAAAGAATTTCTGAAAAATCTGGATCCTCACATTCTTCCCCCCTTAACAGGATTCCGTCCTCGGAATCATAATGGCCGTAATATTCATACGGATGTTATTTATAGCACTTTACTATACCTTAATCTTGATGAATCACAATTAATTCCATAATTATCAGAACTTACCTGTTAATATCCATAACTTACATGGATAACCTCATAATGATCTTTATTGTCAGAATATTTAAATTCTTAACTTAATTCACAATTCCTTTGTAATATTACATTTCACAATTCTCACAAATTTATTCATAAACTTTTAGCTTGTTTCTTGATACACTTATCAAGATAATTTCTCTTTCTCTGAAAATTTCTTTTCTTTAATCCTACGTAATCTTACTTCATTTACTTATTTCATTCTTATATCATACTTCATTCATATTCTGTACATTCATCCTTCTCTTCTCAGTTCATATAATTCTTTTTCATATTTCATAATTCATTTCTTAATACCTTCTATCATTCAACACTAGGTTTTAAATGCTAACCTTTACTTAATTTTTATCATAATCTTTATTTGGAATTATTTTTAAAATCCTGGGTGTCACATTCACCCCTCCTTCATAAAATTTCGTCCTCGAAATTTCTATGTATTAATATCTCATTCATTTGTAACCATTACAATTTCTTTTGCATTCATTCCATATATCTTTCTTTCATTCCTTTCTCACAGTCATTGCACATTGCAATTTTCTATTTCATCACATTTCATAATTTCTTTATTTCACAATTATTACTTTCATTATCACTCACAATTAAAGAATACTACCCCATCCTACCATCCAATCTTCATAAGGGTAGAGGAATTCAAAATTTTTATTTTGGAAACTTTCATGGTATGCTGAATGAACATTTATCCCGGTGTACAGTACTTCGCTCCCCGAGTACTTCATACTGCAAACCCTGACAGTGGATCAGTCTGTCATTAAAGTGATGGATGTTTCACCATACATTGGCATGCCAGATGATCAATCTGCAATGCCTGTGTCTTGCTATGCCAGGTGACCATTCGATCAACCTGCAATAGTCTTAATCTTTTTGTTCATCTCAGCCATAAAATTCATTCAAAAGTAATTTGATTGGGTATAATTTTCAAAGAATAGGAATTCAATATATTTCAAAATTTGTCTAGCTGAATCAATAGCTTAGACTTATATTTTCTCAACGCTTGTCTAGCTAGATCAATTAGCATAGACTTACTTTTAACAATTTATAACTCGCAGACATTTTTTTCCTAAAACATTTATCATGTCAAAACTTTTCAAAACGTCTAGCCGAATCAAATGGCAATGACTTATAGCTTTGACATACCTTCAAAAATCAAAATTATTTATGACTTCATGTTACCGCGTCATTTTGACAGCCCGTTGAGAATTCCGTCGTTAATAATTCCTACACCATAAACCATACTTTATGGTGTTGAATCATCTTATAACGAAATAGTACCGCACCGTCTCAACAACACGTTGAGCATTCCGTCATTCATCACATCTGCACCGGCTAAAAGGTGCGTGGATGATTCTTTTGAAATACATTTTGATGTAAAACATTTTTGTCTAGCCGAGACAAGTAGCATAGACCCTTCTTAAATCGCTTAAAAATTTCATTTATATTTTTCAAAGCACACACGTGCCAAATCAACTTGAGGCCAAAATTTTTGAAGTCTAGCAAAGCTAGAAGAATGGGAATACCCTAAATTCCCTAACATTCACCTTCTGCTTCTTTACTTAACTACTGTATTTATTACTAGGACCATTATTACCATTATACAAAAATGTTCTAACTACTCCAACATTTCTATACCCCCGTATAGTTCATCAAACTTACCACACATTATGAGTCCAGGAACTTACCACAAAAATATGAGTTTAGAAGCTTGTCCTAGCAATATGTAGTCTGAGAACAAATCAAAGACTATCCATATGCTGAGGGGCTCAAACATACAATACAATTATGAGTCATGGACTTACCATATGCATGAGTTTTAAGAACTCGTGCCTAACTTAATATTATCTATCTATCAAAACCACTAGCGCGACTCTAACATTTCAATGATTATCACATAGTAACTAAGTAAACACAAATCCCCCGCCCATACAAAGGATTGTGCAACTCAGTCACCACATGAGTTCTCAATTGAAATTTCGTACCCAAACTTTCTGCCCCCTATCATAACCTTTCATTTCTGTCTTTCATGTCTCATCATTTTCTGAATTCTTCTTGTACTATTTCATAGTACCATATCTCTTTATAGCATCAAGCTATACCTTGTTGACCATTAACATGTCTCTCTGTTAATTTCACCTTTTCACTTGATCCCATCATGATCTTGCTTTACAATCTACTTCTTACTCACTTCCCTTATCTCGTGATCGTATCGTAGTACGATCCTCTCACTGTTCCTGATCATGTTATTATGATCTCTTTCTATACATTTTGGATTACCTTGTCATCCTTATTGTTTAAATCAGGTGTCCCCTGATTTTCTTTGAGATTCATATTTGAATCATTTCAATATTCTTTCAGATATATTCTTAATTGAACTTATAAATTTTCTTAATTCATTACTTTTATTCAACTATTTCTTAACATCTTTATCTTTTCCTTATAATCTTATCACTTTCATATTTCCTTGACTTTAGTCAATATCTGAGATCTGTCTTTCTTAACTTACATCTTTCTCAAATTATATCTCTTCATTCTAATCCCCCCCATGTTCATCAAACTGATCACGTATTTGGGCTCAGGAACTTACCATAATCATATGGTTTGAAGAGCTTGTCCTAGTCAGGCCATAGTCGCCCATTCGCTAAAGGGGCTCCACCATACAATCATGAGTCACGAGCTTACTATACGCTTGAGTTTTCAGAACACTCAACTAACCTTACTCTTTCTTACTTTAGGTTATAGCCTAAGGTATCATTTACCTAAGGTTCATAACCTCTAGCTCTGATACCAACTGTAACGACCCCGAAATTCGACCAATTTAATTACCTTAATTTTCATATTTA
Source organism: Hedera helix (assembly GCA_947179155.2). Taxonomy (NCBI): domain Eukaryota; kingdom Viridiplantae; phylum Streptophyta; class Magnoliopsida; order Apiales; family Araliaceae; genus Hedera; species Hedera helix. The sequence continues at coordinate 25,061,347 of OX359276.1, read as the reverse complement.
TGAAACATTATTTTCCTTACGTCCAAATTTCGGTTCGTTAATAAATCTTTTGTCACCTAAATTGATCCATTATTTAATTTCAAAATCATCAATTACCAAATTTTCGGTATAATTTTTTTTTTCTTTTTCTCAATTCAATCGTTGTATTAAGATATTTGGATATTTAAAATCCTTACATTTGGATCCTAGTCCCATGGATCGCAACCTTTACTTTTTCTTTTCTTTCTGTAACCAGTATCATAAAACTTGATATTCAAAACTTAATATTGTTCATATCCATACCAATTTATTCCTGATTTCATAATCCATAATTAAGTCATTTAGTAATCTCTATCACAACCTCTATCTAGTATAATCAAAGTTCAAAATTTGACTTTACATATCCTGTCTGAGTTCAACATATATGTACATACAAATTATCAATATACACTTACTAACTGTATTCACATTAAATTATGTTATTGAAACATAACAATAACATTCACAACCTTCTGTGATTATCCATCTTTATATCATCTGACACATTTGAGATTTATTTATTTCCTGCAAAATATATATTAAGCAAATAATGAGCACAACGGCTCAGCAAGTTCAACAGTTATACGTCACGTAGCACATACCTTATCATGTTTGGTGTGTGTCATACATCATGTGCTGGTGCTTCTACTATAGCAATATATCTCATATATATTCATATCGTTGCACAAAATACACATTGTGGTCATATTAATCACGTATCACGTAACACATAATTTGTTTGCAGTCAAAACAAGAATTACATTTCATAACATTCCAATATTTAACATAAAAGAGACTGAAGAACTTGCCTGGCGTCCAGTTATTTAAATTGTTAGCTCAAACCCTTAACTCGATCAACCTATGATCATAAAATAATCAAATAATAATTATTTAACTCCTTGTGATATTAATTTAATTAATTAATATCATCTATAACGTAATTAACTCCACCCGACCCTTTAATTTTTAGGGTATTGGGTTAATTATTAAATAATAAGGTTAATTAGATTAACCTCGTTCCTTAAAATATTCGTTTAACTTAATATCAAATATTTTCACTACGGACAACCCGGCTTATCGGATAAATTTTAGCATATTTGGGTGTCCGAAAATTTTATTTAATCATTTTCTAACTTGTAACCTCATTAGATTAATATTTAAACATTTAAATATTAATCCCCAATATTTAATATTTTTACAAAAATATTAAATTTAATGCCCAAACATCATTTCTATATTTTAAGTATTTTTCTAGAATTTTCTAGAATTTTTAAACAATTTTTAAACATTTATTTCAATTAAAAACATTTCCTGAGGGCATTTTAGTAATTTCCGCGCCCTTAGGGACTCAACCGGTATTTCCCGGAAAGTCCAGGGGTATTACCGTAATTTCAGAAACGTTAGGGACATGTTCGGCATTTACAGAAAAGGTTCGGGCATTTTCGTAAATTCCGCAGCCATGGGGGACACGCTCGGTATAATTTAGAAAGGACAGGGGCAGTATCGTAATTTTATAGCGTGGGTCTGCCGCGCCTAACGCGCGGCCAATCCTTGCTGACGCCGACGCTATCAAAACGACGTCGTTTTCCCCAACCCGTTTTTGGCTTCCGCGCAATACGCGGCTTGCCCCCCTCTCAGCGTCCAAAACGACGCCGTTTCAGTCCCTCGCTTCGGAACAGTGGCGCGCGCAATGCGCGGCGCCTCTTTTACTGTTCACTTCCTTCTTCCGCGAACAGTGTATCACCTTTCTCACAAATTTATCATTTTTTTCACCATCTTTGCACATAATTTCCCCAACATAAATATTCCATAAATCATAAAATTCATAAATATAGATCCAAAAATTATTTGGAATAATTTTCTAAATTATTTACTAATTTTCTACAAAATTATTTTATCACCAATAAATATAAAATAATTCAAACAAATCAATTTATACCTTCCAAGGCTTGAGATTTTTTTCCTTTGATGGTCCCAAGATTTCATCTTCTACCTCTTATAGCCGTGGTGGTTCACGGTGGATGGAGATGATAGCTTCGGGTGGGAGAGAAAATGGAGTTTGGTGTGTTTATATGTTTTCTTTTCTTCTCATTTCCTTATCCTTGTTTGCTATATATAACCCAACCACTTCGGTAAAAATATTCCACCGACTTTCTTTCTCCCGAAAGTTCTAACCAGCCACCACGCATGAAAAAAAAATTAAATTATTTAAATACATTACGCAATTATTTCGTGTAATAAATATTTTATATAATGTATATAAAATATTTATTTCAATTCTCTAAAAATCATAATTTGATTTATGAATAATATTAACACCCTTTTTGGTTATTTTTCTTGACAAATTTTGTACACGCATAACGCCATGCATGTAATTATTTGAGGTAATTAATACCTCTAAAAATCATAAAATAAATCGTATAACATATAAAAATTATCTTTCATAATTTTTCACTTCGTTTCTTGAACAACATGTTACATTAACATGTTCACATTTCCAAAATATTATTCTTCATAAACGTCATAATAATTTAATTATGCATAAACAAAATTTTTAATGAATTAAAACATTCATTTTTCCTCATTTAATTTCATTCATTACATTTCACATTCCTTTCCTTATATAAATTATATAATTTATTATTATATAATTTATATAATTAAATTATCCCTTTTTATAATTTTCATTTCACACAAAATATAATTTATAAAATTTCTTCCATCCTTATTCAATTTAATCACCTTATATAAATTATATAACTATTCTTATATAATTTATATAATTATTAATTTCTTCATACATTACTTTAATTTCCTTATATAAATTATATAATTTATTATCATATAATTTATATAATTACCTTTATTTCTCAATTAATTTCCAAATTTCCTCCATAATTCTTGGTAAATTCTAAAATCCATAATCATAATTTCACTAATTTCCTCATTACCTTTTTATTTAAACTTGGATTAATTTAATTATTAATCCCTTTATTTACATAATTAATGAAATTTATAATTATTACATAAACATACACATTTATATATATATACAAATGTATATATATACATATCTAACTCATTCTCACATTACCACATAATACCATTTAAAATCATAATTTCTATATTTCCATAACAATTTTATTGTACAATACATTGTACATTTACAAGAATTTTCTTTTATTCCTCATAAATTGTTTTTAAACAATTTATTTACATTTTCAATTATTTTAAATCAACACAAATCATTACCATTTCTATACAGATTTAATTTATCAATTAAATCTCTTCAAACATCTTAAATCACATAAAATATCTCAAATAATTTAAATCATCTTGATAATTTTATCAATTAAATTCTCATTTAATATTAATAAAGAATTTCTGAAAAATCTGGATCCTCACAATGCGGCTAAATTTAACGAGTTGGCAAGATTTGCTCCACATCAGTTGGACACAGAAAAACGGAAGGCAAAATGTTTTTAATGCGGATTAAAGCCGTAAATTTATAATAAAGTTTCAATGTTTTAGATCGGAACCTTTACTGGGATATTGGAGAAAGCTATTTTAGCTGAAGGAGGCAGCGATGCCTTGACAAAACATAAACAAGAACAACGTGGCGGAGAAGTGATGGGAAAAATAGAGAAGGAAGTTGTGGGGAAACAATTCTAATAAACGGAAATGGAACCACAACAGCAACAACAACACCCTTGGAAACAAACAAGGAGAACAAAAAAAGAAAGTGGAACCGTGTGCCACTTATGGGAAGGGACACTTGGGAGTATGTTTGAAGGGGAAGAATGTTTGCTTTAGGTGCGGTTAAGAAGGGCACATTGCACCAAGCTGTCCAATCCCGAAGACAAATAAAGGATGTTTCAATTGTGGAGAAATGGGACATCAAAACAAATATTGTCCTAAGAAGAAAGCTGATAGAGGAAGTGAAAGCAAGGGTAATAACAGTGGGAAGCTTGCAATTGGCAGACCTACTTAGTCGGGGAGACCGACATCACGTACATTCAATATGATAGTACAGGATGCGATTGTGTCAAAAGATATGGTGTCAGGTATCATTCCTATTAATAATATAAACGCTTATTTATTATTTGATTCGGGTGATACCTATTCCTTTGTGTCTGATGAGTTTGAATTTACCCAAAGTAAAGTTAGAAAATATGTTAAATATAAAAGTAGCAAAAAAAGAAGTAATTCAGGCGAAAAATATTCATCAGCATTGCTGTCTGACAATAAGAGGGCATAAGCTAACAGTCGATTTAATTCCTATTCGGTTATGAGAGTTTGATGTAATACTTGGAATGGATTGATTGTATAACCATGGGGTGGTGATTGACTGCCAAAAGAAATGTGTGAACCTTTAGACTTCTACCAAGTCTAAGGTAGTATTTTATGATAGCAAATCACCAAGACAATCTTATTGTCTGACGATGATGCAGGCCAAAAAGCTGTTAAGAAAATGGTGTATGGGATATTTGGCACATGTGTTGATACTCAGAGAGTGAGATCAGAAATGGGTTAGATACCGGTAGTAAAGAATTATGCGGACGTATTTTTAGATGAATTATCAGGTCTTCCACCGGACAAGGAGATCAAATTTGTAATAGACCTTGTATTGAAAACGGTGCCAATTTCAAAGGTACCATACAGAATGGCTCCAGTCGAATTAAAAGAGTTAATGGTTCAACTGCAAGAGTTATTAGACAAGAAGTATATCCAACTAAGTGTGTCTCCTTGGGGAGCACCAGTGTTATTTGTAAAGAAGAAGGATGGATCGCTAAGACTTTGTATCGACTACAAGAAGTTGAACAAAGTAACAATTAAAAACAAGTACCCGTTATCGAGGATCGATAATTTATTTGATCAACTACGGGGAGTGATAGACACATAATTATGCATTTTAATATTCCCATTTTTTATTATTTAATATGTTTATTTAATTTAATTAATACATTTTATTTTATTTTGTAGTAAATAGATAAATAATTGAAGTTAAGTTGGAAAAAGATTCTAGAAGCTTTCAAGTTGATTTTTATTTGGACTCCAATAAAGAGTTGGATACCATGTAGAAGTTGAAGTCAAAAAAGAAAGAAGAATTCAAACTATTCCAAATTAGATTAGGGTTCAATTTATTTTCTCTATAAATAAGAGTCTTATTTTAGAGAGTAGGAGATAATTTATTTTCTTATTCTTCTTGTAGGAGTAGGAGCATGGAGTTGTTTTGCTACTTTTATAACAATTGTTCATTAGTTTAATAAAGTTTCTTTTCAATATTATTCGATTAGTTTTTATTTTGGTTCATGTAATTTATATTAGTAGTTTTAAATTCTATTTTTATTTATTATGAATTTTATGGATAGCTAAATTTCTAATATCTAGGATGAACATGAAATTAAATATTGCATATTAATTATTTTCTTTCCGTTCTGATATTAATGTCTAATTGTTTATTTCTTCAAGTTTACCTTCGCGCATAATTTGTTTTGGTTCTAAATTAATTGCGAGGTTTGATAGGTTATTGTTAAGATATGAGTTTTTCATAATTCATGCTTGCTCAATGAAGTTTTGATAAGTTATAGGTAATCCTTAAATTTTCATAATCTATACTTGCCCACATTAATTATATGAATCACTATTTTTAAGGGAAGAAAAAATAATTGGAAATTAATTAAGGAAATGAATAATTTAATTATTATGTTAGTATTTAGTAGATTCGGATTCTTAGGTAGTTTTTCTCATTACTAGTTTTCGTTATTAATTTTTAATTTGCATTATTTAGTTAATTAATTATCTCCACCACTTTTTATTTCTAATTTGTTTGGAAGATAAATTAAGGGAACATTGAAATTAATTTAGCCTATGTGGTTCGACCTGTACTTGCCCATTCTTCAATTTGACGTTGTGCACTTGCAGTTACTATTTTTTATCACATCAAGTTTTTTGGCGCCATTGCCGGGGACTAGATTTAATTTCTTATTCCTTAATTTTTATTTCTTCGAATTAGTTTTTACCACTAATATTTTTTATTTTTATTTTTCAGGATTACCGAAGCAGATCGAAGGAGCAAAAACATAGATATTTTGTTGCTGCGCTTTCTTGGTACTTCGTATCTCCATAATTATTTTTTTATATATAAAATAGAAAAAAATAGTTGTTTAGTTTATTATTTTTAGTGTAAAAACTAATTGCCGCATTCATGCATTCACTCGCGTAGAGCACATCCTGCTTAGGTTTTTATTTTATTTTAATTTAATTTTTGTTAAATATAAACTGTGATGATTGCTGGAGGATTGAGGTATGTCAAATTTCTCATTCTTTCGTAATTCTCATAGTTTTAAGACATTTTATTTGTTTACAATTTTTATTTTGTTTGTTTATTCTTATTTTTAGTTTGACTTTAAGGGCACAAACCATAACAAGATAAGGTGGGGATTTCATCACCCTTTCTTGCCCGACAAACAACCTAACTTTGCATAACCGACTTAATAAAATCAAGTAGACGTTGGCCCCTAGACTCTCGAGCTCAATTAGGATAAGAATTTTGAGAGGAGTCTGAATTCCTAATTAATCATATTACTGGTGTCTAGGCAAGTGGTTCGAAAGGTAAACTCCTAAAGGACGCACAATTATTTAATTAGTCACCGTACCCACGGAGAGACTCCCACCGTTCTTACACTTATCTGGTTAGCGGTGTGATTAATTTTGAATTTGGTGGACCTTAAAGAGTAACTTAGAACAGTTAGGAGCTGTCTAGATTTTATTTAGGTTGACCTTAGAAGTAGTTTTTATTTTATTTTATTTTCCTTATTCATTTTTGTGTCCTTATTTGTTTACGTGCTTATCTGCTAAGTAATATATGCAAAAAGTGTGGGTTAGGGATAAAACATCTCGGTTAGTGAGAAGAATTGATTTTTTAGATTTCACTTTAAAAAACCTCACTTCTAAAAACATGGAAGTTGCACAAACTGTTTCTTTCAACGATCGATGTTATCCTGCCCGCTCTGCTCACCCTTCATGTATCAGTCTACCACTAGTAAATGGTAATAATTTTGAATTAAAACCGCACTTTATAAATATGTTACCTAGGTTTACTGGAATAGAAGATCCATATTTATTCATTCAGGAATTTGAGAAAGTCTGTGCTTTAATGAAAATTCAACAATTGTCTGAAGACTCGATTAGGCTAAGATTTATCACATTTGCTTTAAAAGATAATGCTAAAAAGTGGTTATATTGCCTAGCGAATAATGCCATAACAACCTGGAAGGGATTTGTTGTTACATTTCTAAATAAATATTTTCCAAATCACAAAACTTCAGAGATTAGGACTGCAATTCATCAATTTTACTAACTTGAAAACGAGTCGTTTTGAAAATATTTTGATAGATTTAAAAATTTGTTATCCCAGTGTCCACACCATGGAATTGAAAAATGGAGATTGCGTCAAATTGCCTATGAAGGTTTAGATTTTTCCACTAAAACGATGTTAGAGTCAATGTGTCAAGGGGATTTTCTAAAAAATGATGAGGAAAGGGCTTGGGAGTTTTTAGAAGACTTAGCAGAAAAAACCATGCAATGGAAAACCACCCAAAAGACCGATAAATCTAGCTCATTTAAAGGTGTTCATACAATTGACAATTTAATTGCTACCGAAGCTAAGTTGGCGAGTGTAGTTAAAAGACTTGAAGCTTTAGAAACTAGGGATACATCACATGCAAACCAACTTGAAGAATTTGACCAAGTCAATGTAATGGCTCCAAGACCTAGGAACGACCCATTTGCACCCACTTATAATCCAGGTTGGAGAAATCATCCTAATTTTTCATGGAACCAAGGATCATACCCAAATAACTCTTCAAATCAGGTCAATCGGTCTCAAAATCAAACTTTTCAACCCTATCAAAAGCCGAATCTTGGTCTGTACCAAAATTCAAATTCAGCAACTCAATGTCCACCGGGTTTCCCTAATGAAAGTGAAAAGAGACTTAGCAATTTAGAGAAAAGCATGCAATCTTTAATGAAATCTCAGGAAACTTTAATGAACTCTCAAACTAATTTCATGCAAAACACTAACCAAGCCATATCTCGGTTAGAGATTCAAATGAGTCAATTGGCCACTATAGTTAGTGAAAAAGAGAAGGGAAAGTTTCCTTGCCAACTCGAGACCAACCCAAAATTTCCAGTCCCTAATCAAAAACCTTATCATGCTAATTCACTTGAAAACAACCAAAACCAAGTCAATCATGTGAATTATGTAATCTCTTTAAGGTCTGAAAATCATTTTAACAATCATGCTGACATTGATAATGAAGAAGAGAAAAATTTAATTGATGAATCTAATGATCTATCTTCAAAACCAGCTCAGCCTGAAAAGCCCACAAACCCCGAGTCAGTAGGCCCATCTACCAATTAACTGTCAAAGAATGATCAAACCACATCTTCTGAGTCAAATGAAAAAGTCTTTAAACCAAAAGCCCCATTCCCCCAAAGACTAATTTCAAACAAGCAGTCAGCTCATTTATACAAAATTCTAGAAGTGTTCAAACAAGTGAAAATTAATATTCCTCTTCTAGATGCTATTCAACAACTCCTCTCATATGCTAAATGTCTAAAAGATTTGTGCACACACAAAAGAACCACTCATGTTCCTAAGAAAGCTTTTCTGACAGCCCATGTTAGTTCTATCATATCATGCCACGTCCCTGTGAAGTATAAAGACTCCGGTTGTCCTAGTATTTCATGTATCATAGGTGACACCTTAATTGAAAAAGCTTTGCTTGATTTAGGAGCGAGTGTTAACCTTTTACCATTTTCTGTGTACCAAACATTGGGCTTAGGGGAGTTAAAAAAGACAAGAGTCACACTCCAATTAGCTGACCGTTCCATCAAAGTGCCAAAGGGAATAGGATGTACTCATTAAGATTGGCGATTTTGTGTTTCCTGTCGATTTTGTTGTTCTTGAAACCCAACCTGTTGTCAACCTTAACGGTCAAATTCCTATTATTTTAGGTAGACCATTTCTAGCAACTTCTAATGCATTAATTAATTGTAGAAATGGACTAATGAAATTGATATTTGGGAACATGACAATTGACTTAAATGTATTTAATGTGGAAAAGGAACCTAGTAATTTTTCTGACCAACCTATGAAAGTAAACATGATCCAAGAGTTGTTCATGACCCAATAAATGAATGAAAATAAACTTATAGTTTTGGATGATCCAATAGACTTTTTCTTAAATCACCTTGATCAAAATTGGGATGAATCTGAATATTTAGATAAGGTCAATGAGTTGTTGAGGTCTACTACACATGAGTCAATAAAATTTGAAGGCGAAAATGAACCAATCATTTCATGTTTTGAAAATAGAAGTAAAATTTTTCTTGAGGTCGATTCTAAGCATAACTGTGATATTTTTTTTTGATTATTTTCAATTTCTTAGACCACTTGAAAATCATTAAAAGTTCACACACACTTGCCTTTTTGCATCACTCTTTTACTATCACATGCATTTTAGGATTTATGAAATTTGTAAATATGCGCATTTGTTTTCTTTCTCACCACATTTTCTTGCAGCATTATACCCTACCATACGAGGTACAATTTTTTTATTTCTTTGTTCTCTATTATTGATTTACATACACTGAGGACAATGCCTAATTTAGGTATGGGGGAGAATTTAGCATTTTTATTTATGTATTTTATTTTATTTTTTAGGAAACTAATTCTTTTTACAATAAAAAAATGAAAAAATAAAAAAAATTGTTTGACTTTTTATGAGTTGGATTAATTCTAATAAGTGTCTGTGGAGTAAAAAATTTTGAGTATGATTAAAAGATTTACAACGCTAAAACCTTTGATAAAATACAAAGTCCTAGTTTGAAATGTCATCTTGAATAAAATTAAAATTCACATGCATTTTTATACTTAACGTTCGCACTAATTCTTAGTTATGGGGTATAAACTATGAGTCAAGTAATTTCAAGAAAAAAAAATTAGAAATAGAAAATAATGATGTAACGAGATGGAGCGTAAAACGCACTCGTTGTAAGGAAAAAAAAGAGAGTTGAAAAATAATAAATACTGCTTCATTATCCATTGAATAAAAGAAAAATCAAGTCTGAAAAGTATGATGGATATAAGCTGTTTGACTAGTCTGATATTTGTGGCATTTGTTACTCGAGTTAGTAAGCCCTTAGGGGTGTCTTTACACCTAGTGTCCTAAAGCCAACTGGTTTGGGAATCATTGGTTAAACGCTCGTTAAATGGGTAACTTTGAAAAGTCTAAGAAAAATAGACATTGCACAAGTCAATAATGAAAAAAAATAGAAAAAGAAATTTTTTTAGTTTGCTTGATTTTCACAGTAAAAGTCCTTACTAAGAGTTACATCACATACACATGCATGCATCACATGGAATTAATTTTATGAAGGATGGTATTTAGAATGAAGATGAAGTATTTTTGATAAGGTGAAAGTGTGATTTTGAATTTGATCTTATTTATATGTAATGCCCACGAATACTTAGAAGTTTTCTTTCGATTTCATAATTGGTTAAACTCAAAAAGATTTTTATTTTATTTTGAATTTTGTGGGTATATTCACTGCAAACTTTCACGAGACACAACTCGTCCACTTGGGTTAACATTGGGGTTTAAAGGCTTGTTGCACATGCTAAGTGCAATCGTGTTTTTCTACGAAAATGGGGTAGTTTAGATTTTGTTTTATTTTTATTTTCTTTTTTGTTTTGCTCGAGGACGAGTAAAAGCTATGTATGGGGGTATTTGATAGACATATAATTATGCATTTTAATATTCCCATTTTTTATTATTTAATATGTTTATTTAATTTAATTAATACATTTTATTTTGTTTTGCAAGAAATAGATAAATAATTGAAGTTGAGTTGGAAAAGGATTTTAGAAGCTTTCAAGTTGATTTTTATTTGGACTCCAATAAATAGTTGGATACCATGTAGAAGTTGAAGTCAAAAAGAAAAGACGAATTCAAGCTATTCCAAATTAGATTAGGGTTCAATTTATTTTCTCTATAAATAGGAGTCTTATTTTAGAGAGTAGGAGATAATTTATTTTCTTATTCTTCTTGTAGGAGTAGGAGCATGGAGTTGTTTTGCTACTTTTATAACAATTGTTCATTAGTTTAATAAAGTTTCTTTTTAATATTATTCGATTAGTTTTTATTTTGTTTCATGTAATTTATATTAGTAATTTTAAAATTTATTTTTCTTTATTATGAATTCTATGGATAGCTAAATTTCTAATATCTAGGATGAAGATAAAATTAAATATTGCATATTAATTATTTTCTTTCCGTTCCGATATTAATGTTTAATTATTTATTTCTTCAATTTTACCTTCGCGCATAATTCATTTTGGTTCTAAATTAATTACGAGGTTTGATCGGTTATTGTTAAGATATGAGTTTTTCATAATTCATGATTGCTCAATGAAGTTTTGATTAGTTATAGTTAATCCTTAAATTTTTATAATCTATGTTTGCCCATATTAATTATATGAATCACTATTTTTAAGGGAAGAAAAAATAATTGAAAATTAATTAAGGAAATGAATAATTTAATTATTATGTTAGTATTTAGTAGATTCAGATTCCTAGGTAGTTTTTCTCATTACTAGTTTTCGTTATTAATTTTTAATTTGCATTATTTAGTTAATTAATTATCTCCACCACTTTTTATTTCTAATTTGTTTGGAAGATAAATTAAGGGAAGATTGAAATTAATTTAGTCTCTGTGGTTCGACCTGTACTTGCCCGTTCTTCAATTTGACGCTGTGCACTTGCAGTTACTATTTTTTATCACATCAGGGAGCAAAGTATTTCTCAAAGATAGACTTAAGAAGTGGTTATCACCAATTAAAGGTAAGACCTGAAGTTGTACCAAAGACAACATTTAGGACTCGTTATGGTCATTAACGAGTTTCTTGTGATGTCTTTTGGTTTGACGAATGCACCAGCTGTATTTATGGATTTGATGAACAAAGTATTCAAGCATTACCTAAACAAGTTTGTGGTAGTGTTCATCGATGATATTTTTATCTATTCGAAGACTCAGGAGGATCATGCGGAACATTTGAGAATAGTGTTGGAAAAGTTGAGGGAAACAAAGTTGTAAGCAAAATTTTTGAAAGGCAAATTTTGGTTGGAAAATGTGCAATATTTGGGGCATGTGATGGATCAGGAGGGGATATCAGTAGATCCAGTAAAGGTAGAGGTAATAATTAATTGAGAACAACCAAAGACACCAACTGAGGTGAGGATTTTCCTTGGGTTAGCTGGATATTATACAAGATTCATTAAAGATTTTTTGAAGTTCTCAGGACCTCTAACTAATTTGACGAGGAAAGTTGTATAGTCTGTTTGGTCAGAAAAGTGTGAAGAGAGTTTTATAGAACTCTAGAAAAGAATAAGTGAAGCGCCTATGTTATCATTGCCTAATGATACAGGAGGGTTCATAGTGTACAGTGACGCATCATATAAGGGACTTGGTTGTGTGTTAATGCAGCATGACAAGATCATAGCGTACCCGTCAAGGCAACTGAAGGACTATGAAAAGGGTATCCTACCCGTGACTTAGAATTAAAAACAGTGGTTTTCGCTCTAAAGATATGTAGATATTATCTGTATGGCGAGAAGTATGAAATATACATAGATCTCAAAAGTCTGAAGTATATTTTCACTCAGAAAGATTTAAATATGAGGCAGAGGAGGTGGTTAGAATTAATTAAAGATTATCATTGTGAAATTCTGTATCATCCGAGAAAAGCTAATATTGTGGCCGACGCCTTAAGTAGGAAGGGTCGGGAAAGGTTAGAGATGATGACTTCTTAGGAAGAATTAATTAAAGAGATGGAAAGAATGGAAATATAAGTAATGTATCTGATGGAGTCAGAAGAGAAATTATATGTTGTAGAAGTTCATCCAATGTTATTGGATAAAGTGAAAGAAGCTCAAATTCAGGATCAGGAATACGCTAAAATCAGAGGACGTGTGTTCGATGGGCAGGAGATAAAATTTAAAGTAGATGATAGTGGATTACTCAGATTCGAAGGAAGAACATGAGTGTCGTTGGTATCTGAATTGAAAGAAGAAATTTTATAGGAAGCGCACAGGTCGAGTTATTCAATTCATCTGGGAAGTACGAAGATGTATCAAGATCTTCATCAACACATTTGGTGGCCCAACATGAAGAAAGACGTAGCAGGATGCGTTAGTAAATGCCTAACCTGTGAAAGAGTTAAGGCAGAACATTAGAGACCTAGTGGGCTGTTGCAACCTTTAGAGATTCTAGAATGGAAGTGAGAGCATATTACAATGGATTTTGTGATGGGACTTCCAACTACGCAAAAGGGTTATGATGTGATATGGGTGATAGTGGATCGACTAACGAAGTCTGCACACTTCTTGCCGATTAAGATCAAATTCAACTTGGATCAATTAGTAAAGCTCCTCGTGAAGGAGATTGTGTCTAGACATGGAGTTCCAGTATTGATTGTTTCAGATCAAGATCCGCAATTCGCATAAAATATTTGGAAGAGTTTCCAAGAGCGCATGGGCATACAGTTGAGGTTGAGTACAGTGTATCATCCTCAAACAGATGGGCATAATGAACGAACAATTCAAACATTGGAAGATATACTCAGGGCATGCGTGATGGATGTTAAGGGTAATTGGGACGACCACTTACCATTAGTTGAATTTACGTATAACAACAGTTATCATGCGAGTATTGGTATGCTGCCTTATGAGGCATTGTATGAAAGGAAGTGCAGAACACCTTTGTATTGGGACCAGAAATAGTGCAACAAACTGCAGAGATTGTCAAGGCGATAAGAATAAGGCTCGTAGCGGCACAAGGCAGACAAAAAATATGTAGACTTACATCGACAGAAGAGAGACTTTGAAGTAGGGTCCTGTGTATTTTTGAAGCTATCTCCTTGGGAAAGGAAGATAAGATTTGGGAAGAAAGGAAAGTTGAATCCAAGATTCATCGGACCATTTGAAGTGCTGAAAAGGATATGAGAGGTAGCTTACGCAGTAGCCTTATTTCCAGAGTTAGAACATATGCACAACGTATTTCACATATCGGTATTAAGGTCGTATAAGCCATATTATAAGTATGTAACAGAATATGAACCTATTCAGATCGAGAAAGACTTAACTTACGAGGAAACTCCCGTTCAAATTATTGATATGATGGAACAAATTTTAAGAAACAAAGTAATACCTTTTGTAAAGGTAGTTTGGAGAAACCATAATGCTGAGGAAGTAACGTGGGAGCTATAAGAGAAAATAAAAAAGAATTATCCGAATCTGTTTATGTAACCTTATAATAGTGATTCTGGGAACGAAATGCTTATAAGGAGAGAAAAATATAATGATATGTAATATTGTGAATATTATAAATATTATAATTAAATAATAAAATTATATTTTTGAAGTGTGACAAGTGTTTTGGGACAAACAATCCATGTACTATTTGATTATAGAATAAAATTCAAGCTTAGTGAAATAAATTTGTATTAAATAGGACTTGAAATGGATAAAAAATAAGCAAGATAGGAATTTATATGAATTAAATTTTCTAGGATTTATGGATATTGTCCAAATTACCCTTGATAATTTAGATAATGATTTTGGCATCCTAAATTGGTTTAATGTCCATTTTATCCTTACTTAACAATGTGAATTGTTTTGGATGACCTTAACTAGGCATGGTTAGCTTAACTTGGGATGGTTAAGTGTTGGAGTATTACATACAACTTATGAATTTATATATTTTCTAAATATAAGCTAACTTATGTCTTCTTCATTTCATATCTAAAAGCTACTAAGTGAGAAAGCTTGTATAGAGAAAGAAGGAGAAACTAGGGTTGTGTAGAAAGCTTGAGAGATTTCATAGAAGGAGTTCAAGAGAAGTGAAACTAGCCATCAAAGTGAATCATCCATCCTTAGAAAGCTTCCTAGCAAGAAGAAGAAGAGCACAAAGAAGGTATTAAAAGTGTTCTTGCTTTAAAACTCATCATTTATGTGTTTAGATTTTGGATTATATGTAGCCATACATGTATTTGTAGTTAAAAGTAGGATTCATGTTAGTTTATACTACATGGTTGATATATGGTGAAACCATAAGTGTTAGTGTTGTATTACAAAGGTGGTAAGTGTATACATGCATGTATTCATGGCTAGAAAACATAGTTTAAAGAAGATCATGTGCTAAATGTTGATAGATATGGTGAAACCCTAGATTGAAGTGATGAACATGTTAGAAACATGTGTGATTTCTTGTTAGAGAGCATGATAAATTTTTTAATGGATGAAATATATAACTTGTATATAAAAATATAATATTAGGCTATGTTATGCATATAAACCAAATCAAAAGTTGTAACATGCTTTAGGAGGTGCATATAGATGTTATATGAACTTACTAAGTTAGTAAATAAGCTTGTGTTAATGTATATGGTGTATAGAGTTCAATAACTCAAGTATGAGCTTAAGGGTAAATTTTGTTAAATTGACAAAATTCCATAAAAGGGTATTCTTGGCCATTTTGTGTAATTAAATGTAAAATTAAGCTAAATAAATAAGTTTTATGTAAATACATGTGTTCGTGCCAATTTGGTGGTCATTTGGTGTTTATTGCGATAAAAATGAATTTTAAACGTTTAAAATTATTCGCCGGCACCTAAAATTGTGTTTTTGGTAAAATAGGGTCATTTGAAAACTTTTATTGTTTTTGAAGGCCTAGGTAAGTCATATATATGTTATGTATGCTAAATCATGTGTTAGAATAGAGAAATATAATGTATGGCCAAAAATAGCATGATAAAAGTTTAATAAATTTTTTTTGAAAAACTGGTTTCAGTCAATCTCGTTGAGGGCGAGATGTTTAGTACTAAACACCGCGCTGGGGAGCAGTGTAACTGAGGAGAATTTCCGGCCAACGAGATGTGTAGTGATAAAAATCGTTATATTCAAACTCTCTTGTGTAGGTCCTTGAATAGTTACACATGTTATGTATTTCTGTAAATCATTCTAAAGTTCATTCATTATTGAACTATTTTGAGAACGGTCGATACCAATTTTAATTCGGCTAGACATATGTGATAATTTATTTTGAATTTAGATATTCATTGTTATGTTCTCCAATCCATATTGTTGTGGTACAGAATCTATAGAAATACTATAATAGAACAACCCTAATAAAAAGGGGAATAAAGGTAAAGAGGGACATTAAGTCTTATGGCGTGGTTGCATCGTCAGATATTTATGTTGTGCACAATATAAAGTATGATAGGTTGATCATCTAGAGTACACATTTGAAATGAAATGCAGTTTTATAACTAAATTGAGCATTATCAGTCTTTATGATTTGTATTGTTCTTAAAGAGTTCTTGGTCATGCTACTATATAACTAGCAAAATTAATGTTTCAAGTCAATTATAAATTTTTTTATGATATGTTGTCAAACTTCTTCGCAAAACCGGTTAATGGTTCAATCCTATTGTAAAAGATTTTCTTTCATTACTCTAAAATATCATGTCATTACTTGTTTATGTACTGGCTAAGCTATTTTATGCTCATTCTTGCTTTAACATGATATTTCAGCTAAGTCCGAATAGACAGAGGGGTCTGGGACAGATAAAGGAGAAGGAAAGGCCAACAAGTAATAATTTTGTTATATGGGACTGTAAATATAATATTTTTATAATATGTTAGTTTGTAAATGTTTTGTATTGTATAAAGGTTTGTAAACATGGGATAGTTATGTAATATTACAAATTAAGTTATGATTATTCATAAATGAATGGTAGAATAGTATCGTGAGCATTGACCCCGTGGTTTAAGAGACCAAGATTTGGGGATGTCACACCTATCATTCTTCATTCGGCAGAATGCAGAATCGAGTCTTTTATCGCCCAGTGGAGGAGGGCCTGGATGGGTTCATTATCAATCGTAGACAGGTGATGACTATTTGGGATTAGGAGTACTAGAAGGCAGTGTATTGTGGGATACACCGCTACTAGATGTTATTATTTAGATTATGTTATGTATATATATATATATATATATATATATATATATATATATATATATATATATATATATATATATATATATAAAGTTAAACCCGCTTTTTATTTAGTAGGGTTATGGTGTGTTGTAAATCTCAACCTTAGAAAAGGTGGGATATATTTTTATAAATCCCAACTTTTGTGGCTTAGTAGGATAAGTAAACATTTATAGCAGTATGCATGAGATGTAAAGTGTTTGACACTACTATTTGGCATATAAATATAAATGTGGTTATATTATGTGTTTGAAGTGCCTGAATTGTGCATTAAATGTTTAACGTTAATAAAATGTTACGTAAGACATAAAATACAAAATAATAATGTAAAGTTTTATCTAAAATGGAAACCATCTCGCCGCGTAGACAAATGCGAAACAAAATGGGAGATGAATCTATGAATAATGAGGAGGCCAAGTTGTCTCAATGCAAGCTTTTGTAGATATGTTGGTAGAAACAGTGCAAAACGGAACCCCAGTTGTGGAAAATTAGACAGAGAATCGTTTGACAAACTTTAAAGACTTTAAAATAGTAGGACCATCGGAGTTCCGAGGAACGACAGATCCAATTGAAGCTCAAACCTAGATAGAAGAGATGGAGAGAGTGTTTGAAGTTGTGCGTGTTGCAGAGGAGTAAAAGATAGCATTTTCCACCTTCATGATGAATGGAGAGGTTATTTACTGGTGGAAGGCTAACAAAAATCGAGAAGGAGAAGGAATAATTACTTGGACTCGTTTCAAAAAGTTATTCTTTGAAAACTATTTTTCGGATAGTATGCAAGCAGCAATGGAAGTGAAATTTTTGGAACTTAAACAAGTGAACATATCGGTAGCAGAATATGCCCCCAAGTTCATTGAACTAGCAAGATTTTTCCCACATCAAGTGGACACGGAAGCCCGTAAGGCAAGAAAGCTCGACCAGAGATTGAAGCCATGGGTATTTAGCATAGTTGCTGTTTTGCAAATCACCACATTTTCAGCATTGTTAGGGAAAGCGATCATAGCGGATGGTGGAAGTGAAGCCCTGACTAATTATAACACAGAGCATAAGAGAAAGAAAAGCCATGAGGGTGGTAAGGAAGGAACTAGTGGTGGAAGAACCCAAATAAGAGAAAGTGGAATGATATCCAAGTCTCGAGAGGTAAGCAGGGAAGTGATACAAAGAAGGGAAACATGTGTGAAAGTGTGGGAAAAAATCACTCAGGGGAGTGTATGAGAGGAAGAAGATTATGTTATAATTGCGATCAACAAGGACATATAGTTCCAAATTGTCCTAAATTGAAGAAGAGAGGTTGTTTTTCATGCGATGCACCGGATCATCAAATTAAAGACTGTCCGAAGAGGAAGAATGATGCAGGCAGAGGAATAATGGTAGCAACAATAAATTAACAATTTAAGGACCAGTTCAACAGAACATGCCGACAGCCTGTACATTTAACATGATTGTTCAAGATGTTATGGAGTGTAAGGACGTGGTGTCAGGTATCATTCCGATCAATGATATAAATACTTACGTATTATTTGATTAAAGTGCTACATGTTCATTCGTATCAGATAATTTTGCTAGACAGTTAAATTTACCTCAAAAAAAGTTAAAGAACCCAATGAATATAAAAGTTGTGAATAAAAAAGTTAGAGAACCCAATGAATATAGAAGTTGCGAATAAGGAAGTGATCCCTATCTAGTATATACATAGAAACTTTTGTGCGGAGATACGGGGTCATAAGTTATGCGTAAATTTAATTTTGATACACTTAGGAGAGTTTGATGTCATCCTAGGGATAGATTGGTTATTTAACCATGGAGTAGTAATTGACTATCAGAAAAAGAGTATACACCTTCAGACAACAAATAAGTTTAAGGTCGTATTTTATAATTGTAAGTCATCGAGGAAATCTTATTGTCTAACGATGATGTAGACTAATAAACTGTTGAAGAAAGGATGTGTGGGATATTGGCTCATGTAGTGGATAAGAAGATGTTGAATCCTGAAATGGGATGGATACTAATAGTTAAAGTGTTCAGGGATGTTTTTCCAGATGAATTGGCAGGTTTTTCACCTGATAGGAAGATATAGTTCATGATTGATTTAGTATCTGGGACATCAACAATATCGAAAGCACCTATAGGACGGCTCCAGTAGAAATGAGGGAGTTAATGGTTCAATTGCAAGAATTATTAGATATGAAGCATATTTAGCCGAATGTTTCTCCATGGGGAGCATCTGTGCTATTTATAAAGAAGAAGGATAGATCGTTAAGACTTTGTATGGAGTATAGGGAGTTGAACAAAGTGACGATAAAAAATAAGTACTTGTTACCTAAAATTGATGATTTATTTGATTAACTAAAATAGGCGAAGTACTATTTGAATATTGATTTATGGACTAGTTATCACTAGTTAAAAGTGAGAAAGGAGGATATACCAAAGACAACATTTAGAACTCGTTACGACCATATGAGTTTTTGGTGATGTCGTTCGGACTGACGAATGCGCCAGCCGCTTTTATGGACATGATGAACTGAGTGTTCAAACAGTATTTAGATAAGTTCGTAGTAGTGTTCATAAACGTCATCTTGGTGTATTCCAAAACTAAAGTGGAGCATGCCGAACATTTAAGGTTAGTATTAGGGATATTAAGGAAGGAGAAGTTGTACACTAAGTTCTCGAAGTGTGAATTTTAGTTGGAGAGAGTTTAATTTTTAGATCATGTTATTGATATGGAAGGAGTTTTTGTAGATCCTGTAAAGGTGGAAGCGATGATGAATTGGGAACAACCAAAGATGCCGACGGAGGTTAGGAGTTTCTTAGTATTAGCCGGATATTAGCGGAGATTTATCAAAGATTTTTCGAAGATAGTAACGCCATTAACAAATTTGACAAGGAAGATGGTTAAGTATGTGTAGAAGGATAAGTTTGAGGAGAGTTTTCAAGAATTGAAGAAAAGCTTAAGTGAGGCACCTGTATTAACTTTACCAGATAATACGGGAGGTGTTACAGTGTATAGTGATGTGTTGCACAAGGGACCAAGTTGTATTCTTATGTAGAACAGCAAGGTCATTGTGTATGCATCATGTCAGTTAAATAATTACGAGAAGGGATACCCTAACTATAACATAAAGTTGGTAGCGGTTTGCCCTTAAGATATTAAGACATTATTCGTATGGAGAAAAATGTGAGATATTCACACACCATAAAAGTCTGAAGTATATCTTCACGCAAAAGGAGTTAAATATGAGGCATAAAAGATGATTAGAATTGATCAAAGACTATGATTTTAAAATTAAATATCATCCCGGAAAAGCCAATGTAGCAGTAGATGCTCTCAGCAAAAAGAGTAGAGAAATGTTATTTGTATTAACAGACCAGGAAGAAATGGTAAAATAGATGACTCAAAAGGAGTTGGAGGTGAAAAATCTAAGGGAGTTAAGAGAAAAAAGTACAAAGATGGAAGCGAGTCCAATCTTATTAGACAAGGTAAAGAGGTTCAAGACAAGGATGAAGAACGTGATAGAATAAGGAAGCGAATGACCGATGGTGAGGAGGCCAAGTTTAAAACTGATAGTAAAAGATTGCTAAGATTTGAAAAGCGAGTTTGGGTACCATTAGTATCGGAGTTAAGAGAGGAGTTTTGTATGAGGCACATAGTATGAGATACTCGATACATCCAGCTAGTATGAAGATGTATCAAGATCTACGTAAGCATTTTTGGTGGCCGAATATGAAGAGAGTGGTGACAAAATGTGTCAGCTGATATGTAACTTATCAAAGGGTAAAGACAGAACATCATAGACCGAGCGGGTTATTATAGCCGTTAAAGATTCTTGAGTTAAAGTGGGAGCATATCACGATGCACTTTGTGGTAAGACTTCCAGCAACACAGAAAGGTTACGACGCCATATGGGTGATCGTAAATTGACTAACAAGTCAACACACTTTTTGTGAATTAAGATTAGGTTCAATTTGGATCCGTTAGTCAAGTTGTACATCAAAGAGATAGTTTTAATAGAGATCCGCGCTTCACGTTAAATTTTTGGAGAAATCTTCAAGAAAGAATGAGGATGCATTTAAGGTTGAGTACCACATATCATCCACAGATTAATGGGCAAAATGAAAGAACAATTCAAATATTGGAAGATATGCTAAAAACATGTGTAATGGATTTCAAGGGTAGTTGGGAGGACCAATTACCTTTAGTAAAAATTTGCGTATAATAACAGTTATCATGCGAGCATAGGCATGTCACTTTATGAAGCACTATATGGAAGAAAGGATGTAGTGGGGGAACGTCGACTGTTGGGATCGAAATTGGTTAAGCGGATAGTAGAGATTATCAGAGTGATAAGAGCTCGTCTAGTAGTAGCTCAAGACCGACAAAAGAAGTATGCAGATTTGTATCGTCAGAAAAGAGATTTCGGAGTAGGCAGTTTTGTGTTTTTGAAAGTGTCTTCCTGGAAAGGGAAGATTAGATTTGGGAAGAAAGGGAAGTTGAGCCCGAGGTTCATAGGATGGTAGGTGAAGTGGCGTGCGAGATAACTTTACCTCATGAACTGGAACATATTCATAATGTATTTCATGTGTCAGTGTTGCGGCCATACAAGCCTAATTCTAAGCACGTCATATCCTATTAGCCGATTCCAGTTGAGAAAGACTTATAATATGAATTTTTTTTTGCCAGATATTAGATAGGAAATAACAGACTTTAAGAAATAAGGTTATATATTTTGTCAAAGTACTTTTAAGGGACCACAACATCGAAGGAGCTACGTGAAAACTTGAAGAAAATATGAGGAATAATTACCCAAATCTTTTTGAGTAACCTTGAATTTGTAATTTTCGGGGATAGAATTCTTAAAAGGGGGAGAATGTAATAACCATGAATTTTAAATCTCATTGTAATTAGAATTTAGAATTTATTTTTAATGAAGTAATTCTTTGTGTGAATTAATTATACACTAATGTGATTGAATAAATATAATAATGTATGCGTATATTTAATCATTTATTAAGTGTTACAAGGTAAGAGAATTAATTTATTAATTAATTAATCCAAGATGTGTTCAAGTAATTAAATCATAGTGATAAGCCCAATCTATTAGCCCAAATTATGAAAATAAGAAAAGTCTAATTGGATTATATGTTTAGTCTAAAGGAACTATTAATTTAGGCCCAAAGGAATTACACTAGTAACCCAATCAAGCTAATTAATATGTTATTCCATAAAGAATTAATGAGTACATGTGGTAATCAAACTAGCTCAATGCTTATTTTAATTTCAAGTATTATGAGTTAGTTTATGATAGCCCAAACAAATTAATTAATTGAGCCCAAACAAATTAAATGAATGACCCCAATAAAATTAATTCTAGAGTAGTGGAGTCCAGTGTGAAGTCAAATGTTGATCAATATATATATTTATTGGTGTGTATATATATAGGTGTATGTTCATTATTGGAATAAAATTTAAAGAAAAAAATTGGTGAAAAAGGGGGCCTATGGCTAGTGGTTCTAGTGGAAACCAAGAGGGTGGATTTCAAATTTTCTTTATTGCTTGATTTTGGGTTTAAGGGGTACAATAGTTGTTGAACAACTCTTATCGACTCTTTATCAACCCTAGTCCTTTGTGATAAGGAAATCCCTAAAATCTAGCTCGAAGATGAGATGAGTTGGGAGATAATGTAAAGATATATGTTGTGTATGTATATATTTGGAGTGTCTATAAATAGAAGGGTTCCAAGTAACTAGTAGAAGTTTGGTATTTTCTAGTGTTCTTATATTATAGAGAAAAAAGAAAGTGGAGAGCTTTTTTGAGAGAAAAGCTAAAGAACTTTGTGAGTTTGTTAGAGAGATGATCAAGAGGCCAACGTGGATTCATCAACCTTTGTTTCATACTTTGCGAGAAAGAGAAAGAAAGCAACTAGATCTATAAGGTTGAAAACTTTCCTTTTATCAAACTCTTTCATTTTATGGCTTAAAGTTATAATATAATGCTTTGCTATAGTTGGTTGTGGGAGAAAACTTTGTGTTATGGAAGCCATGTAGAGTTTCAAAGAGATAAGGGTAGATCTTTGAAGGAGAATGTGTGTTTTATGTGTATATATATGAATCTATGCATGTTAAGTGATTTTAATGGTTAAAATATATTTTTAATGGTTCAAAACATATTTTTATATTCTATAAGGCTAAGGTTAAATTTGCATAATATTATCTATATGTTTGGTATGTGTACAGATGGAAGAAAAGTTCATATGAGCTTGCTTAAAAAAACCCTCGTTTTAAGTGTGACTCGATGATATATAGAGCTTTTTTTCATTATCTGCAAATTTTATATGCTAGATCTATGAGTTTTAAAGACAACCCAATTTGAATCATTAAAAAATATGGAGAGATGAATAAGTTATGATTTTTCTACCAAAATGTGTCATTTTTCAAACCATAGTCATTCAATCATAATTTTTTTCTTAAAAATGATTTCAAAAATTTGTTTGATTCATGAGTTAAGAAGATAACAAATCAAGTTTGGAGTCATTTGGATATGTATAGCATTGCTTTATGGAAGATTGAATCAAAAGTGTCTAAATTAAAAAATATGAAAATATGAAGAAGAACACACTGCCGGACAATGCCGGAGCGCGATATTTTGAGCTAAAACACAGTGTCGGAGTGTTGTGCTTGTTTTCGAAAAATTAATTTTTTCAGACCAGGTAGGGTTGAGCCTGGTTTTTTCGGTTCAGATCTGTTTGGTCCAAAAAGTTTTAAAATTATTATGGTCCCCAACTTTGATAATTATTTAATATTTAAATTAAATTAGGTATTGAATAAAGTGTTAAACTACGAAATTAAATTTAAAAACAAATATGATGGTTTTGTAAAATAAATATTACATAAGGTAATTAAAATATTATTAAATGTTTAATTAACAATTAAATGATTAATAATATTAAAAAATTAACAAAAAATATTAAATGATTAATAATATTATCAAGCAAATAAAATATTATTAAATGAATAATAATATTAGTAAATATTTAAAGTATTATTAAATGGTTAAAATGTTATTAAGTGATTAATAATATTAGTAAAAGATTTAAATATTATTATTTGATTAATAATATTAGACAAATGTTTAAAGAATATTAAATGATTAATATTAAGATTAAGTGATTAAAATATTTTTAAATGATGATAATATTTCTAAGTGTTTAATGTGTTATTAAATGTTTAATTAGATGATTGAATGTTAAATAATCTATAGTACGATGTACAAATGTATTTAATTATGAACCATTTGGTGTTAAACTAATTGAAAGATTAATTTTATTAATGTTAGGTATTTTCAAGAGAAATAAATTAAATTGAGTAAGTTGTAGTCTACTAGACATGCAAGTTTTCTAACTCAAACACGAGTTATCTTTCAAGCATGCTAAGTGGTTTAATTATTGGTACTGGTACCCAGATTCGGTACTCGTATTTGGGGGCGTCACATAATATATGAGAAAATACCGCTTGATCATTAAGCCTCGTATGGTAAAGCGATGATAGTGAATTAAAATTCTTGAATGGTTTGTTTAATTTGCTAATTTAAATATTAATAGATTAATACATTTATTATAAATAATTAAATAAAATTTTTATCTAATTATATGAAAAAATTGTATTATGTTACATTAATTGTATATAATGCGAATAATCGTTTAACATATATTATTATGCCAAATAAATATACATTCATTATGAAGTAATGGTCAATATATAAAATATATTTATTGGTACCAAAATAGTAAATTAAATTAGTAACTTAATTAATGAGTAAATATATTAAATAAATATATTTAATATATATTGAATAAATTATTTGAAAACAATTTATTGAACGAAAGAGGTAATTAAATTTAATTTTACAAGAATTAAGATATAAATTAAATTAGAAAATTAAAATAATTAATATTGTATATTTTTATATGTGGATTGGATGTAAGATGTTTATAGTTAATTAAACTATGGATATAAGAGGGTTAACATTTATTAATCTGAATTGAAGTAAAGCTAATATTATAAATTAATATAGATTGGCAAGCCTTGTGTGGCAATGCGATGATGATGAATTAAAGTGTGTGAATGATGTGATAATTCATCTAGTAAAAGTTAGTGGATTAATATAATATAACTAATTAAATAAATAAAGTTATTTTTTTAATTAAACGTGAAAATGGTGATACGTTATAATAATCAAGTATAACGCGAATGATGACCTAATGTGTAATATTATGTCAACTGGAACGCATTAAATTTTGTAATGAGTTTTGGTATATAATAAATGTATTTTGAAATCAAATTAGTGAATTGAATAAATATACGACTAAGGGTTATATATATATATATATATATATATATATATATATATATATATATATATATATATATATATATATAATGTAATCGTTTGAAACAATTTATGGAATGAACAAGGAAATTCAACTTAATTATATAATATTAATTATATAATTCAAATGAGTTATTTAAAATAATTAATGTGTAAATATTAATTATTTTAAAATAGTGATTCGTTACATTAAAAGTGTTAATTTAATTAGGAATTAATTCCATAGCTAGTGAAGTAATTTTACACATAATGAAAATGTATAACTTTATTAAATTAACAATTGATATTGGTACAAATAATTTTAATAAGTGTATTTGATTAATATATACACACACACACACACACACACACACATTAGTATATGTGTGCAATGTTGTAATGTATGCAGGTATTATGTACTAATTTATATATATGCAAGTGTGTGGAATATAACCAACATGATTAAATTATGTATGCTGATAGTGAATGCTTGTATGCTAAGTGAGGAATTAAAGTGCTGAGTATTGAGTGAACTAACCATGAGGAGGCATTTGAAGCCTTAAATAATTGTCACCTTGAATTAAAACTTGCTAATGGAAGCCACCAAACTACTTAGCAAATTGCGAGTGGAGAGATTTTGCAAACAAACATTTCCACCAGCCATTTTCATCTTCTAACATATCAAGTATCATGTTCAAATCTTATTAACTCTCTATTACCAAATAGCAAGTTCATAAGTTCTTCACAAAAATCAAACCAAACTCTACCAAATTGAAAATGAATTGTGATTCTGGTTGGATATTGAAGGAGTTATCATCAAGAAATCATCAAGGAGGAGTAGTAACTCAACTAAAATTAATTCTAAGACTCAACCATTCAAAATCTAACAAAGGAAAGGGTGTACAATCTTTACTATACTAAATTCATAGAATTAGATTATGATTAGTGGTTAATTGTTAGAATTAGTTGTGGGTGGCTATTTGAATGGGGAATCATAAAGGATTCTGAAGTATAAGATGGAAATCATAGATGAGGTTGTGTGTTTGTATGTTTAAATTTCATGAAAATGAGTTTTTTTAAAGGCATGCATTCAATGTGTTTGTTAAAATGCCTCAAAAAGGTTATTTTGTTAAAACATGAAAATGGATAGTTCATTGTTAAGGTGTTATGCGCATACATGAGTTAAAGAGGGATTACAACTATTTGGATGTTTTGAAATGAATTCAAAGTGGTTTTAAAGGTTTTCTTGAAAACTAAGTCAAACTAAAAATCATCTTTAATGCGGATTTTTGAGCTTTCCGTTTAATATCATGATGACATATTTAAAGACCAAACTTTGTTGTTTCATGATCTGTAATATCACGAATATTTGATATGACTTTTAAATAAGATCTTAGATGATGAAATAAATGTTAAAGTTTAAAACATTGATTTGGAGAAGTAAAAGGTGTAAAAAAATAGTAAACATTATTTTTACCTTAATCTTTGTATTAGGATTTAAATATGTGTAAATATAGATTTTTAAATTTTAAAACCTAGAATTTTATTATTTTTTATACTTGGAGGTATATTAAGTGTAAGATAATATAATACATTTTAAACTCGATAAATTATTTGACAAAAGATAATTATATAAGTTCTACTAATTAACTTAGATGTCATGATAAATGGTAATGTGACAACCCCAATGAGGAAAAATAGTAAGTCTAATTGGATTATAAAATTAGTCCAAAGAAGTTATTGAATTAAATTCAAAGTGAATTAAACTAGTAGTCCAAAGTGGCATGTAAATGAGTCCAAGTGTGGATGACTTAAATGAACTAACTAGCAACCAATCAATTAATATAATTGAGTCCAAACAAATTGAATGGAAGAGTCCAAATAAATAAATTGTTGGGAGCCATAAATGAATTGAATTAGTAGTCCAACTTGAAATAAATTATTAGCCTAAAGAAATGTCTAGGGCCAAATTTGTGTAGTTGGTATTAGTTGGTCCAACTTAAATTAATTAAAGGTCCAATGAAAATGTAGAGAATTGACCATACATTAGTTAATTGGTGGGAGATAAATAACCATGAAGTGATTATTTGTGAGATTAAACTAAAGGGGAGTCCAATTAGTTGATTAATTTAAATTA
The DNA here is from genome assembly GCA_947179155.2 of Hedera helix. Taxonomy (NCBI): domain Eukaryota; kingdom Viridiplantae; phylum Streptophyta; class Magnoliopsida; order Apiales; family Araliaceae; genus Hedera; species Hedera helix. Next base: position 25,033,709 of record OX359276.1, on the reverse strand, counting down.
ATAGACTAACTTAAGGAATTTAATACCAGTAAATTGATAAGTTAGTAAATTAATAAATAATTCAATTAACTTTGTAACTAGCGAGTCTAATTGGATTATGTGATTAAATAAAGGTATTTACTAATTGAGTTCAATGTGTTAAGTTTTATGTGAATTAATTAATAGTCCAAATAAATAAATTACTAGTGGACTAACCCAATTATATAATTAAACAAGCCAAGTAATTAAATTACTAAAGGACTTGTTGACATTATTATGTGAATTGAATAATTTAATTAAACCAGCTCAATGCTTGATTTAATTTCCAATTCATGCTAGTAACCCATTGATTTGATTAATTGAGCTCAAGTGAAATTAAATTAGTAGCCTAAGCTAGAGCTCAAGTGGTGTAATAAGTGAAAGTCAATTTCTTGGTCAATGTTACTATCAAATTAGAGAATAAAAATAAATTCAAATTGAGGGATAATGTAGGGAGTCTAATGAGACCCATGTAATCTCCTAAGTGACTTAATTGATTGGTCATGAGTTTCTAGGAAATCTCCATGTAAGCTTAGATAAGGATTTGTCAGGATAAGATTGGTGATACATGTATAGATACAAAAGTTGTAAGTATACTTGTTGGAAGATGAAACTTAAATTAATAATACACATATTTAACCACTAGAGTACTCCATTTTTTTAAAAGTTGTAAGAGTTTAGAGAGAAAAGCTCTCTAGAGAAAAAGAGAGAAGTTGAGAGAAAGAAAACTAGAGAGAAAATACTTAAAAGAAAGAAAGAAAGAGAAGCAAGCAAAGACGAAGAGAAACCCTAGATCATCAAAGAGGATATCAAGGTCATTCATCCAAGCTTGGTTTCATTTCTTGCTAGAAGGAAGAAAGTTATCAAAAGGTTTAAAAGTGTTCAAAACTCTAGCTTCCATTTAATATTGGTGGTTTTGTATGTTTGAAGTGGTTTTGATGGTCAAAAATGTATTTTTATGGTAGAAAATTATTTTCAAAACTCTCTATACTTAAATACATGCTAGATTAGTAGATCTAGGGTTTAACATAGGTATTTTTATACTTTTATATTGGAAAAGTTGATCAAAAGCATGAAATTAATTTTGATCGAAAAATCCAAAACGGAACATCCGTTTCCCGAACTTACTGTTCACCTTCCGTAAGTTGTATTCATGATTCGTCAACTTTGGGAGGTATATGTAATGACCACGAATTCTATTAGACATTGTAATTATATTTATTAAATAATTAGCAATGAATTAAAAAAATTGTACTAATTAATTGGGCCTTAAATAATTGAATGAATATACTTGTGTATGTTTATATTTATTTAAAGTAATAAAGCAAGATGTTATAATTAATTAAAGCAAGTCTAATTGAATTATATTTTAAATTCAAATGAGGTATTAAACTAGGTAAAACTAATTTACCTAGTAATCCATGTAATTAATTAAACTAGCCCGATGCTTGTTTTTATTAAATGTAACATAGGTTATTCAATGTTAGCCCAATGTGATAATTAAATTGAGCCTAACCAAATTAAATGGATGAGCCCAATATATTTAATTTCTAAGTCTAATGTGGAGCCCAATAGGAAGTCAAAACTGGTCAATCCATATATATATATATATATATATATATATATATATATATATGTATATATATAAATATATATATTTCGGGAATAACTGCAGAAAGACCACAAGCCTAGAGAACAGGGGGTGAACTACTCACAGTTCATAGCCAAAAGGCGTACAGTTATGAATGATGCAAGGGGATTACTGGGAAAGGGACCTCATATTTGAATATAATAACAGAAATTAAATTATACGTATACGTATAGATATAAACCGACCATATAGGTGGAATAGATGCAAATTATAGATATAAACTGTGACGCCCCCAAATTCGGGTTCCAAATACCTGGATCCGGTCATCACGATCCAATACAAACATTCACCTCTAAACAACATACAATAACTAAATGCGGAATAATAAACATATGTTGTTCATTCAAAAGGTGTTACTAGTCCCAAGATACGATAACTTTACATAAAAGTACACAAATATCCTTAATAAAGTACTTAGGGTTTATATTACATAACAATTAATTTAATTAACTACAAAGCTGCATCTCGAAGTCTATCACTTCATCTTTCCTTTACCCTTGTTCTTTCCCGAAGTCTCGGGTTGCACTGCAATAAGGTTTCATGATATAGCAAGAGTGAGCAACTAGTTTGCTCAACAAGTTTAAATAACAACAAGGAACAATATATCATGAATGAAAGGGAATAGCTGAACAATTCAATAATGTGAATAACATAAACAAGAATAATAATTTACTTTTAAAATTAGGATAGTCAAATAGACTATGAACTATAAATATCCACTGGAGTCAATCGCAGGTTGACCCAATGGTTACTACCAGAAATATGTACATGAGGGGATCAGCCTCAGTACAATATGTGTATGCATAACATTTAATTTCCGTATTTTTGTACCTGATATTAGATACAGGGTACTCCCCTATAATAAAGGGGTGTTCATAATAGTCTAAGAATCCTCATCTTCAATGATTTGGATAGCTTTTAAAATCTTTAACATAAATATCTAGCCGAACAATGGCTTAGACCTACTTTGAACAGTTCTTTAAACAATAGAATAATAATTAAGTATAAATGAATGACTGTACGATATCAAGTGCAATAAGTGCGAATAACAACAATATCGATGTGGAATAATTGTAAAGTAATTAAACCACTCAAAACATGCTTAGAAATAACAGTTCAAGCTTAGATAAATAATTTGCTCAATGAAATGAGTTTAGAGATAATGAACTTGTCTGTCTACTCAGCTACAATAAATGTCTAGCTTTAACTAACTGGCTTTGAAAGACCTAACATTAATAAAGTTGGTATAATAATTAGTACGGCGTATTTACACAACTATACGCTCACTAAGGAACTTATCTACCACACATAAGTTACATTAGTCGAAATAATATTATTAACCTTATAGACCCTCAATCAAATTAGGTTAATAATTTAATAAGTTAGAAAATATTTTTCTTAAGCGTTGGACACTTATTAAACTCTTTAACAACTTATTACAGTTGTATAATTAAAGCATAATTGAATTCAATTTATTTTATTAACTCAATCTCTATTTAATTACTATTTAATCTTGATTAAATAGAAATTAATTAATTCACTCTAGTTATTATTTAAAATAAATAATAACTAATTGTACTTACTTATTATTTAATAATAATTAAATGATAAATACTTATTGATTTAATTTTAACCTTCTTTAGTTTAATATTAATCAACTAATAATTAATTAATTAATTAACCTCACTTATTATTTAATTTAAGGAAATTAAATAATAGTTTACTAATTTTAATCCTCTTTAATTATTATTTAATGCCAATTAAATAATAATTATTTATTTAATTAATTTTAATTATTATTTAAGGTTAAATAATAATCAATTCATCCTTATTTATTATTTAAATTAAATAATAAATTATTATTCTAATAAATTAATTTCCATTAATCGTTATTTAATGCTAATTAAATAATAATTAATTACTTAATTATCCTTACTTATTATTTAATAATATTTATAAATTTTTATCTCTCTTTAATTATTATTTAATAGAAATTAAATAATAATTTGCTAATTTATCACCTTTATTTATTATTAGCATTTTAAATGATAAATAATAAATTTATTTCACTTAACCATGATTTAGCTAACTAGATTAATATTTAAAATATTTAAATATTAAACTTAATGAAAAATATCCTCCCCAATACCATTTTTGTATTATTATTATTTTTGTTATAATTTTAAATTAGTTTTCAAATATTTAAATTAATTAAAATTAACCCGAATGACATTTCTGTAAATAAGTTGAAAACTGATCCGAGGGCAAAATAGTAATTTCGCCAAGAAAAATACGGAGGGGCAGAATTGTAATTTCTGCCAAAATCCGATTACCGCGCATTGCGCGTGCAGACATAAAGAACGGTCCAAAACAGTGCCGTTTTGAGAAGCCGGAAACGGCTTTCGCGCGTATCGCGCGGAGTAACTTTCTACCGACGCCAAACGACGTCGTTTGGCTCCGCTTCCTTCAGCCAAAATAGCTTGCGTGCATTGCGCGGAAACCCTTTAATTTTTTTTCCTTTGCAGAACGTGAACAGTGTTCCGGCAATACATATTTTAAATAAAAATATACCATCAAGTAAGCTTTAAATCCTCAATAAAAATCTAAAAAAATTACCAATAACTTAATATCAATTTATAACATGAAAATTTAATTTTTCATGATTTAATATCATTCTTTTTTTATAAAATTTTTTACATCACATAAACTATCACAAATCATAACTTTTTGTGTATAACTCTATTTTAAGTGATTCAAACTTTATTTTTCTCATGATTTAATGTTCTATAATATTATAACATTAAACCTAAGGTTTATAAAAATATTTTTGGTCATAAATTCCAAGACTTGTTTATACACTACTAAAGACATATTTTAGCATATAAAATATACCAAAATACAAACCAAGCATATTAAACTCAAGCATGACATAAATATTACCACTACGCATTATTAACTATATTAATATATTTGTACACACATGTTAGTTTATTTAATTTAAAACAAAAATTAGATTTAGAAAAGCCATTACCTTGATTTAATGGCTATCTTCCTTTTTCTTCCAAAATAAGTGGTGAAAGAAGATGACATGAACCAAGAACTCCTTCTCTTGATAATTTTGCTCTCAAATATATTTTTTTTTACAATCTCAAATGCTCTCTAGCTTGAAAAGTAGTAGAAGAAGAAATGACCAACATAAACTCCTAAATTGTAAGTATACTTACAATTTGGATAGATATAAAATCTATATCTATTAAAATTGCCATCATGAGATAGCAAGGATACTTACACAAGCTAACATATTAGGTGAAAAGAGGCATAGTTTCATGTACTTGAAAAAGAAATAAATCAAAACAAGCAACCTTTTATTAAATAATTGAAAAATAAAACAAAAAAATAATTTTTTTTCTCTCCCTCCTATCACGCTCGGCTGATACCTTTCTTCTTGTCCCAAAATTATAGTCACTTGCTTACTTTTAAATAATTAATAGTTATATAATTGTTTTTCCTAGTGGGTCAAGTATTGGGCTTTATTTAAAATACCAATTGGGCTCCTATTAAATTGTTTGGGCTACTAATTTGTCAAATTTTATTATTCTTCACTTGGGCTACTAATTGGCCCATGTTGGGCTAATTTAATAATTTACACATTAATTATTCAATCCATGATTAAATAAATAATTAGATTGAATAAATAATTAAATATTCTAACCCATAAGTATTAAATTACTAAATGGACTAATAAATATTATTATTAATGTTTCACATTATTTACATTAATTAATAATCATATTAATTTATTTATTATATTTAATTAACTCATTATATTCAATTTAATTAAATATTTAATTAATAGGAAACTTATCAATTATTTTGATATTAAAACTTTAGGGTTTGTTCACTAATTTAATAACATATTAATGACCCCCTTTAATTAATTCTAGTAATTAATCACATAATTATTTAATCACGTAATTAATTAATCACATAAAAAGATTTAAATAATCTCGTAAAACTAACTCGTTAGAAATTAAATTAATAATTTAATTAATAATGACGTTGAAATTCTAGGACATTACATTTCTCCCCCCCTTATAAAAATTCCATCCTCGGAATTGTAAAATAAGGTTACTCAAATAAAAACGGGTAATTCGTTCTCATTTCTTCCTCTAGTTCTCACGTAGCTTCTTCAATTGCGTGATTCCTCCAAAGTACTTTGACATAATGAATTATCTTATTCCTCAGCTTTTGTTCTTTGCTATCGAGTATCTGGACAGGAACTTCTTCATATGATAAGTCATTCTCGACTTGAATTGGTTCATAGGATATAACATGCTTGTAGTCTGGTTTATATGGCCGCAACACTGACACATGAAACACATTGTGAATGTGCTCAAGTTCAGGAGGTAATGCTAACTCGTACGCCACTTCACCGACTCGCCTCAAGATTTCAAATGGTCCTATGAACCTAGGGCTCAGCTTGCCCTTCTTACCAAAACGGATCTTCCCCTTCCAGGGAGATACCTTCAGAAATACGAAACTGCCCATGTCGAAGTCTCGCTTTTGGCGATGCAAATCCGACCTCGTCCCAACACAACGGTGTTCGACATTTTCTTCCATAAAGCGCTTCGTATGGTGGCATAACGATACCAGCGTGGTAGCTGTTGTTGTAAGCGAACTCCACCAGTGGCAAATGGTCATCCCAACTGCCCTTTAGGTCCATCATGACCGCTTGGAGCATATCCTCCAAGGTCTGAATCGTTTGCTCGCTCTGGCAGTCAGTTTGAGGATGGTACGCTGTGCTTAACCTCAACTGTGTACCCATCCTTGCTTGCAGACTTTTCCAAAAATTTGACGTGAAGCACGGATCTCTGTCGGACACAATCGATACCGGCACTCCATGTCGTGACACTATCTTCTTCACATAGAGCTTCGCTAACTGCTCCAGATTGTACCGTATTCTGATAGGTAGAAAATGGGCTCACTTAGTCAGACAATCCACTATTACCCAGATGACGTCCAAACCTTTATGTGTCGGTGGCAAACCCACCACAAAATCCATCGTGATGTGCTCCCACTTCCACTCCGGAATCTCTAGTGGTTGAAGCAGTCCGCTCGGCCGTTGATGCTCTGCTTTAAACCGCTGGCATGTCAGACATCGGCTGACACATTCTGCCACTTCCCTCTTCATATTTGGCCACCAAAAGTATTGCCTTAAATCCTGATACATCTTCGTACTTCCGGGATGTACTGAGTATCTCGTACTGTGAGCTTCCTGAAGAATCTCTTCCTGAAGCTCCGGATCTAACGATACCTAGACTCTCCCTTCAAACCTTAGCAACCCTGTGCTATCAATCTTATACTTAAGCTCCTCGCCTTCAACAAGTCGCTTCTTAATACAATCACAATCTTCATCCTTTCCCTGAGCCTCTTTGATCTTGTCTAATAAGGTCGGGCTTACTGATACTGTAAATAACTTCTCATCTGTTTCCATCGGATATTTGATCACCAACTCCAAACGTTCGAAATCTCTCACCAACTCTTTCTGATTTGTTAGCTTCAACAACTTCTCCCTGCCTTTTCTGCTCAAGGTATCTGCTACTACATTGGCCTTGCCCGGATGGTACAGAATCTCACAGTCGTAGTCTTTGATCAATTCTAACCATCGGCGCTGCCTCATATTCAACTCCTTCTGAGTGAAGATATATTTCAGACTTTTATGATCTGTATATATCTCACACTTCTCGCCATATAGGTAGTGCCTCCAAATCTTCAGGGCGAAAACTACCGCTGCTAACTCCAGGTCATAAGTTGGGTAACCCTTCTCATAATCCTTTAACTGTCGTGACGCATACGCAATGACCTTGCCGTGTTGCATTAGCACACAACCAAGACCCTTATGTGATGCATCACTGTACACTACGAACCCTCCCGTGTCATCCGGTAAAGCCAACACTGGCGCCTGACTCAACCTCTTCTTCAGCTCCATAAAACTTTCCTCGCACTTTTCCGACCAAACAAACTTCACAGTCTTTCGGGTAAGATTGGTCAACGGTGATGATATCTTTGAAAAATCCTTAATGAATCTCCGATAATACCCCACTAACCCTAAGAAACTCCTGATCTCAGTCGGCGTCTTCGGCTGTTCCCAATTGATAATTGCCTCCACCCTCGCTGGATCCACTGAAACACCGTCTTTGTCGATAACATGACCTAGAAACTGCACCCTCGGCTTCTCCCTTCTCAAAGCCTCTAATGCGATCCGTAAGTGTTATGCATATTCTTCCTCTGTCTTAGAATACACCAAAATGTCATCAATGAATACTACCATGAACTTGTTCAAGTACTGCTTGAACACTCTGTTCATCATATCCATAAATGCCACTGGTGCATTCGTCAGTCCAAATGACATCACTAGAAACTCGAAATGACCATAACGAGTTCTGAATGCCGTTTTCGGGATTTCCTCCTCCCTCACCTTCAGTTGATGATAACCCGTCCTCAAATCTATCTTCGAAAAGTATTTCGCCCCTTAAGTTGATCAAGCAGATCATCAATTCTGGGTAGCGGATACCTGTTCTTAATGGTGACCTTGTTCAACTCCCGGTAATCAATACAAAGCCTCATTGAACCATCCTTCTTCTTTACAAATAGAACCGGTGCTCCCCATGGTGACACGCTTGGTCTGATGTAACCTTTATCTAACAGTTCTTGCAGCTAAACCATCAATTCTTTCATTTCTACTGGTGCCATACGATACGGCACCTTCGATATCGGTGCGGTCCCCGGTACCAAATCAACAACAAACTCCACTTCTCTGTCCGGCGGTAACCCCGAAATCTCATCTGGAAAAATATCAGCAAATTCCCGTACAACAGGTATCTGACTCAGTTCGCCCTCGATACGTCGAGTATCGACCACATGAGCCAAATAACCCACGCACCCTTTCCTGAGCAACTTTCGTGCTTGCATCATCGTCAGACAACTTGATTGTCTCGGCGATTTACTACCGAAAAATATAACTTTGGACCTATTCGGAATCTTTAAGTGCACACACTTCTTCTTACAGTCAATAACCGCCCTGTGACTCGTTAGCCAATCCATCCCTAGGATTATATCAAACTCCCCCAGACGAATTGGCATCAAATCCACGTTAAGTCTAAACTCTCGTCATTCATCACAACAGTTCCTATGAATGTAGTCTACGGGAATGATTTCTTTGTTTGCTACTTCTACGTTCATAGGGTGTTCTAGTTTTTCTTGAGGTAAATCTAATCTCTTAGCAAAATCTTCATAAACAAATGAGCAAGTAGCACCCGAATCAAACAATACATATGCATTAATATCATTGATCGGGATGATACCTAACACCACGTCCTTGGAGTCGACTGCATCCTGTACAGTCATGTTGAAGGTGCGCGCTGTGAGTCGGTTGGCCTGACTGGCTGGCGCTTCAATGTTCAGCTTGTTGTTGTTGTTGTTGTTGTTGTTGTTGTTGTTGTTGCCTCTGTTGCCACTCCTAGCGTCTCCCTTCCTCTTTGGGCAGTCCTTGGCATGATGATCGGTTGCTCCACAGGAAAAACATACTCCCTTCATCTTTTTCGGGCATTGTGAAGCCATTTGCCCCGGCTGTCCGCAGCTATAGGAAACACTCTTCCCTTTCAAGCATTCGCCCGTGTGGTTCTTACCACAATTGTTTCATTTGCCCACTTTCTTAGCCTCTCCTCCAGATTTGTTACTTCCGGACGATTGGCTCTCATTCCACTTTTGTTTATTGGGGTTGCTGCCTCCGCTGCTTCCCGTCTTCTGCCCGTCATAACCCTTCTTCCTCTCCTGGTTGAATTTAGATAGGGCCTCACTGCCACCCTCTGCAATGATTGCCCTTTCCAATAGTTCTGCAAAACTCTTGATCTTTAATACCGCCACATAACGGTACACCCACGGCTTCAGTCCCAGCTCAAACCTCCGAGCCTTTCTAACCTCCGTATCAACTTGATGAGTTGCAAACCTTGCCAACTCATTAAACTTGGCCGCATACTCGGCCACAGATGTAATGACCGCGAATATTACTACGCATTTCAAATATATTTGATTAATATTTATCAATGAAATGAATTTAATTTTTATTTTGTTGTGCATTCATGAATAATCATATCTATGTGTATGAGGATTTAATTAAAAAGGGAAGTTCCCACGGTGATCTTATTTAAACCAAATGAACTAACCTACAAATATTAATATCAAGAAACAATAAGTTAGAAACCCTAATCGATGACTTAACAGAATGTGGTTGAGTTTATAATTAAACCAATTACTTGATAGATTAAATTAATTTATTAAAGACAAGTCTAATTGTGTTAATTAATATAATTAATTCAAGTGTAACATTTAATAATAGTAGTCCATGAATTTATTAAATGTTAACTTTAAAGTGGTAAAATTAATTCATGTTACTAATTAGCATTATGTGATTAAATGGGTATCAATTAAATGCTTAGCTCATGAAATTAATTATCTAGCCCATGGAATTAATTGCTTAGCCCATTGATTTAATTATTGAAGATCCAAGTGGAATTAATTGGGAGCCCAATGAATTAAATTTCTAGAGCCCAAAAACCTAGCCAATCATATTTGTATTGGTGTATATATATATATATATGTGTCAATATATATATATATTACCAACTTGTAGCTATTAAAATAAAAAGTAAAATAAAGCAATTTTGGGGCCTTGTGCACCCTCATTGCCGGCAACTTTAGGAGAGAAATGGGGAGCTATTATAGCTTCCCTTGGAAGCTTAATATATTGAGAGGAACAAGGCAAGCTAGTAGGCCTATGAGCTTTGATTTGTGTAGTTGATGTGTATACTTACAAGAGTTGTAAGTATACATATCAACTAACACATTAAACACTCTATCTCTCTCATTTTATCATCCATTTTATTTGTTCTAAGTCTTGGAGAGAAAATAGAGAGCAAATAGAGAAAGATTGAGAGCAAAATAGAGAGAAAGTAAGAAAAAAGGAAGAGAAACCCTAGAAAAATCAAGATCAAGCAAGAAGCAAGATCATCAACCATACCAAGATAGATCATCCTAGTCTCATCCCATTCCTAGCAAGAAGAAAAAGAGCTACCAAGAGGTTTATAAGTTTTCAAACCTAGCTTTCCATTTTAATATATGTTTTATGTATGTTTTAAGTGATTTTATTGGTCAAAAATGTGTTTTGATGGTAGAAAACTATTTTTAAAGATCTTGATGCTTAAAACCATGCTAGACTAATATATCTAGAGTTTAATGGGTTTAACATGAGTTTTGGTATTCATTTATGTGGAAAAGTTTAACAAAACATGAAAGCGATTTTCGCCGGAAAAACCCTAAACTGCGCAACGGGTTGCCGGATTTACTGTTCACGTTCCGTAAGTCGTATTCATGATCCGTCAACTTTGGGTGATAGTACTATAAGATAGAAAGATTTTCCAAGTGGTACGACTGAAAAATATTAAACGAGCTATTTATGGTGATTTTCCTAGCAAAACAGTTACTGCCGGAAAAATCTGAAAAAACCTACTGCCAGGATCTTGTGAGGGCTGTTTTGGCAACTTTTCTTGCTATAAAAATTCCGTCCATTTTACAGATGATATTATATGGTATATAGCAGCCACTGTCCAAAAATGAACTCCATCCGACGTCGTATGAGGGAGTTATGACCCAACGATTTTCCAAGTTTTAAAAGCATAATATGGAAATATCTTGAAAAGTATTACTCATAAAATTATGAAATGTTTACTAGAAGTGTTCTCTGATAGCAGGAAGCTAATGTATAAATTTCAGAATTTTATGATGAAAATTAAAGTTTTAATAAATGATGCCATTTTGGACAGAAACGGACCATTTAAAAATAGTAAATAAGGTTGAAAAATTAAAAGAAAATTATTTTGTATATAAAATAAAATATACTAAAGATATCCAAGAGATATAAAAATAATAAGTCAAGTAGGTATTTTTGATAAATACACTTGATTTAAGAGAAATAAAGATAATAGCATAATTAAGGATGTATGAGTTAATTTTATTAAATAATACATAAAGGTAATTATTTGTTATTTAACTAGTATTAAATAATAAATAAATTAAATAAAAAGGAATTAAATTAGTTATTTATTATTTAAATGACTAAATAATAAATAAAGGAAAGGAGTAAAGAAATTAATAAAATAATTAAACAATTTACCTTTAAATTGTTTAAGTTGTTAATATTACTAAGTAATTTAAAATATTATTAAATAATAATATTAGTTAAAATAATTGTAAATGATTAAGTTATTATTAAATGATTAATAATAATAATAAAAGATTAAATTATTATTAAAGATTAATAATAATAATAAATGATTAAATTATTATTAAATGATTAATAATAATAATAAATGATTAAATTATTATTTAAATGAGTAATAATAATAGTATGTAATTAAATTGTTATTAAATGATTAATAATAATAGTACCTCATTAAATTATTAATAAATGATTAATAATAATAGTAACTCATTAAATTATTATTAAACGATTAATAATAATGTTAAGTAATTAAATTATTATTAAATAATTAATAATAACAGTAACTCGCTAAATTATTATTAAATGATTAATAATAATAGTAGGTATTCAATTAAGATGTTATTGAGTTATTAATAACATTTGTAAATGAACTTTATATTAATAATATTATTAGGTAACTAAAATGTTATCCAAGTGTGATAATATTGTCGTGAAAGCTACGTGTTGTTAAATAGAGGATTATGTGCTTTAGTAGCAGTATGTATGATAGTAATATATGAATCTCTATGTGCTATACTAATTGAAAGATAAACCTATTTAATACTAGGTATATCAAAGGCTGTAATTTAAGTTGTGTGAGCTGTAGTCAACAACTGAGGCAAGTTTCCTAACTCAAACTCGAACTATTATTTTTGAGCATGTCAAATGGTTTAATTTATCGTTAATTATCCCATGTAAATGCCAGTATTGATATTCGCACGTGGATGCATTTGAAAAATATGTTCTATCATTGAACAAGTAAATTATTTAAAGTTCTTTATTTCATGAACTGTTCAACAAATGGGTCTACGCCATTTGTTTCGGCCGGACATATGAAGTAAATATTTTTAAAAGCTATTCCAAACCAGTTGAGTGGTGTGGAAGTCTTGCACTGAGAGAACAAACCCTAAATGGGGAATTATAAGTGTCATAGTTCGACATGGTCAGAGTTTAATGTTATGCATATACATTTTGTACAAGAGGCTGATCCCCTCGAGTACAGTCTGATTTATAAAAGGATAATCGGAAGGTTGTTTCCTTGGAAACGTTCAGGGTCGGTTGGACCACTCAGCAGTAAATAACATTCTTTCATTCATTCGTTTGGATTTTGATTATCTTATCAGTCATTTCATTAACTTCTATAAATTGTTGAGCTTTCACTTTATTCGCAGTTATTCATGATATGTCTGTATTATTTTAAATTTGCTAAACATATTAGTTGCTCACTCTTGCTATATATATCATGAACTAATTGCAGTTAGGCCTGAGCACTCCAAGAAGGACAAAGGCAAGGGCAAGCTTTAAGAATAGTTTAAATATTTCTATTCCTGTTTTGTAAATCATGGAACCCTGTATATATTAATAGGATCATCATGATGAAATTTTATTAAGGTTGAGACCGTAGTAAGCCTTTTGTAATGAACAACTTATGTTTATTTATTCCGCATTTAGTAATATATGTTGTTTAAGAGGTGATGTATGTATTTGATCGTGAGCACCAAATCCGAGGTATTGGTACCTGAATTTGGGGGTGTCACAGGTTGGTATCAGAGCTGTAGGTTATAAACGTTAGGATTGCGAAACCTAGGTTATAACCTTAGTATTAAACTCGTATTGAGTGTTTTAGGAGATAAATCGGGGAGATTTATCGTATGTGGTATTTGATGAATTGGGGAATTCATCGAGTCAAGTAGTACCCAATGAAAATAATTTCATTTCTTCAATGATTATATTTTATGGTTGTACTAATGGTTGTTTTTCATGATGTGTTGTAGGATGGCTATAGGGGAGTCGAATGGAACACGAGATGAGGAGATATTCATCGATATACCGGTGGATACAGAGCAGTTGGTGGGCTATGCACCAATTGCACCAGCATCACCATTAGTAGAGTCTGACCCTGAGGAGGATCCCGAGGAGGATCAAGTAGCTGATATGGAGGAACCAGTTAGGGGTGGGGTGATGAGGCCACGTGGTGAGGATGACTCAGAGGATCAACAGACTGTCGATGAGGAGTCAGATGAGGAGGTACAATATTATGGCAATACATCACCTGAAGAGTCAGCAGATGGCATGGGCACGACTGCAGGTGACATCATAGAAGAACTGACCACTAGGAATGACGAACTCGAGGGTAGAATCCATCATCTTGAGGAGCAGAATCAGATCCATCAGGAGATGGAAGATCAGTATAAGGGTGTAGCCTATCAGTTGTCCGGGGAGGTAGCTGAACTGAAGGAGGAACGTGATCAGACGAAGCTGAGTCTGGCAGAACTTCAGGTGGAACATGAGGCCTTGAAGGCCAACTTTAACCTAGAGGTTGCAGAGAGAATCCGTGTTGAGGAAGAATTGGATAGAGCTGCAATGATGGTGGATGGACTTGAGAGGGAGGTTCAAACTCGTGCAGTCAGGTTTGATCATTTGAACTTTGTGTTTGACACTGCCTTTCAGAGGATGAGGCATAGGATCCGAAGGTATCCTAGGGAGGAGGATCTCCACAGGCACACTATCAGTCGCCGTGTAGCAGACATGATAGCCAGGCAGGAGCATGAGGGTGCCATCTTCAGGGGATTATAGTTTCCATTAGCACTATGATTGTAAATAGATGCAGTTTAGTTCCCACTTTTTGTTGATAGTAGGGACAGTGGTATATTGTAAATCCCATTATTTTTGTTTAGACTTGGGATAGTATTAGACCCCGACTTTTGTTTGTCATAGGGGTAGGTTGGGTTAATCCCCTCTTTCTGTTCTTGAAGGGATAACCATGGTTAGTATTAGCATTTATAGCAGTATGCCATAGGTTGTTACTTGATGTATTTAAAACAGTGGTATATGAATATAAATGCAGTTATTGATACCTATTTGGGATTTTGATTGAGCTGTGTTTTACCTGTTAAATGCATGCATAAATAAAATATGGCATGGAATGTAAAGACACAGAATTATAATATAAGGTTTTGTTTTTATCAGACAATGCCACCTAGAAGGAGAACCAGAGTTCCACATGTAGAGGAATCCGTTAATAATGACGGGGGTCCAGCAGACCCCATGCAGGCGTTTGCAGCCATGATTGCAAGGTATATGCAGAATATGCCGCCACCTGTGGTACCACCAGTAGTACCGCCAGTAGTAGAACAGCCAGGGGCTCACTTGGCTAATTTCAAGGATTTCAAATTAATAGGACCGCCAGAGTTTCACGGGACTACTGACCCCATTGAAGCCCAGACTTGGGTAGAGGAGATGGAAAAAGTGTTCGAGGTCGCAAGGGTGGCCGACGAACAACAAACGTCATTCGCCACCTTCATGCTGAAGGGTGAAGCGAATTATTGGTGGAAAGCAAACAAGAACAGAGCCGGAGCAGGAGTAATTACGTGGGTACATTTCAAAGAGCTGTTCTTCGAGAACTATTTCCCAAAAAGCATGCAAGCAAGAATGGAAGTGAAATTCCTAGAACTGAAACAAGGGAACATGACAGTGGCTGACTATGCTACAAGATTCAACGAACTAGCCATATTTGCACCAAAACAGGTAGACACGGAAGTCAGAAGAGCTCGAAGGTTTGAACAAGGACTGAAGTCTTGGGTTTATGGAAAGGTAGCTGTGCTACAAATCAACACATTCTCAGCGTTGCTGGAGAAAGCCCTAATTGCTGAGGGAGGAAATGAAGCGGTAACCAAGTATCAACAAGATCACAAGAAGAAAGGCCACGAAGGACCCAAAGAAGGGATTAGCAGTGGAGGGAGCAATCCTCACAAACGGAAATGGAGCGACAATCAAAGCTCGGGAAAGCCATCAAGCGAGGCTAAGCAAGGCAACAAGTGCAATAAGTGTGGGAAGAATCACTCGGGGGAGTGTATGCGTGGTAAAGGAGTATGCTTCAACTGTGGACAGTCGGGGCACTTTGCTCCACAATGCCCAAAGGTGAAAAGAGGGGACTGTTTCTATTGTGGTGTAGCTGACCATCAAAAGAAGGATTGTCCGAAAAGAAAGAGTGATTCCGGTAGCGCTAATCAGGGAAATCAAAGCAAGCCAACTAGTGGAGGGCCGTCACAGCAGAACAGGCCGGTGGCGCGCACTTTCAACATGACCGTCCAGGATGCCATGGAGTCAAAGGAAGTGGTGGCAGGTATTATTCCGATCAATAATATTAATGCATATGTATTATTTGATTCGGGTGCTACTTGTTCTTTCGTATCCGATGAATTTGCTAGCCGATTAAAATTTCCTCGCGAAAGATTAGAGAACCCAATGAATGTAGAGGTAGCAAATAAGGAAGTGATCCCTGTAGATTTCATATATAAGAATTGTTATGCCGAGATACGGGAACATAAATTGAGTGTGAATTTAATTCCGATACGTCTAGGAGAGTTTGACGTGATCTTGGGAATGGATTGGCTGTTTAAACACGGAGCTGTGATTGACTGCCAAAAGAAAAGTATACACCTGAAAACTCCGAATAAGTCCAAGGTTGTATTCTTTGGGAGTAAATCGCCAGGACAATCTTGTTGTCTGACGATGATGCAAGCAAGGAGGTTGCTTAGGAAGGGTTGCATAGGCTATCTGGCCCATGTAGTTGATACTCAGAGAGTAGGGGGAGAAATGGGACAGATACCTGTGGTAAGGGAATTCTCAGACGTTTTCCCGGATGAGTTACCAGGTTTACTGCCGGACAGAGAGGTGGAGTTTGTAATCGATTTAGCACCGGGCACCGCACCAATATCGAAAGCACCATATAGGATGGCTCCGGTAGAGTTGAAGGAATTAATGATACAGTTGAAAGAGTTGTTAGAGAAGAAGTACATTCAGCCGAGTGTATCTCCGTGGGGAGCGCCTGTGTTGTTTGTGAAAAAGAAAGATGGATCGTTGAGGCTTTGTGTCGACTATAGGGAGTTAAACAAGGTCACAATTAAGAATAAGTACCCATTGCCCAGGATCGATGATCTATTTGATCAGCTTAAGGGGGCTACGTACTTTTCGAAAATTGACTTGAGGACCGGGTATCATCAGCTGAAGGTGAGACCGGGAGACGTACCAAAGACAGCCTTCAGGACTCGATATGGTCACTTTGAGTTTCTGGTGATGTCTTTTGGACTGACGAACGCACCAGCATCATTTATGGACATGATGAACAGAGTATTCAAGCAATTCTTGGATAAGTTTGTTGTTGTGTTTATCGATGATATACTGGTGTATTCAAAGACGGAGGAAGAACACACAAAACATTTGAGGATAGTACTGGAGACATTGAGGAGGGAACAACTATATGCTAAGTTCTCCAAGTGCGAGTTTTGGTTGCAAAGGGTACAATTTTTGGGACACGTCATCGACAAGGAGGGTGTTTCAGTGGATCCTGCAAAGGTGGAGTCAGTTATCAACTGGGAGCAACCGAAGACTCCAACAGATATCAGAAGTTTCTTGGGATTAGCGGGATACTATCGGAGATTCATCAAGGACTTTTCAAAGCTAGCATCGCCATTGACCAATCTTACAAGGAAGACAGTAAAGTTTGTATGGACAGAGAAGTGTGAAAAAAGCTTTAGAGAATAGAAAAAGAGGCTTAGTGAAGCACTTGTGTTATCATTACCTGATGATACAGGGGGATTCGTGGTTTATAGTGATGCGTCACTCAAGGGTCTTGGTTGTGTACTGATGCAGCATGGCAAGGTCATCGTGTACGCATCACGCCAGTTAAAGGATTATGAGAAGGGATATCCGACTCATGATTTAGAACTGGCAGCAGTAGTGTTTGCTCTGAAGATCTGGAGGCACTATCTGTATGAAGAGAAGTGCGAGATATACACAGACCACAAAAGTCTGAAGTATATCTTCACTCAAAGGGAGATGAATATGAGGCAGAGGCGATGGTTGGAATTGATCAAGGACTACGATTGTGAGATTTTGTACCATCCCGGCAAAGCCAATGTTGTAGCTGATGCTCTGAGCAGAAAGGGTAGCAAGAAGTTGTTGATGTTAACAACGCAGGAGGAATTAATCAAGGATATGGAAAGATTGGAGTTAGAACTCAAGTATCCTAAGGAAGCAGACGAGAAACTGTTTGTAATAGAGGCGAGCCCAGCTTTATTGGACAAGATAAAAGAGGCTCAAGAGAGTGATGAGGAATGCATTGACATTAAGAAGCGGTTATCGAAAGGTGAGGAATTAAAGTACTCAGTGGATGGCGCAGGGTTAATCCGATTCGAAGGAAGAGTCTGGGTACCATTGATACCAGAATTGAGAGAAGAAATTCTACAGGAGGCCCACAACACGAGATACACAATACATCCGGGTAGTACCAACATGTATCAAGATCTACGGCAACATTTGTGGTGGCCTAACATGAAGAGGGAAGTGGCTGGGTGTGCCAGCAGGTGTTTAACTTGCCAGATGGTTAAAGCAAAACATCAGAAACCGGGTGGACTGTTGCAACCGTTAGAGATTCCGGAGTGGAAATGGGAGCATATCACGATGGATTTTGTGGTGGGACTCCCTGCAACTCAGAAGGGGTACGATGCGATCTGGGTGATCGTGGATCGTTTGACCAAGTCTGCACATTTTCTACCAATCAGAATCAGGTATAATCTGGGGCAGCTGGCAAAACTATATGTTAAAGAAATTGTGTCGCGACATGGAGTACCGGTATCTATAGTATCTGATAGAGATCCGCGCTTCACGTCAAATTTCTGGAGGAGCCTACAGGAAAGGATGGGGACTAAACTAAGGTTGAGTACCGCGTATCATCCTCAGACTGATGGGCAGAGCGAGTGAACAATTCAGACGCTGGAGGATATGCTGAGAGCATCTGTGATGGACTTTAAAGGCAGTTGGGATGATCAACTACCATCAGTGGAGTTTTCATACAACAACAGTTATCATGCAAGTATTGGCATGCCGCCTTATGAAGCACTGTATGGGAGAAAGTGTAGAACGCCCCTGTGCTGGGATGAAGTTGGTGAACGGAGACTGTTGGGACCTGAACTGGTACAACAAACCGTAGATGTGATCAAGGTGATAAGAGCTCGTCTAGTTGCGGCTCAGGATCGGCAAAAGAAGTATGCGGATTTACATCGTCAGAAGAGAGACTTTGAGGTTGGAAGTTTTATTTTTCTGAAGGTATCTCCATGGAAAGGGAAAATCAGGTTCGGAAAGAAGGGAAAATTGAGCCCTAGATTTATCGGACCATTTGAAATTTTGAAGCGAGTTGGTGAGGTGGCGTACGAGGTAGCTTTACCTCCTAAACTGGAGCATATTCATAATGTGTTTCACGTGTCAGTGTTGCGGCCATATAAACCGGACTACAATCATGTCATCTCATACGAGCCGATTCAAGTTGAGAAGGACTTATCATACGAAGAAATTCCCATTCAAATATTAGATAGGAAGGAGCAGACCTTATGAAATAAGATCATTCATTCTGTCAAAGTGTTATGGCGGAACCACAACGCCGAGGAGGCTACGTGGGAGCTAGAAGAAAAGATGAGGAGCAGTTATCCTAATCTTTTTGAGTAACCTTATGTTTGTAATTTCGGGGACGGAATTCTTATAAGGGGGGGAGAATGTAATGACCGCGAATATTACTACGCATTTCAAATATATTTGATTAATATTTATCAATGAAATGAATTTAATTTTTATTTTGTTGTGCATTCATGAATAATCATATCTATGTGTATGAGGATTTAATTAAAAAGGGAAGTTCGCACGGTGATCTTATTTAAACTAAATGAACTAACCTACAAATATTAATATCAAGAAACGATAAGTTAGAAACCCTAATCGATGACTTAACAGAATGTGGTTGAGTTTATAATTAAACCAATTACTTGATAGATTAAATTAATTTATTAAAGACAAGTCTAATTGTGTTAATTAATATAATTAATTCAAGTGTAACATTTAATAATAGTAGTCCATGAATTTATTAAATGTTAACTTTAAAGTGGTAAAATTAATTCATGTTACTAATTAGCATTATGTGATTAAATGGGTATCAACTAAATGCTTAGCTCATGGAATTAATTATCTAGCCCATGGAATTAATTGCTTAGCCCATTGATTTAATTATTGAAGATCCAAGTGGAATTAATTGGGAGCCCAATGAATTAAATTTCTAGAGCCCAAAAACCTAGCCAATCATATTTGTATTGGTGTATATATATGTGTGTGTCACTATATACATATATTACCAACTTGTAGCTATTAAAATAAAAAGTAAAATAAAGCAATTTTGGGGCCTTGTGCACCCTCATTGCCGGCAACTTTAGGAGAGAAATGGGGAGCTATTATAGCTTCCCTTGGAAGCTTAATATATTGAGAGGAACAAGGCAAGCTAGTAGGCCTATGAGCTTTGATTTGTGTAGTTGATGTGTATACTTACAAGAGTTGTAAGTATACATATCAAGTAACACATTAAACACTCTATCTCTCTCATTTTATCATCCATTTTATTTGTTCTAAGTCTTGGAGAGAAAATAGAGAGCAAATAGAGAAAGGTTGAGAGCAAAATAGAGAGAAAGTAAGAAAAAAGGAAGAGAAACCCTAGAAAAATCAAGATCAAGCAAGAAGCAAGATCATCAACCATACCAAGATAGATCATCCTAGTCTCATCCCATTCCTAGCAAGAAGAAAAAGAGCTACCAAGAGGTTTATAAGTTTTCAAACCTAGCTTTCCATTTTAATATATGTTTTATGTATGTTTTAAGTGATTTTATTGGTCAAAAATGTGTTTTGATGTTAGAAAACTATTTTTAAAAATCTTGATGCTTAAAACCATGCTAGACTAATATATCTAGAGTTTAATGGGTTTAACATGAGTTTTGGTATTCATTTATGTGGAAAAGTTTAACAAAACATGAAAGCGATTTTCGCCGAAAAAACCCTAAACTGCGCAACGGGTTGCCGGATTTACTGTTCACGTTCCGTAAGTCGTATTCATGATCCGTCAACTTTGGGTGATAGTACTATAAGATAGAAAGATTTTCCAAGTGGTACGACTGAAAAATATTAAACGAGCTATTTATGGTGATTTTCCTAGCAAAACAGTTACTGCCGGAAAAATCTGAAAAAGCCTACTGCCAGGATCTTGTGAGGGCTGTTTTGGCAACTTTTCTTGCTATAAAAATTCCGTCCATTTTACAGATGATATTATATGGTATATAGCAGCCACTGTCCAAAAATGAACTCCATCCGACGTCGTATGAGGGAGTTATGACCCAACGATTTTCTAAGTTTTAAAAGCATAATACAGAAATATCTTGAAAAGTATAACTCATAAAATTATGAAATGTTTACTAGAAGTGTTCTCTGATAGCAGGAAGCTAATGTATAAATTTCAGAATTTTATGATGAAAATTAAAGTTTTAATAAATGATGCCATTTTGGGAAGAAACGGACCATTTAAAAATAGTAAATAAGGTTAAAAAATTAAAAGAAAATTATTTTGTGTATAAAATAAAATATACTACATATATCCAAGAGATATAAAAATAATAAGTCAAGTAGGTATTTTTGATAAATACACTTGATTTAAGAGAAATAAAGATAATAGCATAATTAAGGATGTATGAGTTAATTTTATTAAATAATACATAAAGGTAATTATTTGTTATTTAATTAATATTAAATAATATATAAATTAAATAAAAAGGAATTAAATTAGTTATTTATTATTTAAATGACTAAATAATAAATAAAGGAAAGGAGTAAAGAAATTAATAAAATAATTAAACAATTTACCTTTAAATTGTTTAAGTTGTTAATATTACTAAGTAATTTAAAATATTATTAAATAATAATATTAGTTAAAATAATTGTAAATGATTAAGTTATTATTAAATGATTAATAATAATAATAAAAGATTAAATTATTATTAAAGATTAATAATAATATTAAATGATTAAATTATTATTAAATGATTAATAATAATAGTAAATGATTAAATTATTATTTAAATGAGTAATAATAATAGTATGTAATTAAATTGTTATTAAATGATTAATAATAATAGTACCTCATTAAATTATTAATAAATGATTAATAATAATAGTAACTCATTAAATTATTATTAAACGATTAATAATAATGTTAAGTAATTAAATTATTATTAAATAATTAATAATAACAGTAACTCGCTAAATTATTATTAAATGATTAATAATAATAGTAGGTATTCAATTAAGATGTTATTGAGTTATTAATAACATTTGTAAATGAACTTTATATTAATAATATTATTAGGTAACTAAAATGTTATCCAAGTGTGATAATATTGTCGTGAAAGCTACGTGTTGTTAAATAGAGGATTATGTGCTTTAGTAGCAGTATGTATGATAGTAATATATGAATCTCTATGTGCTATACTAATTGAAAGATAAACCTATTTAATACTAGGTATATCAAAGGCTGTAATTTAAGTTGTGTGAGCTGTAGTCAACAACTGAGGCAAGTTTCCTAACTCAAACTCGAACTATTATTTTTGAGCATGTCAAATGGTTTAATTTATCGTTAATTATCCCATGTAAATGCCAGTATTGATATTCGCACGTGGATGCATTTGAAAAATATGTTCTATCATTGAACAAGTAAATTATTTAAAGTTCTTTATTTCATGAACTGTTCAACAAATGGGTCTACGCCATTTGTTTCGGCCGGACATATAAAGTAAATATTTTTAAAAGCTATTCCAAACCAGTTGAGTGGTGTGGAAGTCTTGCACTGAGAGAACAAACCCTAAATGGGGAATTATAAGTGTCATAGTTCGACATGGTCAGAGTGTAATGTTATGCATATACATTTTGTACAAGAGGCTGATCCCCTCGAGTACAGTCTGATTTATAAAAGGATAATCGGAAGGTTGTTTCCTTGGAAACGTTCAGGGTCGGTTGGACCACTCAGCAGTAAATAATCATCTTTCATTCCTTCGTTTGGATTTTGATTATCTTATCAGTCATTTCATTAACTTCTATAAATTGTTGAGCTTTCACTTTATTCGCAGTTATTCATGATATGTCTGTATTATTTTAAATTTGCTAAGCATATTAGTTGCTCACTCTTGCTATATATATCATGAACTAATTGCAGTTAGGCCTGAGCACTCCAAGAAGGACAAAGGCAAGGGCAAGCTTTAAGAATAGTTTAAATATTTCTATTCCTGTTTTGTAAATCATGGAACCCTGTTTATATTAATAGGATCATCATGATGAAATTTTATTAAGGTTGAGACCGTAGTAAGCCTTTTGTAATGAACAACTTATGTTTATTTATTCCGCATTTAGTAATATATGTTGTTTAAGAGGTGATGTATGTATTTGATCGTGAGCACCAAATCCGAGGTATTGGTACCTGAATTTGGGGGTGTCACAACAGACATACTCCCCTGTTTTAGCTCGAGAAATTTCACCTTCATTTCTTACTGCATGCTTTCTGGAAAGTAGTTTTCCAGAAACATTTCCTTAAAGCGTTCCCTGGTGATTCCAGTAGTTCGCCTCCCCCTTCATCATGAAGGTAGCGAAACTAGTCTTCTGTTCTTCGGCCACCCTAGCGACCTCGAACACCTTCTCCATTTCCTCGATCCAAGTATGTGCTTCGATCGGGCTTAGAGTTTCCTGAAACTCCGGTGGTCCAACCAGTTTGAAGTCCTTGAAAATTTGCCAAGTGCGGCACTGGCTGCGGTGCTGGTTGTACTACTACTGGTGGGGGTCTAGTTTACATGGCTTCCGCCAGCATTTTTGCAAACATGCTCATAGGATTGGGTTGATCCCCAGCCTCACTCTCTGACTTTGGGATACGTTGATTGCGTGGTCTACCTCTCGGCATGATCTGCTAAAGAACAAATCTTAGACTTATGCTTATAGTTTTACGCATTGTGTTAGCCAAATTAACATTTAAATTCAAAACTATGTATCAAGCATATTTGATTTAAACAAGAAAATAACTGCATTTATATTCATATACCAATGTTTTAGTACAGACTCAACAAATGGCATACTTCTATAAACGCTCAAGGCACAAGTTGCCTAATAACTGGTGTGATGTCGCAAGCACCCAAAAATAAAATCTTACTTTGGAAAAATATTAATGTAGTAGTGTAAGCAAGAGTCGATCCCACAGAGAATGATTAATTTAATTTTATGTTTTCGCAAACAAAAGTTGGGGGGTTTTGTAATTAAAGAAATAATTTAAATAAAACTAATTAAAATAATTATGCAAGAAATAAATAAAAATAAAAAGCCTTGGTTTAAGTTAATATCCACCATCAAGAATTTACAACTGATCACTGATGCAAGAATAAATCAATTCATATTTTAAATATTCAACGTGGAATAATTACTCCCATTCGAATAATTTTCCTATCTCTCCTTAATTTTAGTTAAGCAGAAACAAGCGATCTAAATAACCCTTACTACTAAATAATCTCAGACAAGCGCTAAAGATTTAACCTAGTAGCAACATAAAGAAATAGAGAGATCGTTGAACTAAACAACACAATCCAAGCGTCTGCATTTAATTTAGATGAATATTTTTCCTAAGATATAACAATATTTTGATAAGCAAAATATTTATTAACCTTAGTTGCTTCACAAATTAAAGTGACCAAACAATTACTGATTTGATATTTAATTTAGCAGTAGATTTCAATGAATAATAAATTAGTGTGCACCCTAGCAATTAAACGAATTAATCATAAAATTAAGCACAGAAAAATATTCAATACTCAAAATATAAATTGAACAATTAAAATAAATTAGATCTCATATTGTATAAATCTTGATGGCTTCAATCACTTAAACCAAGAAAAAGAATTTAGCTACTCATAATTGTAGAGAGCATCAAAGAATAGAAGAGAGAATTTTTATTCTAATAGAAAAGTTGTATGTTACAATGTGTCTCAAGCCCTCTATTTATAGGCTCCATAAACCTCCTAACTTGTCCAAACCCTAATAGGATTTACAATTAAAGATAAAAGAAAAATAAAATAATTATTATCTTAACCCTAATTGGAATTAAAATCCAATTTGAAATCAAAAAGTAGCAAATATTCGCGAATAATTCCGTTTTGGGCCATTTCCGCGCAGCCAAACGAGGCGCTCGCTACAGTGACCATCACCAGCCTCCGCGCATTGCGTGGAAGCTTTCCTCAGGCGAAACGGCGTCGTTCCACTCCTCTGTCCTTCTGCTGTTTGGTCGCGCATTGCGCGGACGTTTCGTTTGCCGTAAAACGACATCGTTTTAATCCTTGTCGCTGACTCCCCCGTGCCATGCGTGGATGCCGACTTTTTCGAAATTTACGGATTTGCCCCTAGCAGTTTGATATTTACCATTTTGCCATCCAAGCTTTAATTTTCCTACAAAAATAAATATAAATTAATTAAAAATAAGTAAAAATAATATAAAAATACTAAAAACCCTAAAAACATATAATAATAAATAAAACACCTAAAATAAATAAAATGTAAGACCCCGAATTTTATGAAATATAAAATTTAATTTTTCTTCATATATATATATTTTTTCATGAAACAGTAAGTGGTTAAATTGACAAAGTTAAAAGTTAAGGATGTTCCGTGCAAATTATACCTTGTTGGACAATATATTTTTTGTCGGGAAATATTTGTTCTGTCTGTACGACGGCGCAATATAATATTCGTGTCGTACGACGGCGCCAAAATAACTAATTATTGGTGGACCCCACAACAGAATATTTGTCGGATATAGAAAACGACAGAAATAACTTTTTTTAAATAAAAATAGTCAACGGAACTGTTAAAATACCGGTGATAAAAGAATAGTAGCATACGGTAGTTTATGGTATTTTCTGTAGCACACGGTACTCTACAGTAGCACACGTTATTGCACAGTGTCTCATATTATTGGTCTAATAATTGACACCGTAACTGTTGCGCATCATTTCATCAATAATTGTCACTGTAACAAATACACAGTAATTGATATTATTAAATTAATATTGATCTGTAACATGTTTCTTTTATTATTGTTGAATTATTGTTATCACTATTGTGACATTAATTATTTATACTTTAGATATTAGTCTAATAAGATGGGAAGAAAATTATGACAGGTAGAGGAACGATATCTGATTAATTATAATATATTATATTATTATAATATATTATATAAAGTTGTTTGTTTTATTATAAATATAATATATAAAGTTATTTGTTTTATTATGAATATTATAATAAGGTTTTTGTTTTATATGAAATTAAATTTTTAGAAAAACGTGCGTACTGAATTCGTTCAGCACTGGCGTGCGCCGGCCTCCCACCTACCACGTATAGTACCCTTATTTTCTCCTATAAATAGCTTGCTCAGCTGAATAGAAAAATCACACCTAAAACATAAAAATTTTCTATAAGAATTTTATGAGTTTTCTCTGATAATAGTAAGGTTATTTTGAGAGTTTGAAAGCCAAAAGGAGTGCAGACAATTTTTAAGTAAGTCTTTTATTAAAGAGTAGTAATTTCATAAATTCCTATTTTTCACGGTATTCACAAATCTTCCCTTAGAAGACTCTTCTTTGAGAAGATTCATTTTTAAAAGCTTTCTTTAGAAGACTTATTTTGGAATATTATTTTAAAAACTATTTTAAAGTAGTTATATTATACTACAAAAATTATGTTAAATATATATAATTTTGATAATTCATATTATACGAATTATCATACACTTTGAAATTTAGATGTGGTAATTACTAATTATATTAAAAATATATAGGTTGATCAACCTCATTTAAATCAATATTCAGTCACGTGTTAAGGTAAGGAATATCATCTTCTTTCATATTCTATTATTTAAACTTACTATGGTAAGGGATGTCATTTTTTTTCATACTCTTAAACTTACTACTGTAAGGAATGCCATTTTTTTCTTACTTGTAAGGAATATCATATTCTTTCATCTTCTATTATTTAAACTTACTATGTTAAGGGGTATCATTCTTTTCATCATCATAAATGGATATTATGTTATTTCTTACTGGAAGGGATTATCATTCTTTGATTCTTGAAAATAATATTTTTTTTTTCTTGTGCCATTTATTTTCATGTATTAAATTGTGGGAATAACCTTACGGCGCGGATTACCGCCTGTTGGTGAATAACCTATCGTATTCATTCCTTATTAATTTCTGAGAATAACCTTACGGCGCGGATTACCGCCTGTTTGGTGAATAACTCTTTATATTCAAATTTTATTAAATTGTGGGAATAACCTTACTGCGCGGACTACCGCCTGTTGGTGAATAACCCTTATTATTTGTCTCTTGTGAAAATAATTTGTTTACACGAATTATCACATGACACTTTTATTCCATATTCGTTTGTGATATCATTTTCTTTCATATTCGTAAATGTTATAATTTTTCTTTATACGCATAATGGATACCATATTTTTCATCTTCCATTATTCAAACTTACTATGGTAAGGGAAATTAATTTCCTTCACCTTTTGTTAATCAAACCTGCTACGGTAAGGGATATTATTTCTTTTCATACACCTAAATCGAAACTTATTATGGAACTATTGCTTCTATAATTCCAGAAAATATTATATGTTCCATAATAGTTGAACCTCATTATTTCAACTGAACCTTCCTATTTTCTGAACCTTTCTATTGAACTGTAACCGTTATTCTGAAATGTGGATCTTGAATATCATTTTTGAATTTCACTTCACATCATGTTGACAATTTGGACATTATTTGAATCTGCACAAAGTAAACTTCTGATACTTATTATTTATTCTGTTTATCCTGTTCATCATTTATATCATTATAATCATCCAAAATCAAGTTGTTGTGAATATCTGTGGCCGGGGGCACAGATGCGATATAATTGTTGAACAGATGATAGGTTAAAGGCGATATACTAGGTGAAAGGCGATACATCTGTTCGGTGTCTTTTATGGCACGTGGTGAATGTTCTCTTTGACCCGTAGTGCAAAGATGAACTGTTGATTGGTATGATTATGACCAAAGGCTGAATCTGGTATAATCATGACTGTTGGTGTTATATTGAATGTCTTTGGCCCGTAGTGCAAAGATGAACTGTTGATTTGCATGATTATGACCAGGAACTGTGAATTTTTATTATCATGACTAATAGTATTTCAGATGATGATGTTTTTCTTAAAAAGAGAAGCGAGTGGACATTATAGTATGCATTATTCTTCTAATAGATTGCTCATTCCGCTGCTATTATTGATTTGAACATTGCTCAAGAATTTAACTGCAGTTTTTGATATAAACCTTGTAGTCTATTGTATTCTATCAAGAACTCAACTGTTGAAGGCTAATGATAATTTATTCGTCATTATCTTAGTCATGATATTTCTTACTGGGCTATTTGAGCTCACCCTTTCTTTTGTTCCATTGTTTTTCAACAGGAAATGAGAACGTAGCTGGGTCTAGCCGGGGAATGGAGTGAGAGTCCGAGGGATAGTTATTACCGTCTTCACGTGTTGTAAAATAGTGTGATAATAATAGTGAAGACTTAGTTGTGTATTATTATACACTGTATTGTTGAACGTTGTACTGCTTTGTAATAATTTTGTTGTAGTCTTTTGACAACTCAAGTTTGTGCTGTGTAGGCCCAGATTTGGGGGTGTCACATAAAAAAACATAAATAAAAATTACTATAAAATTACCTAAATTAAGATAAATTAACTAAAATCCTATAAAACCTATTAAAATCAAAATAAGCTAGATAATTAAACATTTAAGCATATAATAAATATAAAATCTAAGTATTAGGGAACAAAAATATCATATAATTCAACCCTATCAATAACGACTATCCCCTGACGAACAAAAGTGAGGATTCACTACCATCAACCCCTCTAACAGAACAAAAGTTGGGGTCTAACTGACATACTATGCATACATCAAAACATAATGGCTTACAACAGCTGAAACATCCCTAATAGAACAAAAGGTGGGACTCACTACTACCTATCAATACAACTAAAGATACTAACTGACAATAATCAACGCCTGCTGCGGCAAACTGCCCGACGGTAAGCCTGCCGAACCAAATCATCAACTACACGACGCCTAATCACGCGTCGACTACTGCCCGTCTCTCGAGGATACCTCATAACCCGGTCCCTCAAACAATTAAAGGAAATGTCCAAAGCATACTCTAGGGTGTCAATCCTGGTGGATCTAACTCGAGTCTCTCTCTCCAAGTTGCCTACCCTCATGGTAGCCCTGAGCCAAGCCTCATGAATTTGAATCCGATCTATTCGCTCCTGGTCGAGCTCAGCTCTGGTGGCATAATGAACTGTCTGACTATACATTTCTCTGGCGTTTAGCGGATCTATAGTCTGCTTAAGTTGCCTGTTTTTCAATACTAGTTGTTGTACCGTTGGACTCGGCTGAGATGCAACCTGCTCCAACTGCTGTATTTTGGCCTGCAATTTAGCCATCTTCTCCTTTAGCTCCATGTTATCACCAGAGAATATGTAAGCTGCGTCCCTATACTGCTCCTCAGTCTGCTGGTGTATCTGGTTCTGCGCCTCTAGGTGCTGAACCCTCTCTTCTTGCTCATCATTAGCCGTAGTCAGAGTATCAATGATGTCACTGGCGGCAGTGCCCATGCCATCAGCATACTCAGCTGGCTCCTCATCCTCAGTATCGGCCTCCTCCTCGCTGTGCGGTCGCATCACTCCGCCCCAGACAGCGTCCTCTCGATCTCCCTCCTCGGGATCTGACTCTGGCTCCTCAACCGGGGATACAGGTGCAACGGGTGCATAGCCTACAACCTGCTGCGTATCCATATGGATATCAGTATAAATCACCTCATCCACTGCAGTACTCGACTGTCCTATCTCCGTCATCCTACAATCACACAAATAACACATGTTAGTACCGCAATAAAATATATTCATTAATGAAATGAAATGATATTTTATCATGTACATCTCGGCTCGATGGATTTTCTCAATCCATCTCCAAAAATACACCACATGATGAATCTCCCCGATTCATCTCCTAACGCATTCGATAAGAGTTTAGTACTAAGGTTATAACCTAGGTTTCGCAATCCTAACGTTTCTAACCTACAGCTCTGATACCAACCTGTGACGTACCCAAATTCGGGTTCCAAATACCCAGATCCGGTCATCACGATCTAATACAAACATTCACCTCTAAACAACATGCAATAACTAAATGCGGAATAATAAACATATTTTGTTCATTCAAAAGGTGTTAATAGTCCCAAGATACGATAACCTTACACAAAAGTACACAAATACCCTTAATAAAGTACTTAGAGTTTATATTAGATAACAATTAATTTAATCAACTATAAGGCTGCATCTCAAAGTCTATCACTTCATCTTTCCTTTACCCTTGTTCTTTCCCGAAGTCTCGGGTTGCACTGCAATAAGGTTTCATGATATAGCAAGAGTGAGCAACTAGTTTGCTCAACAAGTTTAAATAACAACAAGGAACAATATATCATGAATGAAAGGGAATAGCTGAACAATTTAATAATGTGAATAACATAAGCAGGAATAATAATTTGCTTTTAAAATTAGGATAGTCAAATAGACTATGAACTATAAATATCCACTGGAGTCAATAGCAGGTTGACTTAATGGTTACTACCAGAAATATGTACCCGAGGGGATCAGCCTCAATACAATATGTGTATGCATAACATTTAATTTCCGTATTTTTGTACCTGATATTAGATACAGGGTACTCCCCTATAATAAAGGGGTGTTCATAATAGTTTAAGAATCCGCATCTTCAACGATTTGGATTGCTTTTAAAATCTTTAACATAAATATCTAGCCGAACAATGACTTAGACCTACTTTGAACAGTTCTTTAAACAATAGAACAATAATTAAGTACAAGTGAATGACTGTACGATATCAAGTGCAATAAGTGCGAATAACAACAATATCGATGTAGAATAATTGTAAAGTAATTAAACCACTCAAAGCATGCTTAAAAATAACAGTTCAAGCTTAGAGAAATAATTTGCTCAATGAAATGAGTTTAGAGATAAGGAACTTGCCTGTCTGCTCAGCTACAATAAATGTCTAGCTTTAACTAACTGGCTTTGAAAGACCTAACATTAATAAAGTTGGTCTAATAATTAGTACGACGTATTTGCACAACTATACGCTCACTAAGGAACTTATCTACCACACATAAGTACTAACACATAAGTTACATTAGTCGAAATAATATTATTAACCTTATAGACCCTCAATCAAATTAGGTTAATAATTTAATAAGTTAGAAAATATTTTTCTTAAGCGTTGGACACTTATTAAACCCTTAAACAACTTATTACAGTTGTTTAATTAAAGCATAATTGAATTCAATTTATTTTATTAACTCAATCTCTATTTAATTATATTTAATCTTGATTAAATAGAAATTAATTAATTCACTCTAGTTATTATTTAAAATAAATAATAACTAATTGTACTTACTTATTATTTAATAATAATTGAATAATAAATAATAATTGATTTAATTTTAACCTTCTTTAGTTTAATATTAATCAACTAATAATTAATTAATTAATTTTCATGATTTAATATCATTCTTTTTTTTATAAAAAATTTTACATCACATAAACTACAACAAATCATAACTTTTTGTGTATAACTCCATTTTGAGTGATTCAAACTTTGTTTTTATCATGATTTAATGTTCTATAATATTAGAACATTAAACCTAAGATTTATAAAAACATTTTTGGTCATAAATTTCAAGACTTGCTTATACAACACTAAACACATATTTTAGCATATAAAATATACCAAAATACAAATCAAGCATATTAAACTCAAGCATGGCATAAATATTACCACTACACATTATTAACTATATTAACATATTTATACACACGTGTTAGTTTATTTAATTTAAAACAAAAATTAGATTTAGACTAACCATTACCTTGATTTAATGGTTATCTTCCTTTTTCTTCCAAAATAAGTGGTGAAAGAAGATGACATGAACCAAGAACTCCTTCTTTTGATAATTTTGCTCTCAAATATATTTTTTTCTACACTCTCAAATGCTCTCTAGCTTGAAAAGTAGAATTTGGATAGATATAAAATTTATATCTATTAAAATTGCCATCATGAGATAGCAAGGATACTTACACAAGCTAACATATTAGGTAAAAAGAGGCATGATTTCATGTACTTGAAAAAGAAATAAATCAAAACAAGCAACCTTTTATTAAATAATTGAAAAATAAAACAAAAAAATATTTTTTTTTCTCTCCCTCCTATCATGCTCGGCTGATACATTTCTTCTTGTCCCAAAATTATAGTCACTTGCTTACTTTTAAATAATTAATAGTTATATAATTGTTTTTCCAAGCGAGTCAAGTATTAAGCTTTATTTAAAATACCAATTGAGCTCCTATTAAATTGTTTGGGCTACTAATTTGTCAAATTTTATTATTCTTCACTTGGGCTACTAATTGGCCCATGTTGGGCTAATTTAATAATTTACACGTTAATTATTGAATCCATGATTAAATAAATGTTAGATTGAATAAATAATTAAATATTCTAACCCATAAGTA
Organism: Hedera helix; assembly: GCA_947179155.2. Taxonomy (NCBI): domain Eukaryota; kingdom Viridiplantae; phylum Streptophyta; class Magnoliopsida; order Apiales; family Araliaceae; genus Hedera; species Hedera helix. The sequence goes on along the minus strand of OX359276.1, from coordinate 25,001,143 downwards.
TTAAATTACTAAATGGACTAATAAATATTATTATTAATGTTTCACATTATTTACATTAATTAATAATCATATTAATTAATTTATTATATTTAATTAACTCATTATATTCAATTTAATTAAATATTTAATTAATAGGAAACTTATCAATTATTTTGATATTAAAACTTTAGGGTTTGTTCACTAATTTAATAACATATTAATGCCCCCCTTTAATTAATTCTAGTAATTAATCACATAATTATTTAATCACGTAATTAATTAATCACATAAAAAGATTTAAATAATCTCGTAAAACTAACTCGTTAGAAATTAAATTAATAATTTAATTAATAATGACGTGAAAATTCTAGGGCATTACATAAACCGACCATATAGGCAGTATAGATGCAGATGCAAATGAAGGGAGTAGGGGAAGGGACCTTCAGTTGTATAAGAGAAAAAAATTACTAAAAATTTACTTGATATTATTAAAACGTAGTAGAATTACAATAGAGAGTACCAAAGATAGAGAGAGAGAATTAGAACTTACAGAAAAACCAGTGCTTAAACACTGAGGCTCTGATTCTCTTAAATAGGGAAGGCATACAATGAAATTCAAATGAAATTACAATGAAATTCAAATGAAATTCAAACGAATTACTATTACAGACACTTTTCACTATTACAGACACGTTTTACTTTTCAGACACCTTTTACTATTCATTACTGATGATAGCCTCGAGATGCCAAAAGGTATAAGCTTTTGGCAAAGTAGACACTGAATTATGACTAAAGGAGCAGACATGTCGGAGACATATCAGGCAAATGGGTCCTGAGCATCTTGGAGGGAGATGCTTCCATAGGGATCTTTACTGGAGGTTGCTAACTCATGAGAGGAGACGGAAGTAGAAGAGTCTTCTTCATCAACTTCTTTGCGGAGTGAAGAAACTCTTTGATTAATAGCATCGGTTAATAACTTGATATCTGCAACAGAACAACTATTGATAATTGAGAGATCAATAGAGCCTGTTGGGCTTGACTTTTCCTGTTTAATTTTTGTAGTTCCAAAAGTAGAGGCTAGAACTGGTTTAACTGGAGTTAATGGGAATTCAGTTTGAACTTGTTTGACAATCCTGTTGACATCAAACTTATCCCACCATTTAACAAAGAAAATTCTGGTTACTACAGGGATCTGACTAGAAGGAGGAAAGTTGTACTGCCATTTAAGAATCCAAGGGATCTTATATTTACTGACGAATCAGAGCAGTACTAGGATACCTTCAAATTTAGAGTTAAATGGAACTTTATTACTGAAGTGGTTTACTTGGGTGAGGAGGAGTTCTGGAAGAATAGAACTCAAAGGACCATATCTAGACCACCAAATGGTGAACCAGAGAGGAATTTGACTTTTAAATTTGTGGTCAAACTGGATGAACCACGAGTGATTGAAGGATTGGTTTTGGTACAAGAAGATTTTGTGCCAGGCTTCCATATAGTCATAGTAACTGAAATATGCATCATCTTTACAAAGTAAAGGGTTACTACAATCAGTAAGAGGTCTCAAATCAGAGGGATGATTTCCCCAATTTGAAATAATCTGTTTAATATATAAAGAATGAAAGATGATTTTGGTACAATCATTCCTGTCATAAATGGGTTCTATGGTTATGGACTTTCTTTGAATAAGAAGATCTTTATAAAAAGTTAATGACTTGTATGGAACATTGGGAACGAAGTGCCAACCAGGGGGATAAAACTGGGCAGCAAGTTTAACGTGGTCATTTTTTGAGGTCATTGTATGTTCAACATAGAATTGGTTACTTTCATGACTAGGAGTATATTCAGATCTAGGCAGAGACGGATCTGATGACTGGGTTTTGCTTTCAAAGGGATCGAAAGGCTTAGGTTGACTAGCTAGGGCTGAACTGTATGGTTTAGGTATTTGACCTAAAACCTGAAAATTAGTAGAAGGTGACCTGGGGGGATAACTGGGGTGAGTAACAAGAGTTCCAGTAACTGGAGTAGTCGGAGTAGAAGAAGTTACCTGTGCCTTGCCTCTGCCGGCTCGGTTGGAAGACGATCCACCTCTCACACTTATTGATCTTGTTTTGAGATTCCTGATCTGAGTAAGATCCCAAGCATGAGAATAAAAGCAAACAATATGATCAGGAGAAGTAGGGGTTAACTTTTGTTTCAGAATACCGTCGAAACCAATATCTGAGGCATCGGTTTCAACAATTTTAAATGCAGTGTGATTAGCTATGTCAAGACAGGGTAAAGTTTTGACATATTTTTTAATATCTCGGATTATGGAAGTATGAACAATAGTCCAAGGGGAAGGATTTTACTGCAATCTTTCGAATAGGGGTTTACATTGCTTGCGTAGATCTTTATAAAATTCACCAATATAATTGAGAGGCCCTAAAAATCTTTGTAATTGGGTTTTATCAAGGATTTTATCAGGAAATTTTTTAGCAAATTGAATAGCATGAATAACAGGCTGAATAGTTCCATATTGAATATGATAACCAAGGAATTTAATTTTTGTTTGGAACAGGCTGAATTTGGTAGAAGATATGACTAGGCCATTAGTTTTGACTGTATGAAAAAATGAATTTAAATGTTTCCAATGTTCTTCAATAGAGTTGGAAAAGATAAGAACATCATCAATGTAGACAATAGCAAAATGACTGAAAGGGTTTAGAATATCATTCATAATATTCTGTAATTCACTAGGGGCATTCTTCAGACCGAAAGACATGACATTCCATTCATAATGACCAAAAGGAGTATTGATAGCAGTTTTGTATCGATCTTTCTAATTAATTTGGATTTGCTGAAATCCGCTCTTAAGGTCAAATTTACTAAAAACGACAGCTTGACTTAGCCTTTTAATCAAATCTTTTTTATTTGGTAATGGATACCGAATCAATTCAAGAACTTTATTAAGAGGTTTATAATTTATGACTAACCTGGGGACTCCTCTTTCTATTTCAGAATTCTTATTAACATAGAAAGCAGGACATGACCAATGGGATTTACTCTTTCTAATTAATCATTTTTTTAATAAATCATTAATTTCCTTTTTACAATGTTCCATTTGTTCATGGTTCATTTGAATAGGTCTAGCCTTAGTAGGAATTAAATGTTCTTTAAATTTCTTAGCATAAGGTAGCCTAACAATATGTTTCTTCCTATGCCAGAAAGCATGGGAAATATCAGAACAAACAGAATTAGTTAAAACTTTTGTAAAATATTTTATTTGTTCTTGTAACTTATTATTTTTTAAACGTTCTTCAACTTTCTTATACCTAATTTCATCTTTTAGGTATTTTAAATGATTTGTCTTATTATTTAAGATATTCAAACTTTTAGAAATTGACTCATCTTGAATTATCCTTAAATCTTTGTTTTTAGGTTTATTAATAAATGAAAACGTTACTTCTTGACCTAAATGTTTAGTAGTTAAACTATCTGTATTGGTAGTAAAAGGGTACAATAAATATATAAATGGTAATCCTAAAATAATCTTATTTGTCATGTTTCGTATTAACACAAAAGATATTTCAAAACAAACATTATTTTGACAGATATGAGCTTTAGGTAATTTGTAATTTATATCTATTTTACTTCCATTAGCAGATGTCATTCTTTTAGCAGTTTTTACATAATACCTAGTTGGGATAACCTTCTTGAATGCAATTCAAGTCAGCACCAGTATCAACTAAGGCTGGGATTTCTAAAGTGAAAGTTTTGTTAATAATTATAGTGACTTTAATATACCATTTTTGAATGGTAAGAGATTTTAATATACTTAAAGATAATCCTTGTTGATTAAGGGTTTCATTATCACTATCTGGGTTATTAACTTTAGAAGTTTCAGCTTTTTCATTATCTTCACTATCAGAGGAGTTATTAACTAACAATGTATCCTTTTCTTTAAGTTTATTAATTTCATTTCTTAACTCGGGGATTTCTGACTTTAATTTAGAAATTTTTCGTTTTAAATTATTAACTTCTTGGTTTAATTCAGGTAAAGTTATTTCTTTTATTGGAATTTTAAATCTTTCTAAAGTCTTACTAAGGCTGAAAACAGGTTTTTCTTGTTAGAGTTTATGCCCTAGAGGCTAATTATTTGATGTAATTGCTTAACTTTTTTGATATTATATTTGATTGAATAAATGGATTATTTTATTATGATTTCATTTACTGCGTTATATAAATGTTAACATAATAAAAACCCTTAGAGTAATGATACGAATTATATAACTTTAAGTATGTGACTTGAACATGAGATTATATAGTTATAATTAGTATCATTGCTCTTAAATGTCCTAGTCGAGTATCATTGTTAATGGGACAACAATGATGCATTGAGACTAGTATGTGGATTTATTGATGGCCAAATCTCATTGGTCATAAATATATGAGATATTTGAGTCAATGCATAGGTACATGTTAGAGAACAATGTACTGGACTGACCCACCATGAGAATTGTACATGGAGCATTATGCAAAGTGTCATAAAAAATTCTTATAGTGACAATGATGTAATGATCCTCCGACCTGAAGTCACTATATTATTACACGAGAATTTGTGTACTTTGATATCATCAAATGTCACCTTTAATAGGGTGGACAATAAAGGTGATTATTGAGTACATCATGAATCGTGTGAGGAATATGAGTGATCTAGATGGAATTTAACCCTCCTATATATTAGGAGTGATATCCATAGGCCTCTTGATTGAGTAGGACTATGAAATGCATGGCCATGCTCAAATATTAATTTGTTTCATATAGTCTACTCATTGATCAAGAAAACTCAGATTAAATTATGAAGAGTATGACACATTCCATGCCTCAAGTTTAATATAGGATATAAGGTTAAAAGGATTAAATTACATTGAAACATTGGTCACGAAAAGGTTGTATCGAATCACCGATCTTATTATTATTTGGGTAGCAGTGATGCATTACTAGATGCCGCTCACTGTTTATAATTTTATAATATGATTTTAAAATTATTGCCAACATAATAATAACCTATAGGGTCACACACTTAAAACGTAATTAAAAGGGAATTAATTTAAATTGTAAGTATTTTAAATATGTCAATATGATTTATAGTATTTAAAATTACGAATTTAAATTAATAGGATAATTTGTATATATGTATATTAATTAAGTAAGACTTAATTAAAATATAATATATATAAATTCAGATTTTATTTTTCTATTTATTTTAGGTTTTAGTTAATTCCTATTAACTACTATATATATGATATATCAGTAGTCTAAAAGTCACGTAAGGAAAAACTAAAACCCTAGCCGCTTTCAGAAAGAGGCTAGAGAGAAAAATAGGTTTGAAATCCTGATCTTGGTGGCTAGTACCGCAGATCCCTTTTGCTGCAGATCGTGTGACGGTTCGCGGAGCGTTCGTGTGGATACTGTAGAGACGCAGTCGTTGGATTGCGTTGAAGATTCGAAGCTGTTTCAGAATTCCATCGTCTCCTGCCCATCTCGAATAATCGGTAAATAATCTAAACTTCTGAATTAATATGGTTTTGCATGGATCCTGGCTTAGGGTTTCGGAAAATTTTTTAAATTCCGCTGCTTTCTCTGTGTCGAAATCCTAACATTTCTTTTAGCTTATTAATTTTATTAGTTGGAGTCTCTTTGTTAAAAAGATCTTTTAATTGTTTAGTATATTGATTTTTTAACTGGGAATCAGAAATTTTACTAATTAGATCAATTAATAAGCATTGTTCTTCCTCTTATTTACTTAAAACATTTAAGGATTTATTACAACAAGTATCAGTACATCCTAAAGTTATTTTAGGACTTTCATTACCAGAAGTTGAACTATTAGTTTCACCGGAAGACTGAGAATAATAATCTTCTTGTTCATTATTACTAGAATTATTTTCTATTCTCATTAACTCAATTATCTGATTACTATCTTCTTCGGATATTTTTAATTGTTTTAGTTTTTCTTTTACTTTGCATTCATTTTTATAATGACCTGATTTACCACAATTATGACAAATGACTTTACTTTTATCAATTTTTTTTTAAGTTTTCTTTTTATAGGGTTTTTTTATAAATCGTATTTTTGGGCGATTTTTTATAATAACTTTCTTTATTATTGTATCTATGTTTCCTAAATTTATATTTTTTATCTTTTTTATGGTGACTTTTCTTTCTGGAAGGAGCAATAGGGGGCAGACCATATTGTTCACAGAAAGAGCCTAACATAAATTTAGCTTTGTTCTTATCTTTGTTGGCTTGGCTACTAATTTTAAAATCAATACACATTTTAAGTCCTATTTTTTGTATTTGACTAATTATATCACCATAGGTTAAATTATCATAATCTATGAAACCTAAATTTTTACTTAATTCTTCACGAATTTTATGGGCAAGTAAATTACGTAATCCATTAACAAATTTTTCTTTCCAAAAAGATTTGTTACTATCATCACGCATCATAACTCTAGAGGTAAACACGTCTTTGTACCATCTGAAATCACTTAAAGTTGGGCAAGATAAATTACTTAACTGGTCATGAATTCTATCAGTTATGTTACTAGGTGTTCCAATAAAATGTTTAATTATGGTGTAAATTAATGTGTTGACTCCATCAGAAGGGGCAAAACCTATGTCTTCATTTTTATTTTATTTTTTTTTCTGCTAATTTAAAACCTATGTCTTCATTAAATATAGGGTTACCTTCTTGATCAATTTGAACAGCATGAATAATATTATACCTAGAGTCTTCAGTTAGATGTTTTTCCCACCGAGACCTAAGTATTCCTATAAACCACTAGCAAGTAATTCAACAATATCTGGCTAGGTTAGAGCAGTATAGTTGGTTAAATAACTATTGGCTACCATTGACATATGATTTAATTTATTTCATAATTATTGTTCACTAAGACCATCTATATTCCATTCATAAATCTTATTAGCAGAAACAAAAAATTGATTATCTAAATACCTTTCTTCAAACTGTAAGTCTGGATGGGTTGGTTTAGAATACCAATTTTTTGTCTGACTGGTAACAGTTGAGTTTTTAAAAGTTAATTTCCTAAATTGATTTTCAATTTCTTCAATAGTAGAATTATCTGTGGTGGTAGACTCACTATTACTAGAATCTTCTCTTTGGCTATCATATTTTTCAATATGACAGCTAAAGACTTAGATCCACTAGACTCAACAGTAGTTTCTAGATTTTTAAATAACTTATCCAAAGTTTTTATTAATTGTTTATCATAACTAAGTAATCCTAGACCTTGCCTATTTTGGGGTAAGTTTAACAAGGGTTTTTCATTTTTATCATCTTGACTGATAATTTTATTTTCAAATTTTTCTTCCATTTTATCTAATTGTTTTCCTAGAGTTGCCAAATATTGGTTAATGAAATTATTTTGTTCAATAAGCTTCTTTTCATTAATATTAGTTCCTTCAGCAATCTTGAAAGGACTAGCAGTGACAGAAGTATTTTGAACTTTTATTATTATTGTTTCCGAAGGAGGATGGCTAGAGGAAACTTTAGTTTTATCTTCCTTAACCCACTATTTTTTAGTTATAACATTACATTTTCCATAATATCTTTCATACCATGAATAAAATGTAATATTTATCTTTTCTTTAAGTACAATTTTTTTCTATTTTTTAATTACCTTTTCTCTATCAATTTCATTATGGTTTTTTTGAAATTGATGTCTTTTATTTTTATTTTCTTTTGAATTAAAATCATTAGTTAATCTTTCCCATTTATGTTTGAATTCTTTACTTAAAACTCTAAGTTGATGGTAATTGCTTCAAAATCAGACTGTGTAGGTGATAATTGTTGTTCATTATCTCCATCCTGACTTACAGTTTCATTATTATAACAGGGCTGACTAGTCTGTCCTTCATTGATAACTCATTTTAGCTTAATATTTTGAAGTGTATTTTTACTTAATAACTCTGGATCTTTTCTAGAAGATGCTATAGTATTACTGACAGAAGGTGTTATAGTACTATTAATATCTTCAATGACTAAGGATCGTCCACGTCTTGAATCATCAAAACTTATCCGAATAGTTCCATCTAAGTATTGTTTAATATTTTCTAAATTCATTATGTTATTATTAATTGGTCTCTGGGGCATTTTATTTTCTAATATCCATTGCTTCGGGAGATTTATATCTCTCCAAAGAATAGTCTTTGGAACTTGGATATTAGCATCACTCGTGCTACTCTGAATAAGAATAGTTTTATCTTTATGACTTTTACTTAAAGCTTTCACATTTAAATTAGTTTTCATAGTTTTATAATAAATTCTAAATATCAAAGCAAGAGCCGGAGATCCCTTAATCATTTGGGTGATCTCTCCAGCTGTTTTGATATTTAAAGTTAACGCTTTTAACAAATGTGGGTCACTTAGACTTAATGTAAAATCTAAAAAGCAGTTAAAATGGACAGGTCTATTATGCAAACTAGATTCCATTATGCCTAAGATGCTGGGAACATAATTTATATATCTAGCATCACGTAAACATAAAAGTATGCTAGAATTAATACCTTTAATGCTTAGGGGTTTAACTGCAACTTGAAGTAGACCTATATGAATAAAATTATATCCTTTAAGTATATGTTTTTTAATAACTTCATTAGTTAATAAAGAGCAATTTTCATGTTCTTTATTAATATCATAAACTTTTTCTACAGTTTTAACATTATAATCAGACTTTGAATTATCCGAAAAAGTTGACTTGTAAATTTCTTTGGGTGAAGCATTAGGTATGTTCCAATTTCTAAGGTCTTTACTCAAATTATCATGACTGTGTTCTTCTTGGTTGATAAAATCAGGAATAGAAGAAGGGCTTGACCTATGGCTAGCTGAAAAGTTGGATCTGAACAGTCTACTCATATTTTGAATACTGTTCTCAAGGCATTAAGACACTTTCTGCAAAAGGGTGATAAACACAAGACAATGCAGAAGAATATCTTACTAATGAAATGAAACTGAAACCTAAACCAAATCACAGGAATAACCTAAAAGTCTCTTGTTTCTGATTAAACATAAACCCAGACCGACACCTACCTAAGCAGACTCATGCCATATGGAAACAACCTGACGCCAAACATTAAAACATTAAAATTAAAGCAAAAATGGGTGATTAAATCCCATTTTGGCCAGCAATCTAGGGGCCCCACAAAGGGGGGGTGGCGGCTTGATTTTGCTTGGTTGCTTAATTCACACACAATTCCATAGTTGGCTAACAACTCTAGTCAATCAACTTGTCCATCACCTAGTCATTCAAGCAAATAGTAATCATAATTAACACTAAATTGACCAATGCTAGCAAATTAAGAATATTAATGAAGGTTTACTAAAGTCCTATAAATAGGATGTCTCACCAAGGTGTTATGTTTGTTGGTCATTTGTAAGCATTCTTAGAAAGATAAAGTGAGAGCATTTGAGAGAAATATAGTGAGAACTCTTGTGAGTGTGAAAAATATTGCTAAAGGTTGAGCTTGGTGGATGACATACAATTTCACCACATACTTTGGAAGGATAAGAAGAAGAGCATCCAAGACCATAAGGTTCAAAAGTGCTCTAACCTTTCCTTTGTTCATTTTTGTAGTCTAGATATGATTTGAACGGTTAAAATATATTTTTAACAGATCAAAAGTTATTTTGATGGTCTAGAAGTCTTAAACTATGTTATATATGTATATTCATGGTTTGATATGTTTAAATCATGTTTTTGGTATGAGTGGTATGTATAAAAATGGAAGAAAATCTTTTATTTAACTTTACCGGTAAAACCTTAGGTGTATATGTGATAGTTAATTTGTATTTTGAAATATACAAGTTGAAAAATGATTTCTATGGCTAAAAAGTTATATACGATAATCATATGATGTATTTAGAGTCATAAAACATGATGGTCTAGCAAATAATGTTTGTAGCATCGTGTTTGAACCAATCGAATCAAGGATTTATGAAACTAATTTTCATTCTATCCTTGTAAGCGATTTTATAACTATTTACGTTTGGAATTTGGATTTATAATCTAAAGAGAAATTGTAGAGGAGAAAATTATGATAAGAATAGACTTAAGAATCACCCCAAAATATTTTGAAATGAAGAAGTTATGGCTATCGAAATGACTGGGGTTCGGACAGCCCAAGTTAGGGTTTTGTGTTCTGTTTTGAATGCCCCGGGGCCCAGATTAACCTATTCTGAGCGCCCCGGCTTTGAAAGCAGAAAGTTCAAGTTGTCCGGGTCGGGTCGGGTCGGTTCGGGTCGAGTTTTTTTTGAAAATATAAGTCGCTCTAAGTGTAAAATGAATGATTTTGTATAATAAACCAATATATGGAGTTATTAGTAACTAATTGACAATTAAATGTTTAAAATAAAGACTAAGGTTAATACAATTAAAAAGTTAACTATAGGTATTGTTTTAAGGTTATTAAAATATTATTAAATGATCAATAATGTTAGGATATGATTAACAAGTTATTAAATGATTAATATCATTTGTAAATGATTAAAATATTATTACATGGTCAATAATATTAACATGTGAATAAAATATTATTAAATTATTAATAATATTATAAGGTAAATAAAATATTATTAAATGATTAATAATACTATGAGGTTAATAAACTATTATTAAATGATTAATAATACTAGATAATGAATAAAATATTATTAAATGATTAATAATATTAGAATGTGACTAAAATATTATTAAATGATTAATAATATTATAAAATGAATAAAATATTATTAAATAATTAATAATATTAAAAGGTAAATAAATATTATTAAATGATTAATAATATTATATAAGCGTTTAACTATATTAAATAATTAATATAGATTTTATATGATTAAAATATTATCAGGTAATGATAATATTTTCTAAGTGTTTATATACTCTTAACTATATAATTATTTAGTTAAGTATTAGAGGTGAAAGATGTATAGAGGTTATCATATGAAGGTATATATGATAATAATTTAAAGATTAATTTGATTAATTATTAGGTTTATTCAGAGAGAATTAAATTGAATTGGTTAGCGGTAATCTTCACACGAGACAAGTTTTCTTTATCCTTACTCAAATTTATATTGAGCAATTTGTTTGAACCTATTCAATTATTGTTGAGCAAGTCCCTACACTTGTACTTACTTGCTAGAATTTTAAGTAGTTTAATTCTTTAAAATTATTCCACATCATTAATGTTATTATATTCGCACATAGTGCATTTGCAAATGTATAGTTCATTAATTCCAGAACTGTTTAAGAAAGTCTAAGCTAATTGTTTCAACTAGACAATGCATGTTAAATTCATCACATTGAATATTTTAAAAACTTATCTAAACCATTGGTTGGTGCGGATTCTTATAGTAAGATTGAGAATGAACAACCCTAAATAAGGAGGATTTTTATCTATTGAGGAAACCGAATTTGCCCAAGATGCCTGAATATTATGCATATACATAGGGTATAAGAGGCTAATCCCTTCGCGTACCACGTTTTTCGAGGTGTTAGATATGTACGTCTATTCTACCTTAGTAGCAGTTCATGGCCCTTAAAGATCACTCAGCAGTAAAGAGTCAATCCATTCTTCTATTAAAAAATTGATTCTTGATTTCTTTCACGTTTGTTATCTATTGTTGAAAACCCTGATGTTAATTTTCCTTTCATCATGATATATCTTATACTTTTTGTTCTTAAACTTGCTAAGCCATTTAGTTGTTCATTCTTACTATATCATGACTTATTTTAGCTAAGCCAGAATGTTCTAAACAAGACAAAGGTAAGGGAAAAGCCAAAGCTTAGATTAGCTTGATGCATGCTAGATTAATTACTTATATATACTTTTTTTTGTAAATCGTTTGTATTCCCTTAAGATATGTAATATTTATGTTAAGGTTAACCGACCTTGGGAAGTGTAGCTTTTTATAAGGAACCTTTTGTATTATTCCGCAAAGTTTAAATGCAATTTTTATATTTAATTATTAGTAGGTATTGTACAGTGGAGAACCAAACCCGAGGTTATGGAACCCGAATTTGGGGTCATAACAGGTTGGTATCAGAGTTGTAGGTTAAAAACTTGAGGATTGTGAAACCTAGGATATAACTTTAGTACTAAACTCATAACGAGTGCGTTAGAAGATGGATCGAAAGATTCATCATGTTGTGTATTTTTGGAGGTGGATTGAGGAAATCCATCGAGCCGAGATGTACATGATAAAATATCATTTTATTTCATCAATGAATATATTTTATTGCTATACTAACATGTGTTATTTTTATGATATAGGATGACGGAGATTGGACAGTCTAGTCATGCTGTTGAGGAGGTGGTTTATATGGATATCTATATGGATATGGCACAGCCGCTGGTGGCTGCACTGATAGAGTTTTCGGAGTCTGATCCGGAGGAGGGTGATCATGAGAAGCTTGTTAGAGGTGGAGTTATGAGGCCATATAATGAAGATGAGGCCTAGTCTGAGGAGTCTGAGGACGAAGAGCCAGTTGAGTACTCTGATGGAATGGGCACTACTGCCAGTGACATCATCGACTCACTGACTACAAGGAATGATGAGCTGGAGGATAGGGTTCAACACTTGAAAGAGCATAATCAGACCCACCAGCATACGGAGAACCAGCATAGGGATGCAACTTATTTGTTCTCTGGTGAGAATACGGAGCTAAAAGAGAAGATGGTAAAGATGGAGACTAGATTAGCAGAGGCTGAGCTAAAGATTCAGCAAACACAGCCAGAGAAGGAGGCCATTAGAGGCCATTGGCAGCAGGTGATAGAGGATAGGATCGAAATGGAGATCCAACGAGATTCAGCACATGGGTAGATGCTAGAGCTGGAGGATGAGGTTAGAGAGAAGAGGGTGAGGATCGATAGACTTTGTTATATCTATCATTCTTCCTTTGACAGATTTCAGAGTAGGGTGCACTACTACCCAGCTGAGGAGGGTCAGTCCAGGCACACTATCAGCAGGAGCTTGGTGAGGGCCATAGGGGATGAGGAGTACGATGATGCTGTTCGTTGAGGGATGCGCAGACATTAGTAGTAGTTTTCTTTATTTATATGTAAATAGATACAGTAGAAACCCAACTTTTGTTTTGACAGATGGTTAGTATGATGTAAATCCCAACTTTAGGAATTGTGGGATATGATTATGATTAGATCCTGTCTTTTGTAGTATTTCGGGGATAGTAGCATTTATAGCAGTATGCTTATAATGTAAAAGTACTATGCACTACAGTTTTAGCATATGAATATAAATGTAGATCTGTTTATGTTTATATGTGTCGAGATGCTTAATTGTACTTTAGTGAAATTGCTTAAGCTACAAAACAGAAGTAAAAAGGTGAAGTAACTTTAACAATTTAAATTTTCTCTATACAGAAAATGCCACCACATAGAAGAAGTCAACCACTACCCCCACCACCACCGAAAGAGTCAGTTAATGTAGGAGGGGTACTGCCAAACCCGGTGCAAGATTTTTTGGAAATACTAATGGGAACATTCCACGGACGTAACGTGAATACTGCTGGAGCACCAAACCCTGCCGCTCCACTAGCTAACTTCAAAGATTTCAAACTAATAAGATCACCTAAATTTCGGGGCACAACGGATCCTATAGAAACGCAAACCCGGATCGAGGAAATGGAAAAGGTCTTTGGGGTTGCACGAGTAGTAGAGGAGCAAATGAACTCATTTGCTTCCTTTATGATGAAGGGGGAGGCGAACTATTGATGGAAGGCCAACAAAAGCAGAGCAGGAGAGGGAACTATCGCGTTGGCGCGATTTAAGGAAGTGCTCTTAGCAAACTACTTTTCGGAAAGCACGCAAGCCAGGATGGAAGTTCAATTCCTGGAACTCAAGCAAGGGAATATGTCCGTATCTGACTATGCTACCAAGTTCAATGAATTGGCAAGGTTCGCTCCCACACCAGGTGGACACTGAAGCGAGGCGCGCAAGAAGATTTGAGCAGGGACTAAAACCGTGCGTTTATAGTAGGGTTGCTATTCTTCAGATTACCAACTTGGCAACATTGCTGGAGAAAGCTATAATAGCAGAAGGGGGAAATGAAGCCCTAAACAAGCATAATCAGGAACGAAATAAAAAAAAATAAGCAAAGGAGGAAACAGAGAAGGTAGCAGCGGGGACAGTAACCTGAATAAGCGAAAGTGGAACAACAACAACAACAGCAACAGTTCGGGAGCACCCTATGGAAGTGAAAAGAAGAGAGAAAACAAGTGTAGTAACTGCTGAAAGAACCACACAGGGGAGTGCATGAAAGGAAGAAATGTTTGTTACAACTGTGGGCAAGAAGGGCATATCACTCCTAGTTGTCCCACACCAAAGAGGAAAGGTTGTTTCTCATGTGGATCTACGGACCATCAGTTCAAGGTTGTCCAAAAAGGAAGAATGATAGTGGAAATACTGGTTATAAGGAAAACAACAACAAGCTCACCATTGGAGGCTCGGTGCAGCAAAACAAACCAATAGCACAGACTTTCAACATGACGGTGCAAGACGCCATGGAATCAAAAGACGTTGTGTCAGGTATTATTCCGATCAATGATATAAATGCATATGTATTGTTTGATTCGGATGCTACCTATTCATTTGTGTCTGATGATTTTGCTAGACATTTAGAAATGCCTAGTGAAAAAATAGAAAACTCAATGAACATAGAATTTGCTAATAAAGAAGTGATTCCTGTAGAGTATATACATAGAAATTGCTGTGCTGAAATCAGGGGTCAGAAGTTGAATGTGAATCTAATTTCAATACGTTTGGGGGAGTTTGATGTTATTTTGGGTATGGATTGGTTGTTTAATCACGGAGTAGTAATTGATTGTCAAAAAAAGTGCATACACCTTAAGACACTAAACCAGTCTAAGGTCGTATTTTATGACAGCAAGTCGTCAAGACAATCTTCTTATCTGACGATGATGCAGGCCAAGAAACTGTTAAAGAAAGGTTGTGTAGAGTATTTGGCTCACGTAGTGGATACACAAATGGTAAATCCCGAGATGGAGCAAATACTTAAGGAGTTCATTGATGTCTTTCCAAATGAACTGTCAGGTTTACCGCCAGATAGGGAGATAAAATTTGTGATCGATTTAGTATCGGGAACAGCACCGATATCAAAGGCACCATATAGGATGGCTCTAGTAGAAATGAAGGAGTTGATGGTTTAGTTTCAGGAGTTGTTGGATAGGAAGTACATTCAACCTAGTATTTCTCTATGGGGAGCACCTATGCTGTTTGTAAAGAAGAAGGATGGATCGATAAGACTTTTCATGGATTATAGGGAGTTGAACAAGGTGACGATTAAGAACATGTACCCGTTGCCACGAATTGACGATCTTTTTGATCAATTGAAAGGGGCGAAGTACTTTTCAAAGATTGACTTAAGGATTGGTTATCATCAGTTGAAAGTTAGGAAGGAGGATGTACGCAAGATGGCATTTAGAACTCGATATGGCCATTATGAGTTTCTGGTGATGTCGTTTGGACTAACGAATGCACCAGCCACATTTATGGACATGATGAACATAATATTTAAGCAGTACTTGGATAAATTTGTAGTTGTGTTCATTGATGATATTTTGGTTTATTCTAAAACGGAGGAGGAGCATGCCGAACATCTAAGATTGGTGTTGGAGATACTATGGAATGAGCAGTTGTATGCTAAATTTTCGAAGTGTGAATTCTGGTTGGAGAGAGTTCAATTTTTAGGTCATGTTATTGACAAGGGGGGAGTTTCAGTAGATCCAGCAAAGGTGGAAGCGGTAATGAATTGGGAACAAGCAAGGACACCGACGGAGGTTAGATGTTTCTTAGGATTAACGGGTTATTATCGGAGGTTCATTCAAGACTTTTCGAAGATAGCAACGCCGTTAACCAATTTGACAAGGAAGACGTGAAGTATGTATGGATAGAGAAATACGAGAAGTGTTTTTAGGAGTTAAAGAAGAGGCTTAGTGAAACACCTGTGTTGACTTTACCAGACGATACAGAAGGTTTTACGGTCTACAGTGATGCATCGTACAAGGGACTAGGCTGTGTGCTTATACAAAACGGCAAAGTCGTTGCATATGAATCAAGACAATTAAGAGATTATGAGAAGGGAAACCCTACCCACGACCTGGAGCTGGCAGCAGTAGTATTTGCCCTTAAGATATGAAGACATTATTTATACGAAGAAAAATGTGAGATATTCACAGACCATAAAAGTTTGAAATATATCTTCACCCAGAAGGAATTGAATATGAGGCAGCGGAGTTGGTTGGAATTGATCAAAGATTACAATTGTAAAATTCTATATCATCCCGGCAAGGCCAATGTGGTAGTTAATGCTCTAAGTAGAAAGAGCAAAGAGAAGTTATTTGTACTGACAGACCAGGAAGAACTGATAGAAGCAATAGCTCAAATGGAGTTGGAGTTGGAGGTGAAAAATCCTCTGGAGTCAATAGAAGTGGAAGCGAGCCCAACCTTGTTAGATAAGGTGAAAGAGGCTCAATACCAAGATGAAGAATGTGAGAGAATAAAGAAAATGATGGCCGATGGGGGAAGAGGTCAAGTTCAAGAAGGATAGCAAAGGATTGCTAAGATTTGAGAACCGTGTCTGGGTACCGTTAGTGCCCGAATTATGAGAGGAAATTTTGCAAGAGGCTTAAAGTACGCGAAACTCGATACATCTTGGGAGTACAAAAATGTATCAAGATCTTCGTCAGTATTTTTAGTGGCTGAATATGAAAAAGGGAGGTTGCAGAATATGTCAGCCGATGCCTAGCTTGTCAGAAGGTAAAGGCCAAATATCATAGACCAAATGGATTACTACAACCGTTAGAAATTCCTTAGTGGAAATAGGAGCATATCACGATGGATTTTGTGGTAGGACTTCCAGCAACACAGAAGGGATACGATGTTATATGGGTGATTATGGATCGACTAACAAAGTCAGCGCACTTTTTGTCGATCAAGATTAAGTTCATTTTGGATTAGTTACTCAAGTTGTATATTAAAGAGATAGTTTCAAGACATGAAGTGCCGGTATCAATTGTGTCAGATAGAGATATGCGCTTCACGTCAAAGTTTTGGAGGAGTCTTTAGGAAAGATTGGGGATACAATGAAGAATAAGTACAGCTTACCATCCGCAGACTGATGGGCAAGGTGAGAGAATAATTCAGACATTGGAAGATATGCTCAGAGCCTGTGTGATGGATTTCAAGGGTAGTGTTGGGGTCTCGGTCGGAACTGTTTTTATTCTGTTTTTATGTTTTTATATTTAACGAGTTCCGACCTCGACGAGTTCGTTTGAATGAACAATAACGCGCAAGTATACGCGATCAACAAGTAATAAAGAGTAAGTAGAGTATCGATCCCACGAGGAATTATTAACAAGAATTGCCAAACACAAGCTTATAACCAACTCAATCCTATTTAAACAAAAGATTAATTGTATTGAAATTAAACTAATAAAAATTAAACTAATACTAGCTAATGAAAACAATTAAAGATAGGTGAATCTAAGTATGTAACTTTCCCCAATAGTTCATTCAAGTCTCCTAACTCTCTCTTTGGCCATTCGGTCACGACGAATTGTCAACCGAGAATTCTTTATAATAGATATGGCCAACTCTCGTTGCACCATACCCGAATCCACCCAAATCCGACCCAAGGGCAACAGAAACGGGAAGGAACACCCTAACTAGGCAACTCACTATATCTCTATGAGAGTCAACACTAAAAAGGATTTGAAGAACAGATTCTCTCTTGGCTACACGAGGCGAGCTGGTATATCTCTATCCTAACTCACGAATCATAATCCCAACGCCATGTGGAATCACGAACACGTGTCATTGTATCTAGGTCTAAACTGGTACTCCCTCTCTCAGTTCCGCACGAGTTACCACACTAATAACTAGGTCAAACAAATACGCGTTAGGCGCAAAATATGAAAACCCATCCACACAGCCGTAGCCGATGAATGGTCAACCGAGAACTCTCTATAGTACTAACATGCCTCTCTCGAGCACATGTAGCGACATCCTACCCAAATCCGACACAAGGCAACAGAAACAAGCAGGAACGCCCAAGCTAAGAATAACAAGGGTTGAAGGTCAAGTTCTCAAAGGGTGCACATGGTGGATCGGTATATGTCTATCCTTTCCACGAATCATAATCCCAACGCCATGTGGAATCACGAACATGTGTAACATACTTGGGTCAAACACTATACTCCCTCTCTCAGTTTCGTATAGGCTACTAAGTAAATGCACGACCTAGAAATTAACCACAAAGCACAAATATAACAACCAATCCATATGGTGCCAACCAAAGAGAGAGAAATCAACTAGAACAACCTATTGGGTTCCATCACAATACTTAGATTCAATGCTTAGTTCATACTAAACAAGTAATACAACATCCACACATACATAGCAAATGAGTATAACTAGATTCAATATGAATAAAACATGTACAACTTTTACAAGTTCCAAAAATCAACATTCAAATGAATACATGAAATAGAGAGGCAAGGAAGTGAAAGAGAAAGAAGTATGAACAAACTCCCTAAATCATGGAATCAAGTTGATGTAGGAGCTCCATGGAATCACCAAAATGGCCTCCCAAAGTCGCCCAAGTCGCTCCCTCTCAGAAGAAACTGATATGTTATGTTTTAGGGTTCAAAAAGTGGCTTTTATAGCACTCTGTTCGTGGCTTGACTGGCGCACGGCGCAGCTGCGCCGCTCCCTAGTGCAAAATGGGCGCAGCTGCGCCAAATCTTGGATTTCCTGGCAAACGACGCAGCTGTGCCTCTCCATAGTACAAAATGGGCGCAGCTGCGCCTTAGGCAAAAAAGTGACAGTTGGCTGCTTCAGGGTCCTTTCGTGTTTTGGGCGTAACGTCTTCATACGAACTCCGATTTAGGAAATTCAAGATGTTATGGAAAGGATATTCGTAGAGCTACAACTTCCACCTTTGACCAAATTGCAGAATCATAAAGGATCCATGTCAAAAGCTGGCCTCAATAGGCTGCTGCTGCATTTCTTCGTATTATTGGTGTAGCTTTTGCGTGCAACCTCCGATTGCGTTGATTCAAGTTGTTTCGGAAAGCTGAGAAGAAGTTCTACAACTTTCATGTTTGGCACAATTGGAGAATCGGAATGGATCAAGGTCGAAAGTTGGCCGCCATGTAAACGGCACGCCGAAAACGCGAAACGGGCAATCCAAGCCGTTATTTATCAAGCCCTTATTATAATACCTACAATACAACATAAAACACATAAAAAGTAATATAAAGCCACATCCTATAATAATGTGGTAAAAAGACGCGTAAATGAACAGAAAACACGTAAACTTACTATAAAACCTAAATTACAACAAACACGTAAAAACACATTGAAACTAACATAAATACTTAAAGATTAGCAATTTATCAAGCTCAAATGTATTCAATTTGTAGGTATAAAAACCACTTATCAGGTAGTTGAGAAGATCATCTACCATTAGTTGAGTTCGCATATAATAATAGTTATCATGCGAGCATAGGCATGCCGCCTTACGAAGTATTATACGAGAGGAAATGTAGAATACCTCTCTGTTGGGATGAGGTAGGAGAACGTCAACTGTTGGGGCCGAAATTGGCTCAACAGACTGTAAAAATTATCAGAGTAATAAGAGCTCGACTAGTAGCAGCTCAAGACCATCAGAAGAAATATGCAGATCTACATTGACAGAAGTGAGATTTTGAAGTAGGGAGTTTTGTGTTTATGAAGGTGTCTCCCTGGAAAGGGAAGATATGATTTGGAAAGAAAGGGAAGTTGAGTCCGAGGTTCATAGAATCGTTCGAGATATTGAAGAGAGTGGGTGAAGTGGCGTATGAGGTAGCTTTACCTCCTGAACTTGAGCATATTCACAATATGTTTCACGTATCAGTGTTGCGACCATACAAGTTAGATTACAAGCACGTCATATCCTATGAGCCAATACAAGTTGAGAAAGACTTATCTTATAAAGAAATTCATGTCCAGATATTAGATAGGAAAGAGCAAAAATTACGAAATAAGGTTATAAATTTTGTCAAAATCCTTTGGAAGAACCATAACGCGGAGGAAGCTACGTGGGAACTTGAACAAAAGATGAGGACTAACTATCCGGATCTTTTTGAGTATTTTAAATTTGTAATTCCGGGGACGGAATTCTTATAAGGGGGAGAATATAATGACCATAAATTCTATTAGACATTGTAATTATATTTATTAAATAATGAACAATGAATAAAAAAAATTGTACTAATTAATTGTGCCTTAAATAATTGAATAAATATACTTGTGTATGTGTATATTTATTTAAAATAATAAAGCAAAGTGTTATAATTAACTAAAGCAAGTCTCATTGGATTATATCTTAAATCCAAATGAGGTATTAAACTAGGTCAAATTAATTTACCTAGTAGTCTATATAATTAATTAAACCCTAGTCCACGTAATTAATTAAACTAGCCCAATGCTTGTTTTAATTAAATGTAACATAGGTTATTTAATATTAGCTCAATGTGATAATTAAATTGAGTCTAACCAAATTAAATAGATGAGCCCAATATATTTAATTCCTAAGTCCAATGTGGAGCCCAATTGGAAGTTAAAATTGGTCAAACAATATATATATATATATATATATATATATATATATATATATATATATATATATATATATATATAATATTAAAGCATTAAAATTAAAGCAAGAATGAGAATGAACAACCCTAAATAAGGGGAATTTTTATCTATCGGGGAAACCGAATTTGCGCAAGATGCCTAAATATTATGTATATACATAGAGTACAAGAGACTGATCCCCTCGCGTACCATGTTTTTCGAGGTGTCAGATATATACGTCTGTTCTGCCTTAGTAGCAGTTCATGGTCCTTAAAGACCACTCAACAGTAAAGAGTATTCTTACATTGAAAAATTGATTCTTGATTTCTTTCACGATTGTTATCTATTGTTGAAAATGCTGATGTTAATTTCTCTTTCATCATGAAAGATCTTATGTTATTTGTTCTTCAACTTGCTGAGTCATTTAGTTGCTCATTCTTACTATATCATGACTTATTTTAGCTAAGCCAGAATGTTATAAACAAGACAAAGGCAAGGGAAAAGTCAAAACTTAGATTAGCTTAATGCATGCTAGATTAATTACTTGTATGTATTTTTTTTTTTGTAAATCTTTTGTATTCCCTTAAGATATGTAATGTTTGTGTTAAGGTTAAGGTTAACTGACCTTGGGAAGTGTAGCCTTTTATAAGGAAGCTTTTGTATTATTCCGCGAAATTTAAATACAATTTATGTATTTAATTATTAGTGGGTATTGTACAGTGGAGAACCAAACTCGAGGTTATGGAACCCGTATTTGGGGTCGTCACAGTATATTCATAAGATATGAAGATTTTTTTAAGTGGAACGACTGAAAAATATTAAAAGAGCTATTTATGGTGATTTTTCTCGAAAAACAGTCCACTGTCGAACAATACCCAAAAATATTCTATCCAGAAATTTTCACGGCATTTTTTGGCCACTTAGATTATTCTAAAATTTTTGGACTTTTAATACACAATAACATATGGTATAAATAAGCCACTGTCAAAAAATGAGCTCCATCCGACCACGGATGAGTGAGTTATGGCCCGACATTTTTTTAGATTTTAAAAGAAAACAAAGGCTATAACTAGAAATCTATAAGTCCAAACCTTATAAAACTTTTACTGGATGTATTCTATGATGGCAGGAAGATCCCATATAAAGTTCAGTACTTTCTGATACAAAATAAAATTTTAATAATTTGTACAATTTTCGGCTATAAATGTACTATTTAAAAATAGTAAATGAAGTTGGAAAATTAAAAAACAAATTATTTTCTGTAGGAAGTGAAATATACTATGTATATCCAAGAGCTATAAAAATAATAAGTCAATTATGTATTTTTAGGAAAGATAAAGGACTTAAGAAAAATAAGGATAATAAAATAAAATAATTATGTATTATTCAATTTTGCTTAAATAATACATCAAGATAATTATTTATTATTTAAATAATATTAAATAATAAATAGATTAATTAAAAAGAATTTATTTATTTATTTATTTATTATCTAAATGTTAAATAATAAATAAAGTAAAGGAGTATTTGAAGTTAATAAAATAATTATTTCTTATTTAATTAATATTAAATAATAAATAATTTTAATTTATTATCTAATTATTATTTAAAGGATATTAAATAATAATTAAAGGAATATAAAGTTAATAAGGTAATTATTTACTATTTAATAAATAAGGATGATTAATTATTATTTAAATAATAGTAAATAATAATTAAAGGGAGGTGAAGTGAATAATATGGTCAGTTGTTATTTAATTAATATTAAATAATAAATAAATAAATTTAATTAATTAATTATTATTTAAATAATATTAATAATTAAATGGAAATGAGGATAATTAATTAATTAATTATTATTTAAATGATATTAAATAATAACTAAAATGAAATAAGGTTAAAAGATAATTATTTATGCAATGTTAAATAACAAGTCAAGTTAATTAAATTAATTATTTATTTACTTAATATTAAATAAATAAAGTGAAGGAATTAAGGAAATGATAAAGTGATTAGACAATTTACATTTAATTATTTAAGTCTTTAAATATTACTAAAGGAGTAAATTATTATCAAATATTTAATGATAATAGCAAGTGATGAAATATTATTAAATGGTTAATAATATTGGTAGTTGGGTAAATATTATTAAGCGCTTAATAATATTCGTAACCAATTAAGATATTATTCAATACTTAATAGTGCTTGTAATTGAATGAGGTATTATTAATAATACTGGTCGATAATTAAAATATTATCCAAGGGTGATTATATTGTATTATAATTTATGAGTTAGTAAATAAGGAACTATGTGCTGTCTCGTCAATTTATTTGAGAATGATAAATGAATTCCTATATGCATTACTAATTGGAAGATAATCATATTAGGTCTTTCAAATGAGGTAAATTGAATTGTGTAAGCGTAAACGATGAAGCAATTCAGGCAAGCTTTTCAGTACTATATGATGTTCTTTTAAACTTGTTGTTATATGTATAAACTATTATGTGTGCACTTCTTGTATGTGCGAATTGATTTTTTATTATGTCTTTGTACAGTCACATGATGTGAATAGCTGATATACAATTGATGTTATGAGTTGAAATATTGAGATGCATAATAAGCATGAAGTAATTGTATAAATGCAAAACATAATAAGCATGATGCCTATATGAAATGCGAAGCATAAAGCATGAAGCATAATTTAAAATGCGATCTATTTGTTAAGTGATAACTGTTAGACTTGCTGAGTCGTCGTACTCACTCTTGCTATAATCAAACATTTTCAACAAAGTGCAAAAAACTTGAAAATCCCAGTAGTCGTAAAGGAAATGATAGAAGTTGTATTTGATTATAAAAGCTTGTCACTAGAATTATTTAAATATCTTGATGTAACATTTCGGGATAATTGTAATATTCCAAACCCTAATAGGAATTATGAAATAAGATTTTAATATTAATATATAGCTAAACGTGTTTGTATTTAATATTATGTGTAACTACTTTAATTGTTAAAGGTGTGTTGTAATATATATTATTAAATGAGATAAAACATCCTAACAATTTAATTATTGAAACAAAATTTGAAAATCCTAAACCTAATGTAGAAACCCTAATTCAAATTAGGGAACCCTAAACCTAATTAACAAAATCCTAACCTTAAAAGGAAAACTCTAATGACCAAACCCTAAAGGTTAAACCCTAAACCCTAAATGGACATGTGAAATAACTAAAACAACCCTAGAATCTCAACCACTCTTTGATCAAGCAAGCAAAATGGGAATTGACTTCCTTAAAGCAAAAATGGTGACTAGCTTGTCCACTTGATTTTTAGAAAGTCATGACTCACCTTGTAATGATTCAAATGCATAAACCAGCTGTAATTAAGCCTCATAGCCTCTGCAGATCGACCATAGCTTCAACATCACTAGATTAAACTTAGCAAGTAAGAAAAATGGCTTAAAGACCATTAAACCCTAACCTAAGTTTCCCTATAAATAGAGAGCTTCACTTCTGGTAAAATCCATGAGATACACTCCCTAGATCAGTCATAAATCAATCTACATAAGCCTCATATCATCCTTATATCAGAATATAAGAAGAATTAAGCAAAGTTGCTCTTTTAAGGTAAAATCCTAAATTTCTTATAGATCTTTAATCTTATGTAAAATGTTATGTTTTAATGTTTATAAATGTCTGACCTTATATATATATATGTGATCTGGGTTGCTTAATTTATGTTTCATAACACTTAGATACATAAAATGATAGATTTTAGCTCACTGTCCAAACTGCCCAGAAAATGTTGTCTGACAAGCCATTTTTTCAAACCTTTTGATCAAACTAAATTGTTAGTTTAATGCGTTTTATAGTCTTTAATTGTAGTATGACATGATCTTAAGAGATAGAGACATTAATCACCTCAATCGGATCACGGGTCCATGAGATACAAGGCCGAGAAAGTGCCTACTTGATCACAACCCCCTGCCGAAAATTTTCTGGGTAACCCAGAAAACTGAAGAACAGACTGACAAGGCTCCTTGCCAGACGGTTTAATCTGATCCTGTTAGTTGCAGGTTAAGATTTAATGTGTGTAGTTATACCTTGACATATAGGGTATACCCAGAAACAAACCACACACCAATCGGACCATTGAGATATTAGTTATTAATGGTCAAAACCCGTTGATCGATCACAGATTCCGTTTCTGGAAATTCCAAAAAACGAAGAACAGTCTGACATGGTATATTGTTAGACGGTTTGATCCAATCCTATTGGTTATATGATGTATGTTAATGTTTGTAGTTGTACCTTGGCATGTAGGAAAGACATAGAGACCAACCACACTTCAATCGGATCAATATGTATAGAGTTATACATATTAAAAAGTGACTACTCGATCACGGTTTCTAGAAAACCAAGAAAATCTGGGTAGCCTAGAAAACGTGATGAACAGCCTGCTAGGCTAGTTTGACCAGGATAGATCTTCCAACCAGGATGTTGTTAAGGTCCATTATTAACATCTCGGTGTACACTGTCATGTTTAGTATATCGAGGTTCAATTATTTTGCCAAAACAGTACATAACCTAAAAGATGTTTCAAGCTAAGAATCCCTCCCCGACCATGACCAACCTATCTGGGCAGATGAAGAACAGGCTATCGCTATAAACCTTTAGCGACAGTCTACTTCCGGTGTTCTTCAGGAACACTGAGAATTAGCGATGGACAACTTGTCGCTATAGGCTTTAGTGACAGTCTGCTTTCGGTCAGACCAAGAACACCTGTAGCGACGGACAGTACCGTCACTATAGCTTCAGTGACAGATTTTATAAGTAATTAAAATTAATTACCTTTAGCGACGGACTTAGCGACAGATTCTTATAAATTCATTATAAATACCATATAACAACGGATTTGATCCGTAACTATATCAATAAATCACAAATTTAATAATAAAATTAATTAAAATACTTTTAGCGACGGATATAGTGTTAATTAACTAAAAATCAATCTATGATGCTTCTAAATTAACTTTTAGCGACGGACAAGCTTTGTAAAATTAAAATATAAGCCTTTAATAATGTAATTAGCAACGGATAAATTATATAAACATTATATAAGATCAAATACAACAATTAAATCGACGAATCGACACCGAATAATAAACTTAATTAATTAATTAAATTAGTTACCCATTGTTAAATGTTCTAACAATTATTATTGTTATGTAATAAATATATTTAGGTGATAATATGTAATGTCCTAGAATTTCCACATCTTTATTAATTAAATTATTAATTTAATTTCCAACGAGTTATTTTTACGAGATTATTTAAATCTTTTTATGTGATTAATTAATTATGTGATTAAATAATTATGTAATTAATTACTAAAATTAATTAAAGGGGGTCACTAATATGTTATTAAATTAGTGAACAAACCCTAAAGTTTTAATATCAAATTAATTGATAAGTTTCCTATTAATTAAATATTCAATTAAATTAAATATAATGAGTGAATTAAATATAATAAATTAATTAATATGATTATTAATTAATGTAAATAATGTGAAATATTAATAATAATATTTATTAGTCCAATTAGTAATTTAATACTTATGGGTTAGAATATTTAATTATTTATTCAAGGTAATTATTTATTTAATCATGGATTGAATAATTAATGTGTAAATTATTAAAATAGCCCAACATGGGTCAATTAGTGGCCCAAGTGGAGAATAATAAAATTTGACATTTTAGTAGCCCAAACAATTTAATAGAAGCCCAATTGGTATTTTAAATTAAAGCCCAATGATTGGCCCACTTGGAAAATATTTAATTAAACTATTGTTTATTTAAAAAGTAAAGTGACTTGATTTTGGGACTTTTTGGAAGCCACCAGCCGACCAAAGCATACAAGGAGGAGAGAGAGTGTATTATTATTATTATTATTATTATTATTATTATTATTATTATTATTATTTGATTTTTCATTTAATTAATAAAAGGGTTGCTTGTTTTCTTTTTGTAGTACATGCACCATGCTTCTTTTCACCTAATGTGGTTAACTTGTGTAAGTATCCAATGGGTGCATAATGGGCTAAAATTATTAGATATAATTTGTGTATCTAGTAATATTTCAAGTATACTTGAAATGTGAGATATACTTCATTTTATTTTTCAAGCAAAAAAGAGCTAGAGAGAGTTGAGAGAAAACTTTAAGTGAGAGCATAATATTTGAGAGATCAAGTAAGAAGAGGAAATCCTAAGTTAGTTCATGCCATCCTCCTTCACAACATATTTTGGAAAGAAGAGGAGAATAGCTATCAAAACAAGGTAGTTATTTTTTAAACCCTAATCTTGCTTTTCTTTCAAGTTATGGTATAAATATTAAGTGTAATAATTTCTATGGTTAATATCATGCTATGTATGTTTATATAGTTGATCATGTGTTTAACTTATGTGTTATGAGTTTTATTGAATGAAAAACATGTATTTGGTGGTGTGAAAATAAATCTCAAAATAATGATTAACGATAATTTTTGATAATATTTACATTTAATGCTCTAATATTATAGAACATTAAATCATGAGAAAAATAAAGTTTGAATCACTCAAAATGGAGTTATACACAAAAAGTTATGATTTATGCTAGTTTATGTGATGTAAAATTTTTTATAAAAAAATATTGATATTAAATCATGAAAAATTAATTTTTCATGTTATAAATTATTATAAGGTGATTGGTAATTTTTTTGGATTTTTATTGAGGATTTAAAGCTTACTTGATGGTATATTTTTATTTAAAATGGGTATTGCCGGACACTGTTCACATTCTGCTTGGAAGGAAAAAATTTAACACGGGCCGCGCAATGCGCGAGGTACTGTTCACCGAGGACGCGGAGCCAAACGACGTCGTTTGGCGTCCGTAGAAAATTCACTCCGCGCGTACGCGCGGAAGCCGTTTCCGGCTTTTCAAAAACGGCGTCGTTTTGACCCGTAAAAAAAACTGAAACGCGCGCCATGTGCGGTAAGAAATTTTCGGCGGAATTACGATTCTGCCCCTCCGTGTTTTTCTTGGCAGAATTACCATTCTGCCCTCGGTTCAGTTTTCGAATTAACTACGAAAATGCCATTGGTCCGGTTTTTCAACTTAATTACGAAAATGCCATTCGGGTAAATTTTTATTAATTTAAATATTTGAAAATTAATTTAAAATTATAACAAAAATAATAATAATACAAAAATAATATTGGGGAGGATATTTTTCATTAAGTTTAATATTTAAATATTTTAAATATTAACCTAGTTACCTAAACCGTGGTTAAGTTAAATAAATTTATTATTTATTTATTATTTTAAATGTTAATAATAAATAAAGATGATAAATTAGCAATTATTATTTAATGCCTATTAAATAATATTTAAAGAGAGATAAAATTTATAAATTAATTATTTATTATTTAAATATTATTAAATAATAAATAAGGATAATTAAGTAATTAATTATTATTTAATTAGCATTAAATAACGATTAATGGAAATTAAGTTATTAGAGTAATAATTTATTATTTAATTTAAATAATAAATAAGAATGATTTGATTATTATTTGACCTTAAATAATAATTAAAATTAATTAAATAATTAATTATTATTTAATTGACATTAAATAATAATTAAAGAGGATTAAGATTAGTAAACTATTATTTAATTTCCTTAATTAAATAATAAGTAAGGTTAATTACTTAGTTAATTATTGGTTGATTAACATTAAATTAAAGAAGGTTAAAACTAAGTTAATAATTATTTATTATTTAATTATAATTAAATAATAGGTAAGTACAATTAGTTATTATTTATTTTAAATAATAACTAGAGTTAATTAATTAATTTCTATTTAATTACTATTTAATATTGATTAAATAGAGATTGAGTTAATAAAATAAATTAAATTTAATTATGATTTAATTAAACAATTATAATAAGTTGTTTAAGGGTTTAATAAGTGTCCAACACTTAAGAAAAATATTTTCTAACTTATTAAACTATTAACCTAAAATGATTAAGTGTCTATAAGGTTAATAATATTGTTTTGACTAATGTAATTTATGTGTTAGTACTTATGTGATAAATAAGTTCGTTATTAAGCGTATAATTATGCAAATACGTCGTACTAATTATTAGACCGACTTTATTAATGTTAGGTCTTTCAAAGCAAGTTAGTTAAAGCTAGACAATTATTGTAGCTGAGCAAACAGGCAAGTTCTCTAACCCTACTCAATTATTATCGTTGAACAAGTTTCCATACTTGTATTTATTGTTAAAGCTTGCAGTGGTTTAATTATTTCACATCCATATTGTTTATACAATCGCACTTAGTGCATTTGAAGCTTATTAGTTCTTGATTCATGAACTGTATTAAAAATGTCTTAAGCTAATAATTCAGCTAGACATTACGTTTCTAAATTCAATAACTTGAATACTTTTAAAAGCTTATCCAAACCATTGTTGGGTGCGGATTTCTTATATTAAGTCTGAGAATTGAACAACCCTAAATTAGGGGATTTTGTGTCGGGAAACCGACTTTGGGCGCCAGTGACTAAATGTAATGCATATACAGCGGGTTGAATAGGCTGATCCCCTTGAAAACCAAACAACTCAAAGGGTCAGAGGAAACTCTATTATACCCTAGTTAGTTCAGGGTCCTTAGTGACCACTCAGCATTTTAAGATTCAAATATTCTGTTTATTAAAATTTGAATCCTGTTTCATTCACAATTGTTATATCTATTGTTGAATCATTGATGATATTTCCCATTCATTCATGATATATTAAATCTATATGATTGTTCTAAACTTGCTGAGCAAACTTGTTGCTCATTCTTGCTATATCATGAACCATTTTTCAGATAATCCTGATTGCTCAAAGAAGGATAAAGGAAAAGGAAAAGCCAGAGCTTAAGTTAGCTTATGCATGCTAATTAGATCTTTAATTATGTATTTACGGTTGTTAAACCTTTTGTAATTCCTTGTGATAGGAACTGTTATTATGTTAAGGTTGATAGACCCTGGTATTGTAACCTTTTAAAGGGAACCAATATGTATTATTCCGCGATATTTAAATGCAATGTATGTATTTAATTGTTAGTAATGTGTTGAATAGTGAGAACCAAACTCGAGGTTATGGAACCCGGATTTGGGGTCGTCACAGGTTGGTATCAGAGCTGTAGGTTAGAAACGTTAGGATTTGCGAAACCTAAGTTATAACCTTAGTATTAAACTCATATCGAGTGCGTTAGGAGACGAATCGGGGAGATTCATCATGTTGTGTATTTTTGGAGATGGATTGAGAAAATCCATCGAGCCGAGATGTACATGATAAAATATCATTTCATTTCATCAATGAATATATTTTATTGCTGTACTAACGTGTGTTATTGTTTTATGATATAGGATGGCAGAGATCGGACAGTCGAGTCGCACTGCTGAGGAGGACTATATTGATATCCATATGGATACTGCACAGCCGCTGGTGGCTGCACCCGTAAATGAGCCAGAGTCAGATCCTGAGGAGGGGGATCATGTGGAGCCCGTCTGGGGCGGAGTCATGAGGCCTTACAGTGAGGATGAGGCAGAGTCAGAGGAGTCTGAGGAGGAGGAGTCAGCTGATGGCATGGGCACCACTGCCGCTGACATCATCGAGGGACTGACCGATAGGAACGAGGGGCTGGAGGCAAGGGTCCAGCATCTAGAGGAGCAGAATCTGACCCACCAGCACATGGAGGATCAGTATAGGGATGCGGCTTATCAGTTCTCTAGCGAGAACACAGAGCTGAAGGAGAGGATTGTAGGACTTGAGGATCAGATACAGGAGTACGAGGATTCGGTGGAGCACTTTGCAGTGCTGACACATCAGCTGGTAGATCAGGATGTGGAGCTGCAGGCTAAGTTAGCAGTAGCTGAAACTAGGTTAGCCGAGGCTGAGCTGAAGGTTCAGCAGGTTCAGGCAGAGAAGGCCGCCATCCGTGCACACTGGCAGGAGGCGATAGAGGACCGTATAGAGATGGAGAGACAGCGGGATGCCGCTTATGGTCAGATGATTGAGCTAGAGGAGGAGGTCCGCGAGAAGCGGGTGAGGACGGATAAACTTAGCTACGTCTACCGATCTTCATATGGTAGGCTTCAGAGCAGGGTACACTACTACCCAGCTGAGGAGGGCTAGTCTATGCACACCATCAGCAGGAGTGTGGTAATGGCCATCGGGGATGAGGAGTATGACGACGCGATCCGTAGGGGGATGCGCAGTCAGTAGTAGTAGTAGTTGTTTTCTAATTTCGTATGTAAATAGATGCAGTAAAACCCAACTTTTGTTTTATTAGAGGGTTAATATGTCACTAAATCCCAACTCTAGGAAGTTGTAGGATATGTCAGATCCCATCTTTTGTAGCTTCTCTGGGATAGAAGCATTTATAGCAGTATGCTTTTGATGTAAAGTGCTACGCACTCCTGTTTTAGCATATGAGTATAAATGCAGTTGAATTTATGTTTATATGCGTGTTGAAATAATTACTTGTATTTTAGCTAAACATTGTCTAAGATACAAAATAATGAAATGAAAAAGATGAAACCAGTATAATAATGTAAATTTTTGTTTATAACAGAAAATGCTGCCACGTAGACAACCACCAAGGAACCAGGGGGTAGAAGAGTCAGTTAACAACGACGCGGGGGGACACAACGTAGACCCTATGCAAAACTTTGTCGACATGCTAGCTGAGGCAATGCAAAACCGCCACCCTGTTGTAGCAAATCCACCACCACCACCACCAACTCAGTTGGCAAATTTCAAAGATTTTAAAGCGGTGGGACCGCCAGAGTTTAGGGGAACGTCAAACCCGATAGAGGCCCAGTCTTGGATAAAGGAGATAGAGAAGGCGTTCGTTATCGCAAGAGTAGCTGAGGAGCAAAAGACAGTTTTTGCTACCTACATGATGAAGGGCGAAGCCAATTTCTGGTGGGAAGCCAATCAGAATAGGGCTAGGGATGGTGTGGTGCCCTGGACAAAATTTAAGGAAATATTCGACGAGAATTATTTCCCGAAAAGTATGAAGAGTAGGATGGAGTTAAGGTTTCTAGAACTGAAACAGGAGAACATGTCGGTACCGGAGTACGCGGCAAAATTTAATGAGCTGCCCAGGTTCGCTCCACATCAGGTAGACACGGAGGAACGCAAGGCCAGGAGGTTCGAGAATGGATTGAGACCTTGGATATTCAACAAGGTAGCAGTACTGCAGATTGACTCATTCGCAACTTTGCTAGAGAAGTCAATCATTGCTGAAGGAGGAAGCGATGCATTTACCAAGTACAACCAGGAGAGAAACAAGAAGAAAAATGAAGGGGGAAGCAAGAACAACAACAGTGGAGGCAATAATAACAATAACAGCAATAAGCGCAAATGGGACAACAGTAATGACAAGAGCTCGGGGAATCAACAAGGAAGTGTTCAGAAAAAGCCAGCATGCAATATTTGTGGAAAGAATCATTTCGGGGAGTGCAGGAAAGGCAAGAACACGTGCTACAATTGTGGTCAGGTGGGACATATTTCTCCAAATTGTCCCCTCCCAAAGAAAGTGAGATGCTTTTCTTGCGGAGCATCTGACCACCTGATAAATGATTGCCCTAAGAAGAAGAATGACGGGGGTAGCGGCTACAAGGGCAATAACAGCAAATTGGCTATCGGGGGACCGGTACCACAGAACAAGCCGACAGCCCGGACTTTTAATATGACGGTACAGGATGCCGTGGGGTCAAAAGACGTGGTGTCAGGTATTATTCCGATCAATAATATAAATGCCTATGTATTGTTTGATTCGGGTGCTACCTGTTCATTTGTGTCTGATGATTTCGCTAGACGGTTAGAATTGCCTAGAGACAAACTAGAAAACTCAATGAACATAGAAGTTGCTAATAAATAAGTGATTCCGGTAGAGTACATACATAGAAATTGTTGTGCTGAAATCAGGGGTCAGAAATTAAATATGAATCTAATTCCAATACGTCTGGGGGAATTTGATGTAATACTGGGGATGGATTGGTTGTTTAACCACGGGGCGATAATTGATTGTCAGAAGAAGTGCATACACCTTAAGACACCAAATAAGTCTAAGGTTGTATTTTATGGCAGCAAGTCGTCAAGACAGTCTTCTTGTCTGACGATGATGCAAGCTAAGAAATTATTGAAGAAATGTTGTGTAGGGTATTTGGCTCATGTGGTTGACACACAAGTGGTGAGTCCCGGGATGGAGCAAATACCAGTAGTTAGGGAATTTATGGATGTTTTTCCAGATGTACTGCCGGGTTTACCGCCGGACAGGGAGATAGAATTTGTGATTGATTTAGTACCGGGGACAGCACCGATATCGAAAGCACCATATAGGATGGCTCCGGTAGAACTAAAGGAATTGATGGTGCAATTGCAGGAGTTGTTAGATAATAAGTACATTCAGCCAAGTGTTTCTCCATGGGGAGCACCGGTGCTGTTTGTAAAGAAGAAGGATGGATCGATGAGATTGTGTATGGATTATAGAGAGCTGAATAAGGTGACAATTAAGAACAAGTACCCGTTACCACGAATTGACGATCTTTTCGATCAATTGAAAGGGGCGAAGTACTTTTCAAATATTGACTTAAGGACTGGTTATCATCAGTTGAAAGTCAGGAAGGAGGATATACCCAAGACGACATTCAGAACTCGATATGGGCATTATGAGTTTCTGGTGATGTCGTTTGGACTAACGAATGCGCCAGCCGCATTTATGGACATGATGAACAGAATATTCAAGCAATACTTGGATAAATTTGTAGTCGTGTTCATTGACGATATTTTGGTGTATTCCAAAACGGAGGAAGAGCATGCTGAACACCTAAGATTGGTATTGGAGATTTTACGGAAGGAGCGGTTGTACGCTAAGTTTTCAAAGTGTGAATTCTGGTTGGAGAAAGTTCAATTTTTAGGTCATGTTATTGACAAGGAGGGAGTTTCGGTTGATCCGGCGAAGGTTGAATCGGTAATGAATTGGGAGCAACCAAGGACGCCGACAGAAGTAAGAAGTTTCTTAGGGTTAGCGGGTTACTATCGGAGGTTCATTCAAGACTTCTCAAAGATAGCAACACCGTTGACCAACTTAACAAGAAAGACGGTGAAATACGTGTGGACGGAGAAGTGTGAGGAAAGTTTTCAGGAGTTAAAGAAAAGACTTAGTGAAGCACCTGTATTGACCTTACCAGACGATACAGGAGGTTTTACGATCTACAGTGATGCATCGCACAAGGGGCTTGGCTGTGTGCTTATGCAAAACGGCAAAGTCGTTGCGTATGCGTCCAGACAATTAAAAGATTATGAGAAGGGATATCCTACCCACGACTTGGAATTGGCAGCGGTAGTGTTTGCCCTTAAAATTTGGAGGCATTATTTGTATGGAGAGAAATGTGAGATATTCACAGACCATAAAAGTCTAAAGTATATCTTCACACAGAAAGAGTTGAATATGAGGCAACGGAGATGGTTGGAATTAATCAAAGATTATGATTGTGAAATTCTATATCATCCCGGCAAGGCCAACGTAGTAGCGGATGCTCTGAGTAGAAAGAGCAGGGAGAAATTGTTCATATTGACAGATCAAGAACAATTGGTTCAAGAGATGGCTCGAATGGAGTTGGAAGTGAGAAGTCCAAATGAGTCAATAGAAGTCGAGGTGAGCCCAACCTTGTTAGATAGGGTGAAAGAGGCTCAAGACAAAGATGAGGAATGTGACAGAATCCGGAAGAGGATGACCGATGGAGAACAGGTCAAGTTTAAAATTGATAGCATGGGATTGCTGAGATTTGAAAATCGTGTTTGGGTACCGCTAGTGCCTGAATTACGAGAGGAAATTTTGCAAGAGGCCCACAGTACGAGATACTCGATACATCCGGGGAGTACGAAGATGTATCAAGATCTACGTCAGCATTTTTGGTGGCCGAATTTAAAGAGGGAGGTTGCAGAATGTGTCAGTCGATCCCTAACTTGTCAAAGGGTAAAGGCCGAACATCAGAGACCAAGTGGATTGTTACAGCCGTTAGAAATTCCTGAGTGGAAATGGGAGCATATCACAATGGATTTTGTGGTAGGACTTCCAGCAACACATAAGGGATATGACGCAATTTGGGTGATTGTGGATCGGCTAACAAAGTCAGCGCACTTTTTGCCGATCAAGATTAGGTTCAGTTTGGATCAGTTGTCCAAATTGTACATCAAAGAGATAGTTTCAAGACATGGGGTGCCGGTATCGATTGTGTCAAACAGAGATCCGCGCTTCACGTCAAAATTTTGGAGAAGTCTTCAGGAGAGATTGGGGACACAGTTGAGAATGAGTACAGCGTATCATCCGCAGACCGATGGGCAAAGTGAGAGAACAATTCAGACATTGGAAGATATGCTCAGGGCATGCGTAATGGATTTCAAGGGCAGTTGGGAAATCCATCTACCACTAGTTGAGTTTGCATACAACAACAGTTATCATGCGAGCATAGGTATGCCGCCTTACGAAGCTTTATATGGCAGAAAATGCAGAACACCTCTATGTTGGGATGAGGTAGGAGAACGCCGACTGTTGGGGCCAGATTGGTTCAACAGACGGTAGAAATTATCAAGGTAATAAGAGCTCAGCTAGTAGCAGCTCAAGACCGTCAAAAGAAATACGCCGATTTACATCGACAGAAACGAGACTTCGAGGTGGGGAGTTTTGTGTTCATTAAGGTATCTCCCTGGAAAGGGAAGATCAGGTTTGGAAAGAAGGGGAAATTGAGTCCAAGGTTCATAGGACCGTTCGAAATATTGAGAAGAGTGGGTGAAGTAGCATACGAGGTAGCTTTACCTCCTGAATTAGAACATATTCACAATGTGTTTCACGTGTCGGTATTGCGGCCATACAAACCAGACTACAAGCACGTTATCTCCTATGAACCAATTCAAGTTGGTAAGGACTTATCATATGAAGAAGTTCCTGTTCAGATACTCGATAGGAAGGAACAGAAACTGAGAAATAAGATAATTCATTCTGTCAAAGTACTTTGGAGATATCACGCCATTGAAGAAGCTACGTGGGAATTAGAGGAGGAAATGAGGGCAAATTACCCGTTTTTATTTGAGTAACCTTATTTTTACAATTCCGAGGACGGAATTTTTATAAGGAGGGGAGAATGTAATGTCCTAGAATTTCCACATCTTTATTAATTAAATTATTAATTTAATTTCCAACGAGTTATTTTTACGAGATTATTTAAATCTTTTTATGTGATTAATTAATTATGTGATTAAATAATTATGTAATTAATTACTAAAATTAATTAAAGGGGGCCACTAATATGTTATTAAATTAGTGAACAAACACTAAAGTTTTAATATCAAATTAATTGATAAGTTTCCTATTAATTAAATATTCAATTAAATTGAATATAATGAGTGAATTAAATATAATAAATTAATTAATATGATTAGTAATTAATGTAAATAATGTGAAATATTAATAATAATATTTATTAGTCCAATTAGTAATTTAATACTTATGGGTTAGAATATTTAATTATTTATTCAAGGTAATTATTTATTTAATCATGGATTGAATAATTAATGTGTAAATTATTAAAATAGCCTAACATGGGTCAATTAGTGGCCCAAGTGGAGAATAATAAAATTTGACATTTTAGTAGCCCAAACAATTTAATAGAAGCCCAATTGGTATTTTAAATTAAAGCCCAATGATTGGCCCACTTGGAAAATACTTAATTAAACTATTGTCTATTTAAAAAGTAAAGTGACTTGATTTTGGGACTTTTTGGAAGCCACCAGCCGACCAAAGCATACAAGGAGGAGAGAGAGTGTATTATTATTATTATTATTATTATTATTATTATTATTATTATTATTATTATTATTTGATTTTTCATTTAATTAATAAAAGGGTTGCTTGTTTTCTTTTTGTAGTACATGCACCATGCTTCTTTTCACCTAATGTGGTTAACTTGTGTAAGTATCCAATGGGTGCATAATGGGCTAAAATTATTATATATAATTTGTGTATCTAGTAATATTTCAAGTATACTTGAAATGTGAGATATACTTCATTTTATTTTTCAAGCAAAAGAGAGCTAGAGAGAGTTGAGAGAAAACTTTAAGTGAGAGCATAATATTTGAGAGATCAAGTAAGAAGAGGAAATCCTAAGTTAGTTCATGCCATCATCCTTCACAACATATTTTGGAAAGAAGAGGAGAATAGCTATCAAAACAAGGTAGTTATTTTTTAAACCCTAATCTTGCTTTTCTTTCAAGTTATGGTATAAATATTAAGTGTAATAATTTCTATGGTTAATATCATGCTATGTATGTTTATATAGTTGATCATGTGTTTAACTTATGTGTTATGAGTTTTATTGAATGAAAAACATGTATTTGGTGGTGTGAAAATAAATCTCAAAATAATGATTAACGATAATTTTTGATAATATTTAGATTTAATGCTCTAATATTATAGAACATTAAATCATGAGAAAAATAAAGTTTGAATCACTCAAAATGGAGTTATACACAAAAAGTTATGATTTATGGTAGTTTATGTGATGTAAAATTTTTTATAAAAAAATATTGATATTAAATCATGAAAAATTAATTTTTCATGTTATAAATTAATATAAGGTGATTGGTAATTTTTTTGGATTTTTATTGAGGATTTAAAGCTTACTTGATGGTATATTTTTATTTAAAATGGGTATTGCCGGACACTGTTCACATTCTGCTTGGAAGAAAAAAATTTAACACTGGCCGCGCAATGCGCGAGGTACTGTTCACCGAGGACGCGGAGCCAAACGACGTCGTTTGGCGTCCGTAGAAAATTCACTCCGCGCGTACGCGCGGAAGCCGTTTCCGGCTTTTCAAAAACGGCGTCGTTTTGACCCGTAAAAAAAACTGAAACGCGCGCCATGCGCGGTAAGAAATTTTCGGCGGAATTACGATTCTGCCCCTCCGTGTTTTTCTTGGCAGAATTACCATTCTGCCCTCGGTTCAGTTTTCGAATTAACTACGAAAATGCCATCGGTCCGGTTTTTCAACTTAATTACGAAAATGCCATTCGGGTAAATTTTTATTAATTTAAATATTTGAAAATTAATTTAAAATTATAA
Organism: Hedera helix; assembly: GCA_947179155.2. Lineage (NCBI taxonomy): Eukaryota > Viridiplantae > Streptophyta > Magnoliopsida > Apiales > Araliaceae > Hedera > Hedera helix. The sequence goes on along the minus strand of OX359276.1, from coordinate 24,963,231 downwards.
CAAAAATAATAATAATACAAAAATAATATTGGGGAGGATATTTTTCATTAAGTTTAATATTTAAATATTTTAAATATTAACCTAGTTAGCTAAACCGTGGTTAAGTTAAATAAATTTATTATTTATTTATTATTTTAAATGTTAATAATAAATAAAGATGATAAATTAGCAATTATTATTTAATGCCTATTAAATAATATTTAAAGAGAGATAAAATTTATAAATTAATTATTTATTATTTAAATATTATTAAATAATAAATAAGGATAATTAAGTAATTAATTATTATTTAATTAGCATTAAATAACGATTAATGGAAATTAAGTTATTAGAGTAATAATTTATTATTTAATTTAAATAATAAATAAGAATGATTTGATTATTATTTGACCTTAAATAATAATTAAAATTAATTAAATAATTAATTATTATTTAATTGACATTAAATAATAATTAAAGAGGATTAAGATTAGTAAACTATTATTTAATTTCCTTAATTAAATAATAAGTAAGGTTAATTACTTAGTTAATTATTGGTTGATTAACATTAAATTAAAGAAGGTTAAAACTAAGTTAATAATTATTTATTATTTAATTATAATTAAATAATAGGTAAGTACAATTAGTTATTATTTATTTTAAATAATAACTAGAGTTAATTAATTAATTTCTATTTAATTACTATTTAATATTGATTAAATAGAGATTGAGTTAATAAAATAAATTAAATTTAATTATGATTTAATTAAACAATTATAATAAGTTGTTTAAGGGTTTAATAAGTGTCCAACACTTAAGAAAAATATTTTCTAACTTATTAAACTATTAACCTAAAATGATTAAGTGTCTATAAGGTTAATAATATTGTTTTGACTAATGTAATTTATGTGTTAGTACTTATGTGATAAATAAGTTCGTTATTAAGCGTATAATTATGCAAATACGTCGTACTAATTATTAGACCGACTTTATTAATGTTAGGTCTTTCAAAGCAAGTTAGTTAAAGCTAGACAATTATTGTAGCTGAGCAAACAGGCAAGTTCTCTAACCCTACTCAATTATTATCGTTGAACAAGTTTCCATACTTGTATTTATTGTTAAAGCTTGCAGTGGTTTAATTATTTCACATCCATATTGTTTATACAATCGCACTTAGTGCATTTGAAGCTTATTAGTTCTTAATTCATGAACTGTATTAAAAATGTCTTAAGCTAATAATTCAGCTAGACATTACGTTTCTAAATTCAATAACTTGAATACTTTTAAAAGCTTATCCAAACCATTGTTGGGTGCGGATTTCTTATATTAAGTCTGAGAATTGAACAACCCTAAATTAGGGGATTTTGTGTCGGGAAACCGACTTTGGGCGCCAGTGACTAAATGTAATGCATATACAGCGGGTTGAATAGGCTGATCCCCTTGAAAACCAAACAACTCAAAGGGTCAGAGGAAACTCTATTATACCCTAGTTAGTTCAGGGTCCTTAGTGACCACTCAGCATTTTAAGATTCAAATATTCTGTTTATTAAAATTTGAATCCTGTTTCATTCACAATTGTTATATCTATTGTTGAATCATTGATGATATTTTCCATTCATTCATGATATATTAAATCTATATGATTGTTCTAAACTTGCTGAGCAAACTAGTTGCTCATTCTTGCTATATCATGAACCATTTTTCAGATAATCCTGATTGCTCAAAGGAAAAGGAAAAGCCAGAGCTTAAGTTAGCTTATGCATGCTAATTAGATCTTTAATTATGTATTTACGGTTGTTAAACCTTTTGTAATTCCTTGTGATAGGAACTGTTATTATGTTAAGGTTGATAGACCCTGGTATTGTAACCTTCTGAAGGGAACCAATATGTATTATTCCGCGATATTTAAATGCAATGTATGTATTTAATTGTTAGTAATGTGTTGAATAGTGAGAACCAAACTCGAGGTTATGGAACCCGGATTTGGGGTCGTCACATAATACAAGTCTAGATAGCACATACACCAATCCAGGCAAGTATTCTATTCTTTGTACATTTATGTACAAACTTATTATTTAGTTTTTGAATTCATTAAATTATATTGTTCGTGTTATCTATTATTGGGAAGTTATCGCTTATTGTTCAAGCATAACTTAAAGTGCTGAGCTATTATTTGCGTGAAATTGACTTGATAAGGTAGCAAAGAAAACCAATATTGTTTGGTATAAAATATATACTGAAACTTTGTCTCTTTATATAAGAGTGATAACCAGGCAGTAGTACACTGACCGTGGTTTATAGGTAGTATTAAACTGACATTTGTGTCTGGGACACTGTTGTTAGGATGATATGCATACTCCTAGGTTATAAATAGGTTGATCCCCTATTAAATAATCGAATCAATGATTCCTAAGTCTACATGACCTCTTAGAATGATTATTAAGTTCGGTTGAATAGATCAACCTATGGTTTCTAAGTCTTTTTGACTGGCAGAAACCATAATATGTGTGGTTTGACAGACAAACCTCAGTATATATAAATGAAAAAAATCATTTTAACTGAATGTTCTTTAAATTCAAATACAATGTGAGTATAACTTGTTGATATTTACTTGTTGAGCCTTTCATTGCTCATCCTTGCAATTATAATTTTATTTGTAGCATTGAATAGGATGTTCCAATCTGGAACCGAACGGGAAACGACCTTATTACACTAGTTGTACTACTTTTGTTTGTTTTTGTGTAAGTCTGATGTAATAAAGTACTTGAACTTGGAATCTATATAACCAAACTTAAAGCTATGAAATATATCATCATCGTTTGTTATATCAATTGTGTTGTATTTATATTCTTAGATGGTTAGAATGTTGTACTGGTTAGGTACAGTATTTATATGAACTACACATCTGAATAAGGGTATTTAACATTGGGAGTTCCATACACACTGAGTTTCCCCATAATGAGCGCCAGTACGATATTTACCTTAACCGAAATGCGTCCCTCTGTTGCCAGGGACAATCTTTATCTTTAATACTCTGAACACCAGATAGATAGAGATTATCGATATGAAAGAGATATCCATAAGACAGGAATATATTCATCTAAGTGAGGGTATCGAAACACAGTAATTGTTCTGACGAGAACTACTATCTATTATGGGATACTGTGAACTTGGGATGAATAAAAGTTATGTATTATGGAATATCTATAGTTAATTAGTCAGCGTGAGCACCTAATCTGCTACAGGAGGTGTAGAGATTTTGGGGGCATCACAATAATCATTGCTTTGTATTATTCTTGATAAAAAAAAAAACCTTGCAACGGTAGTGAGAGAAAATTATATATTAAGGCGAGTGTTAATATTTGTGAACTTGATTAGTCAAAAAACAGTCGACAGATAGTTATAGCAACTTATTGTTTAAGTGTGAGCTTTTGTATACTCACAATGATTGTTATACACTAGATCATGATTTATAAATGATTTAAGTTTGTAAGATCAATGTAAAAATTTTGATTCTGAGACAAAGTTTAGAAGAATATTATAAAAGTTTAAATTTATTAAGATTTTAGCAGCATTGTATTATATTATGTTGTGGTTAGTAAGGAAAATGTTGTTTGTTAACGACCAAGGATCGCCCGTGGCCAATAAGAGGATTCCCGAGGCGTTAATTGATCATTGTTGTGTGGTCTAGATATTGGAAAAAGTTTCAAATTAATTGAGTTTATAGAATAAAAGTTATGCATGTGTAAAATAGCATACTAAATATGAACCTGAAACAGAAACTGGGCAACATTTCTGCCGAAATGGCGCGGCCGCGCTACTCCAACTATTGTTCTTGGTGCGGACGCGCCACTCCAGAGCTTTTGAAAAATAAATGTTTTAAAATAGTACTTAATGCATTGTATATAAATTTCATCCATTGAGATATTATATGTATTACGGAATATAAACTAACCTATATGTGGTTTAGTGGGTACAATTTAGAAATTGGTTGAAAAATTAGAAAACTAATTTATGAAACATATTAAGTTTCAACGAAAGTGGTACATATGCTATATGTTTAGACTATGTAATAATGTGAGTTAAATTACATAGGTTATCCGACGAGTGATAACATTCCAAATGAGCGTGAATAGTTATAGTTGATGGTGTAATCATCATAAAGGAAAGTATTTTAACCATCTAATGGTTAATATTCTTAAACTATGATGCGATCCTAATAATTCATTTTTGAAAAAGGTTATGCAAGTATTCTAGATATCATTGTACATGATTATATTGAACCATGATGTGTTTATACTATTCGTTTTTTGAAAAACAATAATTTTAGCTTGAGTTGTCGTATGATAGTTTGTTCAATTATGAACCATTATTGTATATCTAAGCTAATTATTTTGGCTAGACGATTATTGACATATGATTATTAATTATTCTATGATTGTATCTATTTAGCGTTATAAAGTTCCTTTCATATGCGAACTATTATTGTAAGTCTAAGCCAATTGTCTCAGCTAGACAGTTATTGAAGCGTGTTTATCGAATCCTTACTTTCTGTTAAAGTTAAACCAAACTAAGTCATTTTGGTGCTGATTCAAATGATGAAAATTAAGGCAAATAGGGAATGAAAGTTTATTGAATACTACAATTTCGACCCACACTAAAGCAATTATATATTTGTGCAACATATAGGTACAAAGGGTTGATCACCTGACATATAATGAATAAATGGTATAGTCGTATGACTGTTAAAGGTTACATTAGAGATATATGTTAACTTACTATGTGTTCAAAGGTTTGGTGACCCTCAATAGTGATGTCTTGATTTCAAGATCAATTGAAAAATGAATTGAGAAAAGTTTGTTGAAGTTTATTCACAGTGTTATTCAACTATTGAATGTTTTCAGAAATAGTTTAAATTACTTTATGAAATACTTTGTTTTAAAATTATTATACTTGTTAGGCAAACTGTTTGCTCATTCTTGCATAAATTTAACATTTCAGCTAAAGACGAAAAGTATGGAGGAACGAATAAGGACAAGGGCAAAGAGAAAGTACACAAGTAGACATTTGTTTAGTCTACCTTTTTGTACTGAACTGTAATAATTTAGTCATGTATATATTTATATATATTATGATGTAATTATTAAGGTTTGTTAACTTGAGATTATACTATAAGTTTTGTAATAAAACATGTTGTATTTATGTTATCTAGTTTAATAAGTAATATAGATGTATGAATGCGCCCAGATTTAGGAGAGTCATAGGTTGGTAACAGAGTTGATAGGTTATAAACCTTAGATGAAAAAAAACCCTTATTAATATGACCGTAAAGAATATAAGAAAAACTCATATAGAGTTTAAGTGACAGATTATGAAAATTCATCAAGGAAAAAAATTTATAAAAATTTATGTGTTACGTGATAAATATGTTTTTAACGTGAGATACTAATTAAGTTGTATTTGTTGTCATTTGGCAGTTATAGAATGTTTGAAGAAGGTGGACATAGAGATGTTCCCATAATCTAGGAAGAAGTGTTGGTAGCACCCGAACATGTGGCTTTGGCAACCGAGTGGATAGAAGATGTAGCTTCTAGCGTTGGCCAGTCTGAGGAGATATTCGAAGACAATATGGTTGTTCTAGGAGGTTTTGTACTGAAAAGTATAGGAGAATTGATAACTATAGTCAAGAAGCTGAAAAGTAAAGTGCGAGAGTTGGAAGATGAAGTTGGAGGACTATAGTCTAGTAATCAGTATAGGCATGAGTTCTGGAAGGAAGAAATCCAGAAAAGGTTAAGAGTTGAGAAGCAAGCAAAGGCTCTAAAGTTGGAATTGAGGGAAAAAGGTAAGCATTTAGATCATTTGAAGAAATAAGGTCGTAATGATGTGGCTATATTTATATATATAGTTATCAATATATGTAAATATTATAAATCGTAACTTTTGTTGTATGTAGTAAGATGTGTGTTATAAATCCCAGGCTTTTATTTTTACTAAGCGGGATAGATATGTAAATAGCAGTATATGCTATTTTTTTTAAAAGTACGTTGTATGGATAGTGGAATATGTATATATAACCACGTTTGTTAAATGTGCCATGTGAAATTTAAGTGTTTAAAATCAATTTTAAATACTTTAGCATGAATAAAAACATAAGTTTTAAACACAATCATATTGTCGTGAAGGAGATAACTGGTGCATGAGGCTCCTGAAGATTCAATGAACAATGTTGGGGATTAAGTGGATCCAATACAGGAGTTTGTGGATTTGTTAATGAGTGCCATGTAAAATAGAAACCTAGCGGTAATGACCAATCCAAACCCTCCACCAACTCACCTAGCTAATTTTAAAGATTTCAAGTTGGTAGGACTCTTATAGTTCAAAGGAACTACAAACCCAATAGAGGCCCAAAATTGGGTAATGAAAATCGAAAAAGTATTTGAAGTTGCCAGAGTGGTTGAGAAGCAAAAGACATCTTTTGTTACTTTTATATTAAAATCAGACGCTAGTTATTGGTGGTAGGCCAATAATTGTAGAGGAGGACAGAGAGATATCTCATAGGAAAGATTCAAGGAGAAGTTCTTCGAAATGTATTTTTCCCTATGTATACTGAACAAAGTGGAGGTGCAGCTTCTAGAATTAAACCAAGGAACGATGAAGGAACCGGAGTACACTGTGAGATTCAATGAGTTGGCAAAGTTTGCCTCATATCAAGTGAATGTTGATGAGCAGAAGGCAAGGATGTTTAAACAAGGACTAAAGCATGAAATCTATAGTCAAGTGTCAATGTTTTAGATTAATTCATTTGCGGCATAAATACTTAAATATTGTTTGATTTGGATACTACCTGCTCCTTCATATTTAATGAAATTTATTAAACAATTAAACTTAACTGAGAAAACTTAGAAACAAAGTTACAAATGAAGGAGTAATTTTCGTAAGACGAATTCACAGGGATTGTGAGTGAGGCACCTGTGTTATCCCTTCTAGATGATACTGGAAGTTTTTTTGTATATACGCATTGCACAAGGGACTAAGTTGTATGCTTATGCAAAATGACAAGGTCATTGCGTACACATCGTGACAACTAAAAGACTATATGGAAGTTCAAAGAGAAAATGATGAAAGACTACCATCATCTTTTCAATTAATTTTATTATACAATTCTGACGACGAAATCTTTATAAAGGGGGGAAATGTAATATCCGAGGATATTTGCAACTATAAATTTTGTAACTTAAATAATTTCTATTTAAAATATATTTTATGGATGAGTTATATTTAAATATAAATATATGTGTAATATTTATTTGCAAATTGGGATTAAATTTAATAGTTAAATTAAACTATTAATATTACTGATTTAAATTAACTGAGGAAAGAAATATAAATTGAGAAATGATTAATTGGTGTAAATTAATCTGTGTTGTTAAGGCTGATATATGAGAAAATACCGCTTGATCATTAAGCCTCATATGGTAAAGCGATGATAATGAATTAAATTTCATGAAATTTTTATTTAATTCGCTTATTTAAATATTAATAGATTAATATATTTGTTATAAACAATCAAATAAAGAAGTTATTTAATTATATGTGAAAATGGTATTATGTTACATTAATTGTATGTAACACGAATCATGGTTTAATGTATTATAAGCCAAATAAATATACATTCATTGTGAAGGAAGGGTCAATATATAAAATATATATATTAGTACCAAAATAGTAAATTAAATTAGTAAATTAATTAATGAATAAATATATTAAATCAATTGTTTGAAATCAATTTATTGAACGAAGAGGTAATTAAATTTAATTGTATAAGATTTAAGGTATAAATTAAATTAGTGAAGTAAAATAATTAATATTGTATATTTTTATATGTGGATTAGATGTAAGTTGTTACAGTTAATTAAACTATGGAAATAAGAGGGTTAACATTTATTAATCTGAATTGAAGTAAAGTTGATATTATGAATTAATATAGCTTGGCAAGCCATTTGTGGCAATGTAATGATGATGAATTAAAGTGCGCGAACCAAGAATTCATGTACTGACTACAGCCAACCTTGTGCATTAAAATACAATCCTTTTTCGTTAAGCCATATCATACAATCATAATACCATTAATAAGCTTGTTTATATAACTTACAACCATAACCTATCTCAAAACCATAATCTTCACATCCTTATCATTAGAACTCATATCATAAACATAAATTATGACATAGTCTATTACAGTTCAAAATCACATATCTTTTTATTTTATCTAATCTCATATGTGAATCCAATACCATTCATAATTGTCCATACATCTCTTTACTTACGCATATCTATTTCCATTCATTCGAGTTTAATACATAAAATCACTCGACTTACAATGACACAATAGTTGTATCCCGATACAAGTTTCTCTAATTAAAACTTACAAACATAGCTATCTCAATAAATTTACAAAACCATACACGTCATTGCTAACAACAAAGTTTAGTATTAAACAGAAATGTTAGACAACTTATACCTATACAGATTTACATTCATCTAACTGATTTGTCATATTGAACAAATTAATGCAATAATATTCCTTCTTACGCCTCTATAAAATTATCATTCCTTACCCTTTAGCTTTATCGGAACCCTCAACCTTCTTGTACTTAGCTAAAAATATCAATTTAAAGCAAGAATGAGCACGATAGCTCAGCAAGTTTAACAGTTATCACATTTCATGCTCGCAGATTATATATATGCGTCATACCTTCTTATGCTGTGAATATTATCCATGCATCATATCTATCAAATTGTGCATTTTCAAAACATAAATCTCACATACTACATTTAAACAGTTATAATCATATAGTTCCACAAAGTTCACATTTCAGGCATATTCACATTGATATCAGATAACATAAAAATCATACATATAGTTTACCAACTAGTTCACACATAGAACAATTTATCATATTTCAACAAGTTCTGAAAAACTTATCTGATACTCGTATCTATATTCAACCTTTACGCTTATCGAACGTCCTTCATATTATCCATCTCGTCGGTTAATTAATCTATATCTGTCATCGTACAACCTATAATTGATAATATGGTTATCACAATTTCACATATCTCCTTCGAGACTTACAACATAAACATCAGAAAACTAGTCTTTAAATATCTCACGTTCGATGTAATACACCATACATATGTTAATAATATATCCAAACACATTATCAAACCTTTACATAAATATGTTCTTAATAAACTTTAGGTACATTTTATTATACCTAACATTGCTCAATTACACCTTAATACCTACCAAATTGACTACTTTTATCAATTTAAGGTTTACATAACATGACTCGATCATGCAACATCAAAACATAGCTTTTTAGATAACATTAAAAAAAAAAAAAAAATCTGGGTAAAGGGCACTGTGCCCTGGCACCGTACATCACCCCCCCCCCCCTAGTGAACTCGACTCAGTTACACTGCACCCCGGCGTAGTCTTCAGAATTCAGTTTCTTAATTTTTGTGGCCACTTTGCAAATTTTTAACTCCTTATGTGGTGAGATTTAATTGGTAAATTAAATCTGTACAGAGATGGTGATAATTGGCATTGAATTAAAATAATTGAAAAGTAAATAAATTGTTTAAAAATAATTTATTAAGAATAAGAGAAATTACATGTAATGGTACAATAAAATTGCACAATAAAATTAGTGTGGAGATGCAGAAATTATTATTTAAATGAAGTTACGGGGTAAAGTGAGATATATGAAATAGATATGTATATAAATTTATTTGTATATATATGTGCATGTTTAAGTGTTATAATTTTAAATTCCATTATTTATGAAAATAAAAAGGGATTAATAATTAAATTAATTCAACGTTAAATAAAAAGTGAATGAAGAAGTCAGTAAAATTAAAAAGATTGATTATATAATTAATCAATAATTATGGTGAAGGATTAGAAATTATTTAAGAGGAGGAAGGGATTTTACAGATTATGTACTAATAAAGTATATAATTTATATAAGAAAATTAAAGTAAAATATTAATGGAAGAATAATTATATAAATTATATAAAAAATTTTATATAATTTATATAAGATAATTAAATTAATGAAAGGGTTAATAAATGTATAATTTTAAAGGAATTTAAGAAATTATTTAAAAAGGATAATGTAATTATATAAATTATATAATATTAAATTATATAATTTATATAAGAAAGAAATGTAAATAGTAAGGAAATGGAAAATAAATGAGGAAAAATGGAGGTTTTAATTTATTAAAAATCATGTTTATGTATAATGGAATTGTTTTCGTTATTATTGAAAATAATATTTCAGAAACGTGAACATGTTAGTGTAACATGTTGTCCAAGTAACGAAGTGAAAAATTAAGAAAAATAATTTTTATGTGTTATATGAATTATTTTATGAATTTTGGAGGTATAAATTATCTCATATAATTACATGCATGTCATATGCGTGTGCAAAATTTGTCAAGTAAAATACCGAAAAAAAGTATTAATATTACTCATAAATCATGTTATGATTTTTATTGAATTAAAATAAATATTTTATATACATTATATAAAATATTTATTACACGATATAATTACGTAATGTAATAAATAATTTAATTATGCATGTTATGGCTTATCCAAAATTTGACTAAGTCGGTTGGCGTGAGGTTAAGTCGGTGGACATGTGTCGGGAATTAAAACTAAAGCATACAAGCAAGATTTATAAAAGGAAAATAAAAGGAAAGAAATAGGAACAAAAGGAAGAAAGAAAAAGAAATAAAAGAAAACAACTCTCCTTCTCCATTTTTGCTTACCACCCGAAGCTACCACCATCTCCACTGAAAACCACCATGGCCACCACAAGAGAGAAATTATTTGGTGCTTTCAAGGAAGGATAATCAAGCTTTGAAGGTATAAATACTAATTTATATGATTTATTATGTATTTTTAGTAATAAATTAATTTTGTGGAAAAAATTATAAATAATTAGAATAATTATTCCAAATAATTTTTGGATGTATATCTATGAATTTTATCATGTTTAGAATAATTGTTTCTCTCATACGGGCTCTAAACGACGCCGTTTTAGGGCGTATGGAGGGGAGGACCGCGCCATGCGCGGGGCAGGAAAAACGACTGGGAAACAACGTCGTTTGGCGTCGGCAGTGGGGGGTCGCGCGCCATACTCGGTCGACGGCAAGTAGAGAAATTACGGACGTGCCCCTGACCTTTTCAGGTAATACTCGGCGTGTCCTAGACGCGCGAAAATTACAAAAATGCCCCTGGACTTTCCGTGAAATTCCGGTTATGTCCCTAAGATTGCAAAAATTACCAAAATGCCCCTAGAAGTTGTTTTTAATTGAAATAAATGTTTAAAAATTATTTAAAAGTTATAGAAAATTATAGAAAAATACTAAAAATATAAAAATGATGTTTGGGCATTAAATTTAATATTTTTGTAAAAATATTAAATATTGGGGATTAATATTTAAATGTTTAAATATTAATCTAATAAGGTTACAATTTAGAAAATGGTTAAATAAAAATTTCTGCACAACCAAATATGTTAAATTTTATCCGATGAGACGGGTTGTCCGTATTGAAGATGTATGATATTAAGTTAAATGAATATATTAAGGAATGAGGTTAAAATAATTAACCATACTAGTTAATAATTGACCCAGTACCCTAAAATAAATCGACGGGTAGGGTTAATTATACTATAGATGATATTAATTAAAGAAATTAATATCATAAATAGATTAATAATTATTATTTGATTATTTTATGATCATAGGCTGTACGAGGAGCATGATTAAAAAGGGTATTTATTATTTAATTCCACAATACAGGCAAGTTCTTCAATATTTTGAAATAAAATGTTTATCTGTTATGATATGTTAATTCTTGTTCAAATGCATGCAAATTATGTGCTATGTAATACGTGATTAATATGACAACAATGTGTACTTTGTGCAACGATATGAATATATATTAGAGATATTGCTCAAGTATAGGCACAACACATGATATATGACACACCGAGCATGTTAAGGTATGTGCTACGTGAAGCATGAAATGTGTTAACTGTTGAACTTGTTGAGTCGTTGTGCTCACTACTTGCTTAAAATAAACTTTTGCAGGTAAAGAAATAAATTTCAACAATATCAGATTATATTAGAGACGGATCACCCTATAAGGTTGTGAATATAATTGTTATATTTTCAGTTGTATAACTGTATCGACCCCGAAATTCAACCCACTTTATTCTCTTAAATCTTGTATTTAATAAACATTATTTTCTTTACGTCCAAATTTCGGTCCGTTAATAAATCTTTCATCACCTAATATGCTCCATTATTTAATTTCAAAATCATATAATAGTTTCAAAATTTTGTATGCATTTAAAACAAGAATTGCATATAATAGTTCAACATTGAAAATAAAAGGGACTGAAGAACTTGCCTGGATTGTGGCATTATATAATAAATATCCCTTCTGTACAGTTTCTCGTACAGCCTATGATCATAAAATAATCAAATAATAATTACTTAAGCTCTTATGATATTAATTAAATTAATTAATATCATCTATAACGTAATTAACTCTACCCGACCCTTTAATTTTAGGGTATTGGGTTAATTATTAATTAATATGGTTAATTATATTAACCTCGTTCTTCAATATATTAATTTAAATTAATATCAAATACCTTCGTTACAGACAACCCGACTTATCGGATAAATTTGAGCATAATCAGTTGTCCGGATTTTCATTTATTCATTTTCTAACCTTTAAACTCATTAGATTAATATTTAAAATATTTAAATATTAATCCCCAATATTTAATATTTTTACAAAAATATTAAATTTACTGCCCAAATATTATTTCTGTGTTTCTAGTATTTTTCTATAATTTTCTAGAATTTTTAAACATTTATTTCAATTAAAAAATCATTTCTGGGGGCATTTATGTAATTTCCGCGGTCAATGGGACAAAATTGGCATTAACAGAAAAGCTCAGGGGCTTATCCGTAATTTTCGCGCCCCTAAGGATACATCCAGCATTATCTGGAAAGTCTGGGGGCAAATCTGTCATTTCCGTGGCCCAAAGGACACGTTGGGTATTTTTCGGAAAGACTGGGGGCATTATCGTAATTTCCCGCATAAAATGTTTCCGCGCATGGTGCACGCATCGCTGTTAACAGCCAAACGACGTCGTTTGGTCTCTTCGCTAGAAAACTAGTGGCCGCGCATTGCGCAACCCAATTTTCCGGAAACTCCAAAACGGCGTCGATTAATTCCCTCGGCAGAAAAATTTTTTGGCCGCCACGCAATGCGCGGGCGGCCATTTTTCTTCTTCTTCTTTCTCTGCCGAGCACAATAGCCAACTTTCTAAAAATTTAATCACTTTCTACCATTTTTGCTCCCAAATTCTATCACATAGTTACTCCAAATATGATATAATTCACATATAAAAATAACAAGAATAATTATTCTAATTATTTCTAATTTTCTATAAAATTTATGTATCATCAAAATTGCCAAAATAAAGCAAAAATTTAATTATTATACCTTCCTTTGAAGTTTATTTTTCACTTGGATGGCACCAAAAATTCTCCTTCTTGATGATCATGGTGGTTCTCGGTGGCGTGATGGTGTTGTCGGTTTAAGGTGGTGGTTTTGGTAGAGAAACAACCCTGACAGTGGATCAGTCTGCCATTAAAGTGGTATATATTTAATCCGTAATTTGGCACGCCAGTAGAACAATCTGTAATGCCAATGTTTTCTTATGCCAGGTGACCATTTGATCAACCTGCAGTAACCTTAATCTCTTTGTTCATCTCACCATGTGAATTCAATATATTTCAAAATTCGTCTAGCTGAATCAATAGCTCAGACTTCTATTTCTTCAACGCTTGTCTAGCCAGATCAATTAGCATAGATTTACTTTTAATAATTTATAATTCGCAGAAATTTTTAAAACATTCATCATGTCAAAACTTTTCAAAACGTCTAGCCGAGTCAAATGGCAAAGACTTATAACTTTGACATACCTTCACAAATCAAAATCATTTATGACTTCATGTTACCGCATCATCTTGACAGTACGTTGAGGATTCCGTCGTTAATAATTCCTACACCATAAACCATAATTTATGGTGTTGAATCATCTTATAACGAAATAGTACCGCACCATCTCAACAACACGTTGAGCATTCCGTCATTCATCACATCTGCACCGGGCTAAAAGGTGCGTGGATGATTCTTTTGAAATACATTTTGATGTAAAAACATTTTTGTCTAGCCGAAACAAGTAGCATCGACACTTTTTAAATCGCTTAAAATTCATTTGCATCTTTTTCCAAAGCACACTCGTGCCAAATTAACTTGAGGCCAAAAATTTTGAAATCTAGCAAAGCTAGAAGAGTGGGAATATCCTAAATTCCCTAACCATTCACCTTCTGCTTCTTCACTTAATTATATTATTCATTGCTAGAACTATTATTATTATCATATTATAATTTCTATCTACTCCAACATTTCTATACCCCCGTATAGTTCATCAAACTTGCCACACATTATGAGTCCAGGAACTTATCACAAAAATATGAGTTTAGAAGCTTGTCCTAGCAATATGTAGTCTGAGAACAAATCAAAGACTATCCACATGCTGAGGGGCTCAAACATACCATACAATTATGAGTCATGGACTTACCATATGCATGAGTTTTAAGAACTCGTGCCTAAACTTAATATTATCTATCTATCAAAACTGTTAACGCGACTCTAACATTTCAATGATTATCACATAGTAACTAAGTAAACACAAATCCCCCGCCCATACAAAGGATCGTGCCACTCAGTCACCACGTGAGTCCTCAAATGAAATTTCGTACCCAAGTTTTCTACCCCCTTATTATAACCTTTCTATCATTCATGTTTCATCATTTTCTAAATTTTTCTTGTACTATTTCATAGTACCATATCTCTTTATAGCATCAAGCTATACCTTGTTGACCATTAACAGGTCTCTCTGTTATTTCACATTCTTACTTGATCCCATCATGATCTTGCTTCACAATCTACTTCTTACTCGTTTCCCTTATCTCGTGATCGTATCGTAGTACGATCCTCTCACTGTTCCTGATCATGTTATTATGATCTCTTCATATACATTTTGGATTACCTTGTCATCTTTATTGCTTAAATCAGGTGTCCCCTAATTATCTTTGAGATTCATCTTTGAATCATTTCAAATATTCTCTTTCAATTATGTTCTCAATTGAACTTATAAATTTTCTCAATTCATTACCTTTATTTCGATCTTTCTTAACATCTTTTTCTCTTCTTTATAATCTTATCTCTTTCTTATAAACTTATATCTTTCTGATTTCCTTAACCTCAGCCAATATCTGAGATCCGTAATTCTTAACTTACATCTTTCTATTTCAATCCCCCCATGTTCATCAAACTTTTCACGTATTTGGACTCAGGAACTTACCATAATCATATTGTTGAGGAGCTTGTCCTAGTCAGGCCATAGTCGCCCATTCGCTAAAGGGGCTCCACCATATAATCATGAGTCACGAATTTACCATACGCTTGAGTTTTCAGAACACTCAACTAACCGTACTCTTTCTTACTTTAGGTTATAACCTAAGGTATCATTTTTCTAAGGTTTATAACCTCTAGCTCTGATACCAACTGTAGCGACCCCGAAATTCAACCCACTTTATTCCCTTAAATCTTGTATTTAATAAACATTATTTTCTTTACGTCCAAATTTCGGTCCGTTAATAAATCTTTCATCACCTAATATGCTCCATTATTTAATTTCAAAATCATCAATTACCAAATTTTCGGTATAAATTTTTCTTTTTCTTTTTCTCAATTCAATCATTATATTAAAATATTTGGATATTTAAAATCCTTACATTTGGATCTTAGTCCCTGGATCGCAACATTTACTTATTCTTTTCTTTCTATAACCCGTATCATAAAGTTCAACATTCAACATTTAATGTTATTTAAATTCATACAATATTCTTATGTCGTAATTCATAGTCAGACATATAATAGTCTCTAACATAATATTCATGTTTAACAATTACAGTTTACAATTTAAGCTATACTCGTCATATTCGGATCCAACTTATCTGTACATACAGCATATCAATATAACTTTGACAAATTATTCACCTTGAATCATAATACAAACATTTAATAATAACATTTACAACCTTTTTGGAAAATCCGTCTTTACATCATCTGATGTTTTTGAAATTTATTTCTTTCCTGCAAAAATGTATATTAAGCAAGTAATGAGCACAGCGGCTCAGCAAGTTCAACAGTTCATGCTTCACGTAGCACATACCTTACATGCTTGGTGTGTGTCATATATCATGTGCTTGTGCTTTAACTATAGCAATATATCTCATATCATTGCGCAAAGAACACATTGTAGTCATATTAAACACGTATCACATAACACATAATTTTTGTATGCATTTAAAACAAGAATTGCATATAATAGTTCAACATTTAACATAAAAGGGACTGAAGAACTTGCCTGGATTGTGGCATTATATAATAAATATCCCTTCTGTACAGTTTCTCGTACAACCTATGATCATAAAATAATCAAATAATAATTACTTAACCTCTTATGATATTAATTAAATTAATTAATATCATCTATAACGTAATTAACTCTACCCGACCCTTTAATTTTAGGGTATTGGGTTAATTATTAATTAATATGGTTAATTATATTAACCTCGTTCTTCAATATATTAATTTAAATTAATATCAAATACCTTCGTTACAGACAACCCGACTTATCGGATAAATTTGAGCATAATCAGTTGTCCGGATTTTCATTTATTCATTTTCTAACCTTTAAACTCATTAGATTAATATTTAAAATATTTAAATATTAATCCCCAATATTTAATATTTTTACAAAAATATTAAATTTACTGCCCAAATATTATTTCTGTATTTCTAGTATTTTTCTATAATTTTCTAGAATTTTTAAACATTTATTTCAATTAAAAAATTATTTCTGGGGGCATTTATGTAATTTCCGCGGTCAATGGGACAAAATTGGCATTAACAGAAAAGCTCAGGGGCTTATCCGTAATTTCCGCGCCCCTAAGGATACATCCGGCATTATCTGGAAAGTCTGGGGGCAAATCTGTCATTTCCGTGGCCCAAAGGACACGTTGGGTATTTTTCGGAAAGACTGGGGGCATTATCGTAATTTCTCGCATAAAATGTTTCCGCGCATGGCGCACGCATCGCTGTTAACAGCCAAACGACGTCGTTTGGTCTCTTCGCCAGAAAACTGGTGGCCGCGCATTGCGCAACCCAATTTTCCGGAAACTCCAAAACGGCGTCGTTTAATTCCCTCGGCAGAAAAAAATTTTGGCCGCCCGCGCATTTTTCTTCTTCTTTCTCTGCCGAGCACAGTAGCCAACTTTCTAAAAATTTAATCACTTTCTACCATTTTTGCTCCCAAATTCTATCACATAGTTACTCCAAATATGATATAATTCACATATAAAAATAACAAGAATAATTATTCTAATTATTTCTAATTTTCTATAAAATTTATGTATCATCAAAATTGCCAAAATAAAGCAAAAATTTAATTATTATACCTTCCTTTGAAGTTTATTTTTCACTTGGATGGCACCAAAAATTCTCCTTCTTGATGATCATGGTGGTTCTCGGTGGCGTGATGGTGTTGCCGGTTTAAGGTGGTGGTTTCGGTAGAGAAACAAAAGGAAGAGAAAAATGTTTGCTTTGTTTGACTTTTACTTTTCTTTTGTTTCTTATCTCTTTTCTTTTATAACCAACATTAGCCACCCACGTTGGCAACTAATATTTTCCACCGCCTTGTTTGCCCACCACGCGAAACTTCTGGACTTTTCTAATAAAAATAACATGCAAATTTTCTTTTTAATACATTACGTAATTATTTCGTGTAATAAATATTTCATATAATATATATAAAATATTTATTTTAATTCACTAAAAATCATAACATGATTTATTATTAATATTAATACCTTTTTCAGGCATTTTACTTGACAATTTTGTACACGCATAATATCATGCATGTAATTATTTGAGGTAATTTATACCTCCAAAAATCATAAAATAATTCATAGGACATATAAAAATTATTTTTCATAATTTTTCACTTCATTACTTGGACAACATGTTACATTAACATGTTCACATTTCTGAAATATTATTCTTCATAAAAGTCGTAATAATTCTATTATACATAACCATAATTTTTATTAAATTAAAACATTCCTTTTTCTTATTTATTATTCAATTTCTTTAATATTCATATTAATTTCTTTATATATAAATTATATAATTTAATATTATATAATTTATATAATTACATTCTCCTTTTAAATAATTTCTTAACTTCCTCCAACTTTATTCCATTTAATCGTCTTATATAAATTACATAATTATTCTTATATAATTTATATAATTATTATTTTCTTCATACCTTATTTTAATTTCCTTATATAAATTATATAATTTATTATTATATAATTTATATAATTACCTTTCCTTCTCAATTAATTTTCTAAATGTCTTCCAAAATTCTTGATAAACTCTAAAATCGATAACTACAATTTTACAAACTTCCTCATTAGCTTTTCATAAATTCTTGGATTAATTTAATTATTAATCCCTTAAATTTCATAATTAATGAAATTTATAATTTTATCAATTAAACATTCACATATATAAATATACATATTTAAATCTTATTTCTCACATTACCATATAATTTCATTTAAAATCATAATTTCTATACCGTCACAATAATTTTATTATACAATTTATTGTACCATTACATGTAATTTCTTTTATTCCTTATAAATTATTTTTAAACAATTTATTTACTTTTTCAATTATTATAAAATCAACACAATTCATCATCATTTCTGCACAAATTTAATTTATCAATTAAATCCCTTCACATACCTTAAACCACATAAAATAATAATTTATTTAACAACCTTCATAATTTTATCAATTAAATTCTCATTTGATATTATTAAAGGAATCCTGAAAATTCGGATCCTCACAATAACTCAATGTGGGTAAATTGCAAAGTTTACATTGATGTTTTATATGTACATATATGTTGGATCCGGATAGGATGAATAGCCTTAATGTATGAACTGTAATAATTCAATATAATGGTTACGATAGAAACTATGATATGTCTAATTAAATATTATGAATCAAGGAATAATTGTACGGATGTGAATCATATTAAATTGTAAATGTTGAGCTTTATTGAGCTTTACGATAATGGTATAGAAAGAAAAAGTGAAGGTTGCGATCTAGGGACTATGTGAGGACCCGAATTTTCAAGATTTCTTTAATAATATTAAATGAGAATTTAATTGAGAAAATTATCAAGGTTGTTTAAATTAAGTATTATTTTATGTGATTTAAGGTATGTGATAAGATTTAATTAGTAAATTAAATCAATACAGAGATCATGACGAATTGTGTTAATTTAAAATAATTGAAAAGTAAATAAATTGTTTAAAAACAATTTAGGAAGAATAAGAGAAATTTCTTGTAAAGGCAATAAAATTATTATGGAAGTGCAGAAATTATGTTTTAAATGAGGTTATATGGAAATGTAAGAAATATGAATTAAATATGTATATATATGTGTGTGTTTGGAATATGCATGTGAATGATATTTCTCAATTATAAGATTTGATGATGTGTTTTAAAAAGATAAATGAATTAATATGCAAATATGTCTGCATTGATGAAATATGTAAAGTCCTTAATAGTTAATAGACATTATGTTCTAAGGACTTAGATTGACAAGATCAAATCTGTTAAGTTGATCTCATATGAGTTAATAGCATTGTACAGTCCTTCAAAAGATCACTATGTACAAGGACTATATATAGAAAGATCAAACTTGTTAGGCTGATCTTAAAATGTAATAGATAGGCCTGATCGATCAAAAAGAACAGCAATCTGGCAAGAGAGTTAAAGCAAGAATCGTTGACTACACTTGATCGTAGGGTCTGCAAGTCATCAGCATAACCAGTCATACGCTCATATTTCCAAAGCAGAATCATAGAGTGTTTACTTAAAGATCATCAGTATGAAGACCCTGAATGACCGGCAAGCAAACAGAAGATCCAAGCACCAACTCCATCAGCAAGACTGATTGAGAAGTGAAGTGTCATTCAGATAGAAGTCTTATTCAGATAGAAGTCTTATGAAATCACTCAAAAGAAGATCGTCGAGTCTGCCTGGTAAACGCAGAATAAGGCTCAAAAAATCGTAGAGTCCTCTCGGCAGATCGTAGAGTTGTCTCGGCATCGTAGAGCTGACTCTCGGGATCGTAGAGTCCATATAGACAGTCACTCTACGATTCTCCTAATCTTGTCTACGAACCAAGCAGAGTCAAAGTTCAGAATCATGACAGCAATCCTCATAAAGATTATTCAGTAGGCTTTCCTTGGGCTGTTAAACAAACTGAATGAAGATCTCGTACATCTACAGCATCTAGTCTGAACTGAGATCGCAGAGCAGTTCAAATCATAACTCTACGATTACACTACGACTTACACCACAAGTCAGATAAGTCGTGAAATGATAAAGCAAGTTCAGATGTACAACGTTCAAAGCAATCAAGATGAAGATAATCAAATGCTACCTGTCATAAACAGCCTTTGATTGTACAGCAGAGAATGAAACTAAAAATTCGTAGAGCAGTCCTCTACAATAAAGATCTGGCACCTGAAGGTTCATAGAGCAGTCTTCCATGACATATAGAACCAAACAGTTCGAGCAAGCCTGAAGTTCATAGAGCAATCCTCTATGATAAGAAAGCATCTGTTAAAGCTTAAACCAGATCACAGACTTATGCTCTATATACATAAAGCACAATGAAGATCACGAAGCATGAGAAGCATATTGTCAGGACCGCAAGACTTGGATAAAATCGTAGAGTTAGTAGAGTCAATCACTCTCTGATCTACACAGAAGCCTACGACAGACAAGATCGTTGAGCTGCATAGCAGAACCAGCAGATGACTCAACGATCAGAAGCCTACGACAGACAAGATCGTAGAGCTACATAGCAGAACCAACAGATGACTCAACGATCAGAAGCAAGAAGCTACAACTGGATTAATCGTCGAGTACTTAAGTGCCAACAAGGATTGAAGACATCTAAGCACTTAAGTCAGTAATCTCAAGATGAGTTGTTAATTACTTCAGAAACGTCCATGACAACACTTTATGGCATCTACTATAGAAGAAGTCAGAAATGACAGGATACTGACTTTTGCGTGCTGGTTGTCAGAGCAAAGATTTTTTAGTATCATGTATCAGGCTCAAGAAATCAGAAGACTATGTCACAACGATCATATTCTCCAAAAGACCTGTTCACTCCAAAGACTGGGAAGAACATGAGACTGACATCTCTACAGTGATAAAGAAGACAAGTCAACAAGTCAGAGCCTGCAGAGCAGCTGATTCTTAAAGTCAAGGAAAACATTTATTGATGAATCAGAAGATTAACTAGCAAAGAATATAATAATCTTTGATGAACAACTCTGAGAGAGCAACGACTATAAATTCAGAGAAAGCAGAGCTACAGGTCAATCTATCAGAACATATCAGAAAAGGGAAAAGCACTGACACAAGCAGCAAGAAAGTCAACATCGAAGTTATTAAAGATCTGCACAAAGCCAAAGGAAACCAACGGGATTTCTTTCAACGGGAAAATTTGCTCACAGTTATAAAGGCTTACATAACAAACAGAAGAGAAGTAATATTTTTAGTTGCACAAGAGATATGATGGTAGACAACAACCAATCGTAGAGTGGAACAGAAAATGAAGATGCTGAAGGACTCTACGATCCATCAGAACACTAACACTGAATTGAGAAAGACATAGAGATATATAACTCTATTACAGAAGAAGTGTTCAGAGCTGCTAGGTACATGGAAGAGAGAAGCTTAAACGCCAACTTGATACATACATGGTAGCAACTGAGTACCAAAAGGAAGGAGCATCACAGTCATCTCAAAAGCCCACCTCGAGAAGCAATAAACTGTCTATGATAAGAAGGAACAACTGAGTACCAAAAAGAAGAAGCATCACAGTCATCTCAAGAGTTCATCTCGAGGAGCTATCAAGTACCGAAGGAGCTGAAGTGCAAAAGCCTAGCCAGCACATTTGGTGATCTTGAGTAGTTGCTGAATATCAGAAAGAAGGAGAATATCAACGACAAACATCAGCAGCATTCAATGATGGATCATAAGCAGCTGCTAAGTACCAGAAGTTAAAGAAGATCAAAGTTCATCTTAGCAGCACAACCCAACAAGCATCCAACACACAAAGAGGGTCAAAGGATCCTTGCCCAAGTGGCTAAAAAGAAATCAAGTCTGCTGGACTTGTTGAGTACCGAAGGGTACAAGAGATTCTAAGTCTGCTGGACTTAGTCTACAGTCCAAAGCTGCTAGCTTTGATGAGGGCAAGAGTGTCCTAGTCTTAATGTGACTAAAGGAACCAAAGCTGCTAGCTTTGATGAGGACGAGAGTGTCCTAGTCCAGAGGACTAAATCTTAGTGGATTTCCTACTGTCAAGTAGAAGAGTGGAGTAGGAGTTATTCAGTCTCCGAACCACTATAAATCTCTTGTGTCGTTTACTTTATGTCTTTTATATTCTGCACAATATCTGCTTTCACCCATACTAGATTAACACACTAAAATGAAATGGCTCATATTTCTTTAAGGGGTTTATTAAAAGTAAAATCCGCTGTGCTTGAATTGATTATATCATTAATAACTAATATGCTTTCGTTACAAAATTAAAAAGTTTTTTAAAGATCTATTCAACCCCCCCCCCCCCTTCTAGATCTCTATTGTGTCCACGGGAACCAACAATTGGTATCAGAGCAGGTTCTCACAAATATGTTAAAGCCTACGATTTAAGTTGATCCATGACACAAATTTAAATTAGTGTTAAATCTCGGTATTGGGTATAAAAGACAAAATGAATTTAATCTCACAAGTTGAAAATTGTTTGTACAGGGAATCCAATGAAGAAGCTGCCTAAGGCCATCCATGCTTAACCATGTGCTTAAAAGAATTATTTTCTTCAGACAAATTGAGCTAAGGGAAATCAGTAGGGTAATGGAGAAAGAATACAGATGCAGCAAGAGTTATGAATCTTTCCATTTAAAAAGGAATCTGTAATCTAAAAGTGATTCAGAAGCTCTACAAATGATGAACTAGGACATTCACTCCTTCATCAACCGTCAACGATTAAATCTATGGACTTCTCAACTATGTGTGTCATTGCCCTTCTCAACAACCAGAACCTGAGCTATATGAAGAAATCTATAGTGTCACAAATGAAAAACCGGAAGGACTACAAATCATTGTAATAACAGCTATGCTTCATCAAAATCAGATCCACTGGTTGTCAAGTAATTGACAACAGTGAGGTATTTTATCCTATCTCCTCCAAGTACTGAAGTTATCAATTATTGTATTGCATGACAAGTTATTTTCTTTTTTTTCCTCATTTCTCAGAATCTTGTAAAAGAATCATTATCCTTCTAAAATACTCTCGTTAAACCATGTCATATCTTTTATTAAATATTACTTGTACTCATGTAAGAGCGTTTTCAATAGATAAAGAAAAATGAGTGTTAAAATTGAATTTAACCTTCTAAATTGAGGAAAACTTGAAAATTTATTTTTAGCAATACTCACTTCCTTACATTAACTCTGTTTCTCTCAAAATCCAAAGAGGTAGTCTTGATTGGTATTTATCCTACCTTAACTTTCTTTAGAGTTACTTTCGATTTGGCTTTAATCTGAGTTCTTGATAAATCGTAGAGTATGATCATATCTATTATTGCACTCTGAAGGATCGTAGAGACTGATCAACTCTACGAGCCATTGAAGCACAACACATAGAACTGATCATCACTTCACTAAAGTTCAAAAATTCAGTACTTCATGAAAAGTGATTTATCAATCTTAAACCTCTCACACACATACTCATTTAGCATAAAATAACTGGCATCATTCATTCACTACTATGCACATTGAGATTTCAAAATATGACAATGTTAGATACTCAAAATTACTAACCTCTCAGGACCCAAATAAGTGTGGGTACCAAATTAGAAAATTTAACCTGCAGGTGTCTTGACTGATCCAAAGACCACTCAAAGAGGAACTAGATTAAAGAGAAATTCAAGGACAAGGGTCTCATCAAAGTGCGAGTCAACTCTACTATCACCGAAAGCTGAGAATACAAAGCCTACGATCATAGTGTCAGAAAAAGGGTTTTTAGCAAAGCCATATCTGAGGAAAACTCTTTATAAATCCATTGATGGAGAATCAAATCATAAGGAGGCAGTATCAAGTATGGAGAAGCAACATTCTGTCAAGCTTAGCAATGCACAGGGCAAAGTCTAACAATGTCAGACCAACTCTACGATCACAGCACCAGTCAAAGAATCGTAGAATAGACAGTACTAAGGAAAGTACTCTACGAACCTAAGATAAAGAGTCACTGAAAGACAAGTTATCTCAGAGATGGAAGTTGACTGTGGGGGTGCGATAATTAGCTAAGTTCAACAAAGTGAAGAAGTTATCAGAACCTATTAAATCTTCATCTCCAAATCGTAGAGTCTCTAAACTCTATGTTTGATAACCTGTTCAGCCATAATTACTCCAAGTAATAGAGTCACTATGATCAACGACTAGATCGTAGAATATAATGTGTCTGCAATCACACTCCACATAAACCATCCTTTCATTGAACCTTTCACATCCTCTTACCAGCTCACAGTTCATGTCATATAGTGATTAACATTCCCTCTTTCATATCAAAGCAGTCTTTTCTCAGATAAAGCGCCTCAGAGACAAACCAAGTCCTAAGTTTCAAACTAAGAGGCATGCCCTCTCTGAGCTTCCTGAACTCTGCCAAAAGACTGAGCGTTTTACATCACCTGTATTCCTTCTGAGCTCCAGGTGTAAAGGGAAAAAGGAATTTTCTCCAACCAAAGTCGTTATTCGTCAAGGAATGATCCACCTGCTGTTTGTACAAAAGAAGAAAACTGTGCAAAGAAATCTCAAGCATTCTGCATTGGTGACCAAAAGTCTTTTCTAAGGATAATCGTAGAATGAAGAGCAAGTCACTCTACGAACTGACCGAGGTGTCTGTCAAACAGGGAAGTAATGTTCACGCTCTCCAAACTCAAGTGAGTCAGTTATGCATCAGTTACAATAAATGCAAAAGTGAAGGCCACGTTCTGCAAATGAATACCCTACACGTGTCTTCTACAAAACTTACGAGGTAACTGACATAAGCCAAAATTTTCAAACTGACGATTGTCCTTTCCCATCAGTTATCAGTATCCATTTCTCAAAACCGTGCAAACTCATCTTGTACCAAAACCATTGTTGTAACCCAGTAAATCTTCAAACCCTAAACACAAAAAAGACCCCTGATATCTATACATCTCGATCACACCCTTGTCATTCTCTAAAATCGTCATTTGACTAAACACTCTTTTTACAAAACCATTGATATGGAAAACTGTCAAGTTGTTTCTGGCATCCAACTCGGCTTTGATAAGTTTGAGTCCTCTGAAAAGAAATTCAAGGATATTCTTACAATAGTGCAGGAAACTGGTTTCTCAGACTGTTTGGGGGCAAACACCAAGGTCTACTCTGTTCTGGTAAAAGAGTTCTATCGGAACGCAGTTGTAAACAATGATGAGTTAGTTTCAAGAGTTAGAGGAGAAAGACTCAAAATAGATGATACCGAAATCAACAAGTGTCTGGGAATTACTGTTGGAGATCTATCATCACTTGAAGACATAGATACAGTTGAAGGAATGAGGAGGATGGGTTATGTAAAGAAAACTCAACTAAAGGGTATGAAGAAAAAGGAGTTTCCAGAAGAGTTCGAGTTCCTGGCAGAGATAGTAGGCAAATGTATCTTATGCAAAAACACCGCTCATGACACTGTAAGTGATCCTCAACTAAGAATCATGTCTGCTATTGTCATGAGGAAGAACATAAACTTTGGTGCCATACTATTTGACTTGTTAGTCAAGGAGGTTAAGAAAATAAAGGCTCCCGGGAAGCCAATCTCAAAAGTATTCTATGGACGATTCTTAAGTATCATACTGAAGCGGAAACTGCAAGATAAGATTAGGGATGATGAGGGGGAGGCTTTGAATGTCCACAAAGTTATGTCTCCTAAATTGTTTGACAACTGGAAGAAGAATCCCATGGAAAATAAGAGGTTAAGGATGACTAGCAGCAACAAGAAAGATTCGAAGGAAAGCAAAGGAAAAAGGAAAGCATGTTCAAGTAAAGATGATTCATCTGATGACTCTCTATCATTTTGATTCATCTCACCAAAATCATCCCTCAAGAAGTTGAAAACTGAAAAGATCAAGCCTGCAAAAAGACAAAGTGCTCGTCTTCGACAAATGATGAAATCTCTGGGGAATAAAAAGGCAGGAGATGGTTCACCTAACTTCATTGATCTCAGTGATGAAAGTAAGGAGGTACCTGTTAAAGAAAATGTGACTCCAAGTGAGTCAAAATCTGGAAGTGAAGAAATGTTTACTGCAGAAACAGTTGATGAAGTAAGAGAAGACGATGTTAGTGGAACATTGAGAAATAAAGAACAGTTAGAAGAAACAACTGCTGAACCTGTCAAAGCTTCAAAGGAATCAATTTCTAAAGCTAAAGACTCTGACAAAGGGAAAGGGAAGGAAACAACATTCGGAGATAAAGATCAAGAAGACTCGAGCTCTGAAAATGCTGAGTCAGAAAGTCTTAATCATCATGATCCAGCAGCCTCACCATCAAGTATTCGAAGAAGGATTATATTGGAAGCAGTTGAAAAGCCAGGAGCCATGTTGCCAAACAAATGGATTGATCACGGCAATGGTCAAATCAGAGTAGCTTCAATAACCATGGAAGATTTACTGAGCAAGTTTGAAGACATCGAGCTCGATCGAACCACAGTTTTATATGATCATAAGGGTCAGGAGTTAAGGAGGTTCTACCCTTGGATGCCCTGGTTAAAAGCTATCTGTTTCAGAGATACGAGCTTCATCAGTTGGTGTTATACTTACTTTCCTAATCTAAAGTTGGTTTCTCAGAACTTCCCAAGAGTTCAATCATTTACAACTCTGCTGATCAAAAATGTCCAACACTTCAAAACCTACCGTCATGCATAAAGTATATTCATTCCTTATTCACTGTTGATCAATCAAGATGAAAGTCAGAAGAAAAATAGACTCGTAGAGTCAAGGGCCGTAAAGCATCCTGACTCTACGACTGCAACAAACCAGTCTCAGCCAAATATTCCCAGCAAATCACCCTCTGATATTCCTTCATCATCAAACAATGACTTCTTTGATACAATCACCGCTCTTGAGAACATCTTCAAGAATTCTACCACAGCAGAGGCTATATCTGGAGCAGAAGAATTCTACAAAGAAGTGCAAGCATCTTTTTCAAACATATCTTTCAAGCTTCTTCAACAAGATCAGATAAATCAGAAGTCATCAGAAAATCAGCAGAAAGAAATTCTGAAACTTCGGAAGAACAATGAAGAATCTATTGCATCTCTTTCGGAAAAGATAGAGAATTTAAATCAATCTCTGTCTCAAACCATTGAGCTCACTCAGCAGGATCTAAAGATTGAAATTGGAAACACATCCTACCTGGTCGAGCAGCTCATGGTAAATTTTCAGCAGCTCTCTCAGACTATTGATGACAAAAAGGGGGAGAAAAAGAGAAAGAGGATCAGGATGAAACGAATGAAGCTAAAGGAGAAGAGCAAGAAGAAGCAGAAAAGAAAACAGGCAAAGGAAGCCTTGAAGGCAAGAACTGAGGGGGAGCCAGACGAAGACATGGAGTCATCAGCTGAGGGGGAGCAGAACTAATAGATAAGCAACAACAACATGTAGATCATTCAGAAGACATACAAATACAAAGGAAGGTACATCTCAAACTGAAATAGTATGATCTGGATCCAGTGGTTAGGATGTTGTGTAATTTGTATTTAAGTATTCAATCAATGACATTCATATTTTCTGCTCTAGTAATACAGTAGCTCACTGTATAGTAAGATTCATTCATCAATTGCATAAGCATCTAGTATTATTGTTTTGTCATCATCAAATAAGGGGAGATTGTTTGGAATATGCATGTGAATGATATTTCTCCATTATAAGATTTGATGATGTGTTTTAAAAAGATAAATGAATTAATATGCAAATATGTCTGCATTGATGAAATATGTAAAGTCCTTAATAGTTAATAGACATTATGTTCTAAGGACTTAGATTGACAAGATCAAATCTGTTAAGCTGATCTCATATGAGTTAATAGCATTGTACAGTCCTTCAAAAGATCACTATGTACAGGGACTATATATAGAAAGATCAAACTTGTTAGGCTGATCTTAAAATGTAATAGATAGGCCTGATCGATCAAAAAGAACAACAATCTGGCAAGAGAGTTAAAGCAAGAATCGTTGACTACACTTGATCGTAGGGTCTGCAAGTCATCAGCATAACCAGTCATACGCTCATATTTCCAAAGCAGAATCATAGAGTGTTTACTTAAAGATCATCAGTATGAAGACCCTGAATGACCGGCAAGCAAATAGAAGATCCAAGCACCAACTCCATCAGCAAGACTGATTGAGAAGTGAAGTGTCATTCAGATAGAAGTCTTATTCAGATAGAAGTCTTATGAAATCACTCAAAGGAAGATCGTAGAGTCTGCCTGGTAAACGCAGAATAAGGCTCAAAAAATCGTAGAGTCCTTTCGGCAGATCGTAGAGTTATCTCGGCATCGTAGAGCTGACTCTCGGGATCGTAGAGTCCATATAGACAGTCACTCTACGATTCTCCTAATCTTGTCTACGAACCAAGCAGAGTCAAAGTTCAGAATCATGACAGCAATCCTCATAAAGATTATTCAGTAGGCTGTCCTTGGGCTGTTAAACAAACTGAATGAAGATCTCGTACATCTACAGCATCTAGTCTGAACTGAGATCGCAGAGCAATTCAAATCATAACTCTACGATTACACTACGACTTACACCACAAATCAGATAAGTCGTGAAATGATAAAGCAAGTTCAGATGTACAACGTTCAAAGCAATCAAGCTGAAGATAATCAAATGCTACCTGTCATAAACAGCCTTTGATTGTACAGCAGAGAATGAAACTAAAAATTCGTAGAGCAGTCCTCTACAATAAAGATCTGGCACCTGAAGGTTCATAGAGCAGTCTTCCATGACATATAGAACCAAACAGTTCGAGCAAGCCTGAAGTTCATAGAGCAATCCTCTATGATAAGAAAGCATCTGTTAAAGCTTAAACCAGATCACAGACTTATGCTCTATATACATAAAGCATAAATGAAGATCACGAAGCATGAGAAGCATATTGTCAGGACCGCAAGACTTGGATAAAATCGTAGAGTTAGTAGAGTCAATCACTCTCTGATCTACACAGAAGCCTACGACAGACAAGATCGTTGAGCTGCATAGCAGAACCAGCAGATGACTCAACGATCAGAAGCCTACGACAGACAAGATCGTAGAGCTACATAGCAGAACCAGCAGATGACTCAACGATCAGAAGCAAGAAGCTACAACTGGATTAATCGTCGAGTACTTAAGTGCCAACAAGGATTGAAGACATCTAAGCACTTAAGTCAGTAATCTCAAGATGAGTTGTTAATTACTTCAGAAACGTCCATGACAACACTTTATGGCATCTACTATAGAAGAAGTCAGAAATGACAGGATACTGACTTTTGCGTGCTGGTTGTCAGAGCAAAGATTTTTTAGTATCATGTATCAGGCTCAAGAAATCAGAAGACTATGTCACAACGATCATATTCTCCAAAAGACCTGTTCACTCCAAAGACTGGGAAGAACATGAGACTGACATCTCTACAGTGATAAAGAAGACAAGTCAACAAGTCAGAGCCTGCAGAGCAGCTGATTCTTAAAGTCAAGGAAAACATTTATTGATGAATCAGAAGATTAACTAGCAAAGAATATAATAATCTTTGATGAACAACTCTGAGAGAGCAACGGCTATAAATTCAGAGAAAGCAGAGCTACAGGTCAATCTATCAGAACATATCAGAAAAGGGAAAAGCACTGACACAAGCAGCAAGAAAGTCAACATCGAAGTTATTAAAGATCTGCACAAAGCCAAAGGAAACCAACGGGATTTCTTTCAACGGGAAAATTTGCTCAGAGTTATAAAGGCTTACATAACAAACAGAAGAGAAGTAATATTTTTAGTTGAAAAATATACACAAGAGATATGATGGTAGACAACAACCAATCGTAGAGTGGAACAGAAAATGAAGATGCTGAAGGACTCTACGATCCATCAGAACACTAACACTGAATTGAGAAAGACATAGAGATATATAACTCTATTACAGAA
This sequence comes from Hedera helix, assembly GCA_947179155.2. NCBI lineage: Eukaryota > Viridiplantae > Streptophyta > Magnoliopsida > Apiales > Araliaceae > Hedera > Hedera helix. The sequence goes on along the minus strand of OX359276.1, from coordinate 24,932,664 downwards.
GAAGTGTTCAAAGCTGCTAGGTACATGGAAGAAAGAAGCTTAAACGCCAGCTTGATACATACATGGTAGCAACTGAGTACCAAAAGGAAGGAGCATCATAGTCATCTCAGAAGCCCACCTCGAGAAGCAATAAACTGTCTATGATAAGAAGGAACAACTGAGTACCAAAAAGAAGAAGCATCACAGTCATCTCAGGAGTTCATCTCGAGGAGCTATCAAGTACCGAAGGAGCTGAAGTGCAAAAGCCTAGCCAGCACATTTGGTGATCTTGAGTAGTTGCTGAATATCAGAAAGAAGGAGAATATCAACGACAAACATCAACAGCATTCAATGATGGATCATAAGCAGCTGCTAAGTACCAGAAGTTAAAGAAGATCAAAGTTCATCTTAGCAGCACAACCCAACAAACATCCAACACACAAAGAGGGTCAAAGGATCCTTGCCCAAGTGGCTAAAAAGAAATCAAGTCTGCTGGACTTGTTGAGTACCGAAGGGTACAAGAGATTCTAAGTCTGCTGGACTTAGTCTACAGTCCAAAGCTGCTAGCTTTGATGAGGGCAAGAGTGTCCTAGTCTTAATGTGACTAAAGGAACCAAAGCTGCTAGCTTTGATGAGGGCGAGAGTGTCCTAGTCCAGAGGACTAAATCTTAGTGGATTTCCTACTGTCAAGTAGAAGAGTGGAGTAGGAGTTATTCAGTCTCCGAACCACTATAAATCTCTTGTGTCGTTTACTTTATGTCTTTTATATTCTGCACAATATCTGCTTTCACCCATACTAGATTAACACACTAAAATGAAATGGCTCATATTTCTTTAAGGGGTTTATTAAAAGTAAAATCCGCTGTGCTTGAATTGATTATATCATTAATAACTAATATGCTTTCGTTACAAAATTAAAAAGTTTTTTAAAGATCTATTCAACCCCCCCCCCCTTCTAGATCTCTATTGTGTCCACGAGAACCAACAATGTGTTTATGCTTATTTGTTATAATTATAAATGTTATTAATTATGGAAATTAAGGGATTAATAATTAAATTAATCCAATTTTAAATGAAAAGTGAATGGGGAAGTTAATAAAATTGTAATTATTGATTTTAGATTTAATTAAGAATTATGGTGAAAATTTAGAAATTGATTGAGAAGAAATGTAATTATATAAATTATATAATAATAAATTATATAATTTATATAAGAAAATTAAAGTGATGTATAAAGGAAATTATAATTATATAAATTATATAAGGATAATTATATAATTTATATAAGAGTATTAAAATAGTGAGGAGAATTAATGAATGTATAATTATTGATTATATAATTAATTAATAATTATGGAGGAATTTAAGAAATTATTTAAAAGGAGAATGTAATTATATAAATTATATAATATTAAATTATATAATTTATATATAAAGAAGTTAATGTGAATATTAAAGAAATTGAATAATAAATAAGAAAAAGGAAAGTTTTAAGTTATTAAAAATTACATTTATGTATAATAGAATTATTATGACTTTTATGAAAAATAATATTTCAGAAATGTGAACATGTTAATGTAACATGTTGTCCAAGTAACGAAGTGAAAAATTATGAAAAATAATTTTTAGATGTTATGTGAATTATTTTATAAATTTTGAGGTATAAATTACCTTCAATAAGTACATGCATGTCATTATGCGTGTACAAAATTTGTCATGTAAAGTACCCAAAAGAGGTATTAATATTAATAATAAATCATATTATGATTTTTAGTGAATTAAAATAAATATTTTATATACATTCTATAAAATATTTATTACACATTATAATTATGTAATGTATTAGAAAATTAAATTGCATGCATGATTTTTTTTTTTTTTTTTTACTTGGAACTTTCGGGAGAAAGCAAAGTCGGTGGAATGAAAATTTTTATTCAAAAAAAATTGTAAGCAACTTGGGTGTATAAAAGAAAGGCAAAAGAACAAAAAGAAAGCAAGAAATAAAAACAAAACATAAAGCAACTTTCCTCCTCCATTTTGCTTACCCGAACACGCCGCCATTTCCACCATCGGCAACCACCATGGAAGAAGTATTGGAGTCATCAAGAGGAAGAAGTTGAAGCTTTAGAAGGTATCAAAGTGGTTTTATTTGATTATTTTGGTGTTTTAGATGATAAATTAATTTTATGGAAAAATAGAAAATAAATAGAATTATTATTCTAAATAATTTATGGATGTATATCTATGAACTATATGATTTTTGGAATAGTTTTGTTGTGAAATTTTGAGGAAGAAATGGATTATTTTTGGAAAGTTGGTGCACTGTTCGCGGGAAGAAGGAAGAAAAATTCTGGGCAGTTCCGCGCAATGCGCGGCTACAAGGTTCGCTGAACCACGGGCTCGGGGGGGAATGGAGGACTGCGCAATGCGCGGGGCTCAGGGAGCGGCTGCGAAACGACGTCGTTTTGGCGTCGGAAGCGAAGGGTCGCGCGCAATGCCCGACCGACGACACGCTGGAAATTACCAGCGTGCCCCTGCCTTTTTCAAGAAATACCGAACGTGTCCCTTAGCCTATGAAATTACTGTTTTGCCCCCTGTCTTTTTGAAAAATACCGAATGAGTCCCCAAAGCCACGAAAATTACGAAAATGCCCCTGAACTTTCCAGAAAATTCTGGTTATGTCCCTAAGGGCGCGAAAATTACCAAAATGCCCCAAAAAATTGTTTTTAATTGAAATAAATGTTTAAAAATTATTTAAAAATCATATAAAATTATAGAAAAATACTAAAAATATAGAAATGAGGTTTGGACATTAAAATTTAATATTTTTGTAAAAATATTAAATATTGGAGATTAATATTTAAATGTTTAAATATTAATCTAATAAGGTTAAAATTTAGAAAATGGGTAAAATGAATAATTTGGACAACCGAATATGCTAAAATTTATTCGATGAGCCTGGTTGTCCGTAGTGAATGTATTTGATATTAAGTTAAATTAATATTTTAAGGAACGATGTTAATGAAATTAACCACATTAATTAATAATTAACCCGGTACCCTAAAATAAAACGTCGGGTAGGGTTAATTACATTAGAGATGATATTAATTTATTAAATTAATATCATGAGATGATAAATAATTATTATTTGATTATTTTATGATCATAGGTTGATCGAGTTAAGGGTTGAGCCATCAATTTATTAATTGGATGTTCAGGCAAGTTCTTCAATTCTTTAATATTAAATGTTGTCTGATATGTTAAATGCATATAAATTATGTGTTATGTGATCTGTGGCTAATATGACAACTATCTATACTTTGTGCGATGATGTGAGATATATTGTTATAGTAGAAGTACAAGCACGTGATGTATGACACACACTAAGCATGTTAAGGTATGTGCTACGTGAAACATAAACTGTTGAACTTGCTGAGCCGTTATGCTCATTACTTGCTTAATATACATTTTTGCAAGAAAGAAATAAATTTCAGGAATATCAGGATATATGAGGGTTATGCTATGACACCAATTAATGATATAGTCTAATTGTTCAATGTTTTGGGTAGAATAAAATATTGTGAATGCAATTGATAAAGTTATAATAATATTGTGTATGCTATGAATATCATAAATACTGATTGGGTGAATAGAGTTTATTTGTGTGTTATTGATAATCATGTATTCTGATTATTTTAGAATATATCCAGATTGGTTAAGTAAAGTTAAATGATATGTGATAATGATTCAAGATTGTTGTAGTGGCAAAGAGGAAGATATATTTCATTATAAAATCGCGAGTAATTATATGGATATAAATAATATTAAATTTTAAATGTTGAGTTTTACGATATTTGTAACAGACATGAAAGAATAAGTAAAGGTTGCGATCTAGGGACTAGGATCAAGATGTAGGGATTTTAATATCCAATTATTTTAATGCAATGATTAAAAGAAAAAGAAAAATTTATACCGAAAATTTGGTAATTGAAGATCGTAAAGTGAATTATTGGATTAAAGAAGGGATGGAAGATTTATTAACGGACCGAAATTTGGACATAAGGCAATTGATATTTAATAAATACAAGATTTAAGAGAATAAAGTGGGTCGAATTTCGGGGTCTTTACAGACTACGATCCAGATGTAAGGATTTTAAATATCCAAATATTTTAATACAATGATTGAATTGAGAAAAAAAAAATTATACCGAAAATTTGGTAATTGATGACGATAATGTTAATAAATGAATTAATTAAGGTGATTAAAGGTTTATTAACGAACCGAAATTTGGACGTTATAAAGATAATGTATAATAAATACAAAGTTTAAGGGAATAAAGTTGGTCAAATTTCGGGGTCGTTACATCGATCTCATAGAGAATGATTATTTAATTTTATATTTTGTAAACCAAAATTGGGGGGTTTTAAAATCAAAGAAATAATTTAAATAAAATTAACTAAAATAAATATATAAGTAATTTAATGAAATAAATGAGAAGAAAAAACCTTGGTTTAAGTTAACATCCACCATCAAGAATTTACAACTGATCACTGACGCAAAAATAACTCAATTCATATTTTAAATATTCAACGTGGAATAATTACTCTCATTCAAATAATTTTTCTATCTCTCCTTAATTTTAGTTAAGTAGAAACAAGCGATCTAAATAACCCTTACTACTAAATAATCTCAGACAAGCGCTAAAAATTTAACCTAGTAACAGCGTAAAGAAATAGAGAAATCGTTGAACTAAACAATACAATCTAAGCGTCTGCATTTAATTTAGATGAATATTTTTCCTAAGATATAACAATCTTTTGATATGCAAAATAATTATTAATCTTAGTTGCTTCGCAAATTAAAGTGACCAAACAATTACGGATTTGATATTTAATTTAGCAGTAAATTTCAAAGAATAATAAACTAGTATGCATCCTAGCAATCAAACGGATCAATCATAAAATTAAACACAGAAAAATATCCAATACTCAAAATATAAATTGAACAATTAAAATAAATTAGATCTCATAGTGTATAAATCTTGATGGCTTCAATCACTTAAACCAAGAAAAAGTATTTAGCTACTCATAATTGTAGAGAGCATCAAAGAATAGAAGAGAGAATTTTTCTAATAGAAAAATTGTGTATTACATTGTACCTCAAACCCTCTATTTATAAGCTACATATTCCTCTTAATCCTAATAGGATTTATTATTTTCTAACCCTAATAAGATTTAAAATACAAAATAATAAAATTTAAAAATCATGTTTATTTTTCCAATTCCAAATTTGTATTTGGATTGCTAATTTATTTGCTACTTTGCTGCAATTGGAAACCACGCGGCAGAGAAAGAAAGAAGTAAACACGGCAGCTCACACCACCCTGACGCAGGAGAGAGAAAAGAAAAAAGTCAGCCGCCAACCGCCTCTTTTTTTTTTTTACCATTGACACGTGTAAGACACGCGCCTAAAACAATCTCGCATGGTCGTGCATTGCGCGAGGCCTGCTCCTTCTTGATTCCATCCCACACATGGCGCGGTACACTGCTATGCCTCCAAGTGCCAAACGGCGTCGTTCCCTGTTAGATGCACTGCTGATTTACAAGCGCGCATTGCGCGACTGACTTTGCTCAATGAAATTACCAAAATGCCATCGATCACTTGTTAATTACCACTTTGCCATCCAAGATGCTGAATTTACAATTTTGCCACTAGACTTTTCATTTTCCTACAAAGAAAAATATAAATTAATTAAAAATAAATAAAAATAATATAAAAATAGTAAAAATAATAAAAATATTTAAAATTAAATAAATTACCTAAAATACTAAAAATACTTAAAAACTCACAAATAATTAAGCCTAAAAATACTTAATAAATAGGAATAAAATTTACTTATCAAATGATAACTTGGAAGGACTAGAGTAGTTGGGGAGTTGATAGGAGTGGTTGAACCACTTAGATTTTATGTAGAAATGAAATAATATGCAATTTTACTCCACCCTAGTTGGCCCCCTCTCCAAAAATCCACCCCTTGGCATATTTTTCACCAATTGTTTCTTTAAATTTAATCTTATATATACATATATACAACAACATGCATCAATTTGACCAATATTTGACTACACTTTGGGCTCCACTTTGAGTTGTTTAATTAATTCAAATGTAACCTTCTAGTTTATTTTTACTTGGGCTCAAACATTAATTAATTTGGGCTACTAGTTGATTTATTTAAGCTAACAAAACTTGACTATCATGTAATGCATTCAAGTATACATTACATGACCCATACCTTAATTAATTACATGTGCTACTAGTTTAATTCCATTAGACCTTATTTATTAATTCCATTGGGTTCAACCCATAATTCAATTAGACTTGTTATTTAAAAGTCAATTGGACTACTCGATTAGACTAGTTTACCAACATATGATCCCTTCAATTTAAATCAATTGGACTAACTTATGATATTTGAAATAAAAACAAGTATTAGGCTAGTATATAACATCAACACTTGGACTAGTTTAATCAATGTGGACTCACCATATATTTTATACATGGTTCATTAATTAAATCATATAAGGTTACCACATTGGGCTCCTTATTTAAATTACACTTGGGCTATCCATATAATAATATTAGGTTAATTACATAATCCAATTAGACTTGTCTCATTAAAAGGATTAGTACTACCCAAATTGGGTTGGTTAATTAAAACCCTAACACATATGATCCATTAGATTAGTACTTGGTTAATTTATTATCTTACTATACTATAATTAAGTTTCTCATAGCTCACACATATCATTTGGGCTTCAAATAAAATTACTCACATTACCTGCAAATAATACCACATTGAGTTAACATAAATAATTCATTTAGTTCTTCTTCTTCATTAATCATATAAGCAATTTACCTAGTGATTATTAATCTTCTTATTTGTCATTCAAGATCAACATTTAAGTTTTGTGATCTTATCACATAAACCCCTATTGCTTTTTCTTTTTTTTTTCATTCTTTAGTTAATTCGAATAAATAAAATTAACTAACTTACTAATTCTCATTGCATAACATAAACACATACGCATAAAACTTCACACATCATATTTCCTCGTGAATATAATTATATAAAAAAAATTAGGTTCGTAATTTTCTCGGTCACTACATTTTCTCTCTTCAAAGCTCTCAAACACCTTGCCAAATAAAAAGATGAAATGAAGAGGAATGAAGAGTAACTTAACTTAGTATCTTGCAAAATATTACATACATAAGTTGTATGTATTTTACCTGCAACTAAATGTGACGCCCCCAAATTCGGTTCCCTCGAACCACAGAGTTGGTGCTCACGATACTATTCTACCATGTCATCACATCCATTCATTTATGAATAAAATAACTTAATTTACAATATTACATAACTATCTCAGGTTTACAAACCTTTAAATATTACAAAACATATATAATATGTTCTATTACAACATATTACATTTACAATGACTCTATAGCTATACAATCACTGTTTACTAGCATTTTCCTTTCCTTTACCCGCTCCTGACCCCTCGACCTGTTCGGGCTTAGCTGAAATATCATGTTAACGAAAGAATGAGCATAAAATAGCTCAACAAGTACATAAACAAATAATGACGTAATATTTCAGAATAATCAATGAAAAATCTGATACAATAGGGTTGAACCAATAAAGGGTTCCATGAAAAACTTGAAAATACAACATAATTCTTTACAAGATTACTTAAAAAATTAACTTTGCTTGTTGTACAGTCATAAGACCGAAAACTCGTTAAGAAAAATATCAATCACAAAGACTGATACTGCCCTAATCAGTTATAAAACTACATTTCCTTTCAGATGTGTACTAGGTGATTAGCCTATCGTACTTTTACATTGTGCACAATATAAACATCTAACGACGCAACCACGCCATAAATTTACATTTCCTTTTACATTTATTCCCCTTTTTATCAGGGTTGTTATGTTACAGCATTTTATAGATTAAGTACCACAACAATATGGATTGGAGGACATAAAAATAAATATCTAAATCAAAATGAATCATCACATATGTATAGCCAGATTAAGATTGGCATTGACCTTTCTCAAAAATATAGTTCAATAACAATGAACTTTAAAATGAGTTATATAACTGCATGACATAATTTACTGTTCAAGAAACTACAAAAAGAGAGTTTGAAAAGAACACTTGCCTTCTTCCTTGTTTACACTTACTATTAATATATTATCTCGTTTATGACTTACACAATCACAATATTGGTCCACACATTAGTTATAAGCATTTACATGCTTTATCTTAACATACAAGTTATCATTTTCCTTTACACGCTATTTTTGCCCTGTTTATACAAAACTTGATTTCAACACCTAATTTAACACATATAACATAAATATGACTTGTCTAGGCTTTTAAAAACGTTAAGAGTCTTCAAATAACCCTACTTTTTCGAAAACTCAATTTTAGGTGTCGATGAATGTTCTTAAATGTTTAAAATGCACAATAATCGTCATAAATACCAAATGACTTCCAAATCGTCACGAACACGTGTATTTACATAAAACTTAGTTATTTGACTAATTTTTACCTTTAATTACACAAAATGGCCGAAAATCACACTTGTGTGGAATTTTGTCAACTTAACAAAATTCACAGTTAAGCTCATGCTTGAGTTCTTAAACTCCATACACAACATACACTAGCACATGCTTATTTAGCAACTTTGTATGTCCACATAACATCTACACGTACCATCTAAAGCACTTTACAGATTATAATTTGGTTTATATACAAAATATAGCCTAATATTCCACTTTTCCTACGCAAATCATAATTTTCAGCCATTATGACATCTAGTATGCTATTTAGCAAGAAATTTTACATTTATGAAACATATTCAATGTTTTCAACTAGGTTTTCACCAAAACATTTAACAAATAACACATGATATTTCACAAATCATGCTTCCTAGCCATAAATTCAAGCATGAATAGTTCACCACCTTTGTAATACAATTTTTAAGCTTAAGGTTTCTTCATATTCCAACCATATAGTACATAACTCACATAATCAACACTTATATTCATAGATACATGCATGACTATGCATGTTCTTGAATTTAAACACATAAAAAGAGAGTTTTGAATCTAGAACTTTTACACTACCTTCTTTGTGATCTCTTTCTTCTAGCTACAAAGCTTGCTAGAGTTGGATGGATCCACCTTGATGGCTATTTCCTCTTCTCTTGATCACTTTTTATGAACTCTCAAGCTCTAGAACAAACCCTAGCTCTTCTTTCTCTTCTCTCTCTTCTCTCTTATGAACTCTCAACACTTAGCAACTTCAGAGAATAAGAAATGAAATAACAAGCTTGATACTTGAAAGATATATACATATATAAGTTGTATATATTTTCATAGCAACTAACTACACCTTGGTTAGCTTAACTCATGTATGGTTAGAGTTATTCATGACATTTTACATTGCTAAGTAAGGACATATTAGACATTACACCAAGCTAGGACACTAAGGTCATTCTTTAAGTGGTTAAGGGTACTTTGGTCATTAAAACATCCCAGGATACCATGGTCAATTCTCAAGTTGACAAGGGTAACATGGTCTTTTACCAAAAATCCTAGAGAATTTAATTCAATTAAATTCCTATTTTGCTTATTCCTTCTCTAATTCAATTCCTTTTTTATCCAAATTTATTTCATTTAGCTTGAATTTTATTTTATAATCAACTAATCCATAAATAACTTGTCCCAAAACACTTGTCATATTTCAAAATTTTAATTTTATTAATTAATTATAATATTTATAATATTTACAAAATTTCATATCATTACATTCTTCTCTCCTTATAAGAATTTCGTCCCTGGAATCACTATTATAAGGTTACACGAATAGATTAGGATATTCCTTTTTCATTCTTTCTTCTAGCTCCCACGTTGCTTCCTCAACAATGTGGTTTTTTCACATTACATTTACAGAAGGTATTACTTTGTTCTTCAAAATTTGCTCATTCTTGTCAATAATTTGAATAGGAGTTTCTTCAAACGTTAAGTCTTTCTCGATCTAAATAGGCTCATATTCTATCATATGCTTGTAATCTGGCTTATATGGCCTTTGTACCGATATATGAAAAATATTGTGTATATGCTCTAACTCTGGAGGTAATGCCACAACATAGGCTACCTCTCTTATTCTCTTCTGCACTTCAAAAGGTCCAACGAATCTTGGACTCAACTTTCCTTTCTTTCCAAATCTTATTTTCCTTTTTTCAGGGAGATACTTTCAAAAACACATAGGACCCTACTTCAAATTCTCTCTTCTGTCGATGCAAATCTGCATACTTTTTCTGTCTGTCTTGCGCTTCTATGAGCCTTGATCGTATCACTTTGCCTATCTTTACTGTCTGTTGCACTATTTATGGTCCCAATAATTTACGCTCTCTTACATTATCCCAACAAAGAGGTGTTCTGCACTTTCTTCCATGCAATGCCTCATAAAGCGGCATACTGATACTCGCATTGTAACTATTGTTATACGCGAATTCAACTAGCGGTAAATGGTCGTCTCAATTACCCTTAAAATCCATGACGCATGCCCTCGGCATATCTTCTAGCAATTAAATTGTTCGTTCACTTTGCCCATTAGTTTGAGGATGATACGTTGTACTCAATCTCAATTGCGTGCCCATACGCTCCTGGAAACTCTTCCAAAATTTTGATATGAATCTCGGATCTTGATCTAAAATAATCGATACCAAAACTCCATGTTTAGACACAATCTCCTTTACGTAAAGCTTTGCTAGTTGATCCAAGTTGAATTTGATCTTGATCAGCAAGAAGTGTGCTGACTTCGTTAGTCGGTCTACTATCACCTATATTGCGTCGTAGCATTTCTAAGTAGCTGAAAGTCCCACTACAAAATCCATTGTAACGTACTCTCACTTTCATTCTAGAATCTCTAGCGGTTGTAGCAGTCTACTAGGCCTCTGACGTTCTTCCTTAACTCTTTGACAAGTCAGACATTTATTGATGCATTCTGCCACGTCCTTCTTCATGTTGGGCCACCAAAAATACTAACGAAGATCTTGATACATCTTCGTGCTACCTATATGAATCGAATATCGCGAACTGTGCGTTTCTTACAGAATCTCTTCTTTCAATTCAGTTACCATCGATACCCATATTCTTCCTTCCAATCTCAGCAATCCATTGTCATCTATTTTGAATCTTGTCTCCTGCCCATCGGATATGCATTTTTTGATTTGACCGCATTCTTGATCTTAAGTCTGAGCTTCCTTCACCTTATCCAATAACCTTGGATGAGCTTCTACCACTTACAACTTTTCTTTTGACTCCACCGGATATGTCACTTCTATATCCATCCTTTTCATCTCTTTGATTAATTCTTCTTTAGCGGTTATCATTTCCAATCTTTCTCGGCCCTTTCTACTTAAGGCGTCGGCCACAACATTAGCTTCCTAGATGGTATAGAATTTCACAATCATAATCTTTGATTAATTCTAACCACCTCCTCTGCCTCATATTCAAATCTTTTTGAGTGAAAATATACTTCAGACTTTTGTAGTCTATATATATTTCACACTTCACTCCATATAAATAATGTCTCCATATCTTCAAGGCAAAAACCACCGCTGTCAATTATAAATCATGGGTAGAATACCCTTTTTCATAGTCCTTCAGCTGCCTTGATGCGTACGTTATGACCTTGTCGTGCTGCATTAACGCACAACCAAGTCCCTTATGCGATGCATCACTATACACTACAAACCCTCCTGTATTATCTAGCAAAGATAATACAAGCACTTTACTTAATCTTTTCTTGAGTTCCCGAAAACTCTCTTCACATTTCTTCGCCATACAAACTTCACAGCTTTCCTCATCAAATTAGTCAGAGGTCTTGATAACTTTGAAAAGTCCTTGATGAATCTTCTATAATACCCTGCTAAACCAAGAAAACTCCACACATTCGTAGGAGTTTTCAGTTCCCAATTTATTACTACCTCTACCTTTGTTGGATCCACTAATATCCCTTCCTGATCAATCACGTGCCCCAAAAATTGCACTCTTTCCAACCAAAATTCGCATTTCAAAAATTTTGCATATAACTTTGCTTCTTTCAACTTTTCTAACACTATTCTTAAACGTTCCACATGATCCTCCTAGGTCTTCGAATAAATCAGAATATCATCGATGGACATCACTACGAATTTATCTAAATATGACTTGAATACTCTATTCATCAAATCCATAAATGCAGCTAGTGCATTCATCAAACCAAAAGACATCACCAGAAACACGTATTGACCATAATGAGTTCTAAATGATGTCATAAATACATCTTCAGGTCTCACCTTCAATTGGTGATAACCACTTCTCAAATCTATCTTCGAAAAATACTTGGGTCCCCGTAATTGGTCAAATAAATTATCGATCCTCGGTAACGGATACTTATTCTTAATTGTTACTTTATTCAACTCCCTGTAGTCAATACAAAGTCTTAGTGATCCATCTTTCTTCTTTACAAATAATACCGGTGTTCCCCAATGAGACACACTTGGTTGGATATACTTCTTGTCCAACAATTACTACAATTAAACCATCAATTCTTTCAATTCAACTGGAGCCATTCTGTACGGTGCCTTCGAAACTAGTGTCGTTCCCAGTACAAGATCTATTACAAATTCGATCTCCCTGTCCGGCGGAAGTCCCCGACAATTCATCTGGAAATACATCTACATACTCCTTTACTACTGGTATCATACCCATTTCTAGTCCCACTCTCTATGTATCAACCACATGAGATAAATATCCCATGCACACCTTCTTTAACAACTTTTTAGCCTATATCATGGTCAGACAACATGATTGTCGTGGCGATTTTCTACCATAGAATACTACCTTAGACTTGGCAGGAGTCTGAAGGTTCATAAATTTCTTTTGGCAATCAATCATCACCCCATGGTTATACAACTAATCCATCCCCAGTATCACATCAAACTCTCCTAAACGAATAGGAATTAAATCAACTGTTAACTTATGCCCTCTTATTGATAAACAACAATCCCGATGAATATTTTCCACCTGAATTACTTCTTTGCTTGCGACTTCTATATTTAACACATTTTTTAACATTACTTGGGGTAACTTCAATCTCTTAGCAAATTCATCAGACTCAAAGGAACAGGTAGCACTCGAATCAAATAATACATAAACGTTTATATCATTGATAGAAATGATGTGAGGACCCGAATTTTTGGGATTATTTTAATAATATTAAATAAGAAATTAATTAACAAAAATTATCAAGGTTGTTTGAATTAATTATGATTGATATATTTTATATGATTTAAAGTGTGTAATGGGATTTAATTGGTAAATTAAATCTGTACAGATATGACAATAAATTGTATTGAATTAACATAATTGAAAAGTAAATAAATTGTTTAAAAATAATTTATGAAGAATAAGAGAAATTTCATGTAATTGTACAATTAAATTGTTAATATTTAAAATTATTGCGGATGTGCATAAATTGTTATTTAAATGGTGTTACGTGGTAATGTGAGGTATATGAATTAGCTATGTGTATATGTGTGTGTGTGTGTGTGTGTGTGTGTGTGTGTGTGTGTGTGTGTGTGTGTGTGTGTGTGTGTGTGTGCATGATCAATTGTTATATTGATTAATTTTTATTGATTATGGAGATAAAGTGATTAATAATTAAATTAATTCAAATTTTAATGAAAAGCTAAAGAGGGAATTACTAAAATTAAAATTATTGATTTTATAATTAATCAATAATTATGACGAAAGTTTCGAAATTTTAAGAGAAAAAAAAATAATTATATAAATTATATAATAATAAATTATGTAATTTATATAAGAAAATTTAAGGTAAATAGTAAGAAAATAGTAATTATATAAAAATGATTATATAATTTATATATGAAGAATACATTAATTAAGAAAGAAAATATAATTGTACAAATGATGCAATATTTTATTATATGGTTTATATATAAAATGTGTCAAATAGTAAAGAAATGGAAAATAAATGAGGAGAATGAATGTTTTAATTTATTAAATGATATTTATTGTATGATGGAATTCTTATATTTTTTATGGGAAATAATAGTTGAGAAAAGTAAACATGTTAATTAAAAATATTGTTCATGTAACGAAGTGAAAAAGTATGAAAATTAATTTTTATAAGTTGTATGTGTTATTTTATTAATCTTTGAAGTATAAAATACCTCATATAATTACATGCATGTCATTATGCATGTACAAAAATTGTCAAGTAAATAACCTGAAAAAGGTATAAATATTATTTATAAATCATTTTATGAATTTTAGTGAATTAAAATAAATATTTTAAGGACTTTACGTAAATTATTTATTACATGAAATAACTATGTAATGTATTAAAATAATTATTTAAGCTTGTTTTTTTTTTAAACCGAGAGCTTGAAATGGTTGAGGCGGTGGACATGTGGGAGTGTTCAATTTGGTTATGTATTACCTTAAAAAAACAATAGAAAAACAAAACAAAACAAAAGCAACAAAAAACACAAAGCAAAAACAAAACAAAATACACACTCTCTCTCCATTTTCATCTCCACCGAAGCCATCATCGCCAACGAGCACCACCACCGCCAAGGGAGGAAATTATGGTGTCATCCAAGTGTAGAAAAAGTTTCAAAGGAAAGTTTGCAAGCTTAAGGAAATAAAAAACTATTTTAATTGCATTATTTTAGTATTTTTGGTGATAAACTAATTTTGTGAAAAATTAGTCAATAATTAGAATAATTAATGTTAATGATTCTTAGAGGTATATATGTGGATTATATGATGTTTAGAGTAATTATTGTGGGAAAAGTTGGATCAAAAATATGAAATTTAGAATTTAGAATGAGCAGTCCCGAACAGCAGCGATTCTGTACATTTCGGTGCATAATTTGGAAAACTTTTCTTCTACAAAGTTGTAGATAATTAAATTTCGTGTGAAATGGACTTAAAATTCATAGTTTTCTGATAAACAAGCTAATTTCTATGAATTTCGGAAGATTTAGCACAGTGAAACGTGATCTGTCCAAATCTTGATTTCTATGTCACATAAGTCAACGGACTGTCAAAATGATGCGGTAACATGAAGTCATAAATGATTTTGATTTATAAAAGTATGTCAAAGCTATAAGTCAATGTCATTTGACTCGGCTAAACGTTTTAAAAAGTTTTGACATAATGAATGTTTTAAAAATTTCTGCGAGTTATAAATTGTTAAAAGTAAGTCTATGCTACTTTGTCTAGCTAGACAAGCGTTGAAAAATTTCAAGTCTAAGCTATTTGATTTAGCTAGACAAATTTTGAAATGTATTGACTTCGTATTCTTTGAAAGTTATAACTAAACAAATTTCTTTTTAATGAATTCTAAGGTTGAGATGAACAAGAAGATTAAGAATGTTGCAGGTTGATCAAATGGTCACCTGACAAAGAAAGACACAGTATGGTGAAATATCCATCATTTTAATGACAGACTGATCCACTGTCAGGGTTTGCAGTATGAGGTACTCGGGGAGCGAAGTACTGTAAACCGGGATCATGTTCAGAATGTTATGAAAATTCATTATTTTAATGGGTTGCAGTATGAGGTACTATGGGAGTGAAATACTGTTAACCGGGATAAAAGTTCATTCAGCATACTACGAAAAGTTCTATTTTTTTCTCTACTCTTATGAAGATTGGATGGTAGGATGCGGTAGCATTTTCTAACCGTGAGCGATAATGAAAATAATAATTGTGGAGTAAAGAAATTATGAAATGTGATGAATTAGAAAATTGCAATGTGCAATGACCACAAGAAAGGAAGGAAAGAAAGATATGTTGAATAAATGCAAAGTAAATATGTATGTTACAAATGACTAAGATATGAGTACACAGAAATTTCGAGGACGAAATTTTTGAAGGAGGAGTGAATGTAATACCCCAGGATTTTTAGAATAATTCCAAATAAAGATTATGATGAATTAAGTAAAGGTTAGCATTTAAAATCTAGTGTTGAATGATAAAGGTATTAAGGAATAATTTATGATGTAAGCAATGTGCGAAATGACCTATGGGATTGACTTAATATGTTGAATATATTACAAAGAGAAATGGAATGTGAAGAAGATTTATGAGTATGAATTAAGAAAAGAAGGTTGAATGTGCAGAATATAAATGATGTGAAATAGAGAGTATGAAATAAGTGGATTGAGTAAGCGTAAGTGCGATTAAAGAAAGAAAAATTTTCAGAAAATGAGAAACTATCTTGATAAGTACATCAAGAAACTAGCTAAAGTTTTATTAATAAAATTGTTAGAGAATCTGGAAATGTATTGTTTTAAAGAAATTGTAAATTGAGTTAAGAATTGAATATTTTGACTGTTACGATTATTATGGTGATATTCATTTAAGATATAAGTTACAGATCCCCTTAAGGAGATAAGATATGGTTATTATTGAGTTAATTGTTATTTATCAAGATAAAAGTATAGCAACGTGCTTTAAATAAAATACGTATGATTATTACGATAATTATGATTCTGAGAACGGAATCCTATTAAGGGGGAAAGAATGTGAGGATCCGAATTTTCGGAATTATTTAATAAGATTAAATAAAAATTTAATTAATACAATTTCCAAGGTTGTATAAAGAAATTATTATTTTATATGAATTAAGGTATGTGATGAGATTTAATTAGTAAATTAAATCTGTACAGAGATCATGATAAAGTATGTTGAATTAAAATAATTGAAAAGTAAATAAATTATTTAAAAACAATTTATGAGGAATAAAAGAATTTCAAGTAAAGGTACAATAAATTGTACAATTAAATTATTGTGGAAGTACAGAAATTATGATTTTAAATGAGATTATGTGATAATGTAAAATGCATGAATTAAATATGTATATATTTATATATATACATTTGTATATATATATGTGTGTGTGTTATGTTTAATTGATAATTATAAATGTTATTAATTATGACAATTAAGGGATTAATAATTAAATTAATCCAAGTTTAAATGAAAAGGTAATGAGGAAATTAGTGAAATTGTGATTATTGATTTTAGATTTAATCAAGAATTATGGAGGAAGTTTAGAAATTAATTGAGAAGAAAATTAATTATATAATAATAAATTATATAATTTATATAAGAAAATTAAAGTAATTAATGAAGAAAATAATAATTATATAAATTATATAAAAATAATTATATAATTTATATAAGAGGATTAAATTGAATAAGGATGGAAGAAAATTTTATAAATGGTGTTTTGTGTAAAATGAAAATTAATTAAGGATAAAGTAATTATATAAATTATATAATAATAAATTATATAATTTATATAAAGAAAGTTAGTGTGAAATGTAATGAAATGAAATGAAATGACGAAAAATGAATGTTTTAATTCATTAAAAATTATGTTTATGCATAATTAAATTGTTATGATTTTTATGAATGATAATATTTCAGAAATGTGAACATGTTAATGTAACATGATGTACAAGTAACGAAGTGAAAAATTAAGAAAAATAATTTTTATAAGCTATATGAATTATTTTATGATTTTTGGAGGTATAAATTACCTCATATAATTACATGCATGACATTATGCGTGTACAAAAATTGTCATGTAAAGTACCCAAGAGAAGTATTAATATTATTTATAAATCATGTTATGATTTTTGGTGAATTAAAATAAATATTTTATATATATTATATAAAATATTTATTACATGAAATAATTACATAATGTATTAAATAAATTATTTACACATAAATTTATTGTTATCCGAAGTTGGAGAAAGAGAGAGGCAGTGGAATTGTGGTTGTTATTAAATTTATTTAAGACTCTTAGCAATATATATATAAGGGAAAAGAAATGGGAAAAAGGCATGTATATATATAATACATATACTATTTTTTCTCCTTCCCACCACCACCCTCACTATTACCGCCACCACCATGCCACCATCTCCGACCGTGCACACCATGGCCATAAAGAGAGGAGTTTGGTGTCATCAAGAGGAAAATTTACAAGTCTTGAAAGGTATAAATATTAAATTATATGATTTATTATGTGTTTTTGGTAATAAATTAATTTTGTGGAAAAATTATAAATAATTAGAATAATGATTCCAAATAATTTTTGGATATTTATGTATGAATTATGTGATTTTTGGAGTTATTTTCTTGGGAAAATTTTGAGCAAAATGGAAGAATTATGGAAAGTTGGTGCACTGTTATGGCACCAGGAAGAAGAAAGGAAAAATGGCCGCCCGCGCATTGCGCGGCGGCCAATTTTTTTTTGAAGCGCGCATATAAACGACGCCGTTTTGGGCGCACGGAAGATTTAGCCGCGCCATGCGCGGAGGGTTCTGGAACGACGCCGTTTGGCGTCGGCGAGAGGGGAGTCGCGCGCCATGCGCGACCGACACGCGGGGGTGAATTTACGGATGTGCCCCTGGCCTTTTTGGAAAATGCCGAGTGTGTCCCTAGCCCTCAGCAAATGACGATTTTGCCCCTGGGCTTTTCAGATTATACCGAATGTATCCCTAGGGGCGCAAAAATTACGAATAAGCCCCTGTGCTTTTCTGTTAATGCCGGTCATGTCCCTAAAGCTGCAAAAATTATGAAAATACCCTCAGAAGTGATTTTTTAAATGAAATAAATGTTTAAAAATTGTTTAAAAATCATAAAAAATTATAGAAAAATATTAAAAATATAGAAATGATGTTTGGGCATTAAATTTAATATTTTTGTAAAAATATTAAATATTGGAGATTAATATTTAAATATTTTAAATATTAATCTAATGAGTTTAAAGGTTAGAAAATGAATAAATAAAAATTCGGACAACTGAATATGCTAAAATTTATCCGATGAGCTGGGTTGTCCGTATTGAAGGTGGTGGATATTAAGTTAAATGAATATTTTAAGGAACGAGGTTAATATAATTAACCATATTAATTAATAATTAACCCGGTGCCCTAATATAAATCGTCGGGTAGGGTTAATTACGGTATAAATGATATTAATTAATTAAATTAATATCATAAAGAGATAAATAATTATTATTTGATTATTTTATGATCATAGGTTGATCGAGTTAAGGGTTTGAGCTATCCATTTAAATAATTGGACGACAGGCAAGTTCTTCAATCCTTAAATGTTAAATATTGAATGTTATGATATGTAATTCTTGTTTTAAATGCATACAAATTATGTGTTATGTGATACGTGATTAATGTGGCAATAATATGTACTTTGTAAAATGATATGAACATAGTTGAGATATAATGCCTGATTAGAAGCACAACACGTGATGTATGACACACACCAAGCATGATAAGGCATGTGCTACGTGAAGCATAAACTGTTGAACTTGCTGAGCCGTTGTGCTCATTACTTGCTTAATATAAACTTTTGCAGGTAAAGAAACAAAATTTCAGGAATATCAGAATATATTAAAGATGGATTAACCCAAAAGGTGGTAAACGTAATTGTTATATTTGCAATAGTATAACTCAATGTGGATACATTTGCCAAGTTTGTATTGATGTGATATATGCATGTACAAATGAGATCCAATCAGGCGAATAGAGTTATATTATGAATTATAATCGTTCAAGATAGTTGTTATGCTAGAAACTATGGTATGTTTAATTATGAATCATGGAACAAAGATTATTGTATGGATATGAACAATATTAAATTGTGAATAGTGAGCTTTATTGAGCTTTGCAATAATGATACAAAGAAAAAGTAAATGTTGCGATCTAGGGACTAGGATCTAGATGTAAAGATTTTAAATATCCAAATATTTTAATACAATGATTAAATTGAGAAAAAGAAAAATTTATACCAAAAAGTTGATAATTGATGATTTTGAAATTAAATAATGGATCAATTTAGGTGATGAAAGAGTTATTAAGGGACCGAAATTTGGATGTAAAGAAAATAATGTTTAATAAACACGAGAATTAAGGCAGTGAAGTGGGTCGAATTTCGTGGTCGTTACAGTAAGTATATGAATTGGTAGAGAGTTAACCAATGTTGGTTAAATGAATTAACCAATGGGTGGTGCACCAACCCTAGTCAATGAAGATAATCAATTCTTATGAATTTATGTTGTAGAGAACTAACCATTGTTGGGTTACTTGTTAACCCTATGTGGTAATAAAAATAAAACCTTAACTAATACTAGAGTTAAGTGTTAGTAATTATATAAATATATTGAATATATATGTATAATTGATTGTAGAGAATTAACCCTACTTGGATTATTTGGTGGAAGATGTGTATATGTTTAATTGATGAGCTTGAACCATGTTTGATAGTTGAGTTATCATAGGTTACAAGAGTAAGGGCCTTAAACCACACTTTGGTTAAGTGTTGGAGAAAGTTGCTTTTGTTTTAGTCAACCTATAGCTTGTAAGCATCTTGATGTGGGTTAATCAATCAAGGTTGTCATTCAAAGAAATAGTAAGCATGTTTAAGACTTCTAATTGACTAGTGTTGGTTCTTTAGGAGGCTTAAGTAGGATTAGGATTGTCCTATATATAAGACTCTCCTAGTGCATTATAGAGAGTTTGCTCATTTGCTTCCTTTTACTAACTTATAGAGAGAGGTTCTAGAGAGAAGGGAGAGCATATTTGAGAGATTCATCTATGTTCTCCAAAGTGTTAGTAAATATTGGTAAGAAGAAGGTTAAGTCATCAAGAATGATAGCTATTTTGGGTAGATCAAGAAGAAGAACATTCAAATTAAAGAGATTGAAAAGTGTTCTAACTCTTCCTTAGTGCATTTTTATAATTTATATAAGTTTTAAACAGTCAAAATATATTTTTAACCGATCAAAAATTATTTTGATGATCTAAAAGTCTAAATCTATGATATATAGGTAGATTCATAGTTTAGTATGTTTAATACATGTATTGGTATGTGTGTTACGCAAATAAATGGAAGAAAATTCCATATTGCGATTTACCGGTAAAACCTAGATGATTCGATCTTAAATTTTTGTCAAAACGTTTTCAAAAATTTGATCAAATCATGAAAAGTTGTAAAACAATAAGTTAGAAAGACAACAACACTTAGTTGGTATCATTTGGATGTGTAGATTTTATTTTATTCAAGTTTGAACAAATTGAACCAAGGATTTGTGAAGTTAGTTTTTACATTGTCTTTGTGATCCATTTTTAGTCCAGTTCCGATTGGAATTTGGATGTGTGATCTGAATAGAAGTTGTAGAGGAAGAAGTTACGGACACGTGAGCGCTTGAATCACTCAAAACGGATAAAAAATGAAGAAGTTATGGTTGTCAGAGCGACTAAGGTTCGGGCAGTCCAAACTAGGGCTTTCAAAAAAGTGGCCAAGCACCTACCTAGCGCCTACCAAGCGCCTAGGCGCTCTAGCCGGCTGTCTCAGGGAGCAGATTCGGTCCGGGTCGGTCCGGGTCGGGTCGGGTCGGTCCGGGTCTGGTTTTTTATGAAAATTTAAGTTGAAATATGTATAAAATGAATGAGTTTGAATATTAAACCAATATATGAAGATTTATTAGTAATTAATTGGTAGCTTAATGTTTAAAATAAAGACTAAAGTTACACAATTAAAAAAGTTAACTATTGGTATTGTTTGAAAAATATTAAAATATTATTAAATGATGAATAATATTAGCATAAGATTAAAATATTATTAAATGTGTAATAACATTAGTATATGATGAAAATATTATTAAATAATTAATGACATTAATAGATGATTAAAATATTATTAAATGATTAATAATATTAATAAGTGATTAAAATATTATTAAATAATTAATAATATTAATAAGTGATTAAAATATTATTAAATGGTTAATAATATTAATAAGTGATTAAAATATTATTAAGAAATTAATAATATTAATAAGTGATTAAAATATTATTAAATGGTTAATAATATTATTATGTGTGTAAAATATTATTAAATGGTTAATAATATTTGAATGTAGTTGTATATTATCAAAGATAGATAATATTTTGAGGTATTTGGTACATTATTAAATGTCCGAATCATTAAGTTCTGTAAAAGAGAAAATTTAATTGAATTAAATCAATGTAAATAGTTCATTTATGACTAATTTAGAAAACTTATTAAAAGTAAGTCGTACGAAGAACATGTAGTGAACGCGTAAGTTGGTTATGTAATGACCGAGAAAATTACGAACCCAATTTTTTATTTATTTAATTATATCCATAAGAAAATATGAGGTATGAAGTATGCGTGTATGTGATAAGTTGTATGGTGAGAGGTACTAAATTAGTTAATTAAATTAATTAACTAAAGAAGGAAAAAGATTTTAAGAGAAGCTTATGTGATGAAATCACAAAGCTTGAATGTTGGTCTTGTATGGCAATTAAGAAGCTTTATAATGAACAAGTTAATTACTTGTTTGAATAATGAGAAAGAAGAGGCAAGTGAATTATTTAAGATAACTCAATGTGGGAATAATTGTTTGTGTATGGTTAACTATATTATAAACCTAATTTGATAATAAGGGTTAGTGAATGAATTTAATCAAGTCAAAGTACTTATATTATTATGTGTTAGGGTTTATTAAAACAAACCCAAGAATTTATGGTGTTATGTAAGCTAATTTAATTAAGGAGTCCAATGAACTTATAAATAGCAAATCTAATTGGATTATAATTTTAAATCCAAATGTGTTGTTAAACTAGGCCAATTAAATTTACCTAGTAGCCTAAGTAATTAAATTAAACCTTAGTCCATGTAATTAATTAAATAAGCCCAATGCTTATTTTAATTAAAGGTAACATAGTTATTTAAATGCAAGCCCAATGTGTTAATTAAATTAAGCTCAACCAATTAATTGGATGAGCCCAATATATTATATCCTAGAGTCCAAAGTGGAGCCCAATAGGAAGTCAAAATATTGGTCAAACATTATATATATGTATATATATAAATAGATGTATATATGTATAATAAATGTAATAAAAATAAAGCAAAAATGGGGGATTAAATCCCATTTTGCTGATATTTAAGGGGGGCCCACATGGGGTGGCTTGATTTTGCAAGGTTGCTTCTTCCACAATTCTTTCCATAGTTGGCCAACCACCCTAGTCATTCCAATTGATCATTCATGCAATAGTAACCTCACTTAAGCTCCTAATTTCACCAACACAAGATGATTAGTAGGTTGATGAGGGATTAGTAATGTGCTATATATAGAGTTTTACTCTTAGTTGTTATGTTGGTTAGATCATTTGTAGCATTTCATAGAGAGAAAATAGAGAGCATTTTCAAGAGAGAAAGAAAGAATACACTTGTGAGTGTGAGAAATTTCTACAAGAAGGGCTTGGTGAATGTCAAGTAGTATCATCACATACTTTGGTGGGAGAAGAAGAAGAGCACACAAATCTCAAAGGTTTAAAAGTGCTCTAATCTTCCCGTATTTCATTTTGGTAGCCTAGATCGATTTTGAACGGTTAAAATCTATTTTTAACCGATCAAAAGCTGTTTTGATGGTCTAAAAGTCTTAAACTATGTGATATATGTATATTCATAGTTTGATGTGTTTATATCATGATTTCGTATGTGTGGTATTCTTAAAAATGGTATAAATGTTCATATCGAACTTTACCGGTAAAACCCTAAATGGTTCGATCTTTAAATTTTGTGTCAAACGTTTGCAAAAATATGATTGAACCATGAAATATTGTAAAACAAGAAGTTAAAAGAATAACAACACTAAGTTGGTGTCATTTGGATGTATAGAGTTTATTTTATTCAAGTTTGAACCATTAAAATCAAGGATTTGTGATTTTAGTTTTCACTTTGTCCTTGTGAGCAGTTTTTAGTCTAGTTGCGTTTGGAATTTGGAATTGTGATATAAAGAGAAATTGTAGAGGGGGAAATGCTGATGTGAATGGACTCAAGAATCACCCCAAAATGTTTTAAAATGAAGAAGTTATGGCTGTCGGAGCGTCGGAGGGTCGGGCAGTCCAAATTAGGGTTTCTGAAAATTGGTCGAGCGCCTACCGAGCGCCTAGGCGCTTGAACCGGCTGTCTCTGGGGGCAGACTTGGTCCGGGTCGGGTCGGGTCGGTCCGGGTCGGGTTTTATTGAAAAATTTAAGTATAACTAAGTGTAAAATGAAGGTATTTATGTATTGAACCAATATATGGAATTTATTTATAATTAATGGGTAGCAAAATGTTTAAAATAAAGATTAATGTTAACACCATTAAAAAGTTAACTATTGACATTGTTTAAAGATTTTTATTAAAATATTATTAAATGATTAATAATATTAGTATGTGATTAAAAAGTTATTAAATGATTAATAATGATTGTTAATGATTAAAATATTATTAAATGGTTAATAATATTAGTAAATAATTAAAATATTATTAAATGGATAATAATATTAATGAATGATTAAAATATTATTAAATGGTTAATAATATTTGTAAATAATTAAAATATTATTAAATGATTAATAATATTAGTAAGTTAGTAGAATATTATTAAATGATTAATAATATTAATAAGAATTAAATTATTATTAAATGGTTAATAATATTAGTAAGTTAATAAAATATTATTAAATAGTTAATAATGATTGTTAATGATTAAAATATTATTAAATGGTTAATAATATTAATATATGAATAAAATATTATTGAATTGTTAATAATATTAGATAATGAATAAAATATTATTAAATGGTTAATAATATTAGTAAGTTAATAAAATATTATTAAATGATTAATAATATTAGTAAGTTAATAAAGGATTTAAATATTATTAAATGGTTAATAATATTAGTATACGAATAAAATATTATTAAATAGTTAATAATATTAGATTATGAGTAAAATATTATTAAATGGTTAATAATATTAATGAATGATTACAATATTATTAAATGGTTAATAATATTAGTAAGATTAATAGAATATTATTAAATGATTAATAATATTAGTAAATTAGTAGAATATTATTAAATGATTAATAATATTATTAAAGGATTAATAATATTATTGAGAGGATAAAATATTATTAAATGGTTAATAATATTTATAAATGATTAAGATATTATTTGATAATTAATATCATTGGTGATAGTGTAAAGCATTATTTAATAATGTTAATAAGTGTTTGAGATAATAAAGAGATTAAGAGGATTATTATATGGTTAATAATATTGAGAAGCTAAGTGATTTATTATTGAAATAATAAATGGTTAAAATATTATTATACGATTAATAATATTATATGTAGTATTTATATATTATCAAAGGAGATAATATTATAAAGCAATGAAGTGATAGTTATGTGAGTTCAAATATTATCAAGGGATTGATAATATTATTAAGAGTTTTAAGGTTATGATTAAGTGATAGATGATTTAAGACATATATGTTAAGGTTATTAATGTTAAATAAACCTATATGTGTTATGCTAATTGGAGGATCAATGTTGTTGAATATTAGGTCACCCAAATGAAGTATCTTTAAGTTGAATAGCAGTAGTCAGCGGAACAGGCAAGTTTCTCTGAACCTAACTTGTATTCTATTTGGGCAAGTTATTTATGTAGAATCTGAAATTTATTTCAAAATGCATGATGAAATAATTATTAATAATTATTTCATATCTATATTGTTATTGACAATCGCACTTAGGTGCATTTGCATGACTGTTCACGTTATGAATTGTTTAAAGAGAAATATCTATGTTATTTATTTCAGCTATATATTGCATGTGATATTATGACTGTTCTTGTTATGAATTGTTCTAAGTGAAGATTCTATGCCAATTGTTTCGGCTAGACCATGTACGATTTAAATTCATAAATCTGAATATTATTGAAGTTAGTCCAAACCATATTGTTGTGGTGCGGAATTGTTGGGTCGCCGGTCGGAACTTGTTTTTGTTCTGTTTTTATGTTTTTATATTTAATGAGTTCCGACCTCGACGAGTTCGTTTGAATGAACAAAACACGCAAGTATACGCGGTCAACAAGTAATAAAGAGTAAGTAGAGTATCGATCCCACGAGGAATTATTAACAAAAATTGCCAAACACAAACTTATAATCAATTCAATCCTATTTAAATGAATGATTAATTATTTTTTTTATTTAAACTAATACTAGCTACTGAAAATAATTAAATATAGGTGAATCTAAGTATGTAACTTCCCCCAATAGTTCATTCAAGTCTCCTAACTCTCTCTGTGGCCATTCGGTCACGACGAATTGTGTACCGAGAATTCTTTATAATAGATATGGCCAACTCTCGTTGCATCATACCCAAATCCACCCAAATCCGACCCAAGGGCAACAGAAACGGGAAGGAACACCCTAACTAGGCAACTCACTATATCTCTATGAGAGTCAACACTAAAAAGGATTTGAAGAACAGATTCTCTCTTGGCTACACAAGGCGAGCTGGTATATCTGTATCCTAACTCACGAATCATAATCCCAACGCCATGTGGAATCACGAACACGTGTCATTGTATCTAGGTCTAAACTGATACTCCCTCTCTCAGTTCCGCACGAGTTACCACACTAATAACTAGGTCAGACAAATACGCGTTAGGCGTAAAATATGAAAACCCATCCACACAGCCGTAGCTGATGAATGGTCAACCGAGAACTCTCTATAGTACTAACATGCCTCTCTCGAGCACATGTAGCGATATCCTACCCAAATCCGACACAAGGCAACAGAAACGGGAAGGAACACCCAAGCTAAGAATAACAAGGGTTGAAGGTCAAGTTCTCAAAGGGTGCACATGGTGGATCGGTATATGTCTATCCTTTCCACGAATCATAATCCCAACGCCATGTGGAATCACGAACATATGTAACATACTTGGGTCAAATACTATACTCCCTCTCTCAGTTCCGTATAGGCTACTAACTAAATGCACGACCTAGAAATTAACCACAAAGCACAAATACAACAACCAATCCATATGGTGCCAACCAAAGAGAGAAATCAACTAGAACAACCTATTGGGTTCCATCACAATACTTAGATTCAATGTTTAGTTCATACTAAACAAGTAATACAACATCCACACATAATAGCAAATGAGTATAACTAGATTCAATATGAATAAAACATGTACAACTTTTACAAGTTCCAAAAATCAACATTCAAATGAATACATGAAATAGAGAGGCAAGGAAGTGAAAGAGAAAGAAGTATGAACAAACTCCCTAAATCGTGGAATCAAGTTGATGTAGGAGCTCCATGGAATCACCAAAATGGCCTCCCAAAGTTGCCCTAGCCGCTCCCTCTCGGAAGAAATCGGATATGTTATGTTTTAGGGCTCAAAAAGTGGCTTTTATAGCACTCTGTTCGTGGCTTGACTGGCGCACGGCTCAGTTGCGCCGCACCCTAGTGCAAAATGGGCGCAGCTGCGCCAAATCTTGGATTTCCTGGCAAATGGCGCAGCTGTGCCTCTCCATAGTACAAAATGGGCGCAGCTGCGCCTTAGTGCAGAAAAGTGACAGTTGGCTGCTTCAGGATCGTTTTGTATTTTGGGCGTAACTTCTTCATACGAACTCCGATTTAGGAAATTCAAGATGTTCTGGAAAGGAAATTCGTTGAGATACAACTTTCATGTTTTACCAAATTGCAGATTAAAAACGGATCCATGTCAAAAGTTGGCCTCAATAGGCTGCTGCTGCATTTCTTTGTATTTTTGGTGTAGCTTTTGCGTCCAATCTCCGATCGCGTTAATTCAAGATGTTTTGGAAAGCTGAGGAGAATTTCTACGACTTTCATATTTTGCAAAAGTGGAGATTCAGAATGGATCAAGGTCGAAAGTTGTCCGTCATTTAAACGGCACGCCAAAAACGCAAACCAGGCAAACCAAGTCATGAACAAGCAAGCCCTTATTATAATTTCTGTAATACAACATAAAACACATAAAAAGTAATAGAAAGACACATTCTATAATAATATGGTAAAAAGACGCGTAAATGAACAGAAAATACGTAAACTTACTATAAAACCTAAATTACAACAAATACGTAAAAACACATAGAAACTAACATAAATACTTAAAGATAAGCAATTTATCAAGCTCAATTGTACTCAATTCGTAGGTATAAATAGCACTTATCAAATACCCCCAAACTTAAACCATTGCTTGCCCTCAAGCAATACAAATACAAACTAAATAAAGAAAAATTAGCAAAATACATAGATAAAAATAAAAAAAATTCTACCAGTTAAAAATCACAGAAAATACTCGAAGATTTGCACATTATCAAGGTTAGGAGTACTCTATGCATATAACATTTAATAACCAATACCTCCAAACTTAAACATTTGCTTGTCCTCAAGCAAAACAACACTGACTATACAAACAACAACATAAAACTTGAGCAGTGAGTTAATAAGAAAGAACATTGTGGCCTCAAGATTATTTCAAGTTATAATTATAAGAAAATCTCAAAACCTTGCAAAGTCTAGACTCTCAACTCACATATCAGTCAATACACACTTATGACCCCCGTGTGTGTGTGTGAACCATCTGCAACAACAAATCATCACGTAGAGGGGTGGTGTAGACAAATTACCTTAAGAAAGAAATCGAAAACTTAAAACCACATGCACATGACATCACTCTCCACTAGTCCCAGCAGATAAGTCAAAACAAAACTAATCTTGACATGTGCAATGTCTCATTCCATTAGGCTATACAGAGTTACCCATGTAACGAGCGTTTGACCAATGACTCCTAAACCAGTTGGCTTTAGGGCATTAGGTGTAAAGACACCCCTAAGGGCCTAATAACTCGAGTAACAGAGGCCACAAAACTCGACTAGTCAAGTAAATTATTATATTTATTACTATCAATACTTTTCTTTTTCTTTTTCTTTCTTTTTCATTTTTTGCTTCTTTTTTTTTTTTTTTTTTTTTTTTTGTTTTTGTTTTTTTTATTTATTTTTTTATTTTTATGTGAGTGCGTTTTACGCTCCATCTCACGCTACTACAACATAAACATATCAAACATGAGAAGTCGTTTTGAGTGATGCATATACAAGTTTTAAAGTAAAAGATTGTCTCATTAAGCAAGTAGTCATATAAACCGCCTCAAAGTAAACAACTTATTCAATACAGATGGTTATGTGCTCGAAGAAAATGGATCACAAGTTATGTAAACCAACAGTAAGCCAAGCACACAGACGAAGCGACGTTTATCAATTTTCTACGAGTTATAACTCAAATAATCAATGCCTGATCCTCGATTAACATTCAATCAGGTTAACTCAATGCTCAAGAGACACAATCTATACTACAACGACTCAAAACGAAAAACAAAAAACACATACAACATATATTAACAACACATAGACGAACCCAGTTTCGTAGGGAGTACGATTGCACTTAGCACGTGCAACAAGCCGTTAAACCTCAAGGTTACCCAAGAGGACGAGTTTTGTCTCGTGAGGGTTTGCAGAGAATATACCCACAAAATTCAAACAAGATAGCAACATCAAAGCAACATATTGAAAGACCCCTAAACTTGGAATTGACAAGTCCATAATGTAAACAATAAAGGAATTGAAGTGCAGAGGACTTCTCTGAAACATATGTCAGTTGTCGCCAAAAGCAACCGACTTCCATAATCCCGCTAAGATGCGCTACCTAGAAAACAAAACAAAATAAGTACATAAATAAATAAATAAATAAATAAATAAAAGAAAAAGTATTTTTGTATTTTTAAAGTTTTGTATTTTTTTTTTTTATTTTAATTTTAATTTATTTTTTTTTTGATCCCTCTCTGGCGCAGCTGCGCTGAAAATGTACTGCATCAGGGAGCAGCTGCGCAGCGTGGCTGAAAAAAGGGCCTCAGGAGCAAAGGCGCAGCTTCGCAGTAAATGGTCATGGGAAGGGCGCAGCTGCGCTGTCCGGCAGAGGCAGAGGTGCAGGGGAATGGCGCAGCTGCGCTGAATTTGTACTGTGCAACGGCGCAGCTGCGCTGTTTGGCAGAAAATGGGTCTCGGCTCTGGAAGAGGGCGCAGCTGCGCGGGAATTGGCCTGCATAGTGGCGCTGCTGCGCCGTGCATCAGTCATGCATTCTGCTGTTATTTTTCCTACTGCACACTTCCATTTTTTGGCCAGACATTGCACAGTTCCACCAATATCAATTAAACCTAAGAGAGACCAAAAATGGACTATTAAGACTACTAAATCTACAAAAAAATAAAAATAAAAATTCTACTTAATATTTAATGCAAATAAGAATTAAACAGGGAGGGAGAAAGAGTGAATGAGGTGTCTCCCATCGAGCGCTTGGT
This sequence comes from Hedera helix, assembly GCA_947179155.2. NCBI lineage: Eukaryota > Viridiplantae > Streptophyta > Magnoliopsida > Apiales > Araliaceae > Hedera > Hedera helix. Next base: position 24,902,239 of record OX359276.1, on the reverse strand, counting down.
TTATAGTCCTGTAGCTGGACTTCTTCATATCAACGCTAGCTAATCCCTCTTCGATAATTGAGGAACCCTCCATCCGTTGGAAGCAATTCATTATTTGGGAGGTTCCCATTCGTGATAGCCACAAAGTCTAAGTCACCTAGCTTGCTCTTTGTAGGTAGATTCCCCATTTCAACGGTCAAATAGCTAGGTGCTTCTTCCATTGTGTTTGTGACCATATTGGGGGATTGAAGATTATCAAACACAATGGGCTCTTCCTCTATCTTCTCTTCTTCAACCCACCATGGCTCCACATTTGAACTAGCTCTCATGTCATAAAGAGCCTTGCCAACGACATGACTACCAAATGGGCATGCTTTTGCAAATCTGATCGGATTCTTGAACTTTGGTGGAGAAAGCTCTTGGGGCACTAACAAGGTCGGCGCATCTTCATTGGAATGCACATATATTTCTTCGCCGACTGTGTTAACCATATCCCCACTCTTCTCCTCCATATCACTCTCTTATGGCTCGTCCAATTGCAGATTTGGCACGGGTACTCCATCAGCCTCGGAATCCATGTCATGAGGCCAAGTGTCTTGAGGACTGTTGTTTAAGGCTTTGAACATTTTCTCCATTTGGTCCTCAAGATTTCGAATGGAAGCAGCTTGACTGCGCATCACTTCCTCATTCGATGCCATGTACTTGGACCACAATTCCTCTAATCTTGAATTTTCTTCATGTTGCAGTGGAGGTGGACATGAGAATTCCGGTGGGTACATATGACTTGGAGCATCGTATTGATCTTGCTGAGTGTAGCTCCATGAATCATCCGGGTGATATCCCCAATTCTGATAATAATTTTCGGGATAAGCATAGTTGTTGAGGTAATCACCCCCATACTGTACCGGTCCATAGCTGATGGTGCATTGATGACTCGGATGATTGCCAGCACAATAATCACAAAACACATCCACACTTTGAGTACGCTGCGCTCCTAGAACGTCCAACTTACTCGAAAGTGTCTCAATTTGTGCTGACAATGCAGAAATTGCATCGAGACTATCAATCCTTGTTTCCTTTGGCTGAGTCATGCTCGTGTATGGCCATTGATAATCACAGTTATCCATGGTACCTGAAAAGAGAAAAATATAGGAAGTAAAAAGAAATAAAATAAAAAGAAATGTTTAAATTAAGACTAATCTGATAGAAGCTAATGATGGCAATAATTATTAAACTAATTCCCCGGTAACGGCGCCAAAAACTTGTTGGGCCGCCGGTCGGAACTTGTTTTTGTTCTGTTTTTATGTTTTTATATTTAATGAGTTCCGACCTCGACGAGTTCGTTTGAATGAACAAAGCGCGCAAGTATATGCGGTCAACAAGTAATAAAGAGTAAGTAGAGTATCGATCCCACGAGGAATTATTAACAAGAATTGCCAAACACAAACTTATAATCAATTCAATCCTATTTAAACGAATGATTAATTATTTTTTTTATTTAAACTAATAAAAATTAAACTAATACTAGCTACTGAAAATAATTAAATATAGGTGAATCTAAGTATGTAACTTCCCCCAATAGTTCATTCAAGTCTCCTAACTCTCTCTTTGGCCATTCGGTCACGACGAATTGTCAACCGAGAATTCTTTATAATAGATATGGCCAACTCTCGTTGCACCATACCTGAATCCACCCAAATCCGACCCAAGGGCAACAGAAACGGGAAGGAACACCCTAACTAGGCAACTCACTATATCTCTATGAGAGTCAACACTAAAAAGGATTTGAAGAACAGATTCTCTCTTGGCTACACGAGGCGAGCTGGTATATCTGTATCCTAACTCACGAATCATAATCCCAACGCCATGTGGAATCACGAACACGTGTCATTGTATCTAGGTCTAAACTGGTACTCCCTCTCTCAGTTCCGCACGAGTTACCACACTAATAACTAGGTCAGACAAATACGCGTTAGGCGTAAAATATGAAAACCCATCTACACAGCCGTAGCTGATGAATGGTCAACCGAGAACTCTCTATAGTACTAACATGCCTCTCTCGAGCACATGTAGCGATATCCTACCCAAATCCGACACAAGGCAACAGAAACGGGAAGAAACACCCAAGCTAAGAATAACAAGGGTTGAAGGTCAAGTTCTCAAAGGGTGCACATGGTGGATCGGTATATGTCTATCCTTTCCACGAATCATAATCCCAACGCCATGTGGAATCACGAACATATGTAACATACTTGGGTCAAACAATATACTCCCTCTCTCAGTTCCGTATAAGCTACTAAGTAAATGCACGACCTAGAAATTAACCACAAAGCACAAATACAACAACCAATCCATATGGTGCCAACCAAAGAGAGAAATCAACTAGAACAACCTATTGGGTTCCATCACAATACTTAGATTCAATGTTTAGTTCATACTAAACAAGTAATACAACATCCACACATACATAGCAAATGAGTATAACTAGATTCAATATGAATAAAACATGTACAACTTTTACAAGTTCCAAAAATCAACATTCAAATGAATACATGAAATAGAGAGGCAAGGAAGTGAAAGAGAAAGAAGTATGAACAAACTCCCTAAATCATGGAATCAAGTTGATGTAGGAGCTCCATGGAATCACCAAAATGGCCTCCCAAAGTCGCCCTAGCCGCTCCCTCTCGGAAGAAATCGGATATGTTATGTTTTAGGGCTCAAAAAGTGGCTTTTATAGCACTCTGTTCGTGGCTTGACTGGCGCACGGCGCAGCTGCGCCGCATCCTAGTGCAAAATGGGCGCAGCTGCGCCAAATCTTGGATTTCTTGGCAAACGGCGCAGCTGTGCCTCTCCATAGTACAAAATGGGCGCAGCTGCGCCTTACTGCAGAAAAGTGACAGTTGGCTGCTTCACGGTCCTTTTGTATTTTGGGCGTAACTTCTTCATACGAACTCCGATTTAGGAAATTCAAGATGTTATGGAAAGGAAATGCGTAGAGCTACAACTTTCATGTTTTACTAAATTGCAGATTCAAAACGGATCCATGTCAAAAGTTGGCCTCAATAGGCTGCTGCTACATTTCTTTGTATTTTTTGTGTAGCTTTTGCGTCCAATCTCCGATTGCGTTGATTCAAGATGTTTTGGAAAGCTGAGGAGAATTTCTACAGCTTTCATATTTTGCAAAAGTGGAGATTCGGAATGGATCAAGATCGAAAGTTGTCCGTCATGTAAACGGCACGCCAAAAACGCGAACCGGGCAAACCAAGCCATGAACAAGCAAGCCCTTATTATAATTTCTGTAATACAACATAAAACACATAAAAAGTAATAGAAAAACACATTCTATAATAATATGGTAAAAAGACGCGTAAATGAACAGAAAATACGTAAACTTACTATAAAACCTAAATTACAACAAATACGTAAAAACACATAGAAACTAACATAAATACTTAAAGATAAGCAATTTATCAAGCTCAATTGTACTCAATTCGTAGGTATAAATACCACTTATCAGGAATCTGATGGGATAAGCTGAAATGAACAGAGCATTATAAGTGGATAAGCTTACGGTCGGATGGAACATTCTCGATCAAAACGAACTAGATGGTTATATTGTGCACTCTATAAACGTACGATAGGCTGATCACCTAGAGTACCCATCACCGGATATGTCAATCGAAATGATTGTTAATATTTAAAATGAACTGGCAGTCTTCTGTCTACAGGGTATTGTAAATACTCAAAACGTATGTTCATGGTCTTGGGACCTTTTTCAGCATGATGAAGCAGTATGTTAAATAAATTGAATTTTGTTATTGAAAGTTGCATGTCTTCACAATTATTGTATATTGTTGAAGTTTCCAGAGCTAAATCTTTTTCATTCATGATATATCTTTTATTGTTTAATTAAACTTGCTGAGCAAAGTAGTTGCTCACCCTTGCTATATCATGACCTATTTTTCAGTTAACCCGAAGAACCTAAGAAGTGCAACAACAAAGTAAATGTGAACGAGTAGAAGTAACTAGATGCTATTTCTAAGTGGTAAACCTTTTTGTATTATAAGGTAATGTTTATGTATTAAGGTTAGTGGAACCTGGGATTGATGGTACGAATTGTAATACAATTATGTATATTTTTCGCGAGCTATTGAAGATGTATTTTATGAATGTTTGACAAGTGTTGAATAGTGAGCACCGAACCCGAGGTTCAAAGGACTCGGATTTGGGGGCGTCACAGGTTGGTATCAGAGCTGTAGGTTATAAACCTTAGGTGGAAAAAAAAAACCTTAGGGTTATGACCGTAGTGAAGATAAGAAAACTCATAAAGAGTTTAGGAGATGAATTGTGGAAATTCATCAAGTAAAAAAGGTTATGTGTATGTAAGAAATGATCTGTTATTAGATCAGAAGAGTATGAGGATTTGGAAGATATTCCGAAAGTTAGAGTTAAGCAATGATGAAGAAAAGAGAGTAATGATTGAGAGATACTTATTCTATGGAGAATAGATAAGAAGAAGTGATCAGTTGTAAATGTGGCTAAAGTATAATAGAAGAAAATGATGTTAAGAGATAAATGAGTGATTCGAGGACATTAAAGATATCTTAAGAAGATTGATCTATATGGATCGGTGGTAGTAATGATGATCAGAGTAAATAGATATGAAATGATGGGTTAACCAAATAAATTGATGAAGAGTTAAAAGAGTTATAGAAGAATGAGCAGATTTTTGGAGTCAATCGTAAAAGCAGATAATGATGAAGTGATTGAGGAAAAATAGAATGATTGTAGAAAGAAATAAGCATGATAAAGAATTACATAAGTATGATAATAGTGTATATTGAGGAGTCTAACTTTGGAAGTATATATATCTTTGGGAGTTTGACTTTGGAGAATATGTTTGAAGAATTACGTTTTCGAAAGTTATTTTAGAAGATTAAAAATCGGATGATTTTCTAATCTGTAAGTTGAATTTTATCTATGAGAATGATGGAAGAAGTTATAAAATTTTGAAAATCCCAATTTTGGAGTTAAGAACGGGATATGTTATGTATTTAGCATGGTGCCGAGAACAAGTATGGTACTAAGTACTAATGTGATACATATTAAAATGTTTATTAAATATGCAAATGGATGATAGAGAGACAAGGTGATGATAGTATGAAAGTTTGAAGAATGTAGAGTGAATGAGAAGATCGAGATATAGCGTTTAGGCTATAAAACGATTTGAAGATAGGTGACTAATAATTGTGCGTAGGAATAGTAAGCAAAAGAATGCTTAAAAGTGTGTAGCTGTATAAATGATGGGGTACTACGTACCAAGGAAGGGTATATTAACAAATTTTAAGTGATGGATTATGTGTTGGCATTAAAAGTATATGCCTAAAATCTATAGAGAGGTAATAATACTACCGTATTATGCCAAACGAGAATGTCAAGTGAAAGTTCTAAAGAAAGAATACTCTAAACAATAGTGAAGAAAGTTAAGGAATTACACCATAATTCCTTATAAACAATTAATGAGTCTAATAGTGGACGCTTTTGAGGAATGAATCAATGCAATTGGAGAAATCCAGAGGCAAGAAAGAAATTAATTTATGTATAAGAGATATCTGAAAGAGGACATCAAAGAAGTGTTAAAAGACATCTTGCAATAAGATTGTTGAATAGTATAATAAGATCGTGAAATGATCTACGAAGACGAACTCGTGAGGAGTTATGTGTTAAAATATGGATTAAGAAAATTCATATTAAGTTAATAAGAAAATTAGAGGTTGTAGATTTTATTTGAGGACTCATATTAGTGGTTGAGTTGTGCGATTTCTTGTATGGACGGGGAATTAGTGATTGGTTTTAGAACCGCTTAGCTTTCTATAGTAATATAGTGGCTGAGTTGACCAATTTCTTGTATGGGCAGGAGATTGTGTTTGGTTCGACAACCACTTAGCTTCCTAATTATGATAATCATTGAAATCTTAGGTCGCGCTATTTGATGTATATATGGTGAGAAGGTGAGTCTTTTCTCATAGTATATCGGATAGGTAGAGAATGTTGAGATTAGGTGCGTGTTCTTAAAACTCACACGTATGGTAAGTTCGTGACTCATAATTGTATGGTGGAGCCCCTCAGCGAATGGACGATTAAGGTCTGACTAGGATAAGTTCCTCAAGCCATGCGATTGTGGTAAGTTCTTGAACTCATATTGTGTGGTAAGTTCGATGAACAATTTATGATGGAGGTTAGAACAAGGTCATAGATAAAGATTTAAGAGTTATCAGTAAATGGAAAATGGTGTACGACCCAGTATTATTTTTCTAAATAGTACTGGTAGGTTGTAATAGATAGTAATGCTTGACATCGATGATTAGGCTATGATCTGAAACATCATAAGATGGATGATTGTGTATGTGGCAGCATAATTATCAAAATTCTAAGAGAATCGTTTAAGTACGATTATCAGAGAAGGAAGTGAGTATAGGTTTTAAAGATACAGAAATCTCAGAAAGATGAAGAAAGGAAGAAGCTGACAAACAGTATGAGAAATTATCGAGAGTATGAAGATATGGAGATGGATAAGCTTAATGAAGAAAATGTTGAGGAATAAATGACAAGGGTTAGCATGGTAGTAAATCCTACTAGATAAAGAACGATTAAAAGAGAGTAGTGACACACGACTTAGCAATCAAGTACGTGTAAGAAACATAAAAAGAATATGGCATTTGAGTTATTAAGATCATTGGTAAGAAATGTAAAATATGTATATAAAAGGAAAGAAGAAGTGAATAAGAGGATTCAGAGGCATCATGTAATTATAAATCCCAAACTCTAGGAGTATGTGGGATATGTGGTTGAGATAAATCCTGACTTTTGTGGTCAGTATGGGATATGATCATTTAATTATGAACGTTTTAGAGTGTAATGTGCTAAGGCACTACTGTTTGTGTATAAATATAAATGCGTAATATTTATATGCTTTGAGGTACTTAATGTGAGCATTAAATAGTAAATGCTATAAGAATGATTGTAATAGTCAAAAAAGTATGATAATAACGTCAGATTTGTTTTAAAAACAGGCAATGCCGCCACGTAGACAATCCCGAAACCCAAGAGCAAAAGGATCAGTTAATAATGAAGAAGGTCAGGTGGACCCAATGCAAACTTTTGTTAATATGTTACCAGAAGCAATTCAAAACTGAACTCCAGTAGTAGGAAGTTCGCTGGTAAATCAATTGGCGAACTTTAAGGATTTTAAAATAGTAGGACCACCGGAGTTTCGAGGAACAATAGATCCGATCGAAGCTCAGACGTGGATAGAAGAGATGGAGAAAGTGTTTGAAGTTACGCGTGTTGCGGAGGAACAGAAGACAGCATTTGCCACCTTCATGATGAAGGGAGAGGCTAATTATTGGTGGAAGGCTAATAAAAATCGAGCAGGAGGAGAAATTGTTACGTGGACTCGATTTAAGGAGTTATTCTTTGAAAACTATTTTTCAAATAGTACTCAAACAATGATGGAAGTGAAATTTTTAGAACTCAAACAAGGGAACATGACGGTAACAGAATATGCCACCAAGTTTAATGAACTAGCGAGATTTGCGCCACATCAAGTGGACACGGAAGAACGAAAGACAAGAAGGTTTGAACAAGGATTTAATCCATGGATCTACAGTAAGGTTTCAATTCTTCAGATCAACACATTTTCAACAATGTTGGAGAAGGCAATCATAGCAGAAGGCGGGAGAGAATCTTTGTCAAAGTATAATCAGGAGAGGAAAGGAAAGAATAGTGAAGAAGAAAATGGTGAATGTAGTAGCGGAGGTTGTAACGCTCAGAAACGAAAGAGGAACCACAAAAATGGTGAGAATGATCAAAGAAAAAGCAAACGAAAAATAGAAACTTGTGAAAATTGTGGAAAGAACCACATAGGAGTATGTCTAAAAGGGACAGATAGTTGTTATAGATGTAGAGGGAAAGGACACGGTGCTTTGAACTGTCCGGGTCCAAGAAGGAGTAGGAAGTGTTTTATTTGTGGAAGAATGGGTCATCCATTTAAGGACTGCCCGAAGAAAGAAAGCAAGACGAGAAGAAATACCAGAGACATGATGACAGGTATTTTTCGATCAATAATATAATTGTTTAGGTATTATTTGATTTGAATATTATCTGTCTGAGAATTTCACTAAATAAAAAGAATTTCTCGAAGAAAGTAGAATACTTTATTAAAATGAAGTGTCTTTAAATCAAAGGATTGTGTTAGGAAGATGAAGAATAAGTTGTCCAAAAAATTAATTCGGATATATGAGGAAAAGAGTCAGGAAAAGAACAGATGATAAGAAAATCTTAAGAAATCTTATAACGGTGATTCTGGGGACAGAATCCTTATAAGGAGGGGTGAATGTAATGACCGAGAAAATTACGAACCCAATTTTTTATTTATTTAATTATATCCATAAAAAAATATGAGGTATGAAGTATGTGTATATGTGATAAGTTGTATGGTGAGAGGTACTAAATTAGTTAATTAAATTAATTAACTAAAGAAAGAAAAAGATTTCAAGAGAAGCTTATGTGATGAAATCACAAAGCTTGAATGTTGGTCTTGTATGGCAATTAAGAAGCTTTATAATGAACAAGTTAATTACTTGTTTGAATAATGAGAAAGAAGAGGCAAGTGAATTATTTAAGATAACTCAATGTGAGAATAATTGTTTGTGTATGGTTAACTATATTATAAACCCAATTTGATAATAAGGGTTAGTGAATGAATTTAATCAAGTCAAAATACTTATATTATTATGTGTTAGGGTTTATTAAAACAAACCCAAGAATTTATGGTGTTATGTAAGCTAATTTAATTAAGGAGTCCAATGAACTTATAAATAGCAAATCTAATTGGATTATAATTTTAAATCCAAATGAGTTGTTAAACTAGGCCAATTAAATTTACCTAGTAGCCTAAGTAATTAAATTAAACCTTAGTCCATGTAATTAATTAAATAAGCCCAATGTTTATTTTAATTAAAGGTAGCATAGTTATTTAAATGTCAGCCCAATGTGTTAATTAAATTAAGCTCAACCAATTAATTGGATGAGCCCAATATATTATATCCTAGAGTCCAAAGTGGAGCCCAATAGGAAGTCAAAATATTGGTCAAACATTATATATATGTATATATATAAATAGATGTATATATGTATAATAAATGTAATAAAAATAAAGCAAAAATGGGGGATTAAATCCCATTTTGCTGATATTTAAGGGGGGCCCGCATGGGGTGGCTTGATTTTGCAAGGTTGCTTCTTCCACAATTCTTTCCATAGTTGGCCAACCACCCTAGTCATTCCAATTGATCATTCATGCAATAGTAACCTCACTTAAGCTCCTAATTTCACCAACACAAGATGATTAGTAGGTTGATGAGGGATTAGTAATGTGCTATAGATAGAGTTCTACTCTTAGTTGTTATGTTGGTTAGATCATTTGTAGCATTTCTTAGAGAGAAAATAGAGAGCATTTTCAAGAGAGAAAGAAAGAATACACTTGTGAGTGTGAGAAATTTCTACAAGAAGGGTTTGGTGAATGTCAAGTAGCATCATCACATACTTTGGTGGGAGAAGAAGAAGAGCACACAAATCTAAAAGGTTTAAAAGTGCTCTAACCTTCCCGTATTTCATTTTTGTAGCCTAGATCGATTTTGAACGGTTAAAATCTATTTTTAACCGATCAAAACTTGTTTTGATGGTCTAGAAGTCTTAAACTATGTGATATATGTATATTCATAGTTTGATGTGTTTATATCATGATTTGGTATGTGTGGTATTCTTAAAAATGGTAGAAATGTTCATATCGAACTTTACCGGTAAAACCCTAAGTGGTTCGATCTTTAAATTTTGTGTCAAACGTTTGCAAAAATATTATTGAACCATGAAATATTGTAAAACAAAAAGTTAGAAGAATAACAACACTAAGTTGGTGTCATTTGGATGTATAGAGTTTATTTTATTCAAGTTTGAACCATTAAAATCAAGGATTTGTGATTTTAGTTTTCACTTTGTCCTTGTGAGTAGTTTTTAGTCTAGTTTCGTTTGGAATTTGGAATTGTGATACAAAGAGAAATTGTAGAGGGGGAAATTCGGATGAGAATGGACTCAAGAATCACCCAAAAATGTTTTAAAATAAAGAAGTTATGGCTGTCGGAGCGTCAGAGGGTCGGGCAGTCCAAATTAGGGTTTCTGAAAATTGGCCGAGCGCCTACCAAGCGCCTAGGCGCTTGAACCGGCTGTCTCTGGGGGCAGACTTGGGTCGGGTCGGGTCGAGTCGGGTCGGTCCGGGTCGGGTTTTATTGAAAAATTTAAGTGTAACTAAGTGTAAAATGAAGGTATTTGTGTATTGAACCAATATATGGAATTTATTTATACTTAATGGGTAGCAAAATATTTAAAATAAAGATTAATGTTAACACCATTAAAAAGTTAACTATTGGCATTGTTTAAAGATTTTTATTAAAATATTATTAAATGATTAGTAATATTAGTATATGATTAAAAAATTATTAAATGATTAATAATGATTGTTAATGTTTAAAATATTATTAAATGGTTAATAATATTAGTAAATAATTAAAATATTATTAAATGATTAATAATATTAATGAATGATTAAAATATTATTAAATGGTTAATAATATTAGTAAGATTAATAGAATATTATTAAATGATTAATAATATTAGTAAGAATTAAAATATTATTAAATGGTTAATAATATTAGTAAGTTAATAAAATATTATTAAATAGTTAATAATATTAGATAATGAATAAAATATTATTAAATGGTTAATAATATTAGTATATGAATAAAATATTATTGAATAATTAATAATATTAGATAATGAATAAAATATTATTAAATGGTTAAAAATATTAGTAAGTTAATAAAATATTATTAAATGATTAATAATATTAGTAAGTTAATAAAGGATTTAAATATTATTAAATGGTTAATAGTATTAGTATACGAATAAAATATTATTAAATAGTTAATAATATTAGATTATGAGTAAAATATTATTAAATGGTTAATAATATTAATGAATGATTACAATATTATTAAATGGTTAATAATATTAGTAAGATTAATAGAATATTATTAAATGATTAATAATATTAGTAAATTAGTAGAATATTATTAAATGATTAATAATATTATTAAAGGATTAATAATATTATTGAGAGGATAAAATATTATTAAATGGTTAATAATATTTATAAATGATTAAGATATTATTTGATAATTAATATCATTGGTGATAGTGTAAAGCATTATTTAATAATGTTAATAAGTGTTTGAGATAATAAAGAGATTAAGAGGATTATTATATGGTTAATAATATTGAGAAACTAAGTGATTTATTATTGAAATAATAAATGGTTAAAATATTATTATACGATTAATAATATTATATGTAGTATTTATATATTATCAAAGGAGATAATATTATAAAGAAATGAAGTGATGGTTATGTGAGTTCAAATATTATCAAGGGATTGATAATATTATTAAGAGTTTTAAGGTTATGATTAAGTGATAGATGATTTAAGACATATATGTTAAGGTTATTAATGTTAAATAAACCTATATGTGTTATGCTAATTGGAGGATCAATGTTGTTGAATATTAGGTCACCCAAATGAAGTATCTTTAAGTTGAATAGCAGTAGTCAGCGGAACAGGCAAGTTTCTCTGAACCTAACTTGTATTCTATTTGGGCAAGTTATTTATGTAGAATCTGAAATTTATTTCAAAATGCATGATGAAATAATTATTAAGAATTATTTCATATCTATATTGTTATTGACAATCGCATTTAGGTGCATTTGCATGACTGTTCACGTTATGAATTGTTTAAAGAGAAATATCTATGTTATTTATTTCAGCTATATATTGCATGTGATATTATGACTGTTCTTGTTATGAATTGTTCTAAGTGAAGATTTTATGCCAATTGTTTCGGCTAGACCATGTACGATTTAAATTCATAAATCTGAATATTATTGAAGTTAGTCCAAACCATATTGTTGTGGTGTGGAATCTGATGGGATAAGCTGACATGAACAGAGCATTATAAGCGAATAAGCTTACGGTCGGATGGAACATTACCGATCAAAACGAACTAGATGGTTATATTATGCACTCTATAAACGTACGATAGGCTGATCACCTAGAGTACCCATCACCGGATATGTCAATCGAAATGATTGTTAATATTCAAAACGAACTGGCAGTCTTCTGTCTACGGGGTATTGTAAATACTCAAAACGTATGTTCATGGTCTTGGGACCTTTTCAGCATGATGAAGCAGTATGTTAAGTAAATTGAGTTTTGTTATTCAAAGTTGCATGTCTTCACAATTATTGTATATTGTTGAAGTTTCAAGAGCTAAATCTTTTTCATTCATGATATATCTTTTATTGTTTAGTTAAACTTGCTGAGTAAAGTAGTTGCTCACCCTTGCTATATCATGACCTATTTTTCAGTTAAGCCGAAGAACCTAAGAAGTGCAACGACAAAGTAAATGTGAACAAGTAGAAGTAACTAAATGCTATTTCTAAGTGGTAAACCTTTTGTATTATAAGGTAATGTTTATGTATTAAGGTTAGTGGAACCTGGGATTGATGGTACGAATTGTAATACAATTATGTATATTTTCCGCGAGCTATTGAAGATGTATTTTATGAATGTTTGACAAGTGTTGAATAGTGAGCACCGAACCCAAGGCAAGGGACTCGGATTTGGGGGCGTCACAGGTTAAGCATACCCGACATGTCCAAACTGTATTTGGGCTAGGGTTTTTGTCCGGAACTTAAGGGTTCGTTTATCGGACAACTAAAGAGTTAATAATTTGAAGTTAAGGTCTTAAGTTAAGACTAATTAATAGTCATTGTAACTAATGATTATGTCAATTCTATATATAAATTGTAGGTTGAACAAGAGACGCAAATAAGCGTAGATGGTAGAAGCGACCAAGCAATTTTTTCAGAACTTGCTCCTATGTGCCTTAACATGCTATTATATGATATTAAATTGTTAATAGAAAGATATTGATGATAATTGTGATATGCATGATGTATGATTACATGTAGATTATGTATAAATATGAAGCATGAATTGCTAGATGTTATATGTAATGCATGAGCAGTATGACATAAACTGAAATGCATGAAAAGCATGATGTAAGTATAAATTGCAGAGTATATGTGAAGCATGTAATGTGTTATGTGTAATTGTTAAACTTGCTGAGCCGTCTTGCTCACTCTTTGCTTAAACCAACATTTTCAGATAGTACAAGTATTTGAAGTCTTGATAAGGATCAAGAAACAGGAATGCATATTACATTCACTGAAGGTCTAGCACGACCATTGTAGATATCAGTCCGAATTAGACAGGTAAAATGATTATGTAGTATAAGAATTGGTTGGTATGTAATATGAGTGTTAAATACTCAAATTGATTGTAATAGAATGTCGTATCATATATGATATTGAGACATATTAAGAATTTATAAAGATTGCGATTCTGGAATAGAAAGAGATGTTGTAAAATTGTTAAGAAATGATTATTTGGCAATTATAATATTGTTGTAAGTTATGAACAATAAGAAAAATGTTGTACTCGTGTTGAACCGGATTCGAGGTTCGAGGGACCCGGATTCGGGGTCGTCACAATGGAATTGTTATAATTTTTATGGAAAATAATATTTGAGAAACGTAAACATATTAATTAAATATGTTGTACATGTAACGAAGTGAAAAAGTATGAAAATTAATTTTTATAAGCTGTATATGTTATTTTATTAATTTTTGAAGTATAAAATACCTCATATAATTACATGCATGTCATTATGCATGTACAAAAATTGTCAAGTAAATAACCTAAAAAATGTATAAATATTACTTATAAATCATTTTATCAATTTTAGTGAATTAAAATAAATATTTTAAGAACTTTACGTAAATTATTTATTACATGAAATAACTATATAATGTATTAAAATAATTATTTAAGCTTGTTTTTTTTTTAAACCGAGAGCTTGAAATGGTTGAGGCGGTGGACATGTGGGAGTGTTCAATTTGGTTATGTATTACCTTAAAAAAACAATAGAAAAACAAAACAAAACAAAACAAAACAAAAGCAACAAAAAACACAAAGCAAAAACAAAACAAAATACACTCTCTCTCTCCATTTTCATCTCCACCAAAGCCATCATCGCCAGCGAGCACCACCACCGCCAAGGGAGGAAATTATGGTGTCATCCAAGTGTAGAAAAAGTTTCAAAGGAAAGTTTGCAAGCTTAAGGAAATAAAAACTATTTTAATTGCATTATATTAGTATTTTTGGTGATAAACTAATTTTGTGAAAAATTAGTTAATAATTAGAATAATTAATGTTAATGATTCTTAAAGGTATATATGTGGATTATATGATGTTTAGAGTAATTATTGTGGAAAAAGTTGGATCAAAAATATGAAATTTATAATTTAGAATGAGCAGTCCCGAACAGTAGCGATTTTGTACATTTCGGTGCATAATTTGAAAAATTTTCTTCTACAAAGTTGTAGAGAATTAAATTTCGTGTGAAATGGACTTAAAATTCATAATTTTTTGATAAACAAGCTAATTTCTATGAATTTCGGAAGATTTAGCACAGTGAAACGTGATCTGTCCAAATCTTGTATATTTTGGTGCAGAATTTGAAAATTTTTCCTTCTACAAAGTTGTAGAGAAATAAATTTCGTGTGGAATGTACTTAAGATTTGTAATTGTCGGATAAACGCGCTAATTACTGTGAATTTTGGAAGTTTCATTGCATTAAAATATTAAAATTTAATTATTAAAAATATTTTGTGCTGAAATCATTTCTGGACAGAAATATTGTAATATTATGTTTGATTTTTCTAAAAATATTGGTGAATTATTGTGGAGCATGGGTATTTATTGTATTTTATGGCTATTTAAAATTAATGTAAAAATAAGTGAAAATTCATAGAAAATTCTATGAATGTTGAAAAATTATGAAACTTGGTGAAAATTTTTATAATAATGTAAGATAAATATTGATGGTGTTTGGGGGATACAAAAGTATGTTGAGTGATTATTTATATTTTTAAAGCTATTAAATAATAATTTTTTTATATATATAAATAATTACAAAAAATTGTCGGATAATCCCGAAATTTTGAAAGATTCGTTGAAAATTCTAGAATATTATTCTAGAGCCTTTATAAGGTTTAGTAGACTCATGAGATGTCGAAATATTATAGGTCGCATGTTGACTAGCTAAAAAATAATAATAAGCATAATAGTTTTACGTGAGGGTCGAGAATTGACCGAGAAAATTTATTTATACATTTATAGTATGATATTGGTAATTAATGTTTAGATATCACTGAAATGTGAATTATGGATTTTGAATTAAGATTTTAGATCCGAACAAGCTGGAGTGACTTAACTCCGTAATTACAAGTTAAGCCGGGACATTGTGATACTCGAGACAAGTTCTTCAGTACTCGATGTTAATTGTTTATCTGTTACTTTATATTAACTTTTATTCGAATGCATATAAAATTATGTGTTATGTGATTCATTGCTAATATGACCGCGATGTGCATTCGGTGCAATTAAGTGACTATATGTGAAATTGTTCAACTTCTTCTTTAGATAATTGTTAATCTGAGTTATATATGACGCACGTGAAATATATTACTTTAGGAGAAGCACAACACATGATTTATGACACACACAGAGCATGTTATGTTATGTGTTGTGTGCACACTGTTGAACTTGCTGAGCCCTAGTGCTCATTCTTGCATTAACATAAATTTTGCAGGTAAAAATGAAACTTCAGATGTATTAAATCATGACTAGGTATTATGTGCGACATCAAGGAAAGTTGCAAATGTAATTGCTATATATATTTTATTTGTATATAGAATCTGGATACGGATAAATTAGTGGAATGAGTGGTTATAATTTATGAGTTATATATATGTCGAATCCTGATCGGATAAATAATGTTTAGTTATGTATTTTGATTATTCAAGAATATTTATCATGAAAGAAAAGGAAAAGTAAAAGTTGTAATCTAGGGACTAGGATAGAGATGCTAAGTTTTTAAATGATAAAATATTTGATATAATGATAAATAAAAAAAATTATACAAAAAAAATTGGTAATTGATGATTGTGAAGTCAATTAATGGTTAAATAAGGTGATTAAAGATTTATTAACGAACCGAAATTTGGACGTAAGAAAGACAATGTGTAATAAATATGAAATTTAAGGTAATAAGGTTTGTCGAATTTCGGGGTCATTACAAATGATACCTGACACCACATCTTTTGATGTCACTGCATCCTGCACGGTCATATTGAAGGTGCGTGTTGTCGGTTTCCCTGGCTGAATAGGTCCGCCAATTGTCAACTTCCCACTTGTATTCCTTTTGCTTCTACTTCCCCTATCAACTTTCTTCTTTGGACAATCTTTAATTTAATGCCCCATTTCTTCGTAATTAAAACATCCTTTGCTTGACTTCGAGATTAGACAGTTAGGTGCAATGTGTCCTTCTTGACCACAACTGAAACATACATTCTTCCATTTCAAACATACTCCTGAGTGTCCCTTCCTACAAGTAGCACACGATTCCATTTTCTTCTTCTGTTCTCCTTGTTTGCTTCCAGAAGTGTTGGTGTTGTTACTGTTCCATTTTCATTTGTTGAAATTAGTTCCCCCACTGCTTCCCTCTCTATTTACTCAATTTCCTTTCTTGCCTTATTCCTCTTGTTTATACTTGGTTAAGGCGCCACTGCCTCCTTCAGCTAGAATGGCTTTCTCTATTACCCCAGTAAAGGTCCCAATTTGAAACATTGAAACCTTGCCATAAATCCATGGCTTCAATCCACATTCAAAACATTTTGCTTTTCTCTGTTCCGTGTCTACTTGATGTGGAGCAAATCTTGCTAACTCGTTGAACTAAGCCGCATACTCGGCAACAATCATATTCCCTTGCTTTTAATTCCAAGAATTGCACTTCTATCATATCTTGAGTTACTGGAGGAAAGTAAGCCTAAAAGAATATTTCTTTGAATCTCTCCCATCATGCCATTCCTGTTCCCAATCTTCCTTTGTTACTTCTTCACCAATAATTTGTTTTTCCTTTTAACATGAATGTAATAAAAGCAGCTTTATGTTCCTTCGCCACATTAGCTACATCGAACACTTTCTCTATTTCTATTATCCAATTCTGGGTCTCTACCGGATTCATAGTCACCTTGAACTCTGAGGGTCCTACAGCTTTGAAATCTTTAAATGTAGCAATACGGGCAACTACAAATTGATCACCCACGGGATTAAGGTTCCTGTTCTAGAAAGCTCCCATCAACAAATTACTGCATGGGATTAACTGGCTCCTTGGGAGCATTCACAGACTCTTCTGGTGGGGGTTAAATGTTCTATCTTTGCCTAGGCAGTATTTCTATTTAACAATTTATGTAAAGATTATTATTTTTATCATTCACATATCACATTCTTATGTTCATTTAAACACATAGCCCTTCAAATGTATAAATACAAACATATAGCATATTGCACATTAGTTAAATAAGCTTGGTATTGGTCTATGCCACTTAACTCATCATGTAGCTTTAATTTGATAATTCATTTTACACACGTACCCCATTGGGTTCATTTTACTCTTCTTCTTTTTTGCCACTTAGGTTCATATTTACATGACACAACATCTATGTATGTCAATTAGTATGTGTTTAGGTGTACATGACCTACGTTAGACAACCCAATTCTATTACACAAGTAAAAATACATCCTGAAAATAGAAGGGTTGGGCGCAGCTGCGCTCGGACCCAGTGTAGCTATGCTGGTCCTGGCGCAAGTGCGCTTCCCTGAGCTGCAGGTGCGCTCCCTCATAAATCTTAACAAAAAGTTCGAGCACAGCTGCGGTCGCACTGAGCACAAGTGCGCTGCTCCAGAATTTCCAAATAGAGGACTTGGACGCAGGTGCGCTAGTTCTAGGCGCAGGTTCGCTCGTTCCAAGCGCAGGTGTGCTCCTTAGCAATTTCAAAATAGAGAGCTCGGGTACAGCTGTGATCTCGGACCAAAAAAAAAATTGTTTTTTTTAAAACTTTGTTTCACACTTAGCATTTTAGCAAGTTTATATTCACATATAATTTGACTAGTGTCTAGCACCTTACAATACATTCAGCATATTGCCATAAAATGTTCTATCCCTTTAGATTTCAAAAGTCGGGATTCACATTTTCATAACTATATACAACAAACTAGAACTTCCCTCTTTATAACAAAAGAGGTTACATAACACTTCCTATCCTTACTATAACAAAGCTATGGATTTACATTACATACACAAGTAGACATATACACTATATACACCTATTACAACATATTACGGAAGCATTCCACGTCAAACCGCATCTTCATACTCTTCATCCATGATAGTTATCATCCTCCACCTACTTAAGGTGTTACTGGTCTAGTCAAACTCCACAGGGTAATAGTACACCCTATGTTGTGCCCTTCTGAAAGTCGTACGAAAAGCATAGCTCATATCATCCATTTTTACACCCATATTATCTATTCCAGCTTTCTTAGCCCTTACTTCTTCCTCCTCCAAATTCACTATCCTTACTACTTTAGCCCCAGCATGTTTGTGGCGCCCCGAAATCCCGACCTTATTTAATTATCCGATTATCTCTGGATATCAGAATTATTAACTTTAAAACCATATTAACAAGGATCTCTTGCGTTAAACTTAAGCCTTTGATCATTTATTACCTTTATTTGACCATCAATCTGGTCCATATTTTTTTTATTTTTTATTTTTTAAAACTTATTCAACTTACATTCGTTAAACCTACCTTAGGATCGCATCGTTCATTTTACTATTTAGTTGAACTTAGGTCAACCTTATTACACTGTGACCTAGTCTACCATAATTTCATAAACATGTATATATTATTATATCACAAAACTTGTAATTTAAAATTTTGCCATGAAGTATTCGTACATGGCTCTATTTACATATACATGTTCCTGTTCATATATATTTGTCTACGTACATTTATATCATACATATCCATTCCAGTATCTCCTTACACATATCTGCATCATATCTTATCCTGCTTACTTATATCAGCTTACATCATGTGAGTTTATTACATATCAAACTCATCTACAATATCTTATCTTATCCTGCTTACTTATATCAGCTTACATCATGTGAGTTTATTACATATCAAACTCATCTACAATAATACATTAATCATACATCATTACAATCTTTTACTGAATATCACATACCTATTAAACACATCCCTACGGATTCACAAACATTTATTCCTTAGTTTACATGAACATTACATAAATACATATAACAAATTCTTCCTTCACGCTCATCCACATGTCCACATTCTTTACCTTTAGTTGCACCGGAACCTCCGGCCTTTTTGTATTTAACCTAAAATGTTAGTTCATAGCAAGAGTGAGCACTAAGGCTCAGCAAGTAATTCAGATAACACCTTTCATGCTTACAATTTATACTATGCGTCATGCATTCTTTAACTTAACATGCTATACTTAATGTCACGTAATTCATTTAATAGTTAATTCACGTAATTGCACATAGGCACATTTCAAATTTCTTTACTACTACACAGTTCGTATAGAACAATAGCACCTTTTAGTCTGAACACTTGCCTGGAATGCATTTATTTCTTAACCTTTGTTGCCTCGCTTGGCCTTGTTACCCTTCATTGCGTTGGTTTGCTACATCAAGCGCTATCTGTAAACATACAATCTATATTCATCATTATAGATTCACAAACTTACATAACTTATCGAACTTAAAATAAAATCTCTTAACCATTAATCTCGATTCATATCACATTTGATGTATTATACCTTATGTAGGTTAATAATACCTCCTTACCTTATTTTTGACATTTTTCATAACTTATAACGCGCTTTGGCTTAGCTTTAGGCATGCTATGTTATGCCATTTCTTATTTCATTATACATTGACATCCTTTATATAACTCATTCTTATTCATTTAGGGTTTACATAACTCATTCTTATCATTCTGTATCAAAACATCGCGTTTTGGACACTTTAAAATTTTTCAGTGAACAGTACACTGCGCCCCAGCGCAGTGTTTCTTCTTCCCAATCTTGCTGGCCGCGAAATCCTCTCGGCCGATGAACAGTAACACTGCGCCTCGGCGCAATGTTCAGTGTAAAATACTGCGCCCCGGCGCAGTTCCCTGAACCAACAGACTTTGATTTTCTCTGCTGCTTTGCTGATTTGTAACTCTTTAACCATACATCCAATTCACACCAATTTTGGCACAGTCCTAGATCTTGCTACATAGTATTTTATAAAATTTTCTATTGCCACATTTGGCTTTATTAAATCATATAAAAACTAGCCCATAGGAGGGCTGTTCAACTTGTTTCAACACTTAGAAAATTTTCAGAACTTAGAAATCCAGCTTTTGCAACTTTGTGATTTTTTTGTCATTTGCTTTAAAACTTCACTCCAACACTTGACATAGTTCAAATAGGTCATATATGACATGTCTAGACTTTCAAAATCATAAAACTTCGCACGAGGCGATAATTGTCCGTAAAAATCCGTTTTGAATCGAAACGATCGATTTCGATCGTTCGAATCGCTAATTCATTCAAATTTGATTCCGTTGATTACCAAATCAACCTAGACACATGTATTTACATAAAAACAAGCCATGTGACTTCATTTTAACTTTAGTTCTTCAAAATTACCAAAAACCGCTTATAACTTGGACTTTTATCAATTTTTGCCAATTTTTCAAATTTCAAAACTTAACCTTACTTTCAATCCTTGACTCCATTCATCACATAAGTTATCATAAACACATTTGACCACTATATCAGTCCTTATGACTTCTAACCGCACATTTTAATGCACTTTACAGATTATTACGAAATCTATACACAAAGTGTAGCCTAGTATTCAATCTTTTACTTAATAAATCATACTTTTCCTTAACCAAAACATGTTTCATCATCATCAAGGCCTCTTATATGCTATATAACATGAAATTTTTCATGTTTTCAACTCAATCAATACTTGGAACTGGGTGTTCATCAAATTTAACAACATATAACACATGATCATGCCTTAAATCATAATTTCTTGCTTTGAGTATAGACAAGAATAACATATCACCCTTGTTCTTTATCTTCAACACTAAGGGTTTCACATGAAACATACTTTTGACACTTAATCTCACATAATCAACACATATACATAAAACTACATGCATGGCTACTCTAATCCTTGAATTTAGATACTTAAACATCAAGTTCTATTGCAAGAACATGGCTATACCTTCTTTAAGCTATTCCTTATCTTGCTAAAAGGCCTGCTAAAGCTATATGCTTCACTTTAATGGCTACTTGGCTCTTCTTGATAACTTTTTCTAGCAATATTTCATGGCTTTCAATGGAACCCTAGCTTTCCTTTCTTCTTTCTCTCTTGCTAGAAACTTTCGGGTGATGAAAATGAAATGAGGATTAGCTAACTTGTTGCTTATAACATATAAACATATATATTACATGTAAATCCCTAACACTTAACTATACACTAGTTAAGTTTAACCCTTGCATGGTTAGGGGTAGTTAAGTCTTTTCCTTCTAATGTTTAATGGCAAACATGACAATTATTACCAAAAGGACTCCAAGGTCATTTTATAAATCTTTCAAGGGCATTTTGGACTTTTGCCAAATTCTTTAGAGAATTTAATTCTCATTAAACATTATTTATTCATTTTTACTCCAATTCAAATCCTTTTTGATCCAAACTTATTTCATTACGTTCGAATTTCATTCCATCATCAAATACTCCATAATTGACTTGTCAAACTTTGAACATTGAATTTTCTTTAATTAATCATGATTCACATAATTGCCAAAATTCCATTTTATCACTTTTCCAATTTGTATGAACCTTTTGGTTCCATAATAAATCACTTCCAATTTCTGATATTTTCAATAGTCGGATTACTCACTTTTCCATAAATCGCTTCCTCGAGAAGCAAACCCCGACCGGATTATCAAAATCCATCATCATTTATCCTTTTAAACTCATATAACATTATTATTACTTTAACTTTCTTTCGCTTGTTTATTTAGCACACATAAAAACTAATTTTCAACATTTAGGCCATCTACATTTCCTTTACTCATCCCTGAGAGTATTACATTCCCTATTTACACATTGTATCCTGATTATCTTCTTTCATCATTCAAGATCAATTCCATTTCTTAATAACTTCAAGTACTCGCAATTATTATTCTTTTTAATTCTTTAATCCTTAATATACCCATTTAGGTCAAACTGCTCATTTTTCACTGCACATACATACTTATCTTGTCATTTCTCATACTATCGCCTCTCTAGGCCTACTCATTAACTTGTCTTTAACATTCATAACCAAACACCAATTTACATATATATCTTATTTCTTATTCCAATATTTTCTAAACTTTAAACTTTCTATCTTTACAGATTCAAATACATACATATACACACATATACATAAACACATATTCACTCTATTACCTTTTGACACATAACATCGTGTCTTATAATAATTTCGGCTCAAATTATCCTATTGTGGGCATTACAACTAGTCATTTATCCTTAATATATTATATCACTATTCAACCATCATAGGTCATTTATAGCACATTGCTCATATAATAAATCATTCCTTAATACCTTTATCATTCAACACTAGGTTTTAACTGCTAACCTTTATTTAATTCATTTTAATCCTCATTTGGAATTATTCTAAAATCCTGGGGTGTCATAATGTTCGTACCTGGCAATCTCAGCAGTTGTCTCCCTTAGCTTAGCCTCCAAGGCTTCTTTATCATTTCTCAACTCTTGAACCTTCTGTTCTTCTTAACTTAGTTTATCCCCCAACTCTATATTCCTATTAACTAACACTTGTACTACCGTCTCATTTTTCTCAACAGCTGTTAGCCGTTCCATTGCTTGAGTTTCCAATTCTAGGATTCTATTTATAAATTCATTGTTCTGCTGTATCGGGTCGATTACCCATTCTCGGTCGACCTCCCTTTGCTCTAATGATGCATTATCAGGCAATGCCCCATCAAAGTCTCCTTCTAGTTCGTCTGAGTCTTCCTCATATCCACTGTCCTCCGCTGGTACTATTGCAGTGATTGGTACCGTAGTAACTACATCCACTTGAATGTCCCGCCATTCTTCCTCTATTGCCCAACTGAATTTTCCAATCTCTGACATACTATAAAATCACAAGAACAATTATTTAGTTTAATGCAATTTTTCTTACCTCTAATACACATAGCACATATCACATAACATATATTATGAAAATTTTACTTTAACCATTTCCACCATTCGCCTCCTAAAACTCGAAATGAGTCTCACTATCTTCTTTACGGTCATACTCCTAAGGTTTTCCCCACCTAAGGTTTATAACCTATCAGCTCTAATACTAACATGTGATGCCTCCAAATCTAGGTCCCTCGAACCACAGATTTGGTGCTCACGATACTATTTTACCCCGTCATCACATCCATTCATTTATGAATAAAATAACTTAATTTATAATATTACATAACTATCCCAGGTTTATAGACCTTTAAATATTACAAAACATATATAATCTGTTCTATTATAACATATTACATTTACAATGACTATATAGCTATACAATTACTGTTTACTGGCATTTTCCTTTCCTTTATCCGCTCCAGACCCCTCGGCTTGTTCGGGCTTAGCTGAAATATCACGTTAACGCAAAAATGAGCATACAGTAGCTTAACAATTACATAAACAAATATTGATGTGATATTTCAGAATAATGAATGAAAAATTTGATATCATAGGGTTGAACCAATAAAGGGTTCCATGAAGAACTTGAAAATACAACATAATTCTTTACAAGATTACATGAAAAAATAACTTTGCTTGTTGTACGGTCATTGTCTACAACATTCAAATCATTAGCGTCACTTGCACTATTCGTATTATTTGCGTGATTTAATTCCCAACAGTTTAGTAGGTACACTAATTTATGAAACAAACTAAGTTTCAACGAAAGTGGTACACGTGCTATATGTTTAGACTATGTAATAACATGAGTTAAATTACATAGGTTATCCGGCGAGCGATAACATTCCAAATGAGCAAGAATGGCTATAGTCGATAACGTAATCATCGAAAGGACAAGTATTCTAGCCATCTTATGGTTAATATTCTTAAACTATGATGCGAACTTATTCTTAATATTCTTAAACTATAGTCATAACGTCATCAAAGTTAGTTAAAATCCAACTTTATAATTATTAACATATATATTATTTTGCTATTTTTTTGGACCACTTATTGACCCCGCGTTTTCTATTAACTTTTTCTTTGCTCCGTTGGAAAACAATTGATCCTGCCATTGACCACCACAAAGAAATCCCACTTCAGGAATTTAACGCGTAAATGGTGGACGACTTACTATGTGTGACTTTGCCAAGTCAGGTTTCTCCATGCTCTTTGTTGTTATATAAAATGTACAATTATTTCACTTAATAATATAAATTTATGAACATTTTTCTTTGATTTGAGATTTGGAATACTATTATTTTTTAGAAAACAGCAAAAAGAACTTCATTACTCATAAACCAACTGATAAAAAACATTGATTGTCATTTTAATTCAAGTAAATGCTTCTAAGAAGACATACATCATATCATACTTCTTTCTTTTGAATTTACGCATCTTGAAAAATATTATTAAGAATCTATGCAGTTATTAGCGTTTTCAGAATTTGTGCAATGACATTTGCAGCATTTAGGCCTACATTATTTTTTGTGTTAATGATGTTGGTTACCTCGCTTTTACCATCAAATCTTTTAATGTTTTGAAGGACCTAAAATCATCGGTTCCATACATGAGTTGTCTTTGAATCCGACTCTGATAGCAATGTCAAATCAACTTGGAAAATTTTCATAAATCACTAACGGCCCTAAAGTTTCGGTGAATCACGGTCAGGACTCGACTAGTGTCTATGGTAAGCCATATTGATAAGGACTTGGCCGAGATTAGAGGCCTTAACAGACCAAAGTCTATCCTTCCGTGTTACCGACAATGTAGAAGGCAAAGTCTATCCTTCCGCGTTGCCTACGATGTAGAAGGCTAAGGGACCCAATAATGACATAGTCGGTCTCGGGGCCACCCCGCGTAACGGGACAAAAGTCGGGCATTGGACCTTTCTTGGGGGCCGAGGCGTACTTGAGCTATTCCGCGTTTAAACTTTAAAAATTATATTTATAAATTAAATAAATTATATTTAAAATAAATTACTACTAACCTAACAAAATTCAAATAAAATTTAAGCTATTCACTATACTCGTTTGTCGTCATCTGCGCACAAAGTTATCTTGTACAGTCCTTGACTAAAGGCGTCAGCATTCTGACATATGTGTGTTTTCATATAGGATTTGTATATGTATAAACCCACTAAATCAAAATATGCAAGGTATAAACCCCCTAGATACCAACTTTTCCCACTAAAAAATATTAATACCTTATGTATAGATAGAACATAATATCCATGTAAAATCAATGTGTAACCATCGTTATGTATTGGTTGTCAACGGAAAAAAGTTTAATGAATAAATTGATTTAATTAGTGATCAAATTATTAATAAATCAATAACATTATAAATAAATAAATAAATAAATATATATATATATAAATATATATATATATATATATATATATAATATTATTACTAATTAACAATATTTTAGAACATTTTTGCATAAAGTAAAACAAAATAAATTTGTGGTTTAATAAGGCTATACATGTTTAATTATTAAAGCCGGTCGTTTTAACCTTACAAAATATGTAAGTTATAAACTCACTCAGATACCTACTTTCCCCACTAAAAAATATCAATATTTTATATATAGATAGAACATAATATCTATGTAAAGTCAATGTATAATAACTGTTATCATTATGCATCGAATGAAAAAAATTATTTAGTAAATAGTTCACGCATCAATCTAGTGGTAGAATCATTAACAGATCAGTGTGTGTATATATATATATATATATATATATATATATATATATATATATATATATATATAATAAAACACAACTCATTTTGAATTTTTTATTTGACAAAATATAATAACAGTTAGGATTTTTAATTTTAATCAATGGCTCATATTTCATCTCACACACACAATTTTCCCCCAAATCTATACTCAATTTCACACTCATTCATTCAAATCTGAATTCAAAATAATAATATCTCTCTCACACACAAATTTTGCCCAAATCAATACTCCATTTCACACTCATTTATTCAAATTTGAATTCAAAATAATAATAATAATAATAATAATAATAATAATAATAATAATAATAATAATAATGATGATGATAATGATAATAACAATATCAAAATAATAATAAAAATGATGATGATGATGATGATATAATAATAATAATAATAATAATAATAATAAGAAGAAGAAGAAGAAGAAGAAGAAGAAGAAGAAGAATTATAACAATAATAATAATAATAATGATGATGATGATGATGATGATGATGATATAATAATAATAATAATAATAATAATAATAATAAGAAGAAGAAGAAGAAGAAGAAGGTTCAAGAGTTGAGAAATATAATTATTATGGATTTAGTTGTGATTCATCAAGATAAAGGTATAGCAAGGTGCTATAAATAAAATACGTATGAATATTACGATAATTATGATTCCGAGGACGGAATCCTGTTAAAGGGGGAAGAATGTGAGGATCCGAATTTTCAGAATTTCTTTAATAATATCAAATGAGAATTAATTGATTAAATTATCAAGGTTGTTAAATTAATTATTATGTTATGTGATTTAAGGTATGTGATATGATTTAATTGATAAATTAAACTTGTACAGAGATTGTGATGATTTGTGTTGGTTTAGAAAAATTGAAAAGTAAATAAGTTGTTTAAAAACAATTTATGAAGGATAAGAAAAATGTCAGGTAACTGTACAATAAATTGTACAATTAAATAAAAATGCAGAAATTATGACTTAATTGAGGTTACGCGGTAATGTGAAATATATTAAATTTGATACATATATTTATATATGTGAATGTTTAATTGATAATTATAAATTTCATTAATTATGAGAATTAAGGGATTAATAATTAAATTAATCCAAAGTAAGATAAAAGTTAATGAGGAAACTAAGAAAAGTTGAAATTATTGAATTTTAGATTTTATCAAGAATTTTTGGAAGAAATTTAGAAATTAATTGAGAAGGAAAGGTAATTATATAAATTATATAATAATAATTATATAATTTATATAAGGAAATTAAAATAAGGTATGAAGAAAATAATAATTATATAAATTATATAAGAATAATTATGTAATTTATATAAGGTGATTAAATGGAATAAAGTTGGAGGAAATTAAGAAATTTTTTAAAAGGAGAATGTAATTATATAAATTATATAATATTAAATTATATAATTTATATATAAAGAATTTAATATGAATATTAAAGAAATTGAATAATAAATAAGAAAAAGGAATGTTTTAAGTTATAAAAAAAATTATATTTATGTATAATGAAATTATTATGACTTTTATGAAAGATAATATTTCGGAAACGTGAACATGTTAATGTAACATGTTGTCCAAGTAACGGAGTGAAAAATTATGAAAAATAATTTTTATAAGTTATATGAATTATTTTATGATTTTTGGAGGTATAAATTACCTCATATAATTACATGCATGGCGTTATGCGTGTACAAAATTTGTCATGTAAAGTACCCAAAAGAGGTATTAATATTAATAATAAATCATATTATGATTTTTAGTGAATTAAAATAAATATTTTATATACATTATATAAAATATTTATTACACGTTATAATTATGTAATGTATTAGAAAATTAAATTGCATGCATGATTTTTTTTCTTAGAACTTTCGAGAGAGAGAATTAGCCGGTTGCTAAGTCGGTGGAGTGATTTTTAATTCAAGAATTTTTAAGCAACTTGGGTTATAAAAAGGAAAAAGAAAGAAAAGAAAGAAAAGCCAACACAAGCAAAACTCTCTCATTTTTCTTCCACCGCCACCCTCCACCGCCCAAAACCATAGCCACCACCAAGAAAGAGAAAGTTTTGTGCCATCAAGGAAGGAGTACAAGTTTCAAGAAAGAATTTTTAGAAGGTATAAATTAAGTTATTTCATTTAATTATGTATTTATGAGGATAAATTTATTTTGTGGAAAATTAGAAATTTATTAAGATAATTATTCCCAATAATTTTAGGATGTATATATATGAATTATGTAATTTTGGGAGTAGTTTTGTTATGGAATTTTGTGAAGAAAATGTTGTTTTTCCTTCTTGGCTGGCTACTGTTTCGGCTGGGAAGAAGGAGTCTGAAGCGAGGCCAAAACGACATCGTTTTTGGCCGCGCGGAAGAAAGGTCCGCGCAATGCGCGGAAGCCAATTCCTCGCCAGGCCAAACGACGTCGTTTGGCTGGCGAGAGGGGAGGCCGCGCGCCATGCGCGTCCGACGCACGTGAGGAAAATTACAATTATGCCCCTGCCCTTTTCGGTTATCACCGACTGTGTTCCTGACCACGGAAATTACGGTAATGCCCCTTGACTTTCCGGTAAAATTTCGATTGTGTCCTTAGCTTTGCAAAATGACCGAATTGCCCCTGAACTTTCCGAAAAATGACCAGCGTGTCCCCAAGGGCGCGGAAATTACCAAAATGCCCCCAGAAATGATTTTTAATTGAAATAAATGTTTAAAAATTGTTTAAATATTCTAGAAAATTATAGAAAAATACTAAAAATATAGAAATGATGTTTGGGCATTTAATTTAATATTTTGTAAAAATATTAAATATTGGGGATTAATATTTAAATATTAATCCATTAAGTTTAAAGGTTGGAAAGTGAATAAATGAAAATTTGGACAATCAAATAAGCTAAAATTTATCCGATAAGCCGGGTTGTCCGTAGTAAATGCATTGGTTATTAAGTTAAATTAATTTATTAAGGAACGAGGTTAATATAATTAACCATATTACTAAGTAATTGACCCAGAAATGATATTAATTAATTAAATTAATATCATAAGAGAATAAATAATTATTATTTGATTATTTTATGATAATAGGTTAATCGAGTTAAGGGTTTGAGCTAACAATTTAAATAACTGGACGTCGGGCAAGTTCTTCAGTCCCTTTTATGTTAAGTATTGGAATGTTATGATATGTAATTCTTGTTTTAACTGCATACAAATTATGTGTTATGTGATACATAATTAATATGACCACAATGTATACTTTGTGCAATGATATGAATATATATATGAGAAATATTGCTATAGTAGAAGTACAAACACATGATGTATGACACACACCAAACATGATAAGGTATGTGCTACGTGAAGTATAACTGTTGAACTTGCTGAGCCGTTGTGCTCATTACTTGCTTAAAATAAACTTTTGCAGGTTAAGAAATGAATTTCAAGAATATCAGATTATGTAGAGACGGATTTTTCCTAAAAGGTTGTGATCATTATTATTATATGTTTATATTACGATTCAATATGGATACATTTGCAAAGTTTGTATTGACGTGATGTATGCATGTATAAATGGGATTCAGACAGGGCGAATAGAGTTATATTATGAACTATAATTGTTAAAGATGATTAATATGATAAATACGATTATATAGCTATGTTAAATGATGAATCATGAAATGAAGAATATTGGATGGATATAAATAACATTGAATTTGAATGTTGAGATTAATTGAGTTTCACGGTAATGATAATAGAATGAAAAAGTAAAGGTTGCGATCCAGGGACTAGGATCAGAATGTTAAGTTTTTTTAATATCCAAATATTTTAATACAATGATTGAGAAAAAGAAAAAAATATATATCAAAATATTCGGTAATTGTTGATTTAAAAACAATTATTGGATTAAAGAAAGGATTAAAGATTTATTAACGGATCGAAATTTGGACGTAAGAAAGATAATGTTTCATAAATATGAAAATTAAGATAATAAAGTGGGTCGAATTTCGGGGTCGTTACATGTAATATGGGTGAGAGGAACATAAAATCTAATCTCAACCCTATTTATATAAGAAAAACTCTACACTTATTCGGAAAGTGTACTCGCCGCCTACTCGCCCCTCACAAACTTTTTCTGTTTTTTTTTTTTTTTTTTTAAAAAAAAAAAATGGAAAAGTTTGTGAGTGCGGGTAGGCGATGGGTATATCCAGCGGGTAAGTGTAGAACTGCTCTTTATATAAAGTATATTATACTGACAAGCAGAAATATCTTCAATAAGATAATATATATTCTCTATTAAATAACACGATTTTATTCCCACATCTCCCGATTAAAAGGATGCAAAGATTCCATTACAGTTATATAGCTC
This sequence comes from Hedera helix, assembly GCA_947179155.2. Lineage (NCBI taxonomy): Eukaryota > Viridiplantae > Streptophyta > Magnoliopsida > Apiales > Araliaceae > Hedera > Hedera helix. The sequence continues at coordinate 24,871,644 of OX359276.1, read as the reverse complement.
GTTGATTAAAGTACCAATTAGTCCGTGAGGAAACCCCTCTTGGCTAAAAATGTACGCCTCGTTTCTAAACCGAAAAAGAATTTGTGTACCATCCTCTAGGAGAGAAAATAGATTTTCTATACATAATGTAAAAAAAGAAAATAAGTAGTATGAATTAACTTGTGAGAGTATAAATTGCCAAATTTTATATTTTTCTTAAGGGCATACGAAAAGTATTACAAAGTAGTGAAAAATATAAAGCTTCAAATTATATAATTTTCCTTCTTTTTGCCTCACGAATGTGTGGAATAAGGATATGTGAAAATATTCCAAAAAATTGCAAAAATAATAAACCTAAAGTATATATACATACATATACTTGTATTTTGCTTCCAGGCTACTTGTACAGTAGTTACCCATCATTGGCCTGTAAAACATGTTTTGTGTTGGGAATGTTTAATATTATTTTGCGCATGTTTGTGTGTGTTTGTGTTGTTGTTGTTGCTTTTTCCATTTTTTTCTTTTCTTATATAAAACATGTTTAACATTTATCTTTTTACTGTTTTTTTTTTAAATTGTAAAAAGTGAAATCTCTAAAAAAATAAAATAAATTTAATAAAAATAATATTATGTGTACAAATTATACGTAAGAAATTGTACAATAATTGTAGGACTTTGATATTATTTTTTAATAAAAATGTTTAAAATATTCCATGATAGGTCTGATTACTCGTCCAAAACAAGCAATTAAGTACAAGCCTAAAATTAAAGGACACACATCAAATTTACCAAATGGCCGACAATTACAAATATGGATTGAAAAACTTGATTTATTACATCTTGGAATATTTTAAGCACAATGATTTTCCTCATTTTATTTCTAGGGGTACTATTTATTATTACTTTTCACTAAAAAGATCTTTTTTTTTATATTATTATTATTATTATTATTATTATTATTATTATTATTTATGAATCAATCAATCGATTGTAATTTATTAAGTGTGAATATCTTTTATCTTTATCAACTAGAGGGATAATATAAGCGGAAATATCTTCAAACCATTTGGTAGAGAAAGAAATATGATCGAGTCAATTTAGTTAAATCATGAACCACAAATTTAGTATTACGGTGAGCATAGTTAAAACTAATAATAGCCTAAAAAAAACATCTAAGATTCAGGCAATCTTCAATTACAATATCAAAGTATGATACATCAAGCTTGGGTAAAGATAAATTAACAATCAATTACCCCCTCAGAATCACTCTACATTATTATTTGGAGAAACCCATGTATGTATATAGTAAATAATAAGAGTTGTCCAACAACAATCGTCTCCGCAACATTAACATCAAATTTATCCGAACATTAACATCAAATTTATCCGAAAATCGTTTAACACCTGCTCCCAAAATATCTTCTGAAAAATTATAAATAACGAAGCCAATACCCATTAGACTCACACCCAGTGCTATTCAATCAAGAACTAAGCTACATGTTTGTTTATATCACATCTTGATTTCAAACATTTTAAAATAAACAATTTATTTGAACAATTTATATATAAAAGTAAGTTACAATTTATACATAAGTATTTACGTTTCATATGACTTTTGTTATACAAATATACATAGATCTGCAACTCATTTTAATATAAAATTTTGAATTACAATTATATGCTACATAAACACAATTTTTTTCTATGAATTGCCTAAATGAATTGTGCATTTTAAACTTTCTGAACCAGAATTTGTCTATATATCTATTTGTATATATATAGAGTATATATAAACCAATTGAGAGGTAGTCATGAAACCATAATGTGGAAAGTTTGGAATTTATCTATGTGAACTCAACTTGATAGTTAACAAAATTTTATAAAATAATTAAATAAAATAAATTACGAAGAAGACCAAACTCAATTATAATTGGGTTTATTTTGTCTTAACTCCTAGTGGGTGACCTGGAGGCCTGCAAATTTATTTATATAAGTTAGTATGCATTATGCACTACAAGCTCATCAAGCTAAGAAAGAGAGTTGCTAAGGACTGTGGATCCATGGCAAATCCCACTTTCTCTCCCTTTCTTCTCTCCACTACTTCTCTTCTTTTCATTTATCTAATAATTCTCTGCTCACTTAAGGAGGGAAAACAGGCTGCTGCACAAAGCCACCTTCACTCAATCCATGTCAATTCTATTCTACCGGCATCTGTTTGCAACCCCTCCACCAAAGGTTCCTCTCTCTCTCTCTCTCTCTCTCTCTCTCTCTATATATATATATATATAAACGAATTGAAATATGTTATTTTATTCACTATTTGATCTGTTTTCTCTGCTCTCACTGTTATAATTTTATTTAAATACAAAGTAGTGGCAAATAAATAGATACGAACTTGGTGATAATAAGATAACAAGTGAGGCAAATAGTATGCAAATATAATTGTACTGGTATATACAGTAATTTTGTAAAGATTAGAAACGATATACAACGCTTAATCAAGTATTCAAAAATATATAATTTATGGGGTACATATTTAGCCATTGTGTCTAGTGGGAACACAAAATTTAACTGGTGATTAGCTGGCATATATCATTTTCCTATGTGTCTGTGTTGTTTTTAATTCTTTCAAGACTTCTTGAAATCTAATAGTCTTTAACTTTCTTTTATGATACTAAATCATAAATCAAAAGTTTTTATTTATTTTATTTTTTAAAATTTATCAAAATCAATGTATTTTCATTATGTTTTGACTAGATCCCAACTTTTATTGATTGTTAAGTTAGGGACATATTGTTAAAATTAACGTGTATATATATATAATTGTACAACTTATGAAACAGTATAAACTATATCTACACGTATAACTAATGAATTATAATATTTCTGGTCCCATAAACGAGTTAAACCATGGTCTTTACCTAATCTACAAAATAAATCTTGTTCATTTTAAAATTTATATGTTTAGAGTAAACAAATGGTGCCTTTTTTTGGGGAAGATCTTAACGGGGTATACTTTTGGCATTCTAGTCATTTACGGCATTTCTTAAAGTTATTTTAATACTTCTTTTTCTTATTGATACAAAATACATATAAATATACACATGTATACATAATGTGGAAAAGACAAGAGCTACCAATAACCAGCACCTTCTGTAATTATTACTAAAAGTTATGTATAGTTATTTTTCTAAGACTAATATTTTAGTTTAAAAAATTAAATTTTATTTTTAAAATATTACTTTATTTTTCCCTAAAGCTGAAATCATTTTATAGTAACACTATTGCTGAATTATTGTAGCTATAATTTTAGGGCTATAATAATACAGCATGGTTATCGCACGCAAGCGGAAATCACAAAAATTAGAAGGAAAAAACAAGATGAAAAGGGAAAGCGAATAATTGTAACATTTTTATAATCATGAAAAGAAATTTTATTCTGAAGTATTATTTTGATTGTCTTGAAAATAAAAACAAATAAATATTTCACTGAAGTTTTGAGTAAATTTTGATATTAATAGATTGTTTGAAAACAACTTCTTCTTTTTTTAAGCGGTTAGAGAAATTTTTATATAGTCAAAGTAAATATGCATTTAGTGACACTTTTACACATATTTTAACGATAGTTCAAGTAACTTTATGCTATACTTATTACCCTGACATCATAATTATTATTTTGATATTATTAGTGACTTTTTTTTATAATATTACTAGAGCAAAAATTATGTTGTCTAAGTAATAAGTGTTGCTTAAAGTGTTATGTCCTTATAAAAGTTATAAAAGTGTTCTTAAATATATATTTACTCTATCAACATCATTTTTTTTTTGACAATATTAACAAAAAAAAATTAATTCTTAATTTTTTTTCATTTTGAGAAAAATAACTTGTTAAAAATTTAAGAATTCTAATGCTACACTTCAATCCTGAGGGCAGAGTAAAAAATCTAGGGAAGGGGGAAAGAATTAGGAGAAACATGAAAAAATTCACCTTATTAGCTGATTTTGAATTTGTTTATACTCCTAGACATTTTTTTTTTAAAAAAAAGTTCTTCTCACTAGATCATTATTTTTTGTTTAATTATATTTCTACATCAGGAGTGAGTCTCCAAACAAAAACAAAAAACAAAAAAAACAAAACATGTGTAACCAATAATTTTTAGTGTGAGAATCAAGCATCAATTTAGGTGGAGAAAACAAATTATTGGTCCCTTTCAACCAGTCATGTATGAAAGCAACTTGACGCTTTCAGCTTTCCTTCTAGACTTGCTCCTTCTAGAATCGCTGCTATTTAAAAGGCTTTAAAACATTGTCGCCATGTGAATAACAGCTGTATTGCAATGTTAAAAAAAAAAGGGCTGATTTAGGGAAACTTCCGTTTTGTCCCTACATATGAGGCAATGCCGACGAATAAAACTTATGGTATTTAATATTTTTATAAATAAAATCAATAATTTTATAAAATATTTTTTACATGAATAATAAATATATTTTATATTTATATAATTTCTTTTTATAAAAATATTAATTTTTACTTATAAAAATAACAATTCTCAAATTTATTTATTTATAATATGCACTATGGTAACGGAATACACCGCTGCGCCTGGGGTATATAATAACGAACGATTTCTTGGCTAAAACTTAAAATAGAGGGTGGGTTTGGTTTGGTTCGGTACCCTCCCGTTTCCATTCCTCTTATGAGCCATAGTGGAACATAATATTCTGCACGCCCCGTTTCCTCGAATTATTCCTCTTCTCACATTAAATTCTTTCAATTCTTATATTATTTTTAATTCAAAATTAAATAATATACAATATTTTTATTACAAGCAACACATTATATTACATTTGTTTGTAAATTTTTACTTAAGTAACCTATGTATATATAAATTTACATATATGAGACTAATTTAAAATTCATATATGTATGTATGTACATAATCGGGTCGGGAGTGAAAGTAGGAGGGTATATGCAATACCCGACTTTAACCCTACAAAATTTATTAAGAAAGTTAGACAACATAGACAACATAATATCAAAATAGTTAATATCAAAATTTATTAAGAAAGTTAGACAACATAATATCAGAAAATTTATTAAAAATTATGTTATCTAAGTAATAAGTGTTGCTTTAATAAGTTAGTCTCATTAGGGACAGAATTGGGCGAGTCTCATTGAGGGCAAGAAAAATTAATAATTAATAAATTAAGAAAAAATAACCTTTAACAATTGTTTTGATATGATCACTAATATTAATAACTAATATTATAATTATTAGTTCTTTTTTGATAGTTTATAATATTCGTTATTGTATTGATTAATAATAAATAAATTAAAATATATTTCTAACTCACTTCAAAGAGTCAAAATTAACTTTATATTTTGAAAGGGTGGGAGTGATATTTTTTGGAAAAATTATTATTGACAAAAGATTAAAATTTTAAAAAAGTTTTTTTTTAAAACACTTAATCTATTTTTTTTTTTGGGCTTCCTATCTTTCTTTTTTCTTAGTTTAGCCAGATTTAGTATATATAGTTAGTTTTTTTCTTAATCTTGTTTGCTTAAACCCTTTTCGGTAGAAACCTAAACACATAATCCTTGTACAATTGTTGAGGGTTACTTACTATCATCACTATAATTATTTGAGATACTTCTACTGTAAGGAAAAGGACTTCCATAACCTCGATATATAAATAATTAATTCATGAAACAATTATTTGAAAATACGAAAGGAATAAAAGAAAATATAGAAATAACATTTAATTTTTTACTTTTGCATCGGCCATTTTTATTTCACATTGTTTCATCTCTCTTGTTTATAATTAAACATCGTATCTTCAGCAAAATGATCAAGTTGAACAATATAATTAATTCAGTAGTAGTTTTATTTACGATTAGATATTATTTTTTAGGCTTAAATACACTTTAAATATTTAAATTTTCACATTTTAAAATTTTAACACAATATTTCCATTTTAAGATTTTAAACCTTAAAGACCCCTAAATTTTTACAAATAAAACTTTTCAGTCATCAGTGTGTAATAATTGATCGGAATGATGGTATTTTGAATAGTTTCATTCCTAAATATTTTTGAAATACATAAAATTGTAGGCATGCGATTAATGTGCGATGAAAGAAAAAAAAAAGTTAGGAGAAAAAACCAGAGCCTATGTAAATCATATTTGACAGGCTAAAAAATTATTTTTATTTTGAGTCATGCGGCTTATTATGACAAAAAATGCTAAATTCGATATTAAGAAAGTTTTATTTATAAAAACTTAGAGACATTTAGGTTAAATGCATTAAAATTGAAACAGTTGGTTTAAGTTCTAAAATACGGAAAAAAAATAGAGGTTTAAAATGTATTTAAGTTTTCTTTTAATATTTATATTTATTTTTGTGTAAAAAATAGTTAAAGATGTAAGTAAACCTACAACGTACAAAATATACAATGATTTCTTATCTAGTGGCTATACATTTAACAGGTCCCAACAAAAGGGCATCACTAAAAGTTGTCCATAAACATGGACCATGCTACAAATCCACTCAAGTCAAAGCCGATGCTCCAATTGTCACTCAAATCTTAACTCATGATCAATTCCGAGTCAACTCAATAAACTCTCGATTGGCCTTTAATTCAGCCAAAAACACTCTCCGATCCTCAAAAATCACTCTCCCAGCAAAATCTGGCTCTTCATTAGGCGCTGGTAACTATATTGTCACGATCGGACTCGGGACTCCAAAAAAGGACCTCTCGTTAATCTTTGACACTGGAAGCGATCTCACATGGAGTCAGTGTCAGCCATGTGTCGGGTCATGCTACACACAAAATGAACCCATTTTCGACCCGGTCAAATCAAGTTCATACACCAACATTTCATGTAATTCGGCACTATGCACTCAGCTTACCTCAGCTACAGGTAATAAACCAGGTTGCTCTGGGTCCACATGCGTTTATGCAATCCAATATGGAGACCAATCTTTCTCCATTGGCTACTTTGTAAAAGATAAATTATACTTGACCGCTAATGACATCATCGATGACTTCTTGTTTGGATGTGGCGAAAATAATCAGGGTCTGTTTGGCAACACGGCTGGGATAATCGGGTTAGCCCGGGATAAGCTATCCATCATATCGCAAACATCTCAAAAATTCGGAAATTTCTTCTCCTATTGTCTCCCATCAAAATCAAGCGGCATTGGCTACTTGTCATTTGGAAAAAGTGGGGTCCCAAGTACAGTAAAATACACACCATTTGTAGACTCTCAAGGGAAATCATTTTACTTTATTGAAACCCAAGCAATATATGTTGGAGGCCAAAAATTACCCATTAGTACTACCGTTTTTTCCACCGCCGGTACAATTATTGACTCCGGCACCGTAATAACCCGGCTGCCGCAGGGAGCATACACACCGTTGCGAGATAATTTTCGAAAGCTGATGACAAAGTATCCACTCGGAAAGCCGGCTTCGATACTTGACACATGCTACGATTTTAGCAACTATACAACGTTGTTGGTTCCCAAAATTAGTTTTCAATTTAGTGGGAACGCGAAGGTGGATATCGACGTTACCGGGATTTTGTACGTAATAAGTCAATCGCAGACATGTTTGGCTTTTGCTCCGAATAATGATGCATCTGACGTGATGATTTTTGGGAATGTTCAGCAAAAGACATTGGAGATTGTTTATGATGTGGCTGGAGGAAAATTGGGGTTTGCCGAAAAAGGCTGTGCTTAATTATTACTTAAAAAGAAAATTAATATTTTTATATAAAAATGTGATATTTTTCCGGATCTCTCTCATACATATGGATATATGATTTTTCACTATTCATATGAGAAAGACACTGTGAAAATAAAATGTTTTTATGTGAAAAAGTTGATTTCTTTATAAAAAAAATGTCATAATTTGAAGTAGCTTCTAATCGTGAAAAGAAATGATTTTAGGCTATGGAAATAAATAAATAAATAAATTATAGGGTATATAGTATGTTTGATTTGTGTGCATGTAATGTGAAGTTTGCAAACTAAATGTACACTAGTTGATCATAGTTGTTGTTTATGTATTACATGCCAAATTAGAATGAAAAATGTGGAGAATGATTTGCATGCAGAATTTTTCGAACATGCTTAGCACACGATTGTTGTGGCAGAGCAATTTTAAAATTAAAACATAAGATTTAAAGACATAATGTCTTCAAATGTTTGCGACTGAGCCTGCACATGATTCTGATTGTAATAGTCACTTCCAAAAAAGGAGTAAAATTTGAAAATTTAACAATTTTTAAAGATTATTTATTACGTGTTTATTCATAAAATTATCGAATGTTAAATATATAGTGGTAATATAATGACGATTTATATTATTGAGGAAATATCACTTTTACACTATCACTAATAGAAAATGAGACTTTTTCTTTAAAATACGAAAATTGAGAAAATAGACAACCCTCTACTAATTTTTAACCCCTCTACTAGTTTTTCTAGTATATATATACACTATAATTAAATAGATAATTTGATTCTTCCTTTTTTTTTGGGGTTGGCTTCTTTTTTTGGTTCACTTGTTACATTTTCTACATTAAGTCAACTATTTATTATTTGTACATTAATTCAATTTTCTTATATTCATTGACAGTCCGACCTGTTACTTTTTCTACTTTAAATTAAAAATTAAATTACTTTTTCTACATTATAACTTTTACTACTCTTAAGTCAAAAAAATATTATTATTTTATACCAAAGATTACTTTTTCTAAATTAATGCAAAACCTAACCCATTAACATACATGCATATAAATTTGTATTACTTCGCTTTGCACCTAAGATGATGTCCTTTGTTTTATGTGTCACTCCATCACATCAAAACAAGCATTAAATTATAAATTTTCCTCAATTCACCTCCTCCGCAGTACATAGGGAGGTTTTAGGGGTACTTTTTCGTGGTATTGTTAGCTTAATATTCAGAAATTTGACTGTAAACGTAATTTTATACTGTTAATTAATTTTGTACTTCATGTTCTTTCCAAATGGGACAAAGAGATCTAGAAAAAATGGTTGAACAAATTCTTCAAAAATCTCATATTAAAATTGTAACGACCCCGAAATTCGACCCACTTTATTACTTTAAATTCCATATTTATTATTCGTTATTTTCCTTACGTCCAAATTTCGGTTTGTTAATAAATCTTTAATCACCTTAATTGATCCATTAATTGATTTTAAAATTATCAATTACCAAAATTTTCGGTATAAATTTTTCTTTTTCTCAATTCAATCGTTGTATTAAAATATTTGGATATTTAAAATCCTTACATCTGAATCCTAGTCCCTGGATCGCAACATTAACTTTTTTCTTTCTTTTACATGTATCATAAAACTCACATTCAAAATCTAATATAATTTATTTTCATACAAATATTCCTTCTTGCATCATTTATAATTAAACATATAATACCTTCTATCGTAATAATTATTCTGGAACATTCACAGTTCACCATTTAATTTTGCTCATCCTATCCAGATCTAATACATGAAATATCAACGTAAAACTAGCAAATGTAGTCACCTTGAATCATAATATTAAAAATATAACAAATACGTTCACCACTTCTTAGGTTATCCGTCTCTATATAATCCGTTATTCTTGAAATTCATTTCTTTCCTGCAAAAATGTTTATTAAGCAAGTAATGAGCGCAACGGCTCAACAAGTTCAACAGTTTATGCTTCACGTAGCACAGGTTTTAACATGCTCTGTGTGTGTCATGCATTACGTGTTGTGCTTCTACTTAAGCCATATATCTCATATATATATTCATATCGTTGCACAAAGCATACATTGTGGTCATATTAATCACGTATCACATAGCACATAATTTGTATGCATTTAGAACAAGAATTACATATTATAACAGTCCAACATTTAACATAGAAGGGACTGAGGAACTTGCCTGACGTCCAGTTATTTAAATTGTTAGCTCAAACCCTTAACTCAATCAACCTATGATCATAAAATAATCAAATAATAATTATTTATCAACCTATGATATTAATTTAATTAATTAATATCATCTATGGGCCAATTATTAATTTTATATGGTTAATTATATTAACCTCGTCCCGTAAATATTAACATAATTTAATATTTAATGCCTTCGATACGGACAACCCGGCTCATCGGATAAAATTTAGCATATTTGGTTGTCCGAAAATTTTATTTAACCTTTTTTTAACTTTTGAACTCATTAGATTAATATTTAAAATATTTAAATATTAATCCCCAATATTTAATACTTTTACAAAAATATTAAATTTAAAGTCCAAACATCATTTCTATATTTTTAGTATTTTTCTATAATTTTCTGGAATTTTTAAACATTTATTTCATTAAAAACTAATTCTGGGGACAATTTGGTAATTTCCACAGCTAAAGGGACATATCCGGAATTTTTCAGAAAGTCCAAGGGCATTTCCGTCATTTCAGCGCCCCTAGGGACATATTCGGTATATTCCAGAAAGGCTGAGGGCATTTCTGTAATTACCGCAACGTTAGGGACACGCTCGGTATTAATGGAATTGTCCAGGGGCATTTCCGTAATTGAACGAGGGTCAGGGCACGTTCGGTATTTACCGGAAAGCTAAGGGGCAAAACCGTAATTTCATAAAATTTGTCGGTCGCGCATTGCGCGGACCGACCCCGGACGTCCCAAAACGACGTCGTTCGGCCCCTTCTTCCGGAAACTTCAGTCGCGCAAGGCGCGACCCGTCCCTCCCGGCTCCAAAACGGCGTCGTTTTAGTCCAGTTCCGGAAATTCTCATCCGCGCAATGCGCGAATTTCCTTTTCTTTTCTCTTTCCAGTTTTTCTTCCGACAGCCAACAATTAACACAAATTACACCATTTTGATCCAAATTTCCACAACAAAACTATTCCAAAAATTATGAAATTCATAAATATACATCCTAAAATTATTTAGAATAATTATTCTAATTATTTACTAATTTTTCATAAAAATTTTCCACCACTAAAAAAATATCAAAATAATCCAAACAATTAACTTTTTATACCTTCCTTAAGCTAAAACTTCATTTGAAGCTTGATCTTTTCTCATCTTTTGATGGTGATGAAGCTCTCGGTTGGTGGTGTTGATGGTGGTAGTGATGGTAGCGGTGGGAGTGGTGGTGAGAGAAAGAGTATTATTCTTTGGTTTTTGTTCTTTTCTTTTTTTTTTCTTTTCTCTTCCTTTTATAATTGAACATTTAACCATTTTTGAATAGCCAAACAGTTCCACCGCCCATGCAAAATATTCGGATAAGCCACATAAAAAAAATCATGCATAAATAAAGTATTTTATACATTACGTAAATATTTTGTGTAATAAATATTTTATATAAAGTATATAAAATATTTATTTTAATTTACCAAAAATCATAACATAATTTATAAATAATTTTAATACCTCATTTGAGTATTTTACTTGACAAATTTTGTACACGCATAACGCCATGCATGTAATTATATGAGGTAATTTATACCTCCAAAAATCATAAAATAATTCATATGACTTATAAAAATTATTTTTCATAATTTTCCGCTTCGTTACTTGGAAAACATGTTACATTAACATGTTCACATTTTCGAAATATTATCCTTCATAAAAGTCATAATAATTCCATGATACATAAATATAATTTTTAATAACTTAAAACATTCATTTTTCTTATTTATTATTCAATTTCTTTAATATTCATATTAATTCCTTTATATATAAATTATATAATTTAATATTATATAATTTATATAATTACATTCTCCTTTTAAATAATTTCTTAATTTCCTCTAACTTTATTCCATATAATTACCTTATATAAATTACATAATTATTCTTATATAATTTATATAATTATTATTTTCCTCATATTTCACTTTAATTTCCTTATATAAATTATATAATTATTATTATATAATTTATATAATTACATCTCTTCTTTATAAATTCTAAACTTTCTCCACCATTCTTAATAAAATCTAAAATTCATAATTATATTATTACAACTCCCTCATTAATTTTTCATTTAAAATTGGATTAATTTAATTATTAATCCCTTTATTTCCATAACTAATGAAATTTATATTTATCACTTAAACATATACACACACATTTATAAAAATGTATATATATAAATATATGCATATTTAATTCATGCATTTCACATTAACACATAACCTCATTTAAAATCATAATTCCTGTACTTCTACAATAATTTAATTGTACAATTTATTGTACCTTTACATGGAATCTCTCTTATTTTTCATAAATTGTTTCCAAACAATTTATTTACTTTTTTTATTTATTTTAAATCCACACAATTCATCACCATCTTGATACATATTTAATTTAACTATTCAATTCCTTCACACACTTTAAATTACTTATATCATAAATAATTTAAACAATTTTGATAATTTTATCAATTAAATTCTCATTTAATATTATTAAAAAAATCCTGGAAATTCGGATGCTCACAAAAATTGTTTACTTAATTAATTAATCAGTTAATTCTTTTTTATGCTAAGCATAACGGAATATGTATTTTTAAATACCCTTCAAAGATTGAATGAAAGACCACAATTCTAAATTTAGTAATATAATGTCAAAAAAGTTTCAATTGATATTGTAGTTATATGATAATTCTAAGTCTTGACAAATCACTAAGACTTAATAAGTCACTAATGTGCCGTCCCCAAATTTGGATTACTAGAACCTTAGGTTCAGTACTCATGATATTATTATACCATTCATTCACATCCATTCATTATCGAATACAATAACTTAATTTACAATATTACATAACTATCTTAGGTTTACAGACCTTTAAACATTTTAAAATTATTATACCTACAAAAGTCTAATATCTAAACTAGTACTGCTTGCTCGCTTTTCCTTTTCCTTTATTCGTTCCTGAATCTTCTGCCTGCTCGGGCTTAGCTGAAATATTATGTTTAAGTAAGAAAGAACATTAATTAGCTCAACAAGTATATAAATAAGTAATGACATAATATCTCAGAAACAATAAAAGAAACCTTTTCAAATTAACGTTAACAATTCAACACTACTGTGAAGAAACTTGAAACTAAACATAAAACTCTGTCATAAATGATTTGAATCATTACCATTACCTGTTGTACGATCATAAGATAAAGAACTCGTTTAGAATAATACAAATCACAGAGACTGATACAACCCGACATTGTCATAAGACTACCTTTCCTTTTAGATGTGTACTTTAGGGGATCAACCTATTGTACATTATATTGTGCACAACATAACCATCTCATGACGTAACCACGCCATAGGATTTATATCTCTCTTTACTTTTTATCCCCTTTATAAGGGTTGTTCTGTTATAACATTTTCATAGATTCCACACCACAACAATATGGATTGGAGAACATACAATAAATATCTGAAGTTAATATGAATGATAACATATGTCTAGCCGGATAACAATGGCATCGACCTTTCTTAAACCAATTATATAATGAATAAACTTCATAAATGACTTACAAGAATACAAAGCATACATAACTATCAAATGAACTACAAAAGAAAGTTCAAAAAGAATACTTGTCTCCGTCCTCGCTTACTTTTACTGTTACTACCTTATCATGTTTATAACCTACATAACCACGACGTCGATGCATATTTTACATACATTTTATATGTTTTATCTTAACCTCCATGTGATCATTTACCTTTATATTTAACTTAACACATTATTCATTCATAACTTAATACCTACCACATCGATTATTTTTATCAATTTAAGATTTATCATCCATGACTCTATCATATAAGATCAAAACACTTCATTTTGGATCAAAATAAAAAAATTTCAAAAACCAGGACACTACGCCCCAGCACAGAACATCTCGCCGTCCACGAGATCCTCTCAGTTTACTGCTCCCCGACATAGTCTTCAGTTCAAAACATTTTGTCCCCAGCAAGATTTTCTCAGCCACACTACGCTTTGGCGCAGTGTCTAGTACAAAAAACCCCGCCCCGATACAGTCCTTAGCACTCAGTTTTTTTAGAAATTTTCCCAAACAATTCTCATGCTATTTTTGGCCATACATTGCAAGACTTTATTCTAACACTTGATTTAGCATACATAGCATATATATGACTTATCTAGACCTCCAAAAACATTATTAGTTTTCAAATAACCTTATTTTTTCAAAATTCACTTTTTAAGTTCTGACGAACTTTTTTCGAATGCTAAAAATACACTTTTATCACTATATACACCAAATGACTACCAAATCAATGCTAACACGTGTATTTATATAAAACTTAGTCATTCAACTTCAATTCACCATTAATTACTTAAAATGGCCAAAAATCACCACTTGATAAGATTTACATATATAACTTAAATATTTCATAAAAATCAACTTTGAGTTCATAACTTCCATTTTCTATATACTCTATAAAAAGTTCATTTACTAACACTATAGCCTCATATTACACATATGAGACTTTAATACTACATGCTACCATTTATATTTGATTTTCATGCACATAACACACCTCATAAGGTTTCTAACCATACAAAACCATGTTTTCCATAATTATATGTATCTAGCATGCAAATAAACATGTAAATGCACATGCCATCTTTATAATACTACCTTATCACTTAAGGTTTCATTATGAACCTAATCACATAACACATAAACTCACATAATCAATATTTTTAACCATTAAAACACCTCTATACACATATTACTCAAAAGTTTAAGCCAAGAAAATTTTTAAACCTTCTTTGAGCTATCCTCCTCTTTGCTAGAAAGCTTCTTAAGGTTGGATGATCCACTTTTGTTGCTAGCTCTTAATCTCTAAAACACTCCTTTAATAATCTCTTAAGCTCTCTCAAGACTTTTGCACTCTTTCTCTATAGGAAAGCTCTTCTCAAACATTTAGCTTAAACAAGAAGTGATATGAGGAGAAGAAAGATTAACCTAGCTAATATCTTACTAAACATATACATACACAACTTGTATCAATGTTTCCTACAACTAACTATCATTAGTTAGTTTTAATCAAGCATGGTTAAGGGCATGCAAGTCATTTTCCATAACAATTTAAGGATATATTGGACATTACTCACCAATTAGGACACCAAGGTCATAATATAACTTGTTGAGAGTATTATGGACATTTTCTCTTTTTTTCTAGATAATTTACTTTTTAATAAATCATTCTTGCTTCTCATTGGTTCATTCCAAGTGCACATGGTTTCACATTTACTAATTAATCCAACTAGCTTGGTTTTTCACCAATTGTGCTATTTTCACTTAATTATACTTAAATTGCTTAATTAGTTATAACCTAACTAACTCATCATTCTTAACTTGAAAATCATCCTAGTTACATATAAATCAATCCAACTACATAATTAACTGAAAGTAGTATGCCCTCAAGCCAATCACATTTGATGTGATATGCATATACTTTGTGTAGTCTTATTCGTTTATTAATAAAAGTATCAAGACATTTCTTTATTCATGATTACTTAGCTAAATTAATAAAATGGATAAACTCATAGTTTTCGAGCAATGCTTTTAGAACTGTGATGAAGATTATGCTAATGAGATCTAAATTCAAGATAGCTCAAAACTACATTTGTATATATATATATATATGTGTGTCTGTGTGTGTGTGTGTGTGTGTGTGTTTAATTGTTATAATTATAAATTCCAGTAATTATGGAAATTAAGAGATTAATAATTAAATTAATTCAAAAATTAATTAAAAGCTAATGAGAGAGTTAGTAATAACATAATTATTGACTTTAGGATCAATCGATAATTATGGAGGAAGTTGAAAATTATTTAAGGAGAAAGAGTAATTATATAAATTATATAATAATAAATTATGTAATTTATATAAGAAAATTTTAAGTAAAATATTAATGAAATAATAATTATATAAATTATATAAGAATAATTATATAAGGGAATTCAATTAATTGAGGATGGAAGAAAATAGAAAATAATGAGAGAATTAATAAAGGTATAATTATTGATTATATAATTAATCAATAATTATGGAGGAAATTTAAAAATTAATTAAGAAGAAAAGTAATTATATAAATTATATAATAATAAATTATATAATTTATATAAGGAAATTTAATCTAAATAGTAAAGAAATAATAATTATATAACTTATATAAAAATGATTATATAATTTATATAAGAAGAATATATTAATTAAGAAATGAAATATAATTATACAAATGGTACAATATTTTATTATATGGTGTATATTTAAAGTGTGCCAAATAGTAAAGAAATGAAAAATAAATGAGAAGAAGGAATGTTTTAATTTATTAAAAATTATGTTTATGTATAATGGAATTTTTATGATTTTAATGGAGGATAATATTTCAGAAACGTAAACATGTTGATGTAACATGCTGTCCAAGTAACGAAGTGAGAAAGTATAAAAAATAATTTTTATATGTTGTATGTATTGTTTTATGAATTTTGAAAGTATAAAATACCTCATATAATTACATGCATGTCATTATGCGTGTACAAAAATTTTCAAATAAAGTACCTGAAAGGGTATAAATATTATTTATAAATCAATTTATGATTTTTAGTGAATTAAAATAAATATTTTATATACATTATATAAAATATTTATTACACGAAATAATTATGTAATGTATTAAATATTTAATTATGCATGATTTTATGGCTTAACCGACTTTGGTAGAGGCGGTGGAATTGTATTATTTTTCCAAAGTGATTAATTATTGTTGGTTAATTAAAAGAAGGCAAAGGAACAAAGCAATTAAAAAAAAGAGAAGGGAAACAAAAGCAACAAAACCATCCTATTTTCTCTCTTTTCTACTCCCACCACCATCACCGCCACCAAGCACCACCACTATCAAGAGAAAAGAAGAATTTTGGTGCCAACAAAGTGAAGTACAAGCTTTATAAGAACGTTTGCAAGCTTTATAAGGTATAAAAGTTACCTTATTTGGTTTATTTTGGTATTTTTGGTGATAAATAAATTTTATGAAAAATTAGTAAATAATTAGAATAATTATTCCAAATAATTTTTAGATGTATATATGAGGATTATATTATGTTTAGAGTAATTATATTGTGGAAAATTAGAGCAAAAATGATATTTATTTGATTTGGGTTGGCTACTGTTAACTGGAAGAAGAAGGAAAAAAAAAATTAAGGTCGCTAGCGCATTGCGCGATGACCATTTTTTTTCTTCTGGAAGCTGGATCAAAACGACGGCGTTTATAAGCAGATGGGGCAGGGCCGCGCCATGCGCAGCTGTAACTTCATCCACTGCCAGGCCAAACGACATCTTTGGCTGGCGTAAGTGGAAGGAAGGGGTGCGCAATGTGCGACAGTTGGCATGGCTGGTTAATTACCAGTGTGCCCCTGCATTTTTTTGGAAATGCCGAGCGTGGGCAGCCATTTTTTTTTCGGAAGCCGGATCAAAACGGCGGCGTTTAGAAGCAGATGGGGCAGGGTCGCGCCATGCGCAACTGTAACTTCGTCCACTGCCAAGCCAAACGATGTCGTTTGGCCCGCGTAGGCAGAAGGAAGGGGCGCGCAATGTGACGACTCCAAATCCGGGTTCTTTAACCTCGGGTTTGGTTCTCACTGTACAATACTAAACAATAATGAAATACATAAATTGTATTCAAACTTCGCGGAATAATACAAAAGGTTCCTTAATCAAAAGGCTACAATTCCCAAGGTCTATTACCTTAATCTTATCATTACATATCTTAAGGGAAATACAAAAGATTTACAACAGTAATTACATAACAGTAACTAAACTAGCATGCAACTACTAAAATTAAACATTCGTTTTCCCCTTGCCTTTATCCGATTTAGAACTTTCGGGATTGGCTGAAATAAAGTCATGATATAGCAAGAATGAGCAACTAAATGACTCAGCAAGTTTATAAACAACAATCATACGATATATCATGATGAAGGGAAATAACTTCAAGGTTTCAACAATAGCAATTGTGAAAGATAACAAGAATCAATGTTCAATAAAAGAAGGAATTGACTCTTTACTGCTGAGTGGTCTTTAATGACCCTGAACTGCTACTAAGGTAGAACAGACATACAATGTCTGACTACTTGTTAAAAATAACGGGACACTTGAGGGGATCAGTCCTCTCATGTCCTATGTATATGCATCACATTTAGTTTTCTTGCGCGCTGTCGGGTATCCGACAAATAAAATTCCGTTTAACTAGGGTTGTTCTATCTCAGTCTTACTGTAAGAATCCGCACCAGCCAATGGTTTGGATAAGCTTTTATAATATTCAATTAAATGAATTTAACTTGCATTTGTCTAGCCGAAACAATTAGCTTAGACGTTCTTAAATAGTTTGCAAAGCACTATGTGCGAATACAATAATCAATAGCGATGTGAAGTAATTTTTGATAATTAATTCACTTAAAGGTCTGTCAAGTAACTACGAGTGTAGAATACTTGCTCAATAATAATTGAAATGTAAATACGGTTGAATAATAATTGCAACGATAAATACAAGTTAAAGTTAGGAAACTTGCAATAAGAATTACAAGTTAATGATAGAGAACTTGCCTCGTGCGTCGTCTACTGCTTATCAAATTAATCTAACAATCCTTGAACGGACCTAACAATTAAATCAATTTGATCTTAAATTAGTATCATATACTTGTAAGTATAATGACTTTCATAAACCTTACGAACCACATAATTGATTAATTATGGGTAATTAAACACTTAGAAAATATTATCATTATTTGATAATATTTCAAACACAAAGAACTTATATTAATGGTTTAATATAGTTCAAAATAAATATCTAATATTATTAATCATTTAATAATATTTTATTGAGTATCTAATATTATTAACTATTTAATAATATTTTATTTATTAACTAATATCATTAATCCTTTAATAATATTTTATTAAGTATCTACTATTATTAATCATTTAATAATATTTTATTATGTAACTAATATTATTAATCATTTAATAATATTTTATTAATTATCTAATATTATTAATCATTTAATAATATTTTATTAATTATCTAATATTATTAATCATGTAATAATATTTTATTAAGTTTCTAATATTATTAATCATTTAATAATATTTTATTAAGGATCTAATATTATTAATCATTTAATAATATTTTATTAATTATCTAATATTATTAATCATTTAATAATATTTTATTAAGTAACTAATATTATTAATCATTTAATAATATTTTATTAATTATCTAATATTATTAATCATTTAATAATATTTTATTAATTATCTAATATTATTAATCATTAAATAATATTTTATTGACTTTATCATATTATTATACACATAATAATATTTTAATAATTTTCTAATATTATTATTTATTTAATAATATTTTATTACCTTTATTATATTATTATTTCAATAATAATATATATATACCTTTAAATCAATAAATCAATCATATATATATATTTAAAAATATATTTATTAAGTCCAAATATGCTAAAATGATTTTTGGAACATTTTTCATTTTCTGACCCGAACCAGACCCGACCCGACCCGGCTGACCCGGCCCGACCCGACCCGGTTCGGGTTTTTATTTTTTTTCCCGAACAGTGCACTGCGCCGGGGCGCAGTGATTAACACTGCAGACGGCGCCCCGGCGCTGTACTCCAGTAGGTGCCATTTTTGTGATTTTTCTGGACAGTTTTGATACTTTGATTCAAACCTTGATTAAATGAAATCTACACATCCAAATAACACCAAATCAGTGTTGATGTGTTCCTAACTTAATGTTTTACAATATTTCATGGTTCGATCGTCTTTTTGAAAACGTTTCACACGAAATTTACGGATCGAACCACATAGGGTTGAAAAACGACATCCTTTTCGGTAAAAGCTATAACTTCTTTGTTATTCATTATTTTTGAAAACTTCAAAAAGGTTTTATACTTAAAACTCATAGATCTAGCTTTCTAGCCATAAAAATCCATTTTTGGATTTGTACATTTCAAAATACAACATCAAACATAGCATGCATGGTTAGGGTTTACCGGTAAAATTGTGTTACACATATTTCTTTAACTTCTATGCATTTCTAACCTACCAAATCATGTTATAAACACATAGATCTATGAATATACATATATTACATAGTTAAGTACATCTAGATCATCAAAACGAGTTTTGATCGGTTAAAAATAGATTTTAACCGATCAAAAGCTTTCTAGACTACAAAAATGAAATGAGAAGGTTTTTAGAGAACTTTTAAACCTTTGTGATTTGAAGACTCTTCTTCTTCTCTTACCAAAGTATGTGGTGAAGCTTTGTGTCATCCACCAAGCTCAACCTCTAGCTATGTCACTCAACACCTAAGTGTTTCTTCTATTTTTCTCTCAAATGCTCTCTATTTTTCTCTCTAGGATTCTTGCAAATGAACTAACCAACATCACCAAGGTTGTGGGATGTCTTATTTATAGCCAAATGTTAATCCTACATTAGCTCTCTTAATTCACCAATGTTGGTGAATTTAGAGCTTAATCTAGCTTACTATTGCATGGATGGACATTGTGATTGACTAGGTGATTGACTAGGGTTGTTGGCCAACCTTGTCATAGTGTAAGTTAGAAGCAATCTAGGAAATCAAGCAATCCAAGTGGGTCCCTCCAAAATTCAGCAAAATGGATTATCCAAGCCATTTTTCCTTTATTTTTAATGCTAAAATGTGCATATATACATCTATATATATATACACACATATATATATATATATTGACCAAAGTTTGACCCTTATTGGACTTCACATTGGGCTTGGGAATAACTTCTATTGGGCTCATTCAATTAAATTGTTTGGGCTCAATTTAATTAACACATTGGGCTAACATTTAAATAACTATGTTACATTTAATTAAATCAAGCATTGGGCTTGTTTAATTAATTACAGGGGCTAGTAATTAAATTAATTACATGGGCTACTAGGTTAATATCTTTAACCTAGTTTATCAACTTATTTGGATATAAAATATAATCCAATTAGATTTGCTTTAATTAATTATACACTTTGCTTTAATCCTTTAAATAAATATACAAGCACGTAAGTACATTTATTTAATTATCTAATGCACAATTAATAAATGAGGAAAATTTAAATTCATTGCTAAATATTTATTAAGTATATTTACAATAACTAATGAAATTCGTGGTCATTATATTCTCCCCCCCTTATAAGAATTCCGTCCCCGGAATTACAAATTTAAACTACTCAAAACAGATGCGGATAGTTAGCCCTCATCTTTTCTTCAAGCTCCCACGTAGCTTCCTCAGCGTTGTGGTTCCTCCAAAGGACTTTGACAGAATGTATAACCTTATTCCGTAAACTCTGTTCTTTCCTATCTAGTATCTGGACAGGAATTTCCTCGTACGATAAGTCTTTCTCGACTTGTATTGGCTCATAGGATATGACATGTTTGTGGTCTGGCTTGTATGGTCGCAGCACTGACACATGAAACACATTGTGAATATGCTCAAGTTCAGGAGGTAAAGCTACCTCGTACGCCACTTCGCCCACTCTCTTTAATATCTCGAACGGTCCTATGAACCTCGGACTCAGCTTCCCTTTCTTTCCAAATCGGATCTTCCCCTTCCAGGGAGATACCTTCATGAACACAAAACTTCCAACTTCGAAGTCTCGCTTCTGTCGATGTAAATCGGCGTATTTCTTCTGACGGTCCTGAGCTGCTACTAGCCGAGCTCTTATTACCTTGATAATCTCTACCGTTTTTTGAACCAATTTCGGCCCCAACAATCGGCGTTCTCCTACCTCATCCCAACATAGAGGTGTTCTGCACTTTCTTCCGGTACAATGCTTCGTAAGGCGGCATGCCTATGCTTGCATGATAACTATTGTTGTATGCAAACTCAACTAATGGTAGATGGTTCTCCCAACTGCCCTTGAAATCCATCACACAGGCCCTGAGCATATCTTCCAATGTCTGTATTGTTCTTTCACTTTGCCCATCGGTCTGTGGATGATATGCTGTACTCATTCTCAATTGTGTCCCCAATCTCTCCTGAAGACTTCTCCAAAATTTTGACGTGAAGCGCGGATCTCTGTCTGACACAATCGATACCGGCACCCCATGTCTCGAAACTATCTCCTTGATGTACAGTTTAGCCAACTGATCCAAACTGAACTTAATTTTGATCGGCAAAAAGTGCGCTGACTTTGTTAGTCGATCTACAATCACCCATATTGCGTCAAATCCCTTCTGTGTTGCTGGAAGTCCTACCACAAAATCCATTGTGATATGTTCCCATTTCCACTCAGGAATCTCTAACGGCTGTAGTAATCCACTTGGTCTTTGATATTCAGCCTTTACCCTATGACAAGTTAGACATCGGCTGACACATTCTGCGACCTCCCTTTTTAAATTCGGCCACCAAAAATGCTGACGCAGATCTTGATACATCTTCGTACTTCCCGGATGTATCGAGTATCTCGTACTGTGGGCCTCTTGCAAGATCTCTTCTCGTAGTTCGGGCACTAGCGGCACCCAAACACGATTTTCAAATCTTAGCAATCCCATGCTATCTTCCTTGAACTTGACCTCTTCCCCTTCGGTCATTCTCATCTTTATTCTGACACATTCTTCATCTTTGTCTTGAGCCTCTTTTACCCGATCTAACAGGGTTGGGCTCGCTTCCACCTCCATTGACTCATTTGGATTTCTTACCTCCAACTCCATTCGAGCCATCTCTTGAACCAATTGTTCCTGATCTGTCAAGATGAACAATTTCTCCCTGCTCTTTCTGCTTAGAGCATCTGCTACTACGTTGGCCTTGCCGGGATGATATAGAATTTCACAATCATAGTCTTTGATCAATTCTAACCATCTCCGTTGCCTCATATTTAACTCCTTCTGTGTGAAGATATACTTCAGACTCTTATGGTCCGTGAATATCTCACATTTTTCTCCATACAAATAATGTCTCCAGATTTTAAGGGCAAACACTACCGCAGCCAGCTCCAAGTCGTGGGTAGGGTATCCCTTCTCGTAATCTTTCAACTGTCTGGACGCATACGCAACGACCTTGCCGTTTTGCATAAGCACACAGCCAAGTCCCTTGTGCGATGCATCACTGTAGACCGTAAAACCTCCCGTATCGTCCGGTAAAGTCAATACTGGTGCTTCACTAAGTCTCTTCTTTAGCTCCTGAAAACTCTCCTCACACTTCTCCGTCCATACGTATTTCACCGTCTTCCTCGTTAAATTTGTCAGCGGTGTTGCTATCTTTGAAAAATCTCGAATGAATCTCCGATAGTAACCTGCTAACCCCAAGAAACTTCTTACCTCCGTCGGCGTCCTTGGTTGTTCCCAATTCATCACCGCTTCCACCTTTGCTGGATCTACTGAAACTCCCTCTTTGTCAATGACATGACCCAAAAATTGAACTCTCTCCAACCAGAATTCACACTTCGAAAATTTAGCATACAACTGCTCCCTTCGTAAAATCTCCAACACCACTCTTAGGTGTTCATCATGCTCCTCCTTTGTCTTGGAATAAACCAAAATATCGTCAATGAACACAACAACAAATTTATCCAAGTACTGCTTGAATATTTTGTTCATCATGTCCATAAATGCGGCTGGCGCATTCGTCAGTCCAAACGACATCACCAGAAACTCATAATGCCCATATCGAGTTCTGAATGCCGTCTTGGGTATATCCTCCTTCCTGACTTTCAACTCATGATAACTAGTCCTCAAGTCAATCTTTGAAAAGTACTTCGCCCCTTTTAATTGATCGAAAAGATCGTCAATTCGTGGCAACGGGTACTTGTTCTTAATTGTCACCTTATTCAGCTCTCTATAATCCATACACAACCTCATTGATCCATCCTTCTTCTTTACAAACAACACAGGTGCTCCCCATGGAGAAACACTTGGTTGAATGTACTTATTATCCAACAACTCCTGTAGTTGGATCATTAACTCCTTCATTTCTACCGGTGCCATCCTATATGGTGCTTTTGATATTGGTGCTGTCCCCGGTACCAAATCAATTACAAACTCTATCTCCCTATCTGGCGGTAAACCTGGCAGTACATCTGGAAACACGTCCATGAACTCCCTCACTACTGGTATTTGCTCCATCTCGGGATTCACCATCTGTGTGTCCACTATGTGAGCTAAATACCCTTCACAACCTTTCTTCAACAGTTTCTTGGCCTGCATCATCGTCAGACATGCAGATTGTCTAGACGACTTGCTGCCATAAAATACGACCTTAGACCTATTCGGTGTCTTAAGGTGTATACACTTCTTTTGACAATCAATTATAGCTCCATGGTTAAACAACCAATCCATTCCAAGTATAACGTCAAACTCCCCCAAACGTATTGGAATTAAATCTACACTCAACTTCTGACCCCTGATTTCAGCACAACAGTTTCTATGTACATACTCTACAGGAATCACTTCTTTATTAGCAACTTCTATGTTCATTGGGTTCTCTAGTTTTTGTCTAGGTAATTCTAACCGTCTAGCAAATTCATCAGACACAAATGAACAGGTAGCACCCGAATCAAATAATACATAAGCATTTATATCATTGATCGGCATAATACCTGACACCACGTCTTTTGATTCAACGGCGTCCTGCACCGTCATGTTGAAAGTCCGTGCCGTTGGTTTGTTCTGTGGCACCGGCCCTCCAATGGTCAGTTTGTTGCCGCTGTTGTTGTTGTTGCTTCCCCTATAGCCCGAACTCCCTCCGGTGTTCTTCTTCTTCGGACAATCTTTAAATTGATGGTCCATGGCCCCGCAGGCGAAACAACCCTTCCTCTTCGGTGTGGGACAATTAGGAGCGATGTGCCCCTTTTGCCCATAGTTATAGCAGACATTCTTCCCTTTCATGCACTCCCCGGTGTGGTTCTTTCCGCACTGACTGCATTTACTTACTTTCTTTGATTCGCTTCTCTGGGGTGTCCCCGAACTGCTGTTGTTATTCCACTTGCGCTTGTTCGAGTTGCTGCCCCCGCTGCTACCCTCTCGGTTTCCTCCTTCGTTTTTCTTTTTGTTTCATTCTTGATTCTGCTTATTCAAAGCTTCATTTCCACCCTCAGCTATGATAGCTTTCTCCAGCAGTGTTGCAAAATTGGTGATCTGGAGAACAGCTACCCGACTGTAAACCCACGGTTTCAGCCCCTGTTCGAATCGTCTGGCGCGTCTAGCCTCAGTGTCCACCTGATGTGTGGAAAATCTCGCCAATTCATTGAACTTGGCGGCATATTCGGATACCGACATGTTACCTTGCTTCAGATCTAGGAATTTAATTTCCATCCTAGCCTTTGTACTCTCTGGAAAGTAGTTTTCCAGGAATACTTCCTTGAATCGCGCCCAGGCGATTGTTCCCTCCCCCGCTCTACTTTTATTGGCCTTCCACCAGTGGCTGGCCTCCCCTTTCATCATGAAGGTAGCAAATGAGGTCATTTGCCCCTCCGCTACTCGTGCGACCTCGAAGACTTTTTCCATCTCCTCTATCCAGGTCTGTGCTTCTATAGGATCCGTGGTCCCTTTGAACTCGGGTGGTCCTATTAATTTGAAATCCTTAAAGGTTGCTAGTGGAGCGGCAGAGTTTGTTGCTCCAGTAGCCTCTGCGTTGCGTCCGCGAAATGCTCCCATTAGCATTTCCACGAACTCTTGGACAGGGTTGGGTGGTACCCCTCCGGTATTGACTGACTCTTCGACTGGTGGTGGGGGTAGTCGTTGATTTCTTCTTTGTGGCGGCATTTTCTGTATAAAGAAAATTTAATTAATTAAAGTTGTTTCAATCTTTTTACTTTCGTTTTGTAGCTTAAGTAATTTAAACTAAAGCACAATAATCATCTTGACACATATAAACATAAACGGAAATGCATTTATATTCATATGCTAAAACACAGTGCGTATCACTTTTACATCATAAGCATACTGCTATAAACGCTGCTAACCCCGATAGTTAAAACAAAAGACGGGATCCAACATATCCCACAACTTCATAGAGTTGGGATTTACAACATACTAACCCTCTATCAAAACAAAAGTTGGGTTTCTACTGCATCTATGTACATACATCATAAATAAAGAAAATACAACTAACGGCGCATCCCTCGACGAACCGCATCGTCGTACTCCTCATCTCCAATAGCCCTGACCACACCCCTACTGATGGTGTGCAAGGTCTGGCCCTCCTCGGCAGGGTAATAGTGCACCCTACTCTGGATCCTACCAACTGATGAGCGATAGACGTAACTGAGTCTATCTATCCTCACCTTCTTCTCCCTAACCTCCTCCTCCAGCTCCATCATCTGCCCGTGAGCTGCATCATGCTGAAACTCCATATCTAACCTCGCCTCAACGGCCTGCTGCATCTGGCCCCTCATGGCCTCCTTCTCTGCCTGTGTCTGCTGAATCTTCAGCTCAGCGGCTACTAACTTGGCCTCCATCTCGGCCATCCTCGCCTTCAACTCTATGTTCTCGCCAGAGAACATATAAGCTGTATCTCTGTACTGCTGCTCTGTCTGCTGGTGGATCTGGTTCTGCTCCTCCAGGTGCTGAACCCTCTCATCTAGCTCCTCGTTAGCCGTAGTGAGAGTATCGATGATGTCACTGGCAACAGTGCCCATGCCATCAACATACTCAGCTGGCTCCTCATCCTCATCATCATCAGTATCAGCCTCCTCCTCACTGTACTGCCCCATAACTCCGCCCCAGACAGCGTCCTCTCTATCTCCCTCCTCGGGATCTGACTCTGGCTCCTCAATCAGTGCAGCCACCCGTGGCTGTGCGGTATCCATAGGGATATCCGTATAAATCACCTCCTCTACAGCAGTGCTCGACTGGCCTATCTCCGTCATCCTACAATAACATAAATAACACATGTTAGTACAGCAATAAAATATATTCATTGATGAAATGAAATGATATTTTATCATGTACATCTCGGCTCGATGGATTTCCTCAATCCACCTCCAAAAATACACAACATGATGAATCTCCCCGATTCATCTCCTAACGCACTCGATAAGAGTTTAGTTCTAAGGTTATAACCTAGGTTTTGCAATCCTAGCGTTTCTAACCTACAGCTCTGATACCAACCTGTGACGACCCCAAATCCGGGTTCTTTAACCTCGGGTTTGGATCTCACTGTACAATACTAAACAATAATGAAATACATAAATTGTATTCAAACTTCGCGGAATAATACAAAAGGTTCCTTAATCAAAAGGCTACACTTCCCAAGGTCTATTACCTTAATCTTATCATTACATATCTTAAGGGAAATACAAAAGATTTACAACAGTAATTACATAACAGTAACTAAACTAGCATGCAACTACTAAAATTAAACATTCGCTTTCCCCTTGCCTTTATCCGATTTAGAGCTTTCGGGATTGGCTGAAATAAAGTCATGATATAGCAAGAATGAGCAACTAAATGGCTCAGCAAGTTTATAAACAACAATCATACGATATATCATGATGAAGGGAAATAACTTCAAGGTTTCAACAATAGCAATTGTGAAAGATAACAAGAATCAATGTTCAATAAAAGAAGGAATTGACTCTTTACTGCTGGGTGGTCTTTAATGACCCTGAACTGCTACTAAGGTAGAACAGACATACAATGTCTGACTCCTTGTTAAAAATAACGGGACACTTGAGGGGATCGGTCCTCTCATGTCCTATGTATATGCATCACATTTAGTTTTCTTGCGCGCTGTCGGGTATCCGACAAATAAAATCCCCTTTAACTAGGGTTGTTCTATCTCAGTCTTACTGTAAGAATCCGCCAGCCAATGGTTTGGATAAGCTTTTATAATATTCAATTGAATGAATTTAACATGCATTTGTCTAGCCGAAACAATTAGCTTAGACGTTCTTAAATAGTTTGCAAAGCACTATGTGCGAATACAATAATCAATAGCGATGTGAAGTAATTTTTGATAATTAATTCACTTAAAGGTCTGTCAAGTAACTACGAGTGTAGAATACTTGCTCAACAATAATTGAAATGTAAATACGGTTGAATAATAATTGCAACGATAAATACAAGTTAAAGTTAGGAAACTTGCAATAAGAATTACAAGTTAAGGATAGAGAACTTGCCTCGTGCGTCGTCTACTGCTTATCAAATTAATCTAACAATCCTTGAACGGACCTAACAATTAAATCAATTTGATCTTAAATTAGTATCATATACTTGTAAGTATAATGACTTTCATAAACCTTACGAACCACATAATTGATTAATTATGGGTAATTAAACACTTAGAAAATATTATCATTATTTGATAATATTTCAAACACAAAGAACTTATATTAATGGTTTAATATAGTTCAAAATAAATATCTAATATTATTAATCATTTAATAATATTTTATTGAGTATCTAATATTATTAACTATTTAATAATATTTTATTTATTAACTAATATCATTAATCCTTTAATAATATTTTATTAAGTATCTAATATTATTAATCATTTAATAATATTTTATTAAGTAACTAATATTATTAATCATTTAATAATATTTTATTAATTATCTAATATTATTAATCATTTAATAATATTTTATTAAGTAACTAATATTATTAATCATTTAATAATATTTTATTAATTATCTAATATTATTAATCATTTAATAATATTTTATTAATTATCTAATATTATTAATCATGTAATAATATTTTATTAATTATCTAATATTATTAATCATTTAATAATATTTTATTAAGGATCTAATATTATTAATCATTTAATAATATTTTATTAAGTAACTAATATTATTAATCATTTAATAATATTTTATTAAGTAACTAATATTATTAATCATTTAATAATATTTTATTAATTATCTAATATTATTAATCATTAAATAATATTTTATTGACTTTATCATATTATTATACACATAATAATATTTTAATAATTTTCTAATATTATTATTTATTTAATAATATTTATTACCTTTATTATATTATTATTTCAATAATAATATATATATACCTTTAAATCAATAAATCAATCATATATATATTTAAAAATATATTTATTAAGTCCAAAAATACTAAAATGATTTTTGGAACATTTTTCATTTTCTGACCCGAACCAGACCCGACCCGACCCGGCTGACCCGGCCCGACCCGACCCGGTTCGGGTTTTTATATTTTTTCCCGAACAGTGCACTGCGCCGGGGCGCAGTGATTAACACTGCAGACGGCGCCCCGGCGCTGTACTCCAGTAGGTGCCATTTTTGTGATTTTTCTGGACAGTTTTGATACTTTGATTCAAACCTTGATTAAATGAAATCTACACATCCAAATAACACCAAATCAGTGTTGATGTGTTCCTAACTTAATGTTTTACAATATTTCATGGTTCGATCGTCTTTTTGAAAACGTTTCACACGAAATTTACGGATCGAACCACATAGGGTTGAAAAACGACATCCTTTTCGGTAAAAGCTATAACTTCTTTGTTATTCATTATTTTTGAAAACTTCAAAAAGGTTTTATACTTAAAACTCATAGATCTAGCTTTCTAGCCATAAAAATCCATTTTTGGATTTGTACATTTCAAAATACAACATCAAACATAGCATGCATGGTTAGGGTTTACCGGTAAAATTGTGTTACACATATTTCTTTAACTTCTATGCATTTCTAACCTACCAAATCATGTTATAAACACATAGATATATGAATATACATATATTACATAGTTAAGTACATCTAGATCATCAAAACGAGTTTTGATCGGTTAAAAATAGATTTTAACCGATCAAAAGC
Organism: Hedera helix; assembly: GCA_947179155.2. Lineage (NCBI taxonomy): Eukaryota > Viridiplantae > Streptophyta > Magnoliopsida > Apiales > Araliaceae > Hedera > Hedera helix. The sequence goes on along the minus strand of OX359276.1, from coordinate 24,841,738 downwards.
TTTCTAGACTACAAAAAAGAAATGAGAAGGTTTTTAGAGAACTTTTAAACCTTTGTGATTTGAAGACTATTCTTCTTCTCCTACCAAAGTATGTGGTGAAGCTTTGTGTCATCCACCAAGCTCAACCTCTAGCTATGTCACTCAACACCTAAGTGTTTCTTCTATTTTTCTCTCAAATGCTCTCTATTTTTCTCTCTAGGATTCTTGCAAATGAACTAACCAACATCACCAAGGTTGTGGGATGTCTTATTTATAGCCAAATGTTAATCCTACATTAGCTCCCTTAATTCACCAATGTTGGTGAATTTAGAGCTTAATCTAGCTTACTATTGCATGGATGGACATTGTGATTGACTAGGTGATTGACTAGGGTTGTTGGCCAACCTTGTCATAGTGTAAGTTAGAAGCAATCTAGGAAATCAAGCAATCCAAGTGGGTCCCTCCAAAATTCAGCAAAATGGATTATCCAAGCCATTTTTCCTTTATTTTTAATGCTAAAATGTGCATATATACATCTATATATATATATACACATATATATATATATATTGACCAAAGTTTGACCCTTATTGGACTTCACATTGGGCTTGGGAATAACTTCTATTGGGCTCATTCAATTAAATTGTTTGGGCTCAATTTAATTAACACATTGGGCTAGCATTTAAATAACTATGCTACATTTAATTAAATCAAGCATTGGGCTTGTTTAATTAATTACATGGGCTAGTAATTAAATTAATTACATGGGCTACTAGGTTAATATCTTTAACCTAGTTTATCAACTTATTTGGATATAAAATATAATCCAATTAGATTTGCTTTAATTAATTATACACTTTGCTTTAATCCTTTAAATAAATATACAAGCACGTAAGTACATTTATTTAATTATCTAATGCACAATTAATAAATGAGGAAAATTTAAATTCATTGCTAAATATTTATTAAGTATATTTACAATGACTAATGAAATTCGTGGTCATTACACGCAATGCGTGGCGGCTGGCATGACTGGTTAATTACTAGTGTGCCCCTGCATTTTTTTGGAATTGTCGAGCGTGTCCTTGCCTTGGCAAATGACACGCGTACCCCTGCCTTTTACAGAAATTTCGATTTTGACCTTGAAGTTGCGGAAATTACGAAAATGCCCTTAGAAATTGGTTTTTAATTAAATAAATGTTTAAAAATTATTTAAAAATTATAGAAAAATACTAAAAATATAAAAATAATATTTGGGCATTAAATTTAATATTTTCCAAAAATATTAAATATTTGAGATTAATATTTAACTATTTAAATATTAATCTAATAAGGTTAAAATTTAGAAAATGGTTAAATGAAAGTTCGAACAACCGAATACACTAAATTTTACCCGACGAGACGGGTTGTCCGCATAGAATGTGTTCTATATTAATTAAATTAATATAGTAAAGTGCTAATCAATTATTATTTAATTAATTTTACTATAGGTTGTCCAAGAAAGGATTATTAGCCGTTAATTTAATAACTGGACATCGAGACAAGTTCTTCAGTACTTGATGCTAATTGATTATCTGTTACTGTATGTTAACTTTTGTTCAAATGCATATAAAATTATGTGTTATGTGATCCATTGTTGATATAATTGTTATATGCCTTCGGGGCAAATATGAGACTATATGTGAAATGGTTAAATGTTTACTTTAGGTAAATGTTAATATGAATTAAATATGATATACATGAAATATATTGCTTTAGTAGAAACACAATGCATGATGTATGACACCCACAGAGCACGTTATGTTATGTGCTACATGAAGTATGAAAGGTGTAAACTGTTGAACTTGCTAAGCCGTTGTGCTCATTTCTTGTATAATATAAATTTTGCAGGTAAAAATGAAACTTCAAGAGTATTAAATCATGACTAGAGATTATGTTCGACATCAGTTAAAGTTGCAATTGTAATTGATGTATATATTTTGTTTGAATATAGAAACTGGATATGGTTAAATTAGTGGAATGAGTATCTATAATTCATAAGATATATATATATATATATATGTCAAATTCTGGTTGGATAAATAAGGTTTAGACATGTATTTTGAGTATTCAATAATACTTATCGTGAAAGAACAGAAATAGTAAATGTTGCGATCTAGGGATTATGATCGAGATGTAAAGATTTTAAATGCCAACATATTTTAATAAAATAAAATAAAATTTATACTGAAAAATTTGGTAATTGATGATAGCAAAGTCAATTAATGGATTAATTAAGGTAATTAAAGATTTATTAACGAACTGAAATTTGGACGTAAGGAAAATAATGTATAATAAACATGAAATTTAAGGTAATAAGGTTTGTCGAATTTCAGGATCGTTACAGTTGCTATACCCAAATAAAAAGGCAACATTTATATCGTTGCAAATTATATCAATTTTCATTGCACATATATAGAAACAACAACGAATAGTGTCATTACTAATCAACATTTCTCGTTGTTACTGCAAAATAACCCGCAACAATCATTATCGTTGCTAATTAATCATAATGTCATTGCAAAATAGTATAATCAGCAACGAACATCGTTGCTAAAAAGTATACAATTAGCAACGAAAACATGTTTAGACAACAATTTTCATGCTTTTCTGTAACGAAATGGTTCGTTGGCAAAGTGAACCAACTGCAACGAAATCACGTGTTTGTTGCCAAAAAAAGCATTCATTTTGTTGCCAATTAGTAGGGCTTTTTTTTAAACAAAATGTGATTTTCAGTAACGTTTTTTATTGATTCTGCAACAATAAATTTCGTTGCTAAAGAATCGAGGAATTTGCACGAAAGCCAACTTTCGTTGCAAAATGTATCACTTTCGGCAACAAACAAAATACATTCGTTACGTAACAATTAGCAATGCTTATTGCGCAACGGAAGGTGAAACGACAAGAAAATCGTTGCTAAATAGCTTTTGCAACAAAATTTGGCACCTTTAGCAATGAAAATCGATTGTTGCTAAAGCCCCATTTTTTTGTAGTGATTTTGGATCATCTGTATCATGTCCGGCTTGATCTCAAAACTTGTGGCATTAATTGCGACATATGGATGCTCGATTGAATTTTAGTGACTTGCGGCATTGCATAGTCTCGTAACAATTTTCGATCCTCGTCCTTCATTTAATCCTAAAAAGAAAGTAAAAATTAAAATTAAAATTAAAACGTTTAAATTAAAACTAATTTGATTGAAATTAATATTGAAAAATAATTATTAAATTAAGTCCCCGGCAACGGCGCCAAAAACTTGTTGTCCGATTTATATATATGGAATGTTCACGCAAGTATACACGGTCAATCAAGTAATATAGTGATAAAGTGGAATGTTGAACCCATAGGGAATTAAAAATAATTATTACTAAACACTAATTTAATATCAAATTAATTATATTTAAACAATCACAATTTAATTATAAAATAAACTAATTAAAACTACTAACTAAATTAAACTAATGAAAATGATTACATCAAATTAAAAATATTTAAGATCACACTTTTCCCCAATACTTCATTTAAATATCTTCATTCTTTTTTTAATTAATTAATTATATAAAATTGTTAACTGAGAATGCTTAACTATTTATTAACCTTTTTCAAGAATTAATAAAAAGATTTATTCTAATTAAGTAGTTGTACTGCTATGCAAAATAACTTGAACTAAACTCATTAAGATCATACTCTCAACATAGTTACATGTGTCATATAAATATTTTCATCCTATACACTATTATGATACTCTTCCTAGAAAGAATAAGCAAATTCACATGTTATCATATCTAGATCTAAACCTATACTCCAATTTTTTATTTTATATAGATTATCTCATGAATTATTGTGCAAATAATTATAAATGAAAGCACAAAATATGATAAACAACTCATATATAATCATAAATAATTAAAAAATAATAATTTAATTTAAACTATACATTGAGTTCAATTGTAATCTGAATAAAATTAGCCTATAACTAAATAATTAATTAACCACAAATAAATCAACATCTCAAAATTATAGAAATAAAAATAAAAGAAAATAAATCAAATCTGTGTTGATTTTCTTCTGTCACTCGGATCATAATATTTAATTCCCAAGCTCCGCCTTTAATTCTCTAATCCTTCGCGTTGAATATTTGCAAATAAACTAATAAAATAAATCTACTCTATTCAAATCTATGTTAATAATCTGTTAATAAAAGTCTCATAGTGTATTTATAGGTGTACAATATTGATCCTAAGCAATAGTGGAAAAGAAATCCAATTCGGAATCAAAATCTAGCAATAATCTCGACTTCCAGCAAAAATGCGTAGCCAAATAGCCCTTAGACAAGCCAATTGACCGGTCAAAAGTGCTCGGTGACGTCAGCCTTACAACACAACCACCTAAACCACGCATTCCTTAATCTGCTGACCCAAAAACGATGCTGCATGCTCCGTGTTTCACATTAACGCACAATGCATGTCACTTAACCACTTTCTAGAGTGCTAAACGGCGTCGTGTCCCCTACTGCTTTTACTTTCAACCTTAACGCACATGGCGCCTGGTGCATTCATGTCATTATTTGCGATTCTGCCATCAGTAGCTGCTTAATTACCACAATGCCATTCCACTTTTAATTACTACAAAATAAAAAAGTAAAAAATATATAAAAATATTAAAAATAATAATAAAGCATAAAATTAAATAAAGTACCTAAAATCAATTAAAATGCTTAAAAACTAACAAATAATTAACTCTAAAAATACTCAATAAATAAGTATAAGATCTCATTATCATTTGCTCCACACCAAGTGGACACTGAAGTGAGAAGGGCAAGAAGGTTTGAACAATGGTTGAACCCTTGGGTGTATAATAAAATATCAGTTATGCAAATCACTATATTTTCGACTCTGCTGGAGAAGACGATCATCACCGAAGGGGGAAGTGAAGCTTTATCAAAGTACCAATAGGATCAGAAGAACAAGAGATGTCAAGAAGGCCATCGCGCAAGAAGGAACGGGGGAAGTAAACCAAACAAGAGAAAATGGAGTGACAATCAAGCGTCAGGAGGAAGTAAGTCTGGAGGAGAGACAAAGAAAGCAAGTAAGTGTGAGACTTGTGGTAAGAATGTAGGAAGGGCAAGGGAGTCTGTTTCAATTGTGGACAACCGTGACATTTTTCTCCACAATGCTCAAAAGGGAAGAGTGGGTGATGTTTCTATTATGGTGCACCGGATCATATGAAGAAGGACTGTCCGAAAAGGAAGGGAGAGACAGGAAGTACAAACAAGGGAAGCAATAACAAGCTAACCATCGGAGGGCCATCATAGCAAAATCGTCCAGTGGCACGTATTTTCAATATGACCATATAGGACGCAATGGACTCGAAAGAAGTGGTGTCAGGTATTCTTCCGATCAATAACACAAATGCTTACTTATTTTTTGATTCAAGCGCTACATATTCTTTTATCTCAGAAGAATTTGGTAAGAGGTTAAATTTACCCCATGTAAAACTTGAGAATCCTTTGAATGTGAAAGTAACTAACAAGGAAGTTATCCCCGTAGAATGCGTTCATAGGAATTGTAATATCTTTTGTTAAGATATGAACCTCTTAAATTCCATATCGGTATGAGTTCACTTATATGCTATGTGTTTAGACTTGTTGAGCTTTTGTATGCTCACCCTTGCGAATAAAATCTTATTTGCGGACAAACTCGAAAGCTCTGGCTCTAAGAAGAAGGGATAGAAAAAATGTGTAAACTAGTTTATGTGCTTGATTAAATTACTTGTCCTTTTGTTATAGTCTTAATGACTTTTGTAATACGAACAAGTAAATTATGTAACTGAATATTATTCAATTATATTATCATCAAAGAGTGTTGTCATTAAATTTGATATAGTTTAGAATTGTTAAACATTAAAACAATGTTGATAAAGAACTATATATCTGAATGAGGATATTAAATAACATTGTGAGTGTTGTAAGAACATAGATCTAGCACCAATGAAAAATCAAATTCATCACAAGGTTCCTCTATTCCAACTATAAGTGTGTTATTAATATTGTGAATTTTAGATAAATAGGAAATAACAATAAGAAGATATATCTCTATAAAGATATATATTTAAGTGAGGATATTGAATAATATGGGGGGTTTTGTAAGAAAAAGAATATTTTCATGGATAAAAGATGTAAATATTTATTGCAAAATTCTTCTAATCCAAGAACAATCTTATTGTTAATGCTGTGAACCTTGGATATATTGACGTATAAATTGTATAAATCTTAAGGTTAAAAATTGACTGGTATATATTGTGTTATCCGTGTACTCGGATGAACTACAAGTTAATACTTGTTGAAAGGATGAGAGCGAGATCAAGTTACGATCCATAGATTAAGTAAAAGAATTTGTTAAATAATTGTCTATAATATACTAGTACAACCAATATGATTATGGGATCATTGGTTAATTTGCAAGTAAAGAGAAGTACGAGCCAGCAACAAGTCTGGGTAGCAACCGCTCGGATTTGGGGGCGTGACAAGTTGGTATCAAAGCTGTGGATTATAGTTGTAAGGTAACGAGTACATTATAATATAATCTAAGGATATGAGTAAATGAAATTGTGAAAATTCTATAGATAATTAAAAGATATGCATAAATCTTATTAAATCTTAATACATAAAATATTATGTGAAAGAAATATACCAAACAAAATGAACTCTTTTTTAGGAGGACAAAAATTGTGGAACGTCAATAAGATTTTAAGGAAGTTGAATAAAAATATAAAAAAGGAAGTGGCATGCAAGACATATGGCAAAGGTCGCATAAGAGTATGACTACAAAGGGAAAATGTCTGTTATAACTATGGACAAGAAAGGAATTTCGCCACCACTTGTCTAAGTTCCAAGAAGTGTGGTTGTTTTACCTATAGAGCCCAAGATCACCAAGCAAGAGACTGGCCAAAGAAGGGATCGAAAGAAGGCTCAAGGGAAGAGCCAAAGGAAGCTATAAACTCCAAGGAGAGTTAAGCAATCGTAGATAAACCAACACTAATTGAAGAACATGTGGTGAATAACAACATAGATTTTTGGGAGAACATGTGGAAGATGAAGAGATGGTTAAATAACCATTTATAAATTACGTTCGAATGAGGGTAAAGAAAGCCTAGTGCTAGAAGGCACATTATATGTTAGTAAGAAATGAGGCTTGTAAAGATCTCAAATTTTGATATAATAACGGAAGATATAAACAATATAGTAGCTTGTAATAACTTATGTTTTGTAATCTTTTAATATAAATAAAAGAGTAACGTTTGAATTAAATTAAGTGTTTTGTGATTGAAATGATGTAACTGGTATTGTGACGACCCCGAATTCGGGTTTCTCGAACCTCGGATCCGGTTCAACACGAGTACAACCTTTTTCTTATCTTTCGTGAATTTTAACAATATTATAATTGCTAAATAATCATTTATTTACAATTATATAACATCTCATTCTATTCCAGAATCGAAATCTTTATACATTCCTAGTATGTCTCAATATCATACATGATACGACATTCTATTACAATCAATTTGAGTATTTAATACTCATATAACATACCAACTAAGTCTTATGCTACAGAATCATTTACCTGTCCAATTCGGACTGATATCTACAATAGATATTTAGATCTTCAATGGAAGTAATATATTTTCCTGTTCCTTGTTCTTTATCGAGAACTTCAGGTAACTAGCCTTATCTGAAAATGTTGGTTTAGGCAAGAGTGAGCACGACGGCTCAGCAAGTTCAACAGCTACACATAACACATTACATGTTTCACATAAAATTTACAATTTATACTAACATCATGTTTTTTATGCATTTCAGTTTATGACATACTGCTCATGCATATCATGCCTCGCATTTAATCTATGTTTCATGTCTAACCTCTATCATGACATATAGTTCAATGCAGAACAATTGTCTTAAATCAACTACCGCATATCAACAGTTCAAATCAATTTATTGCACAAAGGCACATTAAAACATCTTTGCACATAACCATGTATGAGCACATCTCAGTTTAATAACAAACTTATAATTCATGCACATAATACAACACGTTCTGAAAAACTTGCCTGGACTTGTATAACCAGCTTACGTTAATCTTTCACGTTCCTTGCACCACCTACACGGTATGTGAGATCAACGGTGCACAATATCAGTCAAAGTTTGACTCAATACTAAATCTTATTTTAAAGATATTTATTTCTTCTTATCATCCCCTTTATTTAATAAGGTTAATTTCATATTTTAGTCTCTCTTTGACTTGACTCAGTGTTTCATATTCAACACCATAAATCTTTTGTTCGAAACTATGCAATTCTGACATTTATTAATGTCACTGCATTAAAACTTGGACCCTATATTTATTTAGGTCGAGCCACCAATTAATCACTAATGGATCATACCCTTGGTTTAACTTAATCACATCATTTATCTCGATACCTATCATAATATTACCCACCTTGGATAATATTTTAAATTTTACTATCAATTAGTAATAACTTATAATGTTATTTAATTGTTAAATAACACTTTAAATAATCATTATTATTATTAATTTATTTTTAATAATAGTTTACCTTAATCATTATTATTAATCTTTTAATAATAATTTAATTGCTTGCTAATATTATTACCCTTTAATAATATTTTAATTGACTTCTCATTATTATCAATCATTTTAATAATAATTTAATTGTTCATCAATATTATCAATCATTTAATAATATTTGAAATCCTCACGTATCATTAGTAATTATTTAATAACGATTCAACCCTTAACTATTATTACCCAATAGTTAATTACTTGTTAAACAATATTATTAATTCTTTAATAATATTCTAAATCTTTATTTATCATTATTATTTATTTAATAATGATTTAACTCTTAACTATTATTATTTAATAGTTAATTAAATGCTAAATAATATTATTAATCCTTTAATAATATTTTAAATTAATTACATATCATTATTAATTATTGAATAATGATTTAATTTTTAACTATTATCATTTAATAGTTAGTCAATAATATTATCAATATATTTTAATTACTTAATAATCTTCTTTCGATTAAGTAATAATTTATTCCACTTAATTACCATTTAATTATTATTTAATATGAATTAAATAATAATTAATTAACTAATTATCCGAACTCATTATTTAATATTAATTAAATAATAATTAATTAATTAATTAACCTTACTTATTATTTAATATTAATTAAATAATAAATAATTAGTTTATTAACCTTTAATTATTATTTAATATTAATTAAATAATAATTAATTACTTAATTAACCTTACTTATTATTTAATATTAATTAAATAATAAATAATTAGCTTTATAACTTTAATATTCTTTAATTATTATTTAATATTAATTTAAATAATAATTAATTATTTATTTAACTTTACTTATTATTTAAGTGCAATTAAATAATAAATAACTAACTTATTCATCTTAACATCCTTTAATTATTATTTAATATTCATTAAATCATAATTAATTAATTACATAACTTCATATATTATTTAATATTTATTAAATAATATTTAATTAGATTATTAGCCTATTTATACACTAATAAATAGCTAATATATAGTGAATCATTCCAATAATTTCAAATTTTATTTTATAACACTTAACTAGCATGCCAATAGGTCAAATATTATTTTTCTGAAATTAAAAATAATTTTCCCATACTTATTAGCAATTTAGTAAACTTTAATCCACCATTAATTCTAATAAATACCAAATTACAAAAAAATTCGGATTTTAAATTTTGATAATTTTCTTTATAAAATTATAAGCATTTTCTCTTTTGGAACCAACCCAAGAACCGGCCTAAAAATGCCCGAACCGGCCCTACCTAGAAATCATGAAAAATCGAAAAAAACCTAACCGGCCGGTTTTTTTAAAAAAATAGGCAGATTACTTTCTGAATTTTTCAGACTTGGGGTCTCCGACGGGAACTTGAATAAAATGAAATCCACAAGTCCGATTGAGGCCTATTTAGTATCGATGGATTCGTAACTTCCCGAACTACATTTTTCTGTCATCAAACATCAAATTTAGATTTTTTTTGGTTACGGAAATTGGCTCCAAACCGGACTGTTGTGCACAGCCCTAAAACAATGGGGTGTTTTGGTAGAAAATTCATATCTTGCTCATTTTAAATCGGATTTTAGTCATTCAACTTGAAAAATCTTCATATTTCATGGATCTATCACCCAAAATTGACGGATCATAAATCCGACTTACGGATTGTGAACAGTAATTCCGTGAAGGAGCTGCTACGTATTAGATTAATTTGTTTTCGTCGGTAAAAATTTATTCAATGAGTTTGATGAAATTTTTCATCACAAACACATATAAAAACCCATGTTAAACCCATCAAACTATGAATATACATATATTACATAGCTAAAGACTTCTAGAACATCAAAACGTGTTTTGATCGGTTAAAAATACATTTTAACCGTTCAAATCATATCTAAACTATAAAAATGAACTAAAGAAGGTTTAAAACACTTTTTAACCTTTTATACATTGATGCTCTCCTTCCTCTTGACTTGATCTTGAATTGTGACTCTCTCTTGTCCATTCTCTAGCAAATTTGTTTGGTGGATCATCAATCTCATAAGAGTAACTCTCTATATCTCTCAAGAATCTCTCCATTTTTCTCTCTAGAAAATGCTACAAATGACTAACCAACCTCACCAATAAATGGAACACTTCTATTTATAGCACAATGTTAATCCTTCATTAACCTCCTAATCAACTAGTGTTGGGGAAATTAGGAGCTTAAACTAGATTACTATTGCATGGAATGACTACCATGAATGACCATTGGTGTGACATCCATCAAGGTTGCTTGTAAGCAACTTTTGGAGTGTAATTGAAGCCATAGGAAGTCCACACTCAACATTTCCATGTGGGGCCCCCTCAAAATTCGGGATTTGCAATTTATTACACCAATTTGGCTTTATTTTTATGTCCTATATCATTATATAAGTATCCATATATATATACACCAATATATGTATACATATTCACCTATACTTGTAAATTGGGCTCCACTTTGGACCTTAGAATTAAATTATATTGAGCTCATTTATTTAATTTGGTTGGGCTCAATTTAATTGTTACATTGGGCTAACATTAAATACCCTATGTTACATTTAATTAAAACAAGCATTGGGCTTGGTTAATTATTACATAAATCAATGTTCAAATTAAATTATATGGACTACTATGTTAATTAATTTAACTTAGTTTAATACATCAATTGGACTTATAATATAATTCAATTAGACTTACTTTTAATTATCCTACCACATTGGGTTACATAATTAACTCACCCATAGTTAATTCTCAACACTACCTTCTTTCCTCTATCAATTAACCAATGTTTGGTTAATTCTCTCTCTTGTCTACCAACTAGGGTTATTCAATTAACCATACATTAGTTAATTCTCTACACTCAATCAATACTTGAAAAATATTCTCCCAACACATTGACTATCATTTGACTTTAATGTGTTTGGGCTACATGGATTACTTTGTATTGGGCTCTCTTATTTAATTACTTGGGCTACCCAACACAACTCACATATCATATATAACTTGGGCTTGGTAAGTAATTTAATTGGACTTCCACACCATGATATACCATATTTTCCAATATTATTTAATTGGACTTATATTAATTACCTCTTGGACTATATCATAACTTAACATTTGGGCTTATTATTTAATTACCCACCTTCATGCAAGTATTCCCATATTGGGCTTGTATTAAATCCATTAATGGACTCTATATGACAACTAAATAATTAAGTTAATTACTTAATTAATTATCTTCTTAATAGTGTCATTCTAGGCAGTATTCCACTTCTCTACTTGCTAATCTTAGCTTTAATTCATAACTCATATAATTAATTCAATTAATTATATTACATGACTTTCTTTTTTAATCCATACTTAAACTAATTAATTTATTAGTTTTATTGAGTATTTAATTTACTTCACACATCATCTTGTTTGACTAGCAAACTCAACTCTAGGTATATATATATATATATTCACCTTCACTTCTCAATTGAATTTATTTATTTAATAAATTCCCTACATACATCAATACAATATTCTCACATTTAATTTCTAACAAATAAATTATGTTAAAAAAAAATGTTTACCCATTTCCTACACATCTTACTTCTCAAATTCTAGGTTTTAAACCTGAACCTTTAATAAAATCAATTAAGATATTATTTAAAATCTTGGAAATATCTGGGATATTACAGGTATTATGTATAATTATATTATTATTACATAAAACCCGAGGAATGAGAGGAGTAAACTTATAGAGAAATACAAGTGATAAGTAATGAATTGAAGAATTTTCATAGTTAGAAGAATGTTGGAGATAGTTAGGAAATGAGTATGGATTTCAGTTGAAAACCCATGTTAGCAAAATTAAGTTAAACGACTGTGACCCCCCCAAATTCGGGTCTCCTAAGCCTTGAATTTAGTGCTCACGATCTAACCTTGTTCTAACTTTCATATCATAATAAATTGTCTAATTGATAAATTTTGCTAATTTATTTTTTTATCTAACTTTTACAACATTATTCAATATCAAAATAGATATTAAAACTTAGTTAAATAAAACTTTATAATTCTTCGGTTCCAAAATCGTAGCCTTAATTATTCATCATACTATTTAATACTGTATATAAATATTAATATCCATACATTACATTTAAATATTTCAAAATTCAACTTTCACTATCTATTAATCTTTGATTCATTTATACATATAATCCAGTGATTCGATTCTTTATATTACCAACTAAATTTCCAACACAACATACCTTATTCAATAATGTTTATTATTAAAACTATTTTAATCGTCTCATATTACATTACAAATATAAAACTAAAGTTCACAACTTCGATTTAAAACAATGATCTTTATTGGATAACTCTAGTGTAAAATAATTTAGTTCATTTACATCATGACCGATCATTTCAACTTAATACAAATTTAGCTAAGTATAATATTAAATAATTCATTTTAAACACGTATCAAATCTTTATCTCACGATCATCTAATAGTTCGTCGTTTAATCTGTAAATAAAATATTTACAAAAGTGAGTGCGACTGCTAAGCAAGTTCAACAGTTAACACATTTCATGCATCATGTAGTTTTCATTTCATATAGGATTTATAATTTTCATACTTAGCATTTTTATACATGCTTCAAGCTTACTATGCATTGTATACAAATCATACTTAATGCTGTATCAAGCCTATCATTTTTCACATATTGCATATCACAAATAAATTAAGTTACCATAACTCAATTAACCTCAGTCATAATTTGACTTTAAGAATTCATATAACATTGTAATATAAAATATGTATCCCAATGTACACATAAGAATTTCATTTGTTAGTTTGTAATATCTATGAACATACAATCAAATTGCACAATAGCAGTAGAAACATGGTAAACTCAAAATTTTAAATTTTACACACCATAACCAGGATTGACCTTTATGCACAATTATTAATTAACAAGAAGAACCTTGTAGACACTAGCTTCCACAAGTATGCATTCAACTCCAATTCCTTCGGGTTCTTTTTGAATTCCACCGATTAGATTCCTTTGATCAACCTTAGCCACCTATGTGTTTGTCTTATAGAGGTGATCCATCAAGGAAGAATAAGAATTCAAGAAGTAGGTGATGGTAAACCCTAGTTTTCTCTCTCTCCTACTTTCTTAGATCTAGAGAACTTGAGTACTCTCCCAAAACTTATGGAAGTATATTTAACCCCAATTTATAATAAGACTCCTATTATTTATAGATATAGACAACTTTCCTAACACCTTTAGGAATAGGATTTTAATTAAACTCCTAATCTTATTAGGAACTAATATGAGAGTACTCTTATTAATTATTTCCTAAACCATTTAGGAACTAAATAATAATAATAATAATAATAATAATAATTTATAATTAAAATTTCCAAAATACTAAATAAATATTAAGCTATTTAATTTAATCTATCACCATAATATAAATTAAATATACTTAATCTATTATTACAATTATGTCATTTACTTCTTAAATAAATATTTTTCTTTTACGGTGTGACCTTATAGGTTCTCCATATTATACCAGTTGTAGAATAAATCAATTAAAACAATTCTAATCTTATTTAAATAAATAAATTAAAATATTTAATTCATTTAAATAAATAATATTTATTCCATAATAAGGGTCTTACCCTCTTAGCGATCAATGACTTTTCAGATAATATAGATTTCAATATTTAATCTTAAAAAAATCTTTCAGTGAATAGTTACCATACAATTCAATCATTCTACCATGTAATGTCCTAATCCAATATAAGACATAAATTTATTGTTAAGTCTTATTTTATTTGATCATATGCATTTTTATTCTCAAATGTACAACTCTATTTAATGTAAAATAGAAACTCCTTTCTAATTTTTATTCTGCGTTGGCCAATGATTACTGAGTTGTCATTTATCGAATCGCATATGATATTCTCTTCTTTTAGTAGAAGTGGTAGATTCTTTATTGACTATTCACCTATCTCTATGTACAACTTATTATACACAAGCATACCCTTTAATATACCTTAAAGGTCTTAAGAATATGTCAAAATATAATTCATTATACACACGATACTATGATGGTCTCAAGTCCAATGATCATTTGTACTACTATCACATTAGAAATTCCTATTGATGGGCGAGTAAAACTCTATTAGGTATTCCTTTTAGCGAGTCATGTTTAGTGAACTTATTCTCTAATAAGCACCAACATACTTGCTTTAGTGTTTCTATATAAATGATTATGAGATCAATCATCATTTTCATAAGAGTAAACATAGTATGTACTAATCTATCCACATTTATTAATCCCCATTTTAGTGATCCCATGATTATGAACAATTTTATTTTTAAGCTATTTTGAATTCATATCTCATTAGCATGATCATCATCATGATTATAAGAACATTGCTCACAATTAATATCAACAATCAAATATGGATAAAGAAAAATGCCCTTGTATAAATAATCTTTTATTAATAAACGAATAAGATTATAAAGTATATGCAATATCACATCAAATATGATTGGCTTGTTTGCATAATACTTTTAATCTCCCATTTGCACTAAAGCTAATCGCCATGGTATCTAATACCCATCTTCTCTAAGTGACGATTAAACTGTTATTGAGTTAACGCTTTAGTAAATGGATCTGCAATGTTGTCTTGAGAGTCCATTCATTCCAGGGTGATGTCTTATCTTTCAATGATCTCTCTAATCAAATAAAACCACCGCAACACGTGTTTAGATTTTTTATGAGACCTGGGTTCCTTGGCTTGTGCAATAGTTCCCGTGTTATCACAAAATAAAAGAATTGGTCCTTAAATGCTAGGAACCATCCCGAGTTTGGTTATTAACTTTTTCATCCAAACAACTTCATTTACAGCTTCACTTGCAGTTATGTACTATGTCTCTATCACTGAATTAACAATTGTTTACTGCTTGAAACTTTTTTAACTTACTGCGCCACCGTTTAAGGTAAACACATAACCCGAAGTGGATTTACTGTCCTTGGTCAGTTTAAAATTTTGAGTAGGTATAACCCTCTAGTTTCAAATTAGACCCACCGTAGACAAGAAATACATCTATAGTTCTTCTTAAGTATTTTAGGATATTTTTCACTACCTTCTAGTGTTCTTCCTTAGGATTAAACTAATATCTTCTTGTGACACTAAGTGCATGAGCAATATCAGGTCTAGTACATATCATCCCGTACATCATAGATCCTATCACCAAGGCATAGGAAATTTGTAATGATGCATATTTTCGTTAAATATTATAAAAATTATAAATAAATAGTGAAGTTAGATTTTTAAAATGTGATAGATATTTTGGGACAAGCAAATTAAGTATTATTTAAAATGATGGGAATTTGAATTGGTTAATTATGTAGTTGGATTGATTTGTATGTAACTAGGATTGTATTTTTAACTAATTAACTAATTAAACAATTTAATTGTGATTAAGTGAAAGTAGCACAATTGGTGAAAAACAAGCTAATTGGATTAATTAGTAAAAGTGGAGCCATGTGCATTTAAATGGACCAATGAGAATTAAAGATGATTTATTAAAAAGTAAATTATCTAGAAAAATGGAGAAATATCCATGTTATCCTTGGCAAGTTGAATTATGACCTTGGTGTCCTTATTAGTGTGTAATGTCCAATATACCATTAAATATTGGTGGAAAATGTCTTACATACCCTTAACCATGCTTGATTAAACTAACTAAGGGTAGTTAGCTATAGGAAACATAGATATAGATTATATATATATATATATTTTTGGTAGATATTAGCTAGGTTATTCTTTCCTTCTTCATTTCATCTTATTTGGCTAATTGTGAAAGTTTGGAAGAGAGAAAGATTGCTTGAGAAAGAGCTTGATGGATTAATAAAGAAGTGTTCTAGAGTTGTAAAGTGATAGCAACGTAGATCATCCATCCTTAAGAATCTTTCTAGCAAGGAGGAAGAGAGATCTAAGAATGTTTAAAATTTTTCTTGTCTCTAAACTTTCATCTATGCATGTATAGGTTTGTATATAAGTGTTTTAATGGTTAGAAGTTATAGTTATGAGAGATTTTATGTTAAATAATTAGGTTAATGATGACACCCTAAGTGATAAGATAGTATTATAAAGGTGGTATATGTATGTGCATGTTTATTTGTATGATAGATACTTATATATGTAGAAACATGGTTTTGTATGGTTAGAAACCTTATGAGGTGTTGTATTTTTAATAAAAACCAAATATAAATGGTAGTATGTGGTATTAGAGTCATATGTGTTATATGAGTCTATAGTGTTAGAAAATATAATTTTTGTGGAGTATATAAGAAGTGGAGTTAATGAACTCAAGAATGATTTTTATGAAAATTTTAGGTTAAGTTTGTAAATCCAATCAGTGGATGATTTTTGGCTATTTTAAATAATTAATGGTGAAATGAAGTTAAATAACTAAGTTTTATGTAAATACACGTGTCCGCATTGATTTTGTGTATATGGTGGTAAAAGTGTATTTTTGGCGTTCGAAAACATTTGTCGGAGCGTAAAATACGAATTTCGGAAAAATAATGTTATTTGAAAACTTTTAATGTTTTTGAAGGCCTAGACAAGTCATATATGTGTTGTATATGCTAAATCAAGTGTTAGAATAAAGTCTTGAAATATATGGACAAAAATAACATGAGAAAAGTTTAGGAAAAATTCTTGAAAATTTGGGTTCTGAGCACTATGCCATGGCGGGGCTTTTTGAACTAAACATTGCGCTGGGCACAGTGTGACTGCAATAATCTCACTGGGGGCGAGTTGTTTTGAACTAAAGACTGCGCCGGGCACAGTCGACTGAGAAGATCTCGCTGGTGGCGAGATATTCTGCGTTGGGGGCGCAATGTCCTGGTTTTTGAAAATTTTATATTTGGATACAAAATGAAGTGTTTTAATCTTATATTATAAAGACATGCATAGTAAACTTTAAATTGATAAAAATAATCAATGTGGTAGGTATTAAGGTATGAAAGAGCAACGTGTTATGTGTTAAGCTAAATGTAAAGGTAAATGGTGACAAGTAGGTTAAGGTAAAACAATAATGTGTATGTAACTAATGTGTTGACCAACATCATGATTATGTAGGTTATAAACGTGGTAAGGTAGTAATGGTAAAAGTAAGCTAGGACCGAGACAAGCATTCTTTCTGAACTCTCTTTTGTAGTTCATTTGACAGTTATGTATACTATACATTTTTGTAAGACGTTTTTGAAGTTCATTCATTATTGAAGTGGTTTAAGAAAGGTCGATGCCATTTTTATCCGGCTAGACAAATGTTGTTGTTCGTGTTGACTTCAGATATCTATTGTATATTCTCCAAGGCATATTGTTGTGGTGCAAAATGTATGAAAATGTTATAACAGAACAATCCTTATAAAAAGGGGATAAAAAGTAAAGAAGGATATAAATCATATGGCATGATTGCTCCGTTAGATGGTTATATTGTGCACAATATAGGATACGATAGACTGATCCCTTAAAGTACACATCTTAAAGAAAAGATAGTCTTATGACTGTATCGGGCAGTATCTGTCTTTGTGATTGGTATTGTTCTAAACGAGTTCTTGGTCTTGTGACCGTACAACAAATAATAATAATGATTCAAATCATTTACGACAGAGTTTTATATTATGGTTTCAAGTTTCTTCACAGTAATGTTGAATTGTTAAAGCTAATTGAAAAAATTTTGTTTCATTATTTCTGAGATATTATGCTGTTACTTGTTTATATACTTACTGAGCTAGTTAATGCACATTTTTGCTTAAACATAATATTTCAGCTAAGCCCAAGCAGGCAGAAGATTCAGGAACTGATAAAGGGAAAGTAAAAGCGAGCAAACTATAGTTGTCTAGTTATTAGACTTTTTTAAATGTAATATTTTTCTAATATGTTCTACAGTTAATGTTGTAATATATAAAGGTCTGTAAACCTGGGATAGTAATGAATATTATAAATTAAGTTATTGTCTTCTTAAATTAAATGATTGTGAATGAATGGTAGAATAGTATCGTGAGTATTGAACCTGTGGTTTAAGGAACCTGGATTTGGGGGCGTCAAAGAATCTTACTCATATGGTCTCTCACTTCAGGTGCCTTTGGGGCATGTTTCTTGGAAAGATTTATTCCATGATCCATCGCCACGAGCCCTCTCTTAGAATCTACCATGCTAATCTTCTTTAGCATCGATTCAATATAAGTTCCTTGGAACAAGCTAAGCATCCTTTTAGATTTATCTATATAGATCTTTATCCCCAAAATATAGGATGTTTCTCCCATGTCCTTCATGAAAAAGTGTTTGGATAACCAAATCTTGATCAACTAAAGCATAGGAACATCATTCTCTCTCAGTAATACATCATCAACATATAATACTAGGAATGCAACAGCGCCACTAACCTTCTTGTACACACATGGTTCATCCTTATTTTTGATAAAATCAAACTATTTGATTGTCTCATCAAAACAGATGTTCCACTTTTGAGAAGCTTGTTTCAATCCATAAATGGATCTTTATAGCTTACAAACATGATTTGTTCCAACCTTTGAAATAAAACCCTCTGGCGGTATCATAAATACATCATCTTCTAGTTTTCCATTGAGGAATGTCGTTTTCATGTCAATTTGTCAAATTTTTTAGTCATGATAAGCTATAATTGTAAGAAAAATCCGAATGGACTTAAGCATCGTTACTGGTGAGAAGGTGTGACGACCCCAAATCCGGGTCCCTCGAACCTCGGATCCAGTTCAACACGAGTACAACCTTTTTCTTATCAATCATAACTTATAACAATATTAACATTGATATATAATCATTTATTTACAAATTTACAACATCTCTTTCTATTTCCAGAATCACAATCTTTATACATTCCTATTATGTCTCAATATCATACATGATACGACATTCTATTACAATTAATTTGAGTATTTAACACTCATACTACATACCAACCAATTCTTATACTACACAATCATTTTACCTGTTCAATTCGGACTGATATCTACAATAGTCATGTTAAACCTTCAGTAAATGTAATATGCATTCTTGTTTCTTGATCTTTATTAAAAACTTCGAATAACTTGCGTTATCTGAAAATGTTGGTTTTAAGCAAGAGTGAGCACGATAGCTCAGCAAGTTTAACAGTTACAGAAAACACGTTTCATGCTTCACATATTATACATGCTTTGTATTTTATTCTTACATCATGCATTTTATGTTTTTCATTTTATGAATGCTTCATACTTCTTATGCATCACATACAATAAACAACTAGCATCTAGCAAAATAATGCTTCATATCTTTACATATTTCACATGTAACCATATCTCATGTTGTTCACATATCACAAATATCATCAATATATCTTCATGTTAATAATTTAACATCATATTATAGCATAGTAATGCACATAGGAACAAGTTCTGAAAAACTTTCCTGGTACGCTTCTACCATTTATTCTTATTTTGCGTCTTTCGTTCAATCTACAATTTATATATAAAATTGACATAATCATTAGATACAATTACTATTAATTAGTCTTTATATAAGACTCTAACTTCAATTATTAACTCTTAAGATGTCCGATAAACGAACCCCTAAGTTCTGGACAAAAACTCTAGTCCAAAATATAGTTCAGACATGTCGAGTGTGAGGATCCAAATTTTCAGGATTTCCTTAATAATAGTAAATGAGAATTTAATTGATAAAATTATGAAGGTTGTTAAATTAATTATTATTTTATGTGATTTAAGGTATGTGAAGGGATTTAATTGATAAAAATTAAATCGGTATAGAGATGGTGATAATTGATGTTGATTTAAATTAATTGAAAAGTAAATAAATTGTTTAAAAACAATTTATGAAAAATAAAAGAAATTATATGTAAAGGTACAATAAATTGTACAATAAAATTATTGTGAAGGTACATGAATTATTATTTAAATAATGTTATTAGATATGAATATATATACATTTGTATATATATGTGTTATGTTTAATTGTGATAATTATAAATGTTATTAATTATAAAAATTAAGAGATTAATAATTAAATTAATCCAATTTTAAATGAAAAGTGGATGAGGAAGTTAATAAAATTGTAATTATTGCTTTTAGATTTAATTAAGAATTATGGTGAAAATTTAGAAATTGATTGAGAAGAAATGTAATTATATAAATTATATAATAATAAATTATATAATTTATATAAGAAAATTTAAGTGATGTATAAAGGAAATTATAATTATATAAATTATATAAGGATAAATTATATAATTTATATAAGAAAATTAAAATAATGAGAGAGTTAATAAATGTGAAATTATTGATTAATTGATAATTATGGAGGAATTTAAGAAATTATTTAAGAAAGGAGAATGTAAATATATAAATTATATAATATTAAATTATATAATTTATATATAAAGAAATTATTGTAAATATTAAAGAAATTGACTAATAAATAAGAAAAAGGAATGTTTTAAGTTGTTAAAAATCATATTTATGTATAATGGAATTATTATGACTTTTATGAAAAATAATATTTTAGAAATGTGAACATGTTAATGTAACATGTTGTCCAAGTAATGAAGTGAAAAATTATAAAAAATAATTTGTATATGTTATATGAATTATTTTATGATTTTTGGAGGTATAAATTATCTCATATAATTACATGCATGTCATTATGCGTGTACAAAATTTGTCAAGTAAAATACCGAAAAATGTATTAATATTACTCATAAATCATGTTATGATTTTTAGTGAATTAAAATTGTAATATCCCAGATATTTCCAAGATTTTAAATAATATCTTAATTGATTTTATTAAAGGTTAAGGTTTAAAACCTAGAATATGAGAAGTAAGATGTGTAGAAAATGGGTAAACATTTTTTTTTAACATAATTTATTTGTTAAAAATTAAATGTGAGAATATTGTATTGATGCATGTAGAGAATTTATTAAGGAAATAAATTCAATTGAGAAGTGAAGGTGAATATATATATATATATACCTAGAGTTGAGTTTGCTAGTCAAACAAGATGATGTGTGAAGTAAATTAAATACTCAATAAAACTAATAAATTAATTAGTTTAAGTATGGATTAAAAAGGAAAGTCATGTAATATAATTAATTGAATTAATTATATGAGTCATGAATTAAAGCTGAGATTAGCAAGTAGAGAAGTGGAATATTGCCTAGAATGACAATATTAAGAAGATAATTAATTAAGTAATTAACTTAATTATTTAGTTGTTATATAGAGTCCATTAATGGATTTAATACAAGCCCAATATGGGAATACTTGCATGAAGGTGGGTAATTAAATAATAATCCCAAATGTTAAGTTATGATATAGTCCAAGAGGTAATTAATATAAGTTCAATTAAATAATATTGGAAAGTATGGTATATAATGGTGTGGAAGTCCAATTAAATTAATTACCAAGCCCAAGTTATATATGATATGTGAGTTGTGTTGGGTAGCCCAAGTAATTAAATAAGAGAGTCCAATACAAAGTAATCCATGTAGCCCAAACACATTAAAGTCAAATGATGGTCAATGTGTTGGGAGAATATTTTTCAAGTATTGATTGAATGTAGAGAATTAACTAATATATGGTTAATTGAATAACCCTAGTTGGTAGATAAGAGAGAGCATTAACCAAACGTTGGTTAATTGCTAGGTAGGTAAATATGGTGATGAGAATTAACTATGGATAAGTTAATTGAGTAACCCAATGTGGTAAAATAATTTAAGGCAAGTCTAATTGGATTATATTAAAAGTCCAATTGAGATATTAAACTAAGTTAAATAAATTAACCTAGTAGTCCATGTAATTTAATTTAAACATTGATTCATGTAATAATTAATCAAGCCCAATGCTTGTTTTAATTAAATGTAACATAGGGTATTTAATATTAGCCCAATGTAATAATTAAATTGAGCTCAACTAATTAAATTGATGAGCCCAATATATTAAATCCTAAAGTTCAATGTGGAGCCCAAATGGTAGTCAAAATTGGTCAACAATTGATCATATGTGTGTGTATATATATATATATATATATATATATATATATATATATTAAATGAAGAAAAAATAAAGCAAAAATGGAGAATAAAAGACCATTTTGCTGAGATTTTTAGGGGCCCCACATGGGTAGCTTGTTTCTTTCATGTTGCTTAAATCACACACTTGGTGTTGGTGGTTCAACCACCATAGTCATTCACCATGTCAATCAACCAATCAATCCATCAAATAGTAATCCCAATTAACCTCTAATTTGACCAATGCTAGTTGATTAGTGGATGTTGATGATGATTAAGAGAGTGCTATATATAGAGTGTTGCGCCAATGATTTGTGTTGGTTAGTTCATTTGTAAGCATTTCTAGAGAGAAAAAGTGAGAGCATTCCAAGAGAGAAATAGAGAGAACACTTGTGAGTTGAAGGAAAGTGCTAGAGAAGGAGCTTGGTGGATGTCACATAGCTTCATAACATACTTGGGAAGGAGAAGAAGAAGAGCACACAAGTCCTTAAAGTTAAAAAGTACTCTAAACCTTCCTAAGTTCATTTTTGTAATCTATATAAGTTTTAAACGGTTAAAATAAAGTTTTAACCGATCAAAAGTTATTTTGATGCTCTAGAAGTCTTAAGTTATGTTATATTGGTAGAATCATGGTTTGATATAGTTAGATCATGTTTTGGTATGAGCGGTATGCATAAAAATGCAAGAAAACGCTATATAAAGCTTTACCGGTAAAACCCTAAGTAGCTATATGCTATATTTTGTGTCATTTAGAAATGTACAAGTTAAATACTTGATTTATATGGCTAGAAAGTTTTATGAGTGAGTTATAAATCCAACACAACTTGAATCTCACAAAAAGATGAAAAAACAAAGAAGTTATGGCTTTTATAGCAAAACATATTGATTTTTAAACCCTAGGTTGTCATTGTGAGCAGTTTTGAGTCCATTTCTAGTTGGAATTTGGATGTGTGATATAAAGATAAGTTGTAGAGGAATAAGTTACAGACGCGTGAGCGCTTGACTCACTCAAAACGGATAAAAAATGAAGAAGTTATGGCTGTCGGAGCGTCGGAAGGTCGGACAGTCCAAGTTTAGGGTTTTGTTTCTGTTTTGGGCGCCGCCGGCGCTAGGATATGCCTATGTCCAGCGCCGCCAGCGCTGGCCCAGTTTTAAAAAGTCCAAATTTTGATATTTTAAAGTTTTATCAAGTCGGAACTCCGGTTTAACTTGTCGGTTAATGAAAAGTCTAAACAAAACGCCGTTAGAGACTTAAAACCTAAGATAAACTTGTAAAATGAATGTGTTTGAATATTAAACCAATATATATAAAGTCTATTAGTGACTCATTGGTAGTTAAATGTATAAAATAAAGACTAAGGTTAACATTATTAAAAAGTTAACTATTTGTATGGTTTAAAGAGTACTAAAATATGGTTAAAGGATTAAATATGTAAGTAACTAAAATGTTATGAAATGGTTAATAACATTAGTATATGATTAAAATATTATTAAATGGTTAATAATATTAATAAGTGATTAAAATATTATTAAATGGTTAATAATATTAATAAGTGATTAAAATATTATTAAACGGTTAATAATATTAATAAGTGATTAAAATATTATTAAATGGTTAATAATATTAATAAGTGATTATTTTAATAAGTGATTAAAATATTATTAAATGGTTAATAATATTAATAAGTGATTAAAATATTATTAAATGGTTAATAATATTAATAATTGATTAAAATATTATTAAATGATTAATAATATTAAGGAGTGATTAAAATATTATTAAATGGTTAATAATATTAATAAGTGATTAAAATATTATTAAATGGTTAATAATATTTGAAGGTAGTTGTATATTATCAAAGGTAGATAATATTTTGAGATATTTGGCACATTATTAAATGTCCGAATCATTAAGTTATGTAAAAGAAGAAAGTCTAATTGAATTAAACCGATGTAAATAGTCCATTTGTGACTAATTTAGACAGCTTATTGAAAGGGGGTCGTACGAAGCATGTATAGTGAATGCGTAAGTTGGTTAAGTGTACCCGACATGTCCAACTAGATTTGGGCTAGGATTTTTGTCCGGAACGTATAGGTTCATTTGTCGGACAACTAAAGAGTTAATACTTTAAAGTTAATGTCTTAAGTTAAGACTAAGTAATAGTCATTATATCTAATGATTATATCAATTTCTTATATAAATTGTAGGTTGAACGAGAGACGCAAATAAGCGTAACTGGTAGAAGCAAACCAGACAAGTTTTTCAGAACGTGTTGTATTATGTGCATGAATTATAAGTTTGTTATTAAACTGAGATGTGCTCATACGTGGTTATGTGCAAAGATGTTTTAATGTGCCTTTGTGCAATAAGTTGATTTGAGCTGTTGATATGCGGTAGTTGATTTAAGACAATTGTTCTGCATTGAACTATATGTCATGATAGAGGTTAGACATGAAGCATAGATTAAATGCGAGGCATGATATGCATGAGCAGTAGGTCATAAACTGAAATGCATGAAAAGCATGATGTTAGTATAAATTGCAGATTTTATGTGAATCATGTAATGTGTTATGTGTAGCTGTTAGACTTGCTGAGCCGTCGTGCTCACTCTTGCCTAAACCAACATTTTCAGATAAGGCTAGTTACCTGAAGTTCTCGATAAAGAACAAGGAACAGGAAAACATATTACTTCCATTGAAAATCTAAATATCTATTGTAGATATCAGTCCGAATTGGACAGGTAAATGATTGTGTAGCATAAGACTTAATTGGTATGTTATATGAGTATTAAATACTCAAATTGATTGTAATAGAATGTCGTATCATGTATGATATTGAGACATACTAGGAATGTATAAAGATTTCGATTCTGGAATAGAAAGAGATGTTGTAAAATTGTAAATAAATGATTATTTAGCAATTATAGTATTGTTGTAATTCATGAACAATAAGGAAAATGTTGTACTCGTGTTGAACTGGATCCGAAGTTCAAGGAACCCGGATTCGGGGTCGTCACAAAAATAAATATTTTATGTATATTACATAAAATATTTATTACACAAAATAATTACGTAATGTATTTAAATTAAAAATTTGCACGCTATTTCTTGGAAAATTCCGAAAGTTTCAAGTGTGGGCTAAGTCGGTGGGCGTTTGGGATAATTAAAACCAAGCATTCATGCAAGGTTTATAAAAAGGAAATAAAAAAGAAGGAAAAAGAAAGCCAAGGAAAGGAAATGAAATAATAAACATATATATATATATATATATATATATATATATATATATATATATATATATATATATATATATATATCCATTCATCCTCCATCCGACAATACCACCGCCACCTTCCTCAACCGAAAAACCTCCATAGCCACCAAGAGGGAGAAGAGATGAATTATTTGGTGACATCAGGGAAGGAATTGAAGCTTTAGAAGGTAAAACAATTAATTTATGGATTTATTTATGAAATTTTTAGTGATAAAATATTATTGTGAAAAATAGAAAATAATTAGTATAATTATTTCAAATAATTTTAGGATGTATATCTATGAATTTTATGATTTTTGGAGTAGTTTTATTGGGAAATTTTGGAGCAAAAATGGAGAAAAATAGCAAGTTAGTGCACTGTCGGAACAAGAAGAAGAATAGGGAAAAAGAGGTCGACCGCGCATTACGCGCGGTCATTTTGTCGTTACAGATAAAACGACGACGTATGGGGGGGGGGGGGGAGAAAGGGGCCGCGCCGGAGCCGATCCAGCCAAACGACGTCGTTTGGCTGGCAAGGGAGACGCCGCGCAATGAGCGACGGTCGGTCACGCGGTGAAATGACGATTTTGCCCCTGGCCTTTTCAACTATTACCGAGCGTGTCCCTAGAGCGCGGTAATTACTAAAATGCCCCCAGGAAGTCATTTTAATTAAATAAATGTTTAAAAATTGTTTAAAAATTATAAAAAATTATAGAAAAATACAAAAAATATAGAAATGATGTTTGAGCATTAAATTTAATATTTTTGTAAAAATATTAAATATTGGGGATTAATATTTAAATATATTAAATATTAATCTAATAAGGTTACCATTTAGAAAATGATTAAATGAAAATTTCGGACAACCAAAAATACTAAATTGTATCCGATGAGGGTTATCCAAAGTGAAGGAGTTGATATTAAGTTATATTAATATTTAAGGGACGAGGTTAATATAATTAACCATATAAATTAATAATTGGTCCAGAGATGATATTAATTAAGTAAATTAATATCATAAAGAGATAAATAATTATTATTTGATTATTTTATGATCATAGGTTGATCGAGTTAAGGGATTGAGCTATCAATTTAAATAACTGGACGCCAGGCAAGTTCTTCAGTCCTTAAATGTTAAATATTGACTGTTATGATATGATAATATTTATTAAATGCATATAAATTGTATGTTATGTGATCTGTGAATAATGTGACAATTATGTGTACTTTGTGCAATGATATGAGATATATTGTTATAGTAGAGACACAACACGTAATGCATGACACACACCAAACATGATAAGGTATGTGCTATGTGAAATATAAATTGTTGAACTTGCTGAGCCGTTGTGCTCATTACTTGCTTAATAAATATTTTTGCAGGAAAGAAATGAATTTCAAGAATATCAGATTTTGTAGAGACGGATTTTCCTAAAAGGTTGTGAACATTATTATTATTATATGTTTATATTAGGATTCAATATGAATACATTCGCAAAGCTTGTATTGACGTGATGTATGCATGTACAAAAGGTGATATTGATGTGATTTATGTATGTATTAATGGGATCCAGACAGGGCGAATAAAGTTATATATGAACTTTAATTGTTCAAAATGATTATTATGATAAAGACGATTATATGTCTATGTTTAAGTAATGAATCATGAAACAAAGAATATTGGATGGATATAAACAACATTGAATGTGAATGTTGAGCTTTATTGAGTTTCACGATAATGATAATAGAAAGAAAAAGTAAAGGTTGCGATCCAGGGACTAGGATTGGGAAATGAAGTTTGTAAATAATAAAATATTTAATACAACGATTGAATCGAGAAAGTGAGAAAAAGAAAAATTTATACCGAAAATTTGGGTAAATGTTGATTTTAAAATCAATTATTGGATTAAAGAATAGATTAAAGATTTATTAACGAACCGAGATTTGGACGTAAGGTAAATAATGTTTAATAAATATAAAATTTAATGTAATAAAGTGGGTCGAATTTCAGGGTCGTTACAGTTGGTATCAGAGCTAGAGGTTATAAACCTTAGGTAAATTATACCTTAGGCTATAACCTTAGTAAGAAGGAATACGGTTAGTTGAGTGTTCTAAAAACTCAAGCGTATGGTAAACTCGTGACTCATGATTATATGGCGGAGCCCCTTTAGCGAATGAGCGACTATGGCCTGACTAGGACAAGCTACTCAACCATATGGTTATGGTAAGTTCCTGAGTCCAAATACGTGATAAGTTTGATGAACATGGGAGAATTAAAATAGAAAGATATAAGTTAAGAGATACAGTTCTCTAATATGGGATAAAGTGAAGGAAATATGAAAGATAGAAGATTATAAGGAAGAGATAAAGATGTTAAGAAAGATTTGAATGAAGATAAGGAATTAAGAAAATATATAAGTTCAATTAAGAACATATCTGAAAGAATATTTGAAATGATTCAAAGATGAATCTCAAAGAAAATCAGGGGACACCTGATTTAAGCAATAAATAAGACAAGGTAATCCAAAACGTATAGGAAGAGATCATAATAATATGATCAGGAACAGTGAGAGGATCGTACTACGATACGATCACGAGATAAGGGAAGCGAGTAAGAAGTAAGTTGTGAAGCAAGATCATGATGGGATCAAGTGAAAATGTGAAATAACAGAGAGACCTATTAATGGTCGAAAATGGATAGTTTAATGTTATAAAGAGATATGGTACTATGAAATAGTACAAGAAGAATTCAGAGAATGATAAGACATGAATGACTGAAATGTTAAGATAAGGGGGCGGAAAGTTTGGGTACAAAATTTCAACTGAGGACTCACGTGGTGACTGAATTGCACAATCCTTTGTATGGGTAGGGGATTTGTGTTTACTTAGTTACTATGTGATAATCATTGAAATGTTAGAGTCGCGTTAGCAGTTTTGATAGGTAATAATATTAAGTTTAGGCACGAGTTCTTAAAACTCATGCATATGGTAAGTCCATGACTCATAATTGTATGGTATGTTCGAGCCCCTCAGCATATGGATAGTCTTTGATTTGTTCTCAGACTACATATTGCTAGGATAAGCTTTAAAACTCATATTATTGTGGTAAGTTCCTGGACTCATAATGTGTGGCAAGTTTGATGAACTATACGGGGGTTATAGAAAGTTGGAGTAGTTAGAAATTTTAATATGATAAATAACAATAGTCCTAGCAATGAATAATATAATTAAGTGAAAGAACCGAAGGTGACAGATGTGTTAAAATTTTAGGGAATTTAGGATATTCCCACTCTTCTAGCTTTGCTAGACTTCAAAATTTTTGGCCTCAAGTTAATTTGGCACAAATGTGTTTTAAAAATACAAATGAATTTTTTAAGCGATTTAAAAAGTGTCTATGCTACTTGTTTTGGCTAGACAAAAATATTTTTAACATCAAAATGTATTTCAAAAGAATCATCCATGCACCTTTTAGCCCCTTGTAGATGTGACGAATGACGGAATGCTCAACGTGTTGTTGAGATGGTGCGGTACTATTTCGTCATAAGGTGATTCGACACCATAAAGTATGGTGTAGGAATTATTAACGACGGAATTCTCAACGTACTATCACGATGATGTGGTAATATGAAGTCATGAATGATTTTGATTTATAAAAGTGTGTCAAAGCTATAAGTCAATGCCATTTGATTCGGCTAGACATTTTGAAAGTTTTGACATGATGAATGTTTTAAAAATTTCTGCGAGTTATAAATTGTTAAAAGTAAGTCTATGCTAATTGATATGGCTAGACAAGCGTTGAAAAAAATATAAGTCTGAGCTATTGATTCAGCTAGACAAATTTTAAATTATACTTATTGAATTCATATTCTTTGAAAGTTATTGTAACGACCCCGAAATTCGACCATCTTATTCCCTTAAATTTCGTATTTATTAAACATTATTTTCCTTACATCCAAATTTCGGTCCATTAATAAATCTTTTATCACCTAAATTGATCCATTATTTAATTTCAAAATCATCAATTACCAAATTTTCAGTATAAATTTTTCTTTTTCTCAATTCAATCATTGTATATTTTATCATTTAAAAACTTCATTTCTTGATCCTAGTCCCTGGATCGCAACCTTTACTTTTCTTTTCTTTTCTTGTATCATAAAGCTCGGCATTCAAATTTTTATATCATTACAAACATCTATGCTTCATTGTTCATATTTTTAAACCTATCTTACTCTTTACCATACAATAATCTTAAATCATTATCATATACCATTAAACTTTATTTGATCAGTCTGGATCCTATTTATACATGCATACATCACATCAATACCAACTTTTGTACATACATATATCACGTGAATACCAACTTTGCAAATGTATCCATATTGAATCTTAATATTGACATATAATAACGTTCACAACCTTTTAGAAAAATCCATCTCTATATAGTCTGATGTTCTTGAAATTCATTTCTTTCCTGTAAAAATGTTTATTAAGCAAGGAATGAGTACAACGGCTCAGCAAGTTCAACAGTTTATGATTCACATAGCACATAGTTTACCATGCTCTGTGTGTGTCATACATTACGTGTTGTGCTTCTAGTTGAACAATATATCTCATATATATATTCATATTGATGCACAAAATACACATTGTGGTCAAATTAATCACGTATCACATAGCACATAATTTGTATGCACTTAGAACAAGAGTTGCATATCAAAACAATTCAACATTTAACATAAAAAAAAGACTGAAGAACTTGCCTGACGTCCAGTTATTTAAATTGATAGCTCAAACTCTTAACTCGATGAACCTATGATCATAAAATAATCAAATAAGAATTATTTATCTCTTTATGATATTAATTTACTTAATTAATATCATCTCTGGGCCAATTATTAATTTATATGGTTACTTATATTAACCTCGTCCTTTAAAATATTAACATAACTTAACATTTAATGCCTTCACTATGGACAACCCGGCTCATCGGATAAAATTTAACATATTTGGTTGTCCGAAAATTTTATTGAACCATTTTCTAAATTATAACCTTATTAGATTAATATTTAAACCTTTAAATATTAATCCCCAATATTTAATTTTTTTACAAAAATATTAAATTTAATGCCCAAACATCATTTCTATATTTTTAGTATTTTTCTATAATTTTCTATGATTTTTAAACAATTTTTACACATTTATTTAATTAAAAACAAGTTCTGGGGGCATTTTGGTAATTTTTGCGCCCTTAGGGACCCATCCGGCATTAACAGAAAAGGTCCGGGGCATTTTCGTAATTTCTGTGGCCTTGGGGATACGCTGGTCATTTTTCGGAATACATTAACGCACGAGGTTGTCTGTAGCAAATACGAGAATTATCGGACCATTACAATGAATTTGTTACAATTCTTACACCTTCTGCTTTGGTCTTAGCAATACATAACATTCATTTTCCATTTTAAAATCATTCTTAATACATATGCATTCTCAGTATACACACACACACACGCGCACTAATAACACATTATAATTTTAGTACATGTATACGCAACAACTCATTTTAGTAATTTAATTATACATTTACAAAATGTATAAAATTATTACACAAATTATGAAGTTAATCCCTAATTAATTTAACACTCTTTGTTTAACGAATCACTCATTTAATTAATCAATATATACACTATTAATTATTTTAATTAACTCGTTTAATTTATACAATTAGTATTACTTAATTAAATTAGTTCCTTCATTCCATAAATTGTTTCAATACTTTATTTAAATAATACATACATTAAATTAATACATGAACTGTAAACTAAATATTAATTTAATTTACTAATTTAACACCCGACATTTATTTAATAAATATTGGTCTCTCACCCCATATTTTTAATTCACATTTATTTGATATAATATTAAATATTATATCCTTATTCATATTATATTTAATCACTGTAACCCAATTTTCATTATTAACTAAATATAAGAAAATAACTTTCTTTATTTAATTAATATATTAATCCACGAATAAAGATTAATGAATTAATTTCCTCATTTCATATTTAATTTATATTGTTTGGGATAATATAATATTAAATCATTACATCAATATTACATTCATATGTAATATATTTAAAATAATGAGTTTTATTAATTCTCTCATTTTGTTAAAATAAAATACATACATTAATTCACTATTTTTCTTAAGCAAATTAGTTACATCGTTTATGAATTTTAAGTCATAATAATTCCATTATTATTCAAGACTTAGTATTCAAATTATATTGTTCTATAATATAATATTTCACTTAATCTTAATTAATTAATATAAATTAATTAATTTTCAAAGGGTCCAAACATCATCTCGTAGTTAATTCAAACAAGAAACTTAATAGTTAAATTAACTATTAAATTCCTATTTGTCATATATAAAATATTTCAATTATCCACAACATAACCTAAATTTCATTAATAATTTCGTAGTTAATTTCATTCAATTAATTTAATAGTTTTAATAAACTATTAAATATTAGTTTCAAATAGATGTATATATTTCCTTATAAATATATACATAATTAACCCACCACATAAATCACATATTACAAAAATATATATAACTCATATATATTTCAATTTATTCGACCCACTTCATCTCATAGCAAGAATTTTATATCATAAATTCTTAATTTAATAATATATAAATTATATTCGAAATTTCGGGTTGTCACATTCTTCTTTCCTTATAAGGATTTCGTCCTGGGAATTGTAATACCGAACCACTCCCACTTGGTTAACTTCTAATTTCTTTCAAAAGTTCATTGACTAATTTGAATGTATTGTTACAAATATTACATTATCTAATGCTTGCCTTTCCACAATTAATTCATAGTGATTATATTTCAACATTTACTGATATCGATTTATATTTCAAATATTATCCGAATTCTAATAGCTACACATCACTTACTGACCCCATCAATACCCAGGGTATCAACTTCACCTCTTCTTCCAGAAGTTCGTCTACGAAATTTCAACTTATAAACATTCGCTATTTCAATTCATCAAATAGATTTTCAAACTAATTTTCACACTTTCTGTTGGTTTGTAATATTCAAAGACGCAATCAAATTGCACAAAATAGCGGAAGCATGGGAAGATCAAATTTAAAATTTACAAACCATAATCCAGGATCGACCTTTATGCGCAATTATTAATTAATAAAGAAGAAGTTAGAGATATACCCTTGTAAAAATCAAAGCTTCAACAGGTACAAGTTCACCTCCAAATCCTTCGCGTTCTCCTTGAATTTCACCGATTGGATTCAAATGATCAATGTCAGCCACCCAAGTGTTTGGTCTCTAGAGGTGATCTACCAAGGAATAATAATAATTCAAGAAATGGGTGATGGCAAACCATAGTTTTCTCTCTCTAGAGAATATGTGAGTACTCTCCCAAAAAACTTATTGAAGTGTATGTGTGTAACCTTAATCCATAATAAGACTTCTCTTATTTATAGATTTAGTAAACCTTCATAACACCTTTAGGAATAGGTTTTTTATTAAACTCCTAATCTAATTAGGAACTTAATTAATTTAATATAATAATTACAATTCCTAAACTATTTATGAACTTAATTATTAATTATGAGAGTACTCTTATTACTTAATTCCTAAACTATTTAGGAACTAAATAATAATAATAATAGTAATAATAATAATAATAAGACTCCTCTTATTAATTTATAATTAGTATTTCTAAAATACTAATTAATAAATATTAAGCTATTTAATTTATTCTATCCCCATAGTATAAATTAAATATACTTAATTCATTATTACAATTATGTCATTTACTTCTTAAATAATTATTTTCCTTTTGCGGTGTGACACTTTAGGTTCTCCATATTAAACTGGTTATAGAATAAATTAATTAGAACTATTCTAATCTTATTTATATAAATAAATTAAACTATTTAATTCATTTAAATAAATAATATTTATTCCATAATAAGGGTAAGCCCCCTTAGCGATCAACGACTTTCCAGATAATATAGATTTCAACATTTAATCATAAAAGAACCTATTCAGCGAATAGTTACCGTACAATTCAATCCTTCTACCTCACAATGTGTAATGTCTTAGAATTTCCACGTCATTATTAATTAAATTATTAATTTAAATTCTAATAAGTTAGTTTTACGAGATTATTTAAATCTTTTTATGTTATTAATTAATTATGTGATTAAATGATTATGTAATTAATTACTAGAATTAATTAAAGGGGGTCACTAATATGTTATTAAATTAGTGAACAAACCCTAAAGTTTTAATATCAAAATAATTGATAAATTTCCTATTAATTAAATATTCAATTAAATTGAATATAATGAGTTAATTAAATATAATAAATTAATTAATATGATTATTAATTAATGTAAATAATATAAAATATTAATAATAATATTTATTAGTCCATTTAGTAATTTAATACTAATGGGTTAGTGTATTTAATTATTTATTCAATCTAATTATTTATTTAATCATGGATTGAATAATTAATGTGTAAATTATTAAATTAGCCCAACATAGATCAATTAGTAGCCCAAGTGAAGAATAATAAAATTTGGCAAATTAGTAGCCCAAATAATTTAATAGGAGCCCAATTGGTATTTTAAATAAAGTCCAAAGCTTGAGCCCACTTGAAAAATACTTAATTTAACTATTATTTATTAAAAGTTTTATTAGTATAAATATTAGTATAATAGTAAGTTTTATTAGTATAAATATTAGTATAATACCATATCTTATTTTTCTTTCAAGTTTATGGTAAAAATATTAGTATAATAAGTTTTATGGTTAATATCATGCTATGTATGTTTATATAGTTGATCATGTGTTTAACTTATGTTTTATGAGTTTTAATGATGGAAAACATGTATTTGGTGGTGTGAAAATAAATCTCAAAATAATGATCAAAAATAATTTTTGATAATATTTAGATTTAATGTTCTAATATTATAGAACATTAAATCATGAGAAAAACAAAGTTTGAATCACTTAAAATGGAGTTATACACAAAAAGTTATGATTTGTGGTAGTTTATGTGATGTAAAATTTTTTATAAAAAAAGAATGATTTTAAATCATGAAAAATTAAATTTTCAGGTTATAAATTTACATTATGTGATTGGTATTTTTTTTGGATTTTTATTGAGGATTTAAAACTTACTTGATGGTATATTTTTATTAAAGTGTGTATTGCCGGAACACTGTTCATGTTCTGCAAAGGGAAATAAAATTAAAGGGTTTCCGCGCAATGCGCGCAACACTGTTCATAGAAAATGCGGAGACAAAACGGCGTCGTTTGGTAGAATAAAAATTTACTTCGCGCGTTACACGAGGAGGCCAACAGTCCGGGCTCCAAAACGGCACCGTTTTAGGCCTGCTAATGGCTTAACGCGCGCAATACGCGAGCACCAGTTTCAGCGAAATTACTAAATTGCCCCTCCGATCATTTTTCAGCGAAATTACAAAATTGCCCTCGGATCAGTTTTCAACTTAATTACAGTTTTGACCCTCCGTTCGATTTTCTGATTAATTACGAAATTGCCATCGGTCCGATTTTTCAGCTTATTTACAAGTTTGCCATTCTGCATATTTTTAATTAATTTAAATATTTGAAAATTAATTTAAAATTATAATAAAATTAATAATAATACAAAAATGATATTGGGGAGGATATTTTTCATTAAGTTTAATATTTAAATATTTTAAATATTAATCTAGTTAGCTAAACCATGGTTAAGTTAAATAAATTTATTATTTATTATTTAAAATGTTAATAATAAATAAAGGTGATAAATTAGCAATTATTATTTAATTCCTATTAAATAATAATTAAAGAGAGATAAAAAAAATTATAAACTAATTATTTATTATTTAAATATTATTAAATAATAAATAAGAATAATTAAGTAATCAATTATTATTTAATTAGCATTAAATAACGACTAATGGAAATTAAGTTATTAGATTAATAATAAATAAGGATGAATTGATTATTATTTAACCTTAAATAATAATTAAAATTAATTAAATAATTAATTATTAAATAATAATTAAAGAGGATTAAAATTAGTAAACTATTATTTAATTTTCTTAAATTAAATAATAAGTGAGGTTAATTACTTAATTAATTATTGGTTGATTAATATTAAATTAAAGAAGGTTAAAAATTAAATCAATAATTATTTATTATTTAATTATTATTAAATAATAGGTAAGTACAATTAGTTATTATTTATTTTAAATAATAACTAGAGTTAATTAATTAATTTCTATTTAATCAAGATTAAATAGTAATTAAATAAAGATTGAGGTAATAAAATAAATTGAATTTAATTATGATTTAATTAAACAATTGTAATAAGTCGTTTAAGGGTTTAATAAGTGTCCAACACTTAAGAAAAATATTTTCTAATTTATTAAATTATTAACCTAAAATGATTAAGGGTCTATAGGGTTAATAATATTATTTTGACTGATGTAAATTATGTGTTAATACTTATTTGATAAATAAGTACCTTAGTGAGCATATAGTTGTGCAAATACGCCGTACTAATTATTAGACCAACTTTATTAATGTCAGGTCTTTCCAAGCCAGTTAGATAAAGCTAGACATTAATTGTAGCTGAGCAGACAGGCAAGTTCCTTATCTCCAAACTCATTTCATTGAGAAAATTATTTATTTAAGCTTGAACTGTTATTTCCAAGCATACTTTGAGTGGTTTAATTACCTTACAATTATTCCACATCGATATTGTTGTTATTCGCACTTGGTGCACTTGATATTGTACAGTCTTTGACTTGTACCTTATTTATTGTTCTACTGTTTAAAGAACTATTCAAAGTAGGTCTAAGCCATTGTTCGGCTAGACATTTATGTTAAAGATTTTAAAAGCTATCCAAATCATTGAAGATGCGGATTCTTAGACTATTATGAACACTCCTCTATTATAGGGGAGTACCTTGTATCTAATATCAGGTACAAAATACGAAAATTAAATGTTATGCATACACATATTGTACTGAGGCTGATCCCCTCGGGTACATATTTCTGATAGTAACCATTGGGTCAACCTGCTATTGACTCCAGTAGATATTTATAGTTCATAGTCTATTTGACTATCCTAATTTTAAAAGCAAATTATTATTCCTACTTATGTTATTCACATTATTGAATTGTTCAGCTATTCCCTTTCATTCATGATATATTGTTTCTTGTTGTTATTTAAACTTGTTGAGTAAACTAGTTGCTCACTCTTGCTATATCATGAAACCTTATTGCAGTGCAACCCGAGACTTCGGGAAAGAACAAGGGTAAAGGAAAGATGAAGTGATAGACTTCAAGA
Source organism: Hedera helix (assembly GCA_947179155.2). NCBI lineage: Eukaryota > Viridiplantae > Streptophyta > Magnoliopsida > Apiales > Araliaceae > Hedera > Hedera helix. The sequence goes on along the minus strand of OX359276.1, from coordinate 24,804,264 downwards.
TACAGCTGAAACGCCCCGAGATCCCACCTTCCTTAATTAAGTCCAATTATATCTGGATTACATAATGATTAACTTAAAACCTTGTTAACCGAGACCCCGTGCGTTAAACTTTATACCTTTGACCTTTAAACCCATTGAGTTGACCTTAAATTTGGTCCATATTTTTTTTAAAAAAAAAACTTATTTAACTTACATTCCTTACTAGTCTCAGGATCGCAACGTTCACGTTATCTTTTATTAAACTTAGGTCCGCATTTTATCAATTGTGACCTATGATATACAATTTCCATAATCAAATATATTTTTATGATTTAACATAATCTTTAAATAAAATTTCGCCATGAACTTTCTGTATATATGGCCTTGTCTATATGTATTCATGTTCCTGTTTGCTTATACCTGTTTACATTCATTCATTTATATCACACATATCATATCTACGTATTCCTGTAATACCCATACAAGTTTATCACATGTATCACCTTTTCACTATCCCTGGATAATATATACATGCACTAGTCATTCTCTGATAATACAAATTAGCAAATCATACATTCCTTTCTACTATCTAGGTTTAACATTTAAACTTGATTATTACATAGCCTGCATTTATACAAATTTACATATATTTGCTTCACATGAATATCTTACAGACAGAATTTACAAATCTCTTCAAGCATCTCCATGCATTTACATTCTTTACCTTAGCGTCACCGGAACCTCCGGCCTTCTTATATTTACCTGAAATGTTAGTTCATAGCAAGGGTGAGCACATAGGCTCAACAAGTAATTCAGATAACACATTTCATGCTCAGAGTTTATTTATGCGTTATGCCTCTACTTAATCATGTTATACATGAATGCCACGTATTACACTTAACAATTAAATCATATAGTTGCATGTAAGGCACATTTCAAATGTTTTACTAACACACAGTTCGCCTAGAACATAGCACCTTATAGTCTGAACACTTGCCTGTACCGCATTTATTTAGCTTAACCTTTTACCACCTTGTTTGGCCGTTCTATCCTTCTTCGCATCGGTTCGCTACATCGAACGTTATCTGTAAACATACAATCTATATTTATCAATATAGGATCATTAACTTATATATACCAACAGACTTAATCCATAATACATGACTATCATCTCCATCACTTCACGTTTGATGTATTACACCTTATGTAGGTTTATAATACACCCTAACTTGCTTTCGACCTTTTCCATAACTTATAACATGTTTTGGCTTAGCTTTAGGCATGTTATATTATGCCATTTGTCATTTCATTATAACTTAACACACTTTAATTTAACCATAATTATTACTTTTAGGGTTTACATAACTCATTTCTATCATTCTATATCAAAATATAGCTTTTTGGAAGCTAAAAAAATTTCAAATAAACAGTAACTCCGCCCCGGCACCTCCAGAGCTCACTGTCCGCGAAAAGCTCTCGACCATGAACAGTAAATGGCGCCGGGGCGCCATTTTTAGTACAAAACATGGCGCGGGGGCGCCATGTTCAAATTCAGCACTTTCTGATTTTTGCCCTACCTTTGCCGATTTTTAATTTCTTCATCTTAACTCCAATTGAGCTAAAATTTGGACCACATCTAGACCTTACTACCTAGTATTTTACAAAAATACTACTTTCCTCATTTGGCTTCTTAAAAGTAGAGATACACTAGCCCCTAGGAGGGCTGTTCAACACGTTTCTATACTTAGAAAAATTTTCAGAATTTTAAAACTCAACTTTTGCAACTTTGTGATTTTTGGCCAATTGCTTCAAAACTCAATTCCAACACTTGACATAGTTCACATAGCTTATATATGACATGTTCCAACTTTCAAAACGATAAAACTTGGCACAAGGCGATAATTGTCCGTAAAAATCCGTTTTGATTCGAAACGATCGTTTTCGATCGTTCGAATCATCCTTTTACTCAAATTCAAATCCGTTGAATACCAAAACGACTCTAACATATGGATTATCATAAAACTTAAGTGTTTGAGCTCATTTTACCTTTAATGCATCGAAATTGCCAAAAATCACCTATAAGTTGGATTTTCATAAAAATTTCTAAACTTTTCAAACTTCAACTTAGACTCAACTTGATACTTAAATCTCCAAGCACCACATAGATTATCATAAATACATTTAACAACTTTACACGTCTCTATAACTTCCATATGCACAATCTAGTGCACTTTACAGATTACTACGTCATTTACACAAAAAGTATAGCCTAATATTTAATCTTTTCTCAACTAAGTCATGCTTCTCTTTCTTTTATAATTCTTTAAAGCTTTCTAGCATGCTAATATACATGAATCAAACATGTTCAACATCTCAAGCTAGGTTCTCATCTAAACCATCAACTTATTACACAAAATCATATTTTAAATCATGATTCTTAGCCTTAAACATGAACTTGAATATCATAACACATTTGTTCTACCACTTTGGAACTTAGGGTTTCAACAAGAATCACAAATATAACTTGCAACTAACATAACCCATACAATCAAGCCATGTACCCCAAAGATACATGCATGACCATCTTTATTCTTGAATTTAAACTTATAACACTAAACTTTGAAGCAAGAGCATGGTTATACCTTCATGTATGTAAAACTTCTTTACATGTCTAGCATCCTCTTGATGAGTACATCACTTTTCCTTCTTGCTTCATGGTCATTCTAGCATCCTAGCTCAAGAAATTCAAGCTTTTGCTCCTTATTTCCATGGCTTCTCCTCTTTCTTTCTTTCTCTCGAAGGTTTGAGAATTTTCCAGCAAAAGTGAAGAAGAAAGTTGCTTTGCTAGCTTTAAATAAAGCTTAACTCATGCTAGCTTAAGTTTACTTAACTATAGCTAACATTAACTAAGGGCGATTTAGTCATTTCACACTTTAAATCAAGGGTAATTTTGACAATTCGTCACTTGGGACACATAGGTCATTATCCAATTTGTCAAGGGTATTTTGGTCTTTTTGCCCTTTAGGACACAACGGTAATTATCTAATTTGTTGAGGGGTATTTTGGTAAATTGCCAATTTAGCTAAGTTTTCATTTCTTGCAATCTTTCCCCCCATAATTAGACTTTTATACATTTTCCCCTTAATTCATTTCATAATCGTTTAAATTGATTCTTCTTTCACTCGACCAATTAGATCATCCGTTTTCCGCTATGCTATACTCACATAGTCTCATTTTATGACTTAATCAACCATTTAATCGTAAACCGACTACATAACCTTCTTTTAATCATAATTACAAGTTCTCATTTCCTACGATCTTTCTTGGTTCCATAATTCACAATTTTCAATTCCCGACATCTCAAATAGTCGGATTGCTTACTTTTTCCATAAACCGCTTCCTCGAGAAGCAAACCCTGACCGGATTACCAAAATCCATCGTCCATTATCCTTAATAGTTCATATAACCCATTTCTACGACTTTTACGCTCTTTCACTTACTTACTTAACACACATGAAACCAATTCAATTTATACTCACATACCAAATTCCTTTTCACTCATTCTCGAGTTATTCTATTCTGCATATACACATTGTACTCATGATTATTCTATTTAATTCACATAACTATCCATTCCTTAGAAAACTCTAAATATTGAAATATCATAAATCTTATCATACTTTTAGTCTCTATCTTGAACCCTTCTTTTCTACACATATCAACTTACATTGTCACTCTCTTATCTTCGCCTCTTCTTCCTTTAACTTGTTACCCATATTCATAACTCATATCAATTCACATGCTCATTTCTTATTCCAATATTTTCTTAAACGTTAAATCCTCCTATCTTTAATATGTCAATTACAAACATACACTTATATATACATTTTCATATATTCATGTTATCACAATAATATTCTACACTAATTCTCTTCACATGGCCTTAATGTAGGCATTACCCTAAATCGTTTATCTTAAGCATTCATATTACCATTATATTATCATTTGATCATCAAAATTCATATTCATTTCTTATTCCATCATATCTCAGATTTCTCAGACACTTCAAATCCCCAACGGATCCATCTGTACCATTTCAACCACACATGTCACATCTATCACGTTTATAACTTAATAAATCCATTTAATCACAAAATAATCTCATTTAACCATTTTAACTAGGTTTTGTTTTATAACCTTCACTTAATTATCAATAATCCTTATTTAAAATTTCTGTAAAATCCTGGGGTGTCACAGCAGCCTTGTAATTAATTAAATTAATTGTTATGTAATATAAACCTTAAGTACTTTATTAAGGGTATTTGTGTACTTTTGTGTAAGGTTATCGTATCTTGGGACTAGTAACACCTTTTAAATGAACAACATATGTTTATTATTCCGCATTTAGTTATTGTATGTTGTTTAGAGGTGAATGTTTGTATTGGATTGTGATGACCGGATCTGGGTATTTGGAACCCGAATTTGGGAGCGTCACACAATGTCCTAATCAAATATAAGATATAGTATTACTGTCAAGTCTTATTTTATTTGATTATATGCATTTCGATCCCCAAATGAATAACTCTAATTAATGTAAATTAGAAACTACTTTCTAATTTTTATTCTGCCTTGGCTAAGGGCTACTGAGTTGTCATTTATCGAATCGCATAGGACATTCCCTTCTTTTACTAGAAGTGGTATATTCTTTGTTGATCACTCACCTATCTCCATGTATAACTTATTATATCCGATCATACCCTTTGGTACACCCTAAAGGTTTTAAGGAATATGTCAAAATATAATTCATCATACACAAGATTCTATGATGATCTCAAGTCCAATGATTACTTGTACTACTATCACAAAAGGAACTCCTATTGACAGGCAAGTAAGACTCCATTAGGTGTTCCTTGAGCGAGTCACGTTCAGTGAACTTATTCTCTAATAAGCACCTACATACTTGCTTTAGTGTCTCTACAAAAATGATTATGAGATCAATCATTCTCTTCATAAGAGCAAGCATAGTATGTACCATTCTATCCGGATCTACTAATCTCCTTTTAGTGATCCAACGATTAGGAACAATTTTAGTTTTGAGCTATCTTGAATTTAGATCTCATTAGCATGATCCTCATCATGGTTTTAAAAGCATTGCTCGAAAACTATGGGTTTATCCATTTGATTAATTCAAGTAATTAATCATGAATAAAGAAATGTCTTGATTCTTTTATTAATAAATGAACAAGATTACAAAGTATATGCTTATCACATCAAATGTGTTTGGCTTGAGGGCATACTACTTTAAATCTCCCACTTGCACTAAAGTCAATCGCCCTTTGGTATCCCCATACCATTCTTCTCTAGGTGGAGTACAAATTGCTTAGTAAATGCTTTAGTTAATGGATTTATAATGCTGTTTTAAGAGCTTGCCATCTTTATGGTGTCGTCTCCTTTTCAATGATTAATCTAATCATATGAAAGTGCTGCTGCAACATATGTTTGGATTTCAGATGAGACCTAGGTTCTTTGGCAAATTAAACTCCTTTAATGCTAGGAACCATTATAAGTTCTGTAATAAACTTGTTGAACCAAACAATCACCTTTGCAGCTTCACTTACAGTTATTTACTATGTCTTTGTCACTAATCAACAACTCCTTACTGTTTGGAACTTTTCTAATTCATTGCAGCACCGTTCAAGGTAATCATATTACCTGAAACGAATATGCTGTTATCTTGATTAGTCTGAACAAACTTGAGTTTGTTAATCCCTCTAGTTTGATATCGGACCCATCATTAAAAACTCTTTTCTAATATTCTTCTCCAAAAATGAACTGATATCTGCTTATCATGCATAAGCAATATTAGGTCAAGTACATATCATCCCGTATATGATAGATCCTATTGCTGAGGCATAAGGAGTCTTACTTATACAGTCTCTCTCTTCAGGTATCTTTAGGGCCTGCTTCTTCGAGAGATGTATTCCAGAACCCATCAGCATAAGCCTTTTCTTGGAATCTTTCATGCTAAACTTCTTTAGCATAGAATCAATGTACGTTCCTTAGGATAAGTCAAGCATCCTTTTAGATCTATCTCTATATATCTTTATCCCCAAAATATAGGATGTTTCTCCCAAGTCCTTCAAGGAGAAGTGTTTAGACAACCACATCTTTTACTTATTGTAGCATCGGTATGTCATTCCTTATCAGTATTATATCACCATATAATACTAGGAATATCACAGTGCTCCCACTAACCTTTGTACACACTTAGTTTATCATCGTCTTTGATAAAATCAAACTCCTTTGATTGTCTCATCAAAACGGATGTTCCATTTTCGAGAAACTTGTTTCAATCCATAATTGAATCGTTGTAACTTACACACTTGATTTACTCCATCTATATAGAGACAAATCCTCTTGGTTGTATCATACATACATCATTTTGTATAATAAGCTACAACTGCAAGTAAAATCCTAATTGATATATGCATTGTCACTAGTGAAAAGCTTCATTATAGTCAACTCATTGACCTTATTTGAAATCTTTTGCCACTAATCAGGTCTTTTGTGACACCCCCCAATCTAGACCCACACAGTCCAAACTTGAGTTGTGAAAAGACTACAACAAAATTATTACAAAGTAGTACAACGTTCAACAGTACAGTGTATAATAATACACAACCAAGTCTTCACTATTATTATCACACTTATTTTACAACATGTGAAGACTATCTATCCCTCGGACTCTCACTCCATTCCCCAGCGAGACCCAGCTACGTTCTTATTTCCTGTTGAAAAACAATAGAACAAAAGAAATGGTGAGCTCAAATAGCCCAGTAAGAAATATCATGACTAAGATAATGACGAATAAATTATCATTAGCCTTCAACAGTTGAGTTCTTGATAGAATACAATAGACTACAAGGTTTATATCAAAAACTGCAGTTAAATTCTTGAACAATGTTCAGATCAATAATAGCAGCGGAATGAGCAATATATTAGAAGAATAATGCAGACTATAATGTCCACTCGCTTCTTTTTTTAGAAAAATAATCATCAACTTTTATCATCTGAAATACCATTAGTCATGATAATAAAAATTCACAGTTCCTGGTCATAATCATGCAAATCAACAGTTCATCTTTGCACTACAGGCCAAAGTTATTCAATATAGCACCAGCAGTCATGATTATACCATATTCAGCCTTTGGTCATAATCATACCAAACAACAGTTCATCTATACACTACGGGCCAAAGAGAAATTTCAATATAATACCAACGATCATGATTATACCAGATTCAGCCTTTGGTCATAATCATACCAAACAACAGTTCATCTATGCACATTACGGCCAAAGAGAACTTTCGCCACATGCCATAAAAGACACTGAACAGATGTATTGCCTTTAACCTATTATATCGCCTTTAACCTATCATCTGTTCAACAATTATATCACATTTGTGCCCCCGACCACAGATATTCACAACAGCTTGATTCTTGAAGATTAATACAAATAACAGTGATACGAATGATAAACAGAAGAATAAGTATCAGAAGTTTACTTTGTGCAGATTCAAATAATGTCCAAATTGTCAACATGATGTGGAGTGAAATTTAAAAATGATATTCAAGATCCACAATTCAGAATAACGGTTACAGTTCAATAGAAATGTTCAGAAAATAGGAAGGTTCAGTTGAAATAATGAAGTTCAACTATTATGGAACATATAATATTTTCAGAATTATAGAAGCAATAGTTCCATAATAAGTTTCGATTTAGGAGTATGAAAGAAAATAATATCCCTTACCGTAGCAGGTTTGATTAACAAAAGGTGAAGGAAATTAATATCCCTTACCATAGTAAGTTTGAATAATGGAATATGAAAATGATGGTATCCCTTATGAGTATAAAGAAAAATAATAACATTTACGAATATGAAAGAAAATGATATTACAAATGAATATGGAATAAAAGTGTCATGTGATAATTCGTGTAGACAAATTATTTCCACACGAGACAAATAAAAAGGGTTATTCACCAACAGGCGGTAGTCCGCACAATAAGGTTATTCCCACAATTTAATAAAATTTGAATACGAAGAGTTATTCACCAAAAAGGCGGTAATCCGCGCCGTAAGGTTATTCTCAGGAATTAATAAGGAATGAATACGATAGGTTATTCACCAACATGCGGTAATCCGCGCCGTAAGGTTATTTGAACAATTTAATAAAATTTGAATACGAAAAGTTATTCACCAAACAGGCGGTAATCCGCGCCATAAGGTTATTCTCAGAGATTAATAAGGAATGAATACAATAGGTTATTCACCAACAAGCGGTAATCCGCACTGTAAGGTTATTCCTACAATTTAATACATGGAAATAAATGGCACAAGAAAGAAACGTATTATTTTCGAGAATCAAAGAATGATAATGCCTTCCAGTAAGAAAGAAAATAATATCTATTTATGATGATGAAAAGAATGATACCCCTTACCGTAGTAAGTTTAAATAATAGAATATGAAAGAAGACGATATTCCTTACAAGTAAGAAAAAAATGACATTTCTTACCTTAACACGTGACTGGATATTGATTTAAATGAGGTTGATCAACTTATATATTTATAATATAATTAGTAATTACCACATATGAGTTTCAAACTGTATGATAACTCGTATAAGATGAACTATCAAAATTATATATATTTAACATAATTTTTGTAGTATAATATAACAACTTTAAAATAGTTTTTGAAATAATATTTCAGAATAAATCTTCCAAAGAAAAGTTTTTAAAAATGAATCTTCTCAAAGAAGAGTCTTCTAAAGGAAGATTTGTGAATACCGTGAAAAATAGGAATTTATGAAATTACTACTCTTTAATAAAAGACTTACTTGAAAATTCCTGCACTCCTTTTGGCTTTCAAACACTCAAAATAACCTTACTATTTTCAGAGAAAACTCATAAAATTTTTATAGAAAATTTTTATGTTTTAGGTGTGATTTTTTTATTCCGCTGAGCAAGCTATTTATAGGAGAAAAGAGGATACTATGCATGGTTGGTGAATAACAGGCGTGATACACGCCTGCCAATTTTTTTTTTCTAAATTGGCAGCGTAGTCGGCTGCCAACTCTTTCTTCAGCACAAATTCTCATTTCAATTTTCATGTGGCCCCCACATGGGTCCCACATGTTACTACTTCAAATAGTACAAATAATAATTATTATTTTTTTAAAATTTATATATATATATATATATATATATATATATATATATATATATATATATATATATATATATATATGTTTCCTTCCTTTGGGTCCTACATGTATAATAAAATAATGCTACAACAATAATTCTACAATAATGTAATAAACACGTTACAAATTATTATTAATTTAATAATATAAATTACTGTGTATTTACTACTGTGACAATTATTAGGTTCAATAATTTTAAACTACAGTGCACCAACAATTATTGACTTAATGATATGAAATACAGTGTAATGACAATTATTGAATCAATAATGCAAAATACTGTGTAACAATAATTATTGAATTGGTAACATAAAATATTATGCAGTGACAATTATTGATGAAATGATGCGCAACAGTTACGGTGTCAATTATCAGACCAATAATATGAGACACTGTGCAATACCGTGTGCTACTATAGAATACCGCGTGCTTTAGTGAAATACCATAAATTATCGTATGTTACTGTTCTTTTATCACCGGTATTTTAACAGTTAACACCGTTGACTATTTTTATTTAAAAAAAAGTTACTTCTGTCGTTTTCTATATCCGATAAATATTCTGTTGTGGGGTCCACCAATAATTAGTTATTTCGGCGCCGTCGTATGGCCCGAATATTCCCCGACAAAACAAATATTGTCCGACAAAATAAAATTTGCACATAACATCCTTAACTTTCAATTTTATCAATTTAACCACTTACTGTTTCAGGAAAAATATATATGAAGAGAAATTAAATTTTACATTTCATAAAATTCGGGGTCTTACAACTTTTCCTCCTTATGAAATTTCGTCCCCGTAATTGACGTACCTGACATTTCGAAGAGGTAAGGATACTTAGATTTCATCTCAGATTCTAGCTCCCAGGTCATTTCCTCAATATCTTGGTTCCTCCATAAAACCTTAACTTGAGGTATAACCTTTGAGCGTAGAATTTGCTCCTTCTTATCTAGGATCTTAACAAGTACCTTCTCGTATGTTAAATCATCTGCTATAACGTCCGATTCTAACTTAATGACGTGATTTGGGTCCTTCACATATTTACGTAACATAGATATGTGAAAAACATTATGGATGCGAAACATACTTGGTGGTAAAGCTAGTCTGTAGGGTACGGTTCCTACTCGATCGAGGATTTCAAATGGGCCAATAAATCGAAGGTTAAAGTTTCCTTTCTTTTCGAATCTCGAACTCCTTTCCATAGAGAAATACGTAAGAATACATGATCTCTAACATTGAATCTCTCATCTCTCCGATGAAGATCAACATAACTCTTTTGTCATTTTTACGCGGTCTGTATTCGTTGTCGGATCATTTGGATCTTTTCTGTTGTCAAGCGTACCAACTCGGGTCCCAACAGTTTTGCTTCTCCTACCTCATTCCAACATACTAGAGAGCGACACTTGCGTCCATATAAAGCCTCAAATGGAGCCATGCCTATACTTGCTTGGTAACTGTTGTTATAGGAAATTCCACCAATGACAATTACTTATCCCAACTTCCTTTGAAATCTAGTACGCAAAGTCTCAAAAGATCTTCGAGGGTCTGGATCGCCCTTTCCGATTGTCCATCCGTTTGATGATGGTATGCAGAACTGAATCGTAGCTCAATGCCCATAGCTTTTTGTAGACTGATCCAAAAGCGTGAAGTGAATCTAGGATCTCGATCAGAAACTATGGAAACTGGCATGCCATGCAATCTCACAATCTCATTTATGTACATACCGGCAAGACGTTCAAGTGAAAATTTTTCTCGTATAGGCAAGAAATGAGCGGATTTGGTCAATCTATCTACGATCACCCAAATTGCATCTAAGCCTTGAGAAATTTTGGGAAGACCCGTTAAGAAGTCTATATTGATGTGTTCCCACTTCCATTCAGGAACTTCAAGTGGTTGTAATGGACCTTTAGGTACTTGATGTTCTGCCTTGACACGTTGACAAGTTAGGCACCTTGAGATAAACTCTACAATCTCCCTTTTCATATTGTTCCACCAAAATGTATGTCGAAGATCTCGATACATCTTGGTACCTCCTAGGTGGATTGCAAACAGCGTGTTGTGTGCCTCCATCATGATTTTATGCTTTAATTCAGGATCGTTAGGAACACAGAGTCGAGAGTTGACTCGAAGTATTACTTTCTCGTCGATTCTTGCTTCGGGAATGACACCTTCTTATACTTTCTTCATCATGTTCATCAGTTCCGGATTGGTAGCTTGAGCAGCTTTAATTTTATCGATTAACGTCGGTTCTACTCGCACGTGAGTAATCTTCGAGTGGTTCCCTGATGTCTTTAGCTCTGTCTCCATCTTTTGCAAGTCGTACAAAATACGCTTTTGTGTTGTCAGCAGTGCACTTGTACTCGCATAAGATCTTCTGCTCAAAGCGTCAGCTACAACGTTCGCCTTTCCCGGGTGATACTGGATTGTGTGGTCGTAATCCTTCAACAGCTCAAGCCAACGTCGTTGTCGCATGTTGAGTTCCTTCTGGGTGAAGAAATACTTGAGACTTTTATGATCCGTATAGATATCCACTTTCTCTCCGTACAAGTAGTGTCTCCAGATCTTCAACGCGAAAACGACTGCTGCCAACTCTAGATCATGAGTAGGATAATTTTTCTCATAATCTTTGAGTTGTCGAGAGGCATAGGCTATAACATTTCCATGTTGCACAAGGACACAGCCTAAACCTTTGCCTGAAGCATCGCTATATATGACGAATTCTCTTGATCCTGATGGAATGGTCAGAACAGGAGCTGAAACAAGTCTCCTCTTGAGTTCTTGAAAACTCTTCTCGCATTCCTCACTCGATATAAGTTTTGAACTAGAACGAATGATACCGATATCTAATAATTAAACTTTCAACTCTTTGTGTTCTATGGGAGCCATTCGGTATGGGACTTTGGAAATGGGCTTGGTATCGGGTTCTACATCAATACAAAATTCAATTTCACGGTTTGGGGGTAAGCCAGGAAGTTCCTCAGGAAAAACGTTAGGAAACTCATTAACAATAGGAATATCATTCAAGTTTGACGTGTTTTTGTTCAAATCAGTGACATGAGCTAAAAAGGCTTGACATCCGTTTTTCAATAAACTTCGACTTTATGGCTAGAAATAACAGTTATAGATTTCAGTGGTTTAGTTGCTTGAATTTGCATGACAGGTTAATTAAGAATATGAAAACTAATAATCTTATGAAAGCAATCAATTTTAGCATGATGGGTAGTCAACCAATCAATTCCTAAAATCACATCAAATTCATGCATTTCCAAAGAAATAAGGTCAACGGGTAATGTGAGGTTGTTGATTTGAACTAGGCAAGATTTATATACAGTAGATGTAATGGTCATTTCTCCCAATGGAGTTTCAACTGATAAGTCAAAGTCCAAATTTTCAGGAGTTAAGTTTAAACGTTAAGCACATGTAGGTGAGATAAAAGAATGGGTAGAGCCAGTATCTAACAGGACGTAGACTTCATGAGAATTTATGAATAGCTTACCGGTTGTCACCTCATTCTGTTTCTTGACTGTTATCGTCAAATCGAATCCTGAATACTTCATTCGGATCTTCACGTATTTCAACCATGGGAATACCACTGAATAATTTTCTAGCAAACTGTTTCTCGGATTCCTCAACTTCATCAGTTGTAACGTACCAATGATTTCTTTAAGAATAGTATTTTCGATAAACTGTAGTTTCCACGATAGTGACTAACTTAACCTGAATTCCTTTAAATTGTAACGCCCCAAAGTATAGAAACATCATTTTTAAATAATCTTGAAAATCATAGTTGGAACACCATAAATCCCAAAGACTGATATGAAAAGTCCATATATTATGATCCTTTGTTAGAGAGCATAACCAGGTGATATGACTCTCCCAATTAGTGAGCAGATTAAAGGCAATAATTTTCACAAGTTCATTACATCCTTTAATTGCTTCTAATAACGGATCTGGAACGACTGTAATAGAGCTTTCACCTTCATCCTTACTAGATAGAACACGCATAATTTTTGCCTTAGGCAAATGATTCAACTCTGAGTTTGTAGGAAGATTATTCGCCGTCTCTTGATTCACAACTACATTTGTTTCGGGCACTCCATTGTTAACTTCCTGATTTTCATATGCCATATTTAACTGTGGTCACAAAATAATTGTTAGTTTAAACAAACTAACTCATCACTTCATGTCCCTATATTCAAATCGACTCATTAGATAATAAAATCTAATTTAGGTAGAACACACTAGTGATTGATTCTATTCGTCTCTCCCCTTCTAGTTCTAACCCCAGATCTCCATTAAAGACCATATCTCAATGCTCTGATGCCAACTATGACACCCCCAAATCTAGGCCCACACAGCCTAAACTTGAGTTGTCAAAAGACTACAACAAAATTATTACAAATTAGTACAACGTTCAACAGTATAGTGTATAATAATACACAACTAAGTCTTCATTATTATTATCACACTTATTTTACAACACGTGAAGACTATAATAGCTATCCCTCGGACTCTCACTCCATTCCCCGGCTAGACCCAGCTACGTTCTCATTTCCTGTTGAAAAACAATGGAACAAAAGAAAGGGTGAGCTTAAATAGCCCAGTAAGAAATATCATGACTAAGATAATGACGAATAAATTATCATTAGCCTTCAACAGTTGAGTTCTTGATAGAATACAATAGACTACAAGGTTTATATCAAAAACTGTAGTTAAATTCTTGAACAATGTTCAGATCAATAATAGCAGCGAAATGAGCAATCTATTAGAAGAATAATGCAGACTATAATGTCCACTCGCTTCTCTTTTTAGTAAAATAATCATCAACTTTTATCATGTGAAATACTATTAGTCATGATAATAAAAATTCACAGTTCTTGGTCATAATCATGCAAATCAACAGTTCATCTTTGCACTACGGGCCAAAGTTATTCACTATAGCACCAGCGGTCATGATTATACCAGATTCAGCCTTTGGTCATAATCATACCAAACAACAGTTCATCTATGCACTACGGGCCAAAGAGAACTTTCAATATAATACCAACGGTCATAATTATACCAGATTCAGCCTTTGGTCATAATCATACCAAACAACAGTTCATCTATGCACTACGGGCCAAAGAGAACTTTCACCACGTGCCATAAAAGACACCGAACAAATGTATCGCCTTTAACCTATCATCTGTTCAACAAATATATCGCATCTGTGCCCCCGGCCATAGATATTCACAGCAGCTTGATTCTTGAAGATTAATACAAATAACAGTGATACGAATAATAAACAGAAGAATAAGTATCGGAAGTTTACTTTGTGCAGATTCAAATAATGTCCAAATTGTCAACATGATGTGGAGTGAAATTTAAAAATGATATTCAAGATCCACAGTTCAAAATAACGGTTACAGTTCAATAGAAAGGTTCAGAAAATAAGAAGGTTTAGTTGAAATAATAAAGTTCAACTATTATGGAACATATAATATTTTCAGAATTATAGAAGCAATAGTTTCATAATAAGTTTCGATTTAGGAGTATGAAAGAAAATAATATCCCTTACCGTAGCAGGTTTGATTAACAAAAGGTGAAGGAAATTAATATCCCTTACCATAGTAAGTTTGAATAATGGAATATGAAAAGGATGGTATCCCTTATGAGTATAAAGAAAAATAATAACATTTACGAATATGAAAGAAAATGATATTACAAATGAATATGGAATAAAAGTGTCATTTGATAATTCGTGTAGACAAATTATTTCCACACGAGACAAATAAAAAGGGTTATTCACCAACATGCGGTAGTCCGCACAATAAGGTTATTCCCACAATTTAATAAAATTTGAATACGAAGAGTTATTCACCAAACATGCGGCAATCCGCGCTGTAAGATTATTCTCATAGATTAATAAGGAATGAATACGATAGGTTATTCACCAACAGGCGGTAATCCGCGCCGTAAGGTTATTCCCACAATTTAATAAAATTTGAATACGAAGAGTTATTCACTAAACAGACGGTAATCCGCGCCGTAAGGTTATTCTCAGAGATTAATAAGGAATGAATACGATAGGTTATTCACCAACAGGCAGTAATCCGCGCCATAAGGTTATTCCCACAATTTAATACATGGAAATAAATGGCACAAGAAAGAAACGATATTATTTTCGAGAATCAAAGAATGATAATCCCTTCCAGTAAGTTTAAATAATAGAATATGAAAGAAGACGATATTCCTTACAAGTAAGAAAAAAATGACATTCCTTACCTTAACACATAACTGGATATTGATTTAAATGAGGTAGATCAACCTATATATTTATAATATAATTAGTAATTACCACATATGAGTTTCAAACTGTATGATAACTCGTATAATATGAACTATCAAAATTATATATATTTAACATAATTTTTGTAGTATAATATAACAACTTTAAAATAGGTTTTAAAATAATATTCCAGAATAAATCTTCAAAAGAAAGTTTTTAAAAATGAATCTTCTCAAATAAGAGCCTTCTAAAGGAAGATTTGTGAATACCGTGAAAAATAGGAATTTATGAAATTACTACTCTTTAATAAAATAATTACTTGAAAAATTTATGCACTCCTTTTGGCTTTCAAATACTCAAAATAACATTACTATTTTCAGAGAAAACTCATAAAAGTTTTATAGAAAAATTTTATGTTTTAGGTGTGATTTTTCTATTCAGCTGAGCAAGCTATTTATAGGAGAAAAGATGATACTATGCATGGTTGGTGAACAACAGGCGTGATGCACGCTTGCCTATTTTTTTTTTTCTAAATTGGCAGCGCAGTCGGCTGCCAACTCTTTCTTCAGCACAAATTCTCATTTCAATTTTCATGTGGTCCCCACATGGGTCCCACATGTTACTATTTCAAATAGTAAAAATAATTATTATTTTTTTTAAACTTATATATATATATATATGTTCTTCCTTTGGGTCCTACATGTATAATAAAATAATGCTACAACAGTAATGTAATAAACACGTTACAGATTATTATTAATTTAATAATATAAATTACTGTGTATTTACTACTGTGACAATTATTAGGTTCAATAATTTTAAAGTACAGTGCACTAACAATTATTGACTCAATGATATGAAATACAGTGTAATGACAATTATTGAATCAATAATGCAAAATACTGTGTAACAATAATTATTAAATTGATAACATAAAATATTATGCAGTGACAATTATTGATGAAATGATGCACAACAGTTACGGTGTCAATTATCAGACCAATAATATGAGACACTGTGCAATACCGTGTGCTACTGTAGAATACCGTGTGCTTCAGTGAAATACCATAAATTACCATATGTTACTATTCTTTTATCACCGGTATTTTAACAGTTAACACCGTTGACCATTTTTATTTAAAAAAAGTTACTTCTGTCGTTTTCTATATCCGATAAATATTCCGTTGTGGGGTCCACCAATAATTAGTTATTTCGACGCCGTCGCACGGCCCGAACATTCCCCGACAAAATGAATATTGTCCGACAAAATAAAATTTGCACATAACATCCTTAACTTTCAATTTTATCAATTTAACCACTTACTGTTTCAGGAAAAATATATATGAAGAGAAATTAAAATTTGCATTTCATAAAAGTCGGGGTCTTACATCTTTTAGGTCTCCACCTTGCCATATGTTTTAGTCTTTCTCTAAAGACTTATTTCGAATTTTATGATCATCAGTCATTTCTCTTGAGTATTTAATACTCGTATCTTATCGTATGTAACTGGATCATCATCCACTATGATGCATACCTCATCATCATCATTTATGATGAATCATACCATTCAGGTATCTTCGGTACTAAACCAGATTTACGACTTGGTTGTGGTATAATAGGTTTATTTACTTATACAGATTCCTTCACTTGATCTGTAGTGTTAATACATAGAGAGCCGCCGGGAGGGGGAGGAGGAGGCAACTAGGAGGGTTCCATTGGATGTCCTCAAGCTTCATCTTCTACTTTGGAAAGGAGAGAAAGAGAGCTCATAAGCCTAAAAGGTTTTGATTAAACCCTAGTTTTGAAACTTAGAATTTATCAAACCCTAGTTTTGAAGCTTTTATTGTGCTTTATATGATTTCTGTGGTAGAAAAATATTTTCAAAACCATTATGTCTAGATCTATGTTAGAAGGATATATCTAGGCTTTAATGTGCTTAACTTGTGTATTGATATGCTTTTATGCTGGAAAGTTTGATCAAAACGTGAAATCGATTTTTGCCGAAAATCCCTTAAACTAGATAGTTCGTTCCTGGATTTATTGTTCACGTTCCGTAAGTCGTATTCATAATCCATCAACTTTGGATGTTAGTAATATAAGATACGAAGATCTTCCAAGTCAAACGATTGAAAAATATTAAACGAGTTATTTATGGTGATTTTTCTAGTAAAACAGTTCCTGCCGAAAATTTTGGGAAAACCTACTGTGCAGAATTTTGTGAGGGCTGTTTTGGCAACTTTTATTGATTTAAAAATTCCGTCCATTTTACACATGATAGTATATGGTATATATCAATCACTGTCCAAAAATGAGTTCTATCCGACTTCGGATGAGGGAGTTATGAGCCAACAATTTTAAAAGTTTTAAAAGAATAATATGGAAATATTTTGAAAATTATAACTCAAAAATTATGAAATGTTTACTGGAAGTATTGTTTGATGACGGGAAGCTACCGTATAAATTTCAGAATTTGCTGATGAAAAATCAACTTTTAATAAATGATGTCATTTTGGACAGAAATGAACCATTTAAAAATAGTAAATAAGGTTGTAGAATTAAAAGAAAATTATTTTTTCTATAAAATAAAATATACTAAATATATCCAAGATACATAAAAAGTAGGTATTTTTGATAAATACACTTGACTTAAGAGAAATAAAGATAATAGCATAATTAATTATGTATTAATTAATTTTATTAAATAATACATAAAGGTAATTATTTGTTATTTAACTAGTATTTAATAATCAATAAATTAAATAAAAAGGAATTAAATTATTTATTTGTTATTTAAATGCTAAATAATAAATAAAGGAAAGGAGTAAAGAAAATAATAACATAATTAAACAATTTACTTTTAAATTTTTTAAGTTTTTAAATATTACTAAATGACTTAAAATATTATTAGAGAATAATATTAGTTAAAATATTTGTAAATGATTAAATTATTATTAAATATTTAATAATAATAGTAAATGATTAAATTATTATTAAATGATTAATAATAATAATAATAAAAGATTAAATTATTATTAAGTGATTAATAATAATAGTAAATGATTAAATTATTATTAAAGGATTAATAATAATTGTAACGACTCCGAAATCCCATCATTTGCTAATGGCGATCTCACGCGTTAATGCATACATTTTACCTTTAAAACTATTCATTTAATCATAATACAACTCATAATCTTGTTTATTAAACTTACATTCTTTACCTACCTCAGAGTTATAACCTTCAATTTTCATGCGTTTGAACTCAGATCATATACAAATAAGTTATGATCTAGTCTATTACATTTCAAAATCATATATATTATGATCTACATGACATAACCTGTGAATAATTTCACCATTAGTCTATCCATACATAACTTTGTTTGCGTATACCTATTTAATACATAATCCTATTCTATATATTTGTACCATACATACGAGTTTATTACATGTAAAACTCGACTACCAATAATACCTCAACCATATTCTTTACATCATT
This sequence comes from Hedera helix, assembly GCA_947179155.2. NCBI lineage: Eukaryota > Viridiplantae > Streptophyta > Magnoliopsida > Apiales > Araliaceae > Hedera > Hedera helix. The sequence continues at coordinate 24,785,256 of OX359276.1, read as the reverse complement.
TATCTGAATAAAACACACAGGTATATTTATCACTATAGATTTACAAATCATTCATTCCTTAATACTATCATGGTTTAACATTTAAAACCAAATTGTTACATAACTTGCATCTCTACAAATTACATTCATCCTTTTACTTATTATATTACACATTTGAATATAAGACAGTCTTTCATGCTTATCTATGCATTCACCATTCTTTTACCTTTAACTTCACCGGAACCTCCGGCCATCTCGTACTTTACCTGAAATTATTAATCATAGCAAGGGTGAGCACGAAGGCTTAGCAAGTTAATCAAATAATGTAATATCCCAAATATTTACAAGTTTGTAAATAAAATTTTTAAATATTAATTAAAGGTTATGGTTTAAAACCTAGAATTTGATAAGTGAGATGTGTAGAATTTGGGTGAACATTTTTTTTAACATAATTTATTTTTTAGAAATTAAATGTGAGAATATTGTAATGATGCATATAGAGAATTTATTAAGGAAATAAATTCATTTGAGAAGTGAAGACGGTTATAAGGATATATATACATAATTATATATTCCTAGAGTAGTGTTTGTTAGCTAAACAAAAAGATAATTAAATTAATACTCAATAAAACTAATAAATTAATTAGTTTAACTATGAAGTAAGAAGGAAAGTCATGAAATATAATTAATTATATTAGTTATGAGTTAAAGTTATATAAAAACTAGAAAGTTTGTCTAGAATGACAATATTAAGAAATTAATTAATTAAGTAATTAACTTAATTGTTAAGTTGTGGTATAGAGTCCAAGTAATTTAATTACTACTAGTGGACTAGCCCAAAAGGATTATATGTGTTAGCCCAATATGGGAATATTTACATGAAGGTGGGTAATTAAATAAGAGAGAGCCCAATAGAAGGTAAACTATGTAGCCCAAACATTTAAAAGTCCAATGTTGGTCAAAGTGTTGAGAAATATTATTTAGTATAGAGAATTAATCAATGTAGGGTTAATTGAATAACCCTAGTTGGTAGACAATAATAATAATTAACCAATCGTTGGTTAAATGCTAGGATAGTGAGTTTGATGATGAGAATTAACTATGGATGAGTTAATTAAGTAACCCAATGTGGTAGAATTAATTAAAGCAAGTCTAATTGGATTATATTTTAAATCCAAATGAGGTATTAATCTAGGTCAAATTAATTAACCTAGTAGTCCATGTAATTAAATTTAAACATTGATCTATATAGTAATTAATCAAGCCCAATGCTTGATTTAATTAAATATAACAAAGGGTATTTAATGTTAGCCCAATGTAATAATTATGTTGAGCCCAAACCAATTAATTGGATGAGCCCAATATATTAAATCCTAAAGTCCAATGTGGAGTTCAAATGGTAGTCAAAGTTGTGGTCAATATATATGCATTGGTGTATATATATATGGATACTTATATAATGATATATGATATAAAAATAAAGCCAAATTGGTGTAATATAAATGTAAATCCCGAATTTTGGGGCTCACATGGTCAAAAAGGTTGCTTGTTAGTGATTTTGGAGTGCAAAGTTGCTCAACAACTCCCCACCAACCCTAGTCTTTCAAGTGGTCATTCAAAAGGTCACTCATGTGGTCATTCCATGCTATAGTAAGCACAATTAGTACCTAAATTCACCAACACTAGTTGATTAGTGAAGGTTGATGGTGATTAGGGAGGGTCTATATATAGCATCCATCACACTTTTGTTATGTTGGTTAATCATTTTTTCAAGAACTCCAAGAGAGAAAAGAGAGAGAGTTCTAGAGAAAAGTAAGCAAGCTTTGGGAGATAGATGTTCCACCAAGGAAATTTGCTAGAGAATGGACAAGAGGAAGTCGTAAGCCAATATCATGTCAAGAGGAAGGAGAGCATCCATGTATATGAGGTTAAAAATTATTCTAAACCCTCTTTAGTTCATTTTTATAGTTTAGATATGATTTGAACGGTTAAAATGTATTTTTAACCGATCAAAAGTTATTTTGATGCTATAAAAGTCTTAAACTATGTTATATTGGTAGAATCATGGTTTGATATAGTTCAATCATGTTTTGGCATGAGCGGTATGCATAAAAATGCAAGAAATGTCTATATTAAGCTTTACTGGTAAAAACCTAGGTAGCTAGGCGCTATTTAATGTTGTAGTTTGAAAGGTACAAGTTGGAAATTGGATTTATATGGCTAAAAAGTTACCTCTATGAGTTTTTAAGAAAACTCAACTTGAATCTTTCAAAAATGGGAAAAAATAAAGAAGTTATGGATTTTTCCTCAAAGCATGTTGATTTTAAAACCTTAGGTTGCATTGTGAGCGATTTTAAGCATTGATCCGTTTGGAACTTGGATTTGTGATCTAAAGAGAAGCTGTAGAGGGCGAAATTCTAATGAGAATGGACTCAAGAATCACCCCAAAATAATTTAAAATGAAGAAGTTATGCAAGTTTTAATCAAAGGAGTAAAAATTGAAAAATCTGAAAATGGCATTTTAGCAGATTCTGCAACACAAGGGTCGGGGCCCTTGTTTTGCACTATAAAGTAGGGCCGGGGCCCTTGACACTGTTCACGGGCAGTGCACTTTTTCGTTCCGAGTCGGGTCGGGCCATTCGGGTCTGGTCGGGTCGGGTCATTTAAGTCCAAAATGGATAAAAATGCTTAACAATTAATATAATTAATTTAGGGCCCAAGTTTAATAATTATTTATTATTTATTAAGTAAATAAAATCTATTATTATAATTAATTATCATTTAATTGATAGTAATAATAATTAAAGTAAATAAATACAATAATTAATTATTTATTATTATATAATAAATAAAGAAGGATATGAAGTTAATAAAATAATTATTTATTATTTAATTAATATTAAATAATAAATAGTTAATTAATATTAAATAATAAATAGCAAATTAATTGTTATTTAAAGGATATTAAATGGTAATTAAAGAAAGATGAAGTTAATAAGGTAATTATTTATTATTTTAATAAATAAGGATAATTAGTTAATTATTATTTAAATGATATTAAATAATAATTAAAGGGAGATGAAGTGAATAAAATGATCATTTGTTATTTAATGAATATTAAATAATAAATGGGGTTAATTAATTAAGAGATTATTATTTAAATAATCATTAAAGGATTTGAGGATTGTTAAAATATTGTTAAAGGATTAAATATGTAAGTAACTAAAATGTTATGAAATGAGTACTAACATTAGTATATGATGAAAATGCTATTAAATAATTAATGATATTAGTAAGTGATTAAAATATTATTAAATGGTTAATAATATTAATAAGTGATTAAAATATTATTAAATGGTTAATAATATTAATGAGTGATTAAAATATTATTAAATGGTTAATAATATTAATAAGTGATTAAAATATTATTAAATGGTTAATAATATTAATGAGTGATTAAACTATTGTTAAATGGTTAATAATATTAATGAATGATTAAAATATTATTAAATGGTTAATAATATTAAGAAGTGAATAAAATATTATTAAATGATTAATAATATTATTAAGTGATTAAAATATTATTAAATGATTAATAATATTAAGAAATGATTAAAATATTATTAAATAGTTAATAATATTAATAAGAGATTAAAATATTATTAAATAGTCAATAATATTTGAATGTAGTTGTGTATTATCAAAGGTAGATAATATTTTGAGGTATTTGGTACATTATTAAATGTCCAAATCATTATGTTATGAAAAAGAATAATGTTTAATTAAACAGATGTAAATAGTACATTGTGATTAATTTAGACAACTTATTCAAAGTAGGTCATACGATGAACGTGTAGTGAATGTATAAGTTAGATGAGCATACCCGACATGTCCAACTGGGGTTGGGCTAGGGTTTTGTCCGGAACTTAATGGTTCGTTTGTCGGACATCTTAAGAGTTAATAATTTAAAGTTAGAGTCTTATATAAAGGCTAAGTAATAGTCATTGCATCTAATGATTATGTCAATTTCCTATATAAATTGTAAGTTGAATGAAAGACGCAAATAAGCATAACTGGTAGAAGCGAACTAGACAAGTTTTTCAGATATTGTTGTTATGTGTATAACTGTTGTGTGTGCACTTGAAGCATGTGAGAATTTGAATTAAGTATGTTTTTGTGAAACCATATGAGGTGTTCTATATGATAGAAAGCCTGAATTAATTGAATAAGTTGAACTGTATGTCATGTATTCATTCCAATGCATGATCAGTATGTTGCATAAATAAATGCAAAGTATGAGAAGCATGATGCATTCATATAATGTAATGTATGAAGCATGAAAAGCATGTATAAACATGAACTATGTGTTATGTGCTATCTGGTAGACTTGCTGAGCCGTCGTGCTCACTCTTGCCTAAACCAACATTTTCAGATAGTGCAACTTATTTGAAGTTCTCGATAAAGATCAAAGAACATGAAAGCATATTACTTTCACTGAAGATCTAAATGTCTGTTGTAGATATCAGTCCGAATTGGACAGGTAAATGATTGTGTAGTATAAGACTTAGTTGGTATGTTATATGAGTATTAAATACTCAAATTGATTGTAATAGAATGTCAGATTATGTATGATATTGAGACATACTAGGAAGGTATAAAGATTACGATTCTGGAATAGAATGAGATGTTGTAAAATTCTAAATAAATGGTTATTTACCAATTATAATATTATTGTAATTCATGAACAATAAAAAAAAGGTTGTACTCGTGTTGAACCGGATTCAAGGTTCAAGGAACCCGAATTTGGGGTCGTCACAGATAACACCTTTCATGCTTGCAGTTTATATTCATGCGTCATGCATCCTTTATTTTACCATGTTGTACATAAAAGTCACGTATTGCATTTAACAATTAACACATAGTTGCACGGAGTGCACATTTCAAATCTTTTACTATCATATAATTCACATAGAACAATTATTACATCTAAGTCTAAAAAACATACCTGACACTTATAGTCATTATAATCATTTACGTTTCCTTAAACATTTTGCATATCGGTCTTGTCGGTTTGCTAAACCTAGCTTTATCTGTCAACATTGAACCTACATATCATTATAGGATCATAATAGGTTCTATAACTTTACAAACTTAAATCATAATTACTAGACCACTTGTCTCTATTCATTTCACATTTAATGTATTATACCTTACATAGGTTAATAATACATTCCAACTTAATACCGATATAAATATTATGTTTCATTTAATTAGATTTAGGTATATTATATTATTCCATTTCTTGTTTCATTATACATTAACACACTTTACATTGACCATTTTTATTAATCTAGGATTTACATAATCCATCTCTATTATCCCACATCAAAACATAACTTTTCTTTTAATAACACGAGCTACCAATCGATGACCATTGGACCCATATTGGTTAAACATACATAAGTATTTTGTCTATACAACATTGATTTTTAATCTTTAGAAAAACATGACTTGAATTCAACTCGACTCGAAAAAATCAAAACTGAAACAGAAGGCTCGGGCGCAGCTGCGCTCGGTCTCACCGCAGTTGCGGTCACCAGCGCAGGTGCGCTGCAGCTCACTTTCCCCGACAAAAACATTGGGCGCAGCTACGCTTGCTCAAGCACAGGTGCGGTCAGCTTACACTTTGAAAACTGTTTTTTTTTTTTACATACTTTATTGATTTTTAACTACTTAATCTTACATCCAATTAAGTTCAAATTTAAACTATAACTAGGTTTTACTACCTAGTATTTAACAAAAATATTACTTGGCTCATTTGGTTTATTAAAATCATTGGTACATTAGCCCAAAGGAGGGCGTTTCAAAATATTTTCAACCTTAAAACCATTTTCACCAACTTTGTGATTTTTGGTAATTTACTTTAAAACTTCATTGCAACACTTGAAAAGATTCATATATGTCATATATGACATGTCTAGACCTTTAAAACAGTTTAACTTCGCACAAGGCGAGATTTGTCCGTAAAAATCCATTTAGGGTCGAAACGATCGATTTTGATCGTTCGAATCACTTTTTTTGTTCAAATTTCCATCCATTGATTATCAAATTAACCTAAACACGTGTATGTGACATTCTCAAATCCGGGTACCTTGTACCTTAGACTTGGTACGTCACGATACATCATCTTCATACATGTTCTATAAATAATGCGGAAAATATAAATATAAATTATTTATTTCAAAGTATTCTACAAAACAAGTTGGTGAGAATTTTGTGGGAAAAGAATCACCAAAAAAATCAAAACAAGCAACCTAATTATTAAATAAATAAATAATAAAATAAAATAAAAATCAACTAACTCTCTTTCTCTCATCCTTGCCGGCACATGAGCTCTTTATGTCCCAAAATGATTGTCATAATGCTCACATTATTAATAATTAATAGTTACATAATTATTTTCCAAGTGGCTCAAGCTTTGGGCTTTATTTAAAAATACCAATTGGGCTCATATTAAATTCTTTGGGCTACTAGTTTGACAAAAATTTTTATTCTTCACTTGGGCTACTAATTGATCCATGTTGGCTAATTTAATAATTTACACCTTAATTATTCAATCCATGATTAAATAAATAATTATATTGAATAAATAATTAAATACACTAACCCATTAGTATTAAATTACTAAGTGGACTAATAAATATTATTATTAATATTTCACATTATTTACAATAATTAATAATCATATTAATTAATTTATTATATTTAATTAACTCATTATATTCAATTTAATTTAATATTTAATTAATAGGAAACTTATCAATTATTTTGATATTAAAACTTTAGAGTTTGTTCGCTAAAAGCAATATATATATATGTATATATATATATATATATATACACACACACATTACTTTACTTCAAACATAATTTCACAATAAATTATGAAAATAAAATAAATACAATATATAATTTAATATGTATTATTTAGGCCATAAATTAAATTATTTAATATATTTACATTAAATAATTCATTTATCATCAATTATGGAAATAAATCTATTTACCCGAAAATACATTAAAGTAATATATTTACTCAATTTCTTATTTAAATAATTTATTAAATTATTTAATTAATATTACACAAATAATTGTATAATTAAATTTCTCACTCCCATAAGTCATTTACAATGATTTATTTAATTATAGAATATATTTATTTAATATATCACTATTTAAAATTAGTCAATTAATTTAATCCCTTTATATATATATATATATATATATATATATATATATGTGAAATTAAATATTGTACAATATATATAATTACTATTCTCCCTTAATTAATTCAACTACTTTATATAATTTATAATTATATAAATTATATAATTATTCTTCACAAATAATTTATCAATAATTTGCATAAATGTTGATTAATGAATATAATTAATTCCACAATAAACCTTTTAATTTAATTCGGATTAATTTAATATTAATCTATTTGTTTATCACAATTTAATTAACTATTAAATTATGTTACTAAATATGCCACACACACACACACACACACACACACACACACATATATATATATATATATATATATATATATATATATATATAAATACATATTTAATTTACATGTAATCACGTTGCATAATTACATAACTCCACTAATTAATTCTCTTAATTTAATTAGACTTGTTATTAACCAAGTTTATTGAATTATCACTGTACTTGGTAAATTATAAAAAAATTTGATATCACTATATCTAAGTTAGTCCGTTAAATTTAATTTGGACCTCTATTTATCTACCACTACTAGGTTATCAAACTCTAACCTTTATTAAATATTAAATATTTTATTTCTAATTCATTTAAATATCCAGAATATTACAGTGCATGTATATGAAACTAAGTCACTTGGCTTCATTTTACCTTTAATTACTCAAAATTGCCAAAAATCACCTATATGTTGAATTTTCCTTAACTTTTGCAAAAAAAATCATTTCAATACTTAGACTCCCCTTGACATCTTAAACTCCATAAACCACATAGGCTACCACATACATATTTAGCAACTTTGTGTATTCACTCAACCTCTTTATGAACCTTCTAATGCACTTTACAGATTATGATTTGGTTTACATGAAAAATATAGTTTCATATTGAAATTTTCTTAAACAAGTCACACTTTCTATACTTTTGAGTATATAACATGCTGTATACAAGTAAATACATCTCATACAATCATGATCAACCTGATATCTTAAGGTTTCATCATAAACTTTTAACTTTAGACACTTAATCTTTCATAATTCATGATTTTAACTATATATACATATATAGACTAACATAAAATCAAAGTTTTAAGCTTGAATATTTTTTAAACCTCTATGGATGATTAGTTTTCTTACATTAGTAGCTTCACCATGATGAGGCCGTCAACTTTTCTTCTTGCTCCATGACCATCCAAGCATTATAGCTTCCTTGATTTCAAGCTTTTCACATTTTCTTTCATGGCTTCCTTATTTCTCTCTCTCCTAGGTTAATTTTCAGCAACATCCAAATGAAGGAGAAGAGCTCTTGTTAGATTTTTATGAGACTTAACCCAAATTGGGTTAAATTTACTTAATCATAGCTAAATCAACCCAATGGCATGTTGGTCATTTCACATAATTAATGAAGGGCATTTTTTGTCATTTCACCTCTTGGGATACAACAACCATTTTTTAATTTGTCAAGGGTATTTTGGTCATTTTGCCCTTTAGGACAAGAAGGTCATTAAGTAATTTGTTAAGGGCATTTTGGTCTTTATCCCAATTTGCTAGATTTTCTATTTCTATAGAATTTCCTTTTTAAGGAAACCTTTATACCTTTGACTCATTAATACATTTCATCGTCATTTAAATTAATTTTTTTTTCAATCAACCGACTAGGTCATTCATTTCTCACTATGTTATGCTCACGTAGTCTCATTTTATAGCTTAATCAGTCATTTAATTATAAAGTGACTAAATAACCTCCTTTAACTAGAATTTGGGACATGTCTCAAAACATATGTCACATTTCATTGTTTCTAATTCCTGTCATCTCAAATAGTCGAAATACTCACCTTTTTTCCCTTCATAAACAACTTCTTCAAAAAGCGAACCCTGATTGAATTACCAAAATCCATTCTCTTTTATCATTTTACACTCATATTAACGTTTTATGACTTTTACATCCTTTATATTTGTTTACTTAATACACATATGATAATTTTCATCATACATGCAATCTACATTCCTTCAACTCATTTTCAGGAGTATTATCTTCTGTATTTATAAATCGCATAAATACTTAATTCATTTCAATCAATTAATATCAATTCCTTAATAAATTCCAAATATTGAAAAATTGTAATCCTTATTATTCCGTTAATCCCTAATATACCAAATAGGTCAAACTGTTCCTTCTTTTCTATGCATACTCTATCATGCCTTACCTTGCAATTCTCATACCATCGCATCTCCAAGCCTATTCATTAAACTCGTTGTTAATATTCATAACTAAAGCATCAATTTAATTATGCTTTCCTCATTTTCAACTTTTCTTTTTTTATCAGATCAAATACATACATATACACATAATACCTGCGGACATATCATAACGTCTTACACTGATTCCTTTTAAATCACCTTATTGTAGGTATTACAGTCTATCCTTCATTTATAATCTATTTTATCACCTTTTAATCTAAGAAATTTAAATATGTTACAATTTCATCATCCGCTACATCACTAAAGCACTTCAAATTGGTAACTGGTCCTTTTACGTTTTATAGACCCTTATTTATATCAAGGGTCCTTCATTACCAATTCAACCACATAAATCATCCTTAACACATTGATTAAATAATAAATATATTTAATCATTCTTACTACTTTTCTGTCCTTCATAACTAGGTTTTAACTGCTAACATTACCTTAATTATCCAAGATTCTTATTTATAAATCTTGTCATAATCCGGGATGTCATAATAATAGCCAGTGATTAAATTATTATTAAAGGAATAATAATAATAGTAATTGATTAAGTTATTATTAAATGATTAATAATAACAATATATGGTTAAATATTACTAAAGAATTAATAATAGTAGTAATCAATTAAGATGTTATTAATTAACTAATAATATTAGTAAGTGAATTTGATATTATTAATATTATAATAATATTACCTGGTAATTTAGATATTATCCAAGTGTGATAATATTGTCATGTAAGCTACGTGTTACTGAATAGGAAATTATGTGCTTATGTGACAGTCTATTTGATAATGATATATGAAATCTTATGCGGGTTACTATTTGATAGATAAACTTATTTAATATTAGGTTTTCCAATGACAGTAATTTAAGTCATGTAAGCTGTAGTCTATGACTGAGGCAAGTTCATAAACCCTAAACTCATTTTATTATGCAAGTTTCCTAACTTAAACTTGAATTATTATTTTCAAGCATGTTAGTGGTTTAATGTATTGCTCCACATAAATATAAATTATTAATATCCGTACTTTGTGCATTTGAAATACTTTTCTATTATTGAACTATAAATTATTTAAAGTTCTTCATTACATGAATTGTTCAAGAAATAGTTTATGCCATTTGATCCTGCTAGACATATAAAAATAATATTTTTAAGAGTTATCCAAATCAGTAGTTGGTGCAAAAATCTTGTATTGAGAGAATAAACCCTCACTAGGGGATTATAAGTGTCGTTAGTCCGACTTATTCAGAGTTTAATGTTATGCATACACATGGTATACAAGAGGCTGATCCCCTCGAGTACAAACTGAATTATAAAAGTGTCATTCAAATGGTTGATTACTTGTCAATGTTCATTGTCAGTTGGACCACTCAACTGTAAATAATCATTCTTTATTTATTCGTTTGAACTTTGATTATTCTATTAGTAAATTCATAAACTACCTTTAATTGTTGAGTACTTTATTTCATTCGCAATTTATTTATGATATGTCTTTGTTAATTATTTTAAACTTATTGAGTATAGTAGTTACTCATTCTTGGTATATATATAATGAACTAATGACAGTTAAACCTGAGCATTCCAAGAAGAACAAGGGCAAGGGCAAGCTTTAGGAATAGTTTGTTATAACTATTCTGTTTTGTAAATCATGATCCCTTTTGTATTAATAGGATAGTCGTGATGTATTTTGTTAAGGTTGAGACCTTAGGACTGTAGTAATCCCTTTTGAAATGAACAATGTATGTTTATTTATTTTTATAGTAGTAATATATATTGTTTAATGGTGTTAGATGTGTTGGATCATGAGCACTGAATACGAGATTGAGATAACCCAGATTTGGGGGCATCACAATTTTAACAGCCCATACGTGTTGTATAATGTTTGAAATTCATCATTTCTTGTTAAAATAAACTTATAAATTATTTTATGACTTTGTCATGCCACAACATGCCATAGTGAGTTGACGATTCTATGATCACACCCATATTAGGTTACACTGTGTTTATGATTCCATCATTTTATCATTCCACACTTTATTAATAGCGTAATGATAATTTTTAGAAATACAATTTGATATTTACAAATCATTTTTGTCTAGCCGATATTATGAATATAGACATTTGAATAACATAACTTTTTAAAACTTATTAGTTCCACCTTTGAACCAATATTTTTGAAGGCACCAAAATGTAAATATAAGCACGATGTCAATAAAATTTGAAATCTAGCATTGCTAGTAGATGTGGAATATCCAAATGCCATTTCGGCCACACTTGATAACTTCATTTATTCTCAATCCTATTAATACTCACTATTGTATACCCTAGGACACTGTTCATCGAACTTACCACACATTATGAGTTTAGGAACTTACCATAAGAATTTGAATTTAAGAACTTATCCTTATAATATGTAATCCAAGGAAAAATCAAGGACTGTCCATATACATAGGGCTCAAAGATATACCATATGATTATGAATCACCAACGTACCATGTGTATGAGTTCTAAGAACTCGCAACTATTCTTAATATTTTCTACTATTCGAAATACTCAAGAGAAAAGTATCAGCTTCTTGTTATTTATATAACGAATAGCGCGACACCACGATTTCAACGATTATTAATACAGTGAACTAAGTGGAATACAAATCTCATGCCTAACAAAGGTTTGTGCAACTCTCAGTTACCAACATAAGTCCTCGATTAGAAACCAATAAATTCCTTAATACAACTCTCTTAATCCTCATTTCATCATTTATAACTCCCCATGAGTTTATTTTGTACTTGTTATAGTACATCTTTTTATAGCGTAAGGCTATAATTTTCCTTTTAATCGATTTACGTTATGATTCTTCTCATTTGATCTCTTTTGTTTGAGTCAGGTGCCCCCTGATCATCTTCTTATAGCTCAGTCAGATTCATCTTTGAATCTTCTCGTTTATATTTTAACTTATTTGTTTATCATTATTTAAACTCTATTTGAGTTTATTTTTATCATATTTACCATTTTCACTATGATTACAGCCTAAGATATTCTTACATAAGGTTTCTAACCTATCAGTTCTGATACCAACCTGTGACACCCCCAAATTCGGCTGTCGTGAACCTCAGATTCGGTGCTCACGATCCGACCTCGTTCTAACTTCCATCATAATCAATAGTCTAATTGATAAATTTTGATAAATTTTGTATTTTACTTTTACAACATTATTCAATATTAAAATAGATATTCAAACTTAGTTAAATAAAACTTTATAATTCTTCGGTTCCAAAATTGCAACCTTGATTATTCATCATACTATTTAATTTCATATATAAATATTAATATCCATACAAAATCCATACATTACATTTGAATATATTTCAAAATTCAAGTTTCACTATCTATCAATCTTTTATTCATTTATACATATAATATAACGACTAGATGCTTTATATAACCAACTAAATTCCCAATGTAGCATACCTTATTCAATAGTATTTATTATTAAAAGTATTTTAATCTTCTTAGATTACATTACAAACATAATCCTAAAGTTCACAACTTCGATTTAAAGCAATGATCTTTATTGGATAACTCAAGAGTAAAATAATTTGGTTCATTTACATCACGATCGATAATATTAAACAATTCCTTTTAAACATAAATAAAATCTTCATTGTCATGCAATGCAAGAGTGAACACGACGGCTCAACAAGTTCAACAATTAATATATTTCATGCATCATGTAGTTCACATTACACACAAGATTTATAATTTTCATACTTATAATTTTTATACATGCTTCGAGCTTATTATGGCATACAAATCATACTTCATGTTGTGTCAAGCTTATCATTTTTCATATATTCTATATCACAAATAATTGAGTTATCATAACCCAATTAACCTCAGTCATAATTTGACTTTAACAATTCATATAACATTGTAATATAAAACACGTATCCTAATGTACACATAAGAGTTTCATTATCATAGAATACCGATTATGCATAACCAATAACAAGTTTACATATAACAACAAAACTGAAAAACTTGCCTCGGTTTAAGCTTATCATGTTCTGCTCATTGAACACTTATCGCATAACTTCATTTCATCGGTTTATATAACCCAATGTTTTATTCTCCATAACCTTCACATACCAATTCAGTTTATCATATGTTAATTAATCTTATTCCAAATTTAATCTACTACTCGAGATTAATTTACTATTTTACTTCAACCAGCACTTAACTAGATAAGTTTCTCTACTCTTTTATTTGTAATATATTCAATGCAATATACATTACATTAATTCATTATTACATCATAATATAAATTTAAAGTTGAGTTACACCACCCAAATGCTTGAACAGTTAACTGTATACAACTTCATTCATACATTCGCACATAATTTAATCTTTTAAACATCAACCATGTTGGCTTCAATATTCCAATTATAAGTAAATAACATTTTAGAACTTAGTTCTTTAATATTTTAAATCATTTGAAAGCGTTAAAGATTAAAAATAAAAATAGAAATTTAACTCGAGTAAATTGTGCCCTGGCGCTTTTTTTGTACCTAAACATTATGCCTTGGCACAGTTGGATAGAGCCAACTGGGCTGGTAGCTTGACCAGACTATGCTCCGACGCAGTGTCCTGAACCTAAATCCCCCCCCCCCCCCAACCCTGTTGGGTATTTTCTATATGAATATATGCGTGCAAGTATACACGGTCAACAAGTAATAAAGTGATAAAGTAGAGTGTCGAACCCACAGGGAATTAAATAATATTAATTACCAAACACTAATTTAATATCAAATTAATTCTATTTAAACAATCTTAGTTTAATTATAAAATAAACTAATCATAATTACTAACTAAATTAAACTAATAAAAATAATTAAATCAAATTAAAATAGTTAAGATCACAATTTCCCTCAATGCTTCATAGTATTATCTTCATCTTAATTCCAATTACTTAATCATATGAATTGTTAACTGAGATCACTTATCTATTTACTAATCTCGTTCGATAATTAATAAAAAGATCCACTCCAATTTATAATGCTATAAGTCTATGCAAAATATCTTGAAACAGACTCATTAAGATTAAACTCTCAACATGTTACGTGTGGTCTATAGGTATTCGCATCCTATATATTATCATGATACTCTTCCTAAGAAAAATAAACAAAGTCACACGTTATTATATCCGGATCTATTCCTAAATTTCCTTTTTCAATTCCATCTAAGAAATCAAATAATTGTTGATCAGACAATTATAATTCACGCACAAGATATAACAACCAATCCAACAATTGATCAAATAATTGAAACTAAGACAAATTAAATAAAACTCCACATTGGGTTCAATTGCAATCTCAAATAAATATTAGCCCATAACTAAATAATTAATTAACCACAAATAATTCAACATCTCAAAATTACAAAAATAAAAGAAAAAGAAAAGAAATCAAATCTGTGTTGATATCCGTCTGTCACTCGGATCACAGTCTCCAATTCCTAAGCTTCGCCTTTAATTCTTGAATCCCTTGCGTTGAATATTTGCTTCTAATTCTACTCCTAAATTACTTTAATAATCTGTTATTCTATGTTAATATATTCTAAAATATGTAAAAATTCTGAATATAATAGCTACATAGTATATTTATAGGAGTACAATAATAATGCTAAGCTAATGTGGAAAAGAAATCCAATTTGGAATCAAATTAAAGCTTTATTCCGCGAATAATCTCCTTCACAGCATTAACGTGTCAACTAAACGCTGCCTCCGACTCTTTGACCGGTCAAACAGACCTCCGCGCGCATTGCGCGTGTACTATTCCATCTGGACAATAAAACGACGACGTATGGGCGTTGATTCTTCACTTACCGAGCATTGCGCAGATTTAATTCCTGACCATGCCGGACGCGCAAAACGGCGTCGTTCTTCCTCCTGTCCACCCGCGCGCATGGCGCGCTAGCTACGTTTGGTTTTATTACGATTCTGCTACCGCGTCCTTATTTACAGTTATGCCATCCAATTTTGCTTAATTACGAAAATGCCACTCCCTTTTGCAGAATTTACAAAATTGCCACCAGCTTATTAAATTCCTACAAAATTAAATATAAATTAATTAAAACTAATATAAAAATACTAAAAATAATAATAATGCATAACATTAAATAAAACACTTAAATTACTAAAAATATTTAAAAACTCACAAATAATTAAGTCTAAAAATATTAAATAATTAGATATAAAATCTAATTATCAAATACCCCCAAACTTAACTCTTTGCTTGCCCTCAAGCAAAAATAAAAATAAAAACTAAGACTCTACTACTCAACAACTCAAAATTACTCAAGCAATGGATCAATATGAATTTCAATTTTAACCTCAAATATTTTTAAATGATAACTTAAAGAAAATTCAAAATTATGCAAAGTCCAAAATTCTATCATATTTATTAATCTTATTCTACTCAAGACCCTTTGTGTGTGTGTGAATCCAAATGTATCAAACTAGCGGGAAAAAAACTTAGATCCGCTCATATAATTAAATGCCACATAAAAGATATCAAAAATATATACAACAAAACTCTATACTTTTATTTTTCACATCACTCAAAGTTAATATATGCAAATATAACTTAGGAAATCAAAAAGTTTTTTAATCTTTTAAGCACCTCTAGGATTATGAATTTCTTTTAAGCTCTTTTCAATTAAATGGGTGCATTTTATGCTCCTTCACATTTTTTCTTTTCTTTTCTTTTTTCTCGACCACGGTGAGTGCATTTTATACTCCATCTCACCAGCGAGTGCGTTTTACGCTCCATCTCGCTTCTCTTCATACATTTATGAGTGAGTGCGTTTTACGCTCTATCTCAACTCATCACATAATTCTCTTAATTATTTTTTTCTCCACAAGATAAATTAATTTTACTAATCCCAGAAAATTCACTTAAATCATCTCTCCTAAATTATATTTTACCACAATTTCGCTTCAAGTTACAATCAAATAAAAATATAGAATTCAAAAATATCTATCATGAGCATTTAACCTAATAAACTTCACTTAAGTTAAAACTAGCTTAAACAAATGGATATGTGCATAAAAATTTAAAGGATCTCAAATAAAATAATAACCAACAATATACCAGAATTCAAACTATGCAAAAATTCATCCATTTTTCAAAAGTTATTAACTTAAAAATCAATTTTTATCATTGACCAAAAATTTAATTCAACTAATTCATTGCTCAAGAGACTCTACCTAAAAACTAAATTACCCCATTTTCGTAGGAAACAGGATTGCACTTAGCATGTGCAACAAGCCTTTAAACCCCATGGTTACCCCAAGTGGACGAGTTGTGTCTCGTGAGGGTTTGCAGTGAATTTACCCACAAAATTCTAAAATTTAAAAATAAAACCTAATAATTTAAAAAAAATTCTTTCAAATTTACCCACACCCCCAAACTTAAAACAGACATTGTCCTCAATGTATAAAATAAAGAAAATTAAGAATAAGGGGCTTCCCTGAATATGTAGAATTTTTCCTCCTCATCTGCTAAGTCTGAGTTGCATAAATAACCTGAAACAAAACAAAAACAAAATAAAATATTAAAATAAACTAAAATTTACTACTAAAAAAAATCTAAAAAATAAAAATAAACTAAAACTTGGGTTGCCTCCCAATAAGCGCTTATTTTTAAGTCTCAGCCTGACTACTCCCTTTTCTTCAATCAGGCTCAATCGCAAAAAATGTCTTTTCATCCCTCTTTTTTGTCTTTTCTTTGATATCCATGGCATCCTTGAAAAATTGTGAACCACCCCCAAACATGAATTCATCCAAGCTATCAAAGTCTTTAACAAAGTCAACCTGATAGTACTTCTCAAAATTCTGAATTTGTTGCACGAAAGGCACAATCGGGTTTTTCTTACTATCATTCGAATTCAAGACTTGATCATCCTCATCATTCTCTTTCTCTTCCCAAACCTTGCTATATTTCTTTTCAACCTCATTATCATCTTCTTCATCCGAACAAGACCTCTTTAGATTTACTTTTTTAGCCTCTTGAAACTCCTTGTCATTTTCTAATGTAACTTCTTCACACTGTTTTTTACCTTCCTCCTCAAGATTTAACTCTATATTGCTAGGTAACATATTGTGAATGCAATTGTTGACTAGAGTGGCAAGTTGTTCGCTTCGAATCTCATCATCTTCCCTTTGAATCTCCCACTCTCGCATTCGAATTTTCCAATCTCGTGTTGATTTTTCAATGCTTGTAGTAGTCTTTTCATTAAACTCTGTAATCCTCGCAAGAATTTCCTCACAAGTTGATAAGTGATCTTGTTGTGGTGGAGGTTCTTGATACGAGAATTCGGATGGGTATTGAAAATCCTGATGATAATAACTTGAGGTAAAGTATTGATCTTGATTGTTATTCCATGAATTGCTCGGATGATCTTATCAACCCGGATAATAGTAGTTTGGGGTATAACTAGGCTGTTGATTGTAAGTATTCTGAACGGATTGATTCCCAAGAGCGTCAATTTTTTGTTCAAGCTCCGAAATTTGATTAACCAATGACTTAAGTATTGCTGCACTCGATGGATCCATCCTGTCAAAATACCATTGATAATTAAATCCAGCCATTGTACCTGAAAATCAAATAAATAAAAATATACAAGTTTAAATTAAAATTAATTTGACTAAAATTAATACTGGAAATAATTATTAAATTAACTCCCCGGCAACGGCGCCAAAAACTTGTTGGGTATTTTCTATATGAATATATGTGTGCAAGTATACACGGTCAACAAGTAATAAAGTGATAAAGTAGAGTGTCGAACCCACAGGGAATTAAATAATAATAATTACCAAAACACTAATTTAATATCAAATTAATTCTATTTAAACAATCTCAATTTAATTATAAAATAAACTAATCATAATTACTAACTAAATTAAACTAATAAAAATAATTAAATCAAATTAAAATAGTTAAGATCACAATTTCTCCCAATGCTTCATAGTAATATCTTCATCTTAATTCCAATTACTTAATCATATGAATTGTTAACTGAGATCACTTATCTATTTACTAATCTCGTTCGATAATTAATAAAAAGATCCACTCCAATTTATAATGCTATAAGTCTATGCAAAATATCTTGAAACAGACTCATTAAGATTAAACTCTCAACATGTTACGTGTGGTCTATAGGTATTCGCATCCTATACACTATCATGATACTCTTCCTAAGAAAAATAAATAAAGTCACACGTTATTATATCCGGATCTATTCCTAAATTTCCTTTTTCAATTCCATCTAAGAAATCAAATAATTGTTGATCAGACAATTATAATTCACGCACAAGATATAACAACCAATCCAACAATTGATCAAATAATTGAAACTAAGACAAATTAAGTAAAACTCCACATTGGGTTCAATTGCAATCTCAAATAAATATTAGCCCATAACTAAATAATTAATTAACCACAAATAATTCAACATCTCAAAATTACAAAAATAAAAGAAAAAGAAAAGAAATCAAATCTGTGTTGATATCCGTCTGTCACTTGGATCACAGTCTCCAATTCCCAAGCTCCGCCTTTAATTCTTGAATCCCTTGCGTTGAATATTTGCTTCTAATTCTACTCCTAAATTACTCTAATAATCTGTTATTCTATGTTAATATATTCTAAAATATGTAAAAATTCTGAATATAATAGCTACATAGTATATTTATAGGAGTACAATAATAATCCTAAGCTAATGTGGAAAAGAAATCCAATTTGGAATCAAATTAAAGCTTTATTCCGCGAATAATCTCCTTCACAGCATTAACGTGTCAACCAAACACTGCCTTCGACTCTTTGACCGGTCAAACAGACCTCCGCGCGCATTGCGCGCGTACTATTCCATCTGGACAATAAAACGACGACGTATGGGCGTTGATTCTTCACTTACCGCGCATTGCGCGGATTTAATTCCTGACCATGCTGGACGCGCAAAACGGCGTCATTCTTCCTCCTGTCCACCCGCGCGCATGGCGCGCTAGCCACATTTGGTTTTATTACGATTCTGCCACCGCGTCCTTATTTACAGTTATGCCATCCGATTTTGCTTAATTACGAAAATTCCACTCCCTTTTGCAGAATTTACAAAATTGCCACCAGCTTATTAAATTCCTACAAAATTAAATATAAATTAATTAAAACTAATATAAAAATACTAAAAATAATAATAATGCATAACATTAAATAAAACACTTAAATTACTAAAAATATTTAAAAACTCACAAATAATTAAGTCTAAAAATATTAAATAACTAGATATAAAATCTAATTATCACCCCCCTGCAGAATGCATAATTCTACCCTTCGTGCACTCTAATTCAAATTTCTTACACCATATAAGTTTAAATGATCAATAATTTGATCTAACATATAACTATGCATTAAAATCATGCATTGATTTTATGTTTTAATAAAATAGTTTCATTTGGGCATTTAATCAAGTACCTCACATGCATGAAATCAAAACTCAGCTTTCTTATGAATTTGGAAGCAAAATCATATATTTCATACACCATTTCATCCTTATAACCCCTGGTGTGTTGTCGCAGACATCCAAAAATAAAATCTTTCTTTGAAAAAATATTAATATAACAGTGCAAGTAAGAGTCGATCCCACATAGAATGATTAATTTAATTTTATGTTTTCGCAAACCAAAATTGGGGGTTTTAATTAAAGAAATAATTTAAATAAAGTTAACTAAAATAAATATGCAAGTAATTTAATGAAATAAATGAGAAGAAAAAGTCTTGGTTTAAGTTAACATCCACAATCAAAAATTTATAACTGATCACTGATGCAAGAATAACTCAATTCATATTTTAAACATTCACCGTAGAAATAACTACTCGCAGGTGGAATAATTTTCCTCCTCTCTCCTTGATTTTAGATAAGTAAAACCACTTGGTCTAAATACCCTTACTACTATACAACTCCCGGCACTTGCTAAAGATTTAATTTAATAGCAACTTTAAGAATTAGAGAGATCGTTGAACTAAACAACACAAACCACTTGTTTGCATTTAATTTAGATGAACATTCTTCCTAAGATAAAATAATCTTTTGATCTGCAAAATAATTATTAAACTCAGTGGCTTCACAAATAGCAGTAGATTAATGTGAATAATAAACTAGTAGCGCTCATAGCAATTAAGAAAACCAATCATACAATTAAGCACAGAAGAATATTCAATACTCAAAATATAAATAGAACAATTAAAATTAATTAGATCTCACAGCGTATAAATCTTGATAGCTTCAATCACTTAAACCAAGACAAATAGTTTAGCCACACATAACTATAAAAAACATCAAAGAATATTGGAGAGAATTTTTCTAGTAAAAGTTGTATCCCAATTGTATCTCAAGCCCTCTATTTATAAGCTACATAATCTTCCTAACCCTAATAGGAACTATAATTTTCAAACCCTAATAGGATTTAAAATATAAAATAATAAAATATAAAATTTCTATTTATTTTTCCAATTCCAAAATTGCTAAGGATTACTTAATTTATTTGATGCATGCGCCTGGAACTTCTTAGATCTTGAAAAGGAAAAAGGCATAATGCAGGCAGGACCCATGCAGAAACTCCAACAGGAACAATAAAACTGACAACCGCGCATGGCGCGATCTTTTTCTTCTCTTAGCTACTGAACGACATCGTTTCATATGCTATACTGTTGCGCTTCGCCCATTGCGCGCATGGCGCGGTCCTTTCTTTTGCTTTTAACCTGCTGCGTATTGCGCTGTCTGATTCTCTACTCAGCCACTCTCACGCATGGCGTGGATATGTTTTTTCTTCCATCAAGCCAAACATTGCCATTTTTCTAATCAGCATTTAGCCTCAATGCACGCATGGCACGTTTGCCTCAATACTTGAATTTATGGATTTGCCCCAGCCATCTGCTTTCCAGTAAATTACATAAATGCCATCCATTATGTTTTTCCTAAAAATAAAATATACAAATAACATAAAAATACTAAAAATAATAAAAATGCATAAAAATAATAAAATGCATAAAATAAAATAAATTATCTAAAATACTAATAATAATTAAAAATACTCAAAAAATAATTTAAGCATAAAATACTTAATAAATAGACATAAAATCTACTTATCAACCCCAGAACCCTTCATGGCTCTTCATTAACAAACTCCCATAACATTTTTCACAACAATTGGCCATCAATTCTATAATTTAGAAAAGGAAGAGTATTTTATACCTTGGTTAAAGGTTGATTGAATGAAGCTTGTTTTGATTCTTGTTTAATCTGAAAATTATTTGATTTAGCCCTCCTTTTGATGTATCTTGCTCATCATCTTCAATTCACGCTTGTACTGAATTCTTCTTCCAATTTCTCTAGCTTCTTAGGTGAGATTTTGGTAGAAATTGGTGTATAATAGTTATGACATTCTTGGATTATCTTCTCCAAGATTTGATATGATTTTGGTGATGTCTTTAATGTTGGTGGCTTAAGGAACTTGGAGAAATTTGGATATATGAACTTTTACTGACTTAAGAAAATTGAGTATTGAAGTTCAATTGCTATATAAATCCTACTAACATTCTAATAAGCTAGGTGGCACGGACAGGGGTGGATCCAACCCCTTAGTTCAGTGGAGTCAAATTTATTTAAAAAAAAATCCCTTGAGAATAAAAATTTAATAAAATGAATCACAAAACTAAATAAGTCTCAAATATTATTTTCAATAACATTTTTCGAGCTTTCATTGCTTGAAATTGTTGCATGATAGCCTCTTTTTTAATAGTTACAAAATTATCACGCTCAATGTAAGTTACTAAACGGTCATTCATTTATTCATCTCCCATTTTAGACTACTTTTACATGTGTTAATTTCATATATTCAATGGTGCTAAAATATTTTTTGTGCACTTTAAAGCTGTAACTCAATTTTCCTAAATACTTTTAGATTGAGATAATTAGCCGAAGTTACTAAATAACTAAAGTCTGAATATCAAATAAAACACTTATAACAATCAGCCAAAAGTTCAATCCTGGTAAACTTAAGGTTTAAATATAGATTAATACTCTGAACTTTTAAAGTTTTTTCACTTTGTGGATTGAACTTTCAATTTTTTCAATTAAGTAATTAAACTTTTAATTATTTTTTTTCATTTTGAGGATTGTCTTATCAGTTAATTAAACTTTTAATTTTATTTTTTTCACTTTAGAGATTGTCTTCTCAATTTGTTCTTGTTATGTGTTTGTTCAGTTTGTTTCTTTTTATTGAACGAAATTATGTATTTCCTCTGTCCCAAATTAAAAAATTATTATTGACTTTTGAAAGTTAATTTAAAATATTTTTACTCTCAAAATTGATAAAATATATTTAAAATTATGAAAAAACCAGATTTTAATTAGTAGTACATTAATACATTTTAAATATTTATCATTATATTGATTATTGATACTTTTAAAATATTGTGATGATTTTAAATAATCTTGTAATTAGGTATTTATTAATTTTTGAAAAATAAATTTAAAACATTACAAACTCAACTTAAATTTTTTTTTATCAATAATAAATATATTGGTAATTATTTAAAATGTATAAATGTACTATTAATTAAAATATTGTTATTTCAGAATTTTTGATATTTTTTATCAAAGATTTTACTAACTTTTATAGTATACTAGTGTATATAAGTTCATTGGTACTATACTTTAGTAGTATCAAGTCCTTAATAACATTTCATTCTATACCCAAATAATGATGACAACTCAACGTGTGATCTTAAGGCTAGTGGGGTCAATTGGCCCCTTGCCCCCTTCGTAGGCCGGTTCCTGGGCATGGATTTGTTACAATTCTTACACCTCATGCTTCGGTCTTAGCATCGGTCTTAGCAATACATAACACTCCTTTTTCATTTTAAAAGCATTCTCAGTACATATACATTCTTGCATATATATATATATATATATATATATATACATTATAATTTTAGTACATCTCTAAGTAGCAACTCATTTTAGTAATTTATACATTTACAAAATGTGTAAAAATCATTACACTAATTATGAAGTTAATCCGTAATTAATTTAAAACTCTTTGTTTAACAAATCACTCATTTAATTAATCAATATTTACTCTATTAATTATTTTAATTAACTCATTTAATTTATACAATTAGTATTACTTAATTAACTTAGTTCATTCATTCCATAAATTGTTTCAACAATTTATTTAAATAATACATACATTAAATTAATACGTGAACCACAAAATAAATATTAATTTTATTTAATAATTCAACACCCAATATATTTTTAATAAATATTGGTCCATCACCCCATATTTTTAATTCACATTTATTTGATATAATATTAAATATTATGTCCTTATTCATATTACATTTAATCATTGTAACCCAATTTTCATTATTAACTAAATATAAGAAAATAACTTTATTTATTTAATTAATATATTAATCAACTAATACAGATTAATGAATTCATTCCCTCATTTCATATTTAATTTATATTGTTTGGCATAATATAATATTAAATCATTACATCAATATTACATTAATATGTAATATATTTAAAATAATGAGTTTTATTAACTCTCTCATTTTATTAAAATAAATTACATACATTAATTCACTATTTTTCTTAAGCAAATTTGTAATGACCACGAATTTCATTATACATTGTAATTATAATTATTATATAATTAGCAATGAATTTAAAATTTTTGTACTAATAAATTGTGCATTAGATAATAAAATAGATGTACTTGTTCGTGCATATATTTAATTAAAGAATTAAAGCAAGGGTATAATTAATTAAAACAAATCTAATTGGATTATATTTTTAATCCCAAATGAGTTGTTAAACTAGGTCCAAGATATTAACCTAGTAGCCCATGTAATTAATTTAATTACTAGCCCATATAATTAATTAAACAAGTCCAATGCTTATTTTAATTAAAGTTAGCATAGTTATTTAAATGCTAGCCCAAAGTGTTAATTAAATTGAGCCCAAACCAATTCAATGGATGAGCCCAATATATTAATTTCCTAAGTCCAACATGGAGCCCAATAGGAAGTCAAAATTGGTCAACAATTGAACCCATGTATAGATATATTTGTATATGCATAAATACACATTAAAAGCTAGAAAAATAAAGGAAAAATGGCATGGAAAATACCATTTTGCTGATTTTTTTTTAGTCCCACTTGATGTTGC
Organism: Hedera helix; assembly: GCA_947179155.2. Taxonomy (NCBI): domain Eukaryota; kingdom Viridiplantae; phylum Streptophyta; class Magnoliopsida; order Apiales; family Araliaceae; genus Hedera; species Hedera helix. Next base: position 24,760,453 of record OX359276.1, on the reverse strand, counting down.
TTGATTTGCTAGATTGCTTCTCTTTTACACTAGATCAAAGTTGGCCAACAACTCTAGTCAATCAACTAGTCAATCACCATGTCAATCCATCAAATAGTAAGCTTGATTAGCCTTTAATTTGACCAACATAGATGAATTAGTGAGTTAATGGTGTGTTAGTAGATGGCTATAAAAGAAACACCCCACACTTGTTCTAGGTTGGTTAGTTCATTGCTAGAGAATTTCCTAGAGAGCAAAGTGTGAGCATTTGAGAGTGTGAGGAAATATTGAGAGCAAAATACTAAGAGAGAAGAAGGAGTTCTTGGTTCATGCCTTCAAACCTCATCACCTATTTTGGAAGAAAAAGAAAGATAGCCATTAAAACAAGGTAATGATTATTTTAAATGTAGTTTGTTTTTAAATTAAATAAATCATCATGTTAGTATAAACATGTTAATATAGTTATTAATGTGTAGTTGTAATCTTTATGCCATGCTTGAGTTTAATATGTTTGGTTTGTATTTTGGTATATTTTATATGCTAAAATATGTATTTAATCGTGTGTAAACAAGTTTTGGAATTTATGTCCAAAAATATTTTTATAAAACTTAGGTTTGATGTTCTAATATAATAAAACATTAAATCATGAGAAAAACAAAGTTTGAATCACTCAAAATGGAGTTATATACAAAAAGTTATGATTTATAGTAGTTTATGTGATGTAAAATTTTTTATAAAAAAATATGTTATTAAATTATGAAAAATTAATTTTTTCATGTTATAAATTAATATAAGGTGATTGGTAATTTTTTTGGATTTTTATTGAGGAGTTAAAGATTTATTGAAGGTATAATTTTAGTCAAAAATAGCACTGTTCACAATCTGCTAAAGGGAAAAAAATAGGAACAGTCCGCGCAATGCGCGGAAGGCATTCGGCAGAAAAAAACGCGGAGCCAAACGACGTCGTTTGGCTTCTGCGGAAAATCACTCCGCGCGTACGCGCGGAAGCCGTTTCCCGGCTTCTCAAAACGATGTCGTTTTGGGACGAAGAATCAGAAACGCGCGCCATGCGCGGTAAGGAAAATTCCGGTGAAATTACCAGAATGCCCCTCCGTGTTTTTCTTGGCAGAATTACCATTCTGCCCTCGGTTCAGATTTCGACTTATTTACGGAAATGTCATTCGGGTTAAATTTAATTAATTTAAATTTTTAAAAACTAAATTAAAATTATAACAAAAATAATTATAATACAAAAATAATATTGGGGAGGATATTTTTCATTAAGTTTAATATTTAAATATTTTAAATATTAATCTAGTTAGCTAAACCATGGTTAAGTTAAATAAATTTATTATTTGTTTATTATTTTAAATGTTAATAATAAATAAAGATGATAAATTAGCATTTATTATTTAATGCCCATTAAATAATACTTAAAGAGAGATAAAATTTATAAATTTATTATTTATTATTTAAATATTATTAAATAATAAATAAGGATAATTAGGTAATTAATTATTATTTAATTAGCATTAAATAACGATTAATGGAAATTAAGTTATTAGAGTAATAATTTATTATTTAATTTAAATAATAAATAAGAATGATTTGATTATTATTTAACCTTAAATAATAATTAAAATTAATTAAATAATTAATTATTATTTAATTGACATTAAATAATAATTAAAGAGGATTAAGATTAGTAAACTATTATTTAATTTCCTTAAATAATAAGTAAGGTTAATTACTTGGTTAATTATTGGTTGATTAACATTAAATTAAAGAAGGTTAAAACTAAGTTAATAATTATTTATTATTTAATTATAATTAAATAATAAGTAAGTACAATTAGTTATTAATTATTTTAAATAATAACTAGAGTTAATTAATTAATTTCTATTTAATCAATATTAAATAGTAATTAAAAAGAGATTGAGTTAATAAAATAAATTGAATTTAATTAAACAATTATAATAAGTTGTTTAAAGGTTTAATAAGTGTCCAACACTTAAGAAAAATATTTTCTAACTTATTAAATTATTAATCTAATATGATTAAGGGTTTATAAGGTTAATAATATTGTTTTGACTAATGTAAATTATGTGTTAGTACTTATGTGTGGTAAATAAGTTCATTATCAAGCGTATAGTTATGCAAATACGCCGTGCTAATTATTAGACCGACTTTATTAATGTTAGGTCTTTCAAAGCAAGTAGTTAAAGCTAGACATTTATTGTAGCTGTGCAGACAGGCAAGTTTTCTACCCTTAAACTTGTATTTATTGTTGCAGATATTTTTCAACCGTATTTACATTTCAATTATTGTTGAGCAAGTATTCTACACCCGTAGTTACTTGACAGACCTTTGAGTGAATTAATTATCAAAAATTACTTCACATCATTATTGATTATTGTATTCGCACATAGTGCTTTTGCAAACTGTCTAAGAACGTCTAAGCTAATTGTTTCGGCTAGACAAATGCATGTTAAATTCATTTAATTGAATATTATAAAAGCTTATCCAAACCATTGGTTGGTGCGGATTCTTACAGTAAGACTGAGTTAGAACAACCCTAGTTAAAGGGGATTTTTATTTGTCGGAGACCCGACAGCGCGCAAGAAAACTAAATGTGATGCATATACATAGGACATGAGAGGACTGATCCCCTCAAGTGTCCCGTTATTTTAACAAGGAGTCAGACATTGTATGTCTGTTCTACCTTAGTAGCAGTTCATGGTCATTAAAGACCACTCAGCAGTAAAGAGTCAATTCCTTCTTTTATTGAACATTGATTCTTGTTATCTTTCACAATTGCTATTGTTGAAACCTTGAAGTTATTTCCCTTCATCATGATATATCGTATGATTATTGTTTATAAACTTGCTGAGCCATTTAGTTGCTCATTCTTGCTATATCATGACTATATTTCAGCCAATCCCGAAAGCTCTAAATCGAACAAAGGCAAGGGGAAAGCGAATGCTTAGTTGTAGTAATTACATGCTAGTTTAAATTGCGGTTATGTAATTACTGTTGTAAATCTTTTGTATTTCCCTTAAGATATGTAATGTTACAATTTAAGGTTAATAGACCTTGGGAAGTGTAGCCTTTATATAAGGAACCTTTTGTATTATTCCGCGTAGTTTGAATACAATATATGTATTTCATTGTTGTTAAGTATTGTACAGTGAGAACCAAACCCGAGGCTAAAGAACCCGGATTTGGGGTCGTCACAGGTTGGTATCAGAGCTGTAGGTTAGAAACGCTAGGATTTGCGAAACCTAGGTTATAACCTTAGTATTAAACTCTCATCGAGTGCGTTAGGAGATGAATCGGGGAGATTCATCATGTTGTGTATTTTTGGAGATGGATTGAGAAAATCCATCGAGCCGAGATGTACATGATAAAATATCATTTCATTTCATCAATGAATATATTTTATTGCTGTACTAACATGTGTTATTTGTGTTATTGTAGGATGGCAGAGATAGGACAGACGAGCACTGCTGTAGAGGAGGTGATTTTTACTGATATCCACATGGATACAGTACAGCCACGGGTGGCTGCACCGATCGAGGAGCCAGAGTCAGATCCCGAGGAGGGAGATAGAGAGGACGCTGTCTGGGGCGGAGTTATGGGGCAGTACAGCGAGGAGGAGGCTGGTACTGATGATGATGAGGAGGATGAGGAGCCAGCTGAGTATATTGATGGCATGGGCACTGTCGCCAGTGACATCATTGATACTCTCACTACGGCTAATGAGGAGCTAGAGGAGAGGGTTCAGCACCTTGAGGAGCAGAACCAGATCCACCAGCAGACAGAGGATCAGTACCGAGATACAGCTTATATGTTCTCTGGCGAGAACATAGAGCTGAAGGCGAGGATGGCCGAGATGGAGGTCAGGTTGATAGCCGCTGAGCTGAAGATTCAGCAGACAGAGGCAGAGAGGGAGGCCATGAGGGGCCAGATGCAGCAGGCAGTTGAGGATAGACTAGATATGGAGATTCAGCGTGATGCAGCTCACGGGCAGATGATGGAGCTGGAGGAGGAGGTTAGGGAGAAGAAGGTGAGGATAGATAGACTCAGTTACGTCTATCGCTCATCAGTTGGTAGGATCCAGAGTAGGGTGCACTATTACCCTGCCGAGGAAGGCCAGACCTTGCACACCATCAGTAGGGGTGTGGTCAGGGCTATTGGAGATGAGGAGTACGACGATACGGTTCGTCGAGGGATGCGCCGTTAGTTGTATTTTCTTTATTTATGATGTATGTACATAGATGCAGTAGAAACCCAACTTTTGTTTTGATAGAGGGTTAGTATGTTGTAAATCCCAACTCTATGAAGTTGTGGGATATGTTAGATCCCGTCTTTTGTTTTAACTATCGGGGTTAGCAGCATTTATAGCAGTATGCATATGATGTAAAAGTGCTACGCACTGTGTTTTAGCATATGAATATAAATGCATTTTCGTTTATGTTTATATGTGTCAAGATGATTATTTGTGCTTTAGTTTAAAATACTTAAGCTACAAAACGAAAGTAAAAAGATTGAAACAACTTTAATTAATTAAATTTTCTTTATACAGAAAATGCCGCCACAGAGAAGAAATCAACGACTACCCCCACCACCAGTCGAAGAGTCAGTCAATGCCGGAGGGGTACCACCCAACCCTGTCCAAGAGTTCGTAGAAATGCTAATGGGAGCATTTCGCGGACGCAACGCAGAGGCTACTGGAGCAACAAACCCTGCCGCTCCACTAGCAACCTTTAAGGATTTCAAATTAATAGGACCACCCGAGTTCAAAGGGACCACGGATCCTATAGAAGCACAGACCTGGATAGAGGAGATGGAGAAAGTCTTCGAGGTCGCACGAGTTAGGGAGGAGCAAATGACCTCATTTGCTACCTTCATGATGAAAGGAGAGGCCAGCCACTGGTGGAAGGCCAATAAGAGTAGAGCAGGGGAGGGAACGATCGCGTGGGCGCGATTCAAGGAGGTATTTTTGGAAAACTACTTTCCAGAGAGTACAAAGGCTAGGATGGAAATTAAATTCCTAGAGCTGAAGCAAGGTAACATGTCGGTATCGGAATACGCCGCCAAGTTCAATGAATTGGCGAGATTTGCCACACACCAGGTGGATACTGAGGCGAGGCGCGCCAGAAGATTCGAACAGGGGCTGAAACCGTGGGTTTACAGTCGGGTAGCTGTTCTCCAGATTACAAACTTTGCAACATTACTGGAGAAAGCTATCATAGCTGAGGGTGGAAATGAAGCTTTGAATAAGCACAACCAGGAGCGAAACAAGAAGAAAGGTGATGGAGGAAATCGAGAGGGCAGCAGTGGGGATAGCAACTCGAACAAACGCAAATGGAATAACAACAGCAGTTCGGGGACACCCCAGGGCAGTGAATCGAAGAAAGCTAATAAATGCAGTCAGTGCGGAAAGAACCACACCGGGGAGTGCATGAAAGGAAGAAATGTCTGCTATAACTGTGGGCAAGAGGGGCACATCGCTCCTAATTGTCCCACACCAAAAAGGAAAGGAGGTTGTTTCGCCTGCGGGGCCATGGACCATCAATTTAAAGATTGTCCGAAGAAGAAGAACACCGGAGGGAGTTCGGGCTATAGGGGAAGCAACAGCAACAACAACAACAACGCCAAACTGACCATTGGAGGGCCGGTGCCACAGAACAAACCAACGGCACGGACTTTCAACATGACGATGCAGGACGCCGTCGAATCAAAAGACGTGGTGTCAGGTATTATTCCGATCAATGATATAAATGCTTATGTATTATTTGATTCGGGCGCTACCTGTTCATTTGTGTCTGATGAATTCGCTAAGCGGTTAGAATTGCCTAGACAAAAACTAGAGAACCCAATGAACATAGAAGTTGCAAATAAAGAAGTGATTCCTGTAGAGTATGTACATAGAAACTGTTGTGCTGAAATCAGGGGTCAGAAGTTGAGTGTAGATTTAATTCCAATACGTTTGGGGGAGTTTGACGTTATACTTGGAATGGATTGGTTGTTTAATCATGGAGCTTTAATTGATTGTCAAAAGAAGTGCATACACCTTAAGACACCAAATAAGTCTAAGGTCGTATTTTATGGCAGCAAATCGTCAAGACAGTCATCTTGTCTGACGATGATGCAAGCCAAGAAATTATTAAAGAAAGGTTGTGTAGGGTATTTGGCTCATGTGGTTGATACACAAGTGGTGAGTCCCGAGATGGAGCAAATACCAGTAGTTAGGGAGTTTATGGATGTTTTTCCAGATGTATTGCCAGGCTTACCGCCGGACAGAGAAATAGAATTTGCGATTGATTTAGTACCGGGGACAGCGCCGATATCAAAGGCACCATATAGAATGGCTCCGGTAGAAATGAAAGAGTTGATGGTGCAATTACAGGAGTTGTTGGATAATAAGTACATCCAGCCAAGTGTTTCTCCATGGGGAGCACCGGTGCTGTTTGTAAAGAAGAAGGATGGATCGATGAGATTATGTATGGATTACAGAGAGCTGAATAAGGTAACAATTAAGAACAAGCACCCGTTGCCACGAATTGACGATCTTTTCGATCAATTGAAAGGGGCGAAGTACTTTTCAAAGATTGACTTGAGGACTGGTTATCATCAGTTGAAAGTCAGGAAGGAGGATGTACCCAAGACGGCATTCAGAACTCGATATGGGCATTATGAGTTTCTGGTGATGTCGTTTGGACTGACGAATGCGCCAGCCGCATTTATGGACATGATGAACAGAATATTCAAGCAGTACTTGGATAAATTTGTTGTTGTGTTCATTGACGATATTCTGGTGTATTCTAAGACGAAGGAGGAGCATGCTGAACACCTAAGAGTGGTGTTAGAGATTTTACGTAAGGAGCAGTTGTATGCTAAGTTTTCAAAGTGTGAATTCTGGTTGGAGAGAGTTCAATTTTTGGGTCATGTCATTGACAAGGAGGGAGTTTCAGTAGATCCAGCAAAGGTGGAAACGGTAATGAATTGGGAACAACCAAGGACGCCGACGGAGGTAAGAAGTTTCTTGGGGTTAGCAGGTTACTATCGGAGATTCATTCAAGATTTTTCGAAGATAGCAACACCGCTGACAAATTTAACGAGGAAGACGGTAAAATATGTATGGACGGAGAAGTGTGAGGAGAGTTTTCAGGAGCTAAAGAAAAGACTTAGTGAAGCACCTGTATTGACTTTACCGGACGATACAGGAGGTTTTACGGTCTACAGCGATGCATCGCACAAGGGACTTGGCTGTGTGCTTATGCAAAATGGCAAGGTCGTTGCGTATGCGTCCAGACAGTTGAAGGACTACGAGAAGGGATACCCTACCCACGACTTGGAGCTGGCAGCGGTAGTGTTTGCCCTTAAAATTTGGAGACATTATTTGTATGGAGAGAAATGTGAGATATTCACGGACCACAAGAGTCTGAAGTATATCTTCACACAGAAGGAGTTAAATATGAGGCAACGGAGATGGTTAGAATTGATCAAAGACTATGATTGTGAAATTCTATATCATCCCGGCAAGGCCAACGTAGTAGCAGATGCTCTAAGTAGAAAGAGCAGGGAGAAATTGTTCATCTTGACAGATCAGGAACAATTGGTTCAAGAAATGGCTCGAATGGAGTTGGAGGTGAGAAATCCAAAATGAGTCAATGGAAGTAGAAGCGAGCCCAACCTTACTAGATAGGGTAAAAGAGGCTCAAGACAAAGATGAAGAATGTGTCAGAATAAGGATGAGAATGACCGAAGGGGAAGAGGTCAAGTTCAAGGAAGATAGCATGGGATTGCTAAGATTTGAAAATCGTGTTTGGGTGCCGCTAGTGCCCGAACTACGAGAAGAGATCTTGCAAGAGGCCCACAGTACGAGATACTCGATACATCCGGGAAGTACGAAGATGTATCAAGATCTGCGTCAGCATTTTTGGTGGCCGAATTTAAAAAGGGAGGTCGCAGAATGTGTCAGCCGATGTCTAACTTGTCAAAGGGTAAAGGCTGAACATCAGAGACCAAGTGGATTACTACAGCCGTTAGAGATTCCTGAGTGGAAATGGGAGCATATCACAATGGATTTTGTGGTAGGACTTCCAGCAACACAGAAGGGATTTGACGCAATATGGGTGATTGTGGATCGACTAACAAAGTCAGCGCACTTTTTGCCGATCAAGATTAGGTTCAGTTTGGATCAGTTGGCCAAATTGTACGTCAAAGAGATAGTTTCAAGACATGGGGTGCCGGTATCGATTGTGTCAGACAGAGATCCGCGCTTCACGTCAAAATTTTGGAGGAGTCTTCAAGAGAGATTGGGGACACAGTTGAGAATGAGTACAGCGTATCATCCGCAGACCGATGGGCAAAGTGAGAGAACAATTCAGACGTTGGAAGATATGCTCAGGGCCTGTGTGATGGATTTCAAGGGCAGTTGGGAAATCCATCTACCACTAGTTGAGTTTGCATACAACAACAGTTATCATGCGAGCATAGGTATGCCGCCTTACGAAGCTTTATATGGCAGAAAATGTAGAACACCTCTATGTTGGGATGAGGTAGGAGAACGCCGACTGTTGGGGCCATAATTGGTTCAACAGACGGTAGAAATTATCAAGGTAATAAGAGCTCAGCTAGTAGCAGCTCAGGACCGTCAGAAGAAATACGCCGATTTACATCGACAAAAGCGAAACTTCGAAGTTGGGAGTTTTGTGTTCATGAAGGTATCTCCCTGGAAGGGGAAGATCCGATTTGGAAAGAAGGGAAAGCTGAGTCCGAGGTTCATAGGACCGTTCGAGATATTAAAGAGAGTGGGTGAAGTGGCGTACGAGGTAGCTTTACCTCCTGAACTGGAGCATATTCACAATGTGTTTCACGTATCAGTGTTGCGACCATACAAGCCAGACCACAAACATGTGATATCCTATGAGCCAATACAAGTCGAGAAAGACTTATCGTACGAGGAAATTCCTGTCCAAATACTAGATAGGAAAGAGCAGAAATTACGGAATAAGATTATACATTCTGTCAAAGTCCTATGGAGGAACCACAACGCTGAGGAAGCTACGTGGGAGCTTGAAGAAAAGATGAGGGCTAACTATCCGAATCTTTTTGAGTAGTTTAAGTTGTAATTCCGGGGACGGAATTCTTATAAGGGAGGGAGAATGTAATGACCACGAATTTCATTATACATTGTAATTATAATTATTATATAATTAGCAATGAATTTAAAATTTTTGTACTAATAAATTGTGCATTAGATAATAAAATAGATGTACTTGTTCGTGCATATATTTAATTAAAGAATTAAAGCAAGGGTATAATTAATTAAAACAAATCTAATTGGATTATATTTTTAATCCCAAATGAGTTGTTAAACTAGGTCCAAGATATTAACCTAGTAGCCCATGTAATTAATTTAATTACTAGCCCATATAATTAATTAAACAAGTCCAATGCTTATTTTAATTAAAGTTAGCATAGTTATTTAAATGCTAGCCCAAAGTGTTAATTAAATTGAGCCCAAACCAATTCAATGGATGAGCCCAATATATTAATTTCCTAAGTCCAACATGGAGCCCAATAGGAAGTCAAAATTGGTCAACAATTGAACCCATGTATAGATATATTTGTATATGCATAAATACACATTAAAAGCTAGAAAAATAAAGGAAAAATGGCATGAAAAATACCATTTTGCTGATTTTTTTTTAGTCCCACTTGATGTTGCTTGATTTGCTAGATTGCTTCTCTTTTACACTAGATCAAAGTTGGCCAACAACTCTAGTCAATCAACTAGTCAATCACCATGTCAATCCATCAAATAGTAAGCTTGATTAGCCTTTAATTTGACCAACATAGATGAATTAGTGAGTTAATGGTGTGTTAGTAGATGGCTATAAAAGAAACACCCCACACTTGTTCTAGGTTGGTTAGTTCATTGCTAGAGAATTTCCTAGAGAGCAAAGTGTGAGCATTTGAGAGTGTGAGGAAATATTGAGAGCAAAATACTAAGAGAGAAGAAGGAGTTCTTGGTTCATGCCTTCAAACCTCATCACCTATTTTGGAAGAAAAAGAAAGATAGCCATTAAAACAAGGTAATGATTATTTTAAATGTAGTTTGTTTTTAAATTAAATAAATCATCATGTTAGTATAAACATGTTAATATAGTTATTAATGTGTAGTTGTAATCTTTATGCCATGCTTGAGTTTAATATGTTTGGTTTGTATTTTGGTATATTTTATATGCTAAAATATGTATTTAATCGTGTGTAAACAAGTTTTGGAATTTATGTCCAAAAATATTTTTATAAAACTTAGGTTTGATGTTCTAATATAATAGAACATTAAATCATGAGAAAAACAAAGTTTGAATCACTCAAAATGGAGTTATATACAAAAAGTTATGATTTATAGTAGTTTATGTGATGTAAAATTTTTTATAAAAAAATATGTTATTAAATTATGAAAAATTAATTTTTTCATGTTATAAATTAATATAAGGTGATTGGTAATTTTTTTGGATTTTTATTGAGGAGTTAAAGATTTATTGAAGGTATAATTTTAGTCAAAAATAGCACTGTTCACAATCTGCTAAAGGGAAAAAAATAGGAACAGTCCGCGCAATGCGCGGAAGGCATTCGGCAGAAAAAAATGCGGAGCCAAACGACGTCGTTTGGCTTCTGCGGAAAATCACTCCGCGCGTACGCGCGGAAGCCGTTTCCCGGCTTCTCAAAACGATGTCGTTTTGGGACGAAGAATCAGAAACGCGCGCCATGCGCGGTAAGGAAAATTCCGGTGAAATTACCAGAATGCCCCTCCGTGTTTTTCTTGGCAGAATTACCATTCTGCCCTCGGTTCAGATTTCGACTTATTTACGGAAATGCCATTCGGGTTAAATTTAATTAGTTTAAATATTTAAAAACTAAATTAAAATTATAACAAAAATAATTATAATACAAAAATAATATTGGGGAGGATATTTTTAAATGTTAATAATAAATAAAGATGATAAATTAGCATTTATTATTTAATGCCCATTAAATAATACTTAAAGAGAGATAAAATTTATAAATTTATTATTTATTATTTAAATATTATTAAATAATAAATAAGGATAATTAGGTAATTAATTATTATTTAATTAGCATTAAATAACGATTAATGGAAATTAAGTTATTAGAGTAATAATTTATTATTTAATTTAAATAATAAATAAGAATGATTTGATTATTATTTAACCTTAAATAATAATCAAAATTAATTAAATAATTAATTATTATTTAATTGACATTAAATAATAATTAAAGAGGATTAAGATTAGTAAACTATTATTTAATTTCGTTAAATAATAAGTAAGGTTAATTACTTGGTTAATTATTGGTTGATTAACATTAAATTAAAGAAGGTTAAAACTAAGTTAATAATTATTTATTATTTAATTATAATTAAATAATAAGTAAGTACAATTAGTTATTAATTATTTTAAATAATAACTAGAGTTAATTAATTAATTTCTATTTAATCAATATTAAATAGTAATTAAAAAGAGATTGAGTTAATAAAATAAATTGAATTTAATTAAACAATTATAATAAGTTGTTTAAAGGTTTAATAAGTGTCCAACACTTAAGAAAAATATTTTCTAACTTATTAAATTATTAATCTAATATGATTAAGGGTTTATAAGGTTAATAATATTGTTTTGACTAATGTAAATTATGTGTTAGTACTTATGTGTGGTAAATAAGTTCATTATCAAGCGTATAGTTATGCAAATACGCCGTGCTAATTATTAGACCGACTTTATTAATGTTAGGTCTTTCAAAGCAAGTAGTTAAAGCTAGACATTTATTGTAGCTGTGCAGACAGGCAAGTTTTCTACCCTTAAACTTGTATTTATTGTTGCAGATATTTTTCAACCGTATTTACATTTCAATTATTGTTGAGCAAGTATTCTACACCCGTAGTTACTTGACAGACCTTTGAGTGAATTAATTATCAAAAATTACTTCACATCATTATTGATTATTGTATTCGCACATAGTGCTTTTGCAAACTGTCTAAGAACGTCTAAGCTAATTGTTTCGGCTAGACAAATGCATGTTAAATTCATTTAATTGAATATTATAAAAGCTTATCCAAACCATTGGTTGGTGCGGATTCTTACAGTAAGACTGAGATAGAACAACCCTAGTTAAAGGGGATTTTTATTTGTCGGAGACCCGACAGCGCGCAAGAAAACTAAATGTGATGCATATACATAGGACATGAGAGGACTGATCCCCTCAAGTGTCCCGTTATTTTAACAAGGAGTCAGACATTGTATGTCTGTTCTACCTTAGTAGCAGTTCATGGTCATTAAAGACCACTCAGCAGTAAAGAGTCAATTCCTTCTTTTATTGAACATTGATTCTTGTTATCTTTCACAATTGCTATTGTTGAAACCTTGAAGTTATTTCCCTTCATCATGATATGTCGTATGATTGTTGTTTATAAACTTGCTGAGCCATTTAGTTGCTCATTCTTGCTATATCATGACTATATTTCAGCCAATCCCGAAAGCTCTAAATCGAACAAAGGCAAGGGGAAAGCGAATGCTTAGTTGTAGTAATTACATGCTAGTTTAAATTGCGGTTATGTAATTACTGTTGTAAATCTTTTGTATTTCCCTTAAGATATGTAATGTTACAATTTAAGGTTAATAGACCTTGGGAAGTGTAGCCTTTATATAAGGAACCTTTTGTATTATTCCGCGTAGTTTGAATACAATATATGTATTTCATTGTTGTTAAGTATTGTACAGTGAGAACCAAACCAGAGGCTAAAGAACCCGGATTTGGGGTCGTCACAAAATTAGTTACATCGTTTAAGAATTTTAATTCATAATAATTTCATTACCGTTCAAGACTTAGTATTCAAATTATTTTATGTTATAATATAATATTTTACTTTATCTTAATTAATTAATATAAATTAATTAATTTTCAACGCGTCCAAACATCATCTCATAGTTAATTCAAATAATAAACTTAATAGTTAAATTAACTTTTAAATTCCTACTTTTCACATATAAACATATTTCAATTATCCACAACATAACCCAAATTTCATTATTAACTTCGTAGTTAATTTCAGCCAATTAATTTAATAGTTTTAATTAACTATTAAATTTTATTTTCAAATAGATGTATATATTTGACTTATAAATATATATATAATAAACCCACCACATAAACCACTTATAACTAAAAAAATATATAACTCATATATATTTCTATTTATTCGACTCGCTTCGTCTAATAACAAGAATTTTATTTATTAAAATCTTAATTTAATAATATATAAAATACATACAAAATTTTGGTCTCGTATGGGCAAAAGTTTAATATGCATTAGAAAATTGATCTCACTACACGGTTGGTACGAATGATTCATGGTTAGTGTTTTCAAAGCAGGATACACACTGAATGAGATCATCGGGGATATTATGGATGAGACGGAGAATTGATTCATTAGTTCTTGGGTGGAGGAAACACTCAGTTTACTATATTGATAATTAATTGAAATCTTGTGGGTAAGGATCCGAATTTTCAAAATTATTTAATAAGATTAAATAAGAATTTAATTGACACAATTTTCAAGGTTGTGTAAAAAAATTTATTATTTAATGTGAATTAAGGTATGTGATGAGATTTAATTTGTAAATTAAATCTGTACAGAGATCATGATAAAGTATGTTGAATTAGAATAATTGAAAAGTAAATAAATTGTTTAAAAAAAAACAATTTATGAAGGATAAGAAAAATTTCAGGTAAATGTACAATAAATTGTACAATTTAATTATTGAGGGAATATAGAAATTAGTATGTAAATAGTGTTATGTAATAATTGGTCAAGAGATGATATTAATTAATTAAATTAATATCATAAAAGGATAAATAATTATTAATTAATTATTTTATGGTCATAGGTTGTTCGAGAAAGGGTTTTGAGCTAACAATTAAATAATTGGACGACAGGCAAGTTCTTCAATTCTTAGATGTTAAATGTTGACTGTTATGATATGATAATACTTGTTCAAATGCATATAAATTATGTGTTATGTGATTTGTGGATAATATGACAACTATGTGTAATTTGTGCAATGATGTGAGACATATTGCTATAGTAGAAGCACAAGCACAAGATGTATGACACACACCGAGTATGTTAAGGTATGTGCTACGTGACGCATAAACTGTTGAACTTGCTGAGCCGTTGTGCTCATTACTTGCATAATATAAACTTTTTTAGGTTAAGAAATGAATGTCAAGAATATCGGATTAAATTATAGATGAATTTCCTAGAAGGTGGGGAAACATAATTGTTATATTCTCAATATTATAATTCAATGTGAATACAGTTGCTAAGTTTATATTGATGTAATGTATGTACATATATGTTGGATCCGTATAGGATGAGCAAAGTTAAATTACAAACTGTACTTGTACAAGATAGATGTTACTATAAGAAGTCTAATTATGAATTATGAAACAAAGAACATCTGTATGGATATGAATGATTTTAAATTTGAATGTTGAGCTTTAAGACACTGGTAACAAGAAAAAAAAGTAAAGGTTGCGATCCAGGAACTAGGATCAAGAAATGAAGTCTTTAAATGATAAAATATTTAATACAATAATTGAATTGAGAAAAAGAAAAATTTATACCGAAATATTTAGTAATTGTTGATTTTAAAATCAATAAATGGATTAAATAAGGGGATTAAAGATTTATTAACGAACCGAAATTTGGACGTAAGGAAAATAATGAATAATAAATGTGAAATTTGAAGTAATAAAGTTGGTCGAATTTCGGGGCCGTTACATTGTGTCAAACTAATTCTTGTATATTTTTCTGAGAATGTGATTCTTTTCTCATATGTATATTAATTAGTTATTTTGTCAACCTAATAATTTTAAAAATATTTGTATATTAGTTGCTGAATAAATGAACCATTGTATGGGAAATGACTATGATATATCAGTCGAAATGACTTATGAGACGTAGCTACGAAATTGTCATCTTTAGGGTTTTTTTTGAAACATATCAATACAAACTTAGACATTTTAATCCCCATGTTAATAAGAAGGGAAACTGATATATTTGTTCTCAGTTTAAAAAATCAATCAGTTTATTATATTACTATATATTTGCCAAACTTGTGCATGTGTGGTTAGAGGAAAGTAGAAAAGATAGAGGATTAAGGGTATTCAAATTTTCTAGCTGTGGACCTTCATGTGTATATTCGTACTTGGGTGCCTTTGAAAAGATTTGTTCACTAGTTGAACTAGAAAATTTTTGTGAGCTATGTTATTCCTATGTTTACGCTAATTGTTTAAGCAAGACAGAACTGAATTAAAAAATATAAAAATGAAATTTTCATCAACGCACCATGGAACCTAGTGTTGATATGATAAATGATGAGTCATCAACGCACTATTGCAAGGTGCGGTATACCGTCAAAAAAATATTTTTCAAAAACTTTGAATGGTTTAAAGATGAAGTCAATGCAAATTATTTCGGTTATACACATTTGGTTAGAAACTAATACAAAATGAGGATGAACAACCGTATGTTATAAGAGAATGTTTTCAGTCGATAAGACATGGTATTAAATGCTGATCACCATAAATACTGTTATTAGTGTTTCCAGTCTTTATGATTGTTAAACATGGAGCGTGTTCTCAATCTTATTTGATTGCTACACAGAAAGTGTTTTTCAGTCCTTGTGATTGTCAAACGTTTGTGGGTCATAATACCCATTGTATTTTGAAAAAATTCAAGGTCTTGGATGACCCCTCAGTGTCAATTAGAAGAATTCTTAGAAAAAGAAGAGTATGACTAAAAGTCAAGTATGATTGAAGGTTTAAAACACATAGTTATGAAAGAAAATGTGTAGAGATAAGTGAACACTGTTCACCTGATCTAAGTATTAGGGATTTAATATGAGTAAAGATGGATTAAGTAAATCCATAGTATGAGATAAACTCTTAGTGAGTTAATTTATATGAATTAAAATTCATATTAAGCGAAGATAAGGTTAGATATAATTACATTATAATTTTAAGGACACAATTCTTATAAGGAGGAGTGAGTGTAATATCCTAAATATTTATAAAACTTATAAATATGATATTAAATGATTAGAGATAATTATACTATAATTTCGAGGACGAAATTCTTGTAAGTCGGGTTGAATGTAATATTTCAAACATTTCAAAGCTAGTAAATATGATCCGAAAAGATCTATATAAATATTGTCATTTTAAAACCTAGTTTTGTGTGAAACTAATACCTAAAAACGATTGCTCGAGTATACATTGAGCTATCTTAAAGACTAAATACGACTTGAAAATACAATCGCATATGACTAGAGGTTAAACTTTTAACCTAAACTATGTGCTATGTGATTTTCAATGTGTAAGATTTTTTGTTTTGGTTCAAGTATTCAACTTTAACACTTACTAAAATTAAAAAGTTATTTTTAGAGAAAACGTAAATTTAAGGTATGAGAAAACCTAAACCTTAAGGGTTAAAAAATCCTAAGAGTTGGAAAACCTAAAACTTAAGGGTTAGAAAACCTAAAAGTTACTATTTATAAATACACGTATAATACAAAAATTATACGAGTAGAATACGAGAATTATACGGTCAAAATACAAAAAGTCAAAGTATGAAAAGTAAAGTCAACAATAGCAGCTAGTTGAAATAAAACTAGAAAGCTAACTAGTTTGGTTAGAATTAAACTAGATGACTAACCAGTTTAGTTGGTAATGAACTAAGTTATGCAATAAGTTAGTTGGAATTAAACTAGAAAACAAAGTAAGTTTGTTGTAACTTAGTTAAAGGAACTAAACTATGGCTAACCAAAATAGGATTGATTAGTTTTATTACAAGTGTTGAGATTTTGAGGGCATATTGACCATTATGAAATTATAGAATACTTACATATTATGTAAGTATGCATTTTGTCTAGCATTTAAAGAAGAAAAGTGAGACTTTTGCTTCTTTGGTATGGTGGCAAGCATAAGATGGAGAAGTGTGGCCTATTGTAAGCCAGTGGTTCTTAAATGAACCTACTAATCACCAATTAAGTCATTAAGTTATGGTTAGTTAAAATTAATTAACCATTTAAGCAAGATTAGCAAAGTTAAGTAAAGTTAATTAGGCTTAACATAATCAATGTTGGTGACCAAGCTAGGTTACTCATATAGTGACTCATTGAAGAGTTAATGAGTTGGTGATTCACCATGGTTACTAACCATGGTGACTTGCCAATTTGATGATGAGTTAAACCTAATGACCCTTATACCCTAAGCTTGAAAGCTATTCATAATTCTCACTAATTCACAAGTAATCTAGAGCAAAGAAAGCTATTGAGAGTTATTATCAAAGTTCTTGAGAGTCATTGTGAGATAGTGTTATAATTTAAGTATTGAAGCCTTGCAAAGAAGTAGTTAAAGCTTGCACTTCAAGAGGTCATTGACAAAAGAAGCTATTATCATAAAAGATATATGAGGCAAGTCTTCTACCTAACTTATGTTTACAAGCTTTATGTTTGATTATACACTTTGTGTAATAATGTGTTATAAATTATAGAAATGAAAGTTATTGCTATTAGTTGTGGCATAACTTGAGAAATGAATGATTATTCGTGAAATATTGAACTATGATTCTTTATTTAAGATTTTAGTCAAACCAAATTATTTTGGGGCGACATTTGCATGGGAAGTAAACTGAGACGAACAAACTTTAAATGATGTTCATGACTAGTCTAGTGTAGTGTATGTTATGCAAAACATAAGATATTGTTAGGTTGATCCCCTATATATATCTATTGATAGTTTCGGAGTCGAAAGACAGACGAACACTAGTTTTTGGTTTAATTACCACTCAACTTTGCT
This sequence comes from Hedera helix, assembly GCA_947179155.2. NCBI lineage: Eukaryota > Viridiplantae > Streptophyta > Magnoliopsida > Apiales > Araliaceae > Hedera > Hedera helix. The sequence continues at coordinate 24,742,516 of OX359276.1, read as the reverse complement.
TTGTTAAAACAAATTGCAATATCTTTTGTTCAGCTATGAACCTCTTAAATTCCATATCAGTGTGAATTCACTTATATTCTATGTGTTTAGACTTGTTGAGCTTTTGTATGCTCAACCTTGCGAATAAAATCTTATTTGCAGACAAACCCAAGAGCTCTGACTCTAAAAAAAAGGGAAAGAAGAAATGCATAGATTAGTTTATATGCTTTATTAAATTACTTGTCCTTTTGTTATAGTCTTAATGACTTTTGTAATACGAACAAGTAAATCATGTAAACAAATATTATTCAATGATATTATCATATTATCATCAAAGAGTATTATGTCTTTAAATTTGATATAACTTAGAATTGTTAAACATTAAAACAATGTCGATAAAGAACTATATATCTGAATAAGGATAACATTATGAGTGTTGTAAGAATAGAGATCTAGCACCGATGAAAAAACTAAATGCATTGCAAGGTTCCTCTATTCCAAGTACAAGTGTATTATTAATATTGTGAATTTCAGATAAATAGAAAATGACGATATGAAGAGATATCTCTATAAAGATATATATATCTAAGTGATGGTATTAAATAATATGGGAGTTCTATAAGAAAATGAATCTTGCCACGGATAAAAGATGCAAACATTTATTACAAGATTCTTCTGTTCTAAGAACAATCATATTCTTAATGTTGTGAACCTTGGATATATTAAAGTATAGAATGTCTAAATCTTAAGGTTAAAAATTGACTGGCATATATGGTGTTATCCGTGTATATGGATGAATTACAAGTTGATACTTGTAGAAAGGATGAGATCGAGATCTAGTTACGATCCAGGGATTAAGGAAATTTTTTTTGAAAGAATTGTCTATAATAGACTAGTATGACTAATATGATTATGAGATCATTGGTTAAGTTATGAGTAAAGAGAAGTATGATTTAACAACAAGTTTGGGCGACAAGCGCTCAGATTTGGGGGCGTGACAAGTGGGATATGTTTATGTTAAATCTTATCTTTTATGGTTTTTAGGGAATATGAGCATTTATTGCAGTATGCTTAATATGTATAATTTCTAGACACTACTATATGTCATATAAATATAAATGCGTTTATGTTTATGTGTATGTTTATGTGCTTTGATGAGATTAATTGTGCATTGGTTTTAAATGCCTAACCAATGATGATAATGAAAGAAAATAAAAATAAAAGACAAGATAATAACTTAAGTTTTTCTTGTAAACAGATAATGTCGCCACATAGAAGAACTCAACCCTGATCAACACCTAAAGAATTTGTTAATGCGGAGGGAGGATGGCTGAACCCAATGCAAGAATTTGTTGAATTGCTTATGGGAGCATTCTACAATCACAACCCTAATGCCATAAGAGCAGTACCCCCAGTTACTCCACTGGTAAATTTTAAAGATTTTAAGACAGTAGAACCACCGAAGTTTAAAGGAATAACGGATTTGATTAAGGCCCAGTTATGGGTGAAAGAAATAAAGAAGGCATTTATTATTGCCAAGATAGTCGAAGAGCAAAAGAAGACTGTTGCAACTTATATTGTAACGCCCCGTAATTTCCCGTGCTGGCCATGGTGGATCCCATGCATTAGTGTACAACATTGTACTTAAATCCACAATATGCCTCAATAATATAATTGATACAACTAGTTTATTTTTAAAACTATTACAACTTCATTCATAACCTACAACTATATTATAGTTGTTTAAAACAGAGTTATTTAAAACTTCACCATTTTTCTGTCTCAGAATCGCAGTCTTTATTAAATTATAGTAAATCTCAGATCAAGTATAGTATGACCTAGTCTATTTTAAACATGTAAGTATATACAACTCAATAATCAACTTTCAATATATATATATTGATTCAATATATTCTCGTTACATACTTTAAGCAACGTAGATCATATATATTATGATCTATTATACATCAATGAATCCTTAGTGACTTGTAATGATACAAGTGTATAGTGTATGTGAATGTCATACAAATATTTCACTAATCAATTCTTACCATATCGTAACACTCTTTACCCCCAAAAAGGTTTATCAAAATATATATCAATTGTGAAAGTTAGTACGCATTCCTGTTCCGTGATCTGCATGTGAACTTCTGAATAACTCGCACTTATTTGAAAGTGTTTATTTTATGCAAGAGTGAACACGACAGCTCAGCAAGTCTAACAGCTAACACATAACACGTAAGTCACATTTAATTAATGCTTTATTCTTCATGCTTTATATTTATATAGGCAGCATGCTTATCATGCTTTGTATTTAAACAATTAACTCATGCTTACCATGCATGTCAATATTTTCAGGTTATATAACTCATATAACACATTTCAACTCATAGCATTAATTTTATAACAACTATTAATATCATATGACTATACACATGCACATTTAGAAATCAGTTAGCACATACAATAAGTGCACACATAATAATTTATACATATAGCAACAGGTTTGCAAGAATAGCACATAGTGCTGGAAAAAATTCCTGATATGTGCATTGACTTACGATATCAGTCTGAAATATGCGTTTCATCACTAATGCTCATACAAATCAGATTACCGCCTCCAAAAGACCTAATATGCTTATCTGTCAATTAGTAAAGCGCATAGGGACTCAGCTGCCATTCACAAAGGAATTGACTCTACAACACGAAAATCCCTATTTATCAACTCATAATTTATAAGACAATATTATCCTCCTTGGATAATATTGTAAAAACCGATTAGTATTATTATTCAATTATAATACATCACTAAATTACCAGCGCTACCCAAATTATTGGACAACACCTTAATTGGTTACTAATATTATTAAGTCCTTAATAATATTCACCCAATTATCAATGTTATTAATCCTTTAATAATATTTTATCACTTTTTATTATTATTTACTCCTTTTATAATCTTTAAAGGCTTAAACAATTAAATGTACATTGTTTAATCACCTTCTTATTCCTTTAATTTCTTCACATTATTTATTAAACAAATAATTAACTCACTTAAGTTTATTTATTTATTTATCTTCGCATAAATAATTATTTTCTTAATTTCCTCACATTATTTATTTAATATTAAATAATTAATTAACTTTACTTGTTATTTAGCATCACATAACAATTATTTTATTAACCTTAATTCATTTTAATTATGATTTAATATAAATAAATAAATAATTAATTAATTAATTAATCTCATTTATTATTTAATATTAATTAAATAACAAATGATCACTTTATTCACTTTACCTTCCTTTAATTACTATTTAACATCCTTTAAACAATAATTAAATAATTAATCGTCCTTATTAATAAATAATTACCTTATTATCTTTATCTTCCTTTAATTAATAATAATTAATTAACTAATTATCCTTGTAATGACTTAATATTAATTAAATAATAAATAAATACCTTATTAACTTTATATTCCTTTAATTATTATTTTAAAATAATAATTAAATAACTAATCACCATTATTTATTATTTCATATTAAGTAAATAATAAATAATTATTTTATCAACTTCATATACTCATTTACTTTATTTATTATTTAACATATAAATTATAAATAATAAATTAAATTCTTTTTATTTGCTTTATTTATTATTTAATATTATTTAAATAATAAATAAAGCCTTTATGTATTATTTATGTAAAATTTAATAATACATAATTATTTTATTCTTTTATCGTTATTTCTCTTAAGTCCTTCGTATTTATAAAAAAAAATAGTTAATTGACTTATTATTTTTATAACTCTTGGATATCTTTATTATATTTCATTCCATAGACAAAATAATTTTCGTTTAATTTTTAAACTTTATTTACTATTTTAAAAAAGTACATTTCTGTCCAGAAATGACAGTAATTATTAAAAATCGATTTTTATTAGAAACTTCTGACATTTATATGGTAGCTTTCTGTCATCATAGAGTACCTCCAGTAAAAATTTCATAATTTTCGCAGTTATACATTTCAAGTTATAAGTGTAGTTCTTTTTTAAAACGTAAAGAAACGTCGGGTTATAACTCACTCATCCGGGGTCGGATGGAGTTCATTTTTTGATAGTGGCTGCTTTATCTCATATAAAATTATGTATAAAAGTTCTAGAATTTTTACAACAGTATAGGTGGCCAAAACAGGCAGTGCAATTTTCTGCGCATAATGTTTTCGGGTATTTTCCGATAGTGGACTGTTTTACGAGAAAAATCACCATAAATAGCTCGTTTAATATTTTTAAGTCGTTCCACTTGAAAAATCTTAGTATCTTATAGATATACCATCCAAAGTTGATGAATCATGAATAGGACTTACGGAAAGTGAACAGTAATTCTAGGAATGGACTGTTCAGTTTAAGGATTTTTTGGTAAAGTTGATTTCATGCTTTTGATCAACTTTTTCAACATAAAAGCATATAAATACCCATGCTAAACCCATTTAACCATAGATCTACTAATGTACCATGGATTTAAGTTTAGAGAGTTTTGAAAATAATTTTCTACCATAGAAATTAAATATCTCAACAAGAGAAGCATAAAAACTAGGGTGTTTTTATACATCTTGCTCTTGTGTGCTTGCTTTCTAACCTTCCCAAAGTATGAAATAAATTTTGAGGACATCCAAAGACCACCAAGGCTGCCGACCACTCCTCTTGGATCCCTCTTGGTGTTTTTACTTTATAACTCTCAAGAACAAAAGTGTTTTTATCTTTTTCTCCAAAGTTCTCTAGCTTTCTAATCTTAGTAAAAGCAACAAATGAATAACAAACTTTAAAAGGCTTATGATAGGTTCTATTTATAAAACTCTAGGAACACCTCATTAGTACTCTTAAGCACTCAACACTTGGTTAATTAGGCACTAAACCATCTAGGAACAAGATCCACAAAATTAGAAAAATAGGTTGTCTAGGGGAGGGATTTAAGGAACTACGTTGTGTTGGAGTAATTTAGGGGTTTCTTGAGCTTTGCACCACATTGGGTTCTCCCCCTCTAGAAATCCGGCCCCTCCCCTCCATTTTCCTCCAATTTTTCTTTAAATTTTAATCCAAAATACTATATATACAACAACTTATATATATATCACCCAACACATGCACCATTTGGGCAACCTATTGGACTTTGAATTAACTTTCATTGGGCTACAATTTAATTATGTTTGGGCTCCCAATTTACCTCCACTTGGACTACTAGATTAATTCGTTTAGGGCCCCCAACAATTAAATCTCTTGGACTCAAGGTTGAGTTACCGAAATTAATTCATTGGACTAAAGTTTGTCTCAATTTAATTAAATCGTCGGACTTAAAAATTAATTCCATTATTGGCTTATCTACAATTTTCATTAGACCCCTAATTAAATTAGGCTGGGCCAACTAACACAAACTACACCACTTTGGCCCTAAACAGTTCATGAATTAAGGTTTTGGGCCAATTAAAATATATTTCACCCCCAAGGGCAAATTTATAATTAATTTTCACCCACCAAGGGTAAAATGGTCATCTTTCCTATTCTCTAGACTTTCTTCTTATGGAAACTTTTCATTTATAAAAATTTTCTTCCTTGTATTCCTACCGTATTCGTAAATAGTGATTTCTGCTAAATTTCTCGTTCTACAATAGAACTTTTATTCCTTTTATTAATCATCTATCGATTTACTAGTGCTAGGTTTTTATAACTTAACTTTTAATCGCGTTCGATTATATTTTCAAACCTCATAAAAATTCGGGATATTACATTCACCCCTACTTATAAGAATTTCGTCCTCAAAATTACAACATACCCACCTTTACCCATTTCTTCTCATTCACCATTTAAGGTCAACTTTCTAGACATGTTAATTTATAACATAGTCTTATTTTGTTTTTCATTTTCATCATTTGGTTAATTTAAATTAATTAAATTAACTACTTGATAACTCTCATCAAATATAGTTGTATCATTATTCATAAAATTCCATATCAATAACTTCTCCATTTGAAATTTATTTACTTATTAAATTTCCCACATACATCATTAAAAAATTTCTTACATAATCTTATTTGTCGAATAGTTTATCGAGTTTTAAAGGTATCATATTATCTTACTCTTAAGATACCTCCAAGTATGCATATTAATAAAATTCTAGGTTTTAAAATTTACAAACTAACATTTACTCACAGTCAAATCTTAATACAAAGATTAGGGTAAATTGTTTACTCAATTTCTATACCTTTTGTTTCTCCGAATATAGGTTTTAACTTCAACCTTTATTTCATCATCTAAGATTTTATTTAAAGGCATTGCCAAATATATGGGATATTACATTCACCCATTCTTCTAAGAATTTCGTCCCCAAAATTACAGCATACTTATTTCTGCTCATTCTATCCATTAGGTTCTCGATTTAATCTATCAAATTTCTCATTCTCTGAGGATTCTTCATTGATCATTTAATTATATAACCAATCTCCTCTAAAATTTACACCTCTACCCATTCAATTTCTAGAATATTGAGATATTTCCCAAAAGTCTTCAACAATTGTCCAATAATTATGAAGGAGTTTGAATAACTAGGAAGTAGAAATAATTCCTTTAAAATAATGTCATATCTGACTGAAGGTCATAAAGACCATGAACAAATGCCATGAAATCAATTATTCGACTGACCTTTTTAAATTCACGAAATGATTTAATAATATGAACTCGATTTAATCAATGCACAATTTGATAAGTGACAATTGATTTTAAATGCTGAGTGGTCACCTTAACCATGAACGTTTGGTGAGGCATCAGTCTTTTAATTGACCCTCTTAGGTTACATGTCCAGACCACACTTGAGGCATCAGTCTCTTGATTGACCCTCTTAGGTTATTCCATGTATCATTTATCCGATACTTAGGTTGCTCCCCATTATGGGTTGTCCTCTCAGCTTCAGAATCCGTACCAACAACAGGTTTGGATAGCTTTTAAATGCTCAACATGCAAATGTCTAGCTGAAATAATTGGCATAGACTTACAATAATATTTCGGATATCAATCGGAACTTTAAACTTTTCAAGAGCACATTCGTGCAATAAAATTTTTGAAGTTCATCCCTTCAGATTAAAAGCTATCTAGCCTAATCAAATGGCCTAGACTACCATAATAAACTGTTCATGAACCATGAACTCTAGAACTTTTTAAACCATTTTACGTGAAAGTGAAAATTATTTTATGACTTTATTATACCGCATCTTTGGCACAGTACGTTGATGATACTATCAATAGTAATTTTGATGCCATCTTTATGGTTCAAATTACTTTATGATATCAAGATACCGTACTTTCATAGAAAATACGTTGAAAATTCAGTCATTGTCATATCCACACCACATAGTGTGTTGACGTTTTAGAAATACATTTTGATGTTTTCAAATCATTCTGGTCTAGCCAAAACAAATAGCATAGACCCTTATTTAAACATTTCAAAAAAACTAAAAATCATTTATTAATATATATATATATATATATATATATATATATATTAAAGGCACACAAGTGAGAATTTTGGCACGATTTTAAGAATTTCAAATTCTAATATAGCTAAAAGATTTGTGATATCCTAAAACCTCAAATAATCATCAATTTAACTCTTCATCTTTTCCAGCTTAATAATTATAGCATAGACCCTTATTTAAACATTTCAAAAGCAACTAAAAATCATTTATTAATTTATATATATTAAAGGCACACAAGTGCGAATTTTGGCACAATTTTAAGAATTTCAAAGTCTAACATAGCTAGAAGATTTGTGATATCCTAAAACCTCAAATAATCATCAATTTAACTCTTTATCTTTTCCAGCTTAATAATTATATCTAGTATAGCTTTAATCTTGCTACTTAACTCTACCCACACTCACTGTTCATCAAACTTACCACATAGTATGAGTTCAGGAACTTGCCACAATTATACGGGTTGAGAAACTTATCATAGTCAGACCAAAATCGTCCATTCATTGAGGGACTCCACCATATAATTATGAGTCACAAACTTACCATATGTGTGGATTTTAAGAACACGCACCTACCTTAACATCATTTACCTATCCGATATACTATGAGAAAAGAATCACCTTCTCACCATATATACATCGAATACCGCAACACCAGGTTTAAATTGATTATCACTATAAGAAGTTAAGTGGTTATTAAACCAAACACAATCTCCTACCCATACAAGAAATTGGTCAACTCGGCCACTAATCAATATAGGAAATTAAACGATGGTTAAACCAAGAACAAATTCCCTACCTATACAAGAAAATGTGTAACTTAACCACTATATCGATGTAGGAAGCTAAGGGGGTTCTCAAACCAAGCACAAATCCCCCGCCCATACAAGGAATTGTACAACACAATCACCAACATGAGTACTCAATTAAAAACTCACAAACCTCTAACTGCTTCTTAGCTTTATATGAATTTTCTCAATTCATACCTTATCACATACAACGCTTTACGAGTTCAGTTCTTACTATTCCATAATATCTTCCTTTTTATATCACCATACAATCTGCACATCGTCGTAATCATTTAACATACCATCTGTATTTCATGATTTTACTATAATCACCATGATCTTATTTTATAATTGATTTCACTGTACAATTTCTCATTTATTCTAGGATCGTTTAATTCCACCATCTTCTCACTCTTCTCTGATCATTTTACTATACAATCCTTCTCTTTTTAAATTCTTGAATCAAGTGTTCCTTGATTCTTTTCCATTCATTTTGAATACATCTATGAAGATCATTCTTTGAATCTCCTCAAATATACCTTATTTTCTTCTTTATGAATTTCATATATTCAGCTCTTATTGCTTAAACTCTATCTGAGTTTATCCTTTCACTGCCTTCAATATATTCTCACGATTATAGCCTAAGGTACTGCTACCTAAGAACTATAACCTATCAGCTCTGATACTAACTGTAACGCCCCATAATTCCCCGTGCTGGCCATGATGGATCCCGTGCGTTAATGTACAACCTTGTACTTAAATCCACAATATGCCTCAATAATATAATTGATACAACTAGTTTATTTTTAAAACTATTACAAATTCATTCATAACCTACAACCATATTATAGTTGTTTAAAATAGAGTTATTTAAAACTTCACCATTTTTCTGTCTTAGAATTGCAATCTTTATTAAATTATAATAGATCTCAGATCAAGTATAGTATGACCTAGGCTATTTTAAACATGTAAGTATATACAACTCATTAATTAACTTTCAATAAATTTGTTGATTCAATATCTCGTTACATACTTTAAGAAATGTATATCATATCCATTATGATCTATTATACATCAATGAATCCTTAGTGACTTGTAATGATACAAGTGTTTAGCGTATGCGAATCACTACAAGAAAAAGGTCTATCAGCGATCGCGTATTAGTGACTGAATTCGGTCGCTAATACGTATCAGCGACTACTTTCGGTCGCTAATATCTGTCGCCTATAGTTTGGTCGTTGACATGCATATCAGCGACAGACAATAGCGACGGACAATGGCGACCGACGCAGTCACTAAGCTAAGATTTGCTGTATAATAATCGAGAGATATTAATTCAGCTGATGAAGAGTTCTTAATTAGCAACTCATTGCTTGTATTTTAACTTAACAGTAGTAATTAGGTTCAATTGATGACATATAGTTGAATTGTAAACCCTAAACGTTGTTTAACATTGTGATCTTAGTTTGGAGTAATTTAATCTTTGATATTAATTTCGAAACTTAACAATATTTTCAAGTCAAAAGATTCAAATGATGTTATTTCAATTATTAACTAGTAATTCCACACTTTATTTGAAAATCCTCGTGGGAACAATACCTTGCTAGCCTTGTACTACGATTAGACCACGTACACTTGCGTGGAGTATTTTCTGAAACGGAAAAAGGTGAACAAGTTTTTGTGCAGCATAATTCGAGATAAAGCCGGGAAAAATTCAAATTATCCAGAATTCTGCACAGTTTGGTGGGTCATCAAATGATGATCCTAGCATGCATTTGAGGAGTTTCTTGGAGTTCAAAAACTTGTTGGTGCTGAAATCGGAACTATTTATTCTATTTTTATATTTTTGTTTATTTATCGAGTTCTGACCTCGACGAGTTCGGTTGAATGAACAAAATAAAATGCGCAAGTATACGCGGTCAACAAGAAATACAGAGTAAGTAAAATTATCGATGAAGTAGATGCAAGACCTAGAAATTAAACATGAAGCACAACACCAAATACAACAACCAATCCATATGGTGCCAACCAAAGAGAGAGCAATCAACTAGAACTACCTATTGAGTTCCATAACAAAACCTAGATTCATGGTTTAATCCAAAACACATGCACAAAACATCATTGATCAAGTGAGTAATAACACATATAATGAATCAAAACCAAATGGATAACATTAAACCAAAGAATATTACATCCATGGAGCAATATTCATCCATAATAATTCCAAAAATAAACATTCAATAGATTACATAAGATAGAGAGAGAGAGACAAGAAGAAGAAATAAAGAAAACTCCCTAAATCATGGCATCAAATTGATGTAGAAGCACAATGAAAGCACCATCTTAGCCTCCCAAAATCGCCCCAGCCGCATCCTCTTGGAGAAAATTCGGATATGTTTTAATTACGGCACAACTTATTCTATTTATAGCAAAAAAATTGGAGTTTGTCGACACACGGCACAGCTGCGCCCAAAATGGTCAGAGTAACGACGCATCTGCGCTGTCTAGCAGAAATGCACAGTGAATTTTAATTTTCTGCAGCTTTAGCTTGTTCACATCCACACATCATGCTCTTATTATAACTCATGTACATAAAGTAAAAACACATAAGAACTAACATAAATACTTAAAGATTAGCAATTTATCAAGCTCAAGTGTAATTAAATCAGAGGTATAAAAACCACTTATCAATTACCCCCAAACTTAAACCATTGCTAGCCCTCAAGAAACACAACACTAACTATACAAACAAAAACACTAAACTTGAGCAGTGAGTTAATAAGACAAAATAATATGGCCTCTAAATTATTTCAAGTTATAATTACAAGAAATTTTCAAAACCTTCCAAAGTCTAGACTCTCAGCACATATGTCAATCAATACACAACTCATGACCCACGTGTGTGTGTGAACCATCTGCAACAAACTAATCATCACTTAGAGGGATTGTGTAGACAAATTACCTTAAGAAAGAAATCGAAAATTTAAAACCACATGCACAAGACATCACTCTCCACTAGTCCTAATAGATAAGTCCAAACAAAACTAATCTTGACATGTGCAATGTCTCGTTCCATTAGGCTCAAAGTTACCCATGTAGCGAGCGTTCGACCAATGACTCCCAAACCAGTTGGCTTTAGGTCATTAGGTGTAATGACACCCCTAAGGGCCTCATACCTCGAGTATAAGACGCCACAAAACTCGACTAGTCAAGTAAATTATTATATTTATTACAATCTTTAAATTTTATTTTTATTTTTCGTTTTTTTTATGTGAGTGCGTTTTAACGCTCCATCTCACGCTATAGACAAATCAAATATGAGAGATTGTTTCGAGTGATGCATATACGAGTTTTAAAGTAAAAGATTATCTCACTAAACATGTAGTCATATAAACCACCTCACAGTAAACAACTAGTTCACTACAAATGGATAAGTGCTCGAAGATCTAGGGATCACAAGTTATGTAAACCAACAGTACATCAAGCACACAGACGAAGCAACGTTAATCAATTTTCTACGAGTTATAACTCAAGTAATCAATGTCTGATCCTCGATTATGGTTCAATGCAAATTAATTCAATGCTCAAGAGACATAACCTATGCTACAACGACTCAAAACAAAAACAAAAACGACATATATTAACAAGACATAACGAATCCAGTTTCGTAGGGAGTACGATCACTTAACACGTGCAACAACCCGTTAAACCCCAAGGTTACCCAAGAGGACGAGTTTTGTCTCGTGAGGGTTTGTAGAGAATATGTCCACAAAATTCAAACAGAATAACAACATCAAAGCAACATATAGGAAGACCCCCAAACTTGGAGCTGACAAGTCCGTAATGAAAGAAATAAAAGAATTGAAGGACACAGGACTTCCCTGAAACATATGTCAGTTGTCGCCAAAAGCAACCGACTTCCATAATCCCGCTAAGATACGTTACCTGGAAAACAAAACAACATAAGTAAATAAATAAATAAAAGACAAATATTTTTATATTTTTTATTTTATATATTTTTTATTTTTTTTATTATTATTATTTTTTTGAATCAAGAAATACAAGAATGAAATCAATATCGAAAAACACTAGAAACATAATTCCCCGGCAACGGCGCCAAAAACTTATTCACCTTTTTCCGTTTCAGAAAATGCTCCATGCAAGTGTACGTGGTCTAATCGTAGTACAAGGCTAGCAAGGTATCGTTCCCACGAGGATTTGCAAATAAAGTGTGGAATTACTAATTAATAATTGAAATAACATCATTTGAATCTTTTGACTTGAAAATATTGTTAAGTTTCGAAATTAATATCAAAGATTAAATTACTCCAAACTAAGATCTCAATGTTAAACAACGTTTAGGGTTTGTAATTTAACTATATGTCATCAACTGAACCTAATTATTACTGTTAAGTTAAAATACAAGCAATGAGTTGCTAATTAAGAACTCTTCATCAGCTGAATTAATATCTCTCGATTATTATACAGCAAATCTTCCCCAATCCTACCTATCATGGACTAGACTGAAGAAGAACATCCCGATTAAAACAACAATCTATATTTCTATGAATGCTGAATTTAAAAAGATCATAAGCTCAGGTTCTCTACCAATTACATGTGACAATTAAGTATATTTCTATCTCAATCACAAATTATGTTAACAATTATAATCACATGCTATCATACATCGGTCTATTTTCATACTCCTCTCTCGATTTCATATGAAAAAACCAAATTAATCACTGGCTATGTAATTAAAAGAATTGAAACTAGTATGATAGTCAACCTTCACATGAATCCAACACTAACAAGTAATAACTCTATTCAGGTCAAACAAATAATTTCATTGCAAACCCTAAACAAAAGTAATTAGTTCATACTCAAATTTAGATGAAATACAGATGAATAAGTTTAGCCATAGCAAGTGACAATATGTTAAGTACAAGGATTAGAGATAAACTAATAATGCCTTGTTGCTCTTCTCTGCACCAAGCTTCCAGTTTCTCTCCAACGCTAAACCTGTTTCCCTTCCCTTCTTCCGATCTCTCTCCTCTCTCTTTTCTTTCTTTCGTTCCTTTTCTGGCTCCTTTTTATTCCCAGTACTTGAGCAACTCAACTGACCATCATAACTAACTCAGAAACTGCTCAATAATGTGGGAGAACCACTCGCTCGCCCTTTTGACACGACTGCTTCACATCTCACGCAGTTGCGTTGAATTTTCTGATGCGACTGCTTCACATCTCACGTAGCTGTGTCTGACCTTACTAGAATTAATGATGTGTCACCCTTGTCCTCAAATCACCAAAATGCCCATGCAAGCTTCTTTTTCTGCAAACATGAAACAAATACACAAAAATGCATAAAATTGAGATAGAAATGTCTAAGAACTAACAATAAACGAGTTAAGAAGCAATTACTTTGCAAGTAAAACACCGACCCAACAATAACATACCATAAGCAGAAAAATCACTAATAGTCCACATAATTGTTGTCCGAAGGTTGAAATTTATTTTCGTCGAAATATCCCAAGTCTGTACTCCATCCTCCCACAATACCTTCAACTCGTCTATAAGAGGTCTAAAGTAAACATCTAGATTCTTTCCAAGACTCTTGGGACCAAGAATCATGAATAAAAGAAACAAATATGGTTGTTTCATACACATTCAAGTAAGCAAGTTGTATGGAGTCACTATCACAGGCCAACAAGAGTACGAAACAGTTGAGTGGCCGAAAGGGTTAAAATCATCGGTTGACAATCCAAGTCTCACATTTCTTAGTTCAAATGCAAACATTGGATGTGCTAAGTTGAATTCTTTCCAAGCCTTCCCATCTGCAGGATGGTTAAGTTTCTCGCCTTTAGCTGGAGATCTCTTATGCCAAGTTATGTGTTCAGCTGTTCTTAAAGACATGTACAATCTTTGCAGCTGATGTGTAATTGGAAAATACCTTAAAATCTTAAAAGGTATATTTGTCTTTTTTGTAGTCACGCCCTCTTTATTAGGCTTAAACCGATCATGACTGCACAACGTGCACTTTGTAATATGTTCATTTTTCTTATAAAACAGCATGTAATCGTTCGGACATGCATCGATCTTTTGGTATCCAAGACCCAACTTCTTCGCCATTTTCTTACAAAAGTAATAGTTATCGGACAATTTTTCACCGTCAGGTAACATACTCTTAATGGCCTTTAAGAGCGACTCAAAACACACATGGCTCATGTTGTGATCAACCTTGATGTTAAGTAACGTCGCCACTGCAGACAATGTAGTTTGCTTTGAGCAACCAGGCCACAATGGTTCGCTACCCTCCTCTAATAACTTAAAGAACACTTTGGCATCAGAATTCATAAGTTGATCTATGTCTTATACCCAATCAAAATCCGGCCCAGCAATATCATGAACCATGTCATTCATACGATCTACTGTCTGATGGATTATGTATCCGTGCATTGACACTCTCTCTTTTCTGTTCATATGCCCACCAACATTCTTCGTAATTTTTCATGAACCCATTAACAAGTAAATGATAGGCGACTATATCTCTGTCCGCATAATTTACAGTCTCACACTTCAAACAAGGACATTTTATCTTGTTATGAGTATTCACACATTCTTTCTGGCTATATGCGTAATCCAAAAACACTTGACAACCAGTTCTAAATTCAGTTGTAGCACCTATCTGCCCGCGTGACTTTCGTCGCCTCATCCAACTACGGTCTGAATAGAAATCCATAATAGTATGGTACCTATTTTGACAAGATTTATTGTATTCATTAAATTTACTTATTATAAATGTATAGGCATAATACATGTTTCCTACCTAAATACGTCTCCCACCTTATTACACCGGTCAAGCTTCTCTCCCATTCTTGTATGTGACCTCCCACTAATGTCAATGACTTAAACAAATGCATCTGTTTGTTCTAAAGAAATTTCGGCAGCATCTACCATCGGTCTCCAAGTACACGAAATAGACTATGATTTACACAGTCTAAGTATGCACCCAGAGAACAATAGAAGATAAAAAAAACCAAAATTTCTTTAGAACAAATAGATAAATTCGCTTAAGTCATTGACACCGGCCTAAGTAGGAGCGGAACATACAAGAACAGTCCCAAAACGGGGACTATTCAAGATTCACTCCTAATGAGTGAATCTTGAACGGGTTTCTAAGCTGCGCAATTTATTTATTTATTATTTTTATATATATTATCTTATCTTATATTATTCTACTATTATATTATTTTGAATGATATTATATTATATTTCTTTATTTTATATTAATTTGAATGATATTATATAATATTATTTTTATTATATTATTTTTTATTATTTAGTTTTATTTTTCTTTATTATATTTTCTTGTATTATTTTATATTATATTATATTTATTTATTTCATAATATTATTTTGTATAATTTTGAATAATATTATATTATTATTTTGAATGATATTATATTATATTTCTTTATTTTATATTAACTTGAATGATATTATATAATATTATTTTTATTATTTTGTTTTATTTTTCTTTATTATATTTTTTTTGTATTATGTTATATTATATTATATTTATTTATTTCATAATATTATTTTGTATAATTTTGAATGCTATTATATTATATTATTTATATATTATATTATATTATATTATATTATTTTATATTAATTTGAATGATATTTCTTTATTGTACAGAAGTAACAGAACCTATTACATTGCATATAAAATTTATGTGGTCCTTAGCCATCTTAATCATTAACCTAACTAGAAGTAACAAACAAACACAAAAGTATCCTACGTTCATACTTAATAGCTAGCATGTTCACATAGACATATTATAACAACAATTAAAAATATTAGATATATTATATTTAAAATTTATTTTTTACCTTTTTCGACAGGGGTGGCGTTCGGCAAGGGGCGGAGAAGGAGCCGACAGGGGATGGGCACGGGGACGGCAGCGGCAGCGGTAGAGGGTGGGGGTTGGGGCGGCAGGGGGCGGGGGCTGCAGCGGCAGAGGGCGGGGCTGGGGCCGGCTGCGTCGGGGTGAGGGGAGGGCCGGTTCTCTCTTCTCTCTTCTTCCTTCTTCTCTTCTACTCTTCTTTTTCTCTTCTTCTTCTCTTCTCTCTCTCTTCTTTCTTCTTCTTCCCTTTCCGGTGTGGCTAAATTTAGGTTTGAACATAATAGCGACTGCTTAACAGCGACCGCCTTCGGTCGCTAATTTTTTTTAATGCGTTGGCACTTTTTGCGACGAAAAGTGCAATCGCTGATACATTAGCAACCGCATCAACGACCGATAATAGGTCGCTAATTATGGCGCCAAAATTCCCACATTTTTTGGCTGCAAAATAGGTATTTGTGACAAAAATAGCGATCGAATTTCGGTCGCTATTACTGTTAGCGACTAATTGCACTGTCGGTCGCTGAAATTGGTCGCTAAAACAAAGCATTAACAACGGATTTGGCGGTCACAGAAAGTCTTCATCGCAGATATGCGTTTTTCTTGTAGTGAATGTGATACAAACATTTCACAAATAAATTCTTACCATATCGTAACACTATTTAACCCCAAAAAGGTTTATCAAAATATATATCAATTGTGAAAGTCAGCACACATTCCTGTTATGTGATCTGTATGTGAACCTCTGAATAACTCGCACTTATCTGAAAGTGTTTATTTTAAGAAAGAGTGAGCACGATGGCTCAGCAAGTTTAACAGCTAACACATAACACGTAGGTTACATTTAATTCATGCTTTATGTTCATGGCTTTACATTTATATAGGCATCATGCTTATCATACTTTGTATTTATACAATTAACTCATGCTTACCATGTTTGTCAATATTTCCAGGTTATATAACTCATAAAATACATTTCAACTCATAACATTAATTTTATAACAGCTATTAATATCATATGACTGTACACAGACATATTTAGAAATCAGTTAGCACATACAATAAATGCACACATAATAATTTATGTATATAGTAACAAGTTTGCTAGAATAGCACATAGTGCTGAAAAACTTGCCTGATATGCGCATTGACTTACGCTATCAGTCTGAAATCTGCGTTCCATCACTAATGCTCATACAAATCAAATTACCGCCTCTGAAAGACCTAATATGCTTATCTGTCAATCAGTAAAGCGCATAGGGACTCAGCTGCCATTCACAAATGAATTGACTCTACAACACAGAAATCCCTATTTATGAACTCATAATTTATAGGACATTATTATTCTCATTGGATAATATTTTAAAAACCGATTAGTATTATTACTCAATAATAATAAATCTCTAAATTACTAGCGCTACCAAATTACTGGACAACACCTTAATTGGTTACTAATATTATTAATCCTTTAATAATATTCACCGAATTACCAATATTATTAATCCATTAATAATATTTCATCACTTGCTATTATCATTTACTTATTTTATAATCTTTAAAGGCTTAAACAATAAAATGTACATTGTTTAATCACATCCTTATTCCTTTAATTTCTTCACATTATTTATTAAATAAATAATTAACTCACTTAACGCTACTTGTTTATTTATCTTCGCATAAATAATTATTTTCTTTATTCCCTCACTTTATTTAATATTAAATAAATAATTAACTTTACTTGTTATTTAGCATTACATAACAATTATTTTATTAACCTTAATTCACTTTAATTATTATTTAATATCATAATAATTAATTAATTATCCTCATTTCCCTTTAATTATTATTTAATATAATTAATTAATTAATTAATTAATTCCATTTATTATTTAATATTAATTAAATAGCAAATGATCACTTTATTCACTTTATTCACTTTACCTTCCTTTAATTACTATTTACCATCCTTTAAACAATAATTAAATAATTAATCACCCTTATTAATAAATAATTATCTTATTATCTTTATCTTCCTTTAATTAATAATAATGAATTAACTAATTATCTTTATTCATTATTTAATATTAATTATATAATAATAATTACCTTATTAACTTTATCTCCCTTTAATTAGTATTTAATAATAATAATTAAATAACTGATCACCATTATTTATTATTTAATATTAATAAATAATAAATAATTATTTTATTAAATTCTTTTTATTTACTTTATTTATTATTTAATATTATTTAAATAATAAATAATAACCTTGATGTATTATTTAATTAAAATTTAATAATACATAATTATTTATTATTTTATCCTTATTTTTCTTAAGTCCTTCGTATTTATATAAAAAATACTTAATTGATTTATTATTTTTATGTAACGATCCCGAAATTCGACTAACCTTATTACCTTAATTTTCATATTTATGAAACATTATTTTCCTTATGTCCAAATTTCGGTCCGTTAATAAAACTTCAATCCTTTCTTTAATCCATTAATTGATTTTAAAATCAATAATTACCAAATATTTTGGTATAAATTTTTCTTTTTCTTTTAATCATTGCATTAAAATATTTGGATATCTAAAATCCTTACATTTCGATCTTAGTCCCTGGAACGCAACCTTTACTTTTTCGTTATCTCACAAATATCATAATGTTCAACATTTAAAATTTAATGTTGATTATAAATACACAATTATCCTTTGTATCATATCTCTTTATAATACATCTTACCGTATCCACTGCCTTGAATAATCACGGCTTATAATTTAACAGTATTCATCCTATCCGGATCCAACATATAGGTACATACAGAACATCAATATAACTGTGACAAATTATTCACATTGGATCATAATATAAACGTTTAATAATAACGTTCACAACCTTTTAGGAAAAATCCGTCATAATCCGATATTTCTTGAAATTTATATCTTCACCTGCAAAAATGTTTATTAACCAAGTAATGAGCACAATGGCTCATCAAGTTCAACAGTTTATGCTTCACGTAACACATACCTTATCATGCTTGGTGTGTGTCATACATCATGTGCTTGTGCTTCTACTATAACAATATATCTCATATATATTCATATCGTTGCACAAAATACACATTGTGGTCATATTAATCACGTATCACGTAACACATAATTTGTATGCAGTTAAAACAAGAATTACATATCATAACAGTTTAACATTTAACATAAAAGGGACTGAAGAAACTTGCCTGGCGTCCAGTTATTTAAATTGTTAGTTCAAACCCTTAACTCGATCAACCTATGATCATAAAATAATCAAATAATAATTATTTATCTCTTTATGATATTAATTGAATTAATTAATATCATTTATGGGCTAATTATTAATTTATATGGTTAATTATATTAACCTCATCATTTAATATATTAATATAACTTAATATCCAATGCCTTCACTACGGACAACCCGGCACCTCGGATAAAATTTTAAAAAAAATACGATTGTCCGGATTTTCATTAAATCATTTTCTAACTTTTAAACTCAATAGATTAATATTTAAAATATTTAAATATTAATCCTCAATATTTAACATTTTTACAAAAATATTAAATTTAATGCCCAAACATCATTTCTGTATTTTTAGTATTTTTCTATAATTTTCTATAATTTTTAAACATTTATTTCAATTAAAAATCATTTCTGGGGGTATTTTGGTAATTTTTGCGCCCATAAGGACACATCCGGCATTTTCTGGAAAGGCCGGGGGCATATCCGTAATTTTAGTAATCCTAGGGACATATCCGGCATTTTCTGGAAAGGCCAGGGGCATTTCCATAATTAGCCGAGGTCAGGGCACGTTCGGTATTATCTAAGAAGACCATGGGCACGCTGGTAATTTTCAGCGTCCCGGTCGCCCGCGCAATGCGCGGCGACTGATTTTGTCGACGCCAAACGACATCGTTTCATGTTGCTTCTTGAAGCTTCCACGCAAGGCGCGGTACACCCTCCGACACGGCCACAAACGACGTCGTTTTTGGCCCTGTGACACTTTCAGCCGCACGCAATGCGCGGTCCTATCCAATTTTCTTTCTTCTTCCCACACAGTATACCAGCCATGAATAATTAACCAAAAATCCAAAATTTCTTCACAATTTTTACAACATAATACATCCAAAAATCTTCTTCTTTTCCCTCTTGTAGCCATGGTGGTCGGTGGTGGTTAGGATGGTGGTGTTCGGTTGGAGAATGAGAGAAATATGTTTTGTTTTCTTTCTTTTCCCTTTTATTTCTTTTTCCTTCCATATATATATATATATATATATATATATATATATATATATATATATATATATATATATATATCTAAACCATTTGTTTGCATGAAATGTTTTTAAATCCCTCTTAAGTCCACCACCTCACACGCCAACCGACTTAGAAAATTCTCGGACGTTCCAAATAGCATGCAAACTTTAATTTTATACATTACGTAATTATATCGTGTAATAAATATTTTATATAATATATATAAAATATTTATTTTAATTCACTAAAAATCATAATTTGATTTATAAATAATTTTAATACCTCTTTTGAGTACTTTACTTGACAAATTTTGTACACGCATAATGACATGCATGTACTTATATGAGGTAATTTATACCTCCAAAAATCATAAAATAACTCATATAACATATAAAAATTATTTTTCATAATTTTTCACTTCGTTACTTGGACAACATGTTACATTAACATGTTCACATTTCAGAAATATTATTTTTCATAAAAGTCATAATAATTCCATTATACATAAATATAATTTTTAATAACTTAAAACATTCATTTTTCTTATTTAATTTCATTTCTTTACATTTCACATTACTTTCCTTATATAAATTATATAATTTATTGTTATATAATTTATATAATTAAATTATCCCTTTTTATAATTTCCATTTCACACAAAATATAATTTATAAAATTTCTTCCATCCTCATTCAATTTAATCACCTTATATAAATTATATAATTATTCTTATATAATTTATATAATTATTATTTTTCTCATATTTCACTTTAATTTCCTTATATAATTTATTATTATATAATTTATATAATTACATCTCTTCTTTATAAATTCTAAACTTTCTCCACCATTCTTGATAACATCTAAAATCCATGATTATATTATTACAATTCCCTCATTAACTTTCCATTTAAAATTAGATTAATTTAATTATTAATCCCTTAATTTCTATAATTAATAAAATTTATAATTATCAATTAAACATTCACATATATAAATATACATATTTAAATCTTACTTCTCACATTACCATATAATTTCCTTTAAATCTAAATTTTCACATTTTCATAACAATTTAATTGTACAAATTAATGTACATTTATCTGAAATTTCTCTTATTCTTAATAAATTGTTTTTAAACAATTTATTTACTTTTCAATTACTTAAATTCAATACAATTTATCATAATCTCTGCACAGATTTAATTTACTAATTAAATCTCATCACATACCATAAACTACATAAAATAATAATTAATTTAACAACCTTGATAATTTTATCAATTAAATTCTTATTTAATTTTTATTAAAGAATTTCTGAAAATTTAGATCCTCACATTCTTCCCCCCTTAATAGGATTCCGTCATCGGAATCATGATTACTGTAATAATCATATGTATTTCATTATAACACCTTGCTATACCTTTATCTTGGTGAATAACAATTTAAATTCAAAATAATCATATTTTATCTCTTTAATATCAATAATAATCATATATTTCCTCATTATAAAAATTATTTTTCATAACTCACATGGTTAACACCATAATGGTCATAACTGTCAGAATATTTAAATTCTCAACTTAATTCATAATTCCGTTATAATATTACATTTCACAACTCTCTAGAATTGTAATTCATTTCTTGATTTACTTATTAAAATAATTTTCCATTCTCTGAAAATTTTCTTTCTTTAATCACACATAACCTTACTCAATTCGCTTATTTCATATTCTCTATATCACCTTATTGATACTTTACACATTCATCATTCTTTCCTTAATTCATATAAATCTTCTTCACATTCCATAATTCATTCCTTCATACCTTTATTATTAAACACTAGGTTTTAAATACCAACATTTGTTTAATTCATCATAATCCGTATTTGGAATTATTCCAAAAATCCTGGGTGTCACATTCACCCCTCCTTCATAAAATTTCATCCTCGAAATTTCTATGTATTAATATCTCATTCATTTGCAACTTACACATTTTCTTAGCATTCATTTCATATATCTTTCTTTTCTTCCTTTCTCATGATTATTGCACATTGCAATTTCTAATCCATCATATTTCATACTTTCTTTACTTCACAATTATTATTACTTTCACTATTACTAATAATTAAAGAATACTACCCCATCCTACCATCCAATCTTCATAAGAGTAGAAGAATTCAAAAATTTTATTTTGTGAAAACTTTCATGATATGCTGAATGAACATATATCCTGGTTTACAGTGCTTCGTTCCCCGAGTACTTTATACTGCAAACCTTGACAGTGGATCAGTTTGCCATTAAAATGATGTATATTTAATCCGTAATTTGGCACGCCAGTAGAACAATCTGTAATGCCAATGTTTCCTTATGCCAGGTGACCATTTGATCAACCTGTAATATTCTTAATCTCTTCGTTCATCTCAGCATTAGAAATCATTCAAAAGAAATTTGTTTAGTTATAACTTTCAAAGAATACGAAGTCAATACATTTCAAAATTTGTCTAGCTGAATCAATAGCTTAGACTTATATGTCTTCAACGCTTGTCTAGCCAGATCAATTAGCATAGACTTCCTTTTAACAATTTATAACCCGCAGAAATTTTTAAAACATTCTTCATGTCAAAACTCTTCAAAACGTCTAGCCGAGTCAAATGGCATTGACTTATAGTTCTGACATACTTTTATAAATCAAAATTATTCATGACTTCATGTTACCGCATCATCGTGACAGTACGTTGAGAATTCCGTCGTTAATAATTCTTACACCATACTTTATGGTGTTGAATCACCTTATGACGAAATAGTACCGCACCGTCTCAACAACACGTTGAGCATTCCGTCATTCATCACATCTACACCGGCTAAAAGGTGCATGGATGATTCTTTTGAAATACATTTTGATGTTAAAAAATATTTTTGTCTAGCCGAAACAAGTAGCATAGACACTTTTTAGATTGTTTAGAAAAATTTCATTTATATCTTTCGAAACACATTTATGCCAAATTAGCTTGAGGCCAAAAATTTTCGAAGTCTAGCAAAGCTAAAAGAGTGGGGATATCCTAAATTCCCTAAACATTCACCTTTTGCTTCTTCACTTAATTATTAAATTTATTGCTAGGACTATTATTATTCATTATATTAGAATTTCTAACTACTCCACTTTTCTATACCCCCGTATAGTTCATCAAACTTGCCACACATTATGAGTCCAGGAACTTACCACAAAAATATGAGTTTAGGAGCTTGTCCTAGCATTACGTAGTCTGAGAACAAATTAAAGACTATCCATATGCTGAGGGGCTCAAAACATACTATACGATTATGAGTCATGGACTTACCACATGCATGAGTTTTAAGAACTCGTGCCTAACTTAATATTATTTATCTATCAAAAACTGCTAGCGCGACTCTAACATTTCAATGATTATCACAATTCCCCCGCCCATACAAAGGATTGTGCAACTCAGTCACCACATGAGTCCTCAACTGAAATTTCGTACCCAAACTTTTTGCCCCCTTAACATAACATTTCTGTCATTCATATATCATCATTCTTTGAATTCTTCTTGTACTATTTCATAGTACCATATCTCTTTATAACATTAAACTATGCCTTTTCGACCATTAACAGGTCTCTCTGTTATTTCACATTTTCACTTGATCCCATCATGATCTTGCTTCACAATCTATTCCTTACTCGCTTCCCTTATCTCATGATCGTATCGTAGTACGATCCTCTTACCATTCCTAATTATGATTTCTTTCTGTACTTTTTAGATTACCTGGTCATCTTTATTGCTTGAATCAGGTGTCCCCTGATTTTCTTTGAGATTCATCTTTGAATCGTTTCCAATATTCTTTCAGATATGTTCTTAATTGAACTTATAATTTTCTTAATTTGTTTCATTCAAATCCTTCTTAACAGCTTTATCTCTTCCTTATAATCTTCTATCTTTCTGATTTCCTTAACCTTAGCCAATATCTGAGATCTGTATTTCTTAACTTACATCTTTCTCAACTTATATCTCTTCATTCTAATTCCCCCATGTTCATCAAACTGATCACGTATTTGGACTCAGGAACTTACCATAATCATATGGTTGAGGAGCTTGTCCTAGTCAGGCCATAGTCGCCCATTCGCTAAAGGGGCTCCACCATATAATCATGAGTCACGAGTTTACCATATGCTTGAGTTTTCAGAACACTCAACTAACCGTACTCCTTCCTCACTTTAGGTTATAGCCTAAGGTATCATTTTCCTAAGGGTTATAACCTCTAGCTCTGATACCAACTGTAACGACCCCGAAATTCGACCAACCTTATTACCTTAATTTCCGTATTTATGAAACATTATTTTCCTTATGTCCAAATTTCTGTCCGTTAATAAATCTTCAATCCTTTCTTTAATCCAATAATTGATTTTAAAATCAACAATTACCAAATATTTCGGTATAAATTTTTCTTTTTCTTTTAATCATTGCATTAAAATATTTGGATATCTAAAATCCTTACATTTCGATCCTAGTCCCTAGATCGCAACCTTTACTTTTTCGTTATCTCACAAATATCATAATGTTCAACATTTAAAATTTAATGTTGATTATAAATACACAATTATCCTTTGTATCATATCTCTTTAAAATACATCTTACCGTATCCACTGCCTTGAATAACCACAGCTTATAATTTAACACTATTCATCCTATCCGGATCCAACATATAAATACATACAGAACATCAATATAATTGTGACAAATTATCCACATTGGATCATAATATAAACGTTTAATAATAACTTTCACAACCTTTTAGGAAAAATCCGTCATAATCCGATATTTCTTGAAACTTATATCTTCACCTGCAAAAATGTTTATTAACCAAGTAATGAGCACAATGGCTCAGCAAATTCAACAGTTTATGCTTCACGTAGCACATACCTTATCATGCTTGGTGTGTGTCATACATCATGTGCTTGTGCTTCTACTATAGCAATATATCTCATATATATTCATATCGCTGCACAAAATACACATTGTGGTCATATTAATCACGTATCACGTAACACATAATTTGTATGCAGTTAAAACAAGAATTACATATCATAACAGTCCAACATTTAACATAAAAGGGACTGAAGAACTTGCCTGGCGTCCAGTTATTTAAATTGTTAGCTCAAACCCTTAACTCGATCAACCTATGATCATAAAATAATCAAATAATAATTATTTATCTCTTTATGATATTAATTGAATTAATTAATATCATTTATGAGCTAATTATTAATTTATATGGTTAATTATATTAACATCATCCTTCAATATATTAATATAACTTAATATCCAATGCCTTCACTATGGACAACCCGGCTCATCGGATAAAATTTTAACATATTTGGTTGTCCGGATTTTCATTAAATCATTTTCTAACTTTTAAACTCAATAGATTAATATTTAAAATATTTAAATATTAATCCTCAATATTTAATATTTTTACAAAAATATTAAATTTAATGCCCAAACATCATTTCTGTATTTTTAGTATTTTTCTATAATTTTCTATAATTTTTAAACATTTATTTCAATTAAAAATCATTTCTGAGGGCATTTTAGTAATTTTTGCGCCCATAAGGACACATCCGGCATTTTCTGGAAAGACCGGGGGCATATCCATAATTTTAGTAATCCTAGGGACATATCCGGCATTTTCTGGAAAGGCCAGGGGCATTTCCATAATTAGCCGAGGTCAGGGCACGTTCGGTATTATCTAAGAAGACTAAGGGCACGCTGGTAATTTCCAGCGTGCCGGTAGCCCGCGCAATGCGCGGCGACTGATTTTGCCGACGCCAAACGACGTCGTTTCATGTTGCTTCTTGAAGCTTCCGCGCAAGGCGCGGTACACCCTCCGACACGCCCAAAAACGGCGTCGTTTTTGGCCCTGTGACACTTTCAGCCGCGCGCAATGCGCGGCCCTGTCCAGTTTTCTTTCTTATTCCTGCACAGTATACCAGCCATGAATAATTAACCAAAAATCCAAAATTTCTTCACAATTTTTACACCATAACACATCCAAAAATCATATTATTCATAACTATTCATCCAAAAATTGTTGGGAATAATTTTCTTAATTATTTACTAATTTTCTACAAAATTATTTTATCACCAATAAATATAAAATAAATCAAATAAATTAATTTATACCTTCTAAAATACTTTCCTTGAAGCTTAAAATTCATCCTCATGATGGCTCTAATATCTTCTTTTCCCTCTTGTAGCCATGGTGGTCGATGGTGGCTAGGATGATGGTGTTCGGTTGGAGAAGGAGAGAAGTATGTTTTGTTTTATTTCTTTTCCCTTTTATTTCTTTTTCCTTCCATATATATATATATATATATATATATATATATATATATATCTAAACCATATATTTGCATGAAATGTTTTTAAATCCCTCTTAAGTCCACCGCCTCACACGCCAACCGACTTAGAAAATTCTCGGACGTTCCAAATAGCATGCAAACTTTAATTTTATACATTACGTAATTATATCGTGTAATAAATATTTTATATAATATATATAAAATATTTATTTTAATTCACTAAAAATCATAATTTGATTTATAAATAATTTTAATACCTCTTTTGAGTACTTTTCTTGACAAATTTTGTACACGCATAATGACATGCATGTACTTATATGAGGTAATTTATACCTCCAAAAATTATAAAATAATTTTCATATAACATATAAAAATTATTTTTCATAATTTTTCACTTCGTTACTTGGACAACATGTAATGTCCTAGAATTTCCACGTCTTTATTAATTAAATTATTAATTTAATTTCCAACGAGTTAGTTTTACGAGATTATTTAAATCTTTTCATGTGATTAATTAATTATGTGATGAAATAATTATGTAATTAATTACTAAAATTAATTAAAGGGGGTCACTAATATGTTATTAAATTAGTGAACAAACCCTAAAGTTTTAATATCAAAATAATTGATAAGTTTCATATTAATTAAATATTCAATTAAATTGAATATAATGAGTAAATTAAATATAATAAATTAATTAATATGATTATTAATTAATGTAAATAATGTGAAATATTAATAATAATATTTATTAGTCCATTTAGTAATTTAATACTTATGGGTTAAAATATTTAATTATTTATTCAATGTAATTATTTATTTAATCATGGATTGAATAATTAATGTGTAAATTATTAAATTAGCCCAACATGGGTCAATTAGTAGCCCAAGTGGGGAATAATAAAATTTGACAATTTAGTAGCCCAAACAATTTAATAGAAGCCCAATTGGTATTTTAAATTAAAGCCCAATGATTGGCCCACTTGGAAAATACTTAAATTAAACTATTATTTATTTAAAATGTGAAAAGTGACTTTTATTTTGGGACATGGTGATGTGCCGGCAGGAAGGAGAGGAGTGATTGTATTATTATTATTATTATTATTATTTGATTTTTCAATTATTTAATTAAAAAGGATTGCTTGTTTTATTTTTTTTTTAGTACATGAACCATGCTTCTTTTCACCAACCAAGTCATGGCTTGTTAACTTGTGTAAGTATCCAATAGCTAGCTTGTAGTGGTCAAAATTATTAGATACATTATGTGTATCTACTAATTTTTCAAGTATACTTGAAAAGTTGATAGATGTTATTTCATTTTGCTCCAAAAATCAAAAGAGAGAGTTTGAGAGCAAAATATTTTGAGAGAGAGCAAGAGAAGGAGAAGGAGTGCTAAGCTAGTTTATATCTTCAAGATTCACAACATATTTTGGGAGAAAAAGAAGAATAGCCATTAAATCAAGGTAATGGTTATTTTAAATGAAGTTTTGTTTTTAAATTAAATAAATCATCATGTTAGTATAAACATGTTAATATGGTTATTAATGTGTAGTTGTAATATTTATGCCATGCTTGAGTTTAATAGATTTGGTTTGTATTTTGGTATATTTTATATGCTAAAATATGTGTTTAATAGTGTGTAAACAAGTTTTGGAATTTATGTCCAAAAATATTTTTATAAAACTTAGGGTTGATGTTCTAATATTATAGAACATTAAATCATGAGAAAAACAAAGTTTGAATCACTTAAAATGGAGTTATACACAAAAAGTTATGATTTATGGTAGTTTATATGATGTAAATTTTTTTATAAAAAATAATGATATTAAATCATGAAAAATTAATTTTTCATGTTATAAATTAATATAAGGTGATTGGTAATTTTTTGGATTTTTATTGAGGATTTAAAGCTTACTTGATGGTATATTTTTATTTAAAATGAGTATGTCGGACACTGTTCACATTCTGCTAAGAAAAAAAAAAAAAAGTTCGCGCAATGCGCGCAAGGTTACTGGCTGAAACGAGCGGATCCAAACGACGTCGTTTGGCGTCGGAAACGTTACTTCGCGCGCGTACGCGCGGAGGCAAATACCGGCTTCTCAAAACGGCACCGTTTTGGGCCGTTCATTCCGAAGGCGCGCGCAATGCGCGGAAGAAGATTTTCGTGAATTTACGATACTGCCCCTCCGTGTTTTTTTTGGCAGAATTACCATTCTGCCATCGGTTCAGTTTTTGAATTATTTACGGAAATGCCATTCGGATTAAATTTAAATATTTAAAAACTAATTTAAAATTATAACAAAAATAATAATAATTCAAAAATAATATTGGGGAGGATATTTTTCATTAAGTTTAATATTTAAATATTTTAAATATTAATCTAGTTAGCTAAACCATGGTTAAGTTAAATAAATTTATTATTTATTTATTATTTTAAATGTTAATAATAAATAAAGATGATAAATTAGCAATTATTATTTAATGCCTATTAAATAATATTTAAAGAGAGATAAAATTTATAAATCAATTATTTATTATTTAAATATTATTAAATAATAAATAAGGATAATTAAATAATTAATTATTATTTAATTAACATTAAATATCGATTAATGGAAATTAAATTATTAGAGTAATAATTTATTATTTAATTAAAATAATAAATAAGAATGATTTGATTATTATTTAACCTTAAATAATAATTAAAATTAATTAAATAATTAATTATTATTTAATTGACATTAAATAATAATTAAAGGGGATTAAGATTAGTAAACTATTATTTAATTTCCTTAATTAAATAATAAGTAAGGTTAATTACTTAGTTAATTATTGGTTGATTAACATTAAATTAAAGAAGGTTAAAATTAAGTTAATAATTATTTATTATTTAATTATAATTAAATAATAAGTAAGTACAATTAGTTATTATTTATTAATAACTAGAGTTAATTAATTAATTTCTATTTAATCAATATTAAATAGTAATTAAAAAGAGATTGAGTTAATAAAATAAATTGAATTTAATTAAACAATTATAATAAGTTGTTTAAAGGTTTAATAAGTGTCCAACACTTAAGAAAAATATTTTCTAACTTATTAAATTATTAACCTAAAATGATTAAGTGTCTATAAGGTTAATAATATTGTTTTGACTACTGTAAATTATGTGTTAGTACTTATGTGTGGTAAATAAGTTCGTTATTTAAGCGTATAGTTATGCAAATACGCCGTACTAATTATTAGACCGACTTTATTAATGTTAGGTCTTTCAAAGCCAGTTAGTTAAAGCTAGACAATTATTGTAGCTGAGCAAACATGCAAGTTCTCTAACCCTACTCAATTATTATCGTTGAACAAGTTTCCATACTTGTATTTATTATTAAAGCTTGAAGTGGTTTAATTATTTAAAATTATTCCACATCCATATTGTTTATACAATCGCACTTAGGGCATTTGAAGCTTGTTAGTTCTTGATTCATGAACTGTATTAAAAATGTCTGAAGCTAATAATTCAGCTAGACATTGCGTTTCTAAATTCAATAACTTGAATACTTTTAAAAGCTTATCCAAACCATTGTTGGGTGCGGATTTCTTATATTAAGTCTGAGAATTGAACAACCCTAAATTAGGGGATTTTGTGTCGGAAAACCGACTTTGGGCGCCAGTAACTAAATGTAATGCATATACAGCGGGTTGAATAGGCTGATCCCCTTGAAAACCAAACAACTCAAAGGGTCAGATGAAACTCTATTATACCCTAGTTAGTTCAGGGTCCTTAGTGACCACTCAGCATTTTAAGATTCAAATATTCTGCTTATTAAAATTTGAATCCTGTTTCATTCACAATTGTTATATCTATTGTTGAATCATTGATGATATTTCTCATTCATTCATGATATATTAAATCTATATGATTGTTCCAAACTTGCTGAGCAAACTAGTTGCTCATTCTTGCTATATCATGAACCATTTTTCAGATAATCCTGATTGCTCAAAGAAGGATAAGGGAAAAGGAAATGCCAGAGCTTAAGTAGTTTATGCATGCTAATTAGATGCTTAAATTTGTGTTTACTGTTGTTAAACCTTTTGTAATTCCTTGTGATAGGAACTGTTATTATGTTAAGGTTGATAGACCCTGGTATTGTAACCTTTTGGAAGGGAACCAATATGTATTATTCCGCGATATTTAAATGCAATGTATGTATTTAATTGTTAGTAATGTGTTGAATAGTGAGAACCAAACTCAAGGTTATGGAACCCGGATTTGGGGTCGTCACAGGTTGGTATCAGAGTTGTAGGTTAGAAACGTTAGGATTTGCGAAACCTAAGTTATAACCTTAGTATTAAACTCATATCGAGTGTATTAGGAGATGAATCGGGGAGATGTTTATTTTATTCCGCATCAGTATATTATGTTGTTTGGGGATAAATGATAGTATGATGACGTGAGCACCAAGTTCGAGTTATTAGTATCTGAATTTGGGGGTGTCAGAAGACATCACCATAAACTCGTAATGACCATAACGAGTCCTAAATGTTGTCTTATGTACATCTTCAGCCCTCACCTTCAACATTTGATAACCACTTCTGAAGTCTATCTTTGAAAAATACTTTGCTCCTCGTAGTTGACCAAACAAATCATCGATCCTCGGCAATGGATACTTCTTCTTAATTGTTACTTTGTTCAACTCCCGGTAGTCGATACAAAGCCTTAACGATCCATCCTTCTTCTTTACAAATAATATTAGTGCTCTCCAAGGAGACACACTTGGTTGTATATACTTCTTATCTAACAGCTCCTGTAGTTGAACCACCAACTCTATTAATTCAACTAGAACTATCTTGTATGGGGCATTCGAAACTGACGTCATTCCCAGAACAAGGTCTATTACAAATTCATTCTCCTTGTCCGGCGAAAGACCTAACAATTCATCTAGAAATACGTTCGCATAATTCTTTACCACTAGTATTTGATCCATTTTTGATCCCACCCTCTGTGAATTTACCACATGAGCCAAATATCTCATACACGCTTTCCTTAACAGGTTTTTGGCCTACATCATTGTTAGACAACAATATTGCCTAGGTAATTTGCTACCATAAAATACTACCTTAGACTTAGCAGGAGTCTAAAGGTTCACACATTTCTTTTGGCAGTCAATCACCGCCCTATGGTTATATAACCAATCCATTTCAAGTATTACATCAAACTCTCCTAACCGAATAGGAATTAAATCAACTGTTAACTAATGCCCTCTTATTGTTAAACAGTAATCCTGATGAATATTCTCCACCTGAATTACTTCTTTGTTTGCTACTTCAATATTTAACACACTTTCTAATTTTACTTGGGGTGAATTGAATCTCTTTGAAAATTCGTCAAACACAAAGGAGTAGGTAGCACTCGAATCAAATAATACATAAGCGTTTATATTATTGATAGGAATGATACCTGACACCACGTCTTTTGATGCCATCGCATCCTGCACTGTCATATTGAAGGTGTGTGTTATTGATCTCCCTAGCTGAGTAGGTCCACCAATTGCCAACTTCCCACTGGTATTTCCTTTACTTCCACGTCCCCCATCAACTTTCTTCTTTGGATAATCTTTAATTTGATTCCCTAATTCTCCAAAATTGAAACATCCTTTTGTTTATCTTCAGAATTGGACAGTTCGGTGCAATGTGCCCTTCTTGACCACACCTAAAACAGACATTCTTTCCCTACAGACATATTCCCAAGTGTCTTTTTCCACAAGTGGCAAACAATTCTACTTTCTTCTTTTGTTCTCCTTGTTTTTTACTAAAGGGGTTGTTGTTGTTGTTCAATTTTTGTTTATTAGAATTGTTTCCCCCACACTTTCTTCTCTATTGGCCCCATCATCTCTCTTGCCACGATGTTCTTGTTTATACTTGGTCAAGGCGTCACTGCCTTCTTCAGCTAGAATAGCTTTCTCCAATACTGGGGTAAAGGTCCCAATCTGAAACATTAAAACCTTGCTTTAAATACATGGCTTTAATCTGCGTTCAAACCATTTCGCTTTTTGATGTTCTGTGCCCACCAGATGTGGAACAAATCTTACCAACTCGTTGAATTTAGCCGTATACTCGGCCGCCGTCATGTTTCCTTGTTTTAATTCTAGGAATTGCACCTCCATCATATCCTGTGTTATAAGTGGAAAATAAGTCTCAAAGAACATCTCTTTGAATCTTTCCCATGATGCAGCTCCCGTTCCCAATCTTCCTTTGTTAACTCCCTACCAATAGTTAGCTTCATTTTAAGCATGAACATAGCAAAGGTAGTCTTTTGCTCTTCTGTCGCGTTAGCCACATTGAACACCTTCTCCATTTCAATTACCTAGTTCTAGGTCTCTATCGGATTCATAGTCTCCTTAAATTTTGGGGGTCCTATTGCTTTAAAATCCTTGAATGTAGTAATATGACCTGCTACCGGTTGATCACCCGTGTGATTAACATTTCTATTATGGAAAGCTCCCATCAACAAGTCAACAAATTGCTGTATGGGATTAACTGGCTCCTCTGGAGTATTTACCGATTCCTTTGGTAGAGGTTGACCGTTCTATCTTAGTCTAGGCATCATTTCTATTTAACAATTTATGTAATAATTATTATTTTATCATTCACATATAACATTCTCATGTACATTAAACACATAGCCATTTCAAAACACATTTAATAACTGAGTTTATATTCATACGCAAATTGACTCCTAGCACCTTACATCACATTTAGTATATTGCTATAAACTTTTCTATCCCTTAGACTACAAAAGTCAGGATTCACATTTCATAACTCTAAACAATAAACTAGAACTTCCCTCCTTAGAACAAAAGAGGTTACACAATACAATATATCCCTTTTATAACAAAACTAGAGATTTACATTACATACACATATAGACATATACAACTTTATACATCTATTACTTCCTTTTCATCTCTAAGTTCTTGGACTTTCTGTTCTTCATGTCTCAATTTATTTCCCAACTCTATATTTCTATTGACCAACACCTGCACCGCTGACTCATTTTGTTCAATAGTTATCTGTCGTTCTGCTACCTGAGCCTCTAATTCTAGAATTATGTCTACAAATTCACTGTTCTATTGTAGTAGACCAGTTACTCATTCTTGGTCAGCCTCCCTTTGCTCGGATGACACATTCTCCAATAATGCCCCCATCAAAGTCTCCTTCCAACTCGTCCGGGTCTTCTTTATACCCATTGTCCTCAGCTGGTACTATTGTCACAACTGGTACAATAGTTATCACATTCACTTGAATGTTCCGACATTCCTCCTCTATTGTCCAACTGGATTTTCCAATCTCTAGCATACTATATAAAATCACAAGAATAATTATTTAATTTAATGTAAAAAACATTCTTACCTCTATTACACATAACACATAACGCATATTATGAATTTTTTTAACTTTAACAATTTCCACCTTCGCCTCCTAAGACTCTAAATGACTTTCATTATATTTCTTACGGTCATATTCCTAAGGTTTTTCCCACCTAAGGTTTATAACCTATTAGCTCTAATACTAACATGTGACTCCCCCAAATCCGGGTCCCTTGAACCATGGACACAGTTCTCACGATATTATTCTACCATTTGATCCCAACCATTTATTTCTGAATAACATAACTTAATTTACAATATTACACAACTATTCCAGGTTTATAGACCTTTATGCTTTATAAAACATTTACAACTGACATATTACAAAAACATTATATTTACAACAGTCCCATAGCTGCACAATATTGCTTGCTGGCCTTTCCCTTTCCTTTAATTGTCCCTGACCCCTCTGCATGTTCGGGTTTAGCTGAAATATCATGATAAAGCAAGAATGAGTATAAAATAGCTCAACAAGTACATAAACAAGTATTGACATAATATTTTAAAAAAATGAAAGAAAATCTTTTACAATAAGGTTAAACCATTAAAGGGTTCTGTGAAGAACTTGAGAACATAACACAAAGATTTGCATGATTAACTTGAAACATAACTTTTACTTGTTGTACGGTCACAAGACCAAGAACTCATTAAGAACAATATGCATCATAAAGACTGATACTGCCCAATTCAGTCATAAGACTACATTTCATTTAAGATGTGTACTCTAAGTGATCAGCCTATTGTACTTTTATATTATACACAACATAAATATTTATAGATGCAACCACGCCATGGGATTTATATTCCCTTTTTTACCTTTATCCCTTTTGTTCATCAGGGTTATTCTGTTACAACATTTTCATATATTTTGCGCCATAACAATATGGATTGGAGAACATAATAATAAATATCTGAATTCAAAAAGAATTACCACATATGTCTAGCCGGATCAAAATTGGCATCGACCTTTCTCAAAACAGTTCAATAATGAGTGAACTTCAAAGTGATTTATAGATATACATACCATATATTTCTGTTCAAGGAACTATAAAAGTGAGTTCGAATAGAACACTTCCCTTTGTTCTTGTTTACGTTTAGCGTTAATATCTTATCTCATTTATGTCCTACATAACCATAATATTGGTCCGTGCATGAGAGATATACATTTGCATGCTTTACCTTACCATACAAGCTACCACTTACCTTTACATAAACCTTAACACATAACACATTATTCGTTTATATCTTAATATTTACCACATTGATCATTTTAATCAATTTATGGCTTATGACATATGTCTCTATCATATAATATTAAAATATTTTATTTTGGATTAAAATAATTTTTTTATATAAAAAACAGGACATCTCACCCCGACAAAGTGTTTGTATTAAACACTTCGTTAGCCGTGAGATCCTTGCAGTTAAACTTTGCCTCGGCACCGACTGGTCTCGCCATCAGCGAACTCTTCTCAATCGCACTGCGCCCCGACGCAGTGTGTAGTTCAAAACATCTAGTCTCGAGCGTAGTGCTGCAAAATTGGAAAAAAAAAATTCATTCCAATTTCCATTTTATTTTTGGCCCTTTTTTACAAAACTTGATCCCAACACATGATTTAACATATATGACTTGCATAGGCCTTCAAAAACATTAAAAGTTTTGAAACTACCCTATTTTTTCAAAAACTTCATTTTAGGTGCCAGCAAACAGTTTTAAACGTTTAAAATTTACTTTTATCGCCATAAACACCAAATGACTACCAATTCGACACGAACACGTGTATTTACATAAAACTTAGTTGTTTAGCTTCATTTTACCTTTAATTATACAAAATGGCCAAAAATTGACCTTTGGCAGAATTTTGCCAACTTACAAAATCTACCCTTAAACTCGTACTTCAGTTCTTAAACTCTATACACCATATACATTAACACAATATTATTTTCTCACTTAGTATGATCACACAACATCTATATGCACCTTCAAAAGCATGTTACATATTATGATTTGGTTTACATGTAAAACATAACCTAATATTGTAATTTTCCTACACAAGTTATACATTCCAACCATTAATGAACTTATTATGCTATCTAGCAAGAAATTACACATGTTTATAACATAATCATACTTTGAATCTAGGGTTTTATCAAAACTATCAACATATAGCACATGATCCTCTTCAAATCATGTTTTCTAGCCATAAACACATGTATACATATACCTACCGCCTTTGTAGTACAACAATAAAGCTTAGGGTTTCATCATATATCACTCATAAATCATATAAATCACACTTTTGATCATAAATACATGCATGACTACCTATAAACTTGCATTTAAACACATAAATGAAGAATTTTAGAGCAAGAACACTTTTACACATTCTGTGTGTTCTTCTTCTCCTTGCTATGGAGCTTATAAGAGTTGAATGGTCCACTTTGATGGCTAAATTCCCTACTCTTGCTCACTTTTCATGAAATCTCTCAACTTCCTAGCAAAACCCTAGCTCTTCCTTCTTCCTCTCTTTAAGAACTCTCGCTTAGGAACTTGGAAATGAAAAAAAAAAGATATCTTAGCTTATACTTAGAAAATATATACATACATAATTTGTATGTATTGCTCCAACAACTAACCATGCTTAGTTAACCTAAACCATGCCTAGTTAGGGTCATTCAAGTCAATTCCCATTCTTAGGACACCAAGGTCATTGTCTAAGTTGCCAAGGATACTTTGGTCAATAGCCAAAAATACTGGACAATTTTTAATTTAATTAATTCCTTCATGCTTATTTTTGATTCATTCCAAGTCCTTTTTAATCCAAATTAAATACACTTAACTTAAAATTTATTCTATAATCAAATAATACATAACTTGCTTATCCCAAAACACTTGTCATAGTTCAAATTTTTAATTTCATCATTTATTTATAATATTTACAATATACACAAAATTACATATCATTACAACTATAGTGACAATCATTAAAATCTTGTGTCGCGTTATTCATTACATGTATGGTGAAAATGTGATTCTTTCCTCATGTGTATATCTAATAGTTTGAGAATGTTAAGCTTAGGAGCGCGTTCTTAAAACTCATACTTATGGTAAGTTCGTGACTCATAATCGTATGATATGTTTTTGAGCCCCTCAGCATATGGACAATCCGTGATTTGTTCTTAGACTACATATTGCTAGGACAAGTTCCTAAACTCATAATGTGTGGTAAGTTTGATGAATAGTGGGAGGTACGGATTTGAGGAATGTCACATATAGAGATTTAAGAGTTCTCATTGATTTGAGAATATTAATAGGATCGATGATTAATAGAGTTATTAAGTTGGAAAAGGATATGGAGGAAAAATTATAGATGTTTAAGGTTATAGAATATATCAAATGAACTAGCTATACTAGACTTTGAAATTCTTAAAATAGTGTCGAATTCGCACTTGTGTACCTTCGAAAAGACAAATAATTTTTTTTTGTTTTATCAACAAGGCGCGGTAACTTGGGGTGTGGAGACAACACATCGTTACCTGTCGTGATATGATAAAACCTCAAATGATTCTCTATATTTTGAAATGTTTAAAGAAGAGTCTATGTAAATTATTTTGGTTAGATAAATAAATTTAAAAATATCAAAATGTATTT
The DNA here is from genome assembly GCA_947179155.2 of Hedera helix. Taxonomy (NCBI): domain Eukaryota; kingdom Viridiplantae; phylum Streptophyta; class Magnoliopsida; order Apiales; family Araliaceae; genus Hedera; species Hedera helix. Next base: position 24,704,573 of record OX359276.1, on the reverse strand, counting down.
ATTAAATCATCCCTCCCCATTAAAGCCATGATAGGGAGATGAAAAATGACAAAATCCTTAACACACTGTTGCAATGGTGCGGTATCATGAAGTCCTAAGAAAGTAAATTTTTGTTATTTTAAACATCTAAAATGATTTTCAGTTCATAATATATGAACAGTTTGATGATACAAGCCTAAGTCATTTGTTCCAGCTAGATCAATTGAATTGTAAGTTATTAAAATTATATAATTTCTTTGAAGCTAGTCAAACCCAAATTATTGTGGTACAAAATTTTGTATTAAGTCTGAGATGAACAGTTCTCGGAATAGGGACATTTTGAGAAATCCTCTTTGTGGTGGGATATGTCACAGGGACATTGTGAGAAATCCTCTTTGTTGTGGGATGTCATAGCGATATTATGAGAAATCCTCTTTGTGGTGGGGATATGTCACCCATCTTTGTATATTGTAATTGATATGATTACTAATATTTGAAATAGATGTTCATGGTCTTAATGACCCCTCAGTATAGTATGAAAGTTTTAATAAATATTTTGATTTTAAATTTATTCTTTTGCAAGACATTCCAATAATCTGGAATTATAAGTTTAGAAGTATAAACTTCCTAGAGAAGTGCGGTCATAAAATCAAATGATCGAAGAGAGATCCTTAGAGAAGGAAAGATGAGGGTAGTTAGCAAAATGATAAAAAATTAAATATGATTAATTAATGGTTAATGTGTAACCTAATCATGTTGAATAGAATGAGTAGAGATATGTATGCTATAATTTTGAGGACGAAATTCTTATAAGTAGGGGTGAATGTGATATCTAGTATATTTATAAGATTCATAACATAATCAAATACAAATAAAGGGTGAAATGCAAAACCTAGAGTGGAGAAAAGAAGTTTGTAGATGAATAATTAAACATATAACCTAATTTATGTGTTATGAATTAAATGTGAGTAATCATGAGCTATGAGAAATAAAACATAGAGTCGATTAATATGAATATTGTGTGGTATATTAAGATCTAGGTATTTATACAACGTGTAAATATAAAATCACTATTCATGAATACGAAATGAAATATGAGGAAGAAACTTTTCATAAATGGAAGGTTTAAGAACTTTCCATAAATGAAAAGTTTTCATAAAAGGAAAGTCTAGAGAAAATGAGAGATGATCATTTTGCCCTAGAATATTTTGTAATGACTTTGAAATCCTAATAATCACCTAGTTGGTGAGGAGTATTGACAAGTTTGTCTTTGGGGTGAAATTTGATGAAATTGGCCCAAATCCTAACACATAAACTGTTTAGGGCCAAATTGGTGTAGTTTGTATTGGCTGGCCCAATATAAATTAACTAGAGGCCCCATAGAAAATATATAAAAGTCCAATAATGAAATTAATATAAGTCCAATGTTCAAATACTAACAAGGTTTGTAGAGAATTATTGTGGCACAAGCTATTAAACTAGTAAGCCTAATAAAATATAAGTGTTGTGACGCCCCGAGATCCCGACCTTCCTTAATTATATCCGATTATCTCTGGATAACATAACCATTAACTTTAAATCCATATTAACAGGAATCTCGTACGTTAAAACTTAATTTTTAACCTTTATAATCTTTAGTTAACTATAATGTGGTCCTTTTTTTGTAACTCACATTCCTTTCTTGTCTCAGGATCGCAACGTGTACTTACCCTTCATTAAACTTAGGTCAAACATTAATAATTTGTGACCTAGTCTATTACCATTTCATAATCATATATATGTATTATGATTTACATAACTTGAAAATAAAAATTCGCAATGAACTAGTTATATATGGCCCTATTTATATATACCTGTTTCTGCTCAAAAATATCTTTTTACATATCTCTGTACCATACATACAAGTTTATCACATGTATCATTTTTTCATGGATAATACATAAATACACTTTTCATTCTCTAATCATACAAATCGTATACATTCGTTTTTATCTTCTAGATTTAACAATTAAAACCAAACTGGTACATAATTGCTTCTATACAACTTTACATATATCAAATATCCTCTATGCTTATCTAGGCATTCACGTTCCTTTACCTTAGCTGCACCGGAACCTCCGGCCTTTTTGTATTTTACCTGAAATGTTAGTTCATAGAAAGGGTGAGCATAAAGCTCAGCAAGTAATTCAGATAACACCTTTCATGCTTACAGTTTATAATATGCGTCATGCATTCTTCAACTTAACATGCTACGCTTAATGTCACATAATTCATTTAACAATTAATTCACGTAATTGCACATAAGCACATTTTGAACTTCTTTACTATCACATAGTTCACTTAGAACAACAGTAAATTTAGTCTGAAAACTTGCCTGGTTAGCATTTATTTAATTTAATCTTTTATCGCCTCGCTTGGTCGTTCTATCCTTCCTCGCCTCGGTTGCTAATCCAAACCTTATCTGCCAATACATAACTTGTTCCTCAATATTGAATCATAAAACTTTATAATCGTAGTTAAACTTAACTCATAATTACTCGACCATTCGTCTCTAATCATATCACATGTGATGTATTAAACCTTATGTAGGTTAATAATATATCATACCTCGTTCCCGACCTTTTTTGTAACTTATATCGTGCGTTGGCTTAGCTTTAGGCATGTTATGTTATGCCATTCATCATTTCATTGTACTTTAACACCCTTTACATTGACCATTTTTTTTTTTATCAATTATAGAGTTTATATAATTTGTTTATATCATCCCATATCAAAATATAGCTTTTTGGAAGCTTAAAAAAAATTCAAATGCACTGAAACTTCGCCCCGACGCCGTCAGACTTCACTGGCCGCGAAATCTCCTCGGCCATGAACAGTAACATTGCGCCCGGCTAGATGTTTAGAACAAAACATCTATCCCCCGCCAAGTGTTCAGAAATTTCTGATTTTTGCCCTACCTTTACCGATTTTTAATTTCTTCATCTTACATCTAATTAAGCTCAAATTTAGACCACATCTAGACCTTTCTACCTAGTATTATACAAAAACACTACTTGACTCATTTGGATTCTCAAAAATAGAGATACACTAGCCCTTAGGAGGGCTGTTCAACACAATTCTAGACTTAGAATTTTTTTCAACTTCAAAACCAACTTTTTACCAACTTTGTGATTTTTTTGCCAAAAGCTTTAAAACTTCATTATAACACTTGACATAGTTCACTTAGGTCATATATGACATGTCTAAACTTTTAAAACCAAAAAATTTCGCACGAGGCGATAATTGTCCGTTAAAATCCATTTCGAATCGAAATGATCGATTTTGATCGTTTGAATCACTTTTTTGCTCAAATTTGAATCCATTGATTACCAAAATCAACTCTAACATGTGTATTATCATAAAAATTAAGTGTTTGGTCTCATTTCACCTTTAATTCCTCAAAATTGCCAAAAATCACACTTTTGTGCCATTTTTAATAACTTTTTCAAACTTTAGATTTTCAAAACTTAAACTCTCTTGACAATTCAATCTCAACACACCACATAAGCAATCATATACACGTTTAACAACCTTGTAAGTCCACATAGCTTCTAACTGCATATTCTAATGCACTTTACAGATTACAAATTGATTTACATAAGAAATATAGCCTAATATTCAAACTTTTCATACCAAATCGGACTTTTCAACCATCAAAGCCTCTAGCTTACCATTTAGCACAATAATTTACTTGCATCAAACATAATTAGCCTTTCAAACTAGGTTTTCATCAAAACCATCAACTTATTATACATAATCATATCTTAAATCATAATTTTTAGTCTTAAACATGAACTTGAATAACATAACATCTTTGTTCTACCACTTTAGAACTTAGGGTTTCATGATTACTCACATATAAAGCATGCAACTTACATAACTCACAAAATCAAGCCATGTACCCCAAAGATACATGCATGGCTATTATTATTCTTGAACTTAATCACATAAACTCAAACTTTCAAAGCTTAAACATCATTATACCTTCTTGGATGTCCAACTTCTTTACATACATAGCTTCCTCGTGAAGAGTTCTTCCTCTTTTCTTCTTGCTTCTTGATCATTTAAGCACTCTAGCTTCCTTGATTTCAAGTTTCTTCCATAGCTTTCATGGTTTCTACTCTTTTCTCTCTCTCAGGGCTGTTATCTCTCTTCTTTTCTAGCAAAATGAAATAAAATGAGGGCTCTTGCTTACTTTGGATCAATATATAAGACTTAACTAAACTTGGTTAAGCAAATAACCATGGTTAACACTTCCAAGGGCGTTTTGGTCATTTCCTGTAATAAGTGAGGGGCATTTTTGTTATTTTACCACTTGGGACACATAAGTCAGTACTTAATTTATCAAGGGTATTTGGTCATTTTACCCTTTAGGACATAATGATCATTAACTAATTTGCGGATGGGGCATTTTGGTCAAAAGCCATAATAGCTAGATTTCCATTTTTCTTAAAATTTTCATATAATGTACTCCTTATACATTCCTTTCAATAATTAATTTCATGCGCCTTTAAATTGATTCTTCTTCCGATCGACCAACTAGGTCATCCATTTTTCGTTGTGTTACGTTCACGTGGTGTCTTTCTATAGCTCAATTAGCCCTTTAATCGTTTTTTTGACCAAATAACTTTTATTAACCATGAAATACATTTCTCGTTCCTTATGACCCTTCTTGGTTCCAAATTCCATTCACTTCATTTTTCGATATCTCAATTAATCATAATACTCATCTTTTCCACAAATCGCTTCCTCGTGAAGCAAACCTCAACCGGATTACCAAAATCCATCGTCCTTTATCCTTTTTAAACCCATATAACTATTTACGACTTTTAAGTTCCTTTACTTGTTTAATTAATATACACATATGCCAATTTAATCATCAGTACATAGAATTTCCTTTGTACTCAATCTCAGGGGTATTACCTTCCCTTCTTACACGTCGTATAACTATAAACCTCATTTAAATCAATAATATCAATTCCTTAACAATTAGATATAATCACGTATCACACACTTAATATTCCATAATTCCTTAATAACCGATTAGATCATACAGTTTCTTCTTCACTGTACATATGTACATACCTTAACTTGTCATTTTCATATCTTCTAAACTTTAGCTTATCTTTTTATATTCGATCACAATATATTTTCACATAATCAATTTATTACCGACTGACACAACATCGTGTCTAACAATAATTTTCTTCAAATTGCCTTAATATAGGCATTACAATCAATTCATTCATCCTTAATCCATTATACTACCATTTAATTCTCAAAATTCATTTTCATTATAATTCCTTCATAAATTATACATATCTCAATTCTCTCATGCACTTTAAATAGCTAGCTAATCCTTATACGTTTTTTAGACTCTTATTCATATCAAGAGTCCTTATGTACCATTTCAATCACATAGGTCCCTCTCTATCTTATCAACCTCACATGTCACATCTATCACATAATAATTCACATTAATTATTTATCATTATACTATATCTTTCAAATCTAGGTTTATCACATAACCTTTGTTTAATTCCGAATAATCCTCATTTGAAATTCTTATAAAATCCTGGGGTGTCACATTCACCCCTCCTTCAAAAAAAAATTCGTCCTCGAAATTGCTGTGTACTCAACTCTTGCTCAATTGCAATATACATATTTCTTTGCATTCATTTCATCTTAACTAGGTTTTCAACTAATATTTACATTCTCTTCTCTCTCTACCCGTCCTACCCCTTTCTAACATTCATTCCTAAAGATTGGAATGTCTTTCAGGAATCTTCACAATTATTCAATAACTGTGAAACAGCATGAATAAACAAGAACAGATTTTTCCATAAAACTTTTTCTTTCCAAAACATAACTTTTGCTTTTAAGACATAACTTTTTCTTTTCAAAACAAAACTTTTGTTGTTCTTTTTGCTGAGGGGTCACAAAAACCAATGAACTCCTTAAGAATATTGGCAATCATAAAGACTGCGAAAATCCACGGGTTAAAAAGACCAGGAATATAAGTTCACTATAACGACCCCGAAATTCGACCCACTTTATTCCCTTAAATCTTGTATTTAATAAACATTATTTTCATTACGTCCAAATTTCGGTCCGTTCATAAATCTTTCATCACCTAAATTGATCCATTATTTAATTTCAATATCATCAATTACCAAATTTTCGGTATAAATTTTTCCTTTTCTCAATTCAGTCATTGTATTAAAATATTTGGATATTTAAAATCCTTACATTTCGATCCTAGTCCCATGGATTGCAACCTTTACTTTTTCTTTCTCTCACTTGTATCATAAAGCTCGGCATTCAAATTTTAATACCATTCATATCTATACAAATATTCCTTGTATCATCATTCATAGATTAAACATATAATAATTTCTAGCGCAACCATTATCTTGAACAATCACAGTTCAAAATTTAACTTTACTTATCCTGTCTGGATTCGACATATATGTACATATGAAACATCATTATAAACTTAACACATGTATCCACATTGAATGGAAAATATAACAAAACGTTTCCCACCTTCTAGACAATTCATCTCTAACAATTAATCTGATATTCTTGCAATTTATTTCTTTCCTGGAAAAATGTTTATTAAGCAAGTAATGAGCACAACGGCTCAGCAACTTCAACAGTTATACTTCATGTAGCACATACCTTATCATGCTTGGTGTGTGTCATACATCATGTGCTTGTGCTTCTACTATAATAATATTTCTCATATATATTCATATTATTGCACAAAGTACACATTGTGGTCATATTAAACACGTATCACATATCACATAATTTGTATGCATTTAAAACAAGAATTGCATATCATAATAGTTCAACATTTAACATAAAAGGGATTGAAGAACTTGCCTGGCGTCCAGTTATTTAAATTGTTAGCTCAAACCCTTAACTCGATCAACCTATGATCATAAAATAATTAAATAATAATTATTTAACTCCTTATGATATTAATTTACTTAATTAATATCATCTCTGAGCCAATTATTAATTTATATGGTTAATTATATTAACCTCATCCCTTAATAAATTAATTTAACTTAATAACCAATGCCTTCACTATGGACAACCCGACTTATCGGATAAATTTTAGCTTATTCGGTTGTCCAAATTTTTATTTATTCACTTTCTAACCTTTAAACTTAATGGATTAATATATAAATATTAATCCCCAATATTTAATATTTTTACAAAAATATTAAATTAAATGCTCAAACATCATTTCTATATTTTTAGTATTTTTCTATAATTTTCTATGATTTTTAAACAATTTTTAAACATTTATTTCAATTAAAATTAATTTCTGAAGGCAATATGGTAATTTTCGTAACTCTAGGGGCATATCCGGTATTTCCCGGAAAGATTGAGGGCATAATCGTAATTTTCATTGCTTCCAGGACACGGATGGTATTTCTAGAACAGCTGAAGGGCACGACCGTAATTTTACAGGGCCAGGGGACACGGTCGGTATTAACCGAAAAGAGCAGGGGCACACTGGTAATTTCCAGCGTGTCGTCGGTCGGCCGCGCAATGCGCGATGACTGTTTCTGCTGACACCCAAAACGACGTCGTTTCTCAGCCGTTCCAGAAATTTCCTCCGCGCAGTGCGCGACTCCCCCTTCTGCGTGCCAAAAACGACGTCGTTTTTGGCCCGCGCTACTGAACTGTCGCACAATGCGTGGACAGTTCCCAGATTTCTTCCTTTTTCTCCCTCACAACAGTGCATCAACTTTCAATTTTTCCTCCATTTTTGCTCCAAAATTTCATAATAAACTACTCCAAAAATCACATAATTTATACATATACATCTATAAATTATTTAGAATAACAATTCTAATTATTTACTAATTTTTCATAAAATTAACTTAACGCCATAAATACATAATTAAATCAAATAAATTGATTTATACCTTCTTAAAGCTAAAAATCCTTCTTATAAAGCTTGTCCATGGCACCAATATTTCTTTCCTTCCCGGTGATGGTGTTTTCCGGTGGTGGTGGTAGTTTCGGATGGAACAAATAAAGAGGGAGAGTATGGTTTTTATGTGTTTGGCTTTTTCTTCCTTTTATTCCTTCTTTCTTTTCTCTTTTTAAATCATACTTGTGAGTTATTTTCTAAAATCCCTCAAGTCCACCGCCATGATCATTCTCGAAAATTCCCAAAAATTCAAGCATACAATTTAATTAATTACATTACGTAATTATTACGTGTAATAAATATTTTATATAATGTATATAAAATATTTATTTCAATTCACTAAAAATCATAATTTGATTTATAAATAATATTGACACTCTTTTGGGTACTTTGTTTGACAAATTTTGTACACGCATAACGCCATGCATACAATTATTTGAGGTAATTTATACCTCCAAAAATCATAAAATAATTCATATAACATATAAAAATTATTTTTCATAATTTTTCACTTCGTTACTTGGACAACATGTTACATTAACATGTTCACGTTTCCGAAATATTATCTTTCATAAAAGTCATAATAATTTAATTATGCATAAACATAATTTTTAATAACTTAAAACATTCATTTTTCTTATTTATTATTCAATTTCTTTAATATTCACATTAACTTTTCTTATATAAATTATATAATTTAATATTATATAATTTATATAATTACATTATTCCTTTTTAAATAATTTTCATTTTACACAAATACAACTTATAAAATTTTCTTCTACCCTTAATTAATTTTATTCTCTTATATAAATTATATAATTATTCTTATATAATTTATATAATTATTATTTTCTTCATACAACATTTTAATTTTCTTATATAAATTATATAATTATTATTATTTAATTTATATAATTACATTTCTTCTCAATTAATTTCTAAACTTCCTCCATAATTCATAATTAATTTAAAATTAATAATTACAATTTTTACTAACTTCCTCATTAACTTTTCATAAATTTTCGGATTAATTTAATTATTAATCCCTTAATTTTCATAACATTTATAATTATAACAATTAAACATAAACACACACACACACACACACACACACACACACACACACACAGATATATATATATATATATATATATATATATATATATATATATATATATATATATATATATATATATATAATTCATATTCTTTCATTTCCATATATCCTCATTTAAAACATAATTTCTGCACTTCTATAATAATTTAATTGTACAATTTATTGTACGTTTATATGAAATTTCTTTAATTTCATACCATTCATCATGATCTCTGTACAGATTTAATTTACTAATTAAATCTCATCCCATACATTAAATCACATAAATAATAATTAATCTACATAACCTTGATAATTTTTATCAATTAAATTCTCATTTAATATTATTAAATAATTCCGAAAATTCGGATCCTCACATTCACGACGCAACCACGCCACTCAGTGTCTTTTGGCCCTTTGGTTCGCTAGGTGATCAGACTATCGTACCCTGTTCTGTTGAGCACAACATTTTTTCTTTTCTTTTGGGTTGAACTGTGTTAACCAACCCCTGTACTATATCCCCTTTTTCAGGGTTGTTCACCTCAGCCTTTTAAAAATATTTTACTTTATCCATTATCTGGGTTCTAAAAATATTAACTCATTTATTTAGCAGAATTGTCTAGCCGAACAAATGGCATAGACTCAGATTAATAAACTATTCATTTCTTGAAAACCTGAAACTTTTAAACATTTATTTTCACCATGACTACATCACATTGCAATATGTAACGATGTATCAGTGGTTAAACTCTCACTTCCATACATTTGTTACCATGCTCTGAGAATGCCATCATTGGCTCAAAATTTGAATCATTTCACACCATATTCAATTGGGTGACAATGGTTTTATAAATACATTTTGAAGTTTTCAAATAACTTTGGTCTAGCCGAATTCAATTGTCATAGACCTATGAATTACAGAATTTTAAAAATCAAATTTTAATACTTGAACAAAACATTTTGATGGTCTAGCATAGCTAGAAAAGTGGATTTTCTACCCAATCCTAATAATCTCGTATTCACTTCCTTCCTTAACTCATTTAATCCTTTCTTATATTTTTATCTCTTTATATATCCTTAATCATAGTCAATATCTGAGAACTATATCTCTTAACTTATGGCTCTCTACTATAACCCAACCCAAACTTGTCATGCATTTGGGCTCAAGAACTTACCACAATCATGTGGTTCACGGAGCTTGTCCTAGTCAGGCTATAGTCGCCCTTTCGCTGAGGGGCTCCACCATACAATCATGAGTCACGAACTTACTATACGCTTGGGTTTTCAGAACATGCAACTGACCTTAATCTTTCTCACTTCCTATGTATCAGGTACATGTAAAAGAAAAGAATTACCTTCTCAACATACATAACCGATACCGTGACGCTGGATTTTTACTGATTATCACGATAGGAAGCCAAGTAAGTACTGTGAGGATCCGAATTTTCAGGATTCCTTTAATAATATCAAATGAGAAATTAATTGATAAAATTATCAAGGTTGTTAAATAAATTATTATTTATGTGATTTAAGGTGTATGAAGAGATTTAATTGATAAATTAAACCTTTATGGAGATGGTGATAATTGATGTTAATTTAAAATAATTGAAAAGTAAATAAATTGTTTAAAAACAATTTATGAAGAATAAGAAAAATTATATGTAAGGTACAATATATTGTACAATGAAATTATTGTGGAAGTACATAAATTATGATTTTAAATGAGGTTATGTGATAATGTAAAATGCATGAATTAAATATGTATATATTTATATATATATATATACATTTGTATGTATGTTATGTTTAATTGATAATTATAAATGTTATTAATTATGACAATTAAGGGATTAATAATTAAATTAATCCAAAATTAAATAAAAAGTGAATGAGGAATTAGTAAAATTGTAATGATGAATTTTAGATTTAATTAAGATTTATGGAGGAAGTTTAGAAATTAATTGAGAAGGAAAAGTAATTATATAAATTATATAATAATAAATTATATAATTAAGGTATGAAGAAAATAATAATTATATAAATTATATAAGAATAATTATGTAATTTATATAAGGTGATTAAATGGAATAAAGTTGGAGAAAATTAAGAAATTATTTAAAAGGAGAATGTAATTATATAAATTATATAATATTAAATTATATAATTTATATATAAAGAAATTAATATGAATATTAAAGAAATTGAATAATAAATAAGAAAAAGGAATATTTTAAGTTATTAAAAATTATATTTATGTATAATGGATGTATTATGACTTTTATGAAAGATAATATTTCAGAAACGTGAACATGTTAATGTAACATGTTATCCAAGTAACGGAACGAACAATTATGAAAAATAATTTTTATATGTTCTATGAATTAGTTTATGATTTTTTGAGGTATAAATTACCTCATATAATTATATGCATGGCGTTATGCGTGTACAAAATTTGTCAAATAAAATACCGAAAAAGGTATTAATATTATTTATAAATCATATTATGATTTTTAATGAATTAAAATAAATATTTTATATACATTATATAAAATATTTATTACACGATATAATTACGTAATGTATTTAAAATAATTAAATTTACATGTTAATTGTGATAACCGGTTGGAATTTTCTAGAAAAGGCAAGTCGGTGGACGTGGGAGAGAGAATTAAAATTTATTCATATCATTATTATATATATATAAGAGAAAAGAAGAAGAGAAAGAAGAAGAAAGAAGAAGAAAAGAATAAGAAAGAAAAGAAAATAAAACCAACTTGCTTTCTTTTTCTTCCAACCGAGAGCCACCACTTCCACCCGTGTGCCACCATAGCCACCATCAAGAAGAAATTTTTTGGGCCATCATGGTGTAGAACAAGTTTCCAAAGCTTCAAGAAAGGTATATAATTAATTATTTAATTTAATTTAGTATTTTTGGATGGTGGAAAATTTTTATGGAAAAATAGTGAATAATTAGTATAATTATTCTAAATAATTTTAGGATGTATATTTATGAAATTTATGATTTTTGGAGTAGTCTTGTTGTGGAAATTGTGAAGAAAATGGTGTAATTTTCTTCTTGGCTGGTTTACTGTTCTCGGCAAAAAAATTCTGGGCTGCCGCGCATGGCGCGGCAGCCATTTTTTTTTCCGGATGCAGGTATAAAACGGCGCCGTTTTGGGCGCTGAGGGGAGACAGGCCGCGAATTCGCGGAAGTGAATTTTGCCACGCCAAACGACGTCGTTTGGCGTAGGCGGAGACGGAGAAAGGAGGCCGCGCCATGCGCGGCCGAGTTTTAGGCAGCTAAATTACCATTTTGCCCCTGGACATTTCCATTAATACCGAACGTGTCCCTTGGCCTCCGTAATTACGGAAATGCCCTCGGTCTTTCTGGAAAATATCGAATCTGTCCCTAGAGGTGCTGAAATGACGGAAATGCCCCTGGACTTTCCGGAAAATTCCGGTTATGTCCCTAAGGCGCGAAAATTACCAAAATGCCCCTAGACAGTGATTTTTAAAGAAATAAATGTTAAAAATTGTTTAAAAAAATCAAGAAAATTATAGAAAAATACTAAAAATATAGAAATGATGTTTGGGCATTAAATTTAATATTTTTGTAAAAATATTAAATATTGGGGATTAATATTTAAATATTAATCCAATAACGTTAAAGATAGAAAATGGTTAAATAAAATTTTCGGACAACCAAAAATGTTAAATTTTATTCGATGAGCCGGGTTGTCCGTAGTGAAGGCATTGGTTATTAAGTTAAACTAATTTATTAAGGAATGAGGTTAATATAATTAACCATATTATTTAATAATTAACCCAGTACCTTAAAATAAATCGTCGGGTAGGGTTAATTACATTATAGATGATATTAATTAATTAAATTAATATCATGAAAGGATAAATAATTATTATTTGATTATTTTATGATCATAGGTTGATCGAGTTAAGGGTATGAACTACCAATTTAATAAGTTGAGCTATTAATTGGACGCCAGGCAAGTTCTTCAGTCCCTTTTATGTTAAATGTTGGACTGTTATAATATGTAATTCTTGTTCTAAATGCATACAAATTATATGTTATGTGATACGTGATTAATATGACCACAATGTGTACTTTGTGCAACGAAATGAATATATATGAGATATATTGTTCAAGTAGAAGCACAAGCACATGATGTATGACACACACTGAGCATGTTAAGGTATGTGCTATGTGAACCATGAACTGTTGAACTTGCTGAGCCGTTGTGCTCATTACTTGCTTATTAAACATTTTTGCAGGAATGAAATGAAATTCAAGAATATTGGATTATGTTAGAGATGAATTGCCTAGAAGGTAGAAAACGTGTTTGTTATATTATGATGCAATGTGGATAATTTGCCAATGTTACCTTGATGTTTTGTATAAGTCTATAAATGGGATCCAGCTAGGATGAGCAAAGTTAAATTATGAGCTGTAATTGTACAAGATAAATGTTATGACAGAGATTATTATAAGTCTAATTATGAATGATGATACAAGGAATATTTGATGGATATGAATGGTATTAAAATTTGAATGCCGATCTTTATGATACAAGTGAGAGAAAGAAAAAGTAAAGGTTGCGATTCATGGGACTAGGATCGAAATGTAAGGATTTTAAATATCCAAATGTTTTAATACAATGATTAAGTTGAGAAAAAGAAAAAATTTATACCGAAAATTTGGTAATTATTGATATTGAAATTAAATAATGGATCAATTTAGGTGATGAAAGATTTATTAACGGACCGAAATTTGGATGTAATGAAAATAATGTTTATTAAATATAAGATTTAAGGGGATAAAGTGGGTCGAATTTCGGGGTCGTTACAAGTACACATCCCCACCCATACAAAGAAGTGCACACTCAGTCACTACCATGAGTCCTCAATGAAAAATCCCACATACCCTAACTTTTCCTCAACTTAGTTGTTCCTTTACTCAGTTTTTCCTTTACCTGATATGAATTTCATCAAATCATATCTTAATGTTCACAACTCATTAAGAGTCCATTTTACTCATATCTGACAATTTACGACTCATCACGAGTCCCTATTCACATCTTATAATTCACAACTCCTTAAGAGTCCCTCAATCCTATCTTACCATTCGCGACCCATCAAGAGTCCCTTAATCTTTGATCACCTAGGATCTCATGGCCTTCTTACACTTTATCATTATCTTATCTTCAAATATCCTTTACCTTTCTTCATCCTAAATTCCCAAAATTCATTTCTTACTGACTCAACTCATATAGAGTCCCTTACTTTACTATTTCCTTCTTTCACAAAAAAGTCATAGCCTAAGGTACTATTACCTAATGTCTACAACCCAACTGCTCTGATATCAATTGTGACGCCCCGAGATCCCGACATTCCTTAATTATATCTGATTATCTCTAGATAACATAACCATTAACTTTAAAGCCATATTAACCGGAATCTCGTGCGTTAAAACTTAATTTTTAACCTTTATAATCTTTAGTTGACTGTAATGGGGTCCTTTTTTTTTTCTTTTTTTTTAACTCACATTCCTTTCTTGTCTCAGGATCGCAACGTTTACTTACCCTTCATTAAACTTAGTTCAAACATTAATAATTTGTGACCTAGTCTATTACCATTTAATAATCATATATATATATATATATATATATATATATATTATGATTTACATAACTTGAAAATAAAAATTCGCTCTGAACTATTTATATATGTCCCTATTTATATATACTTGTTTCTGCTCAAAAATATCTTTTTACATATCTCTGTACCATACATACAAGTTTATCACATGTAACATTTTTTCCTAGATAATACATACGTACACTTTTCATTTTCTAATCATACAACTCGTATAAATTCGTTTCTATCTACTAGATTTAACAATTAAAACCAAACTGGTACATAATTGCTTCTATACAACTTTACATATATCAAATATCCTCTATGCTTATCTAGGCATTCACGTTCCTTTACCTTAGGTGCACCGGAACCTCCGGCCTTTTTATATTTTACCTGAAATGTTAGTTCATAGCAAGGGTGAGCAAAAAGCTCAGTAAGTAATTTAGATAACACCTTTCATGCTTACAGTTTATACTATGCGTCACACATTCTTTAACTTAACATGCTATGCTTAATGTCACGTAATTCATTTAACAATTAATTCAAGTAATTGTACATAGGCACATTTCGAACTTCTTTACTACCACATAGTTCACTTAGAACAGCAATACATTTAGTCTGAAAACTTGTCTGGTTAGCATTTATTTAATTTAATCTTTTATCGCCTCGCTTGGCCGTTCTATCCTTCTTCACCTCGGTTGCTAATCCGAACCTTATCTGCCAATACATAACTTGTTCGTCAATATTGAATTATAAAACTTTATAATCGTAGTTAAACTTAACTCATAATTACTCGACCATTCGTCTCTAATCATATCACATGTGATGTATTAAACCTTATGTAGATTAATAATACATCATACCTCATTCCCGACCTTTTTCGTAACTTATATCGTGCTTTGGCTTAGCTTTAGGCATGTTATGTTATGCCATTCATCAATTCATTGTACTTTAACACCCTTTACATTGACCTTTTTTTTTTTTTATCAATTATAGAGTTTATATAATTTGTTTCTATCATCCCATATCAAAATATAGCTTTTTGGAAGCTTAAAAAAATTTCAAATGCACTGAAACTTCGCCCCGACGCCGTCAGACTTCACTGGCCGCGAAATCTCCTCGGCCATGAACAGTAACATTGCGTCCGGCTAGATGTTTAGAACAAAACATCTATCCCTCGCCAAGTGTTCAGAAATTTTTGATTTTTGTCCTACGTTTGTCGATTTTTAATTTCTTTATCTTACATCCAATTAAATTTAGACCACATCTAGACCTTTCTACCTAGTATTTTACAAAAGCACTACTTGACTCATTTGGATTCTCAAAAATAGAGATACACTAGCCCTTAGGAGGACTGTTCAACACAATTCCAGACTTAGAATTTTTTTCAACTTCAAAACTAACTTTTTACCAACTTTATGATTTTTTGCCAAAAGCTTTAAAACTTCATTCTAACACTTTACATAGTTCACTTAGGTCATGTATGACATGTCTAAACTTTTAAAACCAATAAATTTTGCACGAGGCGATAATTGTCCGTTAAAATCCATTTTGAATCGAAACGATCGATTTCAATCGTTAGAATCGCCTTTTTGCTCAAATTTGAATATGTTGATTACCAAATCAACTCTAACATATGTATTATCATAAAACTTAAGTGTTTGGCCTCATTTCACCTTTAATTCTTCAAAATTGCCAAAAATCACACTTTCGTGCCATTTTCAATAAGTTTTTCAAACTTTTAAATTTTCAAAACTTAAACTCTCTTGACAATTCAATCTCAACACACCACATAGGCAATCATATACACGTTTAACAACCTTGTAAGTCCACATAGCTTCTAACTGCATATTCTAATGCACTTTACAGATTACAAATTGATTTACATAAGAAATATAGCCTAATATTCAAACTTTTCATACCAAATCGTACTTTTCAACCATCAAAGCCTCTAGCTTACCATTTAGCACAATAATTTACTTGCATCAAACATAATTAGCCTTTCAAACTAGGTTTTCATCAAAACCATCAACTTATTATACATAATCATATCTTAAATCATAATTTTTAGCCTTAAACGTGAACTTGAATAGCATAACATCTTTGTTCTACCACTTTAGAACTTAGGGTTTCATGATTACTCATATATAAAGCATGGAACTTACATAACTCACATAATCAAGCCATGTACCCCAAAGATACATGCATGGCTATTATTATTCTTGAACTTAATCACATAAACTCAAACTTTCAAAGCTTAAACATCATTATACCTTCTTGGATGTCCAACTTCTTTACATGCATAGCTTCCTCGTGAAGAGTTCTTCCTCTTTTCTTCTTGCTTCTTGATCATTTAAGCACTCTAGCTTCCTTGATTTCAAGATTCTTCTATAGCTTTCATGGTTTCTACTCTTTTCTCTCTCTCAGGGCTGCTATCTCTATTCTTTTCCAGCAAAATGAAATAAAATGAGGGCTCTTTCTTACTTTGGATTAATATATAAGACTTAACTAAACTTGGTTAAGCAAATAACCATGGTTAACACTTTCAAGGGCGTTTTGGTCATTTCCTCTAATAAGTGAGGGGCATTTTCATCATTTCACCACTTGGGACACATAAGTCATTACTTAATTTATCAAGGGTATTTGGTCATTTTACGCTTTAGGACACAATGGTCATTAACTAATTTGTGGATGGGGCATTTTGGTCAAAAGCCATGATAACTAAATTTCCATTTTTCTTAAAATTTTCATATAATGTACTCCTTATACATTCCTTTCAATAATTAATTGCATGCACCTTTTGTTGTCCGATTTATATATAAGGAATTCACACGCAAGTATACGTGGTCAATCAAGTAATATAGTAGTAGTAAGGATGTCGAACCCACAAGGAACAAGTAATAATAACTATGTTAACTATTAAATGTGTATTAATTCAATTTTATTTAAACTGTAGCAAATTTGGATTATGAACTTGGACTTATGAACTACTTAAAATTGAAATTGAATTTAAACTAACTAACTAGCTAACTAATGAGAATGATTTACCAGATAATAAAGAGCTTTAAGATTACAATTTCCCCGTTTGGTCACAATAACGTCATCATCTTAATTCCAATTACTTAATCATATGGATTGTTAACTGAGATCACTTATTTATTTACTAATCTCTTTTGATAATTAATAAAAAGATCCATTCCAATTTATAAAGCTATAAGTCTATGCAGAATATCTTGAAACAGACTCATTAAGACTAAACTCTCAACATGTTACGTGTGGTCTATAGGTATTTACATCCTATATACTATCATGATACTCTTCCTAGAAAGAATAAACAAAGTCACACGTTATTATACCCAGATCTATTCCTAGATTTCCTTTTTCAATTCCATCTAAGAAATCAAATAACTGCTGATCAGACAATTATAATTCACGCACAAGATATAATAACCAATCCAATAATTGATCAAACAATTGAAACTAAGATAATTTAATTAAAGTTCAACCAACGGTTCCATTGTAACCTTAAAGAAGAATTTAGTTACACATCATAATGAAAATCATAATTAAATTGATATAGAAAATCATCACAAGTTCAGAAGATTAAGGAAAAGGATATAGAAAAAAATCTATCGAATTCTCTTGCTTCATCTGTCTTCACGGTTGTGTTCTTCCTCAAAAATCCTCCCAGCGACTCTAATTCGTACTCTCTAATCCTTGCTCTCTCCCTGTCTTACGTACTCTCTTTGTCTGCCTTAAAGTCCTAGAATCCTTCTTTTACAGAACCGCAACAACTAACTTCCTATTCGAACTCGGATTTCTCAACGCAGAATTGAATCAACTAAACTCGCCGACCTGCGCCCCGGTGCCATCTTCACGCTCTATCACTGTGCCCCGGCGCCATCTACTATTCATTAATTACAAAATTGCCATTGAACAGTTTTTTTCCCGTTTTAACCTCCCGAAGCCGTTTTCTGCAAATTAATCATAAAAACAAGTAAAATAAAACTAAAAACACTTAAAAACAGTAAATAACTAAGCCTAAAAGTACCTAATTCGTAGGTATAACACCCACTCATCACCTTTAAACTGATTCTTCTTCCGATCGACCAACTAGGTCATCCATTTTCCGCTGTGTTACGTTCACGTGGTCTCTTTCTATAGCTTAATTAGCCCTTTAATCGCTTTTCAACCAAATAACTTTTATTAACCATGAAATACATTTCTCGTTCCTTACGAACCTTCTTGGTTCCATATTCCATTCACTTCATTTTTCGATATCTCAATTAATCATAATACTCATCTTTTCCATAAACCACTTCTTCATGAAGCAAACCTCAACCGGATTACCAAAATCCATCGTCCTTTATCCTTTTTAAACCCATATAACTATTTACGACTTTTAAGTTCCTTTACTTGTTCAATTAATATACACATATGCCATTTTAATCATCATTACATAGAATTTCCTTTGTACTCAATCTTAGGGGTATTACCTTCCCTTCTTACACGTCGTATAACTATAAACCTCAATTAAATCAATAATATCAATTCCTTAACAATTTCATATAATCACATATCACACACTTAATATTCCATAATTCCTTAATAACCAATTAGATCATACAGTTTTTTCTTCACTGTAAATGTATACATACCTTAACTTGTCATTTTCATATCTTCTAAACTTTAGCTTATCTTTTTATATTCGATCACAATATATTTTCACATAATCAATTTATTACCGGTTGGCACATAACATCGTGTCTTACAATAATTTCCTTCAAATTGCCTTAATGTATGCATTACCATCAATTCATTCATCCTTAATCCATTATACTACCATTTAATTCTCAAAATTCATTTTCATTATAATTCCTTCATAAATTATACATATCTCAATTCTCTTATGCACTTTAAATAGCTAGATGATCCTTATATGTTTTTTAGACTCTTATTCATATCAAGAGTCCTTGTGTACCATTTCAACCACATAGGTCCCTCTCTATCTTATCAACCTCTCATGTCACATCTATCACATAATAATTCACATTAATTATTTATCATTATACTCTATCTTTCAAATCTAGGTTTATCACATAACCTTTGTTTCATTCCTCATAATCCTCATTTGAAATTCTTATAAAATCCTGGGGTGTCACAAGTGTTGTGGCCATTATGTGGGACACTTATAGGAATGCTTGCAAGTGGTGTAAGTATTGTAATATAGCTCAATGAATTAAATTAAACAAGCCCAAGCGTGAATGACTTAAATGCACCAACTATTAACCTATTCAATTAATATAATTGAGCCGAAACAATATATGTATTGGTGAAATGCATTTACACATTGGTGTGTGTATATATATATATATATATATATAGGTGAATATATGAAGATATAAATTATAAAATTAAAGCAAAATTGAGGTTAGATAAGGTCATATGGATGGTGGAATGAGGAAGGGGGCCCATGGGGTGCAAAACTCCAAACAAGCATCATTTTGTTCTTACAAAACACAAACCCTTTAAAACCCTCCCCAATGCATTTCATTTTTCCTAATTAGTGGATCATGTTTTGAAGAGAAAGGATTGCAAGTATTGATGAAGTTAGTTAGATATACAAAATGTATGTATTCTACTAGCGAAGTGAAGGAAAGAAAGAGGGTGTTAATCATTTTGTACATTTTCCTAAGTGTTAATAGTTGTCTTAGAGAGAAAGGAGAGTAAATCTAGAGAAAAGAGAGAAAGAAAGAAAGAAAAAAGAGAAGAAAGCTTGAGAAAAATAGAGAGGGAGGCTTGCCATTTTCGGATCTAGCCATGGAGGAGGAGGATGATCAAACAATGGAAAAGAGCCATTTAAGAAGAAGAATAAGCCATGAAAGGTTAAAATTGTTATAAACTTAAAACTCTAGTGTTAATCTTTAGTTTTATGTATGAAGTATGTTTATTATGGGAGTTGGATGATTTGTATGGTGGAACATGTTGGTTTCGATGATATAAGGAGATTTAGATGGTGATTTTATTTGGGAATGTGTGCTAGATCACATTTTTGCTAATAAATCAAAGATCGACACGTGTCCAAGGAAAACCCTAGCTTTGATTCTTGGCTTTTCAAGTGAACAACTTATATTTTTTATTTTTTGGGTGTGTTTTATAGATCCACAGGTGTATACCCTAGATCTACAAGTTTTGTAAGCAAATTATTTTTTTTTATAATGGAAAAAGGAGCCTATGATGAGCTCAAAGAGATTTTGGTAGAAAACTATTTTTAATGTAATGAAAACCCTAGCTTAAATGGTAATGAAAATGAATATTAAATAACATTATAAATAAAAATTAAGAATTTATTTTTCAATGAAGTGAATTATGTGCGAATTAATTTAAATTATTATGTGAATGATTGATTTTGTGACTATGTGTTGAAATTAATTAAAGGAAAGTGCAATTAATGATTTATTTAAAAAATGGACTAACCTAAGGGAATTTAATATTAATGAATTGATAGGTAAATAATTCAATTAACTTTGTAATTAGAAAGTCTAATTGGATTATGTGATTTAATTGAGGTGATTATTATATGAGCCCAATGTGTCAAATTATGTGAATTTATTTAATAGTCCAAGCATGTAATTAAATTTTAATGTAATAACCTACTGAGTTATTTAAAAAGCCCAAACATTTAATTGTGTGTTGGACTTGTGGATATTTAATGTGTGATCACATAAATAATTAAATTAGCCCATTACTTGAATTACTTATCAAGTATGCTAGTAGCCCAATGAGTTAATTAGTGTAGTCAAAAATCTAGCCCAATTGGTACATCTAGTAAAAGTTAAAGCTTTGCTCAATAATTCTACCAATTAGATAATAAAAATAAATAAAAATATGGGGATAATGGGGAGAGGACAAGTGGGTCCCAATTAATCTTCATTTAACTCATTTTAATTGGTGGAAAGTCTAGAGAATTTTCAAATTGGCTAAGATAAGATAGAGTTGGAGATAAACCTACAGATATATGTTTATATGTATAGTTGTTGGATGATGAGTTTGAATTAATAAACTCTCTTTATCCAACATTAGAACATTTCATTTTCAAGTTGCTAGTAGTTTTAGAGAGAGAAGCGATGAAGAGAAAAAAAAAGAAAAAGATAGAAAGTTAGAGAGAGAGAATCTCTAGAGAATTCATAGAACTCTGGAGAGTTGGAGTTCAAGGAGGGTAGTCTCGGATGCCATTAAGCTACACCACCTACTTTTGAAGATTAAGGAGGAGTAACAATAATGCTGAAAATAAATAAGAAAATAACACGTTACTGTGTAATGACAATTATTGATTCAGTAATGTGAATTATTGTGCATATGCTACTGTGACAATTATCAACTCAATAATATGAATTATTATGCATGTGACAATTATTGGTTCAATAAAGTCAATATAGTACAATATCCACTTTATCAGTTTAATAATATGAAACACTATGCAATACCGTGTGTTACTGTGCAATACTGTGTGCTACTGTGCAATACCGTGTGCTACTATATAATACCGTATGTTACTATTCCTTTACCACCGGGTATTTTAACAGTTCAAGGTGATAGTATAATTGACTATATTTATTTAGAAAGGTTACGTATGTCGCTTTCTATATCCGACAATAATTCGTTGTGGGGGTCCACCATTATTTTGTTATTTCGGTGCCGTCGTACGAATCGAATATTCCCCGACAAAACAAATATTCTCCGACCAAACGAATATTATCTGACATAATAAAATTTGCACATAACATCCTTAACTTTTAACCTTATCAATTGAACCATCTACTGTTTCAGGAAAAATTTATATGAAAAAAAATTAAATTTTGTATTTCATAAAATTCGGGGTCTTACATTATGCACGCACATATTGTACTGAGGCTGGTCCCCTCAGGTACATATTTTTGGTAGTAACTATTGGATCAACTTGCTATTGACTCCAGTGGATATTTATAGTTCATACTCTATTTGACTATCTTGATTTTAAAAGCAAATCATTATTCCTGCTTATGTTATTTATATTGTTAAATTGTTTCAGCTATTCCCTTTCATTCATGATATGTTGTTTCTTGTTGTTAATGAAACTTGTTGAGCAAACTAGTTGCTCACCCTTGCTATATCATGAAACCTTATTACAGTGTACCCGACACTTCTGGGAAGAACAAGGGTAAAGGAAAGATGAAGTGATAGACTTCAGGATGCAGCCTTTTAGTTAACTAAATTACTTGTGATGTAATATAAACCCTAGGTACTTTATTAAGGGCATTTGTGTACTTTTGTGTAAGGTTATCGTATCTTGGGACTAGTAATACCTTTTAAATGAACAATATATGTTTATTATTCCGCATTTAGTTATTGTATTTTGTTTAGAGGTGGATGTTTATATTGGATCGTGACGACCGGATCCGGGTATTTGAGACCCGAATTTGGGGGCGTCACATGTTGGTATCATAGTTGTAGGTTAGAAACGTTAGGATTGCGAAACCTAAGTTATAACCTTAGTAGTAAACTCGTATTGAGTGTTAGGAGATAAATCAGGGAGATTTATCATACGTGGTTTTGATGAATTGGGAAATTCATTGAGTCGAGTCGTACCCAATGAAATATAATTTTATTTCTTCAATGAATATATTTTATTGCTGTACTGATGTTAGTTTTCTGTTATGTTGTAGGATGGTTACAGGCGAGACGAGCGGAGCTCGGGAGGACGTGGTATTCATTGATATACTAGTGGATACGCAGCAGTTGGTAGGATATGCACCCGTTGCACTTGTGTCCCCGATAGGAGAGTCCGATCCGAATGAGGATGATAGTAGGGATGTCGCGGAGCTCGTCAAGGGTGGAGTGATGAGGCTTTATAGTGAGGATGAGGCTAAATCTGAGGATGAAGCCGGATCTGAGGACGAGGAGCAGGAAGAGCCAGCAGAGTACGCTGATGGCATGGGCACTACTACCAGTGATATCATCGACGAGCTGACCACAGTGAACGATGAGTTAGAGAATAGCGTTCAGCACCTGGAGGAGCAGAACCAGATTCATCAGCAGACCGAGCACCAGTATAGGGACGCAGCTTACATGTTCTCTAGTGAGAACATGTAGCTAAAGGAGAGGATGGCTAATTTGCAGGCCAAAATTCAGCAATTGGAGAGTGCTGCACCTTCATTGGGTCCTACTGTGCAATAACTTATGATTCAGAATAGTCAGTTGAGGCAGACGATAGAGAGATTAGACGCTAGGGAGATGGCGAGTCAGACAGTTCTCCAGACCATCAGGGCTAAGCTTGATAGGGAAAGAGCCGTCAGGATCGACACCTTAGAGTATGCCCTTGGCACTTCGTTTGATCGACTGAGACGTCGGGTTATGAGGCACCCTAGGGAGGCGGGTAATAGCAGACGCTGGATTCGTCCCCGTACAGTGGAGGAGCTAACCCAGCAGGCTTTACGCAGGGCTATCCGTAGGACTGTTCGCCACAGCAGGCTGTGATTTATTGTTGTTATCTTATTTGTACCTAGTAGTAGTGAGTCCCATCTTTTGTTTCTATTAGGGACGTTTCAGTTTTTGTAAGCCTTTATGTTTTGATGTATGCATAGTATGTCAGTTAGACCCCAACTTTTGTTCTGTTAGAGGGGTAAATGGTAGTGAATCCTCATTTTTTGTTCATTAGAGGATAGTCGTTGTTAAGCAACTTGTGCCTTAAGCGTTTATAGATGTATGCCACTTGTTGAGTTTGTATGAAAATATTGGTATATGAATATAAATGCAGTTATTTCCTTGTTTAAATCAAATGTGCTTGATATATAGTTTTGAATTTAAATGTTAATTTGGCTAACATAATGCGTAGAAATATAAGTGTAAGTCTAAGATTTACTTTTTAGCAGATTATGCCGAGAGGTAGACCATGCAATCAACGTATCCCAGAGTCAGAGAGTGAGGTTGGGGATCAACCCAATCCTATGAGGATGTTTGCGGAGATGCTGGCGGAAGCTATGCAAGCTAGACCCCCACCAGTGGTAGTACAACTAGCACCGCAGCCAACGCCGCACTTGGCAAATTTCAAGGACTTCAAACTGGTTAGACCACCGGAGTTTCAGGGAACTTTAAACCCGATCAAGGCACAGTCTTGGATCGAGGAAATGGAGAAAGTATTTGAGGTCGCTAGGGTGGCCGAAGAACAGAAGACTAGTTTCGCTACCTTTATGATGAAGGGGGAGGTGAACTACTGGTAGAAGGCCAATAAGGGCCGTGCGAGAAAAGGTGTCATTCCCTGGGAACGCTTTAAAGAAATGTTTCTGGAAAACTACTTTCCAGAAAGTATGCAGTAAGAAATGGAGGTGAAATTCCTCGAGTTAAAACAGGGGAAGCATGTTTGTGGCCGAGTATGCGGCCAAGTTTAATGAGTTGGCAAGGTGTGTAACTCATTAAGTTGATACTGACGCTAGGAAGGCTTGGAGGTTTGAGCTGGGACTGAAGTCGTGGGTGTACCGTTCTGTTGCGGTATTAAAGATTAAGAGCTTTGCAGAACAGTTAGAAAAGGCAATCATTGCAGAGGGTGGCAATGAGGGCCTGGCTATATTCAATCAGGAGAGGAAGAAAAGTCATGAAGGGCAGAAGGCGAGGAGCAGTGGAGGCAGCAACCCCAATAAAAGGAAATGGAATGAAAGCCAATTGTCGGGAGGCAACAAATCCAGATGAGAGGCTAAGAAAGTTGGCAGATGCAATAATTGTGGTAAGAACCACACGGGCGAATGCTTGATGGGCAAGAGTGTTTGCTATAGCTGCGGACAGCCAGGGCACATGGCTCCACAATGCCCAAAAAAGATGAACGGAGTGTGTTTTTCTTGTGGAGCAACCGATCATCATGCCAATGACTGCCCGAAGAGGAAGGGAGACGCTGTGAGTGGCAACATCGGCAACAAGAACAACAGCAGCAGGCTGAACATTGGAGGGCCAGCCAGCCAGGCTAACCGACCCACAACGCGCACCTTCAACATGACTGTGCAGGATGCAGTCGACTCCAAGGATGTGGTGTCAGGTATCATCCCAATCAATGATATTAATGCATATGTATTGTTTGATTCTGATGCTAGCTGTTCATTTGTTTCTAAAGATTTTGCTAAAAGATTAGATTTACCTCAAGAAAAGCTAGAACACACTATGAACGTAAAAGTAGCAAACAAAGAAATCATTTTCGTAGACTACATTCATAGGAACTGTTGTGTTGAACTGCGAGGGTTTAGACTTAGCGTGGATTTGATACCGATTCGTCTGGGGGAGTTTGACGTAATCCTAGGGATGGATTGGCTTTCGAGTCACGGAGCGGTTATTGACTGTAAGAAGAAGTGTGTGCACCTAAAGACTCTGAATAGGTCAAAAGTTATATTTTACGGTAGTAAATCGCTGAGACAATCAAGTTGTCTGACGATGATGCAAGCACGAAAGTTGCTTAGGAAATGGTGGGTAGGTTATTTGGCTCATGTGGTCGATACTCGATGAGTCGAGGACGAACTGAGTCAGATATCTGTTGTATGGGAATTCGCTGATGTTTTCCAAGATGAGATTCCGGGGTTAACGCCGGACAGAGAAGTGGAGTTTGTTATTGATTTAGTACCGGGGACCGTACCGATATTGAAGGCGACGTATCGTATGACACCAGTAAAAATGAAAGAATTAATGGTTCAGTTGCAGGAACTGCTAGATAAAGGTTACATCAGACCAAGCGTGTCACCGTAGGGAGCGCCGGTTCTATTTGTAAAGAAGAAGGATGGTTCGATTAGGCTTTGTATTGATTACCGGGAGTTAAACAAGGTCACCATTAAGAACAGGTATCCTCTGCCCTGAATTGATGATCTGTTTGATCAACTTAAGGGAGCGAAATACTTTTCGAAGATAGATTTGACGACGGATTCTCACCAACTGAAGGTGAGGGAGGAGGATATCCTAAAAATGGCATTCAGAACTCGTTATGGTCATTTCGAGTTTCTAGTGATGTCATTTGGACTGACGAATGCACCAACAACATTCATGGATATGATGAACAGAGTGTTCAAGCAATACTTGGACAAGTTTGTGGTCGTATTCATTGATGACATATTGGTGTATTTGAAGACAGAGGAAAGAACATGCAAAACGTTTACGGATCGCATTGGAGACTTTGAGAAGGGAGAAGTTGTACGCCAAGTTTTCGAAGTGTGAATTTTGGTTGCAGAGGGTGTAGTTTCTAGGTCATGTTATCGACAAGGACGGTGTTTTGGTGGATCCAGCGAAGGTGGAGGCAGTTATCAATTGGGAACAGCCAAAGACGCCGACTGAGATCAGGAGTTTCTTAGGGTTAGCGGGATATTATCAGAGATTCATTCAGGATTTTTTGAAGATAGCATCACCGTTGACCAATCTTACCCGAAAGACTGTGAAGTTTGTTTGGTCGGAAAAGTGCGAGGAAAGTTTTATGGAGTTGAAGAAAAGGTTGAGTCAAGCACCAGTGTTGGCTTTACCGAACAACACGGGAGGTTTCGTAGTGTACAGTGATGCGTCACACAAGGGTCTTAGTTGTGTGCTAATGTAACATGGCAAGGTCATTGCGTATGCGTCACGTCAGCTAAAGGATTATGAGAAGGGTTACCCAACTCATGACCTGGAGTTAGCAGCGGTAGTTTTTCCCCTGAAGATTTGGAGGCACTACCTATATGGCGAGAAGTGTGAGATATATACAGATCATAAAAGTCTAAAATATATCTTCACTAAGAAGGAGCTGAATATGAGGCAACGCCGACGGTTAGAATTGATCAAAGACTACGATTGTGAGATTCTGTACCATCCGGGCAAGGCCAATGTAGTAGCAGATGCCTTGAATAGAAAGGCAGGGGGAAGTTGCTGAAGCTAACAAATTAGGAAGAGTTGGTGAGAGATTTCGAACGTTTGGAGTTGGAGATCAAATATCCGATGGAGACAGATGAGAAGTTCTTTATAGTAACAGCAAGCCCGACCTTATTAGACAAGATCAAAGAGGCTCAGGAAAAGGATGAAGATTGTGATAATATTAAGAAGCGAATTGCTAAAGGCGGGGAGCTTAAGTATAAGATTGATAGCACAAGGTTGCTAAGGTTTGAAGGGAGAGTCTGGGTACCGTTGGATCCAGAGCTGGGGAAGAGATTCTTTAGGAAGATCATAGTATGAGGTACTCAGTACATCCTGGAAGCACGAAGATATATCAGGATCTACGGCAATACTTTTGGTGGTTGAATATGAAGAGGGAAGTGGCAGAATTCGTCAATCGATGTCTGACATGCCAGCGGGTTAAAGCAGAATATCAGCGGCTGAGCGGACTTCTTCAACCACTAGAGATTCTGGAGTGGAAGTGGGAGCACATCACGATGGACTTTGTGGTGGGTTTGTCACCGACACATAAAGGTTTAGATGCCATCTAGGTAATAGTGGATCGTCTGACCAAGTCAGCCCAATTTCTACCTATCAGAATACGGTACAATCTGGAGCAGTTAGCGAAGCTTTATGTCAAGGAGATAGTGTTACGACATGGAGTGCCAGTATCGATTGTGTCCGACAGAGATCCGCGCTTCACGTTAAACTTCTGGAGAAGTCTACAAGCAAGGATATGGACACAATTGAGATTAAGCACAGTATACCATCCTCAAACTGACGGCCAGAGCGAGAGAATGATTTAGACTCTGGAGGATATGCTCCGAGCAATTGTGATGGACTTAAAGGGCAGCTGGGATGACCATTTTCCGCTGGTAGAGTTTGCTTACAACAACAGCTATCATGCTAGTATCGGCATGTCACCGTACGAAGCGCTTTACGGAAGAAAGTGTCGAACACCGTTGTGTTGGGACAAGGTTGGTGAGCGAAGACTGCTTGGACTTGAAATAGTATAGCAGACTGCAGACACAGTATAACTTATCAGGAATTGACTAGTAACAGCTCAAGACCGTCAAAAGAAGTACGCGGATTTGCATCGTCAAAAGCGGGACTTTGACGTGGGTAGTTTCGTATTTCTGAAGGTATCTCCCTAGAAAGGGAAGATCCGTTTTGGCAAAAAAGGCAACTTGAGCCCTAGGTTTATAGGACCATTCGAAATCTTGAGGCGAGTCGGTGAAGTGGCGTACAAGGTAGTATTACCTCCTAAACTTGAGCACATTCACAATGTGTTTCCTGTGTCAGTGTTACGGCCATATAAACCAGACTACAAACACGTTATCTCCTATGAGCTAGTTCAAGTCGAGAAAGACTTATCATATAAAGAAGCTCCTGTCCAGATACTCGATAGGAAGGAACAAAAGCTGAGGAATAAAATAATTCATCTTGTCAAAGTACTTTGAAGGAATCACGCAATTGAAGAAGCTACGTGGGAACTAGAGAAAGAAATAAGAGCGAATTACCCTTTTTTATTTGAGTAACCTTATTTTTCAATTCCGATGACGAAATTTTTATAAGGGGGGGGGGGGGGGGGAGAGAGAATGTAATGTCCTAGAATTTCCACGTCATTATTAATTAAATTATTAATTTAATTTCTAACGAGTTAGTTTTACGAGATTATTTAGATCTTTTTATGTGATTAATTAATTACGTGATTAAATGATAACGTGATTAATTACTAGAATTAAATAAAGGGGTCACTAATATGTTATTTAAATTAGTGAACAAACCCTAAAGTTTTAATATCAAAATAATTGATAAGTTTCAATTAATTAAATATTCAGTTAAATTGAATATAATGAGTTAATTACATTTTATAAATTAATTAATATGATTATTAATTTATGTCAATAATGTGAAATAATAATAATAATATTTATTAGTCTATTTAGTAATTTAATATCAATGGGTTATAGTATTTAATTATTTAGTTAATCTAATTATTTATTTAATCATGAACTTGGATAATTAATGTGTAAACCTATTAAATTAGCCCAACATGGATCAATTAGTAGCCCAAGTGAAGAATAATAAAACTTGGCAAACTAGTAGCCCAAACAATATAAAGGTGAGCCCAAATTGATTTAAAAAGAAGTCTAATGCTTGGCCCACTTGGAATTTAATTATGTAACTTATTATTTATTAAAAAGTGAACAAGTGACAATTTTTTTGGGACAAAAGTCCCCCATCAGCCGTGTGCATGGAAGGAAGAGAGTATTGATGTTGCTTGTATTTTATTTCTTTTCATTTATTTAATTAGTTTGCTTGTATGTTTTTTTAAGTACATGGACACCATCCCTCTTTTCACCAACTTAGTCATTGGCCTAAATTTCTTGCACAAATCTCCAACTAACCTCATGATGATATTTTTAATAGATATAGATTTTATATCTATCATCATTGTAAGTATACTTACAATTTAGGAGTTTTGTTAGTCATTTTCCATCTTTCATCCTCTAAGTCTTCTGAGCAAAATATTAAGAGGATAAAAATTTGAGAGAGATTTTGGGTGGAGCTTCAAGGAAGAAGAAAAAATCCTAAGTTAATTCATGTCATCCTCCTTCACAACATATTTTGGAAAGAAGAGAAGAATAATTATCAAAATATGGTAGTTATTTTTATAAACCCTAATCTTGTTTTCTTTCAAGTTTATGGTAGAAATATTAACATAATAATTTTTATGGTTAAAATCATGCTATGTATGCTTCTATAATTGATCATGAGTTTAACTTATGTTTTATAAGTTTTAATGATGGAAAATATGTGTTTGGTGTTGTGTAAACAAGTATCAAAATAATGACCACAAATATTTTTTATAATATTTAGATTTAATGTTCTAATATTATAGAACATTAAATCATGAGAAAAATAAAGTTTGAATCACTCAAAATGGAGTTATATACAAAAAGTTATGATTTGTAGTAGTTTATGAGATATAATATTTTTTATGAAAAAAAAATGGTATTAAATCATAAAAAATTAAATTTTCATGTTATAAATTTATATTAAGTGATTGGTAATTTTTTTGGATTTTTATTGAGGAGTTAAAGCTTACTTGAAAGTATAATTTTTATTAAGTAGGTTTTTTAGGAACACTATAGATAATCTGCTAGTGGAAAAAAAATTAGAGCAGGTCACGCAATGCGTGCAGGCATTTTGGCCAACGAACGCGGAGCCAAAACGACGTCGTTTAGCATGAGGAAAAGTTACTCCACGTGTTACGTGCGGAAGCCGGCTGCGGGTTCCTCAAAACGACACTGTTTTGGGGCTTCTTCGTGTTAGGCTCGCGCAATGCGCGGGAGCCACCTTCTGGAGAAATTACAAGTTTGCCCTTCTGTTCGTTTTTTGCGTAATTACTAATTTGCCCTCGGATTAGTTTTCAGTTTATTTACAAGTTTGTCATTCTGGATAATTTTAATTAATTTAAATGTTTAAAAATTAATTTAAAATTATATCAAAAATAATAATAATACAAAATTGATATTTGGGATGATATTTTTCATTAAGTTTAATATTTAAATATTTTAAATATTAATCTAGTTAGCTAAATCATGGTTAAGTTAAATAAATAAAAATTTTATTAATTATTTATTATTTAAAATGATAATAATAAATAAAGGTGATAAATCAACAATTATTATTTAATTCCTATTAAATAATAATTATAGAGAGATAAAAATTTATAAATTAATTATTTATTATTTAAATATTATTAAATAATAAATAAGGATAATTAAGTAATTAATTATTATTTAACTAGCATTAAATAATGATTAATGGAAATTAAGATATTAAATTAATAATTTATTATTTAATTTAAATAATAAATAAGGATAAATAAATTGATTATTATTTAACCTTAAATAATAATTAAAATTAATTAAATAATTAATTATTATTTAATTGACATTAAATAATAATTAAAGAGGATTAAAATTTGTAAACTATTATTTAATTTTCTTAAATTAAATAATAAGTGAGGTTAATTACTTAGTTAATTATTAGTTGATTAATATTAAATTAAAGAAGGTTAAAATTAAGTCAATAATTATTTATTATTTAATTATTATTAAATAATAAGTAAGTACAACTCGTTATTATTTATTTTAAATAATAACTATAATTAATTAATTAATTTCTATTTAATCAAGATTAAATAGTAATTAAATAGAGATTGAGTTAATAAAATAATTTGAATTTAATTATGATTTAATTAAACAATTGTAATAAGTTGTTGAAGGGTTTAATAAGTGTCCAACACTTAAGAAAAATATTTTCTAACTTATTAAATTATTAACCTAATTTGATTGAGGGTCTATAAGGTTAATAATATTGTTTTGACTGATGTAAATTATGTGTTAGTACTTATGTGTGGTAAATAAGTTCCCTAGTGAGCGTATAGTTGTGCAGATATGACATACTAATTATTAGACCAACTTTATTAATGTTAGGTCTTTCAAAGCCAGTTAATTAAAGCTAGACATTAATTGTAACTGAGCAGACAAGCAAGTTCCTTATTTCTAAACTCATTTCATTGAGCAAATTATTTATTTAAGCTTGAACTGTAATTCTAAGCATGCTTTGAGTGGTTTAATTACTTTACAACTATTCCACATCGATATTGATATTATTCGCACTTGGTGCACTAGATCATATACAGTCCTTGACTTGTACTTATTTATTGTTCTATTGTTTAAAGAACTGTTCAAAGTAGGTCTAAGCCATTATTCGGCTAGACATTTATGTTAAAGATTTTAAAAGCTATCCAAATCATTGAAGATGCGGATTCTTAGACTATTATGAACACCCCTCTATTATAGTGGAGTACCATGTATCTAATATCTGGTACAAAACACGAAAATTAAATGTTATGTATACACATTGTACTGAGGCTGATCCCCTCGGGTACATATTTCTGGTAGTAACCATTGGGTCAACTTGCTATTGACTCCAGTGGATATTTATAGTTCATAGTCTATTGGACTATCTTGATTCTAAAAGCAAATCATTATTCCTGCTTATGTTATTCATATTGTTGAATTGTTTTAGCTATTCCCTTCCATTCATGATATGTTGTTTCTTGTTGTTATTTAAACTTGTTGAGCAAACTAGTTGTTCACCCTTGCTATATCATGAAACCTTAGTGCAGTGCAACCCGAGACTTCTGGAAAGAACAAGGGTAAGGGAAAGATGAAGTGATAGACTTTAGGATGCAGCCTTTTAGTTAACTAAATTACTTGTTATGTAATATAAACCCTAAATACTTTATTAAGGGCATTTGTGTACTTTTGTGTAAGGTTATCGTATCTTGGGACTAGTAACACCTTTTGAATGAACAACATATGTTTATTATTCTGCATTTAGTTATTGTATGTTGTTTAGAGCTGAATGTTTGTATTGGATCGTGATAACCGGATCCGGGTATTTGAGACCCGAATTTGGGGGCGTCACAACAACTCTCCATGATTTTCACGTGACTCGAGAATACAACTCTCTATGATTTTTACGTGGCTCGAGAACATAACTCTCCTTGACTTTTGCGTGGGTCGAGAACACAACTCTTCATGATTTTCACGTGGCTCGAGAACACAACTCTCCATGACTTTCACGTGGGTCGAGAACACAACTCTCCATGACTTTTCACGTGGCTCGAGAACACGAGTTTCTACCAACTAACTAATGAGTGATTAATCCTTTAACTTTTCTTATCCTTCCAAATTAATAATTTGGGTCATCAAAATAATTATCTAATATTATTATAATATTTCAATAATATAGATCATACCATAAAGTAATTTAAATTACTTGTATAATCTCACATTATACAAAACCTCTTGTTAACTAAATAACTTGGGTTGTTTATCCAATAATAATTAATATTATTCATTCCAAAATTTGGTGTGATGTCGCAAGCACCCAAAAATAAAATCTTACTCTTGAAAAATAAATATTAATGTAGTAGTGTAAGTAAGAGTCGATCCCACAGAGAATGATTATTTAATTTTATGTTTTTGGCAAACAAGAATTGGGGGGTTTTGTAATTAAAGAAATAATTTAAATAAAACTAATTAAAATAAATATGTAAATAATTTAATAAAATAAATGAGAAGAAAAAACCTTGGTTTAAGTCAATATCCACCATCAAGAATTTATAACTGATCATTGATGCAAGAATAACTCAATTTATATCTTCAACATTCACCGTAGAAAGAACTACTAGCAGGTGGAATAATTTTTCTCCTCCCTCCTTAATTTTAGATAAGTAGAGCCACGTGGTCTAAATACCCTTACTACTAAACAACCTCCGGCATGTGCTAAAGATTTAATTTAATAGCAGCTTTAAGAATTAGAGAGATCGTTGAACTAAACAACACAAGCCACGTGTTTGCATTTAATTTAGATGAATATTCTTTCTAAGATAAAATAATCTTTTGATCTGCAAAATAATTATTAAACTTAGTTGCTTCACAAATAGCAGTAGATTAGTATGAATAATAAACTAGTAGGCCTCCTAGCAATTAAACAAATCAATTATAAAATTAAGCACAGAAAAAATATTCAATATTCAAAATATAAATTGAACAATTAAAATAAATTAGATCTCATGTGACACCCAGGATTTTTGGAGTAATTCCAAATAAGGATTACAATGAAATTAAGCAAATGTTAGTATATAAAGTCTAGAGTTGAATAATAAAGGTATAAAGGAATGATTTATGAAATATGAAGAAGATTTATGTGAATTAAAGAAAAGAAGGATAAATGTGGAGAGTATAACGGATGTGCAATAGAGGCTATGAAATAAGTGAATGGAGTAAGGAGATGTGCGACTAAAAAAAAAAGAAAAAAAACAAGCAAAACTCTTTCTCTCTCTATATTGCACCACCGTGAGCCACCAACCACCAAGCCATTCGACCACCATGGGTACAAGAGGGAGAAGAGGAAATTTTGGGGCTATTAAAGGAAGGAATTGCAAAGCTTTGGAAGGTTGACCGAGAGAGGGTTTTGAGCTATCAATTAAGTAATTGAACGTCCAGGCAAGTTCTTCAGTCCTTTTATGTTAAATGTTGGACTGTTATGATATGTAATTTTTGTTTTAACTGCATACAAATTATGTGCTATGTGATACGTGATTAATATGACCGCAATGTGTACTTTGTGCAACAATATAAATATATATGAGAAATACTGTTATAGTAGAAGCACAAGCACATGATGTATGACACACACCAAGCATGATAAGGTATGTGCTACGTGAAGTATAACTGTTGAACTTGTTGAGCCGTTGTGCTCATTACTTGCATAATATAAACTTTTGCAGGTAAAGAAACAAAATTTCAGGAATATCAGAATATATTAGAGATGGATTAACCCAAAATGTGGTAAACGTAATTGTTATATTTGCAATAGTATAACTCAATGTGGATACATTTGCAAAGTTTGTATTGATGTGATATATGCATGTACAAATGAGATCCAGTCAGGGCGAATAGAGTTATATTATGAACTATAATCGTTCAAGATAGTTGTTATGCTAGAAACTATGGTATATTTAATTATGAATCATGGAACAAAGATTATTGTATGGATATTCACAATATTAAATTGTGAATATTGAGCTTTACTGAGCTTTGCGATAATAATAGAAAGAAAAAGTAAAGGTTGCGATCCAGGGACTAGGATCCAGATGTAAAGATTTTAAATATCCAAATATTCTATTACAATGATTGAATTGAGAAAAAGAAAAATTTATACCGAAAATTTGGTAATTGATGATTTTGAAATTAAATAATGGATCAATTTAGGTGATGAAATATTTATTAACGAACCAAAATTTGGACGTAAGGAAAATAAGGTTTAATAAATATGAAATTTAAGGTAAGAATATGGGTCGAATTTTGGGGTCGCTACATCTCACAGTGTATAAATCTTGATGGCTTCAATCACTTAATCCAAGAAAAATAATTTAGTTACTCATAATTGTAGAGAACACTAAAGAATAGAGGAGAGAATTTTTATTCTAATGAGAGTTGTATCTTACAATGTGTCTCAAGCCCTCTATTTATATACTCCATAAACCTCATAACTCTAATAGGAAGCATACTTTCCAAACCCTAATAGGATTTAAAATACAAATAAAAATAAAAGAAAAAGAAAAATAATTATTATCCTAACCTTAGTTGGAATTAAAATCCAATTTAGAATCAAAAAGTAGCAAAATTCGCGAAATAATCCCGTTTCTGGAATTAACGCGCAAGTCAAACGCTGCCTTCGCTACAGTAACCGTCACCAGCCTCCGCGCAATGCGCAATAATTTCTCATCTACTGAAACGGCGTCGTTCTGTTCCTCTGTCTTTCTGCTGCTTGGTCGCGCATGGCGCATGCCTTTCGTTTGCCTTAAAACGACGTCGTCTCCTTTCCTTGCTTCCATACAGATGCGCGCAATGCGCGGCAACCACATTCTGCTTAATTACGAAAATGCCACCGTACTGCTTAATTACAAAAATGCCATAAGAGCTTTGCAGAATTTACAAAAATGCCCCCAAAGCTTATTTTTCCTACAAAATAAAATATAAAAATAATATAAAAATAATAAAAACACATAAATAAAAATTAATAAAACACCTAAAATACTAAAAATAAATAAAAACACATAAATAAAAATAAATATAAAAATACTATAAAATTTCCTAAATTAACATAAATTAACTAAAACCCTATAAAACCTATTAAAACCAAAATGAGCTAAATAATTAAACATTTAAGCACACAATAAATATAAAAACTAAGTATTAGGGAATAAAAATATCATATAATTTAACCCTATCACATATTAATTAAGTTACTCACTTAAATAAATATATAATTTAGCTATCACTCACATTGTTTAAATAATTTAACCTTACACAAATATAATTAAATAAATTAATTATATTTCATATCTGTCATGATAATTCTTTATTTACTTTATAATTATCAATCTTTTCATTCACCATTTAAGGTCAACTTTTAAGACTTGTTAATTTGTAACATAGTATTATCTTGTTTTTCATTTTCATCATTTAGTTAATTTAAATTAATTAAATTAACAACTTAGTAACTCTCATCAAATATACCTGTATCATTATACATAAAATTCTATATCAATAACTTCTCCATTTGAAATTTATTTACTTATTAAATTTCTCGCATACCTTGTTATAAAATTTCTTACATAATCTTATTTATCGAATAGTTCATCAAGTTTTAAAGGTATCATATTATCTTACTCTTAACATACCTCTTTGTATGCATATTAATAAAATTCTAGGTTTTAAAATTTAAAAATTCACATTTACTCACATTCAAATCTTAACACAAAAATTAGGATAAAATATTTACTTAATTTCTATACATTTTACTTCTTCGAATCTAACCTCTAACTTCAACCTTTATTTCATCATCTAAGATCTTATTTAAAGGTCTTGTCAAATATTCGGGATATTACAACATGTTTTCAAAGAGTGGGATTGATGAATCCTGAAATGGAATGTCAATTTGACGTACACATTTTCTTCAAGAGCGTAGGTTATTTTCTAGGGTTTAAGGTTTAGGTTTTTAACTCTTTTTTTTTAATTTATGTTTTTGCCTTAAATTAACTTCTTGATTTTATTAAGTGCTAAGGTTAACTGTGTGAACCGAAACACAAAATCTTATACATTCAATAATCACAGAACACATTTAAAAGCTCAATTCAAGCCTTACTAATCATGTAACACATAGTTTATGTTAAAAGTTTTAACCTACAGTCGTATATGTTCATATTTTTGAGTAGTATATATTATTTAAGATAGCTCAAGCTATACTAGAGCAATTGCTCTTAAGTTTTGAATTGACAATCTTAATTATATCTTGTCAGATAATATTTAAAATATTTAGGATATTACATTCACTCCTATTTATAGGAATTTCGTCCTTAAAATTAACTCATAACTAACTTTAGTCATTTAATATCATATTTATAAGTTCTATAAATATTCAAGATATTATAGAAGCTTTCTAGGCTTAGCTGGTTATTATCGGAGATTCGTAGAAGGATTTTCTCGAATTTTCACTCCTTTAACTCAAATGACTCGAAAAAACACAAAATTTGTGTGGATCGAGGAATGTTAGAAGAGCTTTCAAGAACTTAAGAGTTTCAGCTCCTGTTCTAACCATATCATAAGAATCGGGATAATTTATCATCTACAGAATGCTTCAGGAAAACGTCTAGGGTGTATTCTTATGCAACATAAAAAGGTTATAGCTTATGCATCTCGACAACTCAAAGATTATGAGAAAAATTAACTTACTCGTGATCTAGAGTTGGCAGCAATCATTTTCGCATTGAAAATCTGGAGACACTATCTATACGAGGAGAAACTAGATATCTATACAGATCACGAAAGTCTCAAGTATTTCTTCACTCAGAAGAAACTCAACATGCAGCAACAACATTGGCTTGAGCTATTGAAGGATTATGATCACACCATCCAGTACCATCCTGGTAAGGTGAACATTGTAGTTGACACATAAAGTAGAAGATCTTATGCGAGTACAAGTGCACTACTGACAACACAAAGGCGCATTTTTTATGACTTATAAAAGATGAAGATAGAGCTAAAAATATCAGGGACCCACATGAGGATGACACATATGCGAGTAGAACCTACTTTAATCGATAAAATAAAGGTGCTCAAGCTATTGCTATAGAACTGATGAATATGATAAAGAAAGTACAAGAATGTGCTATTCCTGAAGCAAGAATCGACAAGAAATGAAAACTTCAAGTCCACTCTCGACTCTGTGTTCCTAACAACCCTAAATTGAATTATAAAATTATGATAGAAGCACACAACATACCGTTTACAATCCACACTGGTAGTACCAAAATATATCGTCACCTTTGATATATATTTTGGAGGAATAATATGAAGAGGAAGATCGCCGAGTTTATCTCGAGGTGTTTGACTTGTCAACGTGTTAAGATGGAGCATCAAGTACCTAAGAGTCCATTGCAACCAATTGAGATTCCCAAATGGAAGTGGGAACACAACAATATGGATTTCGTGACGGGTCTTCCCAAAGTTTCTCAAGGATTGGATGCAATTGGGTCATTATAGATCGATTGACCAAGTACGCTCATTTCTTGCCTATACGAGAAAATTATTCACTTGAGCGTCTTGTAGGTATGTATATAAGTGAAATTATGAGATTGCATAGCATGCCAATATCTATAGTTTATGATCAAGACCCTAGATTCACTTCACGACTTTGGATCGGCTTACAAAAAGTTATGGGCACTGAGCTACTATTCAGTTTTGCATACCATCCTCAAACGGACGGATAATCGAAAAGGACGATCCAGACTCTCGGAGACCTTTTGAGACTTTGTGTACTAGACTTCAAAGGAAGTTGGGACAAGTATTTAACGTTGGTTAAATTCTCCTACAACAACAGTTATCAAGCAAGTATAGGCATGGCTCCATTTGAAACTTTTTATGGCCAAAAATGTCGCTCTCTAGTATGTTGGAATGTGGTAGAAGAAGCAAAATTGTTGGGACCCAAATTGGTAAGCATGACAACAGAAAAAATCCAAATGATCTGACAACGATTACAGACCGCACAAGAATGATAAAAGAATTATGTTGATCTTCATCGAATGGACTAGAGTTTCAATGTCAGAGACCGTGTATTCTTACATGTTTTCCCATGGAAATGAGTTACAAGATTCGAAAAGAGAGGAAATCTCAACTCTTGATTTATTGGGACATTTGAAATCCTCGATCAAGTAGGAACTATGGCTTATAGACTAGCTCTACCGCCAAACATGTATCGCATTCATAATATTTTTCACATATCTATGTTACATAAATATGTGAAAGACCAAAACCACATCATTGAGTTGGAGCTAGATGAGA
The DNA here is from genome assembly GCA_947179155.2 of Hedera helix. Classification (NCBI taxonomy): domain Eukaryota; kingdom Viridiplantae; phylum Streptophyta; class Magnoliopsida; order Apiales; family Araliaceae; genus Hedera; species Hedera helix. The sequence continues at coordinate 24,664,948 of OX359276.1, read as the reverse complement.
TAGTAGATGATTTAACGTACGAGAAGGTACTTGTCAATATCTTAGATAGGAAGGAGCAGATCATACGCATAAAGGTTATACCTTAAGTCAAAGTTTATAGATAAACCAAGATATTGAGAAAATGACCTGGGAGTTAGAATCTGAGATAAAATCTAAGTATCCTTACCTCTTTTAAATGTCAAGTACGTCAATTTTGGAGACGAAATTTCACAAGGAGGGGAGGTTATAAGACCCCGATTTTTATTGAATAAAATTTAATTTTTTTTCACATATTATTCTGAAACAGTAAGGTGTTATATTGATAGTATTAATATAATTAGATATAGAATCAGTTATGGGTGGTGGACCCCACAACAAAATACTATCAGATATAGAAAATGATAGTATTAACTTTTTTAAGTAAAAATGGTCAACAATACTATCACTTTTAACTATTTAAATACTGAGTGATAAAAGAATAGTAGCATACAGTATTTCATGGTCTTTTATAGTAGCACACGGTATTTTACAATAGTACACGGTATTCTACAGTAGCACACAATATTGCATAGTATTTTATATTATTGAACTGATAAAATGACCATTGAACAGTATTTCACCAATAATTGTCATTACATAGTATTTTATATTATTGAATCAATAATTGTCATTGCACAACATTCTACATTATTGAGTCAATAATCATCACAATGCACATCATCTTGTATCATTGAACCAATAATTGTCATAGTAGTAGTCATGGGTATTAAATAATTTGACAGACTCATTATTTGAATAATACTGAATATTTAAATAATTTTGATATTAAGTTAATAATACAATAATATAAAACATGGATAATATAATCTTTAAATGTGTAGTGTAAAGCTTAAAAATGGGAAACGTGTGATAGATGGTGTAGTTTAAAGTATAAATCATGTGATTTGTTAATGGATGGTGTAGATTAAGTTAGTAAAATGTGTGAATCATGTGATTTGCTAATGGATGATATAGATTAAATTAGATTAAGGTGTGAATCATGTGATTAGTTAATGGATGGTGTAAATTAAAGTGTGAAAAATAATGAATGGTGTAGATTAAAAAATATTAAATGTGTTTTTGGAATAGATAGTGAAGTTTTCATTATAAATAAGGGACTTAGCATAAGAAATTTTCATATCTTTCTTACTTATCATTCCTTGCACTTTCTAAATAATCTTAGTTTAAAATTTCTCTGAGTGAATTAAGTCTATTTTAAGTGCAGGTGAAGATCGATAAAAGTACGGGTATTATCCAAATAAGTTTTTTTCCTATAAAAGTTATATAAACACTCACACAAGTCACATGTTGTTTATAACTCTTCCTTTAGAAGACTATTCTTTCAGAAGATTTATTTTGAAAACTTTCTTTAGAAAATATTATTTTAAATATTATTTACTTCTTCAAAAATTATTTTGAAGTATATTCCACTCTACTATACAAATTTATACTATCAAATCACTTTTGATTATTTCATACGAATTAATATACACCATGAAATCTATACAAAGTAGTTACTAATGAAGTGATATATATATATATATATATATATATGTTCATCAACTCCATAGAAAATAATATCAAATCACTTGTTAAGGTAAGGAATATTATTTTCTTTCATCCTCTTAAACTTATTATTAGTAAGTATTGTTCGATAAAAATTTTAAAATGATTAATAGTTTGCGCTTCATCTAATATATTTTGACATGAACATTTCTATTAAATTTTTATCGTTATATTTGAATAGTGAACTATTAGACCTTGAATTTTTTACCTATGAACATTTACTAGAACTGTGAACATTGTAGACTGTTAAATATTTCTTGTATCATAAACCTTACCGTTGAACTTCTTCCTCGTGAATCTTAGACATTATTCTTGGACTTGAACACATTTTTCTCTACATCATGTTGATAATTTGGACATTATTTGACTCTGAACAAAGTAAAAATTATAAACTTTTGATATCTACTGTTTATCCTATTATTCTCTTTCATCATCATTTATATCACTGTTATTTATACTAATCGTCAAGAATTAAGTTATTGTGAATATCTGTGACCTGGTGCACAGATGATATGATAAAGATGATGTAATGGTGATGTGTCTTTTAGGGCATGTGGTGAATGTTCTCTTTGGCCTGAGGCAAAGAAGAACTGTTATTTGACATAATCATGACTAGTGGTATTTCAAATGATAAAGGTTGATGATGATTTTTCTGAAAAAAAGAAGATAGTAGACACGCAATCTATATGATTCTCCTAATGGTTGTTATTCCACAACAGTTGTTGATCTAAATTTTGTTCAAGAACTTAATTGTAGTTGTTGATTTAAAACTTGTTGTTTATATTATTCTATCAATAGCTCAACTGTTGAAGACTAATGATAATGTATTCGTCATTATCTTAGTCATGATATTTTTTATTGGGCTATTTGAGCTCGCCTTTTTTTTTGTTCAATTGTTCAGGAAATGAGAGTGTACTAGAGACTAGCGAGGAGAAAAGGAAAATGGAGTGATAGTTCGAGATAGTTGTTATAATAATAATAATAATAATAATAATAATAATAATAATAATAATAATAATAAGTGAATTAAATTTTTGTTTAATATGTTGTGCATTCATGTGTAATCATATCTTTGTGTGTGAGGGTTTTATTAAAGGGAAAATTCACTTAGTTAGTTATTTTAAAACTAGTGGACTAACCTGAGGATTTTTTTTATAATATTGATGGTCGATAAGTTAGAAACCTAAGTAATAGTCCATTCGATTTTGGAATTAGCAAATCTAATTGAATTATGTAAATTAATTAATATGTTTATTAATTAATGTCAATGGGTAAAATATTAATAATAATAATAATGTATAGTCCCACTAGGAATTTAATTATAATGATTTTGTTTGTTAAACAAACCCGATTCAAATTAATTGCTTATAGAATTGTATTTGATCATATAAATAATTAAATTGGCCCAACATTAGTAAATATGGCAAGCCATATAGGTGGCCCAATGAGTTAGGTTTGGGAGCCCAAGATGGATTTAATTAGTAGCCCATTGATATAATTGGTGTAGCCGAATTGGAATTAAATAAATGAGGCCCCAAACCAAACGTTAGAGGAGCCCAAGGTTTTAATTAAGTGGAAGCCCAAAACTTAGCCCAAACATGTTTGTGTGGAAGAATATATATATGAGAGTTGTGTATATCACCACTTATAACCATTAAAAGAAAAAGGAAAATTTGGGACTTGTGGCACCAAATTTCGGTAGCCTCTAGGAGCATTTGGGAGAGCTCCTTAGCTTTTCTTGGAAGCTTTACAACTTTGGTAGAAGCAAGGAAGAGATAGGAGCTAGTTGTAAGGTTTAATAGGCCTATGTTTGATAAAAGTGATGTGTATACTTACATGTATTGTAAGTATACATATCCATTGATAGAAGTTAATATACTACACAACCCTCCATTCATTCTTTAGTCATTCACCAAGTGTTAGAGAGAAAAAAGGTTGAGAGCAAAAAGAAAAGCTAGAAAGAAAGAGTGAGTGAACACTTAGAGTTTTTGCTAGATAGTTAAGGTAATACCAAGAAGTTTGCTTGGGGGAAGGGTCTCGGCAGCCTTGGGGTGTTCTTGAATTTCCAAAAACTTTATCTTCAACCATGGAAAGCAAAGAAAGCAAGCCACTAGGAGCAAAAGGTTTAAAACCTTCTAAAACCCCTAGTTTGTGCTTTTCGTTACTCTATATATATTTTCTATGGAATAAAATTAATATAAAAACTCTCTATGCTTAAATCCATGCTTGATTGGAAGATCTAAGGTTTAATTGGTTTAACATGAGTATTTATATGCATTTATGTTGGAAACTTGATCAAATACATGAAATCAATTTTTACCGGTAGAACCTTAAACTGATCAGCCGCTTCCTGAATTTACTATTCACGTTTCGTAAGTCGTGTTTAAGATCTATCAACTCCAGGTGGGATAGCTATAAGATACGAAACATTTCCAAGTGGAATGACTAAAAAATATTATAAGGGCTATTTTTTGGTATTTTTTTAGCAAAACAGTTCACTATTGAAAAAATCACGAAAACCTATTGCCCAAATTTTTGAAGATCCTGTTTTGGTCACTTATCTTACGTTAAAAATTCCAAACTTTTTATTCCTGATAGTACATGGTATAAAGAAGCCACCATGCAAAAATTAGCTCAATCTGACCTCAGATGAGTGAGTTGTGACACAGCGATTCTTAAAATTTTAAAACATTATGACTACTATAACTTAAAACGTGTAACTCAGAAAATTATGAAATTTTAACTAGGAATATTATATAATGGAAGGAAGTTATCGTATCAATTTCAGAATTTACTGATAAAACCTCAATTTTTAATAATTATTTCAAATTCTAGACAGATATGGCCTATTTAAAAATAATAAATGAGGTTGAAAAATTAAAATAATTTTTTTTTTGTTTAAAATAAAATATGCTAATTTTATACAAGGGATATGAAAATAATAATTCAAGTAAGTATTTTTTTAATTACAATCGACTTAAGAAAAATAAAAATAATACCATAAAATAATTATGTTCTATTTAATTAAAATTAAATAATACATAAATTTAATTATTTATTATTTAAATAATAAATAAAGTGATTAAAAATAATTAACTTAATTATTTATTATTTAAAAGCTAAATAATAAATAAAGTAAAGGAATTAAGAAGTTAATAAAGTAATTTAAACAATTTACTTTTAATTATTTAAAATTATAAAATATTACCAAACAATTAAAATATTATTAAATAATAATATTAGTTAAATAATTAATAATAATAGTATGTGATTAAATTATTATTAAATAATTAATAATAATACTAGATGTTTTGTAGCTTATGTGTTATTAAATAGGGAAGTATATGCTTAAATGTAATTTAATTGAGAATGATATGGGAATCTGATGAGTGGGTCTTACGCCTATGAATTGGATGTTTTGAAGCTTATTACTTTATTGATTTTGAGTGGTTTTAGTTCCTTTTTATTGAGTTTTATGTTTATTTTGCAGGAATAAGTGGTAGAGGGGCAAAACAGGAAATTCTGGGCATGAGTGGCAATTTTGTAAATATCTGCAAGTTCAGCACAATTGGCGTTGAACCTAGTACTGCCTCAGCGCGATTGGCGCTGAGTCGCAGCAGTAGTTGACCAAATCGTGGGTTAGTTGCAGTTTTCAACCCCTAACTTGTGTGTACAAGTCGAGGAGTTGGGGGCCAGAGAGAGGTGACATGGGAGGAGGATTCAGAAGAGAAGAGAGAGGTTCAACTTTGGTGAAGGGAAGCTAGGATTCCAAGTAATCCGCAACAAGAAGATCAAAGCATCAAAATAGTAGAGATTCCAGAGTTCTTCTTTTATCTTTATTCTTTTATATTTGATTCTTTTGGGTTTATGATTACTTGAACAATTATGAGTTCCAATAGGATAATTATGAACTAAGTGGTTATTTGGTGTTACAACGGAACCTATTATTAGCATGAATCAATTTGCTTATATTTTTAGTTGTTGATTTAATTTGAATTGTCTATCATACTCTGTATTAATTGTGAGATTGTTTGGCCAGCAATTGATTTGACACCCTAGATGGATTTGGAAAATAAAATCTAAGGTTAGGTCCAAGTAAGATAGCATGTATTCTGATTTATCATGGGTGATTGATTAATTGGATTCGTGTATGGAATAAGCATATATCTATGCACTACATGCGACTGTAATGGGAATTGGTTCTCAATGAGTTTGTTTCATTTAGCTTGCATAGGAATATAGAAAGTTAAGAGAGATTATTCGTTTATGTAATCATTGGAAAAGGTTCATTAATAATTTATGAATTCCCAGTCAACAATTCATCAAATTAATTTACTGAAAGAATGGTAAGGTGATTCATGTGATATAATAGGGGAAGTTGTGATCCCAATCGTGTTAAAATTTGTTAAGTCTTGTTTTATTATAATTTTAGTGTTAAATTTCATATTAACATTTATCTCATTCAAAATCGTGATCGTTATTGAAAAGCTGAATTGTGTTAAGGCTAATATTCTATACATTATTTAGTACAGTTCTTTGTGGGTTCGACATCTTGTCTACCATTGTATTACTTGTCGACTGCGTGCACTTGCGTTTTTTAGTCGTTATATAAAGTAACCACTACTACAAAACAGTAAATAGACAACACTTAAACAATAACGTTTATATAAAAAACGTTATGGTGTTTTTAGGTATAACGTTTTTTTACAAAACGTTGTAGATACATATGCAAAAACGTTGTGTATTTATAATTGCAGTTTTTGGTTTTAAATACATAACATTTTTTTAAAGAAAACGTTATGCATTTAAAAAACACGGAGGTACGATAAAAAAATAAATTATCGCGCGAACTGAAAACTTGAAAACACGAAGGAGCATAACACCTGATAATGAAATAAAAAAAAAATCATTACAAAGAAATATTCTCCGATCTAAACCTCGAAACTCATCACAGCATCCCAACTCATAAACACGTCCTTACTCATAATCTCTCTTCCTCTCTCAATCTTACTCGCCAGATCGCAAAGCTAGCTTCGTTCACCAATCTTCTATCTGATCTGACGGCTTCCGTAGCCTTGGCGATGGTGAATCTGTTGATGGAAGCACCCGTGGAGGCGAAGGTCGCGGTAGCGGTGGGTATGGCGGCAGCGGTGGCGGTGGGTATGACGACAGTGGTGGAGGTAGCCGTGGTGGTGGAGGGGTACTTCGTCGGTAGCGGTAGTGGTAGTGGTAGATTTGTTCTTTCTCCCGCCAGTACACCTAAAGCAAAAACCAAAAATCAAAAATCAAAATCCCTCCCTTTTCCTTATTCTATTGTTTCTCATTCTCCAAATATTTCTCTACAATTACTATTGGGTTAGGCATACAGCTAGGGCGAGGGCGAGGGCGAGGGCGAGGGCTAGAGCTTAACCCTTACTATTATGATTCCTTTATTAGTTTTAATGGATTTGGCTACCGAGTCTGTGACATACGTGTTTCCACGGAGGTTCGAGGCTCAGAATTTGGGAGAAGCTCTTATGTCAGGTAGATTCTGTTTGGTATTTGATTAAATCGGTTGTTTGTGATTGTAGCTTTGACATTTAAATGGACTTTTGGTTAATTTCTCGCTGGTGAGATTACAATTTTTTTGTGGTTTCATTGTCAATTTTGGATTGTATTTCATCCTTTAAAGTTGTGATGGTTTTGATTATTTGTGTTTTCGGATGTTGCCTACAAAGTGTTTGTTTAAATGTCTAAGAGTGATGTCTTACAATCTATTTGCTACTTGCCACCAGGGTCAAAGAGTCTTTATTACTCTAAATGTGAAACCTTCTAAAGAAATGATTGAAAGCTTGGTCAAGGTAGTTTGCGGTCAGGTAAAGAATTCTGTCATCGTCTTTGATTTCATTAGTGGAAGTTCAGTAAACCTCTTCTAGGTGTCATCTGAGGCAGTTCGTATAGGCTAACATATCTAGTATGAAATAAGATTATGTGACTTGTGTTCCCTTCGTTGAGGAAGGTATAGATTCATTTTCCACCTTTTAAGTTGAGAAAGTCACGGATTACTTAAATTTTTTATATGACAAGTTCCAATTTCCATTCACATTTGCAGGCAGTGCATCTGATTTGAAGTTTTAAATACATGTAGCACATGTATGTATGTATATTACATTATATATAATCACAGGAGGAACTAGAGCTTAAGAATGCTGCAGTGCATGATTTAAATGCACAAATAAGCTCCTTAATTTTTTGACAGAGATGATTCCAACAGAAAAATTGGTATCATTGAAAAGGAATACGATGACCAGAAATTCTCTTCAGAGAAAAAGGCCGCTTATGATGCCAAGCTTTTGGAAGAAAGGGAGAAAAAACTTCAACATCTGAAAGAACAGCTTGAAATTGCTTTAGATGAAGTAAGCAGAAAGAAAGTGTTAGTTGCTGATTTGTCCCGGGAAAGGGATGGTTTGAAGAAAAGCCTCAACGGAGAATTGAAAACTGTAAACAATCTGGAGCAGGTGCTCCAACTTACGCAGGAAGCTCTAGGGAAATCACAAAATGAGGTTTCTGATATGGTGAAGCAACTGCAGTAGTCTAGAAACTTGTGCTCACAGCTTAATGCTGAGATATCTGAAGTCCGAGCCGAGTCTGCTGAAGCTATGGAGTCATTACAGAGGAATTTAGTAATGGAAAATCAAAGTGCAGAAGACTTAGCTGGTGAGCTGACAGCAACGCAGGAGGCTCTGAAGCAAACAAAGGGAGATATGCACACTGTGTCAGGTGAATTGGCAGCTGCGGTAGAAAATGGTGAGAACCTACAGAAGGAATTGGTTGGTGTTTATAAGAAAGCAGAAAGTGCAGTCCAGGATCTAAAAGAGGAAGAGAAGATTGTTACTTCTTTGAACAAAGAGTTAAGAGCTTTGGAGTCTCGGATTATAAAAGACATGGAAGCACATATATCTCTTGAAAGAGATTTGGAAGAAGCTACCAAATCACTGGATGAGATGAATCAAAACACGTTCATACTTTCGAGAGATCTAGAGCTTGCTAATTCTCAAATTTCCAGCCTTCAGGATGAGAAAGATGTTTACTACAAGTCCTTTGCTGAGCAAAAGCAACTCACTCGAGAAGCCAAAGAAAATTTGGAAGACGCCCATAACCTTGTGATGAGGCTGGGAAAGGAGAGGGAGAAATTAGAGAAGAAATCAAAGAAACTAGAAGAAGAAGTAGCGTCTGCAAAAGGTGAGATATTACGACTCAGGAGTCGGATAAAAGGTTCCGTAAACCATGTGGATCGGAAGAAAGGTGTCGAGGCAAGCAACGCCACAGTTCCTGCAAAGAAAACTACCAGGAAGAAAAAGGTTGCTCACGAGGACAATTTGTAGTATATTTGCATACATATTTACGCGTCTTTCTATATTCAGGTATTCATTTAAAAAAAAGGGTGGTTCTAAAAACCCCTAGTTACATAGGAGAGGAAAATAAGGGAGCCTTTTAAAGGTAGTCCCCCCAGCATCAGCTGCAGCAAGAATGTTGATCATCTCCAACCAGGGATTGTCCAATTGAACCATCCACTGGTCTAAGTTGACGACATCCGTTGTTGGCATTATTACAATGAATTTCAGCACTGAAGGGGGTTCTCCCAAGTAAATACTGCATGCATAGCAGTTTGTAGGGTGGAGATCTGTGCGAGGCTGCTCTTTACTATTGAGATGCTCATTGCACATGTATGTATGTATAACCTCAGTTTCAGCATTTAGTGATACAAGCAGGCAGGTTTTTAAAAGAGAGTAGGAGTTATATCGGTTAAAGTTTGATAATGTATAGTGTTTACTCTAGTATTACATTGTGCTAAAAATAGCTTGGTTACTTCTCCATGTTGACAGTGATTTGGCAGAGAAAAGAATCAATGAAGATAAGTGGAATATCATCTTAAGAGCTTCTAGTGTTGGTAAGAATTTGATGTTCATTCCTTTCTTTTTCGCAAGTATAATAATTTCTGTAATACTCTCAAAACTATTTAAGTTTGTCCACTTTTATATCCTTTTGTTCTTTAATGAATAACTTTGTAAAGCTTTTAATTCTTCCTAGTTTGAGTATTTTAGTATTCTTTTCTCTTTAATATGTTTCATTGTAGGATAGGGGAGAGATGAAGAGTTGTAGTAGTGAGGCCAAAAAGAGGCAATTCCAAAGCATTGAGGTTCAAAATTCTCTGAAGGAAGAGGTAGAGTCTTTTCTATTAGTTAACCTGATTATCTCCAAATACTGATTTGTGGCTTGTTGTCCCCCAAAATGATTATAATATTGAAGTTTGAAAAATAGTATATATGAAATATGTTTCAATCAACACACCATTCAGATAGGTGAAGGTTATTTTCTATGCCTGTTAGCTGATGTTAATTAGTGTTGCCCATTTCTGGAGATTATACAACTTCAAAAACAACTTGAGGGCCAATTTGTGGTAAGCTGCGCACTACAAAAGGGATCAAGCTATAAGCCTCTTTTCCATGAACCTACAAATGGAAGCTCAATTACAAAGGTCTTTCTCCCCTTCTTTACACTAATCCACTGCTTAAAATCTATATGTGATCCTTCTATATTATATTCAAACATTATGATCAAATTGAAAAGAGAGAGAACTGATTTAAGAAGTTGAAACTGAACTAACCCATATCAACTTAAATTTATATTTCTTTTTGGTTCTGCTCAAAATCAGCTTGATGAGGATTTGATCATATCTTATATGCACTTGCAAAAATTGTTATATCACTAACCTATTATATCACTTTGGCATGTATCATATCTTGTATGCACTTGCAAAAATTGTTTCCTTCTTATGGTATCTCCTTTTACATGCTTCGAATTATATGTTGATCAAGTAAGTACTCTGCCTCCAGAAATTGATGTGCAACAAACAGGTCTAACCTAAATTCCCTTTCTACTATTGGCATACCTTTTTTACATTTTACTTCTTTTATCTCCTCATTCGTCATCTCTTTTCTAGGATTGCACCCTAAGCTACTACTATTGTCATGGTTCCAACATATCTGAATCATATCTTCAATTAATTAAAAACTGTCTATCAACATATCATTGTCCTTTTTAGTACATGAGAAATATTGCACTGCATATTGGTCCGTGAGGGCTAGTTCTCTTGAAGCACTTTTTGTCTTTGTCTGCCCTCCCTCATTTGAGGAACTTGAGAAGCGCCTTCGTGCAAGGTGAATTGAGTTAAAGCTAGAAACTTCTAGTGATCTCGCTTTTGCATACCTCCTCCTAGTAATAATTGGGGTTTTCAATATGTATAGGGGGACTGAGACAGAGGAACAGATCCAAAAGCGACTCCAAAATGCCAAGGCAGAGCTCGAACAAGGAAAACAGCTTGGCCTCTTTGATCATATGTTGGTAAATGATGACCTCGACACTTGCTACGGGAGTCTTAAGGTAATTGATTCTTGCTCCCTGGTATAACATGGATGATCTAAAGTCACATCTCTTGTTACCTTTTAAATGATTTAAATTTATTTCTCATTTGATCCAAAAGCTCTTGGGTCTTGATTAAGTCATGAACGTGACCTATAATAAATCATGTAAGTGGTCCCTCAAGATTGGTTGTTTATACCATACGTTTATATTTCGATTGGTTGTTTCATTTAAGTTTCTGTCTTGTTTAATCTCTACGTTACCTGTGATACTGAACTTAATTTATTTTTTAGTTATTCAATCTACAGTTAAAAAATGCTCCAGGCTTATTACAGCATGATCATGCGATCTTGGTCCGTTGGCTTATTACAACCTATGTTTGTGTCATAAAACTGGGTAATTGATCTCTCACTCTACGAATTTATTTTTAATTTCTAGATACATACATGCCCACCAATTGTTTGACTATTTTACCTTTTTATTTTGACAGTGTAAGAGCATTTGATTATTTACATGTAGAGTCTCGAGTTAGCGGTGAATGTACAGGGTTAGATATAGATGTATTTTGGGAGAATATTATTTTGCACATGATTAGGTAGTAGCTTAATTTTATGGATAGTTTGGTATATTTTGTGGATGTAATTTGAAACTGTAAACATATGGTATATATTATTGGGATGTATTTTGAATGGTTGATACATTTTGGCTATAAATGAGAATTTAGAGCTTTTTTTGCTATATATCATGGCATTAGCTGACCTACAGAACAATGCAGGTGCACCACTGTGTATGTAATTTCAAATATACGCAACTTTTTTCTTCCTGAAAAATGTTATGTATTCAGCACAACAACATTATTTTAAAAACGTTGTCTAAACGTACTACAATAGATGACATCTTATAAGCGTTGTATAATTTAGTCTAAAGGTTGTGTGATGTATCAAACTACAACGTTTTATACCAGAAAATGTTGTGGAATGATACCATCTACAACGTTTTCAAGCATCTTAGTATTTATTTAAAGACAATGTACAACGTTTTTTAGTAAAAAACATTGTATTATGAGCCAACTACAACGTTTTAAAAACGTTGTATAAAATGGGTCAAATAGATGACACCCTTAACCTCGACGTTTTTGGGAGAAAATTACAACGTTTTTTAAGTGTTATCTTTTTACTATTTTGTAGTAGTGGACCAACAAGTTTTTGATCCCTATGTGTGTTACTAATTGAAAGATAAACCTATTTAATATTAGGTCTTTCGAAGAAAATAAATTAAATTGTGTAAGCCAAAGACAACGAACAATGCAAGTTCCTAAACCCTAAATTTATTTCATATTGTAAGTTTCTTAAGTCAAACTCAAGTTATTATTTTTAATCATGTTATTGGTTTAAATTATTCTCAATTACTTCACATCAATTATATTTATTGATATTCGCACTTCGTGGATTTGAATTCCTGTTTCTATTATTGAACTGTGAAATATTTAAAGTTCTTCATCCATGAACTGTTTAAAATAAAATAGTGTATGTAGCGACCACGAAACCCCATCTTTTGTTAATAGCGGTCTCGTGCATTAATACATATCTTTAACCTTAAACCATAACATTCAATCGAAATACGGTTTGTAAACTTGTTTATTTAAAGCTTATTACATTCATTATCTGTCTCAGAATCATAATCTTCACATCCTTCATTTTAGAACTCAGATCATAATTACATATATAATGACCTAGTCTATTACAGTTCGACATCATATATGTTTTGATTTATATTAACTTAACATGTTAATATCATCACTATACATAACTATCCATACATCATCCTGTTTACACATACTTGCTCCATACATGCGAGTTTATTACATATAAGACTCGACTTACACTGATACATTAATCTTATCTAATTATAACATTTCTCTAAATAAATCTTACACACATGGTTATCTCTATGGATTTACAAAACATACATCTCTTTATTAATGACCAAGTTTAATATTAAAACTAAGGCGTTAATTTACTTATACCTTTATAAGGTTTACATTTATTACTGACTTGTCACATTACACAAACTAAACATTTCATATATCAAATCCTTTATGCGTTGCTAAAAAAATAGCATTCCTTACCCTTTAGCTTTACCGGGAACTCCGGTCTTCTCGTACTTTGCCTGAAAATGTCAGTTTATGGCAAGAGTGAGCACAAAGGCTCAGCAAGTCTAACAGATAACACCTTTTATGCTTGCAGTTCATATGCACGCGTTATGCATTTTTTACTTTACCATGTTGTGCCTTTTTTAGATATAAACGTCACATATTGCATTTAACAGTTAAAACGCATAGTTGTGCGAAGTGCCCATTTCAAAACATTTGATGTCACATAGTTTGTCATATAGTTCACATAGAACAATTATTACATTTCAACAAGTTTGAAAAACTTGCCTGTTAACCATTACTAATCTTAACCTTTATGCTCCTTGAACGTTTTTCATGTCCGTCTTGTCGGTTTGCTACTCCGAGCTGTATCTGTCAACATTGAACCTATATATCATTATAGAATCGTAATATGTTCTATAACATTTTTCAAACTTAAATCATAAATACTAGACCACTCATCTCTAATCATTTCACATTTGATGTATTATACCTTACATAGGTTAATAATATATCCTAACCCGTTCCCGACCTTTTACATAAGCATTACCATGCTTTTACTTAGGTTTTGGGTATATTAAATTATACCGTTTTTGTTTCATTATACCTTAACACCCCTTACATTGACCATTTTTTATCAATCTAGGACTTATATAACCTATCTTTATCATCCCATATCAAAACATAGTTTTTTAGACACTTAAAAAAATTTCTCATGAATAGTAACTTCACCCCGGCAAGCTCTAAATTCCCTAGCCATGAATTCTTCTCAGCCGTGAATAGTAACTTGGCCCCGGCGAGATGTTTAGTGCAAAACATCTCGCCTAGGCGCAGTTCCGTAGAATTCGAAAATCTAATTTTTACACTATCTTTGCTAATTTTTAACTCATTCATCTTACATCTAATTAAACTCAAATTTGGACAATAGCTAGTTATTACTATGTAGTATTTTACAAAAAATACTACTTGACTCATTTGGATTCTAAAAATTATCGAAACAATAGGGTGTTTTAACTCACTTTTATACTTAGAAAATTTTTCAACATTTTCGTCAACTTTGTGATTTTTGGCCATTCACTTCTAACGTTCATTCTGACACTTGATTTAGCTTACATACATCACATAACATTTGTCTAAACCTTTCATGCAACTTAACTTTGCACAAGGCGAGATTTGTCCCTAAAAACTTGTTTTAGGTCGAAACGATCGATTTCGATCATTTGAAACGTATTTTTGTACTAACTTTCATCCGTTGACTACCAAATCAATGTAGACACGTGTAATAACATAAAACTAACTCATTTAACTTTATTTCACCATCAATTACTCAAAATTGTCAAAAATCACCTTTTTTGTTGGATTTTCACCAACTTTACATAATTTTTCATTTTCACACACTTAGACTTCCTTTCTCATATACTCATTAAAGAGTTCATTTCTAACCTTTGTAGACTTACACTACACATATATGAATTGTTTAAAATTCCTGTACTTCCAAAATATGTTTACATAAACATAAAACCATCTTAGGTGGATTTAACCTCTAAAATCATACTCTCTATACTTGTAAGCATTTTACATGCTATCTTTCATAAAATTACACTTCATATACATATGTTCAATCTTATATGTTAAGGTTTCACCATAATCTTCCAATTCTAGACACATATTCTTCCATGATTCTACTTTTTAACCAAAAATACATACTTAAATCAAGGTTTTTAAGTTAAGAAAACTTTTAAACCTTTATGGATGATCAACTTCTTCACATAGGAAGCTTCACCATGTTGAGGCCATCATCTTTTTCTTCTTGCTCCATGATCATCCACTCAACAAATCTTGTTTGATCAAGCTTTCCTTTTCCTTCAACCATGGCTTCCTTTCTCTTTCTCTCTCTTAGGGCATAATTCCTGCAAAAATAAGAATGAAGAAGAGCTCAATCTTAGTCACTTAAGTTATATGAGACTTAACTAGGCTTGGTTAAGTAAAATAACCATGGTTAACCCATCCAAGGGTATTTTAGTCATTTCATATAATTAGTCAAGGGCATTTTTGATATTATATCTCTTGGGACACAACGGTCATTACTTAATTTGTCAAGGGTATTTTGGTCATTTCACCCCTTAGGACACAAAGGTCATTAATTAAATTGTTAGGACACAAAGGTCATCAATTAAATTGTTAAAGGCAATTTGGTCATTAGCCACCTTTGTTAGATTTTCAATTTAATAGAAATTTTCATTTAAGTAAAATTTTTATAATTTTCTTTCACTAATTCATTCCATGCTCATTTAAATCGATTTTTCTTTCAATTAACTGACTAGGTCATTATTTTTCATTGTGCTACGTTCACGTGGTCTCATTTTATAGCTTAATTAGTCATTTAATTATAAATCGATTAAATAACTTTTACATAATTATAATTACATTTTTGATTTCTTAAGAACCTTCTCAGTTCCACATTCACTCAATTTCAATTTCCGATATATCAAATAGTTGAATTACTCACTTTTTTTCATAAATCACTTTCTCAAAAAGTGAACATTGACCGAATTGCCAAAATCCATCATCATTTATCCCTTTTACACTCATATAGTCATTTTATGACTTTTACGTCCTTACATTTGATTACTTAATACACATATGACAATGTGAATCATACATGCATAATACATTCCTTCTACTCATTTTTAGGAGTATTACCTTATGTATTTATATGTAGTTGATAGGGTTGAATTATATGATATTTTTATTCCCTAATACTTAGTTTGTATACTTATTGTGTGCTTAAATGTTTAATTATTTAGTTTATTTTGGTTTTAATAGGTTTTATAGGATTTTAGTTAATTTATGTTAATTTAGGTAATTTTATATTTCTTTTTATTTAGGTATTTTTATTTATTTTTAGTGTTTTAGGTGTTTTATTAATTATTATGTGTTTTAATTATTTTTAGTAATTTTATATTATTTTTAATATTTTTATTTCATTTTGTAGGAATTTATTAAAGTTGGATGGCAAAATAGTAATTAAAGCAGCTGGAACGCGGAGGGGCAAAGTTGTAAATAAACCGAAAAAGTTAACCGCGCGCATGGCGCGGGTAAGAAAAGCCACGGAGCAATACGACGTTGTATGGAATAACGAAGGACGCGCATAATGCTCGGTGATGCTGAACAGTGGCAAGAAAGGAATAAAACAGCGTCGTTTTGATACCAGTTTCGCGCAATGCGCGGGAGGTGGTGACCGGGCACTGTAGCGAGTGGCATGTTTGGCTTGCGCATTAATTCCAGAAACGAGATTATTCGCGAATTTTTGTTACTTTTTGATTCCAAATTGGATTTTAATTCCAATTAGGGTTAAGATAATAATTATTTTTCTTTTTCTTTTATTTTTATTTACATTTTAAATCCTATTAGTAATTCCAACTAGGGTTAGGAGGATTTTGGAGCCTATAAATAGAGGGCTTGAGACACATTGTAAAACACAACTCTCATTAGAATAAAAATTTTCTCTTCTATTATTTAGTGTTCTCTATTATTATGAGTAGTTAATTTATTTTTCTTGGGTTAAGTGATTGAAGCCATTAAGATTTATACACTGTGAGATCTAATTTATTTTAATTGTTCAATTTATATTTTGATTATTAAATATTCTTCTATGCTTAATTTTATGATTGATTTGTTTAATTGCTAGGAGCGCTACTAGTTTATTATTCATATTAATCTACAGCTATTTGAGAAGCAACTAAGTTTAATAAATTTTTTTCAGATCAAAATATTATTTTATCTTAGGAAGAATATTCATCTAAATTAAATACAAACAAGTGGCTTGTGTTGTTTAGTTCAACGATCTCTCTAATTCTTTATACTGCTATTAAATTAAATATTTAGCAAATGCCGGAGATTGTTTATTAGTAAGGGTATTTAGACCAAGTGGCTCTACTTAACTAAAATTAAGGAGAGAGGAGAAAAATTATTCCACCTGCAAGTAGTTCTTTCTACGGTGAATCTTCAAAATATTAATTGATTTATTTTTGCATCCATGATCAGTTGTAAATTCTTGATGGTGGATTTTGACTTAAACCAAGGTTTTTTTTCTTTTCATTTATTTCAACAAATTACTTGCATAATTATTTTAATTAGTTTTATTTAAATTATTTCTTTAATTACAAAACCCCCCAATTTTTGTTTGCAAAAACATAAAATTAAATTAATCATTCTCTGTGGGATCGACTCTTGCTTACACTACTACATTAATATTTTTCCAAAGTAAGATTTTATTTTTGGGTGCTTGCGACATCACACCAAATTTTGGCGCCGTTGCCGGGGAATGATTTTAATTTAATTTTGTGCTTTTGTAAATATGTATTTAATTTAGTAATTTTTTATTTTTATTTTTTTAGATTTTCTTAATTTAATTTAGTTGTGCAAGTTAAGCAAGGAAGTCATGGCAGCCTCTAATTATATTGAGGAGGTAGAAATTTCTTCTCTTAAGCAACAAATTAATGTTCTAACTTCTCTTGTTTATCAAATGGTTGCAGGTAATGCAGGACGAATGGAAGCTTGTAGGATTTGTGCGGTGGTAGGACATCCGATTAATATGTACCCCATTCTTCAAGAGGAGTCCTATGAGCAAGTCAATGTAGCAAGTGGTTTCCATGGTCATCCCCAATGGAGATATGATCCATATTCAAACGCATATAATTCAAGATGGCAGGATCATTCTAATTTTGGGTATGAGAATCCACAAATAAATTCGCCTACAAATCTGAATTTCCCAAGTTATCAACAATACATGCAGCCATATCCCCAACAACAACAGAGCCAATCTAATAATTCTGATATGTCTTTAGAGGATATGATTAAATTAATTGAAAATAACACTTTGCAATTTCAACAGGAAACGAAGGCAAATATTCATAATTTAAAGATGTAGATGGGACAAATGGCTATCACACTCAGTCAATTGGAGGAACAAGATTCTGAAAAATTACCTTCTTAAACAGTGAATAATCCAACGGAGATTACAAGTGTACAAGTGTTAAGAAGTGAGAATGATATAGAAGATCCAGAAAAGACAGTTCCTCCATCGTCACAGCAAGAGAACGAAAACAACATCAATGAAGCAGACAGTGTTAATATAGATGATGATGTTATTTTTTATGATGACATGTCTAAGGTGGAGGAAGTTGTTGAGGAAATAAACAAGGAAAATTTAGAGATTGCAATTACTAACAATTTGGAGTTAGGGAAAGAAGAAGAAAATGAGCTGAAACAAGATTTGAAGGAGGCTGAAGCTGCATTAAATTCTTTACCAGTGATTTTAGATAATTATGTAGTACCTTCCATTCCATTACCTGTTACTCATAATAAATTTTTATCTTTTATTTTGCAGGATCCCATTCCGAATATAAAGACTCTCCAATCATATTAAATATCTATTCGTTGAAGATGGAGTAAAACGTTCATGTCACGTGCAAGGGAGACTGAATCTACCAATGAAAAATAACGTGATGGATGGGGTACTCAAAATTCATTAAATTGGAGTGACATGATGACTTATCATGTTGTCGAGCCAATGACAATAACTAAAGGCGCTGCTTGGGAGACAACCCAAGAAAACAAATTTGCATTTCTTTCCCTTTTTCTTTTTATAGTTCTTTTTGCTTTTTCTTTGCTTTTTATAGTTCATTTTAATCAATTAATATAGATTTATTAATCCAATTCAAACATTAATTTTTATAATTCTTATTATTCAATTAATTCCTAATATATAGACTAGGTTAAATTGTTTCATTATATTTGCGCATTCTGACATATTTCGCCTTGACATTCTCGTAACCTTTAAATCATATTAAATTATATTATATATAATTTTAACATATATCAAGCCACTAATGTACCTTAAATTAGTGACTAATCCTCATAACCTCTATAGAGTCTTTGCTATATCAGTAGTCTCTCTCTTTACAAATTAACCACATAGGTCATTTTTAGCACATTGATTAAATAATAAATTATATTTAATCACTTATTAATACTTTATGTTCCTCTAAACTAGGTTTTAACTTCTAACCTTTACTTAATTAGCCAAGATTCTTATTTAGAAATCTTGTCAAAAATCTGGGATGTCACAGTCTACGCCAATTATTTTGGCTAGACGTTATATATGTTAATATTTTTGAATGTTTTCCAAACCGATAGTTAGTGCGGACTCTTGGACTGAGAGAGCAACCCTTGATAAGGCACTATAAGTGTCGGTTATCCTATATAATCAGAGTTTAATGTTACGCATATAGATGGTGTACAAGCAGCTGATCCCCTCAAGTACAAACTGACAGTTTAAATATATAAAAGGGTCATTCGAATGATTGATTCCTTGTCAATGTTCATGGTCTACTGGACCACTCAACAGTAAATAATTAATACTCATTCTTTCATTTGAACTTTGATTATCTTGTCAGTTATTTCATCAACTATTTTAAAAGTTGAGTTATTCTATTCTTATTCTTATTCATTCATGATATACCTTTGTTTTTTATTTTAAATTTACTGAGCAAAGTAGTTGCTCATTCTTGTTATATCATGAACTAATTGTAATTAAGCCAGAGAGTTTAAAGAAGGACAAAGGCAAGGGAAAGCTTAAGGAATAGTTATATGTGCTACTATTCTGTCATGTAATCATGAAACCTTCTTGTATTAATAGTGTATTCATAATGTATTTTTTTAAGGTTATCGACCTTGGGACCATAATGAACCTTTTGTAATGAACAACTTATGTTTATTTATTCCGCAATAGTAAAATATGTTGTTTAGAGGTGTTTGTATATATTGGATCGTGAGCACTGAGTTCGAGGTAGCAGTACCTTAATTTGGCGGTGTGACAGGTTGATATCAGAGCTGTAGGTTATAAACTTTAGGATGTGAAACCTAGATTATAACCTTATAATTAAACTCATGTCGACGACGGGAAAATCGTCTCCCTTTTAATAATAATCCCTTTCCAATTTTAGCCTTTGGATTTAAGATGTGATTTTGAAAAGGGTCGACTTGAGTGTCGACGGGGTTTGAAAGGTTGATTTTATGATGAGCCAATTGACCAGAGTCGTCAGTTGGTATATTTGAAATGGATGTACCAACTCATCTGATTTTTAGTTTTCGTAATCGTAATAGCTCATATGTGACTCTTAATTAATTGATATGTGAACCGAGATTCATAGAGTTCGGGGGCTTGTTTAAACGAGGGGAAGGTGTTAGGCACCCCCCGACTTCCGTGAAACGCGGTTACCGCTATCCTAATGCTTTTCTTTCCTTTAAATCCTAAAATGTGTGTGTGCGTGTTTGTGCCTATGAAAATCGTTGGAATGCTTTATTTCCGAAAGTACTTCTGAAATCTCGTTGACCCTATGCACGAAGGATTCATTTCGTTTTGAAAAGTTCATCTTTTAAGCTTTCATTTTATTTGCCAACAAAATCTTTAATGATGACATTTGTGAAATAAGGTATTCGAATCCTTCGTCAAATAGGAATGGAGCTTGTCCGATAATTCCAGTTTTATTTTAGCCTACGGATGATCTAATATCCTAGTTTGCTTGATTTTATGAAAAGCTTCATCGTTTTATTCCAAAATCCCTTTTTCGTGCCGAAAAGGAAAATCAAGCATTAAAATGACATTGGAGCTATTTGTGGGCATGTAAGCCGTCTAAATAGCCCCAAACATCCGCAATCACACATTTCATTATTACGGGGCCTTAAACCCGATTTTCAGTATCGATATCGTTTTAAGGCCCGATATTTACATATATACAAAAATGGCCCACTGGCGTGACTACATACACCAAAATTTGTCCATCTTCGAAATTTGATCACAAGGATCTCATCCCTAGGCTCACAATCCCCAAAATCACCACACAACCATACAAAGGAAATCTTAACAACACTAGACTTGTTACTATACCGCAAGAACCAAAATTTGCAAGCCCAACACTATGGACTACCCATTAACACAATGAACTACATATTACCATACGGATATCATCGGGACATTAGGAGGAAATTTCGTTCCAACGGAACCCTCACTAATAATCCCTAATCCACGGATCCTCAATAATATAACAAAATACTACATTCAAACAATTCAATAACAAAACATTATGATAATAAAACAAGTTAAAACTTCAAGGAAAACACCATTTTTCACCTTGCAAATGCCAAGAAATGCCTTATATTTCACTATCAAGTAGATAACACAAGATTGACTAAGTATTTGAGCAAAGAAAAATTAATTTTCTTCTATTTTTGGCCAACCCGAGCCTTTCTCTCTCTAAAACTCGCCTTTTCTCTCTCTACATTTCATAAAAAATCTCTTCTCTCTTCTCTCGGCCGAGCAAAATGGTGTTGTATAGGTGACTGGGAGCAGCCGCAGGTGCATCTGCGGACCTGCGGCTGGCCGCAGATCCATCTGCGGCTGCCTGTGGTCGCCGTCTGAGCCACCGCCTCGGCTGCCGCGCATTTCCTCGAGCCATGAAAAATTATAACTTGTCGTTGGCCGCAGATGTATCTGCGGCTGCCCTGCTTCCTTTTCTCGATTTTCGCGTCACGCTATCTAAGAACATCATTTTTTGTTGTATTATTTTGGAGGGATGTTACTTTATATAGAAGTTGCTCTTTGTGCTTGGCTTCCAGGGGGCGATGCCCCCTTACACCCCCGCCAGCTCACCGGGGAGCGAGAACCCCGACTACCGTAAGCGTAGTGGCCATTCGTCGTCCTTGGTGATCCAATCAGGTTTTTCTGGATCAGTTGTTTGCCTTGTCTCAAGTAACCTGATGCTTGTTGTTCGTTGTGGCGGCTTTGACCGTAAGTTGTTGTGGTGGCTTCGTGTTGGGGTCCACCTTCCTTTTCGCATATCGGGTAAAGTGATGATTTTGCCCTCCTGTCAGGGTTAGTATAAAAGTGCAAAATTTGGGTGTCTATGTTGGGGTCTCGGTCGGAACTTGTTTTTATTCTGTTTTTATGTTTTTATATTTAATGAGTTCCGACCTCGACGAGTTCGTTTGAATGAACAAAACGCGCAAGTATACGCGGTCAACAAGTAATAAAGAGTAAGTAGAGTATCGATCCCACGAGGAATTATTAACAAGAATTGCCAAACACAAACTTATAATCAATTCAATCCTATTTAAACAAAAGATTAATTGTATTGAAATTAAACTAATAAAAATTAAACTAATACTAGCTAATGAAAACAATTAAAGATAGGTGAATCTAAGTATGTAACTTTCCCCAATAGTTCATTCAAGTCTCCTCACTCTCTCTTTGGCCATTCGGTCACGACGAATTGTCAACCGAGAATTCTTTATAATAGATATGGCCAACTCTCGTTGCACCATACCCGAATCCACCCAAATCTGACCCAAGGGCAACAGAAATGGGAAGGAACACCCTAACTAGGCAACTCACTATATCTCTATGAGAGTCAACACTAAAAAGGATTTGAAGAACAGATTCTCTCTTAGCTACACGAGGCGAGCTGGTATATCTCTATCCTAACTCACGAATCATAATCCCAATGCCATGTGGAATCACGAACACGTGTCATTGTATCTAGGTCTAAACTGGTACTCCCTCTCTCAGTTCCGCACAAGTTACCACACTAATAACTAGGTCAGACAAATACACGTTAGGCGTAAAATATGAAAACCCATCCACACAGCCGTAGCCGATGAATGGTCAACAGAGAACTCTCTATGGTACTAACATGCCTCTCTCGAGCACATGTAGCGACATCCTACCTAAATCCGACACAAGGCAACAGAAACAAGCAGGAACGCCCAAGCTAAGAATAACAAGGGTTGAAGGTCAAGTTCTCAAAGGGTGCACATAGTGGATCGGTATATGTCTATCCTTTCCACGAATCATAATCCCAACGCCATGTGGAATCACGAACATGTGTAACATACTTGGGTCAAACACTATACTCCCTCTCTCAGTTCCGTATAGGCTACTAAGTAAATGCACGACCTAGAAATTAACCACAAAGCACAAATATAACAACCAATCCATATGGTGCCAACCAAAGAGAGAGAAATCAACTAGAACAACCTATTGGGTTCCATCACAATACTTAGATTCAATGCTTAGTTCATACTAAACAAGTAATACAACATCCACACATACATAGCAAATGAGTATAACAAGATTCAATATGAATAAAGCATGCAATGGATTCAATACAAACACATAGATATTACACCCATGGATTACAAATCATCCAATTACACCTACTAGTACTACTATCAATAGAACTAGCTAATAGAATTACTAACAATAGTACTCTTGTTCCAAAAATCAAACAACAATAGAATACATGAAATAGAGAGGCAAAAGGAAGAGAAATATAGACAAACTCCCTAAATCATAGCATCCCATTGATGTAGAAGCTCCATGGAATCACCAAAATGGCCTCCCAAAGTCGCCCTAGCCGCCTCCTCTCGGAAGAAACCGGATATGTTATGTTTTAGGGCTCAAAAAATGGCTTTTATAGCAATCTGTCTGAGGCTTGACTGGCGTACGGCGCAGCTGCGCCGAACCATAGTGCAAAAATGGTGCAGCTGCGCCAAAATCTTGGTCTGCCTGGCAACCGGCGCAGCTGCGCCTCTCCATAGTGCAAAATGGGCGCAGCTGCGCCTTAGTGCAGAAAGCTGACAGTTGGCTGCTTCAGGGTCCTTTCGTGTTTTGGGCGTAACTTCTTCATACGAACTCCGATTTCAGAAATTCAAGATGTTATGGAAAGGAAATTCGTAGATATACAACTTTCATGTTTTACCAAATTGCAGATTCAAAACGGATCTATGTCAAAAGTTGGCCTCAATAGGCTGCTGCTGCATTTCTTCGTATTTTTTGTATAACTTTTGCGTCCAACCTCCGATTGCGTTGATTCAAGATGTTTTGGAAAGATGAGGAGAAATTCTACAACTTTCATGTTTGGAACAATTGGATAATCGAAATGGATCAAGGTCGAAAGTTGGCCGTCATGTAAACGGCACGCCGAAAACGAGAACCGGGCAAACCAAGCCATGAACAAGCAAGCCCTTATTATAATTCCTGTAATACAACATAAAACACATAAAAAGTAATATAAAGACACATTCTATAATAATATGGTAAAAAGACGCGTAAATGAACAGAAAATACGTAAACTTACTACAAAACCTAAATTACAACAAACACGTAAAAATACATAGAAACTAACATAAATACTTAAAGATAAGCAATTTATCAAGCTCAATTGTACTAAATTCGTAGGTATAAAAACCACTTATCAGTCTACAACTAATGTAGAGTATGCTAGGAATGAGTCGAGGAGATCCATTGAGTCAATTTAGGTTTGGAGATGAATTAGGGAAATTCATCAAGCCGTTTTTATGCATAAATAAAATATTATTTTATTTTATCAATGAATATATTTTATTATGATATTATATGCTATTTTTTTTTCTTATCTATGGTTATAGGATGCCTGAGTTTGGTGAGTCTAGTTGAGCTGTTGAGGATGAGGCTGTGGACAAGCATATTGTCCTTATAGAGTGGACTGAGCCAGTTGCGCCAGTACTACCGAGGGAGTCTGAGTCAGATTCTGATGGAGTGCCAATAGTAGGCCGAGTTATGAGGGCGTATTGTGAGGATGAGGCTACAGAGGTCGTAGAGGCCGAGGAGCTAGTCGAAGTAAATGAGTCAGTTGATGAGGAGGAGGTGCAGTATTATGACAATACGTCACCTGAGGAGCCACATTATGATGATGACCTAGTAGAGCAACTAGCTGAGAGGAATTTGGAACTCGAGGATAGAGTTCATCATCTAGCATAACAGAACCAGGTCCATCAGGAGATGGAAGATCAATATAAGGATATGGTGTATCAGCTAAAGGATGAGGTGAAAGTGTTGAAGGTGCAGTTGCAGGGGTATGAGCACTCTGCATTGCAGTTAGGGCCCCTATTACATCAAATGGTGGCCAAGAACATAGAGCTAAAAAGGAGAGGGATCAGGCAGAGTTGAGTCTATTAGAGTTACAGGCAGAGCATGAGGCCATGAAGGCCGAGTTTAATCTTGAGATTGTGAACAAGATCTGCATATCCGATGTATGGATGAGAGTTGTCAAGAGGGTGGATGAGCTAGAGAGAGAGGTCCGAGCTATGACATCCAGGATTGATTCCCTGGGCTTTGCTTTGGATATAGCCTTTGGTAGGCTGAGGAGCCAGATTATAAGGTATCCTCAAGAGGAGGACCTGAATCGCCGCACATTGAGTCATAGAGTAGTTGTTAGGATCGCCTGGCAAGAGCACGAGGATGTTGTGTATCGTGGGATGCACCACAACTAGTTAAGTTACTTGTTTATATCTTGTATATATATGCAGTTAGTTCCCACTTTTGTTTATAGTAGGGACAGGTATATATTATAAATCCCAGTACTTTTGTTTAAACATGGGATAGTGTTAGACCTCGACTATTGTTTGGTTATAGGAGTAGGATGCTTTAAATCTATAATGATACATAGTTTCGTTAGATGTTATAAAAATTATAAATAAAAAATGAAGTGAGATTTTTAAAATGCAAAAGATGTTTTGGGATAAGCAAACTAAGTATTATTTGAAATGATGGAAATTTAAATTGGTTAATTATATCGTTGGATTGATTTATATGTAATTAGGACGGTTTTCTAGTTAAGAATGATGAGTTAATTAGATTATAACTAATTAACTAATTAAGCAATTTAATTATAATTAAGTGAATGTAGCACAATTGGTGAAAAAAAATAAGCTAATTGGATTAATTAGTAAAAGTGGAGCCATGTGCACTTTAAATGAGCCAATGAGAAGCAAGATGATTTAATTAAAAAGTAAATTATCTAGAAAAATGGAGAAATATCCATGTTATCCTTGACAAGTTGAATTATCACCTTGGTGTCCTAACTGATGTTTAATGTCTAAAATACCATTAAATATTGGTGGGAGATGTCTTGCATGCCCTTAACCATGCTTGATTAAACTAACTAAGGGTATTTAGTTGTAGGAAACATAGATATAGACTATGTATGTATAGATTTGGTAGCTATTAGCTAGGTTTTTTCTTTCTTCTTCATTTCCATCTTATTTAGTTAAGTGTTTTGAGAGAGCTTGGAAGAGAGAAAACAAAAGAGAGTCTTGAGAGTTTGAGGAAGTAATAGAGAAGTGTCTAAAGATTGAAAATAATAGCAAAAGTGAATCATCCAATCTTAAGAAGCTTTCTAGCAAAGAGGAGAACAACTCAAAGAATGTTTAAAATTTTCATTGGCTTAAACTTTTGAGTTATATGTGTATATATATGTATATAGATGTTTTAATGGTTAAAAATGGTGGTTATGTGTGTTATGTGCTATGTGATTAGGTTCATGATAAAACCCTAAGTAAGAGGATGGTCTATAAAGGTGGTATGTGTATTTGCATGTTTATTTGCATACTACATACTTATATATGTAGAAATATGATTTTGTAAGGTTAAAAACCTTATGAGGTATGTTTTATATGCATGAAACAAAATATAAATGGTACCATGTGGTATTAGATTCTTATATATGTTATATAAGTCTATAGTATTAGCAAATGGAATTTTTATAAAGTATATAGGAAGTGAAGTTAATGAACTCCAAAATGGTTTTTATGAAAATTTTAGGTTAAGTTTGTAAATTCTATCAAGGGATAATTTTTGGCCATTTTAAGTAATTAATTGAGAAATGAAGTTAAATAACTAAGTTTGATGTAAATACTCGTGTCCGCATTGATTTGGTTGTTATTTGGATATAGCGATAAAAGTGTATTTTAGGCGTTCGAAAACGTTCCTCGGAGCCTAAAATGCGAATTTCAGAAAAATAATGTCATTTAAAAACTTTTAATATTTTTGAAGGCCTCTACAAGTCATATATGTGTTGTAGATACTAAATCAAATGTTAGAATAAATTCTTGTAATGTATGACAAAAACTAGCATGAGAAAAGTTTTGGAATTTTTTTTGAAAATCTGGGTTCTGAGCGTATGACTGCAGCAATCTCGTTGGGGGTGAGATGTTTTGAACTAAAAACTACCTCGAGGCGCAGTCGACGAAGAAGATCTCACTGGCGGCAAGATGTTCTGCGTCGGGGCGCAGTGTCCTGGTTTTTGAAAATTTATTATTTTGATACAAAATGAAGTATTTTAATCTTATATGATATAGACATGGATAGTAAACCTTAAATTGATAAAAATGATCAAGGTAGTAAGTATTATGTTTTGAATGAGCAACGTGTTTATGTGTTAAGCTAAATGTAAAAATAAATGGTGATATGTAGGTTAAGGTAAAGCAGTAACGAGTATGTAACTAATGTGACGCCCCCAAATCCGGGTTCTTGCAACTCCGGGTTCGGTACTCACGATCCAAACATACATACCATACATCTACCCATTCATTCGCGGAAATACAAATATTAAAATAACTTAAATCATTCTTACATTCATCCCAGGTTTCTAAACCTTAAATCTCATCATACAATTCATAAAGTCTATTTAATTACAAACGCAACTAAATTAATCTTGGACTTTGCCTTTGCCTTTATCTTTCTTATTTTCTTCCAAATTCTCGGGCTTAGCTGCATGTGATAATATAAGCAAGGGTGAGCAACAAATTTGCTCAGCAAGTTCAATAAAGATTTATTATGAACAAAAAAAAGCTTCTCAATGCCTTCAACAATTGAACAAGAATTGTGAAGTACATAAATAATGACATTCTCATTAATGATAAATAACTGAGTTAACATGACAAGTGGTTATAATGAACCATGAATAATAATGAGATATGAATAGTAGTTCTACGGAATATTTAACATTCGAATGAATGAAAAATATTCTCATAAGTACTTAAGGTGATCAGCCTCTCGTACTTACGAATATGCATATCGTTCAGTTTTTCTACATCCGATTAACCGATAAAAATTCCCTATATTTGGGTTTTGTTCATCCCGATTTTTACATTATGATTCCGCACCACAACAATATGGTTTGGATTAGCTTCAAAGAATTTATTTGAATTTAATAATTCCTGCCAATACTGGTTTAACCGGCTCAAATGGTTTGGACCTTCATGCGATAGTTCAAAAGTCAAAGAGCTCTAAACATAAACAATTCAATATATGAATATTCTGACAAAAATACACAAAGTGCGAAGCATGACATTCGTACGATAAATATGTACCAAATAAGGAGTTTAGAATAGGACACTTGCCTGATACGTTGATTACACTTAACTGATCTACGTCGTCAATTAGTTGACCTACATATACCATATTATTGTTCTACTAATTAGATGCAGTCATAACTAGTCATTCTTGAAAGTCTAGTTAACACATACGAGTCATTTAATCACATATGGTCACAGGACTCTCAACAAAAATTCTATACACATGTACATGGACTATACCAATCATCTTGTAATTCACAATAAACCATTATAATATAACATAGTTGAAAATTTTCAGAAATTTAGTTCCAGACTTTTTTTTTTTTCCTCTCTACAGTGGCGCCCCCGCGCCGTTCAACCCGAAACAAAATTTTCCTTGCGGCACGGCCGCCCCCAAAATTTCAAAGGGAGCGGCGCGGCTGCGCCATTCCTCCAGAGTCAAAATTTCTTCTATAGCGCGGCCGCGCCATTCTTCCAGAGACTTCACAGTTTGATATCTGCTTCCAGATTTCTTATATTTTAAGCATACACGATTTGTAGTTAAGCATACATGATTTTCAGTTCATCAAAAACACAATTTATACACCAGTTACTAATTTATATGCAAGGCTACTTGTGAGAACAAGATCTTTCCATGGATTTCTTTATGCACTAAGTGATCAAAACAGTTTCAAGGTTAAAGCTTCATCACGCCCATTAATTAAAAAAATGGCATACATATTGGCTGACATCTAGCAACATTTCCCACAAGTTTTCATAGCTCACACAATGGTTCATTTAACTTTGTATTTGCCTAACTCCTGAAGAACAACAGTACAACTAACTTTCTTAAGATGTTCATGAGACCACATGCACCACTTTGCTCACAATTTCAGTACATGCCTTATAGCAGCTTGGGTTACTTGACACTCTCTCTTATTTAGCTTACAAAATATGCTCCAATGCTGGTTTCAATTTACTGCAACATGATTAGTCTTCATACTTAACACATATAGGTTTCATTAGCATCAAAACCACATTTTTAACTATAAACATAGTAATTATCTTCTTTTAGGACTTTTATCAAATACTTGGTAGGCATAGTTGAAATATAAATTTGTTACAGAGAAATGAGCACATAACCTCCAATCATATATCCTTCCTTATACAACTGGGTCGTTCATGACCCTCCATACTCACAAAACTCCCACAGCAAACTAAATCATGAGCATACATAGCATAGAATTAATGAAATTTACGGAAGAATAAGCATTATACCTTGCTACTTAGTTACTGAATTGCTAAAAGAATCCTGAGTTGCTTCTTTTTCTCCTTCTCCTTGCTTAGTCGTGCCCTCTCTCTCTCTCTCTATAAATTATCCTCTGTTTTCTTGACAAGTGTTGAAAATCCTGAAATGCTACCAAGCTAAGCATTATAGCTGAAATCTCTTCTTGTTCCATTGGTTAAGGACCCATAGACCATCACATAAATTGCCGGCTAGAGTTACTTAGGTGATCACCCTACCATCCCTAATGATTTGTTGCGCCGTTTACAAATTATCCGGTCCCCTGTTTTAAGCTTCCAGTCACAGCTCTTGTCCCAATTTAAGTGTCACCCTTGAATGCTATACTGAACTTACGGTTTGGGCTGATAACAAGCATTGGGTTCTTGGGCCTTTCCTAAACCTGCTGAAATGCTCACTAATTTGGACCATTAGATGCCAAGGTACTTGGGCTTGCTCAACCACACTTTAGTTTTGGGCCACTAACAGACCAAAACACTTTGGCTTAATTATTTTGCAACTTAATTCAATTACTCATGAACCCAAATTATTAATTAATTGTTTGGGGTCTTAAAATATTAATTAATCTTATCCTTAATTAATATGCTAATCTAGCATTTAAAAAAAATCTCACATTTAGGCTCTCATTTTGAATAATCCAAATTTAATTCATTACCCATGTAATTTAATTACACATCATTCATAATCAATTACGTGTTGGCTTTCCTTTTCATTCTCAATTTAAGTATACATTTAAAATAAAGTATACCTTCGTCACATCACATAATTAAATAAAAAAATTAATTCATAAAATTTTATTGAAAATAATTATTATACAATTTTCTTGGTCATTACAACTAATGTGTTGACCAACATTGTCTTTATGTAGGTTATAAACCTAGTATGGTAGTAACAGTAAAAGTAAGCAAGGACAGAGACAAGTATTCTCTCTAAACTCTCTTTAGTAGTTTATTTGACAATTATGCATGCTATGTATTCTTGTAAGTCATTTTTATTTTAAGTTCAGCCATGTTTGAACTAGTTTAAGAAAGGTCGATGTCATTTCTATCCGACTAGACATATGCTGTCATTTGTGTTGACTTCGGATATTTATTGTATGTTCTCCAACCCATATTGTTATGGTGAGAAAACTATGGAAATGATGTAACAGAACAACCCTGATAAAAAAAAGGGATAAAAAGTAAAGAGGGGTATAAATCATATGGCATGGTTGCATCGTTAGATGGCTATGTTGTGCAGAATATAGGGTAGGATAGGCTGATCCCCTAGAGTACACATCTAAAAGAAAACATAGTCTTATGATAGTGTCAGGCAATATCAGTCTTTGTGATTGGTATTATTCTAAACGAGTTCTTGGTCTTGTGACCGTACAAAAGGTAATTATAATAATTCAAATCATTTACGACAAAATTGTATATTATGGTTTCAAGTTTCTTCACAGTAATGTTGAATTGTTAAAGCTAATTGAAAAGTTTTCTTTCATTATTTTTGAGATATTATATTGTTACTTGTTTATATACTTGCTGAGCCAGTTAATGCTCATTCTTGCTTAAACATAATGTTTAAGCTAAGTCTGAGCAGGCAGAAGGTTCAGAAATTGATAAAGGGAAAGAAAAAGCGAGCAAGCCGTAGTTGTGTAGTTTTTAGACTTTTGTTAATGTAATATTTTTGTAATATGTTGTGTAGTTAATGTTTTGTAATGTATAAAGGTATGTAAACCTATGATAGTTATGTAATATTGTAAATTAAATTATTGTATTCATAAGTGAATGGATATGAATGAATGGTAGAACAGTATCATCAGCACTAAACCCGAGGTTCAAGGAACCCGAATTTGGGGCGTCATAAAATCCCCACTTTATGTTCTCTAGGGAATAACTATCAATTTGTATGAGCATTTATAGCAGTATGTCATGGGTTGTTACTTAATGTGTAACGACCCCGAAATTCGACCCATTTTATTAACTTAAATCTTGTATTTAATAAACATTATTTTCTTTATGTCCAAATTTCGGTCCGTTAATAATCTTTAATTATCTTATATAAACCCTTAATCAATCCACTATCTGATCTGAAAATCAACCATTACCAAAATTTCGGTATAAATTTTTCTTTTTCTTAATTCAATCATTGTATTGAAATATTTGGATATTTAGAATCCTTACATTTTGATCCTAATCCCATGAATCGCAACCTTTACTTTTTCTTTCTCTCATTCGTATCATAAAGCTCGGCATTCAAATTTTAATACCATTCATATCCATACAAATATTCTTTATATCATCATTCATAGATTAAACATATAATAATTTCTAGCACAACCATCATCTTGAACAATTATAGTTCACATTTTAACTCTGTTCATCTTTAGCTAGATCCCACATATATGTACATGCGACATATCCATATAACTTTGCAATTTACCACATTGAATTACGCTATTGAAAATATAGCAACTACATTTACAACCTGCTGTGACAATCCGTCTTTAATATATTCTGATATTCCTGAAATTTTGTTTCTTAACCTGCAAAACTTTATTTTAAGCAAGTAATGAGCACAACGGCTCAGCAAGTTCAACAGTTATACTTCACGTAGCACATACCTTATCATACTTGGTGTGTGTCATACATCATGTGCTTGTGCTTCTACTATAGCAATATATCTCATATATATTCATATCGTTGCACAGAATATACATTGTGGTCACATTAATCACGTATCACATAACACATAATTTGTATGCAGTTAAAACAAGAATTACATATCATAACATTCCAACATTTAACATAAAAGAGACTGAAGAACTTGCCTGGCGTCCAGTTATTTAAATTGTTAGCTCAAACCCTTAACTCGATCAACCTTCCTTGGCTTTCTCTACCCATGTTAGCACCAACAAGTTCCTCTCTTGCGGTGGCCATGGAGTTTTCCGTGCGGCATGTGGTGTTCACGGTGGAAGAAGAGCAAAGAGAGAAAGAGAGTTGTGTGTGTGTGTTTGTTTTTCTTTCTTTTTTTTTTTTTTTTATAACCAACTCATTTAAGCATTTTGGAAGACAAAACAAATTCCACCGCCTTTAATCAATTCGGATAAGCCACGCATGCACCACAAATTTGTTTCCTTCTCGAAAATTCTAATAACCAAGCATACAATTTTAATTTAATACATTAGACAATTATTTCATGTAATAAATATTTTATATAATGTGTATAAAATATTTATTTTAATTCACCAAAAATCATAATTTGATTTATCATTAATATTAACACCCTTTTTGGGTACTTTCTTGACAAATTTTGTACACGCATAATAACATGCATGTAATTATTTGAGGAAATTTTTACCTCCAAAATTCATAAAATAATTCATATAACATATAAAAATTATCTTTCATAATTTTTCACTTCGTTACTTGCACAACATGTTACATTAACATGTTCCCGTTTCCGAAATATTATTCTTCATAAACGTCATAATAATTCCATTATGCATAACCAAAATTTTTAAATAAATTAAATCCTTCCTTTTTCCTCATTTAATTTCATTTCTTTAATATTCACATTACTTTCCTTATATAAATTATATAATTTATTATTATATAATTTATATAATTAAATTATCCCTTTTTATAATTTCCATTTCACATACAAAATATAATTTATAAAATTTCTTCCCATCCTTATTCAATTTCATCACCTTATATAAATTATATAATTATTCTTATATAATTTATATAATTATTATTTTTCTCATATTTCACTTTAATTTCCTTATATAAATTATATAATTTATAATTTATATAATTACATTTCATTCTCAATTAATTTCTCAACTTTCTCCATAATCTCTTAATTAAACCAATAATCCATCATTTCCATTTTACTAACTCCTCATTCACTTTTTATTTAATCTTGGATTAATTTCATTATTAATCCCTTAATTGCCATAATTAATTATCAATTCAATATAACACGCATATTTATACAAGTGTATATATATATATATATACATATTTAATTCATGCATTTCACATTATCACATAACCTCATTTAAAATCATAATTTCTGTACTTCCATAACAATTTCATTGTACAATATATTGTACCTTACATATAATTTTTCTTATTCTTCATAAATTGTTTTCAAACAATTTATTTACTTTTCAATTATTTTAAATTAACATCAATTATCACCATCTCCATAAAGATTTAATTTATCAATTAAATCTTTTCATATACCTTAAATCACATAAAATAATAATTTCTTTACAAAACTTTGAAAATGGTATCAATTAAATTCTCATTTAATCTTATTAAATCATTCCGAAAATTCGGATCCTCACATTCTTCCCCCCTTAACAGGATTCCGTCCTCGGAATCATAATGGTCGTAATATTCATACGGATCTTATTTATAGCACTTTGCTATACCTTTATCTTAATGAATCACAATTAATTCCATAATAATCATAACTTACCTCTTTAATATCCATAATTTACATGGATAGCATCATAATAGTCATAACTGTCAGAATATTCAATTAGTAACTCAACATTATATTTCATAATTCTCTAAAAATTTATTCATAAAATTTTAACTTATTTCTTGATACACTTATCAAGATATTTTCTCATTCTCTGGAAAAACTCCTTTCTTTAATTACACTTACCCTTACTCGATCCACTTATTTCATATTCTTTATTGCATCTCATTCATACAACATCTTTATATTCTCAATTCATATTCATGAATCTTCTTTTCATTCCATAATCATTCCTTAATACTTTTATTATTCATCACTAGGTTTTAAAATTAACCTTTACTTGATTAATCATAATCATTATTTAGAATTATTCTGAAATTCCTGGGGTATCACATTCACCCCTCCTTCATAAAATTTCGTCCTCGAAATTTCTATGTATTAATATTTCATTCATTTACAACTTACACAATTACTTTACCTTTATTTCGCATATCTTTCTTTCCTTCCTTTCTCATAGTCATTGCACATTGCAATCTTTCTAATCCGACACATTTCATAATTTCTTTACTTCACAATTATTACTTTCATTAATGCTCATATTTAAAAATATTACCCCATCCTACCATCCAATCTTCATAAGAGTAGAGAAATTTATTTTGGAAATTTTCATACTTTGCTGGATGAACACTTATCCCGGTTAACAGTATTTCACTCCCAGAGTACCTCATACTGCAACCCATTAAAATATTTGGATATTTAAAATCCTCACATTTTGATCCTAGTCCCATGGATCGCAACCTTCACTTTTTCCTTCTCTTACCATTACCATACTTCTCAACATTTAAAATTTAATGTTGATTATAAATCCATAATTATTTCTTGCTTCATATTTCATGACTAGACCATCAAATAGCATATATCGTACCATTTAATATCATAATTTCTATATTTCCATAACAATTTTATTGTACAATACATTGTACATTTACAAGAATTTTCTTTTATTCCTCATAAATTGTTTTTAAACAATTTATTTACATTTTCAATTATTTTAAATCAACACAAATCATTACCATTTCTATACAGATTTAATTTATCAATTAAATCTCTTCAAACATCTTAAATCACATAAAATATCTCAAATAATTTAAATCATCTTGATAATTTTATCAATTAAATTCTCATTTAATATTAATAAAGAATTTCTGAAAAATCTGGATCCTCACATAATGAGTTAAAATAGTGGCATCTGAATATAAATGATATATCTTATATATTTTTGTCTTGTGTTTGAAAAGTACATTCATTTTTAAGGAGAACATTAGTATAATATTACATGTACTGTAAATCACAAAATAATAACATAAGATTTTGTTTAAAACAGACAATGCCGCCAAGAAAACAAACCCAAAACCTAAGAGTTAAGGAGTCGATAAACAACGAGGAGGGTCAGGTTGACCCAATGAGGGTTTTTTATAGCATGTTAACGAAAGCAATGCAGAGTAGATTAGCCATGGTGGTGGAGCAGCCAGCGATCTAGCAAATTTTAAAGATTTCAAGTTACTCAGACTGTCAGAGTTTCGCGGAACTACAGATCCAATAGAAGCCGGGTGGAGGAAATGGAGAAAGTGTTTAAGGTCGCACTAGTGGTTGAACAACAAAAGACGTCGTTTGCCACTTTTATGCTAAAAGGTGAGGTAAATTATTAATGGAAGGCAAACAAGAACCGAGCTAGAGAATGTGTGATAGCATGGGCTCGTTTCAAAGAGTTGTTCTTTGAAAATTATGTTCTAGAAAGTATGCAGGCAATGATGGAGGTAAAGTTCCTAGAGCTGAAGCATGAGAATATGTCTGTCGCCAACTATGCTACAAAATTTAATGAGTTAGTCAGGTTTGCGCCAAATAAGGTGGACACTGAAGTAAAATGAGCAAGATTTGAACAGGGACTGAAACCCTGGGTTTATAACAAGGTCATGGTTCTATAGATTACCATGTTTTCTTCACTAATTGAGAAAGCCATTATTGCTGAAGGGGAAACGAGGCCTTAACCAAGTACAACTAGGACTAGAACAAAAAGAAGAGCCATGATGGGCATAAAGAGGGAAACAATAGTAGAGGAAGTAATCCTCAAAAGAGAAAGTGGAACGACAGTCAAAGTTCTGGGAACAAGCAAGGAGTTCAAACGAAGAAGACAAACAAATGCGTTAGGTATGGTATGAACCACTCCGAGGAGTGCATGAGGGGAAAATGAGTATGTTTTAACTGTGGACGGCCAAGGCACTTTGCTCCACAATGCCCAAAAGCAAAGATAGGAGACTATTTTTCTTGTGGCACTTTTGGTCAACAGAAGAAGGATTGCCCAAAAAGAAAGATAGATTTGGGCAGTGTTAATCAAGGGAACAACCGCAAACTAACTATCGAAGGGTCAGCACAGCAGAGTAGGCCAATGGCACTCACCTTCAACATGACTATACATGATGCAATGGAGTCTAAGGAAGTGGTGTTAGGCATTATTCTGATTAATGATATTAATGCATATGTATTATTTGATTCGGGTGCTACCTATTCTTTTATATCGGATTAATTTTCTAAACGGTTAAAATTACCTCGTGAGAAATTAGAAAAACATATAAATATAAAAGTAGCAAATAAGGAGGTGATCCTTGTAGAATACGTTCATAAGAATTGTTGTGTGAAAATAAGAGAATACAAACTGTGTGTGAACTTAATCCCGATTCGATTAGGAGAATTTGATGTAATCCTTCGGATGGATTGACTATTTAAACACGGAGTGGTGATTGACTATCAAAAGAAGAGTATAAGCCTGAAGACTCCAAATAAGACAAAGGTGGTATTTTATGGGAGTAATTGCCAAGACAATCTTCCTGTCTGACGATGATGCAAGTAAAGAAATTGCTAAGGAAGGGTTGCATAGGATATCTGGCTTACGTGGTCGATACTCAGAGAATAAAGGGTGGAGTAGGACAAATGTCTTTGGTAAGAGAATTCAAATATGCTTTCCCAGATTAGTTGTCAGGTTTACCATCGGATAGAGAAGTAGAATTTGTTATCGATTTAGCACCGGAGACAGCACCAATATCGAAAGCAGCATACAGAATGGCTTCGATAGAAATGAAGGAATTGATGATACATGTAATAACCGAGAAAATTACAAACCTAATTTTATATATATATATATATATATATATATATATATATATATATATATATATATATATATATATTCATAAGGAAATATGGTGTGAAGTTATGTTATGTAGGTATTTATCTTGTGCGATGAGAATTAGTGAGTTAGTTAATTTAATTTATTTGAATTAACTAAAAAAGGAAAAGATATGCAAAAAGGAGCTTATGTGATGAAAATCACAAAGCTTATAGGTTAGCCTTGAATCACAATTAAGAAGTTTAATAATCAACAAGTAAATTACTTATATGATTAATGAGAAAGAAGAAATAAATGAATTTTTAAAGTTAATCCAATGTGATAATATGTGTAGGTTACATGGTTAGTTATATCACAAGCCCAATGTAAGGTTATATGGTAGTTTATTGAATCAAGTTGTAGTACTTTGTATATATGTGTGTTAGGGTTTAACAAAACAAATCCAAAATATGTTAAGTGTTAGTGTTTTATAAATTAACTTAATTAAGTAGTCCAAATGACTTTAAATGGTAAGTCTAATTAGATAATGTACTTAACCCAATATGATTATATGGGTAACCCAAGTCTTAATATTAACAAGTCTTATAAACTAGTTCATG
Source organism: Hedera helix (assembly GCA_947179155.2). Taxonomy (NCBI): domain Eukaryota; kingdom Viridiplantae; phylum Streptophyta; class Magnoliopsida; order Apiales; family Araliaceae; genus Hedera; species Hedera helix. Next base: position 24,627,026 of record OX359276.1, on the reverse strand, counting down.
TATTTTAATAAGACTAGCCCAAGTGTTATATTATAAGTTAGCACAAGTGATTTAATTGTTGGAAAAGTTAAATGAGGTAAACTAGTGGCCCAAAGAATTAAATTATTGAGCTCAGCCAAAGTGTAGTAGAAGTCCAAATGGAATTAATTAGAAAGTCCAAATTGGTGCCCAAAGTGTAGTCAAATATTAGTCCAATTAATATATGTTGGTGTATTTATGTATCTATGTATATATAATATAAAGTATAAAGAAAAATTGCTAGACAAATGAAGGAGGTGGGTCGGCCATGGAGGGCCCCACTTAGGGTGGAGTATTTGCTTCATGTTGCTTAAGTTGTACACAATGTCTTGCTTCACTCTTTTGCCATAAATCAATCCAAGCAACATGTCATTCAAGTTGTCTTTTAAGCTAGTCATTCCAAGCAATAGTAACTACACTTAAGCTCCTAATTGACTAGTATTTGTTGATTAGGAGATGTTAAATAGATCTAGAGAAGTTCTATTTATAGAGAAGAGGGAAAGAGCTAGCAAATGTTGGTCATTTGCTAACTAGTTCAAGAGTTAGAGAGAAAGAGAGTTCTAGAGAGAAGCTAGATCATTTGAGTGGATACTTGTGAGTGTGAGGTATTTTTTTAGTGGTTAACTCAAGAAGAAGGAAGAGATCTAGCAAGAAAAGATCATCCAAGAAACGTAGAAAGTTCAAAAGTTTTCTAACCTTAAAACTAGTTCTTATTTACTTTGTAATGATTTTCAATGGTTGTGGGAGTTATGTTGTGTATGGAACCATGAAGGGTTCGAAGGTATAAGGATGGAACTTTGATGAAGAATAGGTAGATCTATGTGTATATATGTGTTATATGAATTTTCTATGGTCAAAATATATTTTTGTAATGAAAAATGTATTTGATGGTTCAAATATATATACCATTGTAGAACTTAAAGATAGGTTTTGAACCCTCAAAATACATGAAAAATGTATTACCATCTATGGTTAAATGCATGATATGTGTATTAATGTTTGAAATGTGGAAAGAATGAAAAAGTTTGAATATGAACTTGTTTTCTATGAAAAACCCTAGTTAAATGTCTAGGTTAATGATTTATGATTTGAGTTGTGTAAGTTATTTTTATGATGTATGAGTTTTGAATGATAGATCTATGTATTACGAAGGTAACCCAACTTGAACGATTGAAAAATATGTTAAAACGAAGGAGTTATGATTTTTCTACCAAACTATGTCGGATTTCAAAACCCTAGTTGATCTAGGGGATTCAATCATGATTTTGATGTCTAAAATATTTTTGAAAAGATGATCGACTCATGAAATATTGTAGATCATTAAGTTACGAAGCTAGCAAGACTAATTTGGAGTCATTTGGATGTGTATAACATGTTTTTATTGAAAATTGAATCAAAAGTGTCAAATTTGGAAAAAAGAATTTGGGGGGGGGGGGGGGGGGGGGGTATTTTGCTTAACTCGCTAGGCGCAGTGTTTAATACAAAGCACTGCGCTGGGGCGCAGTGCTATTTTTCCAGAAAAATAATTTTTTCGGACCTGGTCGAGTTGGGTCGGTTCCGGGTCGAAAATTATAAAAATGCTTTAAAATTAATAATATTACTATTGGACCAAATTTAACCAATTAAAGTATTATTAAATATTTAATTAATAATTAAATAATAATAATATGAATAAATAATTAAAATATTTTTAAATGGTTACTAATATTAGTAAGTTAATAAAATATTATTAAATGATTAATAATATTAGTAAGTAAATAAAATATTATTAAATGATTAATAATATTAATAAAGAATTAAAATATTATTAAATGGTTAATAATATTAATAAGTGAATAAAATATTATGAAATGATTAATAAATAATTAAAATATTAATAAATAGTTAATAATATTAGTAAGTAAATAAAATATTATTAAATAATTAATAATATTAATAAATAATTAAAATATTCTTAAATAATTAATAATATTAGTAAGTAAATAAAATATTATTAAATAATTATTAATATTAATAAATGATTAAAATAATATTAAATAATTAATAATATTATTAAGAGGGGCATAAAATATTGTTAAATTGTTAATAATATTTATAAAGGATTAAAAGATTATTTAATGAATAATATTATTATAAAGAGATGGGTAATAATATTAGTAAATTGTTAAAATATTGTTAAATTGTTAATAATATTTGTTGCTGGTTAATATATTATCAAATGTGATAATATTATGAAGTGAATGATATATTCTTATATTATAATTACGTGATTTGAATATTATCAAAGGTTGATAATATTATTAAGTGATTAGAAGCTACATTTAAGTGCTAGATGATTTAAGACATATATAGTAAGGTTATTATTATAAAATAAACCTGTATGTGACATGTTGAATCGTAGATCAATGTTATTAAATGTTAGGTCATCCAAATTAAGTTATTTTTTAAGTTGAATAGTAGTACTCAATGGAACAGGCTAGTTCTCTAAACCTTAACTTGTATTTACTTAGCAAGTTCTTATGAAACTCAAACTCATTTTACTATGCAAGTTTCATATACTTGTTTTTATTATGTTAAGTATCTAGAAGTTGAAGTTTTTTTCAATAGTATACGAAGAAATAATTGTTAAGAATTATTCCATATCTATGTTGTTATTGATATTCGCACTTATGTGCATTTGCATGGCTGTTCTCATTATGAACTATTTTAAGAGAAAGATCTATGACAATTGTTTTTGCTAGATATTGCATGAATTATAATGATGGGTTCTCAAAATGAACTATTTAAAGAGGTATATCTATGTCATTTGTTCGGCTAAATATTACATGTATTAATATGACTGTTCTTATTATGAACTATTTAAAAAGGAAGATTTATACCAATTGTTTCAGCTAGACCATGCATATATCAAATTTATTAATCTGAATATTGTTGAAGCTAGTCCAAACCATATTGTTGTGGTGCGAAATCTGATGGAAAAAGTTGAAATGAACAAAGCATTATGAAAGGATAAAACTATGATCGGATGTAATAATTCTGGTCAAAAACGAAATTGGATGGTTATAATGTTCATTATATATACGTACAATAGACTGATCACCTAGAGTATCCATATTTGGATATTGCAACTGAAACGATTGTTAATATTCAAAACGAAATGACAGTCTTATGTCTATAGGGTATTATAAATATTCAAAATGTATGTTCACGATCTTGTGACTTTTCAGCATGAAAAAGTAGTATTATAAATCAATTGAAAGTTGTTATTCAAAGTTTCCTGTCTTCACAATTCTTGAATACTGTTGAAGTTTCAAAAGTCAATTCTTTTTCATTCATGATGTATCATTTATTATTTATTTAAACTTGCTAAGCAAAGTAGTTGCCCACCCTTACTATATCATGAATTATTTTTCAGCTATGCCCGAGTGATCTAAGAAGTACAGAGGTAAAGGAAAGGCGAATGAGTAGAAGTAATTAATTTTTATTTTTATGCTGTAAACCTTTTTGTTATAAGGTAATTGTGATGTATTTAAGGTTAGTGGAACTTGGGATTGATGGTATGCTTTGTAACGAATTTTCGTTTATCTTTCGCTAGTTATTGAAGATTTAGTTTATAAATATTTGTCAAATGATGGAAAGTGAGCACCGAACCCGTGGTTCAAGGGACCCAAATTTGGGGACGTCACAATACAACTGCAAAAATTATTAGAAAAAAGGGTATATTAGATCGAGCATATCTCCATGGGGAGCGTCGGTACTATTTGTAAAGAAGAAAGATAGATCATTAAGACTTTGTATCGACTATCGAGAGTTGAACGAGGCTACGATTAAGAACAAGTACCCATTGCCTAAGATAAATGATATGTTTGATCAACTAAAGGAAGCGAAGTATTTTTTGAAGATTAACTTGGAGACAGGGTATCACCAACTAAAGGTGAGAGTAGAGGACATACCGCAGACAACATTTAGAACTCGATACAGTCACTTTAAGTTTCTGGTAATGTCGTTTAGGCTGACGAATGCGCCAGCAGCATTTATGGACATGATGAACAGAGAATGCAAGCATTACTTGGACAAGTTTGTTATTGTATTCATATATGACATTTTGGTTTACTCAAAAACAGAGGAAGAACACACCGAACATCTGAGGGTAGTGTTGGAGACGCTGAGAAAGGAAAAGTTATACGCTAAAAAATTTAAGTGTGAATTTTGGTTACAGATGGTGCAATTTCTGGGGCATGTAATTGATAAGGATGGTGTTTCGGTAGATCCAGCAAAGGTGGAAGCAGTTATAAATTAAGAACAGCCAAAGACGCAAATAGAAGTTAGGAGTTTCTTGGGGTTGGCAGGTTACTACAGAAGGTTTATTCAAGATTTCTCAAAGTTAGCGACACCATTGACAAATTTGACAAGGAAGATAGTTAAGTACGTATGGACGGAGAAGTGTGAAACAAGTTTATTAGAACTAAAAAAGAGACTTAGTGAAGCACCTATGAAAAAGAGACTTAGTAAGGCACCTGTGTTATCCTTACCAGAGGATACATGAGGATTTGTGGTGTACAGTGATACATCACACAAAAGGCTCGGCTGCGTGTTGATGCAACACGGCAGGGTCATTGAGTACACTTCATGGCAGTTAAAGGATTATGAGAAAGTGTATCTAACTCATGACCTGGAGTGAATAGCGGTAGTGTTCGCACTGAAAATCTAGAGGCACTATCCGTATGGAGAGAAGTGTGAGATATAAACACATCACTAAATTGTGAAGTATATCTTCACTCTAAAGGAGTTGAACATGAGACAAAGACAATGGTTGGAATAATTAAGGACTACAACTGTGAAATTTTATATCATCCTAATAAGCCGAATATTGTGGAAGATGCTCTGAGCAGAAAGGATAAGGAAAAGCTAGTGATGTTGGCAGCCCAGGAAGAGTTAATCAAGGTTATGAAAATACTAGAGTTGGAAACCAAGTATCCGAAAGAGGCAAATGAAAAACTGTTCGCAGTGGAGGCGAGTTCAACTTTATTTGACAAGATAAATGAGGCTCAAGAAAAGGATGAAGAATTTGTTTCCATAAGGAAATAAATCTTATAAGGAAAGGAACTAAAGTATAAAGTTGATAGCACAGGGCTACTAAGATTTGAAGGGAGGATCTGGGTACCAATGGTTCTTGAATTGAAGGAGGAGATTATGTAAAAAGCTCACAGTGCAAGGTATTCGATACACCCTAGGGGTATAAAAATGTATCAAGATTTGTGTCAGCACTTCTGGTGGCCAAACATGAAGGGGGAGGTCGCAAAATGTGTGGGGCGATGTTTGACATGTCAGAGGGTTAAAGCAGAACATCAGAAATTGGATGGGTTGCTACAACCGTTGGAGATTCTGTAGTGGAAGTGGGAGCACATCACAATGGATTTTGTGATCGTACCTCCACCAACACAGAAGGGTTACGACGCGATCTTGGTGATAGTGGATCATTTGACCAAATCTGCACATTTTCTATCGATCAAGAAAAGGTACAATCTAGAGCAGTTAGCAAAGTTATATATAAAGAATATTGTGTCACGACCATGGAGTATCAGTATCTATTGTGTCTGACAGAGATCCGTTCTTCACATCAAATTTCTAAAGAAGTTTACAGGAAAGATTGGGAATGCAATTGAGGTTGTGTACGGCATATCATCCTCAAACTGATGGTCAGAGTGAGCGAACGATTCAGACATTGGAAGATATGCTTAGGGTAGTCGTGATGGATTTGAAAGACAGTTGGGATGACCATCTACCTTTGGTGGAGTTCGCTTACAATTACAATTATCATGCTAGTATTGGCATACCACCGTACAAAGCACTGTATGGGAGGAAATGTTGCACATCATTGTGTTGGGAAGAAGTTGGTGAACAGATATTGTTAGGACCTAAAATGGTGTAGCAGACCGTGGATGTTATTAATGTAATAAGAGCTCGATTGGTAGTAGCTCGGGATTGTCAGAAGAAGTATACCGACTTACATCGTTAGAAGCGAGACTTTAAAATGGGCAACTTTTAGTTTGTTAAAGTATCTCCTTGGAAATGGAATATAAGGCTAGGCAAGAAAGGAAAGCTGAGCCTGAGGTTCATAGGACTATTTGAAATTTTGAAGCAAGTGGGTGAAGTGGCGCACGAGGCAGCCTTACTTCCTAAACTTGAGCACATTCACAACATGTTTCTTGTTTCAGTGTTGCGACTGTATAAACCTGACTACAAGCACGTGATATCCTATCAACCAATTCAAGTGAAAAAAGATTTATCATACGAGAAAATTCATGTCCTGATACTAAATAGGAGGGAGAAAACGTAAAGGAATATGGTTATACTTTCGATCAACGTTCTTTAGAGAAACCACGTGGTGGAGGAAGTTACGTGGGAACTAAAAGAAAAAATAAGGAATTATCCGAATCTTTTTTAGTAACATTATGTTTCTAATTCCAGGGACGAAATTCTTATAAGGGGGGGGGGGGGGGAATGTAATAATCGCGAATATAACGTCACATTCTAAATATATTTAGGAAATATATATCAATGAAGTGAATTAAATTTTTGTTTAATATGTTGTGTATTCATGTGTAATCATATCTTTGTGTGTGAAGATTTTATTAAAGGGAATTTCACTTAGTTGGTTATTTTAAAACTAGTGGACTAACCTGAGATTTTTTTTAATATCGATGGTCGATAAGTTAGAAACTCTAAGTAAATAGTTCATTCAATTTTGTGTTTAGCAAGTCTAATTGGATTATGTAAATTAATTAATGTCAATGGATAAAATATTAATAATAATAATGTATAGTCCCATCAAGAATTTAATTATAATGGACTAGCCCAATTTGTTTATTAAACAAGCTCAATCCAAATTAATTACTTGTAAAATCATATTTGATCATGTAAATAATTAAATTGGCCCAACATTGATAAATATGGCAAGCCATATAGGTGGCCTAATGAGTTTGGCTTGGGAGCCCAAGATGGATTTAACTAGTAGCCCATTGATATAATTGTTGTACCCAATTGGAATTAAATAAATTAGGCCCCAAACCAAATGTTAGAGGAGCCCAAGATTTTAATTAAATGGAAGCCCAAAACCTAGCCCAAACATGTTTGTGAGGTGTTATATATATATATATATATATATATATATATATATATATATGAGAGTTGTGTATATATATATCACCACTTATAACCATTAAAAAAAACCGAAAAGAATGAAAATTTGGGGCTTATGGGCCCCAAATTTTGACAACCTCTAGGAGCATTTGGGAGAGCTCCTTAGCTTCTCTTGGAAGCTTTACAACTTTGGTAGAAGCAAGGAAGAGATAGGAGCTAGTTGTAAGGTCTAGTAGGCCTATATTTGATGGAAGTGATGTGTATAATTACATATATTGTAAGTATACATATCCACTGATTGAAGTTAACATACTACACAACCCTCCATTCATTCTTTAGTCATTCACCAACTGTTAGAGAGAAAAAATGTTGAGAGCAAAAAGAAAAGCTAGGAAGAAAGAGTGAGTGAACCTTGGGGTAATACAAAGAGGTTTTCTTGGGGGGGGGGGGGGGGGGGGCTCTCAGCAACCTTGGGGTGCTCTTAAATTTCCAACAACTTCATCTTCTACCTCAGAAAGCAAAGAAAGCAAGCCACTAAGAGTAAAAGGTATAAAATCTTCTAAAAACCCTAGTTTGTTCTTTTCTTTGCTATATATATATTTTCTATAGTAGAAAATCATTTTCAAAACTCTCTATACTTAAATCCATTCTAGATTGGTAGATCTAAGGTTTAATGGATTTAACATGAGTATTTATATATATTTACATTGGAAAACTTGATCAAAGACATGAAATCAAATTTTACCCGTAGAACCCTAAACTAGTCAGCCGCTTCTCAGATTTATTGTTCACATTCTGTAAGTCGTGTTCAAGATCCGTCAACTCTGGGTGGTAGAACTATAAGATTAAAAAAAACATTCCAAGTGAAACTACTGAAAAATATTAGAAGGGCTATTTTTGGTGATTTTTCTAGCAAAACAGTTCAATACCAAAAAAATCACAAAAACCTACTACCTAGATTTTTAAAGGGCCTATTTTGGCCACTTAACTTTTGTTAAAAATTTTGGGATTTTTATTCTTGTTAGTATATGGTATAAATCAGTCACTTTCCAAAAATGAGCTCAATCTGACCTCGAATGAGTGATTTATGGCCCAACGATTCTTTAAGTTTTAAAAGATTATGACTTCTATAATTTGAAATGTGTAACTCAAAACATTAAAAAATTTTAACTGGAAGTATTCTATGATGGCAGAAAGCTACCGTATCAATTTCAGAATGTTCTGATAAAACCTCAAATTTTAATAATTATTACAAATTATGCACAGATGTGACCTATTTAAAAATAGTAATGAGGTTGAAAAATTAAAAAAAATATATTTTGTTTTTAAAATGAAATATACTAATTTTATTCAAGAGATATAAAAATAATAAATCAAGTAGGTATGTTTGATAATTACATTCGACTTAAGAAAAAATAAGGATAATAACATAAAATAATTATGTACTATTTAATTAAAATTAAATAATACATAAAGGTAATTATTTATTATTTAACTAATATTAAATAATAAATAAAGTGATTAAAAAGAATTGAATTAATTATTTATTATTTAAATGCTAAATAAGAAATAAAGTAAATGAATTAACAAGTTAATAAAGTAATTTAAACAATTTACTTTTAATTGTTTAAAATTTTAAAACATTACTAAATGATTAAAATATTATTAAATAACAATATTAGTTAAATTATTATAAATAATTAATATTAATGGTAAGTGATTAAATTATTATTAAATAATTAATAGTAATAATAGATGGTTAAATATTATTACAGGATTAATAATATTAATAATCAATTAAGATATTGTTAAATAATTAACGACATTAGTAAGTAAATTAGATATTATTAAGTGTATTATGATATTGTTTGGTAATTAAAATATTATCCAATGGTGATAATATTGTCTTGTAACTTATGTGTTATTAAATAAGGAAGTATATACTTAATTGTCATTTAATTGAGCATGATATGTGAATCCATATGTATGTTACTAATTGAAAGATAAACCTATTTAATATTAGGTCTTTCGAAGGAAATAAATTAAATTTTGTAAGCCAAAAACAATGATCAAGGCAAGTTCCTAAACCCTAAATTTATTTCATATTGCAAGTTTCCTAACTCAAAAATTGAGTTATTATTTTTAATCGTGTTAGTGGTTTAAATTATTGTCCATTACTCCACATCAATGATATTTATCGATATTCATACTTCGTATATTTGAATTCATGTTCTATTATTGAACTGTGAGTCATTTAAAGTTCTTTATTTATGAACTGTTTAAAATAAAATAGTCTGCGCCAATTGTTTTAACTAGACATATATATGTTAATATTTTTGAAAGTTATCAAAATCAGTAGTTGGTGTGGATTCTTGAACTGAGAAAGCAGCCCTTGATCACTATAAGGGTCGATTATCCGGTACAGTTAAAGTTTAATTTTATGCATACACATGGTATATAAAAGGTTGATCCCCTCAAGTACAAACTGATAGTTTAAATATATAAAAGGGTCATTCGAATGATTGATTCCTTATCAATATTCATAGTCTATTTGATCACTCAACAGTAAATAATCAATACACATTCTTTCATTTGACCTTTGATTATCTTGTCAGTTATTTCATCAACTATTTTAAAAGTTGAGTTATTCTATTGTTATTCTTATTCATTCATGATATATCTTAGTTATTTATTTTAAACTTGTTAAGCAAAGTAGTTGTAACACACTCGAAATTCCGACATTCCTTATTTAATCCAATTATGTCTAGATAAAGTAATCATTAATCTTAAAATCATATTTTATAATCATAACTCATATTAATGACAATCTCGTGCGTTAAAACTTAACTTGTAACCTTTAAAAACCAAGTATTAGACCATAATGGGGTCCATATTTTTTATTTTATTTTAAAACTTACTATCAATACCTATCTCAGGATCGTAACGTTCACTTTACTAAAACTTAGATCATATACAAATAAGTTATGACCTATTCCATTACATTTCACAATCATATATATATTTTTATGATTTATATAACCTGTAAATAAAATTTCGCCATGAACTATTCATACATGGTCATGTTTACATATACCTGTATACATACATCTGCATCATACATGTACCTGTATATATATCTCCGTACTGGATATACAAGTTTATCACATGTAGAACTTGAGTAACAATAATATCTCAACCTTATATCATTACAATCTTTTCCTAAATAATACATACTTACAACATCCATCCCTACGGACTCACAAACGTTTGTTGATTGCACATAATACAGATACACTTAACAAATTCTCTTCATGTTTAACAATGCATTCACATTCTTTTACCTTTAGCCAGATCGAAATCCTCCGGCCTTCTCGTACTTTACCCGAAATGTTAGTTTATAGCAAAAGTGAGCAAAAAGCTTAGAAAGTTAATTAGATAACACATTATATGCTCGCAGTTTATAATATGCATCATGCCTCTTTGCTTTATCATACTATGCTTAATGTCACACATTTCACTTAACAATTAGCACACGTAGTTGCACGTAGTGCACATTTCCACTACCACATAGTTCACGTAGAACAATTAGTACTTTCTAGTCTAAAGAACTTGCTTGATACGCATTTATTTCACTTAACCTATACTGCCTCGCTTGGCCTTTCTGTTTTTCCTTGACCGTCTTGTCGGTCTGCTACTTCGAGCGCTATCTGTAAACATTGCACTATATGTATCAATATAGAATCATAAACTTTCTATAACTTGTCAAACTTAAACTATAATCGCTTAACCATTTAACTCTATTCATTTCACTTTTGATGTGTTATACCCTATTTAGGTTAATAATAAATCCTAGCTTGTCTCTGACCTAGCACACAAGCATTGTAATGCTTTTATATAACTGTAGGTATATTATAGTATACTATTTCGCGTTTTATTACCTTAATATCCTTATCCCTGTTTACCTCTTCTGGTACTATCTTATCCAGATTGGGTCCTACATAACCATAATATTGGTTCATGCATTGGTTACACACATGTGTATGCTAAACCTTGCCATATAAACTATCTTTTATCTTTACATAACGTTAACACATAACAAATTGTTCCTTTATACTTTAATTTCAACCACATTGATCATTTTTATCAAGTTGTGAATTATCATATATGTCTCTATCACTATATATCAAAACATTTCAATTTGGACTTAAAATAAAAAAAAATTAACTGGAACAGTACATCTCGCCCCTGCAAGATGTTTAGCCTGGAAGATCTCGCTGGCCGCGAGATCTTCTCAGCCAGACTACGCCTCGGCAACCCCTGATTTCGCCCCGGCGAGCTTCTTCACAGAGCACTGTGCCCCGACGCAGTACTGGTTTGTTTGAAGAAAAAAAATTCAAAAAACCATGCTATTTTTGGCCCTTTTTTGTAAAACTTGATTCCAACATGTCACATAACACATATAACATATAATTGACTTGTATAGGCTTTCAAAATATTTAAAAATTCTCATATCGACTTGTTTTTCCAAAGATTTTGTTTTAGGCGTCGGCAAACGTTTTAAAACCTTTTTAGTTAGGTTTTATCACTTTTAGCAACATATAACACATAATCCTTTATAAATCATAGGTTAATATTACCTTTTCCTTAAACCAAACATGTTTCTTAACCTTTAAAGCTTTTAGTATGTTATCTAACATGAAATTTCTCACGTATCCAACATGATCAACACTTTCAACTTGGTTTCCATCATGTCTTACGACATACAACACATGATCATGCTTAAATCATAGTTTTTAGCCTTAAATATGTGCATGAATAGTGTACCACCCTTTTTTTACTACCTTAACACTTAGGGATTCATTATAAGCTACAAATATAACACATAATTCACATAATCAACATCTATATCCTTAGATACATGCATGACTATACCTATTCTTGAATTTAATCGCATAAAAATAAGTTTTTATGCTACAACTCATTTGTACCTTCATGTAGCCTTTCTTCTTCTAGCTATAAACCTTGCTCATGGTGTATGCTCCACTTTGATAGCTTAATAAGCTTCTCTTGTACCCTTATCCATCAACCTCTCCAAGGTTTTGTTCAAACCCTAGCCTCCTTCTTCTTTCTCTCTTGGAACTTGGAAAAATGAAATGAAATGTGCTAGCTTGATGCTTGAAATATAATCACATATATTAGTTGATCAATGCTCCAACAACTAACCACACATGGTTAGCTTAACACTTTCATGGTTAGGGTTAATTATTTCATTTCTCTTCCACTAGCAATGGCATAATGGTCAATTCTCATTAGAAGGATATCAAGGCCATTTCATAATTTGACAAGGGTAGCATGTTCATTAGCCACATTTCCTAGAGAATTTTAATTCTCATAAATCATAACTTAATCATTTTTAATCCAATTCAAGCCCTTTTGATCTAAACTTGTTTCATTAAGCTTAAATTTTACTTCACAATCAAATACTCCATAACTTGTTTGTCCCATAACACTTGTCACACTTCGAAAATTGAATTTCATTAGTTAATAATAATAATTCACAATAAATGCCAATAGCATAACATTTCATTCTTAATTTTCTATGAACTCTTTCGGTTCCTATTCAATCAATTTCACTTTTAGATATATCAATTAGTCAATATACTTACTTTTTCCATAAATCGCTTTCTTGAAAAGCAAACCGCGCTTGAATTATCAAAATCATTATCTTTTTATCCTTTTACGCTCATATGGCCATTATACAACTTTTACCTCCTTTGGTACATTACTTAGCACACATACACCAATTCAAATTAGACTTGCACACTAAATTCCTTGTACTCACTTTTAGGAGTATTACCTTCTTGTCTTTACACATCGTATCATGATTATCTTATTTCAATCATTCAATATCAATTCCTTAATAATTTCAAACATTCCACGATCATTAGTCGTATTATTCCTTTAATCCTTAATAGACTGATTAGGTCATACGGTTCCTTCTTTATTGTACATCGATACATCACCTTATCATTGTCGTAACCTAGCCTCTCAAGGCCTACTCATTAAGCTAGTTATTAATATTCATGACTAAGCATCAATTCACATGCAAATTAGACTCATTAAGCTAGTTATTAATCTTTATAATTGTTCAATAACTGTGAAGCAATATGAATAAATAGGAATAGCTTTTTCATAAAACTTTAGCTTTTCAAAACAAATTTTTTCTTTTGTTGAGGGGTCACAAAGACCATGAACACATTAAGAATATTAACAATCACAAAGACTGAGACTATCCACGAGTCATAAACACCAGGAACATGAGTTACGACGCAACCACGCCACTCTTTTTCCTTAGCCTATTGGTACGCTAGGTAATCAGCCTATTATACCCTTTTTCCTTTGCTTTTTGGGTTGAACCACGTTAACCAACCCACATATCATATCCCCTTTCAGTGTTGTTTGCCTTAGACTTTAAAAACATTTTCCTTTATCCATTTATGGATTCAAAATCATTTACTCATTTTTTTAGCAAAATGGTCTAGCCGAAACAAATGGCATAGACTCACATCATTAAACCATTCATACTGTACAAACTTGAAACTTTTCAATAATTCATTTTCACTGTCGTTGGCTCAAAACTTAAACCCATTTTTATAAGCTGAAAAGAAAAAAAATTTAAAGGCTTCATAATACCGCACTATCTTAGCAGTACATTGAGAATTCAGTCATTTCAAGACTTCATAATACCTTACCGTCATAGAAGTACGTTGAGAATTCCGTCATTTTATCATTTCACACCATATTCAATAGTGTTCCGATGATTTCATAAATATATTTTTAAATAACTTTTGTCTAGCCGAATCAATTGGCAATAGACCCATGAATCACAGAATTTTAAAAACTTTTTGATACTTGAACAAAATATTTTCAATGCACTAATGTGCGAGAATAAGCACATTTTAAAAACTTCGATGATCAAACATAGCTAGAAGAGTGGATTGCATACCCAATCCTAATCATCATTCATTTCCTTCCTTAACTCCTTTAAACTTTCCTTTCCTTTCTTTCCTTTACATCATCCAATCATTTCTTAACACTTCTATCTCTTTCTTATTTCCTTGATCTTAGCCAATCTCTTAGGACTATTTCTCTCAACTTATGGCTCTCTTTTCTTACTCACCCATGTTCATCAAACTTGCCACACATTTGGGCTCAGGAACTTACCACAATCATATGGCTTAAGGAGCTTGTCCTAGTCAGGCCAAAGTCGCTTATTTGCTGAGGGGCTCCACCACACGATCATGAGTCACGAACTTACCATACGTTTGGATTTTCATATCACGCAACTAACCTTAATCTTTCTCACTTCCTATGTATCAGGTACATGTAGAAGAAAAGAATTACCTTCTCAACATACATAACTGATACCGTGACGCTGGATCTCCACTGATTATCATTATAGGAAGCCAAGTAAGTATAAATCCCCGCCCATACAAGGAAGTGTACAACTCAGCCACTACTATGAGTCCTCAATGAAAAATCCCACATACCCTAACATTTCCTTAGCTCAGCTTTTCCTTTACCTTTACCTGATATGAATTTCATCAATTCATATCTCACAACTCATCAAGAGTCCCTTTTATTCATATCTGACAATTTACAATTCATCAAGAGTCCCTTAATCTTATCTTACCATTTACGACTCATCAAGAGTCCCTTATCTTTGATCATCTATGATCTTATAGCCCTCTTACAATTTTTCAATATCTTATCTTAAGATATTATTCATCATTTCTTAATCCTGAATTTCTAAAATTCATTTATTTATTACTCAACTCCTCTAGAGTCTCTTTCCTTACTATTTTCTTCTTTCTCACAAAGGTCATAGCCTAAGACACTCCTACCTAAGGTCTATAATCTGTCTGCTCTGATACTACCTGTAACACACTCGAAATTCCAACATTCCTTATTTAATCCAATTATGTCTGGATAATGTAATCATTAATCTTAAAATTATATTTTAAAATCATAACGCATATTAACGACGATCTCGTGCATTAAAACTTAAAATGTAACCTTTAAAAACCAAGTCTTTGACCAGAATACGGTCCATATTTTTTATTTATTTTAAAACTTACTATCAATACCTGCCTCGGGATCATAACGTTCACTTTACTAGAACTTAGATCATATACAAATAAGTTATGACCTAGTCTGTTACATTTCATAATCATATATATATTTTTATGATTTACATAACCTGTAAATAAAATTTTGCCATGAACTATTCATACATGGCCATGTTTACATATACCTGTACCTGTTTACATATCTCTGTACTGGATATACAAGTTTATCACATGTAGAACTTGACTAACAATAATATCTCAATCTTATATCATTACAATCTTTTCCTGAATAATATATACTTACAACATCTATCCCTACGGACTCATAAATGTTCGTTGCTTACACATAATACAGATACACTTAACAAATTCTCTTCGTGTTTAACAATGCATTCACATTCTTTTACCTTTAGTCACACCGGAATCCTCCGACCTTCTCGTACTTTACCTGAAATGTTAGTTCATAACAAGAGTAAGCAAAAAGCTCAACAAGTTAATCAGATAACACATTACATGCTCGTGGTTTATAATATGGATCATGCCTTTTGCTTTATCATACTATGCTTAATGTCACACATTTCACTTAATAGTTAGCACACATAGTTGCACGGAGTGCAAATTTCCACTACCACATAGTTCACGTAGAACAATTAGTACATTATAGTCTAAAGAACTTGCCTGAAACGCATTTATTTCACTTAACATGTACTGCCTCACTTGGCCTTTCTATTTTTCCTTGACCGTCTTATCGGTCTGCTACTTCGAACACTATCTATAAACATTGCACTATATGCATCAATATAAAATCATAAAATTTCTATAACTTGTCAAACTTAAACTATAATCGCTTAACCATTTAACTCTATTCAGTTCACTTTTGATGTAGTACCCTATTTAGGTTAATAATACATCCTAGCTTGTCTCTGACCTAGCACACAAGCATTATAATGCTTTTATATAATTGTAGGTATATTATAGTATACCATTTTCCGTTTTATTACTTTAATATCCTTATCCCTGTTTACCTCTTCTAGTACTATCTTATCCCGATTGGATCTTACATAACCATAATATTGGTTCATGCATTGATTACACACATGTGTATGCTAAACCTTTCCATATAAACTATCTTTTATCTTTACATAACTTTAACACGTAACACATTGTTCCTTTATACTTTAATTTCTATCACATTGATCATTTTTATCAATTTGTGAATTATCATATATGTCTCTATCATTATATATCAAAACATTTTAATTTGGACTTAAAATAAAAATTTATTGGCTGAAACAGTACATCTCGCCTTGGCGAGATGTTTAGCCTGGAAGATCTCGCTGGCTGCGATCTTCTTGGCTAGACTACACCTCGGCACCCCCTAATTTCTCTCCGGGGAGCTGCTTCACAGAGCACTACGCCCCGGCGCAGTTTCTAGTTCAAATAGTTGCGCCCCGACACAGTACTGATTTTTTTGAAAAAAAATTCTTTCAAAAATTCATGTTATTTTTTGCCCTTTTTTGTAAAACTTGATTCCAACATGTCACAAAACACATATAACATATAACTGACTAACATGGGCCTTCAAAATATTTAAAAATTATATGGACTTGTTTTTCCAAAGATTTCGTTTTAGGCATCAGCGAATGTTTTAAAACATTTAAATTCACAATTGTCGCCATTGACACCAAATAACTTTCAAAACAACTCTAACACGTGTATTTACATAAAACTTAGTTGTTTGGCCTCATTTGATCATTAATTATCCAAAATGGCCAAAAATCATACGTTAGTGGAATTTTTGCCAACTTTTAAAACCTTACTCTTTAACCTATACTTCAATTCTTGACTCCACACATCATATACATTATCACATGCTCATTTAGCAACTTTATGAATTCACATAACTTCTATATGCACCTTCTAATGCACTTTACATATTATAATTTAGTCTATACACAAAATATAGCTTAGTATTGTAACTTTCTATCACAATTCATACTTTTAAACTATTTAGGCATCTAGCTTGCCATTTAGCAAAATAATTTTCTTGCATCAAACATGATCAACCTTTTTAGTTAGGTTTTTATCACTTTTAACAACATATAACACATAATACTTCATAAATCATAGGTTAATATTACCTTTTCATTAAACCAAACATGCTTCTAAACCTTTATAGCTTTTAGTATGCTATCTATAATGAAATTTTTCATGTATCCAACATGATCAACACTTTCAACTTGGTTTCCATCATGTTTAACAATATATAACACATGATCATGCTTAAATCATAGTTTTTAGCCTTAAATATGTGCATGAATAGTATACCACCCTTATTTTACTACCTTAACACTTAGGGTTTCATCATAAGCTACAAATATAACACATAATTCACATAATCAACATGTATATCCTTAGATACATGCATGACTATACCTATTCTTGAATTTAATCACATAAAAATAAGTTTTTATGCTACAACTCATTTGTACCTTCATGTAGCCTTTCTTCTTCAAGCTATGAACCTTGCTCATGGTGTATGCTTCACTTTAATAGCTTAATAAGATTCTCTTGTACACTTATCCATCAATCTCTTCAATTCTTGACTCCACACATCATATACATTATCACATGCTCATTTAGCAACTTTATGAATTCACATAACTTCTATATGCACCTTCTAATGCACTTTACATATTATAATTTAGTCTATACACAAAATATAGCTTAGTATTGTAACTTTCTATCACAATTCATACTTTTAAACTATTTAGGCATCTAGCTTGCCATTTAGCAAAATAATTTTCTTGCATCAAACATGATCAACCTTTTTAGTTAGGTTTTTATCACTTTTAACAACATATAACACATAATACTTCATAAATCATAGGTTAATATTACCTTTTCATTAAACCAAACATGCTTCTAAACCTTTATAGCTTTTAGTATGCTATCTATAATGAAATTTTTCATGTATCCAACATGATCAACACTTTCAACTTGGTTTCCATCATGTTTAACAATATATAACACATGATCATGCTTAAATCATAGTTTTTAGCCTTAAATATGTGCATGAATAGTATACCACCCTTATTTTACTACCTTAACACTTAGGGTTTCATCATAAGCTACAAATATAACACATAATTCACATAATCAACGTGTATATCCTTAGATACATGCATGACTATACCTATTCTTGAATTTAATCACATAAAAATAAGTTTTTATGCTACAACTCATTTGTACCTTCATGTAGCCTTTCTTCTTCAAGCTATGAACCTTGCTCATGGTGTATGCTTCACTTTAATAGCTTAATAAGATTCTCTTGTACACTTATCCATCAATCTCTCCAAAGTTTTGTTCAAACCCTAGCCTCCTTCTTCTTTATCTCTTAAGTTCTCACTTGGAACTTGGAAAAATGAAATGAAGTGTGCTAGCTTAATGCTTGAAATATAATCACATATATAAGTTGATCAATGCCCCAACAACTAACCACACATGGTTAGCTTAACACTTTCATGGTTAGGGTTAATTATGTCATTTCTCTTCCACTAGCAATCGCATAATGGTCAATTCTCATGAGAAGGATATCAAGGCCATTTCATAATTTGATAAGGGTAGCATGGTCATTAGCCACGTTTCCTAAAGAATTTTAATTATCATAAATCATAACTTAATCATTTTTAATCCAATTCAAACCAATTTGATCCAAACTTGTTTCATTAGGCTTAAATTTTATTTCACAATCAAATACTCTATAACTTGCTTGTCCCATAACACTTGTCACACTTTGAAAATTGAATTTCATTAGTTAATAATAATAATTCACAATAAATGACAATAGCATAACATTCCATTCTTAATTTTTTACGAACTCTTTCGGTTCTTATTCAATCAATTTCACTTTTCGATATATCAATTAGTCGTGTGACGACCCCAAATCCGAGTCCTTTGAACCTCGGGTTCGGTGTTCACTATTCATTACTAAACAAACATTTATAAACTAAATCTTCAATAACTCACGGAAAATATAGATA
Organism: Hedera helix; assembly: GCA_947179155.2. Classification (NCBI taxonomy): domain Eukaryota; kingdom Viridiplantae; phylum Streptophyta; class Magnoliopsida; order Apiales; family Araliaceae; genus Hedera; species Hedera helix. The sequence continues at coordinate 24,607,693 of OX359276.1, read as the reverse complement.
ATTTAATTACAAAACGTATCTTCAATCTCAGGTTCCATTAACCTTAATACATCATCATTACCTTATAAAACAAAAGGTTTGCACATAAAGTAAGAACTAAATTACTTCTACTCGTTCACCTTTCTTTTGCCGTTGCACTCCTTAGATCACTCGGCTTAACTGAAAAATAGTTCAAACAAGGGTGAGCAACTACTTTGCTCAGCAAGTTTAAATAACAATAAAGGATATATCATGAATGACAAAAAATAGCTCTTGGAACTTCAACAATATACAATAATTGTGAAGACATGCAACTTTGAGTAAACATTCTCAATTGATTTAACATACTGCTTCTCATGTTGAAAGGTCACAAGACCATGAACATATATTTTGAGTATTTACAATACCCTGTAGACTGCAGACTGTCATTTTGTTTTTAATATTAACAATCATTTCAATTGTAATATCCGGTGATGGGTATTATAGGTGATCAGTCTATTGTACGTTTATGTTGTGCACACTATAACTGTCAAATATCGTTTTGATCGGAATTATTGCATCTGACCCAAGTTTCATCTTTTCATAATAATTTGTTTATTTCAGCTTTTCCTATCAGATTCTGCACCACAACAATATGGTTTGGACTAGCTTCAAAAATATTTAGATTAATGAATTTAAAACATACATGGTCTAGCCAAAACAATTGGGCATAGATCATTCTCTTTAAACAATTCATAATAAGAACAGTCATAAGAACACATGTTATATCTAGCCGAAACAAATAACATAGATATTTCTCTTTAAATATTTCATAACGTGAACAGTCATGCAATTGCTCATAAATGCGAATATCAATAATATTATTGATGTGGAATAATGTTAGATAATTAAACCACTTAAAGCTCTGGCAATATAATACAAGTTTAGAAAACTTGCCAAACAATAATTGAATAGGGTTAAAGGACTTGCAAAATAAATACAAGTTAAGGTTCAGAGAACTTGCCTATTCCGCTGACTACTGCTATTCAACTTAAAATAACTTCATTTGAATAACCTATCACTCAACAATATTTATCTACCAATCAGCATAACATATAACTGGATTATACAATAATTAAATCATTTATCACTTAAGCATAACCTTAATCACTTAATAATATTATCAGCCCTTGATAATATTTTAATCACATAAGAGTTCATTAAGAACATAACCATCAATTCCTAATATTATCACCATTGATAATATATTATCCTCAAATAAAAATTATTAATCTTTTAATAATATTTTCAACGATTACGAATACTATTAACCATTTTAATAATATTATTTGAGGATAACCATTTTAATAACCATTTTAATCATTTGTTAATATTATTAATCATTTAATAATATTTTCTTCTCTTATTAATATTATTAATCATTTAATAATATTCTACTAAATTACTAATATTATTAATCATTTAATATCATTTTATTTATTTCTTAATGTTATTAATCATTTAATAATATTTTATTACTTCCTTAATATTATTAATCATTTAATAAAATCCATTATCTTTTTATCCTTTTACGCTCATATGACCATTATACGACTTTTACCTCATTTGATACATTACTTAGCACACATACGCCAATTCAAATTAGACTTGCACACTAAATTACTTGTACTCACTTTCAGGAGTATTACCTTCTACGTCTTTACACATCGTATCACGATTGTCTTATTTCAATCATTCAATATCAATTCCTTAATAATTTCAAACGTTCCACGATCATTAGTCGTATCATTCTTTTAATTCTTAATAGACCGATTAGGTCATACGGTTCCTTCTTCACTGTACATAGATACATCACCTTGTCATCCTCGTAACCTAGCCTCTTAAGGCCTACTCATTAAGCTAGTTACGAATATTTATGACTAAGCATCAATTCACATACATATCCTTATTTCCTTTATTCTCTAACTTTAATTCATTCTTCCTTTATCAGATCAATACACACACACATATTCATACGTTCAAGCTATTACCTGCTGACACAATAGTGTCCTACAATGATTCCTTTTAAACTACCCCTACTGTGGGTATTACAATCAATCGTTCATCTTACATCCGTTATATTACTATTTAACCATTAAGATTCATTTTCATTATAATTTCATTATCTGATACATTACTAACGCACCTTAAATAACTAACTGATTCATAAATATTTTATAAACTCTTATTCACACTAAGAGTCCTTCTGTATTAATTCAACCACATAGGTCCCTCTTTACCATTCCAACCACACAGGTCATTTCTAGCACATTGATTAAATAATAATTTATATTTAATCACCCTTAATATATTCTGTCATTCAAACTATGTTTTATCTACTAACCTTTATTAAATTAATCAAAATCCTCATTTGAAAATCTTGTAAAAATCTGGGATGTCACAGTAGCTACTCATTCTTACTATATCATGAACTAATTGCAGTTAAGCCAAAGAGTTCCAAGAATGACAAATGCAAGGAAAAGCTTAAGGAATAGTCATATGTATTACTATTCTATCTTGTAATCATGAAACATTTTTGTATTAATAGTGTATTCATGATGTTTTTTGTTTAAAGTTATTGACCTAGAGACCGTAATGAACAACTGATGTTTATTTATTCCGCATTAGTAATATATGTTGTTTAGAGATGTTTGTATGTATTGAATTGTGAATACTGAGTTCGAGGTGACAGTATCTGAATTTGGGGATGTCACAGTAATAATAATAATAATAATAATAATAATAATAATAATAATAATAATAAGTACTGTGAAAATATCAATTTCCTTGATTTATCATACCAGAGTTCTCTTTGGTTATGAACAAATAAATTTGCTTTGTAATTCATTTTTCCCCTCATAGGCGGACTAATTAATTTAATGTAATTTAATTTTACTTTTTATTAAATACAATTTACTTTTAATAAAATTTAGTTTTAATATTACTTATTTTCAGCATAATTTTGGCTCATAATGCTCATTTAGTATATGATTTATTTTTTGTGTATTTTAGTGTATGATTTATCCATTTAGTATATAATTTATTTTTTGAGTATTTTGAATAAATAGACTCATGATACAGGGGTTATTTTATGACTTAAAGTTTAAATTGAAAGTGTTGAGTTTCATTTTTGAGAGGCACTTGAAGAGCCCAATATCTAAATTTTTAAATGATATAAAACTCAATTTATATTAATAAAAAAAAGGCTCAAAATTAAAAAAAAAAAAAAAAAGTTTTTAGTGACCTTCAGTATATTTAACCCTACATATGCAAGTGATTTTTTTTATTTTTTTTAATTAAGTATGAATATGTATAAAAGACCACATAAAATGTGGTTGGGCCTCAATTACCACCGAACATGTAAAAAAATTTTGTTAGTTAAATAAACTGGATGTAAAATACATTATAATTAAACCAAGTGTATGTAAAATAAATTATAATTAATTATTCTATGATCTTAAAACATAATCATTTAATGTCCTAAAATCATTCACATATTGTTATTTCAGTATATACAATAAAAATATCACTATACATATTAAAATAACAACATATTAATAATCTTGATATACCCCAAACCACTTAATAACTTCTAATATATATATAAAGAATTTGAAACTCTAAATACATTAAAATATATTATTAATTTAAAAATAACTTATTTTAAATAAAATTAATTTAACTAACGAACCCAATATTTAGAATTCTGGCTCACGCAATGCATTTAAAGTTTAAAGGTCCAAATGCCGATAATCGGAAAAAATATATAAAATAAATAAATTGCAATTTGTCCTCTATTGGCCTTAAAAGCAACAAACCAAAATTGCACTAAATCTAAAACAAACCCGGTTCTAAAATTTCAGAAGCCATAAACTTGATAGGAGAAAGAGAGACATTTTATAATTTAAAGACAGAAGTTGCCGATATTGCCCATAGTTATTAGTTAATATCTACAACTACCAATCCCGAGGATAAAATTGCTCTTTTACCCAACACTAAATCGTAAAAATTGAGAACAGTGAAAAACGCGGAACTAGCCTGTTGGAAAAATCACTAGTTAATTATCATTATTTTCATCATCATCAGATTTGGCGGCCTGGATTCGATGACAATAACTATTACCATGACTAACAGCTCCCACTCTCTTATTAGATAACGCCGTATCAACAAAACTCGCCGCCGACATGTGCATCTGACAAACCCTAACCGCGCCGAACAATCTTTCCGGTAGCTCCTCTTCGCTCTGCGCCTCCACCGCAAACCCCATATCAATCGTCACCGCCGTCACGTATCCCAATGCCAAGTGCAAGATCGCCGACGCAATCGCCGAGCTGCCAATATCCACGTCGATTTCGAGGTAATTCTCTCCTCGGTGATAGTGACAGTTCAATGCCTTTCCGAGCAAACACGCCGAGTAATTCCCCACGGCAGCTTTCACGATCCACGGGCCCTTGACGATCCGGTTCACTATCTTCAACCGGCTGTTGCGGAACGAATCGTCGCCGTTGATGAACCGGTGGAGGAGCGAACCGGGAGCGATGGGATCGTCTGTGGCGAAATAGAAAATCGCGCTGTGGTGGTCCCTTCCGGGGACTTGGAGGTTAACGGCGAGAACAAATGATTTCATGTTAAAGCCTTGGGACTGGGACTTCTTCAGCACGTGCATCACACGGTTGTCCGGCCGGCCAAGGACGTTGTAGAGTTTAACGGCGGATCGAAGCCAGTCAACGCCGGCCGGCTGAAGGAGCCATGGGTCAGATGGGGATTTCTGTTTTTTAGAGAAATAGTTCCGGGAGCGGAGAGAGAAAAGTTCTCCTGGCGGCGAAGCCCAGCCGTTGGATCCAGTATTGAGGTCGACGTGTTCTAGAGATCCGCCGTGAATAGACTCTTCTTTCCAGTCATCTCCGGGACCGGTGGATGTGGGTTTAGGGCTTTGATCGGAGCTCCGGTGCTTTTGCTCCTGCTTTGTTGAGCACATTTCTCTCTACTACTTTCTTTCTCTCTCTAAAAGGGGTTTTTAGGTAGAGAAGAGGTAGAGGAGAGTGAGCTAAGCTTCCTTCTGTGTCTAGGCGGTGGTATATTGGAAAGCGAAAATACAGGTACCCTTGGATTTTACTTAAATTACAAGACAGCCACTTACTACTCATGCCAGCTAGTAATTGAGATAATGGAAAATATATCGCTATATAATAGGCTGCGATTTAGAAAATCCATAAAGAGAATTAAATTTTGGCTGAAAAATTAATATATGGATACCAAGTTTCACACGATATTGGTGTTGTCTTTTATTTTTTTTTTCTTTTTAATTTGAACTTATACTATTATAATTTTAATTTTAGAGATATCGGGGTATATGGAGAAGCTTTGGAGATGTAGCAAAAGCGGCTCAACTTCACGATCCGGCACAACCCACTCAAAAAAAAGAGGCTTTGACTTTATATTTGTAAACACAAAATAACTTGGGCCTGTTTGGCTGGCTCAATCTTGGCCTAGCAAAATCCGCCAGCCCATTAATAGCCCAAGTCCATCCATATCTAAAAGTAAATTAATCCACTTCATTCCACTATAGCACTATTTAAAAGTCAAATGTCAAATCTAACTTTTTATAAATTTAATAGTAAACAAATATAACATTATTTTTAGTTTTGCTTGTCCAGACATCTAATATCACTCCCTCCGTCTCGCACTCGTCTTTCTCAAATCGATTGCTTTTATTTTTCTAATTCAATTTTTTTTATCTTATAAATACAACTTTTATCTATCTGTATGATAAAATTAAAGTTTTTGTGGTACTTATTCCTCTTATAGTTTAATGTTCGAATTTTTTTTCTAAGCGTACACATATGAAAGGTCGTATTCAAGTGATGACAATTTATGTCTAAAAATACACTATAAAACTTGTACGAAGTAGATAAGGTGTACAAGAAAGAGGTACTTGCTTGTTACGTTAGTTTCCTTCTCCTCTAGGTTATCTTCCTACGATTGACCTACATTCGTCATCATTCGGTCTATCGATTAGTCTATGTCATGTAGTAATACCTACATTGATCTAACATTATTTCATAACCCATCACCATTATCCTTACACTGAACCTTTATCACCATCTCCTTTACGCCTTCTCACTTCCTCACCCCTACGATGTGTCTCTCTGATTAATCTTGCACAAACAAAATAATCCTCATTATCTTATTTGTTTAAGTCTTTATTATTTATTAAACATCCTTACAAATAAAATAATTTTATTTTATTTGTTTACTCCTTACACATCATCTTCATTATTATTCTTTATCGTCCATTCCTTATTCTCATATTCTTCATCTTCAAATAATCTTTATTTTATTTATTTAGTTAATGTTTAATTTCCATAATCCTTTATTGCTCTTTTAATTCATCTTCATCTTTCACTTCACAAATAAAAGAACCTCATTATTATTTCATTTGTTATATTACTTCTTTTTAATTATCGTTAATTAAACTTTATCATCCCTCATCGTTATTTTTCACAGATAATTTTACTATTTTATTTGTTTAATAATCCAAACACTTTACTATTATTTTTCATCACCCAATATTACCATCATTCACAAATAAAATAATAAACAAATAAAAGAATTCTTAATATTATTTTATTTGTTTAAGCATCTTTAATTAACCTTTCAAAATAATCTTAGTCATTCTTTATCATTACTCTTTTCAAATAAAATAATTTAATTTATTATCTTATTTGTTTACTCACTTTCTCTTTTACAAATAAAATAATTCTTAATAATTATTTAATTTTTTTAATCTTTCTTAAATAAAATAATCTTTAATTATTATTTTATTTATTATTGACTATTTTACTTTATTTTTTTATTGTTATTATTATTTACTTTTTTTTTAATCCAGATTGATCCGATCTGACCTGGGTTTGACCGGGCTTGACCCGGGTTGACCCGGTCCGCCTGAAATCATAATGTAGCGATGCAACTGCGCCAACCCAAAACTTTTTCTTTTTTTTTATCTGGACAACATGTTGTGAGGCAGCTGCGTCACCCGTATTTGTCCAAACCCGTATTTTCTTATTTTGTATAATCTTTTCGGTTTCGATTTTTCTTGTTTCAAGGCTTAGTAGCTTGCATTCAAGTGAGTTCACACTTGTTTCATAACACATTAGATCTCTATTCTAGCAAGATTTACAAGTCTTGAACATTTTTCATGCATTTTATTCGTAAATACATATTTTAGGATTTTCACCAAAACACTTTTTTTTCTTTCTAAAATTCACCATAAACTCATTTTTGCTTATTTTTACATTATTCCACTTAGGTTATGTTCATAGTTCATAGATCTATCATGTTCAAGTTCTAGATCTTCAAGATTTACACATCCATCATAGTTTATTTCCTTGAACATCAAGCTCTTTATCTGTGGTTTCTATACAAGTTAGCACATACGCATATTTCACTAACCAAAACATAATATAACCCAAAATCTCCATCCAGATTCATCCTTATATCTCCGAAACCCACCATGATTCCCTAACACAACATCACTCCCACAACCAAGCATGATTCAAAATATATACCACTAAGTATAAAAGAAACTTAAAGAGTTAGGTTTAACATTTATTTGCTTTACAAGAACATTACACAGATACACTTAACAAATTTTCCTCATGCTTATCTATGCATTTAGCACTCTTTACCTTTAGCTTAACCGAAACTTTCGGCATTCTCATACTTTACCTAAAAATGTTAGTTCATAGCAAAAGTGAGCACAAAGGCTCAGCAAGTCAATCAGATAACATCTTTTATGCTTACAATTTGTATTTATGTGTCATGCATTCCTTACTTTACCATGTTATGCTTAAATGACACATATTTCATTTAGCAGTTAAATCACATAGTCACACATAGGGCACATTCCACATCTTTTACTATCATATAGTTCATATAGAACAATCATTACATTTTAGTTTGAAAAACTTGCCTGGTATGCTTTATATACTTAACCTTTAGGCTTCTCAATCATCCTTTCATATTCGTCTTGTTGGTTTGCTACTTCGAGCGCTATCTGTCAACATACAACTTATATGCATCATTATAGGATCCTAAACTTCATATGTCAAATTTAATCCATAATCACTTAACCATTAGTCTCTATTCATTACACTCTTGATGTATTACACCTTACATAGGTTAATAACACATCATAACTTGTTCCCGACCTTTTACCTAACCCTTAACATGGTTTGGATTAGCTTTAGGCATGTTATATTATGCCATTTATTATTTCATTAGACCATAAAACCTTTTAGATTACCCATTTTTATCACTTATAAGATTTATATAACTTATTTTTATCATTCTATATCAAAATATAGCTTTTTGGAGGCTTAAAAAATTTTCAAATGCACACCAATCTCGCCCCGGCGCCATCAGACTTCGCTGACCGCGAAATCTTCTTGGCTATGAACAGTACACTTGGCCCCAGCGCAATGTTTAGTACAAAACATTGCGCCTAAGCGTAATGTTCAAAAATAAATTTTTTTATTTTTGCATTACCTTTGCTGATTTTTAACTCTTTCGTCTTATATCCAATTAAAGTCAAATTTGGACCACATCTAGATCTCACTACCTAGTATTTTATAAAAATACTACTTGACTCATTTGACTTCTTAAAATTATTGAAGTAATAGCCTGTAGGAGGGCGTTTCAAAACATTTCAACACTTGGAAAAAAATTTAACTTTAAAACTCAATTTTACCAACTTTGTGATTTTTGGCCATTTTCTTCCAAACTTCATTCCAACACTTGTCATAGTTCATATATGTCATATAAGACATGTCTAGGCATTTAAAACAATTAAACTTCGTACGAGGCCGGTTTTGTGCATAAAAATCCATTTAGGGTCGAAACAATCGATTTCGATCCTTCGAATCAGCTTTTTGTTCAAATTTCTATCTGTTGATTTCCAAATCAACGTAAACATGTGCAATAATATAAACCTAAGTCGTTTGACTTTAGTTCAACTTTAGTTTCTCAAAATTGCCAAAAATCACCTATAAGTTAGATTTTCCTTAACTTTTGCAAAATTTTAATTTTTAAAACTTAGACTCCACTTGATATCTTAAGCCCAATACACCACATAGGCTATCACATACACATTTAATCACTTTGTAAGTCCATATCACTTATATATGCACATTCTAATGCACTTTACAGATTACGATTTGAACCACATGCAAATCATAGCCTAGTATTATGTTTATTCTCAAACAAATCATGCTTTTATACTATTTATGACCCTTTGATGTTGTCTAGCATAAAAATACATATAATTTCATCATAAAAACCTTCTCATCTAGGTTTTCATCAAAACTAACAACATATAACATATGATCATCCTTTGAATCATGGTTTCTAACTTTGAATATATGTATAAATAGTGCACCGCCTTTGTTCTACCATTCTTGACCTTAGGGTTTCACATGAAGCACACTTATGACACATAATCTCACATAACCAACACATATATACCAATATTTATACATGGCTTCACATATTCTTGAATTTAAATACATAAATGCTAAACTTTCAAGATTAGAACTTTTAATACCTTCTTTAAGCTTTCTTCTTTCTAGCTATATAGTGCTAACTAGTACTTGATTATTCACTTTTGATGGCTATTTCCTCTTCTCTTGAGCAATTTTCTTGAACTCTCGGCAAAACCCTAGCTTCCCTCTATCTTTTCTATCTTAGCTCTCATTTGAGCAACTTAGCAAATGAACTTAACTTTGCTTGAAATATACATACAACTATTATAAGCAATTCTCTAGCAACTAACCAAGCTTTGGCTAGCTTAACCCAACATGGTCAAGGTTAAACATGTCAATTCACATTACTAAACAAGGCTAGCTTGGTCATTATGCATCTCTAGGACATAATTGTCATATTCCAGGTTGTCAAGGGTAGCATGGTCATTACTCACTACCAGGATACTAAGGGCATTTTCTAACTTGTCAAGGGCATCATTGTCTTTTGCCACAAAATCTAGGGAATTTTAATCCCATTAAATCATACTTGCTTATTTTCAATCCAAATCAAGTCATTTTTTTTTATCTAAACTTGTTTCATTATGCTTGAATTTTAATTTAGCATCAAATGCTCCATAACTTTCTTGTCACAAAACAACTGTCACACTTCAAAAATTAAATTTCATTAATAACTTATAATAATCCACAATAAATTGTCAATTTGCATAATATTCATTCTCAATTATTTACGAACCATTTTCGATTCTACATTCAATCAATTCAAATTTTTGACATCTCAATATACTCGAATTACTCACTTTTTACATAAATCGTTTTCTCAAGAAGCGAACCTCGACCGGATTACTAAAATTCATTCCTTTAATCATATAACTCATAATACATTCATTACGACTTTACATTCTTTCACTTATTTATTTAGTACACATTGTAACGACCATGAAATTCGACAAGCCTTATGTGACGCCCTGAGATCCCACCTTCCTTAATTAAGTCCAATTATATCTGGATTACATAGTGATTAACTTAAAACCTTGTTAACCGGGATCCCGTGCGTTAAACTTTAACCTTTGACCTTTAAAATCGTTCTGTTGATCATAAATTCGGTCCATAATTTTTTTTTTAAAAAACTTATTTAACTTACACTCGTTAAACCTGTCTCAGGATCGCATCGTTCACTTACTCTTCCTTAGAACTTAGGTCATACCATTTCAATTTGTGACCTAGTCTATTACAATTCATAATCATATATTTTACTATGATTTAACATGTCCTGTAATAAAATTTTGCCATGAAGCATTCATACATAGTCCTATTTACGTGTACCTGTTAAGTACCTGTTCCTGTGCACGTATAGCTGCTTTCATACATCTATATCATACATACCAGTTCTATAAATATCAGACTTAACTTACAATAATATTACAATCATACAGTCTCATTACCATTTCTACATTAAATAATACACACATGCACCTTCAACTATATGGATTTACAAACCATACATCCTTTACTTCCCTCTAGGTTTAACATTTATTTAATTTACATGAGCATTTCACATTTTCAAATAACAATTTTCTTGTGCTTAACTATGCCATCAGCAATCTTTTACCTTTAGCTTAACCAGAACCTCCGGCCTTCTCACGTTTTACCTGAAAAGTTAGTACATAGCAAGAATGAGCGTAAAGCTCAGCAAGTAAATCAGATAACACCTTTCATGCTTACAGTTTATATCTATGCGTCATGCTTTCCTTTACTTATTATGTCATGCTTTATGTCACATATTCCACTTATCAGTTAACACATATTGTCACATAGTTCACGTAGGACAATTTAATGCACTTAAGTCTAAAGTACTTGCCTGGTCTGCACTATTTTACTTAACCTTTTATTGCCTCGCTTGGCCTTATCAATCATTTCCTGCATCGGATTGCTACTTCGATCTTTATTTGCCAATATACATAATCTTTTCATCAATATAGAATCATCACTTAATATATCGTATCAAACTTAATCCATAATTATATGACCATCGTCTCTAATCACTTTACATTTGATGTAGTAAACCTTTTGTAGGTTGATAATACATCCTAACTCGTTTTCGACCTTTTTCATAATCTACAACACACTTTGGCTTAGCTTTAGGCAGATTACATTATGCCATATATCATTTCATTATACATTGACCCCTTTTTTTTTTGGTCATTCTTTAACTATTTAGGGTTTACATAACCCATTCTTATCATTCTGTATCAAAATATCACATTTCGGACAATTTTTGGTCTCAGTGAACAGTACACTGCGCCCCCGCGCAGTGTTTCTTCTTCAACATCTTGCTGGCCGCGAACTCCTCTCTGCTATGAACAGTGACACTGTGCCCCGGCGCAGTGTCAAGGCTAAATGACTACGCCCCAGCGCAGTCCCTGGTTCAGCAGATTCTGATTTTTGTCCCTGCTTTGCTGATTTTTAACTTCCTAACCACATAACCAATTAACACCAAACTTGGTACACATGTAGACCTCATACCCTAGTATTTTATAAAATTTTCTATTTCCTCATTTGGCCTTTCTAAATCAGAGATAACCTAGCCCATAGGAGGGCTGTTCGCAACTGTTCAACACTTAGAAATTTTTCTGAAGTTTGAAAATCGACTTTTGCAATCTTTGTGATTTTTGGCCATTTGCTTCAAAACATCATTCCGACACTTGACATAGTTCATATAACCTATATATGACATGTCCAAACTTTCAAAACCGTAAAACTTCGCACGAGGCGAGTTTTGTCCGTTAAAATCCATTTCGATTCGAAACGATCGATTTCGATCGTTCGAATCGCCATTTTGCTCAAATCCAAATCCGTCGATTACCAAAATGACTCTAACACGTGTATTATCATAAAACTTAAATGTTTAGCCCCATTTGACCTTCAATTTCTCAAAATTGCCAAAAATCACCTTTTGATGCCATTTTAACAACTTTTCACTTTTCAACACTTAATCTCAATTTGATTCCTTAAACTCAACACACCTCATAGGCAACCACATATACTTCTTACCACTTTTTATCATCATATAGCTTCTACATGCACGTTCTAAAGTACTTTACAGATTATTACGAAATCTATATAAAAAGTATAGCCTAATATTGTAACTTTCTTTACAAAACATGGCTTTCCATCTTCAAAGCATTCTTGTATGCTATCTAACATAAGTTTTATGTAATTTCTTCATGATCAATCCTCTATTCTAGGTTTCTATCATCTTTAGCCCCATATGACACTTAATCATGCCTTAAATCATTGTTTTTAGCCTTGAACATGAACTTGGATTGTATATCATCTTGACTCTATCAACTTAAGTCTAGGGTTTCATAATTTACCACATAAATAACACATAGCTCACATGAATTTCATAATCAACCCTTATATTACAAGGATACATGCATGGCTAACTCTAAACTATCATTTAAACACTTTAACTTCAAACTTTAGAATAAGAACATGATTATACCTTCTTGTATGCTCAACTTAATCACATGAAAAGCTTCCTCATGTCAAGCTCTTCCTTTTTTCTTCTTGCATCTTGATCATTTGAGCATCATAGTTTCCTTGATTCCTAGTCTTTATCCTTGCTTCCATGGTTTTCCTTAGTTTTCTCTCCCTCTTCTAGCAACTTCGAAAGATAGCCAATTTTCAGAAAAAATTGCTTAAAATGATACCTCTTGCTAGCTTTAAAGCATTACATGAGACTTAACTAGGCTTGGTTAGGTTTATTAACCATGGTTCACACTTCCAAGGGCATTTTGGTCATTTCACAAGATAAGTGAGGGGCATTCTTATCATTTCACCACTTGGGATATATTAGTCATTATCCAAATTGTCAAGGGTATTTTGGTCTTTTTACCCTTTAGGACACAATGGTAATTATCTAATTTGTTGAGGGGCATTTTGGTAATTTGTCAAATTAGCTAGATTTTCATTTCTTGTAACTTTCCCCCTCATAACTAGACTTTCATACATTTTCCCCCATTAATTCATTCTTTGCTCATTTCTTATCCAAATCAAATCCTTTTTGATCCAACTTCGTTTCATCATACTTGAATTTTATTCCTTCATCAAATAGTGTCCAATTGGTTTGTCCCAAATTACTTGTCACACCTGGAAATTTAATTTTCTTTAATAACTCAATAATTTATAATATTTGCCACAATTGCGTATTATTTCCCTTTCGAACCTTCTCGGTTCCTTATTTAATCCAATTAAATTTCCAACATTCCAATCCATTCAAATTGCCCATCTTTTCCTTAAATCGCTTCCTTGAGAAACAAAACCTCAACCGAATTACCAACATCCATCATCATTATCCTTATTTCTTCATATAACCTTTTTACGAACTTTACATCATTACATTAGTACACATTACCCATATATTCATCATATATGCTCATTACATCCTCTTTCCACACCTCATCAGGGATATTACCTTCTGTATTTACACATCGTATCACTATTATCCTATTAAAACCATTCAAAATATCAGTTTCTTAATAACTTCAAACGTCCAATATTCGCTGATTAGACTATTCCTTTAAATTCCTTAATAGACCAATTAGGTCATACGACCCCTTCTTCATTGCACATACATACATACATACCATGCCATTCCTATAATTTAACCTCTCCAAGCCTGTTTATTAAACTCACTGATAATATTCATAACTAAATCTCATTTCACTTACGCTTTCCTCATTACCTTAACTCTTCTTTTTTTTATTACATCAACTACATTCATAACATATATTTATCCTAGCACATTCCGACACAATCTAGTGTCCTACCATAATTACCAACTTCTTCATAACTTTAAAACATTCGAAGCTCATTAGCTTTATTATTTCATAAACCCTGATATATCAATTAGGTCAAATTATTCCATCTTTCTTTATTAACTCATATATACAATTATACATACACCACCTATCATATAGGTCACATATGGCACATTAATTCACATAATAACTTATTCTTAATCATTCTTACCTTTTTTGTCATCCACCACTAGATTTTAACTAATAACCTTTACTTAATTACCATAATCCTTAATTTAGAAATTCTGTAAAATCCTGGGGTGTCATATTCACCCCTCCTTCAAAAAATTTCTTCCTCGAAATTGCTGTGTACTCAATCCTTATTCATTCACAATATACATAACTTTTTACACTTCATTCATCTCAACTAGGTTTTCACTAACCTTTACATTCTCGCCTCTCTCTACCCGTCTTACCCCGTTTCTAACTTTCATTCCAGAAGATTGGAATGTCTTTCAGGAATCTTCACAACTGTTCAATAATTGTGAAGTAGCATGAATAAATAAGAGTAGCTTTTCCATAAGACTTTTCATAAAAAATTTGCTTTCAAAACATAACTTTTACATTTGCTGAGGGGTCTTAAAGACCAATGAACACGTTAAGAATATTAACAGTCACAAAGACTGCAATACCCAAGGGTCATTTAACCATGAAAACGTTAAGAATATTAACAGTCACAAAGACTGCAATAACCAAGGGTCATTTAACCATGAGTTACGGCGCAACCACGCCATTTAGATTTAATTCGGCGCAACCACGTCATTTTATACCCTTTGGCCTTTTGGTACGCTAGGTGATCAGTCTATCGTACCCTGTTCTGTTGTGCACAATATTTTTCCTTTTCCTTTGGGTTGAACCGTGTTAACCAACCCCTGTACCATATCCCCTTTTTAGGGTTGTTCACCTCAGCCTTGAAAAATATTTTGCTTTATCCATTTTCTGGATTTCAAAAATATTTACTAATTTCTTTAGCAGAATGGTCTAACCGAAACAAATGGCATAGACTCACATCAATAAACTGTTCATTTGCTATAACTTGAACTTTTCAAAAGTTCACTTTCACTATCGTTGGTTCAAAACTTGAATCCAAGAAAATCTTTTTTTTTCTTTTTTTTCTTTTTTTAAAAAAGGCTTCATAAAACCGCACTATCTTAGCAGTACATTGAGAATTCGGTCACTTTTAGACCTCTTAATACCGTACCGTAATGAAAGTACGTTGAGAATTCTGCCATTTTATCCTTTCACACCATATTCAACAGTGTGACAATGATTTCATAAATACATTTTGAAATTTTCAAATAACTTTGGTCTAGCCGAATCAATTAACATAGACTCACGAATCACGGAATTTTTAAAAATCGCTTTTGATACTTGATTAAACATTTTCATTGCACCAGCGTGCGAAAATAAACACATTTTAAAAACATGAATGGTCTAGCATAGCTAGAAGAGTGGATTGCCTACCCAATCCTAATAATCTCTTCTTTACTTCCTTCCTTAACTAATATATTTCTTTCTTATATCTCTATCTCTTTATATATCCTTGATCTTAGTCAATATCTGAGAATTATATTTCTCAACTTATGACTCTCTACTCTAACCCATCCATGTTCATCAAACTTGCCACACATTTGGGCTCAGGAACTTACCATAATCATATGGTTTGAGGAGCTTGTCCTAGTCAGGCTATAGTCGCTCATTCGCTGAGGGGCTCCACCACATAATCATGAGTCACGAACATACCATACGTTTGGGTTTTCAGAACACGCAACTAATCCTAACCTTTCTTATTTAGCTCTTTTCACTTCTTACCGTGACGCTGAACCTCCACTGATTATCATGATAGGAAGCTAAGTAAGTACAAATCCCCGTCCCATACCGAGGAAATGCACACTCGACCACTACCATGAGTCCTCAATGAAGAATCTCACATACCCTAACATTCCTCACTTTCCTTTACTCAGCTTTTCCTTTTCCTTTTCTTGACCTGATATGAATTTTATCGATTCATATCTTACTGTTCACAACTCATCATGAGTCCATTTTACTCATAGCTGACAATTTACGACTCATCAAGAGTCCCTTTTTATCTTTGATCGCTTTTGATCCTTTCATCATTTCTCATTATCTTATCTTAAGATATCCTTATCATTCATTGATCCTGAATTCCCAAAATTCATTTCTTACTAGCTCAACTCATCTAGAGTTCTCTTCTTTACTATTCCTCCTTTCACACACAAAGATCATAGCCTAAGGTACTATTACCTAAGGTCTATAATCTAACTGCTCTGATACCAACTGTGACGCCCCGAGATTCCACCTTCCTTAATTAAGTCCAATTATATCTGGATTACATAGTGATTAACTTAAAACCTTGTTAACCGGGATCCCGTGCGTTAAACTTTAACCTTTGACCTTTAAAATCGTTCTGTTGATCATAAATTTGGTCCATAAATTTTTTTTATTTTTATTTTTAAAAACTTATTTAATTTACATTCGTTAAACCTGTCTCAGGATCGTATCGTTCACTTACTCTTCCTTAGAACTTAGGTCATACCATTTCAATTTGTGACCTAGTCTATTACAATTCATAATCATATATTTTACTATGATTTAACATGTCCTGTAATAAAATTTTGCCATGAAGCATTCATACATAGCCCTATTTACGTGTACCTGTTAAGTACCTGCTCCTGTGCACGTATACCTGCTTTCATACATCTATATCATACATACCAGTTCTATAAATATCAGACTCAACTTACAATAATATTACAATCATATAGTCTCCAAATCCTGGGGTGTCACACCTTATTACCTTAAATTTCATATTTATCATACATTATCTTCCTAACTTCCAAATTTCGGTTCGTTAATAAATCTTAAATTACATTATTTAATCAATTAATTGATTTTATATTTTCAACAATAATTAAATTAAAATGTTTTGGCATTTAAAACTTAACACTTTAGTCCTAGTCCCTGGATCGCAACCTTTACTTTTTCTTTCTATTACAAGTGTTGTAAAGCTCAACATTCAAAATTTAATATTGTTTATATCCATACAAATATTCTTTGTTTCATAATTCATAATTAGATATATAATACAATCTATCGTAACAACTATCTTGAACTATCACAGTTCACAATTTAACTATATTCGTCTTATCCGAATCCAATTTATATGTACATACAAAACATCAATGTAAACTTCACAAATTTACCCACATTGAATTATGCTATTGGAAATATAACAATTACGTTCTAGGTTAATCCATCTCTAACAGAATTCGATATTCCTGAAATTTGTTTCTTTACCTGCAAAAGTTTATATTATGCAAGAATGAGCGTTGGGGCTCAGCAAGTTCAACAGTGTGCACATAACACATAACATAACATGCTCTATGTGTGTCATACATCATATGTTGTGCTTCTACTAAAGCAATATATTTCACGTGCGTCATATCTATTTCAGATTAACAATTTCCTAAAGAAAACATTGAACTACTTCACATATAGTCACATAATTGCACCGAAGGCACATCTCGGTCACATTAACCACAAATCACATAACACATAATTTTTATACGCATTTGAACAAAGTAAGCATATAACATCATATGACAATTAAAATCAAGTACTGAAGAACTTGCCTCGAGTATCTCAATGTTCCGGCTTAACTTGTAATTTCTAAGTTAAGTTACTCTAACTTGTTCAGATCTAAAACCTTAATTCAAAATCCATAATTCACATTTCAGTGTTATCTAAACACTAATTATCAATATCATACTATAAAAGTATAAACAAATTTTCTCGGTCAATTCTCGACCCTCGCGTAAAAACTGTTATGCTTATTTATTAGCTAGTCAACATGCGACCTATAATATTTTGATATCTCATGAGTCTACTAAATCTTCTAAAGTCTCTAGAATATTACTATAGATTTTTCATCCAATTTTCATAATTTCTGGATTACCCGACAAATTTCTGTAATTATTTATATATATAAAAGCTATTATTTAATAGCTTTAAAAATATAAATAATCACTCAACATACTTTTGTATCGCCCAAACACCATCAATATTTATCTTATATTATTATAAAAAATTTCACCAAGTTTCGTAATTTTTCAACATTCATAGAATTTCCCATGAATTTCCACTTATTTTTACATTAACTTTAAATAGCCTTAAAAAATACAATAAATACTATGCTCTTCAATAAATTACCAAAATTTTTCAAAATTTCTGGAATAATATAACAATAATGCTTTCTAGAACAAATTTCAGTACAAAAATATTTTTAGTAATTAAATTTTAATTTTAATGCAATGAAACTTCCAAAATTCATAGTAATTAGCACGTTTATCCGAAAATTATGAATCTTAAGTCCATTTCACATAAAATTTAATTCTATACAACTTTGTAGAAGGAAAAATTTCCAAATTATGCACCAAAATGGACAGGATTTGGATAAATCACGTTTCACTGCGCTAAATCTTCCGAAATTCATAGAAATTAGCTCATTTATCAGAAAATTACTAATTTTAAGTCCAGTCCCCATGAAATTTAATTCTCTACAACTTTGTAAAAGGAAAAATTTCCAAATTCTGCCCAGAAATGGACAGAATTGTCCCTGTTCGGGAATGTTCACTATTCACTCCCCCTTAAATTATTTTTGATCCAATTTCTCCCCAATAATTACTCTAAACATCATATAATCCACATATATACCTCTAAGAATCATTAACATTAATTATTCTAATTTTTAACTAATTTTTCACAAAATTAGTTTATTACCAAAAATACTAAATAAATCCAAATATAATGATTTATACCTTCCCTTGAAACTTGAACTACACCTTGACGGCACCAAAACTTCCTCCATTGATAGTGGTGATGGAGTTTCAGATGGTGGCTGTGATGGTGGTCGGGTGGTGGTAACGGTGATGGAGGAAGAAAGAAGAAATGAAATAGTTTTTTGTTGGTTTGTTTTAGTGGTTTATGTTTGATTTCTCAGAAAATTACTAATTTTAAGTCCAGTCCCCATGAAATTTAATTCTCTACAACTTTGTAAAAGGAAAAATTTCCAAATTCTGCTCAGAAATGGACAGAATTGTCCCTGTTCGGTACTGTTCACTATTCACTCCCCCTTAAATTATTTTTGATCCAATTTCTCCACAATAATTACTCTAAACATCGTATAATCCACATATATACCTCTAAGAATCATTAACATTAATTATTCTAATTTTTAACTAATTTTTCACAAAATTAGTTTATTACCAAAAATACTAAATAAATCCAAATATAATGATTTATACCTTCCCTTGAAACTTGAACTACACCTTGACGGCACCAAAACTTCCTCCCTTGATAGTGGTGATGGAGTTTCAGATGGTGGTTGTGATGGTGGTCGGGTGGTGGTAACGGTGATGGAGGAAGAAAGAAGAAATGAAATAGTTTTTTGTTGGTTTGTTTTAGTGGTTTATGTTTGATTTCCCCCCCCCCCCCCCCCTCTCTCCCCTCTCACCTCTCACCTCTCACCTCTTATATAAATCTTAAGTGTGTAAGTTGCATTTAAATTTTGCTCCCACGTCCATCAACCTAGAACCTTTATTCGGTAAAAATATTATGCACAACTCTTAATATAATACATTACGTAGTTATTTCGTGTAATAAATATTTTACATGATTGATAACATGATTTATAAATAATATTTATACCTTTTTCAGGTACTATATTTGATAAATTTTGTACACGTATAATGACATGTATGTAATTATATGAGGTAATTCATACCTCCAAAATTAATAAAATAACACATACAACTTATAAAAATTAATTTTCATACTTTTTCACTTCGTTGCATAGACAACATGTTTAATTAACATGTTTACGTTTCTCAAATATTATTTCCCATAAAATTTAAAACAATTCCATTTTACATAATCCTCAATTTAACAATTTAAAATAATCATTTCTCTCATTTATTTTTCTATTTTCTTCACTATTTAACCCACTTTAAATATACACCATATAATAAAAAATTGTACCATTTGTACAATTATATTTCATTTCTTAATTAATATATTCTTCTTATATAAATTATATAATCATTTTTATATAATTTATATAATTATTATTTCCTTCCTATTACTTTAACTTTCTTATATAAATTATATAATTTATTATTATATAATTTATATAATTACATTTTCCTTTTTAAATAATTTCCAAAATTCCTCCATAATTATTGATTAATTATATAATCAATAATTATATATTTATTAACTCTCTCATTATTTTCTATTTTCTTCTATCCTCATTTAATTGAATCCTCTTATATAATTATTCTTATATAATTTATATAATTATTATTCCATTAATATCTTACCATAAATTTCTTTATATAAATTACATAATCTATTATTATATAATTTATATAATTACCTTTTCTTATTAAATAATTTCCAACTTCCTCCATAATTATTGATTGATCATAAAATCAATAATTATGTTATTACTAATTCCCTCATTTGCTTTTAATTAAAATTTGGATTAATCTAATTATTAATCCATTTATTTCCATAATCAATAAAATTTTATCAATATAACAATTGAACACACACACACACACACACACACACACACACACACACACACATATATATATATATATATATATATATATATATATTTACATATCAAATTCATATACCTCACATTACCACGTAACACCATTTATAGAACAATTTATGCACCTCTACAACTATTTTAAATATTAACAATTTAATTGTACAATTACATGAAATTTCTCTTATTCTTCATAAATTGTTTGTAAACAAGTTATTTACTTTTCAATTATGTTAATTCAAGCCAATTTATTACCATCTCTGTACAGATTTACTTTACCAATTAAATCCCATCACACAATTAAAATAACATAAAATATATCAATCATAAATAAATTAAACAACCTTGATATTTTTTTATTAATTAATTTCTCATTTAAGATTATTAAAGTAATCCCGAAAATTCGTGGCCACATACACATGATGCCAATTTAAACCATTCTTGCATATAGCTTCCTTTTTACACATTTTTGGGGTTATTACATATTGTAATTACACATCATAACATATGATTATCTTATTTCAACCCATAGATATCAATTTCTTAATAACTTTAAACGTTCAACAATCGTTAATCGTATCATTCAATCCTTAATAGACCGAATAGATCATACGGTTCCTTCTTCACTGCACACATACATACTTCACCTTGTTATCTTCGTAACCTAGCCTCTCAAGACCTACTCATTAAGCTAGTTATTAATATTCATGACTAAGCATCAATTTACATACATATCCTTATTTCCTTTATTCTCTAACTTTAATTCATTCTTCCTTTATCAGATCAATATATACACATATATTCATACGTTCAAGCTATTACCTGCTGACACAATAATGTCCTACACTGATTCCTTTCAAACTACCCTATTATGAGTATTACAATCAATCCTTCATCTTACATCCGTTATATTACCATTTAACCATCAAGATTCATTTTCATTATAATTGCATTATTTGATACATCACTAACGCACCTTAAATAACTAACTGATTCATAAACATTTTATAAACTCTTATTCACACTAAGAGTCCTTCTACATTAATTCAACCACATAGGTCCCTCTTTATCATTCCAACCACACAGGTCATTTATAGCACATTGATTAAATAATAATTCATATTTAATCACCCATAATATATTCTGTTATTCAAGCTAGGTTTTCTCTGCCAACCTTTACTAAATTAATGAAAATCCTCATTTAGAAATTCTGTAAAAATTCGGGATGTCATATTTACCCCTCCTTCAAAAAATTTCGTCATCGAAATTGTTATGTACTCATATCTTGCTCATTTGCAACATACGCATCTTTTTGCATTCATTTCATCTCAACTAGGTTTTCAACTAACCTTTACATTCTCTCATCTCTCTACCCATCTTACCCCTTTCTATCATTCATTCCAGAAGATTGGAAAGTCTTTTAGGAATCTTCACAATTGTTCAATAACTGTGAAACAGTATCAATAAATAAGAATAGCTTTTCTATAAAACTTTTGCTTTTCAAAACAAACTTTTGCTTTTGCTAAGGGGTCACAAAAACCAAGAACACGTTAAGAATATTAACAATCACAAAGACTGAGAATATCCACGGGTCATAAACACCAGGAGCATGAGTTACGATGGAACCACGCCACTCTTCTTCCGTGACTTATTGGTACGTTAGGTGATCAGCCTATTGTACCATTTTTTATTTTTATGTTGAACCACGTTAACCAACCCACATACCATATCCTTTACTTCAGGGTTGTTCGCCTCAGACTTTAGAAACATTTTCTTTTATCCATTTCTGGATTTAAAACATTTACTCATTCTTTTAGCAAAATGGTCTAGCCGAAGCAAATGGTATAGACTCACATTATTAAACTGTTCATTCATTTCAAACTTGAACTTTTCAAGAATGCTGCCATTGGCTCAAAACTTGAACCCAAGAAAAATCATTGAAAAGTGTTGTCCGATTTAGATATATGGAATTCACACGTAAGTATACGTGGTCAATCAAGTAATATAGTAAAAATAAGGTTGTCGAACCCACGAGGTACAATTACTAACAATTATGCTAACTATTAATTTTATATTAATTCAATTCTAATTAAACTTTAGCAAACTTGAATTATGAACTACTTAAAATTGAAATTTGATTTAAACTAACTAATTAACTAATGAGAATGATTTATCAGATAATAAAAGGCTTTAAGGTTACAATTTCCCCGTTGGATCACAATAATGTCATTATCTTAATTCCAATTACTTAATCATATGGATTGTTAACTGAGATCACTAATCTATTCACTAATCTCCGTCGATAACTAATAAAAAGATCCACTCCAACTTATAATGCTATAATTCTATGCAAAATTCATTAAAGCAAACTCATTAAGATCAAACTCTCAATATGTTACGCGTGGTCTATAGGTATTCGCATCCTATATACTATCATGATACTCTTCCTAAGAAAAATAACAAAGTCACACGTTATTATACCCAAATCTATTCCTAGATTTCCTTCATCAATTCCATCTAAGAAATCAAATAACTGTTGATCAGACAATTATAAATTATTGCAAGATATAACAACCAATCCACAAATTGATCAAATAATTCAAACTAAGATAATTTAATTAAAGTTCAACCAACGGTTCCATTGTAATCCTAAAGAAGAATTTAGTTACACATCGTCATGAAAACCAAAATCAAATTTATATTAAAATTCATCAAAATTCAGAAGATAAAAGAAAAGGAATAAAAGAAAACTCTATTGAATTCTCCCTTGCTCCTTCACTGCTACGTTCCTTGCTTTAGAAATCCTCCAATATGATAGCTCAAAACCGTGTCCCTCCCTAATCCTTGTTTTTTTCCTATATCTTCCTTCGTGGCTGACTTGAAGTCCTAGAATCCATCTCTAAGTCAACTGCAAAAACTAGCTTCCAACTCAGATTCGAATTGCTTCACGCGGTATTGGACAACTGGAATTACCGACTTGCGCCCCGGCGCCATCTTCATGCCTTGACATTGCGCCCCGGCGCCAAACACTGTTCATAATTACCGAATTGCCCTTAACAGCCTGTTTTTCCCGTTTTGACCTCTCGAAGCCGTTTTCTGCAAATTAAACATAAAAACCAGTAAAATAGAACTAAAAGTACTTAAAGATAGCAAGTAATTAAGCCTAAAAATACCTAAATCGTAGGTATAACACCCACTCATCAAATACCCCCAAACTCAAGACTTTGCGTGTCCTCAAGCAAAAATACTACTAATAAAATAAATAACTACACTACATGAATGCAATGCAATATAACTAATGTCTCGAGCACAAATCAACATAATCCATGAATATCAAACCTCAAAGATCTTAAATAATAACTTAGCCAAACTTCAAATTCTCGTTTTAGTCTAAAATCTAACATATCACCAATTTAATTTCACCCTCAACCCTTCCGTGTGTGTGTGAATTCAACATACCAAATCAACTATCATTCTAACGCAACTCATGAATATTAATGCTCAAATAAAGATAATCACTCATATAACAATTTATTACCCCTCTATACACTTGTTTTTACATTTTGTTATTCATCCTTTTTATTTATGAGTGCGTCTTACGCTCCATCTCGTATATGACTAACTTAGCATGTGTAATACCCATTTTCCTTAGGCTTTTCAAAATTACCCACGTAGCGAACTTTCCACCAGTGACTCCCAAACCAAATCGCTTTAGGGCACTAAATGTAGAGACACTCCTAAGGGCTTACTTGTTCGAGTAATAGAGGCCACGAAAACGGATTAGCTAAGTGTTGCTCATATCTGTCCATTCTTCCTTTCAATTTTTTTTTTCATTTATTTCATTTCTATAAGACAGACATCGAAGCAAATGATCATTTTTTATTTTATATAATTTTTTTGTTCCAACAAGTGATAAAGGTTATCTAAATCTTTATCAAGCACCTAAACCACAAAGTTTGAATCAAAACTCAACTAACTTAATACATTGAATACGTGCAATTAAGAACCAAGGGTATCAAGCTCAACAAAATCAGTTGAATATGAAAGACTTCGACTTTAACGATCTAAATCCATCTTGCTAAGATTATTAAATAAAGACTCACAATTTCATCATTGGCTATCCTTAAATTTCATACATTAATTTAGATAAAATTAAAACATAACCTATATGCCATAAACTACAAAAAAAACTAATCAAAATCAACATGCAATATAAAAAAATGAATATGCAGAAATGCCACCGTACCCCAAACTCGCAAGAAACAATGTCCTAATTGTAAAATAGGTAAAGACAGTAAACAAAAATAAGAACAAGAAAACTCCCCTAGTAAATCAAGCATCATGGTCGGGGTGGTCTTCCTCGTCCTCTGAGTCTGAGTCATGTGGTGGGTATTATGGTAACATCGGCGGACCTGAAATCGAGAAGGCTGGGGCATTCGGATTCAACTGGGATAACATTGCAGCTAAAGCGGAAGTGCACGTATAAGTGTACGCGTGCATAGCATCTTGACGTTCCGCTAGGCGCTCATGCTGCCGAAACACCTCCTCAATCTGAATATCTTTCCGCCTCTATAGTCGTCTGACGGCTCGGTTAGGAACTGGTTCAGCTGCCTCATCATCGGGGTTATCAGGAGCAACAGCACCGTGAGGTGGCGAGTGAGGAGCCAAAATGAATCCTAAACTGCGCGGGTGAGACTCTCCCCCTTCCCAAACTTTGTAACGTGCGATCAGGCTATGATCGAGGAGAGTCGTGGGTGGCTGCACTGGCTCAGCGGCTCCCCACTTGACACCGGATTGCTGGCATAATGCGGTAATTAACGACGGGTGAAGCAATCCTCCAGATGTCGCACCTTTCAACTGCTTCTTAATCGAGGCGACAATTACACTCCCTATGTCAATAGATAACCCCGTGATAATAGCATAAAGAAGAACCGCCCGATCCCTTGTCACGTCGCTCACATGCGTACACGACATCAATTTGGCACATAAGAAGGCGTACCAAATCTTGCCATATCTACTCAACGCATTGAACAAAAATGTAGAAATCTTGCCCGTGTACTTGTTGGTTTTCCATTCCGTGCCCGGTCGACAAAGCTCGCGGACAATTTGTCCATAATCGGGAGTTCCCAATGCAGAATACGGACACACCTCCGGGACCCGCAAATTATAGTATTCATTGATCCGTTCTCGGCTGAACGACACCACCTGGCCCCGAACCAACACTTCACACTCAGGTGTGTCAAGTGCATTAGCATAAAATTCCTTGACCACGGCCGTTACCGCCGTGTCCGGGTGTTCTGTAAACACCTGCCATCCACGTCCAACTAACATGCCGCGCATTTCCCCGTCCTCTAAGATATCCGGACGCAATCCTCTCTCTACAATCAACGCCCGTCCGGCTAACAAATTGTTAAACTTATCTTCGGCCTCTACACTAACAAATTTCTTACGATTAAAGGGCCTAGGTGGAGCCGAAGAGCCTTCTCCCCTCTGTCGTTTAGGAGGCATAAGTGCACAATACCAATAAGGAAGCAAATCAATTCACTCCCTCTTTGAAGTAAATTATCAAACGGATTATGTGCACCAAATTTTTCCCCAAACTTGTATTAGTTTTAGCACGAAAATTTCCTTACTAACCGACTCACTGCGCTTCGCTCCGTTTATTACCACCGAGCCACCAATTCTCCTCCAGTGGCCAACACAAACCACTGGGTAATCCCAACACAAGTAATCAAAGTACCAACAACAGCTACTAAACTTGAAAGAATGAAATCAATATATGTATAAATTGCTTATATGTGATACCTTGAATTGAATGCTTGAATGTTGCTGCTAAACCGAAAAAACAACCACTAACCCCAAACTATGGAGTAGAACCGTGAGATGTGAACACCGGATGGAAGTATGTGGGGAAGAGGGGTGTCAACCGAGAGGGATCGTAGAGGAGGCTTATGAATGTCCGTTACGGAGGAGGCTATTAGTGTGGGGGTAGACGTAGGGTTTAGATGAAGAAGAAGAACAGAGATAGGCTGGGAGCTTGCGAGAGAGAAGAAGGAGCCGAGTAGGTTTAGGATTTAATTCTTTCGGGCGTGGGAATTGGGTAATTTAAAAACTGAAACTCGACTGTTGCGCCAGGGCGCTGTAATTTTGCCTTGGAATAGCGTCAGGGCGCTGTCTAACTGCAAGCTTCTCGCTGGGGGCGCGTTCTTTTCCGCTGGGGCGCTTTTCAACTGCAAGCTTCTCGCTGGGGGCGCGTTCTGGTCTCGCCGGGGCGCCTTACTGCGCCGGGGCGCAATAACCCAGTTTAAAATATCCGCCGGGGCGCTGTTGCTGAAATTTGCAGAATTTTTTTCTGCTGCATTTTCTGACTTTTAAGCTCCACAATGAACATCTGTAACTGCAAGGATATAAGGATATGCAAGAATTAGTAGAGCTACTCATAAGAAACTTAACCTAAGCTAGAAATTAATAAGTCCTATAATTTGACTAAAGTAACGTAAAAATGCTAAAAATTGAAAATCAAATTCGAAAACGATACGATGGTTGGGTTGCCTCCCAACAAGCGCTTGATTTAGAGTCTTTCAGCCTGACTTTCTCCCTTTTGCTTAAGTTGGCTCAGACAGGGTTACAGAGGTCCGTTGACGATCCACTGTGCCGCCCCAATAATGCTTAAGTCTTTGCCCATTAACCTTAAACGTTTCATTAGTACGAGGGTCAATCACTTCAATTGCACCGTATGGGAAGACATTCGTGAATGTAAACGGTCCTGACCATCTGGATTTCAACTTGCCCGGTAAAAGCTTGAGTTTTGAATTGAATAGTAGCACCGATTGACCCGGTTCGAATGTCCGCTCAACAATACGCTTGCCATGCCACTTTTTGACTTTCTCCTAGTATATTTTGGCATTTTCATAGGCGTTCATCCGGAATTCATCCAATTCATGTAATTGCAAGAGCCTCCTTTCTCCTATGGCCTGTGACTCAAAATTTAGCCTCTTAATCGCCCAATATGCGTTGTGCTCCAATTCGACTGGGAGATGACATGCTTTTCCAAAGACGAGTCTATAAGGAGACATGCCTATAGGAGTTTTGTATGTAGTGCGGTATGCCCAAAGAGCCTCATCAAGCTTGCTAGACCAGTCTTTGCGGGTCGGGTTGACTATTTTTTCCAAGATCCGCTTGACTTCTCTATTGGTAATCTCGGCTTGTCCACTCGTCTGCGGGTGATATGCTGTTGCAACTTTATGCCGTACACCATACTTTGTGAGAAGAGCGGCAAAATATCTGTTGCAGAAGTGTGACCCCCCATCACTAATTATCGCCTTTGGTGTCCCAAATCTTGTAAAAATGTTCTTGCGCAAGAAAGTTAGAACGACCTTGGCATCATTGGTCGGTAACGCCACTGCTTCCACCCATTTAGAGACATAATCCACCCCCACTAAAATATACTTGTTATTGAGTGAAGACTAGAACGGTCCCATGAAATTAATCCCCCGTACATCGAATATTTCCACTTCCAAGATTGAATTCAATGGCATTTCTTGCCGATTTGATATGTTTCCAACCCGTTGACAACGATCACACCTCTTTCCGAATTCGTGAGCATCTTTGAACATTGTTGGCCAATAGAATCCCGATTGGAGAATCTTTGCAGCTGTCCTATCACCTCCATAGTGACCTCCATACAAAGATGAATGGCAATGTTGTAGAATGCCTTCGACTTCCTCCCTAACCATACATCGTCTTACCATCTGGTCAGCACATTGGCGGAAAAGAAAAGGTTCGTCCCAAAAGTATTGCTTGACATCATGTAGGAACCTCTTTTTCTGCTAATAACTCAGGTCATAAAGAAGTACACCACTGACGATGTAATTGACGTAATCTGCATACCAAGGAGCT
Source organism: Hedera helix (assembly GCA_947179155.2). Lineage (NCBI taxonomy): Eukaryota > Viridiplantae > Streptophyta > Magnoliopsida > Apiales > Araliaceae > Hedera > Hedera helix. The sequence continues at coordinate 24,578,738 of OX359276.1, read as the reverse complement.
TCCTTTGCTATATAGAATAATTGCTCATCGGGAAAGGACTCATTTATAAATACCCGATCTCTTTGGTCTTGCTGTGAATTTTCCAGTCGAGAGAGATGGTCTGCTACTTGGTTCTCAGATCCCTTCCTATCCCGAATCTCAAGATCAAATTCCTGAAGTAGAAGAATCCAACGGATCAACCTTGGTTTGGCATCCTTCTTAGAGATGAGATATTTTATTGCAGAGTGGTCTGTGAACACGATCACCTTTGTCCCAATCAAATAGGCTCGGAATTTGTCGAATGCAAATACCACTGCAAGTAGTTCCTTTTCTGTTGTGGTGTAATTCAATTGTGCATCTGTCAGCGTTTTGCTAGCGTAGTAAATTGTGTGAAATAACTTTTCCTTACGCTGGCCCAAGACTGCCCCAACTGCGTAGTCACTAGCATCACACATGAGCTCGAACGGTAAAGTCCAATCTGGAGCGACAATTATTGGTGCAGTTATCAACTTTGTCTTTAGATTCTGAAATGCCTCATGACACTCTGTAGTGAACTTAAAAGGAACATATTTTTCCAGTAATGTACACAACGGCTTTGTAATCTTGGAAAAATCCTTGATAAATCGTCGATAAAATCCTGCATGTCCCAAGAAACTTCGAATTCCTTTCACAGAATTTGGTGGTGGCAGATTTTCAATCGTCTCGATCTTTGCCTTGTCCACTTCTATACCACTAGCCGACACCTTATGTCCCAAGATGATTCCTTCTTGCACCATGAAGTGACACTTTTCCCAATTAAGCACCAAATTTGTTTCTACGCATCTCTTTAGAACTGCAATCAGATTTACTAAGCATAGATCAAAACTATCACCAAAGACCGAAAAATCGTCCATAAATATTTCTAAATTCTGCTCTACCATATCAGAGAAGATTGCCATCATACATCTCTGAAATGTCGTCGGTGCATTGCAGAGCCCAAAAGACATCCTCCGGAAGGCAAATGTTCCATACGGGCACGTGAACGTCGTTTTTTCTTGATCCTCGGGGGCTATGACAATTTGATTGTAGCCCGAATAGCCATCCAATAGACAGTAAAATAGATGTCCCGCCAATCTATCTAACATCTGATCAATAAAAGGCAGCGGAAAATGGCCTTTGCGAGTTACCTTGTTTAATTTCCGATAATCCATACAGACTCGCCAACCCGTCACCGTCCTTGTTGGAATTAGTTCGTTATTCTCATTGGCTACTACCGTCATGCCTCCTTTCTTTGGTACACATTGCACCGGACTAACCCACGAACTATCTGATATGGGATAGATTATACCCGCATCCAACCATTTGAGAATCTCTTTCTTTACGACTTCCTTCATGATTGGGTTTAGTCATCGTTGATGCTCTACAACTGGTTTGGCATCCTCCTCAAGCAGGATTTTGTGCATACATAGTGATGGGCTAATTCCCTTGATGTCTGCTATAGTCCTTCCAATGGCAGTTTTGAATTCCCGCAATACCCTTAGCAACTTTGTCTCTTGTAACTCATCAAGCGAAGCGGAAATAATTACCGGCAGTGTAGAAGACTTCCCCAAATAAGAATACCTCAAATGGGTTGGCAACTGTTTCAACTCCAAAACTGGTGGTTCTTCTATAGATGTCTTGTCATGGGTCTTTGCTTTCTCAGAATGACTTAAAGGCTCAAATTTCTTGCCAGTCTGTAAGAGCGGTGTATATGTATTCAACAGCTGCACAAACTCAAATGGGGCTGGAAAATCTGCAGCTATAGGATTAACTAATGCCGTTATAAGTGGATCTGCATTACAATTCACCTCAGAAACTTCGTCCACCGCTACCTTTAACCAATCAATTTTGAAACATTCTTCTGCTTCCTTTGGGAATTTCATAGCTTTGAAAACATTAAAAGTGACCTCTTGATCATGTATCCTCATAGTCAGCTCCCCTTTTTGCACATCTATCAAAGTTCTACCCGTAGCCAAAAATGGACGCCCAAGTATAATCGGAATTTCTTTGTCCTATTCGAAGTCCAATACTATGAAGTCTGCCGGAAAGATGAATTTCTCTACTTTCACCAATATGTCCTCCACTATTCCTCTTGGATGTGTCAATGACCTGTCTGCCAGCTGTAAAGTAACATTGGTTGGTTTCACTTCTTTCAGGCCTAACTGCTGATATATGGAGAGTGGCATCAGATTAATACTGGCCCCCAGATCACACAAAGCTTTCCCAAAGAACTTGTCGCCAATTGTGCATGGTATTGTGAAACTGCCTGGATCTCTTAGTTTGGGCAGCAATTTATTCTGTAGAATGGCACTACATTCCTTTGTCAGTGCGACTGTTTCAAAATCTTCCATCTTTCTCTTTCTTGACAAGATATCCTTCATGAATTTCACATAGTTTGGCATTTGTTCTAGAGCTTCCGCAAAAGGTATGTTGATTTGAAGTTTCTTGAATACCTCTAGAAACTTTGAGAATTGTTTGTCTGCTTTTGCCTTTTTGAGTCGCTGATGGAATGGTACTGGTGGAACATAGGGATTCAGCTTGACTCATTCGGGTTTTTCCACGGGTTTCTCCGTTTTCTTAGATAAGTCTGCATCCTCACTTGCTTCGACATCTTGTGGTTGCTTTGAGTTCTCCTTGACTGTTTTTGATAATTCTATCCCACTTCTCAATGTAATTGCCTTACAGTGTGCGTTACCCTCTCCTTTTGGGTTCTTCTCAGTATCACTTGGTAAAGAACCTTGAGGTCGGTTGTTTATAGCACTATGGATCTGACCGAGTTGAGTTTCAAGGTTCCTTATTGCAGCTGTTTGATTTTTTGAATTTACGACAAATTGATTTAATTGATTTGACAATTTCGCTAGTACTTCTTCCATTAGTGATAGCTTATCAGGCTGTTGCTGTTGTTGTTGCTGTTGTGGGTATTGATGTCTTGGAGCTTGATTTTGAGTTTGCATCTGATTATTGCTCCACGCAAAATTCGGATGGTTCCTCCATCCAGGATTGTAATTATTTGCATTATTCCCATATTGCGGCTGTCTGTTTTGATTTCCAATAAACTGCGCAGACTCTGAATTAATAGCACAATGTTCTGTTGAGTGATCTCCTGCACAAATCTCACAAACTATCTCCAACTGATTCTTCTACATTCCCATAGCGTCTATTTTCTTTGACATGGCAGAAAGTTGTGCCGAGAAGGCTGTCATGGCATCCACCTCATAAATACCTGCTGCTCTTGGTTGATGAATTCTAGCTGTAGGCCATTGATAGTTGTTCGCTGCCATATTCTCAAGCAGGTTGTACGCTTCTTCAATATTCTTTCCCATCAATGCTCCACCAGCTGCTGCATCTATGCTTGTCCTAATCTGACTGAATAGACCATTGTAGAAGGTTTGAACTTGCAACCACTTAGGAATTCCATGATGTGGACATCTCCGTAGCAAATCTTTGAACCGCTCCCAAGCTTCATACAGTGATTCCGAGTCGTGCTGAACGAAAGAAGTGATATTGTTCCGCATCTTTAACGTCTTTGCTGGTGGAAAGAATTTGGCAAGAAATTTTTGTGCCAAATCATTCCACGTTGTAATGGATCCTGCCGGCAAGGAACGTAACCAGCTATTGGCTTTGTCTCTCAGTGTGAATGGGAATAGCCTCAGTCTAATAGCATCCTCCGTCACCCCATTGTACTTGAATGTGTCGCATATCTCCAAGAAGCCGACAATGTGGTCGTTAGGGTCATCATTCGGCAAACCCCCAAACTGCACCGAATTTTGGATCATCTGAATAGTGCCGGGTTTGATCTCAAAATTTGCTGCTGTGATGGCGGGCCTTGTGATGCTAGACTGAATTTCCGTCACTTGTGGCATAGCATACTCCCGCAGTGTTTTCTGATCTTCCTCAGCCACTCTTTCTTGATTTTCTAGAGTCGTCCGGATATAAGTGCGAATTCTACGGAACCTTCGTTCTATGTCGTCTTCGTAAGGCTCTAGTTCCAGACCTTTAGATCTCGTGTGCATACACAAAATACTAAAAGCAACTTCTTCCAGAAAGCACAAGAAAACTCTACCTGATGAAAGCCTGAAAAGAACAACGGTAAAACACAAGATTAAAACTTTTAAATTAAAATTAAACTAATAAAACTTAATAATAAACTAATTATTAGAACCGTTCCCCGACAACGGCGCCAAAAACTTATTGTCCGATTTAGATATATGGAATTCACACCCAAGTATACGCGGTCAATCAAGTAATATAGTAAAAATAAGGTTGTCGAACCCACGAGGAACAATTACTAACAATTATGCTAACTATTAATTTTATATTAATTCAATTCTAATTAAACTTTAGCAAACTTGAATTATGAACTACTTAAAATTGAAATTTGATTTAAACTAACTAATTAACTAATGAGAATGATTTATCAGATAATAAAAGGCTTTAAGGTTACAATTTCCCCGTTGGATCACAATAATGTCATTATCTTAATTCCAATTACTTAATCATATGAATTGTTAACTGAGATCACTAATCTATTCACTAATCTCCGTCGATAACTAATAAAAAGATCCACTCCAACTTATAATGCTATAATTCTATGCAAAATTCATTAAAGCAAACTCATTAAGATCAAACTCTCAATATGTTACGCGTGGTCTATAGGTATTCGCATCCTATATACTATCATGATACTCTTCCTAAGAAAAATAACAAAGTCACACGTTATTATACCCAGATCTATTCCTAGATTTCCTTCATCAATTCCATCTAAGAAATCAAATAACTGTTGACCAGACAATTATAAATTATTGCAAGATATAACAACCAATCAACAAATTGATCAAATAATTGAAACTAAGATAATTTAATTAAAGCTCAACCAACGGTTCCAGTGTAATCCTAAAGAAGAATTTAGTTACACATCGTCATGAAAATCAAAATCAAAATAATATTAAAATTCATCAAAATTAAGAAGATAAAAGAAAAGGAATAAAAGAAAACTCTATTGAATTCTCCCTTGCTCCTTCACTGCTGCGTTCCTTGCTTTAGAAATCCTCCAATCTGATAGCTCAAAACCGTGTCCCTCCCTAATCCTTGTTTTTTTCCTATATCTTCCTTCGTGGCTGACTTGAAGTCCTAGAATCCATCTCTAAGTCAACTGCAAAAACTAGCTTCCAACTCAGATTCGAATTGCTTCACGCGGTATTGGACAACTGGAATTACAGACCTGCGCCCCAGCGCCAAGCACTGTTCATAATTACCGAATTGCCCTTAACAGCTTGTTTTTCCCGTTTTGACCTCTCGAAGCCGTTTTCTGCAAATTAAACATAAAAACCAGTAAAATAGAACTAAAAGTACTTAAAGATAGCAAGTAATTAAGCCTAAAAATACCTAAATCGTAGGTGTAACACCCACTCATCAAAAAGGCTTCATAATACCGCACTATCTTAGCAGTACGTTGAGAATTTAGTCATTCAAGACCTCTTAATACCGTACTAACATAGAAGTACGTTGAGAATTCCACCATTTTATCATTACACACCATATTCAATAGTGTGACAATGATTTCGTAAATACATTTTGAAATTTTTAAATAACTTTGTCTAGCCGAATCAATTGGCATAGACCATAAATCACGGATTTTTAAAAACTTTTCGATACTTGAACAAAATATTTTCAATGCACTAATGTGTGAGAATAAGCACATTTTAAAAACTTCGATGATCTAGCATAGCTAGAAGAGTGGATTGCCTACCCAATCCTAATCATCATTCATTTCCTTCATTTAACTTATTATATTCTTCTTTAACATTTTTATCTCTTTCCTATTCCCTTAATCTTAGCCAAATTCTGAGAACTATTTCTCTCAACTTATGGCTCTCTTTTCTATCTCACCCATGTTCATCAAACATGCTTAAATCTTACTTTGGAAAAATAAATATGTAGTAGTGTACGTAAGAGTCGATCCCACAGAGAATGATTATTTAATTTTATGTTTTTGCAAACAAAAATTAGGGGATTTTTACTTAAAGAAATAATTTAAATAAAATTAATTAAAATAAATATGCAAGAAATAAATAAAAATAAAAAGCCTTGGTTTAAGTCAACATCCACCATCAAGAATTTACAACTGATCACTGATGCAAGAATAACTCAATTCATATTTTGAACATTCACCGTAGAAAGAACTACTCGCAGGTGGAATAATTTTTCTACTCTCTCCTTAATTTTAGATAAGTAGAGCCACTTGGTCTAAATACCCTTACTAATAAACAACCTCCGGCACTTGCTAAAGATTTAATTTAATAGCAGCATAAAGAATTAGAGAGATCGTTGAACTTAACAACACAAGCCACTTGTTTGTATTTAATTTAGATGAATATTCTTCCTAAGATAAAACAATCTTTTGATCTGCAAAACAATTATTAAACTTAGTTGTTTCACAAATAGCAATAGATCAATATGAATAATAAACTAGTAGGTCTCCTAGCAATTAAACAAACCAATCATAAAATTAAGCACAGAAAAATATTCAATACTCAAAATATAAATTGAACAATTAAAATAAATTAGATCTCACAGTGTATAAATCTTGATGGTTTCAATCACTTAAACCAAGAAAAATAAATTAACTACTCATAATTGTAAATAATACTAAATAATAGAAGAGAGAATTTTTATTCTAATAGAAAAGTTGTGTGTTACATTGTGTGTCAAGCCCTTTATTTATAGGCTCCAAAATTCTCATAACCTTAGTAGGAAGTACACTTTTCAAACCCTAATAGGATTTAAAATACAAATAAAAATAAAAGAAAACTAAAATAATTATTATCCTAACCCTAATTGGAATTAAAATCCAATTTGGAATCAAAAAGTAGCAAAAAATCGCGAATAATTCTGTTTTGGGCAATTTCCGCACAACCAAACGCGTCACTCGCTACAGTGACAACGCTAGCTGCCATCCGCGCATTGCGTGCGGTCGTTCCGCGCTAAAAACAACATCGTTTCTGGAAAGACTGCTATCCCCATCTCCACGCAATGCGCGACCGCTGTTTCATTGGTTTCTTCGTGAAAACGACGTCGTCGCTCCCTTCTTCACTACGCGCATTGCGCGGACGTCTGTTCTGGAAATTACCATTATGCCACCGCGCTGCTTAATTACCAAAATACCATCAGATGTTTGCATAATTTACGAAATTGCCCCCAAAGCTTATTTTTTCTACAAAAATAAATATAAATTAATTAAAAATAAATAAAAATAATTTAAAAATACTAAAAATAATAAAAACACATAATAATTAATAAAACACCTAAAATACTAAAAATAAATAAAAACACATAAATAAAAAGAAATTTAAAAATACTATAAAATTACCTAAATTAACATAAATTAACTAAAATCCTATAAAACCTATTAAAACCAAAATAAGTTAAATAATTAAACATTTAAGCACACAATAAATATAAAAATTAAGTATTGGGAAATAAAAATATCGTATAATTTAACCCTATCAAATACCCCCACACTTAGCTTTTTGCTCGTCCTCGGGCAAAACAAGAACAAAAACTATAAAATTAAAACTAATAACCAAACAACTTACTTGAGCAACAGATCAATATAAATTTCAACATTAGCCTTAAAGATTTTTTAAATGATAACTCAAATATTAAAATTATGCAAAATCTAGAATTTTAACATATTTATTAATCTTACTCTACTCAAGATCTTTTTTGGGTGTGTGAATCCAAATGTATCAAACTAATCAAAACTTGGATAACCTTCGGTCATTAATTATCTTATAAAAGACATACAACAAAACTTAATATACTTATTTTTCACATCACTTTCAGCTAATACAGACAAATATAAATAAGAAAATCAAAAAGTTTTTAATTAATGAAACACACCAGGATTATCAATATCAATTTTTTCAAATATTTTTCCAATCCCCCCTTTTAATGGGTGCATTTTATGCTCCATCCCATTTTCTTTCTTTCTTTCTCTCTTTTTTTCTTTTCTTCAGTGAGTGCATTTTATGCTCCATCTCACTTTTTCATGTGTTTATGAGTGAGTGCGTTTTACGCTCCATCTCAACCCACCACATAATTTTTTTCTTCAATAATAATCATAGAAAAATTACCTAAATCATCTCCTCCAAATTCTATTTTGTCTTATATTTCACTTCAAATAATGATCAAATAATATATAGACCTCAAAAATATCTTCCATAAGCATTTAACCATATAAACTTTCTCTTAATTAAAACTAGCTCAAACAAATGGATATACGTGCATACAAATTTAAAAGATCTCAAGCAAAGTAAATATCAACAATAATCAAAAATCCAAACTAAGCAAAAATTTATCATTTTTTCAAGAGTTATTAAATAAAAATAAAATTTTTATCATTGCTAAAAATTAAAATTCAATTAATTCATTGCTCAAGCGACACATCCTAAAAATAAAAAACTACCACTTTTTCGTAGGAAACACGGTTACACTTAGCATGTGCAACAAGCCTTTAAACCCCAAGGTCACCCCAAGTGGATGAGTTTTGTCTCGTGAGGGTTTGCAATGAATTTACCCATAAAATTCAAAATTTAAAAATTTTCTAAAATTTTCAAAATATGACCTAAAAATAACAAAAAAAATCCTAAATCCCTTCCCCCACACTTAAAATTTACATTGTCCCCAATGTAAAGTAAGATGCAAAGAAAAAGGCACAAATAACTATAAAAAGAAAAACGAAAAGAAATGTAAATCTGTTTTCTTGGGTTGCCTCCCAAGCAGTGCCTTTATTTACTGTCCTTGGCTCGACAGCAGGCCAAAGTACTACGTCACTCCTACTTCATGAATTTTGAGTACCCCATCCATCACGTTATTCTTCATAGGTAGATTCAGTCTCCCTTGCATTCGACATGACTGTTCGACTCCCTTTTCAAGTAATAAATATTGGAGATGACTATGAAGATTCTTTAAAGTTAGAATGGGATCCTGCAAAACAAAAGATAAAAATTTGTTATGAGTAACAGGCAATGGAATGGAAATAATTGCATTATTATCAAAAATTATTGGCAAAGAATTTAATGGAGCTTCATCCTCCTTCAAATCTGGTTTCAGCTCAATTGTTTCTTCTTCCTTTAACTACAAATTGTTGGTAATTGCAATCTCTAACTTTTCCTTGTTTATCTCCTCAACAACTTCCGCCACTTTAGACATGTCATCATAAAAAATAACATCATTGTCTATATGAACACTGTCTGCTTCATTGATGTTGTTTGCTTGCTCTTGCTTCGGTGATGGAGGGACTGTCTTTTCTGGATCTTCACTTCTTAACACTTGTACATTTGTATTTTTCGTTGGATTATCCACCGTTTGAAAAGGTACTTGCACAGAACATTGCTCCTCCAATTGATCGATTGCGATTTGTCCCAATGGAGTACCCAAACGCTGAATAATTGCATTTTTTTCCTGAATACTGGCCTTCATGTCTTGTTGAAATTGTAAAGTGTTAGCTTCAATTAATTTAAGTATATCTTCTAAAGACATATCAGAAGTATTTATTTGACTCTGTTGTTGTTAGGGATATGACTGCATATATCGTTGATAGCTTGAAAAATTCTGATGTGCGGGCGGATTCATTTGTGGATTCTCATAGCCAAAATTAGGATAATCCCTCCATCCTGAATTATATGCGTTTGAATAGAGATCATATCTCTATTGGGGTTGACCAAGGAAACCACTTGATACATTGACTTGCTCATAGGACTCCTCTTGAAGAATGAGGCACATATTAGTTGGATGTCCTACCACCGCACAAATTCTACAAGCTTCCATTGGTTGTACATTACCTGTAACCATTTGATAAACAAGAGAAGTTAGATCATTAATTTGTTACTTAAGAGAAGAAATAGTTACCTCATTGACATAATCATCCATGACTTCCATTCTTATCTGCACCACTCAATTAAACTATGAAAAACTAAAATAATAAAATCTAAGAAAAATTATTAAATTAAATAAATATTTACAAAAGCACAAAATTAAATTAAAATCATTCCCTAGCAACGGCGCCAAAATTTGGTGTGATGTCGCAAGCACCCAAAAATAAAATTTTACTTTGGAAAAATAAATATGTAGTAGTGTAAGTAAGAGTCGATCCCACAGAGAATGATTATTTAATTTTATGTTTTTGCAAACAAAAATTGGGGGATTTTTACTTAAAGAAATAATTTAAATAAAATTAATTAAAATAAATATGCAATAAATAAATAAAAATAAAAAGTCTTGGTTTAAGTCAACATCCACCATCAAGAATTTACAACTGATCACTGATGCAATAATAACTCAATTCATATTTTGAACATTCACCGTAGAAAGAACTACTCGCAGGTGGAATAATTTTTCTCCTCTCTCCTTAATTTTAGATAAGTAGAGCCACTTGGTCTAAATACACTTACTAATAAACAACCTCCAGCACTTGCTAAAGATTTAATTTAATAGCAGCATAAAGAATTAGAGAGATCGTTGAACTTAACAACACAAGCCACTTGTTTGCATTTAATTTAGATGAATATTCTTCCTAAGATAAAATAATCTTTTGATCTGCAAAACAATTATTAAACTTAGTTGTTTCAAAAATAGCAGTAGATCAATATGAATAATAAACTAGTAGACCTCCTAACAATTAAACAAACCAATCATAAAATTAAGCACAGAAAAATATTCAATACTCAAAATATAAATTAAACAATTAAAATAAATTAGATCTCACAATGTATAAATCTTGATGACTTCAATCACTTAAACCAAGAAAAATAAATTAACTACTCATAATTGTAAATAATACTAAATAATAGAAGAGAGAATTTTTATTCTAATAGAAAAGTTGTGTGTTACATTGTGTGTCAAGCCCTCTATTTATAAGCTCCAAAATCCTCCTAACCCTAGTAGGAAGTACACTTTCTAAACCCTAATAGGATTTAAAATACAAATAAAAATAAAAGAAAACTAAAATAATTATTATCCTAACCCTAATTGGAATTAAAATCCAATTTGGAATCAAAAAGTAGCAAAAAATCACGAATAATTCCGTTTTAGGCAATTTTCGTGCAACCAAACGCGTCACTCGCTACAGTGACAACGCCAGCTGCCATCCGTGCATTGCGCGCGGTCGTTCTGACCTATAAATGACGTCGTTTCTGGAAAGACTGCTATCCCCATCTCCGCGCAATGCACGACTGTTGTTTCATTGGTTTCTTCACTACGCGCATTGAGCGGACGTCCATTCTGAAAATTACCATTATGCCATCGCGCTGCTTAATTACCAAAATGCCATAAGATGTTTGCAGAATTTAAGAAATTGCCCCCAAAGCTTATTTTTCCTACAAAAATAAATATAAATTAATTAAAAATAAATAAAAATAATTTAAAAATACTAAAAATAATAAAAACACATAATAATTAATAAAACACCTAAAACACATAAATAAAAAGAAATATAAAAATACTATAAAATTACCTAAATTAACATAAATTAACTAAAATCCTATAAAACCTATTAAAACCAAAATAAGCTAAATAATTAAACATTTAAACACACAATAAATATAAAAACTAAGTATTGAGGAATAAAAATATCGTATAATTTAACCCTATCAATACCGCACTATCTTAGTAGTACGTTGAGAATTTGGTCATTCAAGACCTCTTAATACCGTACCGACATAGAAGTACGTTGAGAATTCCACCATTTTATCATTACACACCATATTCAATAGTGTGACAATGATTTCGTGAAAACATTTTGAAATTTTGAAATAACTTTGTCTAGCCGAATCAATTGGCATAGACCATAAATCACAGATTTTTAAAAACTTTTTGATACTTGAACAACATATTTTCAATGCACTAATGTGTGAGAATAAGCACATTTTAAAAACTTCGATGATCTAGCATAGCTAGAAGAGTGGATTGCCTACCCAATTCAAATCATCATTCATTTCTTTTATTTAATTCATTCTATTATTACTTAATATTTTTATCTCTTTCCTATTCCCTTAATCTTAGCCAAATTCTAAGAATTATTTCTCTCAACTTATGGCTCTCTTTTCTATCCCACCTATGTTCATCAAACTTGCCATGCATTTGGACTCAGGAACTTACCACAATCATATGGATTGAGGAGCTTGACCAAATCAGGCCAAAGTTGCCAATTCGCTGAGGGGCTCCACCACACGGTCATGAGTCACGAACTTATCATGCATTTGGGTTTTCAGAACACGCAACTAACCTTAATCTTTCTCACTTAATCCTTCTCACTTCCTATGTATCAGGTATATGTAGAAGAAAAGAATTACCTTTTCAACATATATAATCGATACCATGAAGCTGGATCTTTACTGATTATCATTATATAAAGCTAAGTAATTACAAATGCCCCCCCATACAAGGAAGTGTATAACTCGGCCACTACCATGAGTCCTCAATGAAAAATCCCACATACCCTAACATTTCCTTAACTTAGCTTTTCCTTACTCTGATATGAATTTCATTAATTCATAACTTACTGTTCACAACTCATCAAGAGTCTCTTTTTATTAACATCTGACTATTTACAACTCATCAAGAGTCCCTTAATCTTATCTTACTATTTATGACTCATCAAGAGTCCCTTATCTTTGATTATTTATGATCTCATAGCCCTTTTACTATTTTTCAATATCTTATCTTAAGATATCCTTTATCATTTCAATCCTGAATTTCTAAAATTCATTTCTTTATTACTCAACTTCTCTAGAGTCTCTTTCTTTACTATTCTTTCTTTCTCACAAAGGTCATAGCCTAAGGTACTCCTACCTAAGGTCTGTAACCTGTCTGCTCTAATACCACCTATAACGCGTCGAGATCCCAACTTTTCTTAATTCTATCCATTTAATTCTGGATTTCATAATCATTAATCTTAAACCATAATATACAATCATAAAACATCTTAACGGCGATTTTGTGCGTTAAAACATAACCTTTAACCTTTAAAAAATAATATTTGACCATAATGCGATCCATGAATCTATTTATTTATCTTACAATCATAATCTGTCTCAGGATCGTAAGGTTCACTTACTATTCATTAGAATTTAGGTCAAACATTTATTAATTGTGACCTAGTCTACTACAATTATCAGAATCATATATATTATGATTTACATAATATAACTTATGCATAAATTTTCATCATTAAACTATACATACATAACCCTACTTACTTATGCCTATTCCATCTTTGTTCCTGTTTACATACGAGTTTATTACATATAAAACTCGACTACCAATAATACCTTTATTTTATCTTATTAGAACATTTCTTAAAACAAATTACATTCACTACTATCGCTATGGATTTACAAACCACTTATTCATTCCTATCACATTCAAGGTTTAACATTTATCTGCTTTACAGGAACATTACACAGATACACTTAACAAATTTCCCTCATGCTTATCTATGGATTTAGCACTCTTTACCTTTAGCTTAACCGAAACTTTCGGCCTTCTCGTACTTTGCCTGAAAAGGTTAGTTCATAGCAAGAGTGAGAACAAAGGCTCAGCAAGTCAATCAGATAACACCTTTCATGCTTACAATTTGTATTTATGCTTCATGCATTCCTTACTTTACCATGCTATGCTTAAATGTCACATATTTCATTTAGCAGTTAAATCACATAGTCGCACATAGGGCACATTCCACATCTTTTACTATCATACAATTCACATAGAATAATTATTACATTTTAGTCTGAAAAACTTGCCTAGTACGCTTTATATACTTAACCTTTATGCTTCTCAATCATCATTTCATATTCGTCTTGTTGGTTTGCTACTTCGAGTGTTATCTGTCAACATACAACCTATATACATCATTATAGGATCATAAACTTCATATGTCAAATTTAATCCATAATCACTTAACCATTAGTCTCTATTTATTATACTCTTGATGTGTTACACCTTACATAGGTTAACAATACATCATACCTTGTTTCCGACCTTTTACATAACCCTTAACATAGTTTGGATTAGCTTTAAGCATGTTATATTATGCCATTCATTATTTCATTATACCATAACACCTTTTATATCGCCCATTTTTATCACTTCTAGGGTTTATATAACTTATTTTTACCATTCCATATCAAAATATAGTTTTTTGGAAGCTTAAAAAATTTTCAAATGCACAACAATCTCGCCCTGGCGCCATCAGTACACTTGGGCCTAGGGCAATGTTTAGTACAAAACATTGCGCTTAGGCGCAATGTTCAGAAACAAAATTCTTTATTTGTGCACTACCTTTGCTGATTTTTAACTCATTCGTCTTACATCCAATTAAGCTCAAATTGGAATCACATCTAGACCTCACTACCTAGTATTTTACAAAAATACTACTTGAATCATTTGGCTTCTTAAAATTATTGAAGCAATAGCCCGTAGGAGGGCATTTTAAAACATTTCAACACTTAGAAAACATTTCAACTTTAAAACTCAATTTTACCAACTTTGTGATTTTTGGCCATTTGCTTCCAAACTTCATTCCAACACTTGACATAGTTCATATATGTCATATAAGACATGTCTAGGACTTTAAAACAGTTAAACATCACACGAGGCGGGTTTTGTTCGTAAAAATCTATTTAGGGTCGAAACGATCGATTTCGATCGTTTGAATCGCCTTTTCGTTCAAATTTCTATCCGTTGATTACCATATCAACCTAAACACGTGCAATAACATAAAACTAAGTCGTTTGACTTTATTTCACCTTTAGTTGGATTTTCCTTAACTTGTGCAAACTTTTCATTTTTAAAACTTAGACTCCACTTGACATCTTAAGCTCAATGCACCACATAGGTTACCACATACACATTTAACCACTTTGTAAGTCCATATCACTTCTATATGAATATTCTAATGCACTTTACAGATTACGATTTGAACCACATACAAATCATAGCCTAGTATTATCTTTATTCTCAAACAAATTATGCTTTTACACTATTTATGACCCTTTGATGCTATCTAGCATAAAAATACATATAATTTCATCATGAAAACCTTCTTATCTAGGTTTTCATCAAAACTAACAACATATAACACACGATCATCCTTTGAATCATGGTTTCTAACTTTGAATATAAGCATAAATAGTGCACCCCCTTTGTTCTACCATTCTTGAGCCCAGGGTTTCATATGAAACACACTTATGACACATAATCTCACATAACCAACACATATGCTTCACATATTCTTGACTTTAAATACATAAATGTTAAACTTTCAAGGTTAAAACTCTTTATACTTTCTTTGAGCTTTCTTCTTTCTAGCTATAGTGCTTGCTAGTACTTGATTTTTCACTTTGGATGGCTATTTCCTATTCACTTGAGCAACTTTCTTGAACTCTTGGTAAAACCCTAGATTCCCTCTCTCTTTTCTATCTTAGCTCTCACTTGAGCAACTTAGCAAATGAACTTAACTTTACTTGAAATATACATACAACTATTATAAGCAATTCTCTAGCAACTAACCAAACTTTGGTTAGCTTAACCCAACATGGTCAAGGTTAAACATGTCAATTCACATTACTAAACAAGGCTAGCTTGGTCATTATACATCTCTAGGATGCAATTGTCATATTCCAAGTTGTTAAGGGTAGCATGGTCATTACTCACTACCAGGATACCAAGGGCATTTTTCAACTTGTCAAGGGCATCATTATCTTTTGCCACAAAATCTAGGGAATTTTAATCCCATTAAATCATACTTGCTTATTTTTAATCCAAATCAAGTCCCTTTTTTTTTATCCAACTTGTTTCATTAGGCTTGAATTTTAATCTAACATCAAATACTCCATAACTTGCTTGTCCTATAACAATTGTTATGCTTCAAAAATTAAATTTCATTAATAACATATAACAATCCAAAATAAATTGTCAATTTGCATAATATTCATTCTCAATTATCTACGAACCATTTTTAGTTCTACATTCAATCAATTCAAATTTTTGACATCTCAATATAGTCGAATTGCTTACTTTTTACATAAACCGCTTCCTCGAGAAGCGAACCTCGATCGCATTACTAAAATCCATTCCTTTAATCATATAACTCATAATACCTTCATTATGACTTGATGTTCTTTCACTTATTTTATAAACTCTTATTCACATTAAGAGTCCTTTTACATTAATTTAACCACATAGGTCCCTCTTTATCATTCCAACCACACAGGTCATTTATAGTACATTGATTAAATAATAATTCATATTTAATCACCCTTAATATATTCTGTCATTCAAGCTGGGTTTTATCTGCTAACCTTTATTAAATTAATCAAAATCCTCATTTGAAAATCCTATAAAAATTCGGGATGTCACAAATCTTCTAAGCGGAGGAAGATGGCCAGAGGTGTATTGTTCCAAACTTTCGAGAGAGTTGTAATATGACTTTATATGAATAAATAATGCTTGAATTACATCTTATATGTGTTATAGAATCTTCATTATTATTTATTTATGCGTTTCGGTTCAAGTATCCAAACTTAGCATGTAAAAGGAGAATAAAAGTTATTTTAAAAAAATCAGAAAAGAGGATAAAACCTAAACCCTAAACCGTCGGGTCTAAACCTTAGGAAATCTAACCTAGGCCCTCGAGCATTACATATACGTCAAAATGACATTCTGCTTCAGGATTCATCTTTCTCACGCTTTGAAAACACGTTATAGCTGATAAACGTTTTTCTCAAAAAGCGCATCGGGAATAGGACGAAATAGAAAAAAGACGAAAAATATTTTTTTTTTGCCTTTTTGATCATCTAACCATTTTCTAAGAAATGGAAGTTAAAAACACTATTCACCAAAAAATGTGCAACATCTTTTAGGGCTTTTCACTTCACGGAATAGTGTTTATACGGAACAAAACTCTGTAATATCTGACTTTTAAATCAGTAAAGATCAATTCAATCGGAATACATAGAAATAAACTAAGTTAGATGTAATTAGGTTAGAAAACCTAACTAGGACCTAAATCTAGTTACAAACTAACTAAACTAGTTACTTAATTAACCTAACTAAATGATTTAACTAATCTAGTGAAAATAAAACTAGGTTAGATATCATCCGGTTGGAATCAAACTAGGTTTAGGTAACTAGGTTACCATCTAACCTAACGATGACCTGACTAAACTAAACCCTAACTAAATCTAAGTAAACCTACTTAGGATTAAGGCTAATCAAGCTTAAGATTAACATAATATAAATGTTAAACTAATTGGTGAATTAATTACCTAATCGACCAATCAAGTTCCTTTCCTGGAACAGATGAGCAACTCTCTGTTCTTACAGAACTCCTTAAATCATTTCACATCCTCATTCAGATGTATAGTTCATATAGATACTGCACTAAATTAGGACAACATTCTAAATAATATAAAATGTAAGTACAACACAATAGATGTATCAAAAGATGATAATATATTTCATAACTTTGGTTTTGATTACATAGATTTTCAAACAACGTATTGTTTATTACATCAAAGTCTTAAAAGACTTAAATAATACAAGTAAAAGCAATAAACCTAATCTAACAACGTCTCTTTCCATCTGACTTCATAATCGAATGATCTGGATTATCTTTCAATCCAGATCATTCGATTATCTTTCAATCTAGATCATTCGATTATGAAGTCAGATGGAAAGAGACGTTGTTAGATTAGGTTCATTGCTTTTACTTGTACTATTTAATTCTTTTAAGACTTTGATGTAATAAACAATACGTTGTTTGAAAATCTATGTAATCGAAATCAAAGTTATGAAATATATTATCATCTTTTGATACATCTATTGTGTTGTACTTACATTTTATATTATTTAGAATGTTGTCCTAATTTAGTGCAGTATCTATATGAACTATACATCTGAATGAGGATGTGAAATGATTTAAGGAGTTCTGTAAGAACAGAAAGTTGCTCATCTGTTCCAGGAATAAACTTATCATATAATACTATGAAATTTAGATAGATAGGAATTATTGATATCTAAGAGATATTCATGAGACATGAATCTATACATCCAAGTGAGGGTATCCAAACACAGTAATTATTGTGACGAGAACTACTATCTGTTATGGGATACTATGAACTTGGGATAGATAGAAGTTATGTATTATGGAATATTTATAGTTGATTAGTCAGCGTGATCACTAATCTGCTACAGGAGGTGTAGAGATTTTTGGGGCATCACAGAATCAATGTATGTTCCTTGGGACAAGCCAAACATCCTTTTAGATCTATCTCTATAGATCTTTATCCCCAAAATTTAAGATGCTTCTCCCAAGTCCTTCATGGAGAAGTATTTAGACAACCACATCTTAACTGATTGTAGCATCGGTATGCCATTCCTTATCAGTATTATATCACCATATAATACTAGGAATGTCATAGTGCTCTCACTAACCTTTGTACATACTTGGTTCATCATCGTCTTTGATAAAATCAAACGCATTTGATTGTCTCATCAAAACGGATGTTCCATCTTTGAGAAATTTGTTTCAATCCATAATTGGATTGTTGTAACTTTCATACTTGATTTACTCCATCTATATGGAGACAATCATCTTGGTTGTATCGCACATACATCCTTTTGTATAGTAAGCTACAACTGTAAGTAAAATCCGAATTGATATATGCATTTTCACTAGTGAAAATTTTTATTTTAGTCAACTCATTGACCTTATTTGAAATCTTTTTACCACTAGTCAGGTCTTATAGGTCTCCAAAGACCCATTTTGAATTTTATGATCAACAGTCATTTCTCTTGAGTATCTAATACTCATACCTCATCGTATATAACTGGATCATCATCCACTATGATGCGCACCTCATCATCATCTATGATGAATCCATACCATTCAGGTATCTTCGGTACTAAACCAGATTTACGACTTGGTTGTGGTATAATAGGTTTATCTACTTATACAGATTCCTTTACTGGATCTGTAGTGTTTTGTGGTTCTTGAACTTCTTTAAGATCTATTTTATTTTCACTAATCCTTTAAGGAAAAATTTCTTTTCCTATAGGTAGTGTGTTTCAACAAATATCTTTTAATTACTCAGATCATAGAAGTGATATCCTAAACTTTCTTTAGGATATCCCATAAGTTTACACTTGTCAAATCTTGTCCCAAGCTTATGACTGTCAAACCTTTTGATATAAGATGGACAATCCAAATCTCAACATATTTAAGACTTGGTTTCATCCCTATCCATAACTCATATGAAGTCTTAGGGATGGAATTTGAAGGTACCTTGTTTAGTAGATATGCGGTTGTTTCCAAGGTTCCCTAGAAGGATACTAGAAGATTGGTATAACTCATCATGGATCATCACCATGTCCATTGTGTGAGAATATCATTTCGCTTGAGATGATCTAGAAACTTATTGCTTAAGTATTTCCTTCTCGATCTAATTGAAGAACTTTAATACTTTTGGCATTTAGTTTCTATACTTCACTTTTGAATTCTTTGAACGTTTCAAACAATTTGGATTTGTATTTCATCAAATACATATATCAAAATCTAGAATCATCAGTGAAAGTAATGAATGAATACCCTCCTCTTGCATTTGTTGTCATAGGTCCCACACACGACTGTGTGTACCATCTTTAACAACTCTGTAACTCTCTCTCCATGTCCACTAAATGGAGATTTAGTTATATTGTCCATGATACAAGATTCACAAGTTTTATTTGATTCATAATCAAAAGGCTCTAAAAACCTATCTTTATACAACTTGTTTAGTCTTCTTCAATTAACATAACTGAGTTAACAGTGTCGCATGAAGGTATGATTCATATTATCTCTTTGCCTTTAGTTTGTTCAATTTTAAAATACTTTCATGTATGTTAAATTTACAAAGTTCATCAAGTAATCAACATAGTAACATCTTACTAACTAAATAGACTTGCCCGTAGGCTATGCTAAACTGTAAGTTCCTATGATTAATGCAACAACCTTTTGCTCTATTCCCTATGCACAGGATTACTTATCTTTAGTTCAACCTTCTACTTCTGCCTAGTCTCTACAACGGTTTGCATATTCGAGACCACCAGTCGGTATCTAATACCCAAGTAGAACTTAACTTATAGAAAGTTCTATTTTATTATGAACAAATATATATCTGTAGTTGAAGCTTCACTAAGTTTCTTCTGCTTAACTAATGCAAGATACGTCTTGCAATTCCTCTTCTAGTGTCCCAACTTATCGCAATGAAAGCAAACTCCTTTGCCCTCAGGATCACTTTTATTTATGTCATTTGTTTAGCCTTTCTATTGCCTTCTATCTTTTCTGACTCCTAAGAAACACCTTTGGCCATCTTCTTCAACTTAGAAGATATATCTACGAGTAAGACTTGGGTTTTCTTGGAATGAGAGTGACTCTAAATAGTATTCAACATATTAAGCAAATAAGTTAAACTGGCGTTTAACTTATTAATATTTGAAGTTCACAACATATTGTGAATAAGAGTCAGTGAGTGACTGCAAGATCGAATCTTGACTCAACTCTCCATCCTTAAAAAAATCTAGGTGTCCTAATTGATTAATACAAATAACCCCAAATTCGGGTTCCATAACCTCGGATTTGGTTCTCACTGTACAATACATTACTAACAATTAAATACATAATTTGCATTTAAATTTCGCGAAATAATACATAAAGATTCCTTACAAAATGTTACAATCCCAGGGTCTATCAACCTTAACATAAACAGTTCCTATATTAAGGAATTACAAAAGATTTACTAGCAGTAAATACATTTTAAACATTTAATTAACATGCATAATTTAATTTAATCTCTGGCTTTCCCTTTTCCCTTATCCTTCTTGGAGCATTCGGGTCTAGCTGAAAATGGTTCATGATATAGTAAGGGTGAGCAACTAGTTTGCTCAGCAAGTTTAAAAACAATCATAGAGATTTAATATATATCATGAATGAATGGGAAAGAACATCAAGTGTTTCAACAATAGATTTAACAATTATAAAATAAACAATACTCAAATTTCAATGAATAGGAATATTTAAATCTTAAAATGCTGAGTGGTCACCAAGGGCCCTGAACTAACGAGGGTATAATAGAGTTTCCTCTGACCCTTTTAGTAGTTTGGTTTTCAAGGGGATAAGCCTATTCAACCCGCTATATATGCATTACATTTAGCCATCTGGCGCTAAAGTTGGTTTTCCGACATAAAATCCCCTTTATCTAGGGTTGTTCAATTCTCAGACTTATTATAAGAATCCTCACCAAGCAATGGTTTGGATAAACTCTTAAATGTATTCAAGTTATTGAATTTATAAACACAATGTCTAGCTGAACAATTAACTTAGACATTTTTAATACAGTTCATGAAACAAGAACTATTAAGCTTTAAATGCATAAAGTGCGATTTTATAAATAATATGGATGTGGAATAATTTTAAATAATTAAACCACTCAAGCTCCAACAATAAATACAAGTATAAAAACTTGTTCAACAATAATTGAGTAGGGTTAGAGAACTTGCAACAATAAATACAAGTTAGGGTTAAAGGAAACTTGCCTCGTGCGTAGTCTACTGCTAACCAATTCAATTTATTTCTCTTTGAGTAGACCTAACAATTAATCAAGTTGATCTTTAAATTAGTATCATATATACATTCATATGATAACCTCTATACTTCTTACACCTCTAACATTTAACCAAATAATCATGTAGCTAAAGGTATATAAACACTTAGGAAATATTATAATCACTTGATAATATTTCAATCACATAAAATCTATATTAGTTATTTAATATAGTTCAAACTCTTATATAATATTATTGATAATTTAATAATATTTTATTAACCTTCTAATATTATTAATCATTTAATAATATTCTATTAATTATCTAATATTATTAATCATTTAATAATATTTTACTCTCTTATTAATACTATTAATTATTTAATAATTATCTAATATTATTAATCATTTAATAATATTTTATTACTTTATTAATATTATTAATTATTTAATAATATTTTATTCATTATCTAATATTATTAATCATTTAATAATATTTTATTCATTATCTAATATTATTAATTATTTAATAATATTTTATTACTTTATTAATATTATTAATTATTTAATAATATTTTATTCATTATTTAATATTATTAATCCTTTAATAATATTTTATTCCCTTATTAATATTATTAATTATTTAATAATATTTTAATCATTATCTAATATTATTACTCATTTGATAATATTTTACACAATTACAATGTTATTCATCATTTAATATCTTTTTAATCATATACTAATATTATTAATCATTTAATAATATTTTAGTAATAATTTTTAAACAATATCAATAGTTAACCTTTTAATTGAGTTTACCTTAACCTTTATTCTAAACATTTTGCTACCCATTATTTCCAAATATAGTCCATATATTGGTTCAATACACAAATACATTCATTTTACACTTAGTTCAACTTAAATTTTTCAATAAAACCCGACTCGGATTGACCCGACCCGACCCAGACAATTTTCACCTATTGTTTTGAATGCCCCGGTGCTCAACATAGGCTATTTTGGGCGCCGGGGCTTTCAAAGCAGAAAACAAAAACCCTAAAATGGGATGTCCAACCTCCAGCCACTCCGACAGCCATAACTTCTTCATTTAAAATATTTTGGGAGTGATTCTTGAGTCCATTCTCATTAGAATTTCCCCCTATACAATTTCTCTTTAGATCATAAATCCAAATTCCAAATAGAAACAGCCGTAAAGTTGCTTACAATGAAAGATTGAAAAATTATAAGGTTTCAAAACGATATGTTTTGTGGTAAAAGCCATAACTTCTTTGTTTTTTCATATTTTTGAAAGATTCAAGTTGGGTTTTCTTACAAACTCATATATGTAACTTTCTAGCAAAAAAAAATCATTTTTCAACTTGTACATTTCAAACTACAACATTAAACATCACATACTCAACTAGGATTTTACCGGTAAAGTGTGTTATGAACATTTCTACTAATTTTATGCTTTACACATATACCAAATCATGATATAAACACATCAAACTATGAATATACATATATTACATAGTTAAATACTTCTAGACCATCAAAATGAGTTTTGATCGGTTAAACATAGATTTTAACCGTTCAAATTCGTTCTAGACCATAAAAATGAAATAAAGATAAGTTAGAGTACTTTTAAACCTTAGAGATTTGTGTGCTCCCCTTCTCCTCCTACCAAAGTATGTAGTGAAGCTTGTGGACATTCACCAAGCTCAACCTCTAGCCCTTTTCTCACAACTTTCGAGTGTATCTCTCTAATGCTCTCAAATGCTCTCTATTTTTCTTTCTAGCAAAGCTTCAAATGAACTAACCAACCAATGCAAGAGTGTGGAGTGTTCTATATATAGTCATATGGTAATTCTTCATTAGCTATACTAATTCACCAATGTTGGTGAATTTAATGCTAATTAAGATTACTATTCCCATGATTGACTAGTTGAATGACAAGTTGAGTGACTAGGGTGGTTGAACCACTATGACAAAGTGTACAATTGAAACAACTTTGCAAAACAAGCCAACCCAAGTGGCCCCCCTATAATTCTCAGCAAAATGACATTTTTCAAGCCATTTTTCCTTTAATTTTTCTACTTTAATTATACATATATA
The DNA here is from genome assembly GCA_947179155.2 of Hedera helix. Classification (NCBI taxonomy): domain Eukaryota; kingdom Viridiplantae; phylum Streptophyta; class Magnoliopsida; order Apiales; family Araliaceae; genus Hedera; species Hedera helix. The sequence goes on along the minus strand of OX359276.1, from coordinate 24,554,985 downwards.
TATATATATATATATATATATATATATATATATATATATATATATTCATATATGTAACAATTTTGACTTCCTATTGGGCTCCACTTTGGACTCTAGGATTAAATATATTGGGCTCATCCATTTAATTGGTTTGAGCTCAATTTAATTAACACATTGGGCTAGCATTTAAATAACTATGCTACCTTTAATTAAAATAAGCATTGGACTTGTTTAATTAATTACATGGACTAAGGTTTAATTTAATTACTTGGGCTACTAGTTAAATTTAATTGACCTAGTTTAACAACTCATTTGGATTTAAAATATAAATCAATTAGATTTGCTATAATTAATTATACACATTGCTTTAATTCTTTAAATAAATATACACACACATAAGTACATTTATTTAATTATCTAATGCACAATTAATTAATACAAAAAATTTAAATTCATTGCTAATTATTTATTAATTATAATTACAATGACTAATGAAATTCGTGGTCATTACAATAATAATAATAATAATTATACCACGAATTTCATTAGTCATTGTAATTATAATTAATAAATAATTAGCAATGAATTTAAAAATTTTATACTAATTAATCGTGCATTAGATAATTAAATAAATGTACTTATGTGTGTGTGTATTTATTTAAAGAATTAAAGCAATGTGTATAATTAATTAAAGCAAATCTAATTGGATTATATTTTAAATCCAAATGAGTTGTTAAACTAGGTCAAAGATATTAACCTAGTACCTCATGTAATTAATTAAACAATCCCAATGCTTATTAAAGATAGCATAGTTATTTAAATGCTAGCCCAATGTGTTATATAAATTGAGTCCAAGCAATTTATTCAAATGAGCGCAATAGAACTTACTTCCAAGCCCAATGTAGAGTCCAAATGAGGTCAAAACTTTGGTCAATATATATATATATATATATATATATATATATATATGTACAATTTAGCTTTAAAATTAAATGAAAAATGGCCACAAAAAGGCTATATGGCCGGCAAATGTGGGGCCCACATGGCGTGACTTGTGTTGCTTCATGTTGCTTTGATTTCACTCTTTGCCATGGTTGCTCACCAACCCTAGTCAATCACTTGTCATTCCACAAATCAATCCATGCTATAGTAAACTAGTTTAAGCCTTAATTTGACCAAGATTGGTGAATTAGTAAAGCTAATGAAGAATTACTGTAACGACCCCGAAATTTGACCCATTTTATTTCCTTAAATTCCATATTATTCATTCTTTCCTTAACGTCCAAATTTCGGTCCGTTAATAAATCTTTAACCACCTTAATTGATCCATTAACTGATTTCAAAATCATGAATTACCAAATTTTCGGTAAAATTTTTTCTTTTTCTCAATTCAATTTTTGTGTTAAAATATTTGGATATTTAAAATCTTTACATCTGGATCCTCGTCCCTGGATCGCAACCTTAACTTTTTCTTTCTTTTACACGTATCATAAAACTCATCATTTAAAATTTACTGTTATTTATTTTCATACAAATATTCCTTGTTGCGTCATTCGTAATGAAACATATAATAATTTCTACCGTAACAATTATCCTGATCAATCACAGTTCATAATTGAACTTCTATCATATCCAGATTCAACTTATATATACATACAATTCATCACAGTAAATAAACAAATTTCTCACATTGAATTATATTATTAACAATATAACAATCACGTTTTCTACCTTCTAAGCAACTCATCTCAAACTTAATCCGATATTCTTGATACTTATTTCTGTACCCTGTAAAAGTTTATTTTAAACAAGTAATGAGCACAACGGCTCAGCAAGTTCAACAATTTATATTTCACGTAGCACATACCTTAACATACTCAGTGTGTGTCATACATCACGTGCTTGTGCTTCTACCATAATATATCTCATATATATTCATATCGTTGCACAAAGTACACATTGTGGTCATATTAATCACGCATCACATAGCACATAATTTTTATGCATTTAAAACAAGAATTACATATCATAACAGTCCAACATTTAACATAAAAGGGACTGAAGAACTTGCCTAGCGTCCAGTTATTTAAATTGTTAGCTCAAACCCTTAACTCGATCAACCTATGATCATAAAATAATCAAATAATTATTATTTATCCTCTTATGATATTAATTTAATTAATTAATATCATTTCTGGGCCAATTACTTAATAATATGGTTAATTATATTAACCTCGTTCTTTAATAAATTAATTTAACTTAATAACCAATGCCTTCACTACTGAACCGGCTCATCAGATAAAATTTAACATTTTTGGTTGTCCGGATTTTCATTTAATCATTTTATAACCTTTAAACTCATTAGATTAATATTTAAATATTAATCTTCAATATTTAATATTTTTACAAAAATATTAAATTTAATGCCCAAACATTATTTCTATATTTTTAGTATTTTTCTATAATTTTCTATGATTTTTAAACAATTTTAAAACATTTATTTCATTAAAAACTAATTCTGGGGGCATTTTAGTAAATTCCGCGGCCTTAGGGACCCATCCGACATTAACAGAAAAGATTCGGGGCATTTTCGTAATTTCCGCGGCCTTGGGGACATAATCGGAATTAACTGAAAAGATAAAGGGCATTTCTGTAATTTCCGTGCCTCTAGGGACACGGTCGGTATAATTGAAAAAGCTCAGGGGCACAATCGTCATTTAACCGCATTTCGTCGCCGACCCCCGGTCGTCCAAAACGACATCGTTTGCCCCTGATTCCGGAAACTTCCGCCTTTGCCTTCACCAAACGACGTCGTTTGGTACCTGTTTCCGGAATTTTCTACCGCGCATGGCGCGGTCCCCCCTTAGCCCTAGAAACGACGTCGTTTCTGGTCCCTGTTCACACACACAGCGCCGCGCAATGCGCGGCTTTCCCAAAAAATTTTTCTCTCTCTCTTCCGCGAAACAGTATATCAACTTCTCCATAATTTCTTCATTTTGCACATTAATTTCCCAACAAAACCAATCCAAAAATTATATAACTCATACATATACATCAAATAATTATTTAGAATAATTATTCTAATTATTTTCTAATTTTCTACACAATTTATTTTACCACAAAATACATAATTAATTCAAATAAAATAATTTATACCTTCAAAACTTGCTTATCCTTCTTTGTAAGCTCCAAATAATTCCTTTCTACTCCTTCTTGGTGGTTGCGGAGGCTATGGTGGTGGAGGGTGGTTCTCGGATGGTGAAGGAATGGAGAAGCCTTTTGTTGCCTTTGTTTTTATTCCTTCCTCTTTCTTATTTCCTTTCTTACTTTCATATATATATATATATATATATATATATATATATATATATATATATATATATATATATATCCCTCAACTACTTAGCCATCTTGAATAAAAAAATTCATCCACTGACAAAGCCACCGACTTTGCATGCCAATCAAACGTGAAATTTCCAGAATTTTCCAAAAATAACATTCAAATTTTACTTTTTAATGCATTACATAATTATTTCGTGTAAAATATTTTATATAATGTATATAAAATATTTATTTTAATTCACCAAAAATCATAACATGATTTATAAATAATTTTAATACCTCTTTTGGGTACTTACTTGACAAATTTTGTACACGCATAACGCCATGCATGCAATTATTTAAGGTAATTTATACCTTCAAAAATCATAAAATAATTCATATAACTTATAAAAATTATTTTTCATAAGTTTTCACTCCGTTACTTGGACAACATGTTACATCAACATGTTCACGTTTCCAAAATATTATCCTTCATAAAAGTCATAATAATTTCATTATATATAAATATAACTTTTAATAACTTAAAACATTCATTTTTCTTATTTATTATTTAATTTCTTTAATATTTACAATAATTTCTTTATATATAAATTATATAATTTAATATTATATAATTTATATATTTACATTCTCATTTCTTAAATAATTTCTTAAATTCTTCCATAATTATCAATAAATCAATAATTTCACATTTACTAACTCTCTCATTATTTTAATTTTCTTATATAAATTATATAATTTATTCTTATATAATTTATATAATTATAATTTCCTTTAAACATCACTTTAATTTTCTTATATAAATTGTATAATTTCTAAATTTTCACCATAATTCTTAATTAAATCTAAAATCAATAATTATAATTTTATTAACTTCCTCATTCGCTTTTTATTTAAAATTGGATTAATTTAATTATTAATCCCTTAATTTCCATAATTAATAACATTTATATTTCTCACTTAACATATACATTTATATATAAAAAAAATGTATATATATAAATATATACCTATTTAATTTATCCATTTCATATTATCACATAATCTCATTTAAAATCATAATTTCTGTATTTCCACAATAATTTAATTGTACAATTTATTGTACCTTTACCTGAATTTTCTCTTTTTCTTAATAAATTGTTTTAAAAATAATTTATTTACTTTTTAATTATTTTAATTCAATACCATTTATCAAAATCTCTTCACATATTTAATTTACTAATTAAATCTCATCACATACCTTAAATCACATAAAATAATAATTAATTTAACAATCTTGATAATTTATCAATTAAATTCTCATTTAATATTATTAAGGAAATCCTGGAAATTTGGATCCTCACAATTACCATATGTGTAACGACCCCGAAATTCGACCCACTTTATTCCCTTAAACTTTGTATTTATTATACATTATCTTCATAACGTCTGAATTTCGGTTCGTTAATAAATCTTTAATCACCTTCTTTTATCCATTAAAATGATTTTAAAATCATCAAGTACCAATTTTCCGATATAATTTTTTTTCTCTCAATCATTGTATTAAAATATTTGGATATTTAAAAAAAAACTTAACATTCTGATCCTAGTCCCTGGATCGCAACCTTTACTTTTTCTTTCTATTATCATTATCGTGAAACTCAATTAATCTCAACATTCAAATTCAATGTTATTTATATCCATCCAATATTTTTTATTTCATGATTCATCATTTAAACATAACTATATAATCGTATTTATCATATTAATCATCTTGAACAATTATAGTTCATAATATAACTCTATTCGCCCTGTCTGAATCCCATTTATACATGCATACATCACGTCAATACAAACTTTGCAAATGTATCCATATTGAATCGTAATATAAACATATAATAATAATGATCACAACCTTTTAGAAAAAATTCGTCTCTACATAATCTGATATTCTTGAAATTCATTTCTTAACCTGCAAAAGTTTATTTTAAGCAAGTAATGAGCACAACGGCTCAGCAAGTTCAACAGTTATACTTCACGTAGCACATACCTTATCATGCTTGGTGTGTGTCATATATCATGTGCTTGTGCTTCTACTCTAGCAATATTTCTCATATGTATTCATATCGTTGCACAAAGTACACATTGTGGTCATATTAATCACGTATCACATAGCACATAATTTTTATGCATTTAAAACAAGAATTACATATCATAATAGTCCAACATTTAACATTAAAGGGACTGAATAACTTGCCTGGCGTCCAATTATTTAATTGATAGCTCAAACCCTTAACTCGATCAACCTATGATCATAAAATAATCAAATAATAATTATTTATCCCTTTATGATATTAATTTACTTAATTAATATCATCTCTAGGCTAATTATTAATTTATATGGTTAATTATATTAACCTCGTTCCTTAATAAATTAATTTAACTTGATATTAAATACATTCCCTACGGACAACCTGGCTCACCGGATAAAATTTAGCATTTTCGGTTGTCCGAAAATTTTATTTAATCATTTTCTAACTTTTAAACTTAATAGATTAATATTTAAAATATTTAAATATTAATCCCTACTATTTAATATTTTTACAAAAATATTAAATTTAATGCTCAAACATCATTTCTATATTTTTAGTATTTTTTCTATAATTTTCTATAATTTTAAAACAATTTTTAAATATTTATTTAATTAAAAACAATTTCTGAGGGCATTTTAGTAATTTCCGCGCCCATAGGGACTCATTCAGTATTAACAGAAAAGGTCCAGGGCATTTCCGTAATTTTCGCGGCCTATAGGACACGCTATTCATTTTTCGGAAAGTTCAGGGGTAAATTCGTAATCTCCCAACATTAGGACATAATCGGTATTAACGGAAATGGCCAGGGGCAAAAAAATAATTTCCGTATGTTGCCGTCGGCCGTGCATTGCGCGCGGCCTCCCCCTCACGCCTGCCAAACGACGTCGTTTGGCCGGGCGTCAGCAAAATCCCAGCCGCGCATTGCGCGACCTCCCTTTTCAGCGCCCAAAACGATACCGTTTCATCTTCGCGCCAGAAAAAAAATGGTCCGCACAATGCGCGGACCGTCCTTCCTTTCTTCTTCCCTTCCCAGCCGTAACAGTAGCCATCTTTGAACAATATAATTCCAATTTTCTCCAAAATTTTACAACAAAATCACTCCAAAAATTATATAATTCATATATCTTTATCCAAAAATTGTTGGGAATAATTTTCTTAATTATTTACTAATTTTCTACAAAATTATTTTATCACCAATAAATATAAAATAAATCAAATAAATTAATTTATACCTTCTAAAATCCTTTGCTTGAAGCTTAGAATTCATCCTCATGATGGCTCCAATATCTTCTTTTCCCTCTTGTAGCCATGGTGGTCGGTGGTGGCTAGGATGGTGATGTTCGGTTAGAGAAGGAGAGAAATGTTTTGCTTGCTTTTTCTTTTTCTTTTCTATTCTTTTTCTTTTCTTTTTATCTTCTACATATATATATATATATATATATATATATATATATATATATATATATATATATATATGTGTGTGTGTGTGTGTGTGTGTGTGTGTGTGTGTGTGTGTGTGTGTGTGAGTATGTGTGAACCTTCCATGCACAAATGAGTTTTAAAACTCATTTTAAGTCCACCGCCAACATAGCCTTCTCGGACGTTCTAAAGAAAAATTCATCATGCAAATTAATTTTCTAATACATTACGTAATTATAACGTGTAATAAATATTTTATATAACAAATATAAAATATTTATTTAATTCACTAAAAATCATAATATGATTTATCAATAATATTTAGACCCTTTTTGGGTACCTTTCTTGACAAATTTTGTACACGCATAATGACATGCATGTAATTATATGAGGTAATTTATACCTCCAAAAATCATAAAATAATTCATATAACATATAAAAATTATTTTTCACAATTTTTCACTTCGTTACTTGGACAACATGTTACACTAATGTTCGCCTTTTTCCGTTCAGAAAATACTTCACGCAAGTGCACGTGGTTTAAGTGTAGTATAAGGCTAGCAAGGTATCGTTCCCGCGAGGAATTGTAAATTAAGCATTGAATTACTAGTTAAGAATTGAAATAACATCAATTGAATTTAGTGGATTGAAAATTTGTAAAGTAATGAAGTTAATTTCAACAAGTTAATTACTTAAAACTAAAATCTCTAGAATTAAAGACGTTTAGGGTTTACAATTGAATCATTTGTCATCGACCGAACCAAGTTATCACTATGAAGTTAAAATACACGCACTGGATTGCTAATTGAGAACTCTTTAAAAACTAAATAATATCTTTCGATTATCATTCAGCAAATCTTCTCCAATTCTACCGATTATGGAATAAATTGAAGAAGAACATCACTTTTAAGCCAACAACCTATATTTCTATGATTGCTGAGTTTAAAAAGATAGTAAACTTCAGTTCTCTACCAATTACATGTGGCAATTGAGTATATTCCTATCTCAATCACAATTTACATTAACAAATAAGTCCACATGCTACCATGCAAGGGTCTAATTTCATACATAATCTCTCAATTCTATATGAAATACCAAGTTAAATCACTGGCTAAGTAATTAGAAACAACAAACAGCCATGGTAGTCAAACCCACATGTATATAACAAGCACAGATAATAACTTGCTTCAGTTTATACAGATAATTACATTGCAAACCCTAAACAGTAGAATTAGCCCATGGTCAATCTAAGAAAATATACACAAGAGTGAATTCTAGCCATAATAAATTGATAATAATTGAAGTACAAGAGTTCAGAGATAAACTAAATATATATTCTTGCCCTTCTCTGCACCCAGACTGAATTTCTTCCGTCAACTGCATATTTTTTCTTCTCTTCCCTCAGTTCGCTCTGTGTATCTGTTTTTCCTCCTCTCTGCGTGAGTCAAAATTCCCTCTTCCTTTCTTCGTTTCTCTCTTTTCAAAATCCCCCGCTGCTTTGCATAACCGCCCAAAAACTAACTTAGCAACTGCTCAGCATCGTGGGAGAAATCAGTCAATTGAACGAGACGCAGCTGCTTCACCCATCACGCAGCTGCGTTGAAATTGCTTCACGCAGCTGCTTCACCCTTAACGCAGCTGCGTTGAAATCGCCTGACGCAGCTGCTTCAAAAGTCACGCAGCTGCGTTGAACTCACGCAGCTGCTTCAATATCTCATGCAGCTGCGTCTGATCATTCTGGAAAAGACTGCTTCTATGACGCAGCTGCGTGAACCTGGCTTCGAAATTACTGAAATGCCCTGGCAAGCTATTTTCCATGCAAACCTGAAACAATTGCACAAAAATGCATAAAATTGAAATAAAAACGCTTAAGAACTACAATATATAAGTTAAGAAGCAATTATTTTGAGGTACAACATCGGCTTAACAAATACCCCCAAACTTATCTAATTGCTTGTCCTCAAGCAAAAATAACTTAACAAAACTAAAATCTAGACACAACCATGAATTTTTAGCATAGCATGAATTATTATTACCACATACCCGATTCAGGCCTCAAGCAACTCGTAATAGCCTTAAAGAACTTTCAAAAACTACCAAATTCACAAATCTCACAGAATCGACAATCAAGCCCTATTTAAGATTCATAATTATGCGTGTGTGTTTCGTAGTTTCAACTAGTCAGAAAAATTTGATAAACTTCTTAGATTAATCTCAAGCAGAATTTCACTTTGCATTCACGTCCTTACTTTTTCATCTCTTAACCACGTCAGGCAATCACATAAATTAGGGATCATACTAATCATCAGAATTACAAGAGTGAATGCGTTTTACGCTCCATTTCACCCCTAACTCATTAACAATGACTCGTGCAATGCACAATTCCATTAGGCTGTTCAATGCTACTCTTGTAACGAACTTTTAACCAGTGACTCCCAAACCAGTTGGTTTTAGGACACTAGATGTAAAGATATCCTTAAGGATTTACTTGCTCGAATAACAAAGGCCACGAAATTCTGACTGAGTCAATTATTCTCATGTATATATTTTTATTGTTTTATTTTCTCTTTTTCTCTGTTTTTTTATTTATTTATTTATTTATTTTTATTTTTTTTATATAGGATCCCCCAAACTTATGTAAAAGCCTTAACTCAGCATACGAGAATTTGCAAGTAAGAATCATGAAGTTCACACATGAAACTCAAAAGAAAAATCAATCTTGTAAGTTTTCTAATTCTCAACTAGTCAAAACAATGAAATTTTGTGCTTATTAAAACATAGGAACCAAAAATAATGCAAGACTACTCGATTGTAAGATTGAAATTCAACATGTTCATTCATTTATCATTAAAGGCTAGCAAATAGCAACATTCTTATCATCGGCCTTGCACTAGTTTTCATGATTACTTTAACATTGCTAATTAGAATTTAATGACAACTACAACTAACCGTTTTCATAGGTTTCACGGTTACACTTAGCACGTGTAACAAGCCTTTTAAACCCCATAATTACCTTATGAGGACGAGTTAAGTCTCGTGAGGGTTTGCAGTGAATATACCCTCAAAATTCATTTACATTCCTAATTTTTTTTTCAAAAGACAAACAAACAAATAAACAGGACATAAACATAATGCATATGCAAACTTCCCCCCAAACTTATCAAACTCAGTGTCCTCAATGAGAATTAGAGCACAATTGAAATAACGGGACTTCCCTTTTTTTTAACACTACTCCTCGACTTCGTCGTCCTGTGAATCAGGAGGTAATTCCTGCATTGTCGGAGGAGCTGGAAAATGCAAGGGCTCACGACCAGCATTCATTTCCAAGCGATTAAATGCTTCCGCTAGAGTCGAGGATAATGCTGCTTGGTATTGCATCATAGAACCCATTGCCTGTGCCAAATGGGCATCCCGTCGAGCTTGTCGACGATATTCTTTCCAAAGCTGCCTTACCTCCGCCACTAATGTGTCAATCGTGTTGGACGATGAAGCTGCATCATGCTCCGGCTCTGTTGTAAATAATTCCTCGGTGTCCGGAAAATGTGGATCACCCAAAAGAAATCCCGCTCCTTTTGGGTCAGGAGGTGCCCCATTCCATTGCTTGAAATTCTTGATGATTTTAGAGTCGATGGGGACTTGAGGATGATGGACTGGTTCACTTTCATCCCATACTACTCCTGCTGCTTCACAAAGTCCACAAATTAACGACAGATGAGGTAGGCCCCGGACTGGTTTCCCTTTTATAGCATACTTGATCGAGCTGTTGATCACTTGTCCCTTATCAATGGTTTTCTTATTGACGATGCAGAATAAGAGGACCGCTCGTTCTTTAATTACCTCGGTGAAATGGGTTGTTGGCATTAGTTTAGCACACAGAAAATAATACCATGCCTTCCCATATCGGCTCAAGTATGTGTAGTTGAAAGTTTTGGGTTCACCATCTCTATACTTCCAGACGGCATCTGGTTGGCACAATCCTCGAAGAATCTCTTCATAATTGACCGACTCCCTAACAAATGTTGAATACTCATCCGCTTCTGGAAGTAATGGAATACCATAATACTCGTTAATTTTCGCAGGAGAAAAGGAGACCTTCTTGCCCCGAACGACGACCTCATTATGTTTAATCGCCTTGGCATTAGCATAAAACTCTTTAACGATTGAAATGACCGCCGGATTAGGCTGATGAGGCAATGTTCCCCAATTCTGATTGATCATTCTCCATAATTCGCCATCTAAAGGGCCTGGATCAAGACCCCGCTCTGGTATAAGCTTCTTGGCATCAACATGTTCTTCATAGAACTTGGCCGATTCAAAGCTCACAAACCGGCTTGAATCATATGGAGGGGTGGACCTGGAGCTCTCTCCTCGATGACGTTTGGGTGCCATTGATCTCACAACCTTCCAAACTTGTCGAAACACAAATCAAATCCAAGAACAACTTGGTTTTTTCTTTGAGGACTTTTAACAAATAGTTGGCAGGTACCTTGTTGACAACCCCCAAACTTATAGGCTTGATGCTTGATTAAACCCCCCACTAGTACTCAGAACTCCCAAACACAACAATTTGTATATATGCAAGAATCTATCACTATCCCCGACGAATTATATGAAATGTGTCAAAGTAAATTCTTACTTGAATATGTATGAGAAGACACCGAAACTTGTGTGTTTCCTTAGAATCAGAAAGCAATGGAAGTACTGTGATTGTGTTGTAAGCTTGAGAGTTTTATTTATAGGTTCCAAAACGCACCATTCAACTTCTTGTGCATGTATAACGGACGTAACTGAGGGTGGAAGTGAAAGGGCTTCACGGAAGAAGCGTAAGCTGTCAAGAGAGGCAGATGAAGTGGCACACGGTTTATACAGTCGTCCGTTTAACTTTAAAATTCCCCGTCACGCAGCTGCGTAATATTTTGACATAGCTGCGTCATGTCTGATTTTATAAGGTGTGACGCAGGGGCGTTGCTTTGAACGCAGGGGCGTTGATTTGAATGCAGCTGCGTTGGATTGTGACGCAGGTGCGTCTACAGTTGCAACATTTCCAGTGAGTTCTGACACAGGGGCGTGCTTTCAGACGCAGGGGCGTCAAGTCTCACGCAGCTGCTTCCATTCCTGACGCAGGTACGTCAACGCCTCAAACGAATTCCCTTCAATTACAGTAAGTTATGACGCAGGGGCATGCTTTCAGACGCAGGGGCGTGCTTTCAGACGTAGGGGCGTCAACCACTGTTTCAAAATTTCCAACTCCTTGTCTTCTTCTGTGAAGGTTTGACAACATTGAAGTATTGTACCTGACATACATTATTCAAATTATATGCAACACAAATTATAAACCAGAAATTTGCATAAACTCAACAAATTATTTTCATTAAATTAATCAACTTAAAAGAAATGAAATTTGGGTTGCCTCCCACACAGTGCTTGTTTTATTGTCATCAGCCTGACATTACCCCCTGTTTAAGTTGAGAAAGAGACCGAGGATTTCATCCTATTGAAGGTGTCTCCCCAGTAATGTTTGAGTCTTTGCCCATTCACCTTAAACGTAGTCTCGGAATCATTGCATTTTAACTCCACTGCCCCATACGGATAAACAACATGAATTGTAAAAGGACCTGACCACCGTGATTTCAGTTTTCCTGGAAAAAGTCGGAGTCGGGAATTGAACAATAACACCGATTGACCTGGTTCAAACTTTCGGTCCACAATGTGTTTGTCATGCCAACGTTTTACCCGTTCCTTGTAAATTTTTGCGTTTTCGTAGGACTGAAGTCGAAACTCCTCCATCTCGTTTAGTTGTAGTAACCGTTCCTCACCAGCTCGGGTAAAATCCCAATTTAACTTCCGAGTTGCCCAGTATGCATGATGTTCTAATTCCACCGGCAAATGACAAGCCTTCCCAAAACCCAACCGATAAGGCGACATTCCAAGTGGTGTCTTAAACGCTGTTCTATAAGCCCAGAGCACATCATCGAGCTTAACGGACCAATCCTTATGATTAGGATTTACTGTCTTCTCCAAGATCCTTTTTACTTCTCTGTTTGAAATCTCCGCTTGTCCACTTGTTTGTGGATGGTAAGCAGTAGCAACTTTATGCTTGACTCCATACTTCGCTAATAAGGCGTTAAATTGTCTGTTGCAGAAGTGAGATTCTCCATCACTTATTATTGCTCTAGGTGTCCCAAATCTCGTGAAGATATTACGTTGCAAAAATTTAGTTACCACCTTAACATCATTGGTGGAGGTTGCAATTGCTTCCACCCATTTAGACACATAATCGACTGCTACAAGGATATAAGAATTGTTAAAAGACAAGGGAAAAGGTCTCATGAAATCAATACCCCAAACGTCAAACATTTCAACTTCTAAAATAGAATTAAGGGGCATTTCCTGTCTTTTCGAAATATTACTTACCCTTTGGCATCGATCACAATGGAGAACAAATGAATAAGCATCCTTAAATAAAGTAGGCCAGAAAAAACCTGATTGAAGAACCTTAGCAGCTGTTCTTTGGCCTCCATAATGTCCTCTATAACCTGATGCATGACATTGCTGAAGAATGCTTCCCATCTCTTCTTGAGGAACACAACGTCTTACTAACTGGTCGGCACAACTCTTGTACAAAAATGGCTCATCCCACAGATATTGCCGTACATCATATAAAAACCTCTTCCTCTGTTGACTTGACAGTTCTTCCCAACAATATAATTTACCAAATCGGCATACCATGGTACCTCAGACGTAATTACAAACAACTGTTCGTCTGGGAAGCTATCGTTGACTGTCATCTCATTGTTTCTGGGCTGCTCCATTCTAAACAAATGATCTGTTATCTGATTTTCAGTTCCTTTTCTGTCCCGAATCTCCAGTTCGAACTCTTGAAGTAACAAAACCCAATGGATCAATCTAGGCTTAGCATCTTTCTTTGCAACGAGGTACTTAATTGCTGAATGGTTCGTGTAGATAATAACCTTCGTTCCAATGAGATATGGACGGAACTTGTCGAAGGCAAACACTACAGCTAACAACTCCTTTTCTGTGGTTGTATAATTTAGCTGAGCATCAGTCAAAGTCCTACTAGCATAATAAATAGCTTGAAATACCTTGTCTTTATGCTGGCCCAGAACTGCCCCAATTGCGAAGTCACTTGCATCGTACATCAACTCAAAAGGATGACCCCAATCTGGAGCTACTACCACCGGAGCTGTTATCAATTTCCGCTTCAAAATCTCAAAAGCTGTGAGGCATGCTTCATCAAACTCAAATGGGACTTCTTTCTCTAGTAAACTGCACAACGACTTTGTAATCTTAGAAAAATCCTTGATGAACCTTCGGTAAAACCCTGCATGACCCAAGAAGCTACGAATACCCTTGACTGAATTTGGAGGAGGCAACTTTTCAATAGCTTCAATCTTCGCTTTATCGACTTCAATACCTTTTACTGACACCCGATGTCCCAAGATAATCCCTTCTTGAACCATGAAGTGGCACTTCTCCCAATTTAAGACCAAATTCGTTTCCATACATCTTCTCAGCACCAACGTTGGATTCTCCAAGCAGACATCAAATGAATCACCAAAAACCGAGAAGTCATCCATAAAGACTTCTAAATTCCGCTCGACCATATCCGAGAATATAGCCATCATGCACCGTTGAAAAGTCGCTGGAGCATTGCACAAACCAAACGACATTCTCCTGAAAGCGAATGTTCCATATGGACATGTAAAAGTCGTTTTCTCCTGATCTTCTGGCGCAATGGCTATCTGATTGTACCCTGAATACCCGTCTAACAAACAGTAATATTCATGTCCCGCAAGTCGATCCAGCATCTGATCAATGAACGGCAAGGGGAAATGATCCTTACGCATGGCTTTATTCAACTTTCTATAATCCAAGCACACTCGCCACCCCGTAACAGTTCTTGTGGGAATCAACTCGTTATTCTCATTAGGAACAACCGTCATGCCCCCTTTCTTCGGGAAACAATGAACCGGGCTTACCCAAGCACTGTCTGAAATTGGGTATATAATCCCAGCATCTAACCACTTAATTATTTCTTTCCTCACCACCTCCTTTATAATTGGATTTAACCTTCTCTATGGATCAACTACTGGCTTTGCATCATCCTCCAATAAAATTTTATGCATGTAAAACGATGGACTAATACCTTTGATATCTGTTAAGACCCATCCAATAGCTGATTTGCAGTCCCGAAGCACCCTCAACAATTTCTCTTCTTGAACTTCGTCCAACGATGCTGAAATAATGACAGGCAAAGTAGACGCCTCACCCAAATAAGCATACCTAAGGTGGTTAGGCAATTGCTTCAGCTCCAAGACTGGTGGCACCTCAAAAGAAGACTTCCCATTTGCCTTTGAACTTCCCGAGTAATCAAGTTCCTCAAAATGTTGCCTGAACTTTGTAAACCTCGGTGCAACATCCATTAATTGCACATACTCCATCACTTGCTCACACCCCGAAATTACCTCAATACTGATGGACTTCTCTAATGGATCACTGATACTGTTTCCCAAAAACATCTCGTTCACGAATTCATCCACAATATCAACTCTTAAACACTCAGCATCCTCATTAGGAAATTTCATTGCCTTCAGCACATTGTAGACACCCAAATTTTGCACTTCTCTACTAACCCTGGCAGGAGGGCAAAGTCGTCACTTGAGCCGGAATGCGAAAAGGAAGGTGGACCCCAAAACGAAGTCACCCCAACGATTTACGGTCAAAGCCGCCACAACGAACAACGAGCATTAGGTTACTTGAGGCAAGGCAAACAGTTGATACAGAAGAACCTGATTTGAGCACAAAAGACGACAAATGGCCACTACGCTTACGATGTTCGGGGGTCTCGCTCACCAAGCACAAAGAGCGATTTATACATCAAGTAACAGCCTTCCGAAATAATACAGCAGAAATTGGCGATTTAAGACCACGTGGCACGGAAATCGAGAAAATCAAGCCAGACAGCCGCAGATGCATCTGCGGCCAACGACTTTTGGGCTTTCGCACGGCTCGAGGACGGCACACGGCAGCCGAGGTTCGGCGACTCAGACGGCCACAGCAGGCAGCCGCAGATGCATCTGCGGCTGCCTCCGATCAGCTATACATCGCCATTTTCGTCCGAGAGAAAAAAAAGAGAGAAGAGTTTTGAAGGTTTTAGAGAGAGAAAAATGGCGGAATAGAGAGAGAAACCTTCGGGTTTGTGAGAGAAATGTGAGGATTTGTCTCATTTTGTTCAATCTTCCTACATCATATTGTATCCTACATCCGATTTGAGGGCTAGTGTGTTATATCCATCAATATCAAGGCAATAATCTCGATCTCTCTTAGTATTGGTGCATGTTTTGTAGATTTATTAGATTTAATCTTTTATCTTGTTTTAGTGCTTTAATCTTTTGTAAATATTTGTTTATTTGTGCATTTGTTGGGTGGATCTTCTGTGGATCCGAAAATATTTGGTGCATTGCGTTTTCAATAGTTTGATTTAGTGTATTTGGAAGTTAGATCCAATGTAGTCAATATATTGTAGATCTATGGATTAGGGACGGTTAGAGAGGATTTATGGCGGATTAAATCTCCTCCTAACCTCCCGATGATATACTTTTAGTTTATTTGTTAGCATTTACGTAGGTAGCGATTGCGATGCGCTTTTATTGTAAATATGTAAATTTTTGGGCCTTAAAGCGATGTCGGATCGAAAATCGGGTTTAAGGCCCCGTGATAGTGAAATGTGCGATTGTGGGTGCTTGGAGTTATTTGGATGGCTCACATGCCCATGAATAACTCCAACGCCATTTTAATGCTTGATTTTCCCTTTTGACGCGAGAAAATGATTTTGGAATGAAACGATAAAGATTTGCATAAAATAAATCAAAGTAGGATATTAGATCATTCGTAGGCTAAATAAAATTGTAAGTGTCGGATGAGCTCTATTCCTATTTGGCGAAGGGTTTGAAAAGCATGTTTTACAAATATCATCGATTTTATTATCGAAACAAAAAAAGCAATAAAAATGAACTTTTCGATTAAGTCAAATCCTTCGTGCATAGGGTTAACGAGATTCTGAAGCACTTTCAAAGTAAAGCATTTCAACGACATTCATTTAGGCACACACGCACACACACACACACACGCACACATACACACATATTTTTAGGATTTAAAAGGATAGGAAAACATCAAGATAGCGGTAACCGTGTTTCACGGAAGTCGGGGGGTGCCTAACACCTTCCCCTCGCTTAACCAAGCCCCCGAACTCTATGAATCTCGGTTTGCGGACCAATTGAATCGGAGTCACATATGAGCCATTACGATTACGAAAACAAAATTCGGATGAGTTGGTACATCCATTTCAAAAATACCAACTGGCGACTCTGGTCAATTGGCTCATAAAAAATCGACATTTCAAAACCCCGTCGACATTAAGTCGACCCTTTTCAAAAACACATTTAATTCAAAAGGCTAAAATTGGAAAGGGCATTTTAATTATTAAAATACGAGACGACCGAAAATCCCGGCGTCGACACACATCGAACGTCACTTCTTGGTCCTGCACCCTCATCGTCAATTGCCCCTTCTGAACATCTATCAAAGTTCTCCCGGTAGCAAGAAACGGTCTTCCAAGGATGATAGGAATATCTCGATCCTCCTCATAATCCAAAATAATGAAGTCCGCTGGGAATATGAATTTATCAACCTTAACTAACACATCTTCGACTATACCTCGTGGATATGTAAGAGATCTGTCTGCTAGCTGGAGTGTTACGTTTGTAGGAGATGCTTCCTTAAGACCCAATTGTTGATAAACCGAGAAGGGCATGAGATTTATACTGGCCCCCAAATCACATAGGCAACGACTGAAGTGTTGACTCCCAATAGTACACGGTATGGTAAAGCTTCCTGGATCCTTTAATTTTGGAGGCAACTTCTTCTGTAAAATGGCGCTGCACTCTTCAGTTAATGCAACGGTTTCATAATCGCCCAGCCTCCTTTTCTTGGACAAGATGTCCTTCATAAACTTCACATAACTCGGCATCTGTTCCAATGCATCTGCAAAAGGAATGTTAATCTGCAGCTTCTTGAAAACCTCTAAAAATTTCGAGAACTGCTTATCAACCTTTTGTTTCTGTAATCTCTGTGGAAACGAGACGTTAGGTATCTCATTAGGTTTCCTATCCATATTAACCCTTTCTGTGACTTGAGACTTTGAAGTACCCTCGTCTTCCTTCTCTTTTTTCAAAACTTCGCCTTGTTTTTCCTTAGCACCATGCAATTCTCTACCACTCCTGAGTTCAACAACCTTACAATGCTCTTTACCATCTCTCTTCGGGTTTACCTCCGTATCACTTGGAAACGATCCTTGAGGTCTATTGTTCAATGCTTGAGCTATTTGTCCCATTTGGTTCTCCAGATTCTTTATAGCTACAGCCTGAGTCTTCACCGTAGAATCAAACTGGTTAACCAACTTAGCCAGTATATCTTCCATCTGAGCCAACTTATCCGGCTGTTGAGGCTGTTGATTCTGCTGATTATTAAACCCCGGTGGATATGTATTCCTTGAACTCTGTCCTTGAGGTTGAGATTGGTTGTTGCTCCAAGAAAAATTTGGATGACTACGCCACCCTGGATTATAACTGTTAGAATTTCCCCCTTGCTGACGATTATAATTGGACACAAATTGTACCGACTCTGGATTGATTGCGCACTGATCACTTGAATGACTCCCGGCACATAGTTCGCAAATTACCTCCACTTGTTGTACCTTCTGACTTCCCATTGCATCTATCTTCTTAGTCAGTGCCGACACTTGTGCTGACAAAGCTGTAACAGAATCTAACTCGATAACTCCAGCTGCCCTGGGTGGATTCATTCTTGCTGTCGGCCATTGGTAGTTGTTTGATGCCATGGTTTCTAGTAAGGCATATGCATCGTCACAACTTTTGATCATCAGATCACCCCCCGCTGTTGCATCTATACTTGATCTCACTGTTTGTACAAGCCCATTGTAGAATGTCTGCACTTGAAGCCATTTTGGAATTCCATGATGCGGACATTTCCTTGACAACTCCTTGAATTTTTCCCATGCTTCGTATAATGTCTCTGAATCCTGCTGAGCAAATGTAATGATCTCAAAACTTATCTTCACTGTCTTTGCATGAGGGAAAAACTTCGCCAGAAATTTCTGCACCAAATCATCCCATGTAGTAATTGATCCCGGGGGAAGTGAATGAAGCCAACTCTTTGCCTTATCCCTCAAAGTAAACGGAAAAAGCATCCGAAACCCCTGGATACTTGAAGGTGTCACATATTTCCAAGAAACTCCTCAAATGCATACTAGGATCATCATTTGATAACCCCCCAAACTGTACAGAATTCTGAACCATCTGAATTGTTCCCGGCTTTATCTGAAACATTGCCGCAGTGATGGCTGGTCTTGTAATACTCGACTGTATCTCAGTCATCTACGGCGTGGCATACTCCCATAAGGACTTTTGCCCATCTTCCTCTGCCATTCTTACTTGCTCCACTTGTTCCTGATCCTGGTGTTGCGTTATTTCTTGAATATAGTTCCGAATCCGACGTAACCTTATTTCAATCTCGTCTTCGAAAGGAACTGTATCCTTACCCTGTGAACGGGTTTGCATATACAACTAAGATTACCTGAAAACGAAGGGTAATAAACTAAAAATTTATTAACCTTCACAAGAAAATACTTCAATTAAAACTAATATCAACACTTTAATTAAAACAATTTCCCCGGCAACGACGCCAAAAACTTGTTCGCCTTTTTCCGTTCAGAAAATACTTCACGCAAGTGCACGTGGTTTAAGTGTAGTATAAGGCTAGCAAGGTATCGTTCCCGCGAGGAATTGTAAATTAAGCATTGAATTACTAGTTAAGAATTGAAATAACATCAATTGAATTTAGTGGATTGAAAATTTTGTAAAGTAATGAAGTTAATTTCAACAAGTTAATTACTTAAAACTAAAATCTCTAGAATTAAAGACGTTTAGGGTTTACAACTGAATCATTTGTCATCGACTGAACCAAGTTATCACTATGAAGTTAAAATACACGCACTGGATTGCTAATTGAGAACTCTTTAAAAACTAAATAATATCTTTCGATTATCATTCAGCAAATCTTCTCCAATTCTACCGATTATGGAATAAATTGAAGAAGAACATCACTTTTAAACCAACAACCTATATTTCTATGATTGCTGAGTTTAAAAAGATAGTAAGCTTCAGTTCTCTACCAATTACATGTGGCAATTGAGTATATTCCTATCTCAATCACAATTTACATTAACAAATAAGTCCACATGCTACCATGCAAGGGTCTAATTTCATACATAATCTCTCAACTCTATATGAAATACCAAGTTAAATCACTGGCCAAGTAATTAGAAACAACAAACAGTCATGGTAGTCAAACCCACATGTATATAACAAGCACAGATAATAACTTGCTTCAGTTTATACAGATAATTACATTGCAAACCCTAAACAGTAGAATTAGCCCATGGTCAATCTAAGAAAATATACACAAGAGTGAATTCTAGCCATAATAAATTGATAATAATTGAATTACAAGAGTTCAGAGATAAACTAAATATATATTCTTGCCCTTCTCTGCACCCAGACTGAATTTCTTCCGTCAATTGCAGATTTTTTCTTCTCTTCCCTCAATTCACTATGTGTATCTGTTTTTCCTCCTCTCTGCGTGAGTCAAAATTCCCTCTTCCTTTCTTCGTTTCTCTCTTTTCAAAATCCCCCGCTGCTTTGCATAACCGCCCAAAAACTGACTTAGCAACTGCTCAGTATCGTGGGAGAAATCAGTCAATTGAACGAGACGTAGCTGCTTCACCCATCACACAGCTGCGTTGAAATTGCTTCACGCAGTTGCTTCACCCTTAACGCAGTTGCGTTGAAATCGTCTGACGCAGCTGCTTCAAAAGTCACGCAGCTGCTTTAATATCTCACGCAGCTGCGTCTGATCATTCTGGAAAAGACTGCTTCTATGACGCAGCTGCTTCACTCTGTGACGCAGCTGCGTGAACCTGGCTTCGAAATTACTGAAATGCCCTTGCAAGCTATTTTCCATGCAAACCTGAAACAATTGCACAAAAATGCATAAAATTGAAATAAAAACGCTTAAGAACTACAATATATAAGTTAAGAAGCGATTATTTTGAGGTACAAAATCGGCTCAACAACTAACATGTTCACGTTTCAAAAATATTATCCTTCATAAAAGTCATAATAATTCCATTATACATAAATAAAATTTTTAATAACTTAAAACATTCATTTTTCTTATTTATTATTCAATTTCTTTAATAATCACATTAACTTTCCTTATATAAATTATATAATTTAATATTATATAATTTATATAATTACATTATTCCTTTCTAAATAATTTTCATTTTACACAAAATACAATTTATAAAATTTTCTTCCACCCTTAATTATATTTAATTCTCTTATATAAATTATATAATTTTTCTTATATAATTTATATAATTATTATTTCCTTCATACTTTATTTTAATTTCCTTATATAAATTATATAATTTATTATTATATAACTTATATAATTACTTTCCTTCTCAATTAATTTCTAAACATCCTCCATAATTTCTTAATTAAATTTAAAATCAATAATTACCATTTTACCAACTTTCTCATTAACTTTTCATAAATTTTTGGATTAATTTAATTATTAATCCCTTAATTTACATAATTAATAAAATTTATAATTATAACAATTAAGCATAAACACATATATATACATATATAATTCATATTTCTTACATTTCCATATAACCTCATTTAAAACATAATTTCTGCACTTCCATAATAATTTAATTGTACAATTTATTGTACCTTTACATGAAAATTTTCTTATTCTTAATAAATTATTTTTAAACAATTTATTTGCTTTTCAATTTCTTTAATTCCATACCATTCATCATGATCTCTGTACAGATTTAATTTATTAATTAAATCTCATCACATACCTTAAATCACATAATATAGTAATTAATTTAAACAACCTTGATAATTTTATCAATTAAATTCTCATTTTATATTATTAAAGAAATTCTGAAAATTTGGATCCTCACAATATGGCTATATATAGAACACTTCACACTCTTGCATTGGTTGATTAGTTCATTTGAAGCTTTGCTAGAAAGAAAAATAGAGAGCATTTGAGAGAAAAATAGAAGAAACACTTAAGAGTTGTGAGAAAAGAGCTAGAGGTTGAGCTTGGTGAATATCCATTAACTTCACAACATACTTTGGTCTGAGGAGAAGAAGAGCATCCAAGACCTCAAGGTTTAAAAGTGCTCTAATTTCTCTTTATTTTATTTTTATGGTCTAGAACGAGTTTGAACGGTTAAAATCTATTTTTAACCAATCAAAACTCGTATTGATGTGCTCGAAGTATTTAACTATGTAATATATGTATATTTATAGTATGATGTGTTTATATCATGAGTTGGTAGGTGTAATATCCCAGATATTTTCACGATTTTAAATAATATCTTAATTGATTTTATTAAAGGTTAAGGTTTAAAACCTAGAATTTGAGAAGTAAGATGTGTAGAAAATGGGTGAACATTTTTTTTTAACATAATTTATTTGTTAAAAATTAAATGTGGGAATATTTTAATGATGCATGTAGAGAATTTATTAAGGAAATAAATTCAATTGAGAAGTGAAGGTAATTATATTAATACGCATATACCTACAGTGTGATGGTTAGTCAAATAAGAGGATGAGTAAGTTAATACTCAATTAAGCTAATAAACTAATTAGTTTAAATATGAAGTCATGAAATATAATTAATTAGGTTAATTATATTAATATGAGTTAAAGCTGTGGAAAATTTAGGATGATTGTCTGGAATGACAATATCAAAAAGTTAATTAATTAAGCAATTAACTTTAGTATTAAGTTGTGGTATAGAGCCCAATATTGATTTAATTGACTAGCTCAATGAAATGGTGTAGCAAGCCCAACGGAGATGTAGAGAAGCCCAATGGTGGGATTTAATTTCCAAACCAATGATCTAATTAAATTGTGTCAAACCCAAGCTCAATGAATTAATTACGGTAGCCCAACTTAGAGTTTAATTATTTTAATTGTTGGGAGCCCTAAAGGAATTAATCTAGTAGATTAAATTAAGGAAATTAAAGTATGAATTGGATTATATAATTTGTCCGATGAAGTTATTGAATTAAGTTTAATAAAGGAAGTCCGATTAATGGATTTATTAACGGACTAACTTAAGATTATTTTGTGAGGAACCCTAATTAAATATTCGATTAATATTGAATATGAAAAGTGTAAGTTGATTATGTAAATTAAATTTAATTGGATTATTATATTATTCCTTAATTATTTAAACAAGTCATTTAATTAAATTAAGTGATGGACTTGTAGAATTTTTTGTATGATTGGGTATTTTATTAGTCTAGCCCAATGTTTTAATTAATTGGGAGGCTAGCAAAATAATTTAGTAGCCCAACATTTTTAATGGATCAAATGAGTATAGTTGGCCCAAATGATTAAATTCCAAAGCCCAAATATTGACCCATTGATAAATTAGCTTCTAGAAGGTTATTTTCTCCAATTAGGCAATAAAAATAAAGGAAAATTTGGTCACTTAAGGGGTATGACCGGTGGAGTGTGATGGAGAGGTAGCTTGGATTTCAAAAAGCTATCAATTGATGGCTTGAGTTAGTGTGTGTAACACATAAACTAATTTGCTAGAATTTATGAAAAGTTTGATGTCCATTGTATAGATATATGCAATATATGTATAGAATGCTAGGCCTATAAATAGTACATCAATTTTCATTTGAGAGGGTTCCAAAAATATTGCTAGAGAGTCTTTTATTATGTGTTAGTAAATTCTAGTGAGTTAACTCGGTGAGTTAAAGAAAAAGGGTAGTGAGTTAGTGAGTTCTTTAGTGAGTTACTACCGAGTCAAGTGAGCCAAGTCTATTTCTTCAAGAGGAGTGTTCTTGGATGTCATCTAACTCCATCATCTATTTTGGAAAGGAGAGAAAATTAACTCACAAGTCTAGAAGGTATAACACTAACCCTAAACCCTACTTTTGAAGTTCATTATGTTTTATATTGAATATTTATGGTAGAAAAGTTATTCTCAAGCTCTAAATGTTTAGATCCATACTAGATTGGTAGATCTATGGTTACATGGGTTTAACATAAATATTTATGGGTGTTGGTGTCGAAAAGTTTAGCAAAATGTATGGAAACGATTTTTACCGACGAAACCTTAAACGAACGTGTGATTTGGAGCTTTATATTTTGAAACCTAAAAGTTAGGTATGAGATTTTCTTCTTTGATATGGTAAATATATAAGTTAAGAACAAAACCTAGTTGGTATAATGTTCATGTGAGTTGTTATGGTTAAGATATGATTTTTGAACCAAGGATTTGTGAAGTTAGTTTTCACTTTGTCATTGTGAGCGATTTTAAGCATAGATCCATTTGGAATTTGGATTTGTGATCTAACGAGAAGTTGTAGAGGGGGAAATTCTAATGAGAATGGACTCAAGAATCACTCTAAAATGTTTTGTAATGAAGGAGTTATAGCAGTTTAATCAAATGAGCAAAAGTTGAAAAATCTGAAAATGACATTTTAGCAGTTTCTGCAACACAAGGGCCGGGGCCCTTGGTACTGTTCATGGGCAGTGTGGTTTTTCGTCCGGGTCGGGTCGGTTCGGGTCATTTAAGTCCAAAATGGATAAAAAAGCTTAAAAATTAATATAATTAATTTGGGACCCAAGTTTAATAATTATTTATTATTTATAATAAATAATAAATAAAGTAAAGAAAAGCTATTATTATAATTAATTATTATTTA
The DNA here is from genome assembly GCA_947179155.2 of Hedera helix. Lineage (NCBI taxonomy): Eukaryota > Viridiplantae > Streptophyta > Magnoliopsida > Apiales > Araliaceae > Hedera > Hedera helix. The sequence continues at coordinate 24,530,250 of OX359276.1, read as the reverse complement.
ATTGATAGTAAATAATAATTAAAGCAAGTAAATACAATAACTAATTATTTATTATTATATAATAAATAAAGAAGGATATGAAGTTAATAAAATAATTCTTTATTATTTAATTAATATTGAATAATAAATAGTTAACTAATATTAAATAATAAATAGTTAATTAATTATTATTTAAAGGATATTAAATGGTAATTAAAGAAAGATGAAGTTAATAAGGTAATTATTTATTATTTTAATAAATAAAGATAATTAGTTAATTATTATTTAAATGATATTAAATAATAATTAAAGGGAGATGAAGTAAATAGAATGATCATTTGTTATTTAATGAATATTAAATAATAAATGGGGTTAATTAATTAAGAGATTATTATTTAAATAATCATTAAAGGATTTGATGATTGTTAAAATATTATTAAAGGATTAAATATGTAAGTAACTAAAATGTTATGAAATGAGTACTAACATTAGTATATGATGAAAATGTTATTAAATAATTAATGATATTAGTCAGTGATTAAAATATTATTAAATGGTTAATAATATTAATAAGTGATTAAAATATTATTAAATGGTTAATAATATTAATAATTGAATAAAATATTATTAAATGGTTAATAATATTAGTTAGTGATTAAAATATTATTAAATGGTTAATAATATTAATAAGTGATTAAAATATTATTAAATGGTTAATAATATTAATAATAGATTAAAATATTATCAAATGGTGAATAATATTAGTAAGATATTAAAAATATTATTAAATGGTTAATAATATTAATAAGGGATCAAAATATTATTAAATGGTTAATAATATTTGAATGTAGTTATATATTATCAAAGATAGATAATATTTTGAGGTATTTGGTACATTATTAAATGTCAAAATCATTAAGAAGAAAGTTTAATTGAATCAGACCAATGTAAATAGTCCTTTGTGACTAATTTAGACAACTTATTAAAAGCGGGATGTACGAAAATCGTATAGTATTTTTGTCCGGAACTTAAGGGTTCGTTTGTTGGACATCTTAAGAGTTAATAATTTAAAGTTAGAGTCTTATATAAAGGCTATGTAATAGTCATTATATCTAATGATTATTTCAATTTCCTATATAAATTGTAGGTTGAATGAAAGACGCAAATAAGCGTAAATGGTAGAAGCTAACCAGGCATGTTTTTCAGAATGTGTTGCATTATGTTCATGATTTATAAGTTTATTATTAAACTGTGAGATGCTCATACGTAGTTATGTGCAAAGATGTTTTAATGTGCATTTGTGAAACAAGTTGACTTGAACTGTTGATATGTGGTAGTTGATTTCAGACAATTGTTCTCATTACACTGTATGTCATGATAGATACTAGACATGAAACGTAGATTAAATGCGAGGCAAGTTATGCATGAGATATGTATGTACTGCAAAGCATAGTATGCATGAAGCATGAAGCATGATTGAACTGTTTTACGTGCTATGTGAAACTGTTAGACTTGTTGAGCCGTCATGCTCAACCTTGCTTAAAACAAAACATTACAGAGTAGCTTGAAGAAGCCGATTATTTCGGTAGAGGCAAAGATGAAGATTGACTAACGAGTTATTAAGATTGAAGCGTAGGTGCTTTCGTAGTAAAACCTTGGGGTAGATTAATTCATTTACTTGTGTAAGTATATATGAAGAGTTTATGTTTTGTTGTGCTATAGATTAGCAAAATGTTAAGAGAACATTTACATATTATTTTTATTATCATTTTCAGACGTTGTCCTTTATGTATAAGGATAATAGGATGGTGTGATTGAGTCAGTATGCATATGATCTCAAAGTGGTAATAGGATTTTAAAGATTGCGATTCTGGAATAGAAAGAGATGATGTAAAATTATAAATAAATGATTATTTAGCAATTATAATATTGTTGTAATTCATGAACAATAAAGAAAATGTAGTACCAGTGTTGAATCGGATCTGAGGTTAAAGGAACCCGGATTTGGGGTCGTCATAGTAGGTGTGTAATGCATAAAATTAGTAGAAATGCTCATAACACATTTTACCGGTAAAACCCTAACGAAGCATGTTAGGTTTAATGTTGTATTTTGAAATGAACAAGTTAGAAATTGGATTTTTATGACTAGAAAGTTACATATAGGAGTTTTAAAGAAAACCCAACTTGAAGTTTTCAAAAATATTGAAAAACGAAGAATTTATATCTTTTATCGCAAAAGATATCGTTTTTAAACCCTAGGTGGTTCGATCCGTAATTTTCGTGTATAACGTTTTCAAAAAGATGATCCAACCATGGAATTTTATAAAACAAGAAGTTAGGAACACATCAACACTGATTTTGTGTCATTTAGATGTGTAGATTTAATTTAGTACAAGTTTTAATCAAAATAACTCCAGTTAGAATTTACCAAAATCTGGACACGAAATACTCGAGCGCCAGCGGCGCTACCTTAGTTCAAAACTGAGCGTCGGCAGCGCTCAGGCATTCTGTTTCCAGCGCCGGCAGCGCTGGAATCAGTTCATTCCGAGCGCCGATGGTGCTGGGCCAAATTCCCAGTTTGTCGGGTCTGGTTGGTTTTGGCCGGGTCGGGCTGGGTCGGGCCAAGTCAGAAAATGAAAAAAATTTCAAAAATTATTTTTATTATTTTTGGACTCAACAAGAGTATTTTTAAAATTAAGGATAGTTGAATTAATAAGTAAAAGATGATGAATATTATTAAAGATTTAATGATATAAACTAAGTTAATAAAATATTATTAAATAAACAATAATATTAAAAAATTATTAAAAGTATAATAATATTATAAGGTCAATAAAATATTATTAAATAAATAATAATATTAATAAGGGAATAAAATATTATTAAATGATTAATAATATTAGAAAACTAATAAAATATTATTAAGCGATTAATAATATTAGATCATTAATAAAATATTAATAATATTAGATAACTAATAATATATTATTAAATGATTAATAATAT